>CM060916.1:963054117-965554117 GCA_030737875.1 Allium sativum
ATGGCTAAATGAATTTTCAGAAAGGTCGCTATAGAGTTTATATAGCCCGTGAAAATGGCCATTTTGAAAACGACCTCAGAATTCGACGAAACCACTTTTGTTGGATCCAGGATGTCAAATTATTGCTAGGTTTCAACTTTCATAATTTTTGAAGCTAGTATGTGAGCGTGGCAAAGGAAAATGTGTTTGGTCGATTTCTATTAGATTAAATCGACCAGAAAAGGGCAATTTTGCAAACGATCTCAGAAATGGGATATGTTTCATAGGCCAATTCGACTGTTTGAGTCAGTTTCTCTTCAAATTAAAACATAAAACATTCAGTATCTGATTTCAACGTACATTTCAATTTGTCGGGGCAACACACTGATCCCAAAAATTCCAGAAAAATAAATCTAGCTATGTTTTTACGATACGGTCCCAACAAAACTAGTTTCGTCGAATTCTGAGGCCGTTTGAAAAATGGCCCTTTTCTGGTCGATCCAATTTAATAGAAATCGACCAAACACATTTTCCTTTGCCACACTCACATACTAGATTCAGAAATTATGAAATTTGAAACCTAGAAATAATTTGATATCCCGGATCCAACAAAAGTGGTTTCGTCGAATTCTGAGGTCGTTCGCAAAATGGCCATTTTCACGGGCTATATAAACTCTATAGCGACCTTTCTGAAAATTCATTTAGTCATAACTTTTGCTTCCCGATATGAAACTTCGATTTTTCAGATTCGTTAGAAAGATATTCACCAACAAATTTAAATATTTTTGGTTTCAATAAAATCCGTTTTATTTTGCACCTGGTACAGTCGGTCGAAGTTCGAATTCAAATTTTGAAACAGCCGCGCCATTTCAGGCCTTGTTTATAATTCAAAGTAATTATATTTATTTTCCAACGTCAATTCAAACACAATTTTCGTCGTTATTATTTAAAATAATTTATTTTAAATATCTAAAATTCAAGAAAATAGCCAAATTAAAATTTTCAAATTGGCTCAGATTTTCCGGGTTGTTACAATATTTGTTGGTTTCAGAATTTGATATTAAATATAGGCCGATATAATTTCTATTCAGAGCCCTGTATTTAATGTCAAATGGAATTTTGGGTTTATCGTGAAAGGTGTCTATACTAACACTGTTCTTAAACCCAGTTGAGAAAAGAATAAATCTTTTAATTAAGATTTTGTGAATATTTCCAATTAATTAATATTTAATTGGAATTGAATAAAAGAATTGGATTTTGGGTTTGTCGTGAATGGTGTTTTCAGTAACACTGTTCTTGAACCCCGTGTGAAAAGAATAAATCTTTTAATTAAGATTATTAGAGTTTCCAATTACATTCAATAATTGGAATAAAATGGAATGTGAATTGGGTTTATTGTGAACTGTGTTTTTAACGACATTCGTTCTTTAACCCGATTTACAATGAAATGTGATTTAGAATTTATAAATCTTTTTATTTAGATTTAAAGGAAAATTTCCAAAGTAAAGTTTTTCAATTTAATACAACAAATTGGAACGGAATGCAATTCGATTTGATAATAATCAAAGTGAACTTCTGTGGAGGAAGACTGGTAATATATATGGAATTTAAAAGGCTTGGTCATTATTCCATTTATATTATGAGTTGGATACAAAAATTGATATCGATTATATATACATCGACCTGTTTTCCATGAAGATTCCATAATTAATGGAGTATGATTTTGGGATTATCGTGAACTGTGTTTTAAATGACATTAGTTCTTTAACCCAGTTAAAGAGAGGATTACATGTCTAACATTGTATTTCGAACTGTATGGTTGATCTCTGCTAAATATATATCTGTTTGGTGGCAGAAAATTTATTCTCTTGATTAACACCCTTCTTTAAAACGTACGAGCTTAGAGGTTATATATCGGCAGAAATCAATAGTACGGTGTAGATTGTCGATGCGACATGTTTGTGTTTCCAAAGTTAAATAATCATTAATATTCATTTTTGGGAAGATAAAACTAAGTAGAGTTTTAATGAATCTTTAATTAGATTGGAAAGGGAATGTGATAATTTAAATCATCAAATTTAGGAAATGATCGAGAATGGAGTAGCACCAGTTTTACTCCAAGCGATAGTTAAATCTTTAATTAGATTTGAACATGAAATGGTAATTAAATTTACCGATAACGCCGTGGTGTTAGATATGGAGTATTACCAATTTTGCTCCATGGGATGAATAGGTTGGGATTGGGAAATTAAACAAATGATTACATCGATATGGCTCGTTAATCCGGACTAGTTGGATAAACCTTAATTTGGTTTGAATTGATATCCAAAGGAGGATTAAATAACAATTTAAAGAATTTATCTTTGATAAAATTAATGGGAACCTTTGTGAATATTTGAATAAAAGAATATTCTGAATTGGAATGAGGCGTATATTGTGTTTGTGTCGCACTTGTTTATTATATACGCGAGTTATTCAAAAAGGCCGGGTTTATAACCATTCTGAATAACTGATTCGACGATAAGTCGACGATGAAGACGGTGGTTGAAGACTGGAGGTCTTTACATCGTTTGGATGATTACTAATGTCTTGATTGGGCTGTACACCCAAGACAAGGTAATAAGTGGTGGTCGCCCAGACGTACTTGTAGATCGACTGAATATGCGAGGATCTCTCTCATGTATTGGACACGGGACGAGGAATAAGGTGCCTCCGGTTCCGTTCAGATCCAGAACGGAATTGTAAATGGACGTGTGACTGACATTGGATTGTATTCTGTTTTGAATGATTTCTATTAAATATATATCTGTTTGGTGGTAGAGAATTTATTCTCTTGCTTAACACCCTTCTCTAAGATGTACGAGCTTAGAGGTTATCTATCGATGGATATCAGTCGCATGACGTGAATTGTCAGTGTGGCATGCTGAGATGCAAATGATCAAGGCTTGTGTTGAAAAGTAGAGCCTTGTGGTTGATGATCAAAGCACGGCTTTAAATAGTATACCTTTGTGTCGCTTTAATTCGCGAGCCTTGCACCCACGTGTGAACCAAAAACGGGATAGTGACTACATGGAAATGGACATATGTTAGTTCTAGCTACGAGTAATGTCATGGTATGGAGCCGAGACTGTTTACTCATGTGGATGTTGCACACTATTATTACTTGATTAGAGACGAGGTACCTCAGATATATCGGCACTGCGGGCCTGATAGATATTATATCGGACACTATGGGACTGATGGATATGGTCGACATACTGACCATTTTAGCAGTTCGATAGAACCGGCTAACATATAGGTTATGGTATAACCAATCATCGATGGATGACCGGCCATAAAGATCCAAGGGGTTCACTGCGGGGGATCCTAAGGCACTTGCTAGTATGTCTTGAAATCGGTAAGGATAATCCCTTGCCTCGGTTCATAAATGGAAAACCAATATCCAATACGTGATATTCAGTTTGGTTGTAAATATATATATGGCGACGTAATATAATGGTACCTACGCCGCCTATGATTGATACGTTTATATTTGAAGTCGATTTCTTCACTTATAGTAATAATACAAGATGAAATTTCGTGTATCAAGCATATTTGGCTATTTTAAGGGAAAACTTTATCCTCGACTGCGTTCATTGTGTGATGGGACCTGAGTCATATATTAGCTTCATTTTTCTATTTAGCATTGTGATGTTTGTGTTATGCACTGGTATTATTGTGGGTAAACCCATTCCGTGTTATACGGCGTGGTCGCTTGATTTATCTAACTTTAAAATCAAGTTAATAACTGTTTTAGTTCTCACACCAGTCACATGACTGACCTGGAGTTTATTGTTTTAACCTAAACTCTGGGTGCCCCTAGTTTCTAAACAGGCAGCTAATAGTTTTGGTTTTGCAGATTTCTAGTTTACAGGATCCTGGTTTACAGTTGGAGTTATATTCGGAACGCTCTATATCCGTGTATTTCTTCCAGTTGTGTTATGTATTATTTTTCCGCTGCTATGTAATGTATTTTAATTTCTGATATCTTCCAGTGTGTAATATTTATTCGTAATTTATTCGTACTCCGTTATATTCTTGTACTCTGATGTAAATTGTTGTAATAAGCAATGAAATGTTCTGTCGTTTGTGTTCTGATTTGTCGTGTTCTCAACTCAATCCGGGCTTTCCCGTAAGGGCGAGTTTGGGTCGCTTTAGCAAACTAGAGTTAATTCAGATGAGAATGGTGGAATATCAAGAGAAACATTTTGACATAATTCGTTGGTTAATCTCTTCTCATTTCATAGATGAAAACAACAAAGACTCACTCAATAATGAAGAAGAATGGAAGGACATCCAGAAGAACCCAATCACTGGAGAAAATGAACGGGTTGAAATACCAAGAAACGTTTAATTAATTGGTATGGATGATTTGATTAAATTAAATTCTATGACTTAAAACTTGTATATATATTAAAACATATGGTGTGATGTGCTTTGATTTTGTTTGGTTTGCATAGTTGATATCAAACAAATGTAAGTATATTTCTTGGATTGGTTTGTATTTGATAATCATAATGTTAGGAATTTCTATTACAGGATTATATAGATTAAGGGGAAGTACTCTATCTTGATTTAGGAATTACTTAGTTAATTATAGGTTTTATTTAGGGAGTTATACAATTTAGGGGGAGTAGTTTTAGAATTTCTTTTTGATAATGCCAAAAGGGGAGAAATTATAAAATATAGACATAATTTACAGGATTCATATTGAAAAAGGGAGTATTTGAAGGATCATCGTCAATAGGTATATACAGGTATTCTATTTTATAAACTAAGGTTGTCATCATCAAAAAGGGGGAGATTGTTGGAAAATGGAGTTTTGATGACAACAACCATATTTCATTATTAATTGATTATAAAATATATACTAAAACTTTTGCCTAGAATATATATATATATATATATATATGTATATACATATGCAGGAATTATATATAGGAGTTATTACTAAAGAATTTATAGTTTAAAGACATTAGAGATTCAGAATTCGGAGATGATTCAAGACTCATGAGTATTCAAGATTTCAAGAGTTCAAGATAAATATAGTTATAGAGTCTAGATTATGTAAGACTCTGAATAGCACTCCAGGTTCAAATTCAAAATAATTTCAAATTCTATTTTTTAAATTTTGTTTTCAAATTCTATCTTCAATCTCTATCTTCTCCATTTTATTTTCTATTTTAATTTGATTTTAAGCTTAAGTTTTATAAGTTTATGCTTTATAAAGTTTATGTATTTATATTTTATATTTATATGGTTTTAAACTCTATAATTTTATAAATGTGTTTATGTAGTCTACATTTATGATTTCATATGATTTTCTACTTTATAATACTTATTTATAACACTATATTTTAATTCAAGAATTTAGAGAAATATATCAAAACACTTACATGTCAACATATAATTGTCATTTTTTTCAAAATTGAAAGGAAGTGTCTTTTCACTATTTGTGACGGTTCAGAAACATTGCAACCTTTTAAATGTTATACATAGGGGCTGATTTCGAATTTTTTATTACTTCTTCTTCTCCGTCTTCCACTCCTTTCACTACAACATTATTCTTGATCAACGTTATGATTTCTGCACTTATACTCTACCGAATTCTTTCTGTTTTCAATAAACCCCTTCTCTTTACACTCTGTTCTCATTACTTGCTGAATCAAGTGCTACTGAAGAGTTATAGGGCTGTTTGTAATTATTTGGGTTGTGTGAAATTAGTGGTATCCCTTGTAGCCGTGAAATCAAGGACAAGTAATCCATGGTATCCCATGTAGCCATGAAATTAAGGAGGTTGGAATCAGTAGTATCCCTTGTAGCTGTGAAATCAAGGAGGTTGGAATTAGATATTGATATAGTAATAAAACTCTGCGCAATCCAGCCTTGCGTGGTACTGGACGTAGGAGCAATTCCGAACAAGTATAAAATCGGGTGTGTTCTTTCCTTTCCAGCATTTTACTTTTGTTTACCTTTGCATTTGTGTTTGATTCTGTGTCTGTGATTGTTTCTATGGTGTTTGATTCATATATTAGTTCACATAAGTTTAGATTCTGTTTATATTCTTAAAAACACTATTCATCCCCCTCTAATGTTTGTTTTGCCTTAACGATCCATTCCGCGATCCCTAACATGTTCGTGCACTTGTGGATATATATATACACACACATGATCTTTAATAACCAGTTGACTAGTCATTTTTTTACCAGTTGCCTAGTTTCAAACCAACTGTCATATTTCAGCGAAGAGACACTTCCTTTCGTGAAGTGATTCGATCCAAATCCAAGAGAAATGGATGACTCTTTTTATTGAATCTCTTTGCAAATGATTATTACTCTTCATACACTATTTAAACACTCCAATATCACTTTCCAAATCACCAATTCTGGCTCTAATGCCTGATTCTAATCTCTCTATATTTTGTGTATTCAAAAGCTCTCAAATCATCTTTCATCGCTTGAATCTTTGATTTCATATTCATGCTTCTTAATTCAAATGCGATTTACTTCCTTAAAATCTTCACATACACTTTATATATTTGAGGATAAGAATATTGGAAGGGTGTACTCAAAATGTGACTAATCCGTGTTACTTAGAACACATATGTAGTCAAAACTACTATTGTATTTATGAAGTCTTGTTACGCTGCTCAGGCAAGAAGTCCTTTTCGGCTACCGAGGCGAAATCTCGTTCGGCTGCTCGGGTGTGTGTTAACATATTCCTCCAAGTGAAGTGAGGGTATTGCTTAGTGAAATTCTAGAAGGAGTCTGAGACTGAACGTAGGACGGTGCTCCTAACTAGTATAAAAGTTTCTAGTGTCGTTTATTTTTATTTACTGAATCTACATATTGCTTATCTGTGATAACTTAATATTCATCACATTAAATATTTGTTTGCATAACTATATCAAATATAATATATCACATTATCTAGACATCCGCATATACATTTAAGTTATATATTACTCAAACCTACTCTCATTGTCTTTTCAAAGCCCTTAAAATTTGAAGTTCCATATTTCCTTACTTCGCAAGCAGCGTCCCAACAAGCAAAGTAACTTTTACTAGAGTTTTCAATGGTTAGAGTTTTTAATAAATCCAAAGGGAAACATAACGTTTTTTGTTGAGTAGAGAACACGCTTAGGGTTAAGGCCTTATAACATTCCAAAATTCCCCGATCTCTGAAGAGATGGAAAACAATGGATTACTTTGAGAACACGACGAATCAGAACACTCACATGAGAACATTTCATTGCTATTACAACAATTTACATCAGAGTACGAATAAATAATATACAACGGAAAAATATCAGAGATTTAAATTACATAGCGGCGAAAATTAAATGTATAAATACAATGCGTAGCGGAAAATAACAACTGAAGGAAATACACGGATATAAAGCTTTCCGAATATAGCTTCTACTATAATCTAGGATCCTGTGAAAATGAGTATTTGCAAAACCAAAACTACTAGCTGCCCGTATGGAAAATATGGGCACCCAGAGTATAGGTAGAAACAATAAACTCCAAGTAAGTCATGGGACTCATGTGAGAACTAAAACAGTTATCGAATCTTTACTTTAAAAGTTGGGAAATCATGTGACCACGCCGTATAACACTGAACGGGTTTACTCCACATCAATACTAGTTTAAAACATAAAACAACGCAATGCTTTTTGAAAAATTGAAGCTATTTTAAGACTCAGGTCCCATCATACAATGCAACCCAAGCCAGAGGACAAAGTTTTCCCTTATAATAGCCAAACATGCTTGGTACATTTAAAACAAATCATTTTGATATTACTATAAGTGCATGGTGTCGAAACAATTTCAAATATAGATGTATCAATTATAGACAGCATGGGTACCATATATCATGTTGCCATATTAGTTCTACAACTAAAACTGAAAAATGTCGTATTGGAAATTGGATTTCCATCTCTGAGTCGAGGCAAGGGATGACTCCTCACAGGTTTCGAGACACTCTAGAAAATGCCTCAGGATTACATACTCTGGGCAAACCTTGGATCTTCAGGGCCGATCCATACTTACTTTAGTGGATTGGTTATTCCTGAACACACATTTCCTGGTCCTATCGGACCTATCACTTGGCCAGTAGCCACCAATATCCAAGGCGCCTCGCGTTCCATCATCCACATAAGTAAAAATGTCTGGGCTCCATACCATGACACTACTTCTTGCTAGAAAGAAACACTGTGCACTCCCTGTAGTCACTATTCCGTTTTTGACTCATACTAGGTGTGAGGCTCGCGAAATAACACCATACACAAAGCTATTTTAATGAATCTAATTAAAGATTTAACTACAGAATTGAGTAAAACTGGCGGTACTCCTTTCTTGATCATTTCTCAAATTTGGCAAATTTAATTACCACATTAACTTTTCAATCTAATTAAAGATTCACTAAAACTCCGCTTAGTTTTAATCTCCATAAATCATTATTTAATTATTATTCAAATTTAAGAAATAAATCCCATCTTTAACTGGTTTAAAGAACGAAAGTCCTTTAAAACATCATTCACGATAAACCCAAATCATCTTCCATCAAAATGTAATCTACACGGAAATCATAACAGTGTATAATCAATATAAATTCCCGTATCAGACTAATAATATAAATGGAATAGTGGCAAAGCTTTTTAAATTCCATATATAGTAACAGTCTTCATTCTTGGAAGCTCGTCTCGATTATTACCAAATCGAAATCCATTCAATTCTAATTTAATCTATTAAATTGGAAACCTTTACTTTGTAAAATTTCCATTAAATCTTAATAAAAAGATTTATAAATTCTAAATCATAACTTCACTGTTAATTGGGTTAAAGAACAAATGTTATTTAAAACACAGTCCACGATAAACCCAAAAACCCAATTTTAATTCAACTCCAATTAAATATTAATTAATTGGTAAACTTCTGTAAACCTTAATTAAAAGATTTATTTTTTCCCAACTGGATTTAAGAACAGTGTTAATAAAGACACCATTCACGAAAAACCCAAAATCCAATTTGATATTAAATACAAGGCTCTGAATAGAAAAGAATATCGGCTTATATTCAATATCAAATTCTGCAACCAACAAATATCGTATTTTGGGAATAACGATATCAATATCTTCCAAATTCCTCAACAATATCTGTATAATCACGGAATCCAATATCGAAATATTCCGAAGATTATTTCCATTTAAATCATTTCCAATTTAATGTTGAATTTTTTTGGTTATTTTTAAAACCCATTTACGAATCCAATTTATTTATTTAAAACCATTGGATTATTCCTCTAGTTAATAACTAGTTCATTTAGATAAAAATATATTTTTATCTTTTCATTAAATAGAAATATTTTCCAAATAATTTATTATGATTTTCCATATTTCTAGGGATTTTAATATCGCCATTTCAGTCGATTTCCACATACGGTCATCGAACTGAATTTACTATGGCCTTTTCCAAAAATGATTTGGACATATCTTAAAATCTAACCGTTAGATTTCAAATCTCTTATTATCATTCGAAATCTCTTTTCGATACGAACCCTACAGTTTTGGTTTTAGGAGAATCCGACAGTTGGATCTCCCACTACATCAATTTGAAGTTTATGGTCGAAATTCGTGAACAGTCGCTACGTGGCGCGTTCTATTCAGGAAATTATATATATAATATATATATCTTCGATTTCCAATCAGAACATATTTAAGTCATTTATAAATTTGTTTTAAAAAAGATTCCAATTTCCTTTTCAATTTTAAATCAAAATTGAATATTCCATATCACTAAAATATTAAAATGATATTATTTTCAAAATATCTGATTAAGAAATCAATTCTTTTCGATATTCATTATAAAATGAATAAAACTGATTGATAAACCCGTTCGGGTTAAAATGGCGTTTAGCTACTCACTCGGCTTCATATATTCCAATATTTTCGTGTCCATCGAAAATCGGACATCAAAATCATATTTTAATTCATCTCTGAATATTATTTTAAAGTATTTGTTATTCAAAAATATTCGTTATTTCTGAATTGGAATGCAACTCAATCAATTACCATATAATTTCTGTTATATGGATTTCATACATCGTATATATTCAACAATAATGATAAATAATCATTACACATTCAAACATCATCCAGAGTGCATTTTACAACTGTATAAGCATTAAAATAAATAAATAATGCTTATCATAGCCTGTCAACCCATCTATTGACATACAACTAAATATTGAATTAGTGTATGTCAAATATCATCCTAATACCCGTGTGGGGTTTTCAAACAACAACAGTCAATTTAGATAAATCACTGGTTAATAAATTAACCAATTCTAATTCGGTTAGCCAATTTTACTGTTTAAATTAAAAATATATATTTATAATTTAATTTCACTACCACATTAATATTAACATTATTTTTAATATGTTAATCGTCACAATCACCACACAAATAACCAAATCATCCATAAAAATAAATGCTCAACAACCCAATGCCATTTACGATGCCATAAGTGGCCAGTCGCGAAGTATGAAATCCGAGTGTCGGTAATATCCATACATCGCTTCCAATTTATGTGATTTGTGCGAATTCGAGTGTTGAACTCCATACAACTGATAAAAATCTACAATGGCAATTTCTATATATTTACACTTATAAAATAAATTAAATAACTATACAAAATTTAAGTGAGAGAATTTTCACTTTGGGTTCCACTCCGCCATTCTTTATTTCTGAATTTTTGTTTTTGAACTAAATTAAACGACCGTTTAATTCAGCTCAAAATCCAATTTGCTCTGTTTCTGTTCTGCGCAGTTTCATGTTGTAGAGTTCGTTGCCACGATTGCAACACAACTGAAATCGTTGAAATCCAATCTCGTATGAAAGAGTTACAATGTTTTGAACATTAATTACATAAATTTAAATAATTAATTAATCACTTCATTAATTACATCTCCTACCCCCGTCAATTTCTGGAAACCCGCCCTCAACATCTAAAACCGCCCGCCTCCTTGACGCCATTGGAGCATGATCGGAGCCTACCTCATGAATCACCGTCGCACCCTCCCCCTCCGGCCCTCACCACGTCAAGTTCAACATTTCCCTTGCGCCGGAATACCACCCTAAACGTGGCGATTTCAGGCTCGAAAATCGAGCAATCTAGAAAACGAAATCCCATCTCCACCGTTGATTTTGTAGAGCGTGATGAGCTCTACAATATTGTCTTTATAATTTTCGAATTCCATTGTGTAGATTTTGAGATAAATGGAGGTAAAGTTTGGAACAATTTTCATCGTTTGCTCCTGAATGACGACGGAAACAAAATGGTTAGGGTTTTGAAAGGTTTTTCCTACTAGCCCACTATTTATATTTACTTTATTTAATTCTTTTAATTCAAAAGATGTTAGTTTTTACATCCGAACTCTAAATCAAACCCAATGACTGTCGTCCCCGGCTAAATACCTCTATTTCGGATAGAATGGAATATGTTTCGTAAGTCAATTCAATTGTTTTGATCAGTTTTCATCCAAATTAAAATATAAATTAATATAACGTTCAATATTAAATTTCAATGTACATTTTAGTTTACCCGGCCACATACTGACTCCAAAAATTATAGAAAAATAAATCTAGCTATGTTTTGACCATATGGTCCTAAGAAAACTAATTTCATTAAATTTGGAGACCATTTGAAAAATGGCATTTTTCTAGTCGATTAAATTTAAACTGAATTTACAAAACACGTTTAAATTTACCACGCTCACATATTAATTCCAAAAATTATAAAATTTGAAACCTGATTATAATTTGACGTTCCACATCCAACAAAAGTAGTTTCATCGAAAACGAAGGTCGTTTGCAAAAATGGCTATTTTTAAGGGCTATATATATATTTAAAATATATATAAATTCTATAGCGACTATTTCAAATTTTAAACTAGACTTAGCTTACAATTTATATAGCGAAATCTCAGTTTCTTATATTCGTTAGAAAGATATAATTAAACAGATTCAAATATTTCTTGTTTTACTAAAATCTGATTTATTTTGAATTCTATACATTCAATTGAAATTAAAAATTGAATTTTCAAACTACCGCTCCATCTGAAACTCTATTTATAATTAAAAATAAATTTATACGTTCTAACTTCGATTTAAA
The DNA here is from genome assembly GCA_030737875.1 of Allium sativum. NCBI lineage: Eukaryota > Viridiplantae > Streptophyta > Magnoliopsida > Asparagales > Amaryllidaceae > Allium > Allium sativum. The sequence continues at coordinate 963,066,310 of CM060916.1, forward strand.
TAAATTTTAAATCGTTAATATTTAAAATAAATCATTTTGAATCATCAAAATCCATTAAAATTGCTAAAATTGATTTCAAGTTCATTAAATTCCATTAGGTTTGAAGGTATAGGCTAGCGTCGGGTACAGAGCATGCATATGGATCGCACTGGTCTCCATAGATGGGTAGGCCGACGTAGCCATCCTTAAGCCAAAAAATAAAAAATAAAAGAAGGAGATTGGATGGTTTATCTCCAGCAAAAAGCATGCCTAGGGATTAAGGCCTAGTCCCGTACATAGGTAAGCAGGTTTGGCCCTCCAAACTCCTAAGCCTGAAAACTAGAAATGAGTTCGAGAAGTTCGAGGTTTATTATTTATAAAGAGCATGCACAGGGATTAAATCCTAATCTCGTACATGGGTAGGCAGACTTAGACCCTCCGAGCTCCAAAGCCAAGTGAATCCATAGGCGAGTGTAGAAGGTTAGATGGTTTCTCATCTACAGAGAGCATGCACCCAATATGTTTTTCCTAATACCACAATTAAAAAAAATAAAACTCATTAAATTTTGTATGCTTCCTAATACCACATTACTTCTACATTATAATCTCTTACTCTATCATTATTTGCCGAATTAATCACATACTAAGTAATCTAAATACTGTGATCTCTCGTAATCGCTGTCTTCTTCGCAACTCTCGCGAGAAATTTCAAATTCGTATAGTAATCTCTCAATTTTTTGGTGATCTGAAAACCCTAATCTCTCACTTCCTCTTCTAGTTTGCTTAACTCAACCATTATTCAAGGCTTTTGTATATTACGCGTCGAATTTGTTGATCGGTTATAGATCTAGGGTTTAGCTCATTGATTGGTTTTACAAATGAGGACAAACGAATGTCGAACGAAAGAGAAATATGGTACAACAGTGTAGTAACCCCTATTTTCTAATTGTGTGATATTAAAATATTTAAATTTAATTAATTATCACTCTCCCATTATATGTACTAGAAGAAACTAACATTAATTAATGTTATATAACAAAACTAAAGAAAACCATGATTACACACATTAGATTTGATGATTGTAACATGTTTCAACAATATATTGGATTGTACGTTGTAAAATTAGCTCTTTACACTAATTTTATTAATTTCTTTAAAGAGAACTAGTCAAATCAAGTTCTATATATTAATATTGGTAAAGCGGATGCTAAAAAGCCTTGATTTAGCGGATGTCACAGGAAAAAGCGGGTCTAAAAGCGGATGCACTGTTCATCAGTGCTAAATTAAAATAGCGTAGAGGTTGAAGAGTGCTACGAGCTATAGCGGGGATTTTATGGGGCTTTAGCTGCATAGGCACAGGTTCCGTTCCAAACGTCTGACCCTAAATTTCAGACATCTGGAACCACTTTTGGGTTATTCCTCAAGCTCGTTACCAGGTTTCAGACATCTGCTAGAAGATTTCAGACGTCTGGATGGCTTCCTAGACATTTGGAAATTTTCCCAGACATTTGAATGGCATCTTGGGTTTTACACATGTTGAATTCAAACGCTTGAGTGGCACCTCGGGTTCTAAAACAAGTGTCTCTAACATGTATAATCTCTATTTTATATCTAACCTGTGGGTTGTTATGAGGACAGTTCAGAACAAAAGTTCTTGTAAATTGAAAACTATATACTTTTAAGCATAACACTACATATATCATTTGATTTCCATTTTAGTTATATTATTTTTATGTAGGTTACACTAATCTCGCCTCCAAGCGCAAATGGTGCTCATCTACTCCAATGTAGACTAAACCTCATAGTCTATATATATATATATATATATATATATATATATATATATAGGCATGCCCTTGGACCACTACAGTCTTAGATACTACCCATAGTATCTTTCTTATCCTTCTCGATATGATGCCACCATCTCGCCAAGAGTGTGCCGTAACTACATCTGCAAATGACTACCTCGTATGCCCTACACTATAGGTCTACAATGTAGATTTCCATCCTCCAATGAGAAAACATGAACGAACTATCCATGGTGTACCACTTGGTGCATACATCCCGGATTCACACATAATCGCTATGTCTATACTTCTGATTCCCGCTAACAAGTGACGTTACTAAGTCCCGCTTTGTACGGAGCTCAGTCAGTGATTTACTATATTCGTAAAGGACAACTTCATTAGATCTACAGTACAGATGTTCTAAATGGTCTATCTCTTCTCAGCGTGACTATGTCCCTATGTAGCCATCCCTCTACTAGTTCGAAGACTTTCTAATTGGTTAATGGTTTTTCCTTACAACAAACAAATCAAGCAACCAAATGATTGTCACCTCATATAGAGTCTCGAAATAGAAAGATCACTAGCATGTTGGTTGAACCCAAATCTTTCTCGTGTTTGCTACTGACTGATGATGACCGGTATTCGAGCGGCTATTATCCTTATGGAACCTACCCACTATACCTACTCACTCCAAGAGCCAAGTGTCACACGAGTACTCAAAAATCATCAATCAACCTTTTGAATACTTGTAAAGGACAGCTCCATTAGGCATATAATACAATTGCATTCAAGATATACTATCTCGATGGACACTACAGAACTGCCTCCAATGAACCGCTCCACTATCCCTACATCAGATGATCATTTTAGGGTACCTCCACGTCTCGTATGAATTCACTTATTTCTTGCTCCAACAAATGCCTCGATCATTGTATGACCGACTTCCTTTACTCCTAAGGATCTGCGATGGTGCATCTTTTTTAGGCTCATATTCATATTGCGCTTGGACTGCTACAAACATGCCTCGTGAGATCAGCATATTCTAAAGGATCTACAATGGTCCGCTTCATCATGCTTGCACTCAAACTCCCTTTAGACTACTCCAAACGCACCCTACATCTTTATTAGACCCTAAGTCTAATCTTATCTTACGCGTTTAGTTCATTTTACTATTGCATTTATTATGATTCATTCCTCGTTTAGGTTTCTTTTCCTCTTTCAAGTTTCTTTTTGTTACATGGTAATTACGGTCCAAAATTTGTTTCTTCCTACCATGAACCCTTTTATCATGATAATTACTTTACTTCTTATTATCTACATTCCAACAACAAATCTTACTCCTTTTTTAAATTTATTCTTTTATTAGGACTATTATATAATGCAGGATTGGAAATAGAATTATATAATGTGGCATTGGAAATAAAGGAACCAAGCACATACTTTCAAGCTATACGGAATAAGAAGTGGATAACAACCATGAATGAAGAGTAAGATGCTCTTATGAGAAACAAGACATGTTATCTTATTCCGCTATCCGGTAAGGATAATATTATATGATCATAATGGACATGTAGATTAAAATGATGCCGATGGTTCAATTTCTAATTACTTGGTAAAGCTAGTAGCTAAAGGTTATTTACAACAAAGTGGATTTGATTTTAATGAGAAATTTTTAGCATTTGTCAAAACCTAATATAATTAGAATCATACTTATGATTGTTTGATATAGAAATTGGGGCATCAATTAGTTGGACACTAGTAACGCATTCTTAAATGACGTTTTATAGGAAGAGGTATATATGGAGAAACCATAGGTATTCAACAAGAAATAGAATACCAAACTTGTGTACGGACTAACCAAAGCAATTTACAGCTTGAGGCGTGCTCCTAGAATGTGGTTTGAGAAACTAAAAGAAAATCTAACAAAGCTTAGTACAACTCAGAAAAATCTGATAATTCACTCATTACAATGTTTAGTAAAAATACAGTGATGTGCGTTCTAATATATGTTGATGATGTTATGTAACGATGGTAAAAAAAAAAAATTCCCCCACTCCTGCATAGGTCGCACGCATATGAGTTGGCACATACATCCTTGTAACAAAAGGAGTCCTTAATGTTACCTACGCCTACCAATTCATATTTATATTCCACTCCTTCAATTTATTCTATGATGTGGGTGTATTTATTTATATCGTCATTCGTAAAACAACATGCGAGGCAATCCTATCAGTCTCTCCCTTGACTTGCATCCTATGAGTAACTTTTGAGAGTACTATCTTGCATGCATGACCCAATTTGTAATCTTCAACTCCAATACCACCGTTATATAACGATGGTCAGAACAAAGCCTCCCTACTCCTTCATAGGGCGCACACATATGAGTTGGCACACACGTCCTTATAACAAAAGAAACCCCTGATGTTACGTGCCTACCAACTCATATTTGTACTCCACTCCTTCAATTTATTCCGTGATGTGAGACTATTTATTCAAACCGTTATTCATATCTTAAAATCATGCGAGACAATCCTAACGGTTGACTTCATAGCTACATAAAACAATGATTTGTGAATTAGTAACTTGGCGAACCATTTAGACAATCTTAATTAAAGATATATGAGTTACTTTTAGGCATTGAAGTAAAAAATTTGACGAATTCAACGATTTAATTGAATCAAAGGAAATACATCTTTCATCATCAATGGATAAAACTATCCGGGTTTGGGAGATAACAAGGGAAGTTGCATCCATGTAATTTATGGGACTTCTCCTCAGCTTTGTATTTGTTTCCACTCTGTGAATAACAATTTTTTATTGGTGGACAATGCAAATAAAGAAATCAATGGTAAAAAAAAAGCAAAGGCAAACTTGCGTGGATTTTCGCACGATCAGCTTGTGCAATTTCTCTCATAAGGTCCTAGCCTCTAGACTAGCATCATTTCTCGAGCTTATTATTTCGTCCTCTCGGGCAGGGTTTGTAAAAGGACGCTTGATCACAGGTAACGTCCTTTTAACCCAGGAGCAGGTTTCTCAGATCGCACTACAAGAATATGCACTTTTGATAGCACCCTCTCGCATACCTCTGTTAAATGCCACAATAATGTTGGATTTGAAATGTTAACAAAGGGACTATATTACATGTTGAACGCTATACATTGAAAAAAGCGGGTAATTAGTTCTATTTGTGTGGGAATTAAAAAAAGCTTACTATCCCTCCCTTATTTCACAAAATAGACGTCTTTCATTTCACCAGTGACAGTTTACCCTTAAAACCCGGAATTGCAAAATCCCTAAACCAACGCAATTCAAAATCACTAAAGGGGCCACAATTTGAATGGTCGTCAAAAGGTACTACGAGATCTGTTATAATTTTATGCTACTTATGCTCTCGATTCTTAATCTACTCGTTAGTACTTGTATACTAATCTTTTTTTGTTTTTTTGAGTGGTTACTTATCAATTTTTGAGTTTGGTTATCAAATCTTAAGTTTGGTTAACAAAGAGATAGGCTCCAAAGCTAGAAATTTAAGATGTTTGCGTTATCAGACTTTATGAAAAACATACAAGCAATGTTCAAAATCGATGGCTTAACCAACTAACATAAAAAATGTGACCTAGTACTTGTGATTTACAAGCCATCGAGCTCTGCCTGCTCTTTCTCACTGTTACAATGACCAAAGTATAATCAGAAGTATGGAATGGTTAAAAAATTACAGGATGGTTAATATCTTAAGTATTTTGTACGAACTAATTATATATTCAAGTCATATTGGCAGCTTAGTTTGTGTTACAAAGATTGATTACACAAGACCTATGAATTCAGGTTATAGTTGGATAAGGCACATTAAGTCCACAAATTTAATTAATGTTTGGAGCCCATATATTGAGAACTGGTCGTGGTTATTAACTAAAGTGGATGGTTCAATTAAGTCATGGAGTGTTTATTTTATGATTGCACATTAGGGTCACCGAATTGTGATTTCTTCTTACTTGCATCCCTAATTTGTGATAGGTGGACTCGTAATGATTGCTATTCATTTGTAAGGATCATACGACAACCATAATATATACATGGCTATTTACGGTTAATGTTTTCATGTGCCATTGCCGTGCTTTCCCCATTTAGGCTTCCGTTTAGATAATGCTAGGCTAGTTTTACCGTTTAGCATTTTTAACTAATCCAAGTAATGACCAACGTTTTCACTGGAATTAACTACCCAGCTTCATTGTGAACTTTTGACGAGTATATAAATCCACCGAACACGTATTCTTCACAATGTGCGCTCTACGATTGGTATGCACCAGACATATGTACTTAAATTCATGTCGGTTCGAAATGCAGCTGTTTGTATCAATCAAATGGAGCAATGCAGCAGTTTAAATGCAAATTTACTCATTTGTACTTGAGTAAATAATAGATTATGCTAGTATTTATACACATTTACGGCAACATAATCCAGAGTGATAAAAGCATCATTTGTGGGTTCAAGAGTGAAAGTCGACTTTGTCAACAAGTTAATAAAGTATGTACAATAACATGAATCACAAAGAACTGCAGATGAGGTAATTAATAAATTCCACTGCTTGAAATGATGAAATATACTCTAAGCCTACCATTTTTTTTAAGAACAGTTGAGTGTTCTTTTGACCTATCTACAACTACAAAATTGTGAAAGGAAAAGAGATGCGTCAGTAGATAAGAAAACTCAGTATATTATGATTCAGGCATGTAGATTGGAAACTTGCCCTATGTTAATGTCATAATACCATATACCTCTAGGTTTTGGTGCTATTTGTAACAACATCAAATGACAGATGTTTCAGTGGTTTTATTCATTCCGCAACTTAATCGTGTACACTTAATGGTTTCATTTCCTCCACCCCCTTTCTCACTATCAACATCTTAACATGCACTTCTGACTCAAATCATATTACTACATATTCAGTTAGTATGTGTTCTTTAGTGAGATACTGATTGCACCGTATTGTTTTAGACCATGGTGATTTTAGAGTGAGTACCTCTATTATGTCCTCATATGTAATAATACGTCTTGTACTTTCTGAAGCTGAAGCTTTGCTTCTCAATTGCCAACTTCTGTTTGAAGTAATATTAAAATAATTTTCGGTATTGTTTTTTCACATGATATTTTAATCTATATGTGGTATTTATTAAAATATAGGTTATTTATGAAAAAAAATGATCTATTCAATATGGTATTGCCTCCCATCGTGAAGCACGTATCATTTATAATTTAAGGGAAAAAAAGAAATCTCGTTAGCTTTTCTAAATTTCATAGGTAGTCTCAAATTCGAAAGTATGATGCAAGTAATAACCTTCTATGTGCTAGTGTTTTGCTTTCTTTGTGTTCTTAGAACCTTAACCAACTAATAACCTTCTATGGTGCTCAGCTGGCGTATTGGCATCGATATTACACTATGATAGCTATTGCGCTTTTTCACCTATGGGTGCAAAACTGAAATGTCTCTTTATGCAGGTTATTTTATTGACATGTAAGAAGTTATTTTAGAACTGTGCACATATATCATATGCATTTGCATAATTACAAATATAATTAGTTAATTCGTCTTTTATATCCAATTTTATTTTATAAATCACATTAAAGAAGTTGTTAGCACTGACCACATAAGAAGCTTCTTCATGGCATTGTGAAGCTGCATGTAAGTTATCAATTTTTGAAAATAAATTTTTAAGTATAATTTTCTGTATTTATCCTGGAAGGTGCGACGATGATGTATATATGATTCATCATTTGTTGCACTTTGTATAGTAGCTTATGATGTTAAAATTTTATTTTAAACACCTATATGATTGATACTTGGTAAGGTAACAACTAATTTTAGAGTCTTGATATTTTTTATATATATACCATTGATGCAGTGGGTAATCAAATACAAAACCATACTAGAGAATAAACTCTGCATGATCCTTGACCGCATTTGAATTAGCTTATCTGAGAAATCAGGTGTTGAACCATATAATAGTCTGTGCTAGGGGTTTACATATATTTATTTAAATGCTAGAACTCTTAGTTAGCCCAGTATATTAGAATTGAATATTCCTTAACCAATCCAGTAATTTAACCTAGGGGATGATGTTCCTCTTTTTTCATTTTACCCATGGTGCTCTTTATATCTTGTTTATTTGGACTCCTAATGTATTTGCGCATATTACTAGTTTAGTCTCAAGTATTCTTTAACATTTTATTTGTTTTACTATTTCTATATTTCTTTCAGTTTTTTCTCAATTTAGTGTATTCTATTTCTTATCAAAATTAGATCGAACACTTTCTGCTGTACTTTTTTGTTTTTGTGAGCTATAGGAGAAAGGATTTTATGAATGTGTTTTATGATATACTCCGTATATATCAAGTTCATTGGAAAATATTTCTTTCTTAGTTTAATATTCTATTTGATCGCTACTTTTCTATGAACTAGAAAAGCGTGAATTTTAAAATAAATTCTGCAAGCGCCCAGATCATATAGTATGCAGGTCGAATCACAGGGAGGTAAATTAAATTAAATTATCTATATAATTTCTTGGGCGAGTTAGACAAATCTTCGAGGTTGGTTTTGAAAGCAAACGAAATTGAAACTGCAATTAAACTATTATTATATCGAATCAGATCTGAATCTAATCAAATCTGTATTCAATCCAATTGACCTAAGGAAGCAGTAAGAAGAACAGAAATTGAAATTGCAGAAATTAAAATAACAAACAGGAAATAAAATTAGGATTACCGCTGAATCTAATCAAACAGTCAATCGCTAATGAAAATAAGTGTAAAATACAAATAGTGTTCTACCAAATCTAATTGTGTAGACGACACTAATTGCTAAGAAAATAAAAAAAAATGCAGAAAAAAGAAAAAGAAGATAACTTTATTGATTCAAGGATAATGTTTACAATGAGAATACAAGGGTATTTATAGGATAGATAGCCAACCCTAACCCTAATCCTAATACTATGACAAAAGAGCCTTAGGGAAATCTAGTAAATTTGGGCCTTTCCTCTTTTCCTCTTGCTTCCTTGACGATTCTTCATTGATTTGTGATATACATGGCCTTTTTACCAGTTATTTTCTAGTCCAAAAAGCAATTTGATGTAATATCTTCAGTTGCAAGTCTTCAAATATATATACACAGCAATTTGATCTCTATTTTCCATTTTTCTGACTATATGTGGCTTAATCGGCATATTTGTAAAAGTGAAAAAAAAACAATACCCAAGTAATATTTATTTATATACAAAAGATAAGATATATGAGCATAAAATAAACACATTTCTATGTCAATCAAATACCCCCACACTTATCTTTTACTTGTCCTCGAGTAAAACAAAAAATGAAAAACTACACTAGATAGGTCACACTTTCGTAGGAAACACGATTGCATTGAGCATATGCAACAAGCCGTTAAACCTCTAGGTGTCCCTAGTAGGACAAGTGGTGTCTCCTGAGGGTTTTCAGCGGATACTACCCACAAAATCCAAATGCAATGTGCAGTGATTTTAATGCAACTATATGAATGCAATGGACATATGCAAATAAAAACAAAACAAAATAAAATGAAAACATGACTTGTTTCAGGAAAAAAATGGTGCAACAAATTAAATTAACAATTTCTAATCAGTTAATTGTATTTTAGATACCTCAACTTGTCACAAATTTTCAATACAATTCAAGTTTTCAATGTTAGACTCTAGTTTGGCCAGTGGTTCGATCGATAACATAGTGCAGCCATGAAATAGATTCTTAGTTTGCTTGGCACAGTTTGTAAAGTGGTAATTATTTCCTCGTGTATGGCTAGTCAAATCAATACGGTCAAGATGTGTTTGGCATCATCGCTTATTCTCCATCTCTATAAATATTGAAATTTACGATTAATTACATACACCTAACTAAAAAGACCAAAGTATACCACCCATACACTGCCTTGCGGACTGACGGGGAGTTGGGACAGAGCTTGGCAGATTGTGCAGACCGACGCTGACTTTGTCAACAACATATCGGTAATCCTTAGGTGTCCAATCTCATAAAATGAGACCAAGATATTCCGATGCTGACTTTGTCAACAACATGTCAGATAGAGCTTGGCGGGTTTGCACAGCAATGCTAGATATATAAGCAATGTTGGATACCCTTGGATTGCTATTATAATTACTGAATATATGAAGAAGAAAGAGTTAAGCGAATTCAGCTTAACACAACTTAGTTTTAAAGATTCGAAAAGCCAATATAAGTATTTTAAGTCCTCCACTTATTAAACAAAGACTTCAATTTAGAATAAACTTCAAGGCCATCACCTAAGAATCTCCCTATCTACCAGTTACGCTAATATCTCTCAAAATTCAACTTTTCATTATATTTCTTATTCGATCTTAGTCGAGAGAAAAAAATACTATCAACTAACTAATAATTGTTGACTTATTTTACTATATCAATCTAAAATGAGTCATGTTTCAAAAAAAAAATAGGGTATGTTACTACGATCTAAAATGCATGATGAACCTATATAAAAAAATTCAAGAAAAAAAATGAAAAGAATGCAATGCAGACTCCCCCCACACTAGAACTAAACAGTGTCCACACTGTAAACACGTTTCCTAAATGTGGAAGATAGAACCCAGAGATGGATTAAATGTAAAATTATTTGCAGAATGAAATGCAGTTTAACTATATGTAAGATTGGATCATATGTACAATGATATATGTGTTTGAGATGCATGCAATGCAAAGAATGCCACCGACATTTTCCCCTACACTTGGTTCTAGCCCGATGAGTCTCGTTCCCACTATGTCTAGGCATGTTTTCTAATAAGCCAAGGTTTTTTAAAACCAACTCATCTTTGAACCTAGATTTATAGTCCAACTGATAAGTCCAATGTCATCCTAACCCAAAGTTTTCCCATAGAAATAGCGTTTCAAAGATGATTCATGTGTTCCACAAATTTATTAGTGTAATTGTCCAAAAATTTGTGATTGTATATAAACTCAGTTGTACTAATGAAATTTAAATTCTGATTATTGTTCAAGACTATGTGATCACATTTCTTAATTGACAACATATTTTCGACACTGGTAATTCCAAGTTCGTTGGAAGTTTCTTCAAAGTTAAAATTTTCAAACTTGGATTCGTGGCTTGATTCTATTTCATCCTCATTTGACAATTCATCCTCATACAATCCAAAAAATCATGTTCAATAAAATCCTTCTCCAAATTTGAATTGAAAAATTCAACATTTTTATTCTATTCAATTTCTAGAATTTCAAGTTTTTCGCAGCCTGAAAGAGGAAGATCAAAGTTTGAGCTTAAATCGTTTTCCTGAAAAGAATCAAAGTCCAAATCATTTGTTGAATTTTGAACAACTTCGTTTAGATCGTTATTCTCAATTTCCAAAGTTGTAATCTGAAAATTTTCACTATCAGTTAAGAATGGATTATTTTCTGATTCTCGATTATTTGAATTTGATTTTGTTGCTCTCGTTGTTCTTTCAAAGATGTCATTAAATAAAGAAGTCCGTCCATCTTTTCATTTAGTCTTTCTTCCCTTTCTCTAAGAGTGTTAAGATGATATTCTTCGGAATCGTTGATTTGAGAGCTCTCGTTTTGGATTTCTTGATTCTCAAAATTATAGTCCACATCAATTTCACAATCAATATTATTTCCAATGTGGTGGGTGTTTGTATTTTCAGAAAAATGATATCGGAAATCATTTTGATTATATAAATTATATTCGTAACCAAGACTGTTGAAATTCGAGGGAAAATTGCAATTTTGGTTATTTTCAAGATGTTGATATGTGCTATAACTTTGAAAATTTTGGTTTACAACCCCATATTGATGTTGATCAAAGTTATATTGGGATTCAAAGCTGTTTTGATGAGGATGTGGCTCATAATCGAAATTATTGAAGTTTGAATTTAAATAGCAATTTCGATCATTTCCATGATTTTGAAAATGTTGGTTAGTTGAAATTTTTTGAAAAATGTTGGCATTGGGCTCACGAAATTTTTGAAAATCTTGCCTCAAGAGTTGTAATTCATACTCATACTCTTCAAGAGGACGTCTACTCTGATTATTCTCCCACATTTCTCTCAGTGATTTTTTTGAATCAGACATTTTAAAGAAGTCACGGCAAGACAGAATTATTCTCACTTCAAAATAGTATAAAATACTAAGCTGCACTCTATTTATTAACTGACTCAATTAGAAGGGGGAAAGGGGTCTTATGGCCGTTCACGTATAGTATGAATACTAAGGGATACGTCCAATGTTTTACGGGTAGTATGCAACCTCTTTTGCTAATAGTTCAATAAATTGAACTACTATATATCCGCGATCAAATTATACGACACAGTCAACTTCACAAAGCACCACTTGTCAATTATATTATTTTGTATGAGCTGATCGTATTTTCCTAGATTCAATGTTTAATGGATTTTTAAAGTTGAAACCAATGAGAGTGATGATTCATGTAATGGAAATTAATTCTAACAAACAGATTCAGAAATTTCACTCACAGAACAGTCACAAAATAATAGCAGAATTGAAAATAATTGTACAAGCAAGCCGTTGCCCCTGCAGAAGATTTTTACAAGCAATTCTATATTTTTCAATGCAGCTGCAGAACTTATAGAGTTAAGAAAATTTTACAGTGGTGTATAGCTGTCCAGAATGATTGAAAAGCACTGGCAATTCAAATCAGCTGTTTGCAGATCGATTGACTTTTGTATTCCTTGTTCGCTTTGCTCGAACCCTCGCTCACTTTGGTCTTTGTTGTTCTTTTCTGTGGCCTTTGAATTTTTTTTAATTACGTAGCAGAAAAGGGAATCCACTGCAAAAGAAATCAAATTGAGAGAAACAAAACTAAAACGTAAATGTCACACGTTAAGCACAAAAGGTAGCACCACGTCACAAATATCTTGCCCTTTATTATTTTTTCAAAACAGGCAGTGTAAATCCAAATAACACTCCCTTTCTTTCTGAAATAACACACCTAAGACAGATGGTGTAAATCCAAATAACAACTTAAACACCACAAAAATTCTATAACACGCCTCTTTCTCTTCCCAAAATAAAGCACCTCCTTTTGATTTTCAAGACCCCTTTTCCCCTTTATAATTTGTATGGTTCCCCAAACACAAAGTAATTTAACTGCTATAAAATAAAGCTTGAACCCTCTCTCGTTCTCACTTCTCAGTAAAAAAAATCAAAGTTGATAGGCTTCAGATACCCCAGTTCAGAGCAACAAAAATTCGAACTCAAGCCTTTTTTTTAAAATTCGATTTAGTGTATCGATCGATTTTCCTAGGGTTTCAAATTGGGACAGGGTTTCGATTTTGGTTTGGACTTTGGGTGTGCTGATGGGTTTGTGAAAACATGGATAGCATGAAGGGACTGCGGCAATTTATGCACTGGTGAATCAGTAAGGCCGAGTGGTTTATGATGGTCGAGGAGAAGAAACTATCGATTGTGAGGAGGTCGGTGCCGGATAGTTGGGCATGAGTTAGGGGTGTTTTGAAGGATGTTGTCGCAGGTGGTTGCTTGCGAGATGAATTAGTGTTTGGACAATGGCGTTTGGTTGATGAAGGAGCTGTTTGGTTAGAACGTGGGATGTTATGTAGTTGTGAAGACGAGAGGATGGTCCAAGGTAGATCGGACGTGGATAGCTGTTGGAATTGAGAGTGACGGTGGTTGCGTATGTTTGGGGGAGAAGAGTAGTGGTAGATTGAGGCTAGGATGATGTATGAGGATGATTATAGGCAGTTTGTTCGAATCTGGTAGTGGTTGTCTGAGGATCGGACGGTTTTGGTTGTGGTTGAGGATGAGTGGCAGTGATCCGCTTCGGATTTCGGCGAGGGTTTTGAATTTTTAGATCTGTGTTGAACGTGGATTTGTGGATGCGGTTCGAGGTTTCTGCATGGGATCGTGGGAGGGGTGGACTGTTATCAGGGAAGAAGATGAATTGACGTGATGAGAAGGATCAAATTTTTGTGACAGTGGTTAGTGAATTGGATGGATTGGCTGTGCGTGGATTTGAGAAAGGGTATGAAGAGGGGTTTGTGAATTGTGGTATCGGTTTAAACAGTTGATGATGCATGGAGGGTTGAAGATGATCAGCGTTTGGTGATGAACGTGGTGGTGGTTTCAGCGATGATCGGTCTGATGGTGGGTTGAAGATTGTGTGATGCAGAAGAAGATGAGGGTGGACGTGAGGATGATAAAAGCAGAAGAAAAATACAAGAGAAAGAGAATTTAGAACGAATTTTTTTCGAAAAGAAATAAATTGTAGAGAAGTATAAAAAGGAAAAAATCGAGAAAAGGGAGAGTCTCAATGCTGAGCAGAAACAACAATGGAAAACTTTTTTTTTTTAAGATTATAGACTTGTAGAAAAAGAAAAAGAAGGAAAGTTATGTACTAGGGATTGGAAAGAAAAAAAGAAAAAAAAAGGAAAGAAATAAACAAAAAGTTGGTAAGATTTTTTTTTAATTGTTGTAAAGGGGTAAAGAAATTGTAAGATGGAAAGAAACTGAATGAATATTTATTTATTATTATTATTATTATTTTGAAATTAGTAAAAGAAGAAAGAAAAGATTATGTACTGAAAAGAGGAAAGAAGGTTAAAAGGAAAGAAATCAAAGAAAATTTGGCAACTCTTTTTTTTCTTTTGCTTGGAAGATTGTGGTATCAATGAATAATACCAAATCAATCCAACTAAGAATTTTTTCTTTATATACAAGTAAACAAAAAGAAAGCTAAATAAAATAAAGTAAAAACTAACATGAATCAGAAATTAAATAAATAATAAAATTCAGTGTTTACCTCCCCGGCAACGGCGCCAAAAACTTGATAAATGCTTTCTATAGAAATAGAAAAGCGCAAATTTTGTAAAAATAACTGCAAGCTCATAGATCATGTAGTATGCAGGTCGAATCACAGGAAGGTAAATTAAATTAAATTATCTATATAATTTCTTGAGCGAGTTAGACAAATCTTCGATATTGGTTTTGAAAGGAAACGAAATTGAAACTGCAATTAAACTATTATTGTATTGAATCAGATCTGAATCTAATCAAATCTGTATTCAATCCAATTGACTTAAGGAAGCAGTAAAAAGAACAGAAATTGAAATTGCAAAAATTAAAATAACAAACAGGAAATAAAATTAGGATTACCGCTGAATCTAATCAAACGGTCAATCGCTAATGAAAATAAGTGTAAAATACAAATAGTATTCTACCAAATCTAATTGTGTAGACAACACTAAATGCTAAGAAAATAAAAAAATGCAGAAAAAAGAAAAAGAAGAAAACTTTATTGATTCAAGGATGATGTTTACAATGAGAATACAAGGGTATTTATAGGATAGATAGCCAACCCTAACCCTAACCCTAATACAATGACAAATGGGCCTTAGGGAAATCTAGTAAATTTGGGCCTTTCCTCTTTTCCTCTTGCTTCCTTGACAATTCTTCATTGATTTGTGATATACATGGCCTTTTTACCAGTTATTTTCTTGTCCAAAAAGCAATTTGATGTAAGATCTTCAGTTGCAAGTCTTCAAATATATATACACAGCAATTTGATCTCTATTTTCTTTTTTTCTGACTGTATGTGGCTTAATCGACATATCTGGAAAAGTGAAAAAAACGTTACCCAAGCAATATTTATTTATATACAAAAGATAAGATATAAGAGCATGTTGGAAAACAATGGCTGAGTCGCGGACTAGGTCGCTTTCTTGAAGACAATTCGGCGATTTGGTCAGAGGTGCAAACCTATTCGTGCCTTCGCCGCCGCCTCTAGGATAAAACAGCCTCTAAAATAGCAACTGATTTGCTTGCACAAACAAATCAGTGCAGATTTGCACTTTCGGGAAAAAATACTGCTCGAAATTTCTTAGAAGTTTTAATGACGGCTGAGAAGAAGAGAATATAAAATTCGGTGTTTTTCTCGTCTCAGATAAAATAGTATATATAGAACGAGAATTAGGTTTTGGGAGAAAATATCGGATCTGCTAAAATTTCGGGGGGGATTAATATTTTACCGTTGCAAAACTTTTCCGTTGCAGAATAAATATCGGTGCGCAAAATAATTTTTCCATAAAAAAAACGGTTCGAAAACAACTAAGTTTTATGGTCCAAAAATATAAGTGCCTACACCACAAAGCCCAAGCCCGAACCGAACCGAACCGGGCCGGGCCGGGTCGAGTCGAGTCGGTCGGTCGCGCGCGCGTGTGTGGTGGTCATGATGCATGGTCTCCCTCCTTACAACAATGCATGTATTGGGAGCCCAAGGCCCCAACATGACTTCTTAGAAACAAGTATAAATCCTTGCCTCTTCCCTATAATCCCATGATGTGGGACTACTCAAACATAGGAGCCATTCATACACTTATTCAATCATTTTTAATAATTCACATAATGTTTGTAAAACATTTCCAACAATTTTTCGGGTAACGTCTTCAAATTGGCCTTTTCTGATGGTCTTTCCTTATAAAAAGAAACTCCCTCTTTCCTCTTCCATAGAAAGAAAAAATTTATATTTTTCTATCTTCTCCTCCACTATTCTTTTACAAAAAAAATAAGAAAGAATCCGGTCTCTGGCTTCCTCCTTAATAAAGTGGCTTCGACTGCAAATCTTGACGACTATTGAAAGAAGGACAAAACCATTGTTGGAAAACAATGGCTGAGTCGCGGACTAGGTCGCTTTCTTGAAGACGATTCGGCGATTTGGTCAGAGGTGCAAACCAATTCGTTCCTTCGCCGCCGCCTCTAGGATAAAACAGCCTCTAAAATAGTAACTGATTTGCTTGCACAAACAAATCAATGCAGATTTGCACTTTCGGGAAAAAATACTGCTCGAAATTTCTTAGAAGTTTTAATGGCGGCTGAGAAGAAGAGAATATAAAATTCGGTGTTTTTCTGGTCTCAGATAAAATAGTATATATAGAACGAGAATTAGGTTTTGGGAGAAAATATCGGATCTGCTAAAATTTCGGGGGGGATTAATATTTTACCATTGCAAAACTTTTCCGTTGCAGAATAAATATCGGTGCGCAAAATAATTTTTCCATAAAAAAAAGGTTCGAAAACAACTAAGTTTTATGGTCCAAAAATATAAGTGCCTACACCACAAAGCCCAAGCCCAAGCCCAAGCCCGAACTGAACCGGGCCGGGCCGGGTCGAGTCGAGTCGGTCGCGCGCGCGTGTGTGGTGGTCATGATGCATGGTCTCCCTCCTCACAACAATGCATGTATTGGGAGCCCAAGGCCCCAGCATGACTTCTTAGAAACAAGTATAAATTCTTGCCTCTTCCCTATAATCCCATGATGTGGGACTACTCAAACATAGGAGCCATTCATACACTTATTCAATCATTTTTAATAATTCACATAATGTTTGTAAAACATTTCCAACAGAGCATAAAATAAACACATTTCTATATCAATCAATATTCCACCTGAGAATATTTCTTTTATGCCTTTTTCTCTTTAAAGCATTATTTTAAAAAACTAAATGCCATTTTTACACTTATACTTATGTTACTGGCTATGACTTTTAATTTTGAAATTAATTGGTTGCTTAAAAGCACATAGTAGAAATCACCATAAAACACGTGGTTTACCTATGAACATTGTCAACAACTAACATGTTCGGTAATAGTACTTTCGCTTGCATGCAGCAATGTTACAATCAATCATCATTGTGAGAGTCTTCCAAAGCTAGAACGTTAATAGGCGCTTTTGTAGCGAGGATGTTGTGGGAAAAGCAACATTTTTTTTTCTAAAGTTGTTTTCATTTCTCGCACCTGTATGTTAAGCCCTCACAGTTGTTCAAACACATCGATGCACTAACCTTCAACTTGCTTGAACAATCTGCAACATTTAAGTATATTCAGCTGACTTGATTTCAATAGGAATTTAACAGTTTCTTCTTAATTTGTGCATTTCTTGCATTAGGGGTGAGCATTATTTGGTTAAACCGAATAAACCAACCGAACCAATTTACTTTGGTCGGTTTGGTTTGGTTTTGAAATTAGATCAGTTTGTAATTTGTTTGAAAAAATATTTAGTTTGGTTATCGGTTTAACCAAATTAACCAAACTTTTATTATATTTTCAAAATTATCGATATTATAATAAATATTTTATGTTAATTTAGTTATTTAAGTAAAATTTAATCATCACATATGTGTCAAAATTACTTTTGGGAAGCATAAGAATCATAAATAATAATATGTTAATCATATATTTAAAATATATATCAAATTATAATTAGTATTATGAACATAAACTCTAAAAATATTTTTAGTTTGGTTAAATTGGATAACCAACCGAACCAACCAATTTTAATTTGATTGGTTTGGTTTGGTTTTCATTTTTATCGGTTTTAGTTTGGTTTGACAATTTTTGTAATCGGATAAACCAAACCAACCAAATGCTCACCCCTATCTTGCATAGTGTTTTTCTCTCTGTGTTTTAAATCCTCATTTTAAATTTGTGCATTTTTTAAAAGGAGAAAAAAAGTTCTGCAATAGCGCAAGATAGACCTCTAGTAAAATTGCACAGTAGTGATGATATTTGATCTCTCAACACGAATGATTTCAAATATGCTCATAAGCAGGTATGTGCCAGTGTATCGTCAGAATCTGCAAATATGAATAAGCTGCAATAGTGGAATGATCTATTTGGAGAAGGTGAAACGCTAAGCTAGAAGTAATGTAACTTTGGTAACATTGTGCTTATTGTGGTTTTTAAACCACTATTTTCGTAAACATTGTTAGTCATTATAAGGCTATTTAGAAGTGCCTGATTCAGACTAATAAAAAAAATATAATAAGCATTTTCCTAGTATCAGTTTTATATACTCAGGTATATATCTCTACAATAACGTATCAAAATTTATTGCTCGCATTTAAATGATACAACAACATGAGTTCTATAATCTATTTTGGTGTCATCCCACTTAATTTGTTCTTTCTAATAATAAAGCACATAATTGCTTCGTTATTCATTGTATTTTCTCTAAAAAGTTGTTAATGTTAGCAATAAATTCACATAGTTTTGGTAGCTCTATTAATTCTCTTGGAACTACCCTGGAATTTTTTGATTTCTCACAGGTCTCAATGCTGGGTCTCTTCACATTTACACAGCAGAGGACGGAAGGCAACGATATACTCAGGCATTCATTTCTATTGTTATATTGATAAAGGATGACACTACAATTTGTATATCTAGTTCTGCAGCTTTACTTTAATCAATAGTGCCAAGGTACGAAAACAAACCTTGAACTTTTCTTTAGTCACAAGTGTGGTAGTAATGTACAAGTTTTTTTCTCTAGTTTTTTCAGATTAAGACAACAGTGACATCTATGTATTTCTAGGGAAGAACATCACACTTCATGTAGCATATGGAAAATAATTTTGCAAGCACATAAAATGAATTTGCATTTTTAACTTTGAAACTCATTTGGGGATGAGTGAGCATTTTTAAACAGTGAATATGCATTTTTAATCCTGAATGGACTATGAATTTGATATCCAAATTATGTTTATATCCTTATTTATGATCCCTTGCTTTTAAAAGCAAAGATTTGGATTAACATCATGCTGCATAATTTACTGTATTTAGCAACACTTATAAAGGCGCAACCAGTTTTTTTTCTTGAAATGACTAAATAAGCAGAACTAATTTGTTTTGTCATTTGCTGGTGGTTTATATAAGTACACCGTCCAAACATTTTAGGAAAGTTGGAAACCACCATGGATCCTCCAAATCAAAAGAAAAGAAAGAGTCTGTCTTCTGCAACAAAGAAAAAAGGGTTCTCCTTGAATGTTAATACCAGCAGCTCCTCCTTCGAAGACCCATACCCATACCATTCAAATCCAACACCCGAAGAATGTATCTTCGCACATGATGCTCTTCTCAGTCTCCACGGCTTCCCCCAACAATTCAAATCGTACCAAACTAAAAGAATCCATGAAACTAAAACATTTTTAGAGTACAACGGTGCAGCAACTAGAAGTGGCGTCCATGATGAAAGCATTCTCGATGGGTTGATAAGCACACTACTCTCTCAGAACACTAATGATTCCAATTCCTTGAAAGCTTTTAAATCTCTTAAATCAGCATTTCCTACTTGGTAACATGTTGTCGACGCGGATGTAGAAGGGTGGGTGAATGCGATTAGGTGCGGGGGACTAGCAGCCATAAAGGATGCAAGGATCAAGGACATTTTAATTTCTCTAAAAGAGAAAAGGAGGGGAGTTCTCTTTGATATATTTGCGAGGGCTGTCTATTAGCAAGGTTAGGGATGAACTTTCTTGCTTCAAAGGAATTGGCCCTAAAACTGAAGCATGCCTTTTAATGTTCCAGCTTCAAAAAGAGGACTTACCTGTCGACACACATGTTTTCCGGATCACAAAAGCCATGGGTTGGATTCCCATAAAAGATGTCCTAAAAAAGGCATATCTTCATCTCAACAAAAGGGTATCGGATGAACTAAAGTTTGATCTGAATTGTCTTCTTGTCACTCATGGTAAGGTTTTCCAAAGATGTAAAGGCAAACGAGGTAATTCACAAGCTGGAAACACTAATACTTCATGTTCTCTTCGGTAAGTCACACTTGTACCACCTAACAAGAAAAAAAAAAGAAAAAAAAAAAGAAAAAAAAAGAAAAAAAAATCATATTTTCATCTTGATCACCACTGTAACTGTAACTCTTTTTGGGCTTCAATTAAATATCTCCTTAGGTTATTTTATTAGACTGGAGCTTTAGTTATGTCAGCGAAAGTAAGTTGTTCTATACTGAGAGGAAACCAATCTAGAATGAGCTGTTGTGGCATGCAATTAACTAGTAAACGATTAAAGCTGCAAATTTTATAGGTAATTCTATTCCCTAATATCCCGTTAATGGAATTTAGCTTTACACGAAAAAAAGTCTCAATGATCTAAGTTCATGAATATACCATCAAATCTTTTTCTAAAATGTAAAGATTCTCTGTCTCTCCCCTCCCTTATTAGAATTTCTAAGTAAATTTAAACAAAACAATTTTTAGATCTGACATGATAAAGGTCAAGATCCAAGTCATAGTTACGTCAGAATATCATAGGTTCGTAAGTTATAACATATCTGATATGATTCAAGCAGTCATGGGCATAGATCCAAATTACAGCCATATCATGTTTACTTTTTAATTATTTAAATCTAGAAGTAACTTAAACTCACATTGTTTGGATCGTCGAAAGATAGAAGGAGAATAACAGAGGTTGAATCACAGATCTACACTTGAACAACTTGATTAACTTGATTGCAGAAGAAGGAAAGGTCCGATTCAATCTGGGCACAAACAACATCTAGTCCTCCATTATTTTTCAGTGTAGAAAACAGGAGAAATGAAGCCATATTTATAGCCGACAATCCCCAAACCCTAACTGCCACGTCTGCCCTTGGGGGCCAACCCCCCCAGGGGGTCGACCCATGGGTCGACACCCCTTGGCAGGATTTTCCCAATCACCTCAATCTGCGCGATTTTGAATTTTCTGAACCAAATTTTGAATTTCTGGACCCTATATATATATATATATATATATATATATATATATATATATATATATATATATATTCTCTTGCGCGCATACAAACCTTCATAAGTTCTTCTTATGGTGAGGTGTCTGTTTTACGCAAACCAAATGTCTACCTTGACCAGAATTTCGAGACGGACGCAATGGTGCAGTTCATTTCCCTAAATTCTGAATATTAAATTAATTATTCTTTAATTTATCTTCTTTAGTATTGTTAAAATTACAGGGTGTTACACCTGCAATAAGAGAATTAACACATGAGTTCACTTATATCCTACTTTTTCCAAATAGCTTGCATGACAGTTATGAATGGGGTGAAGGTGATGCATTCTCATTTCACAAAGTATAGGAAGCTATTCGTTCTCATGAGATTCCAAATCAGGTTTCTTCCAATCATCTGGCATAGGAAAAACAACATGCATATATCTTTTGTGTCCTATTTGGCAACCATCAGAAGATTAAATACAAAAGATCAAATTCATCGTTTCAACATTTTATCAAACATATCACGTCCTCTATGTAATAAACACCCCGAATCGATTCAACATGCCTTTTTTCAATGTGAGTATTCATCCTACATTTGGTGTTCATTAAAACTGAAATTACAACTTCAACCAGTTATACTACCTACTATGGAAGATGAGGCCTTGCTCCTAAATTCTACATTTAAATCCAAAGATCAAATCAAAGATGTAGCTTATGCTACTTTTTCTATAACAATCTATTTCATTTGGAAAGAAAGAAATAGGAGAGTATTCCAGAGTTGACACATTCATTACACTATGAAACTATTTCAGATAGAGAAGGAAATTACCTATTTGATATGAAATTACAGCTGTAAAACGGCACGCAGCTTGCAGAACATTCAATTTCTTAAACGTTAGGGAATTGATTTGAATGATAAGGATGACTACGCAGAGGAGATGAAGGATTCTAAAGTGTATTTGGGCCTTTTGGCCCAAATGGTGTGCTTGATTGCATTATATTCTTTATTGTTTCTCATTGTATGTAAAAGTAAAAGCATTATATTTTGTTCATCGAATTTATATGTACTCTTTTTCCCTGTAAGGCATCCAATTATGTTAGAGGGTTGCAGGGTTTGAACGAGACATATAAAGGAGGTTTCTAATTGTTCTTTTGTAATAAAGCGTTCCAATTTTCAAAAACAAAAATTCTACCCCCATTGTTGTACAAATTCAAAACAAGTGTCAGAAACCTCACTCTAAAAAACACTCTTAATGAAAATCGTACAACCTAGAGGCATAGAATCTAAAGACAATATTAGTCTACACTTAGCCAGAGTCTAATACAAGCCAAAACTATAACCCGATTGAAAAAAACGTAGGACTCTTCTTCGTAACGAGGAAAACACTAAGCACTGAAAGAAAAGTCTGGCCCAGTGATATATAGACTCACCAAATTCTTACTTAAGTTTCTTTTCTTTCTTCTTTTTTCTCTTGATCTGGTTGACCATATTAATCCATTTAGGATTGTCAATCAATTCAGATTCCACATCTACCTAGAAATTGTCAGCTGCCTTATCTAATCTAGCCTTACACACCATCTTTGATCCTATCATGATATGACTAAAACTTTGTTGTCCATTTTGTTGCAAATAAAGACATCGATATCATCAACAGTATCCACTGAGTCCATATCATTCATCTCTAAAGAATTCATATCTCGTCCATGTGATTCAGGAAACCGTCTTCTGGTCTCTGTATTGTTATCCTACTGGGTCGTGGAACAATCAAGAACTTGAGAAGTAGTGCTTGCAAGGTCCTGCAAATTAGGGCGTTTGTATATTATTATCAATTTCCCTAGAATTATTATGGCGGGATGGAGGAGTTGTTTACTTAGGAAGCCAAACTTTTGTAAACTGATAAACATTCTCTACATGTCCAAAACTATGATAGTTTGAACATTTGGGTAGAAACCACTCATACTCAACTTCCTGCATAACCAGTTGATCTTCTTCTGATAAAATGGGAATATTCTTGGGATATGAAAAAGAACTAGAAACTTTAACCAATACCCGAGCATATGCAATCTTCTTAGTTCCTTCCGTAAACTTATCAGGCTTTAGAGGGTTCCCAAGAACATATACAATATGACATATTCCCTTTTCTGTCCAATATTCTAGAGGCAAACCAGGGAGAAAAAACCCAAATAGGGATAGAATGCAAAATATCCTTATCAAGTTTCGTGCCCATCGATTAACGCTTTATCATCATTAATTTTGTATTATAAAAGTAAGAACCACCCTCCAAGACCCTATCGCAATCCTCTTTCCTATCAAAATTTGAGAATATAAAACTCATCCTCCTTTAAAGAATAATAAAATCGTCTGGCAACTTCCATACCATATGACTAAAGGGTTTAAGAGGGGATAATGAGGCCTACAATCAACCACATAAATAACTGTAGTGTTATCCCACAATTGTCTGCCTTTTCGGACTAATTTTGGATATAGCTTAGCACATGACATGTTTTGATGCTGCTTAGGCTTATATAATTTTATATGGGTAAAAATAGAAATTTAGTTATTTGATACAATCTCATTCCTTGCCACTTTTCACGGTGAAGTTCCCATTTTTAGAATGGTGAGCATAGCTCAAAGTACAGGACGGGGACTGTGTATCGCCAGTTGCATCAAAAGTTGATTAGGAGGCATCAAAGTACAATACAACTAAGTCGTTAATCTAGTTTAACATGATAGAACATTAACCCATTAAACTAAATAATTATAATTTTAACATTTAGGTTGCATGAAATAGAACTCGCCTAACTTTTGGTGGTTAATATTAGATCAATGCTATAATCCATATGACCTTCATAACTACAGATTCATGATTGTAAAAAATATCCAGAATATTTAGCTAGTGTCAATGAACTCAAATTAAATTGTACAATTTAAAACTTAGCAAACTATACATAGAGGCTAAAAATATTATAAATTTTATTAATAGAGGACTAAGAACCAAGCCAATCAACAAAAGAAATTTTACAAAATTGGTATTATTCATATTCTAATCCCAAGTGTCTAAAAAATAAACTGATATAACAAAAGTATACACTAATGAATTTAAGTTAATAGAACAATAGTTCAAACCTTCAACATTTACCATGTTTTTCACAGTGAACCTCACAAGTCCTTTCTCATATGCCATTTAGAAACCCATCTACCAGGGAAATTAGGTTTGTCTTTCCCCCTTTAGTTCATCATAATTCCTCTACACCAAAGAATCATCAAATATTTATGGTCGAATCTTAGAGCTGTGTAAGTCTTCACACTACTTCCATGTCACAAACACTAAATGGATAGGAACGTTGATAATTTATTGGAAAACTTGAGGACGTGAACTAAAAATGATTAGGAAGTTGGAAGTCGAATTAGATTTTTGCTATTTAGGAGAAAGAAAGCAATGGGAGTGAAAAATTACCTAGAAAAACTCCTCTAAACAACACCAGCGATTAATCCATTTTGACTAGGAGCTTATATCAGCCATTTATAATATAATCAAATGATTCAATATAGCAATCCTGTCATTCGGTTTTGTTCTTTTCAATATATGACACAAATCACTAATTTCAATACAATGGTATTAGACGATATGTTTTCTACTGTGACCTCTTTGAGTTGTAAATTACAACATTGAAGTTGTTTAATATATTGTTTTTTGTAATATTTACTGCTTTTTTGCCTTTATTAGGAACCTTTGGCGACAACATATGGAAGATATATAAGATACTTACAACATTGTTTATAATTGTATACTATAATAGTCTAAGCAACCATTATAGATATTTTGTATTTGACAACATTTGCACAAAGAAAAATATTTGGAAAAATTGGCAACAATATTTTTCTTAACAAATGTTCTGAAAATCCGCTACTTTTACAACACATTAGTCAACTATTGCAAAATTAATGTCGTAAATTGGTATACTTGTAATAGTGTAATTATGGAAATGTAGGAGAACATGGTGATTATATATAAACCGAAAGTTCTAACTTAGCCCTCCTCATATCTTCCATTCTTATCCACATTTTAATTAGTTAATTTGTTTTTAAAGCCAACATTTGATTAATTTATTTAATCACAAATATATTTCTCTCATACACCATATTATTTATATTTAATTACTTTTAATTAAATTATTAGATAATTTTTCACAAAATTAGGGTACTACAGAGTTAGTTGGTGGTCTATATGGTTTGGATATCCACTGACTGAGTAATCAACTTTTCAATGCAAAAAACTTGATGGTAGAGTTGGTCTAAGGAGTATCAAATATTTGCAAGATGCCATGGCATTAAAGTTAATTTGGAAATTTTTACAAGGCAAGTCACTGCGGGCAAAGTGGATTTATTCTAGATATGCTAGAAATAAAAAAAATGGGTCATGAATGCAGATAATAATGCATCTTTTACTTGGAAGTTGATGCTGAATGCTAGAGAAAATTGTCAAAAGGTTTTTAGTAAACCTATAGTTAATGGTCAAAGCACGCACCTATTGTTTGATCCTTGGATTGGTGGGGATAATCTGATCTCTATCCTGGGCTGGCACCACATGTCAACATGTGATAATTTTGACGCCAAAGTGGCCAGCATCATTCAAGATGGAAGTTGGAAGCTGGATAATTTAAGTCTTCCTCGAAAAACTGCAGATGAAATTAACAAGGTCAAATTATATACAAATAATCAATGTGACTACTGGATCTGGAATGCTTATAAATTTGGTTTATTTTCTACTAAATCTGCTTATTACTCTATAGCTCCGCAATTTAATCATTTAGAATGGGCAGACTTTATTTGGGAAAAGCCTGTGGTGCAAAAATATGCCTTTTCCTCCTATCTAGCTGGTTCAAATAGGTTACCAACTATGGATAAAATTTGTAAATGGAACTACAACATTGATAGAGTGTGTAAATTATGTTCTATTCTTTTGAAGACAGGGATTATCTGTTTTTCCGTTGGCCGTACTCAAGCTATATTTGGAGGCATGTGAAGAGTAAATTTCAGATAATCACGTCATATAAGCCTAATTTGTTACAGGAGTTAGCAGATCTGATCTATTTAAGCCGTAAGAACAAGAAGCAGCAAATTATCTATAGAGTAGTTATCACTTCCACTATTCACCGTATTTGGAGACAAAGATGAAAGATGGTTCACAAGAATATTTGTACACCCTCAAATATAGAAGCTAACCTTGTATGCGCAGAAATTTCTTCCTTGTTGCACGCGTTTGAGTGGAAGCGGAAGAGGGAAGCTGATCGTGTTTTGTGCTAACCTTCGGGTTTGTGGAAGAATAGCGAATTGGGAGAGAGATGAAGCAGATTAATTTTCCACCATTTTTGGTTCTCGAGAAGATGCTTTGATTCTGGGGAAGCAAGAGAGCACGCGGGCTAACAGTCATTTAATTTTTTGAGGCGCATGGCTTTTGTCTTTTGAACAGGTAATTGGTTTGAGGTGTTCTTTTCTTTTTTGTGTAGTGTTTGTTGTGTTAAATTTCTGTATTTTTGAATACCTCATTCCTTTTTCTAACCATTTATTGTTAATAAAAGTAGCTTTAATTCCCAAAAAGAAAAAAAAAAACTTGATGGCATTTTCTGTAGCTAAAGTTGAGGAAATAAATTGGGTAGAAGATGGAATAAATGTAGATGAGAGAATTGAATAGGGAGGGAATATGCAATGTGTGAAATTATGAGCGACTACTCGAATTATATTAATAAAAAAAAATAAACAAGCCTAATTGCAATGAAAAAGGTTAGCTTTACCTACTTCTGCACTTACAACCTCAAGTTTACAACAAAAAAATATAATGTGGAAATTTGAAGATTCATTAAACTTGGTTTCAAATGTTGGAATATTTCGACAATTGGGTAACATATGTAAAATAAAATGTGTTGCGCTATTTTGGTGTAAAGCTTAACGAAGTGATTTAATTATAAATTAAAGTTGAAATGCTTAAAGCTTATATTATTATGGGCCTAATGCGTAGATATCGGGGCGTTTTAATTTGTTGAAGAGCCAAATTACAAAACGTCAGCTTTATAAAAAAAGGGTTTATAGTCTACCAACTCTCTAACCCTCTTCTATGGAGTGCTAATTCGTTTTTGTCAATTTGGAAGACCAAAATAAATTCTTCTTCTTCTTAAATAATTAAGATTCAGGTACTACAATAACCAACTACAGATTCAGGTACACTTTCACTAATCTATTTATCTTTTTTCTGCTTTGTTCTCAAATAAATAAATACGAATTACATATTCTTATCAAGGGTTCCATGATTGGTTTCTTATAGTATATTGAAATCCTAACATCATATACCATCAATAGACGACCATAAAGTTGAACTGTGGACAAAAGTATAGCAGCTTGAAAATCATATAATTGCAAGGAGGAGGTAAATGAATTAGTAATAATATACTAAGTATACAACTTAAATCATAGGTTAGATATTATACATGTTACCTGATGACTAATATAAACGTGAAGCCAATAAAACCAACATATGTCTGCAAGAACAATCAATTTCTCTTTCCATGCCTAATGCATACGTACTCCTTCTAGGTTGCAATTGATAACTTGAAACGTAATTACCCTTTCAAAATATAAGGTCAACAGCAAGAGGGAAAATGTGATAAGGATTGACATATTCTAAGTCAATCCATGCATATGATATGCCATAATTTGAGGAATAAATATCATTAATGATATGCCATAATATGAGTAAATAATATAAATATCATTAATGATATTATTCCATAATTGTAGCAACACGTATAAATGGTATGTCATAATATGAGAAATAAATACCATTAATGATATCATTCCATAATTGTAGCAGTACCTATGATTGCATGTATATTGTAACTTTATATATTTGCGACTCATGAATGGAAAAATATCCTTCTCTTCAACTCTTCATCATGGTATCAAAGATCTGATCCAAAACAGTTCAACTTCCTCATCTTAAATGACTTTCATTAACCAAACTTCATCCTATCAGATTCTTAATTGCAGTGATCCCAAAAATCCCTACACCTTTCTACGGTGCCGAGAACAAGGTCATGTGATTGCTCATTGTTCTTTATTTAAGCAAAAGTTTCCTAATGTCATTCCTCCTTCTTCAAATTCCCAACCTCTGTCAAACCGATTCACACCAAAATCTCAAACAAACATCGCAAATCCCTCTGCCTCTTCATCTTCTTCAACACTAGCTTCTCGACAGTGGTGCTTCCCACCACGTCACGACAGATCTGAACAATCTATCCCTCCATGCTCTTATGATGGAAGTGAAGAGTTGATCGTTGATGATGGAAAAGGCCTTAAAATCACTCACGTCGGTTCTTGTTTTTTATCATCACTCAAACTAAATTATGTCTTAGTTGTTCCTGCCATGTTTAAAATATAATTTCTGTTTCTCAACTTTGTCATGATAACAATATCTCAATTGTCTTTTCTTCCAACTCTTTTCATATGAAGGATCTCAAAATGGGGAATCTCTATTCCAAGGGCTGGTTGCAGCAGACATTTACAGTCTATGCAAGCACAACTAGTTCACTTGATTGTCATCATCATTTAGGACATCTATTTGGTTATGTTTTTAGGCAAATTGTTTCCAAAAATAAACTTCATATTCCTAGTATCTCCACTTTAAATTGTAATTAATGCGCTTGCAATAATATTCATAAACTTCATTTTTCTACTTATTGTATTGTGTTTACTTCCCCACTTGAGTATGTTTACTTTAATCTTTGGACATCAACAATTTACTCTCATGATGGCTTTAAATATTATCTTATTTTCGTTGATCATTTTTCTAAAGATATTTGGTTGTATAGTTTGAAACAAAAATCAGATGCAAAACATGTATTCATTCACTATAAAGCTCTAAGCGAAAAATACTTTCAACTACCTCTCAAAACTCTCTATTTGGACAACGGTGGTGAGTATAAAAGCCTACGTAACTACCTGTCCATCGATGGAATTTCTCACCTCACAACTCCACCCCCACACCCCTCAACGCAATGGTTATTCGAAGCGACGACATCGACACATTGTTGGGACATTTCTATCACTCTTAATTCATGCTAAAATGCCCCTTGAATATTGGACAAATGCTTGCTCAACAGCTGTTTACTTGATTAACCGGCTTTCCACGCCAACTATAAACAATGTGTCACCTTACTTTAAATTAATCTCAACCATGTATTGTCTCGAATTAAACATTAATTGTGTCCATGTTTCTCGTCATGTTCATTTCAAAGAGAACATTTTTCCTTTTTTTGAAATTAATAATTCAACTACCTCCTTGTTTGACCTAGTGGAACAATGGGCACCTCTCACATTATCTATATTATCAAATACTCAATCTTCCTCTTCTCATTCATTGCAAACTAACTCACCTTCCTGCACACCTATCTTATTCCCCGCTTCACCCCTTTTCATCTCCTAATACCGTTGATAAGCTTTCCTGTACTTCATCTCAGTCTAACACTGATATATCCACGTCTATAAATTCAACACCCAATAATCATGTACATTCTCCTCAAATCACCACAAGACTACAACATAGCATTAGGAAACCAATCAGTAAACTGAATTCAAATGCGGAGGTCCATGAAATGGAGATCCTAAGAAATATCACCCAAGCACTAAAAAGCCCGGTTTGGTGTAAAGCTATGGATGAAGAGATTAATGCATTTGTGAAAAATAGAACTTGGAATCTTGTACCTTCATCTATGTCAAAAAATGTAGTGGGATGCAAATAGATTTTTCGAATTAAAAGGAATAAGGATGGTAACATTATTCAGTACAAGGGTCGCTACGTTGCAAGAGGTTTTAATCAGAGAGCTGACATCTGTTGGATCTAGATTAACCCTAGAGGGGGGTGAATAGGGTTTTTCACAGTTTTTTTTAACTGAATTGAAAATCTAACGAGATATATATTAGTAAACAGATCGCAGAATATATCAGAAACAGAAATGCAGAAAATAAATCACACACAGATATACCCAGCTTCCGCAAAACCCTGCCTACTGCTGCATTTCTAAGGTTTCTACTAGGTGATAGAACAGTTCCCGCATACAAGACCATGTACACTCGCAAACCCTGCTCCTATTCTAACCCTACGCTCAAAACCGTAGACTGATCGATATCCCCTCGATCAGATTTCCGCTGATTACAACCCCGTAACCAGTAATCCAGATTTTACAGATTCTATCAACTATCGGTCAACACCCTGACTGAATTCACCTAGATTTTTACAGAACTAGAAAAAATTTTAGGCTTGTTTTACAGAACAAAATAAAAACAAAAAAAATACAAAAGCAAAACAAATAAAACCCTAGGATTTAAAGTAAAGGGGTCATCCCCTTTGTAAATTCAAGTAACCAAGGTCGGCCCATTCTCTTTATTGTTTAACCCGATCTCTTTTGCTTCTCTAGAAAAATAATGGCGGCGGCTTGAATTCCAAAGCTAGTGTTTCAGCTTTCTCCCCAAATCAGATCAATGTTGTGATGAATTTGATTATGGTATTTTTCTCTGGAGGCTCGAATGTATTGATAGCTACTTTATCTTCCTCGATCGAATTGATTTGGATTCTCTCTCTCGATCGAAACCTTCTGAAAACTGTGAGTCAATCTGAATGTTAATCTCTCTGTTCTTTTAATAATTGGTGCTTAGATTTCGATGATTGCCCATGATGAAAATGGTGTTATGTATAGGGTATAGAAACCCTATGATTGAGCTCTGATTTCATGTTAATGACTTGCCCTGGTTGATTGCGGTTTCCCTTTTTTTTGCTGATAATTTCGGCCTTGATTTTGAATGAATCTGGACATTTAAATTGCCCCCTTTCTTGCGCAAAAACTGTTGAGTGATTTAAATTACCATGATTTCCTCTTTTGTTGTCTGGTTTGAAAACGAGAATTATTCTTCCTATTTTAAATTTCTGGAACCATAATATATGGAAAAACATTTCTTTCCCAGTTCGAATTACTCGCCAAAAACAGGAAACATGCTTTCAGGAAAAGAAAATTGCTGCCCCATTTAAAATATTGCCAAAACTGATTTGTGTATTTTTGGAAAAAAATTGATTGCCCCTCGACTAATTTTCTGGATAGAAATTTGAAAACAAATAAATATTTTCATGCCATTTCTGGTTTTATCATTTTGCCAAATATGAATTGCTCTTTGCTCAAAGTAACTTTGCTTGATTGAAGATGCAAAACCTGATTTGTAAAATAGTTTTCTTGCCAAATATATGAATTGATTTCTTTCTGATTTTCTGGAATTTCGATTTGCAATTTTCACTCTTGCAATACTTCTTTGAATGCTTGACATATATGAAGTTGACATGATCTTGTGTGAACCATGAGTTAATGAACTACCCATTTCATTTTGTAAACTCATATATATATATCTTCACTATGCCACTTGTGTTATGGTCTGTCTTGTCTTTGAACATGCATGCTGTGATTCCCCATTCATGTTCAATGCTGCTTGTCATTGCATGACCATTTCTGAACCTATCACCAAAATCTTGAACTGTTTATGCTAGTGCACCCTTGCACACCTGCTTTGTTTGACCACTGTAGCTTCCATATGCTTGTGTACTGAGACATGTTTCTTACTGATGTACATGTGTTTGCTGTAGCTTCATTTGTGAGGCTGCCATAGATTGTTGCACTGAACTGTTTGTGCCATTCACTTTGATGTTTGAACATGAGTTTGTTTAGCTCTGATCATATTTAGCTGTGCAACCATGAACTGTTTATGCACTTGCACACTTAACCCATTGAAACTGAAACTTTTGGCTTTATTCCATGAATTCAATCTTAAAGTTTATGCTGCCGTGAATGTTTCTTCGACCATTTTGCTTTGTAAAGCTGCTGTTCATGTTGGTTTGCTTGTTGAACATCATTGTGAACCACCATGCCACCTATGCTTTGTTGAACATGTCTTCACTACTGTGCATACATGTATGCTTTGTCCCCTTTGTTGTTTTTGCTATTGCTCTGCCACTGCTTGTTCCACCTTGCTTGCTAAAACATTGTTGTTGCACCACTGTACTGTTATGATCACCTTGTCTCACCATTGTGCCATGTACACTTGACACAGTGTAATGTAGTTGTGCTATTTCTGCTTGTTGTTGTGCCATTCATCCTTGTATTTTGAAATTGCACTTGCTGTTTTGAGTTGATCACTTTGCGTCCACTTTTAAAAAATATGGACTGAACCATGCTTTGATCATGTTTTATGTTGCTCTTCCATTTTTGCTTGCATTTTTTCCTCTGTTGATTGTGCACTGAGTTGAGAAGGTCCACGTGGCTACTCCTCAGTTGCACACTGATTGGCGAGGCATTGCACACGTGTATATCTATACACGTGTGTATTTGCAGCCTTCAAACAAGTTTTCTGTCCCTGTACTATACATATACAACTGTGTGCCTAGACATAGATGAATCAGATCAAGTCATGAAAAATGATGAGAAACACACCAGAAATCTAAGGCAGATAAAATTTTAAAAATAAAAATTATATTTGCATGTATTCAGTATTATTTCTATTGCAGTGTACTGTGTGTGTGTTTCATGTGTGACAGGTAAACATGAAGACTGGACTGACAGAGCTGTGAAGACTGGACTGACAGAGCTGTGAAGACTAGACTGACAGAGCTGTGAAAACTGGACTGACAGAGCAGTGAAAACTGGACTGACAGTGAAGACTGTGAAGACAGAAGATAGAAAATTTAGAACAATAACAATGTTAGTGAATGTCAGTACAAGTGTCTGTATATGAATATATGAGTCTATGAATGTACAAGTGAAAAAGTAATGAGTGTTGAGTGATATAGTGAGGAGCTAATGTATATGAAAAAGTGATTGTACTGATTATTTGTAATAAATAAAATCTGTTTGAAATAGAATATTATTTCATAGTTGTCAAACAGACTTGTCTATTCTATTCTGTTTATTTATAAGTACAAATATGTGAAGTGATTAAATAGTGGAGTTAAAATAGATGTACTGTTTGAATATTAGAAATGTAATATTTATATTTTTAAATAAAATACAGTAAATACTTGAATTTCTGTACAGATGTATTATATTTAAATATAAATATTACATTCCTGTCTGTGATGTAAATATAGAACAGTACAGTAACAAACACATTTATAAAATATATTTGTTGTTATCATCAAACAAAAATCATATAATTGTGTATACAACACCGTTATATACAACAATCTTCCCTTTTTGATGATGACAAACAAATAAAAGATTTTGAATCCAACAAATGTGTTTTACAGTGAAAAATGAACTCCCCCTATTTATTAGCTCCCCCTACAACAGAAAACTCCCCCTATAACTGTGCATGAGTGAATTGAACTGAATGATAACGATTTTTCAAAAGTAAAAATATTTATAAAATATTTACTCATAAATCAAAATCTAATCCATTCTCCCCCTTTTGTTATCATCAAAAGGATAAAGATTTTAAAATACAGATGAAAATTGACTAAAAATATAATTTCAGCTTAAGAGGAAGAACGGTCATCATAAATTTCAATCAGCCAAACAAAAATCATAATATTCTAAGAACAGGTGGCATATTTCACATTGTATAGAATGACGGATATACGATGAATTTTATATAAAATGGAGAGAGTTTGAAAAACAATTCATTTCCAATTATTTTCAAAGGATTTTTATAAAAATAAAGAACAAAAACAGTGATGGATTTGGACTATAATTAATAATTCAATTTTAGTGACAAGATCGAATAATCTCAAATCCCAATATCTATCAATCAACAAATCATAATACGTCATAATATTTCAACACATTTCACAGATTAGAAAGATGGATTGATAGGCTGGTTTTTATACACAAAGGAGAATTTCAAATTAATTTCAATTTATTGCACAATATTTCCTTTTTCTTTTTATTTTATTTAAGAGCACACTGACCACGCATAACCAGAGCTTGGATTTTTAAATGAGGTCAGTCGCAGCTTAAATTATAAGTTGTCTCTTAACCATGCATGACCAGAGCTTGGATTTTTAAATGAGGTTAGAGACACACTTATATATTTATTATATATATTTATCATTTCAGCTTTAAAAGAAAAAAAAACTCCTCGGTATATAAACCAATATGAATGATAGAAATATGGTAGGTATAGAAATGGACTATGAAATAAATTTCTAAATTAATTAAATTATGAAATACGCTCGACTGTACTGGGATTATTGAAAATTTTCAGATATCACTAATTCTGAATAATAACATAGTCCAATTTCTATCACAAATATTTCCACTGTTTATTCAAAAAGATATTTATTTAAAAAAAAAACTCTCCACATTAATATAAAAGACATGACGGATGGTAGAAGGATGATAGGTAATAAAGATGGTCGTGAAATAATTGCCAGTTCAAAGATATTATAATAAATATTCAACCATCATGAAAATCCAAATAAAATCTCCTCTTGTTGTGGAATATACTGCAGTCACAATTCAGCACAATTTCAAAATCTGATAATAATTTTGATGAATTATAAATACAATTCAATTTGGATATTGATTTCAATTTCTGAAAGAATAATCAATAAATAATTTTAAAATTGAAAATTAATTACAAGATGAATTTATACAGGTTTATCCAAGGGAAAAAAAATGTGTATGGTGTCTATACAAAGTGAAAATTCAAGACATATGGATGAAAAAGCTGATACCAATTGTAGTCTCCCTTATCGAGGAATTTATTCACACCCTAAATATCTCAGATTAAAGAAATTTCAAACACAAAGCCCAAGTAGACAAAACTAACAAATTTGGCACATTTATCAGAGCTACAGACAAGAACAAGCAATTATTTGAAGAACAGTATCAGAGCAGCAAACAGATCATAAACAAGCAATTACAGAATATTTTCAAAACAATATCAGATGGGTGAAACAAATATAAGGCACTTCTGATACCACTTGGCGTCTCTATTAATAAATTTTAATCACAAAGATACCGGGGACAACCCAAGATATCATAGTCAACAGAAATTTAAAGACCAAGCAGATAGTATAACAAATTAGCCAAGCAGCAGACAGGTTAAAACAGGCAGTTCTTTGAAAAACAGTATCAGAGCAGCATAACAGAAACAGTTTCAAATCAGACTTGACAAGATGTTGGTCACACAAGATGATTCATGAACCAATGATTAAAAAATACCGTTTCTTTGAAATCATTTGAGGAATATGCAGATTTCAGGATTCAATGAATCGATCACACCAGATTATTAATTTCAATAATTCAAGATATGTGTGAGATTCAATAAATCAATAATTTCAAATGATTTTAAACAAACAGATATTCAAATCAAATTATCATGAAATAACAGTGATTTTTAAGACTTGATTTTCAAATCAAATTTTCACATAAATTCAGACAAGCCTAAAAGAAATTTCAGATCATCTATATCAATTTTGAAAGGTATTCATGATCCAGAAAAATAGAATAATTTATTTGAAATCACTTGAATCGATGTTAAGTTTTAGAATATAATGAATCACTCACACAAGGTTGATAATTTCAAATTTAAGAGGTGTGTGATTATTCAAAATATCAATAATTTCAGATGATTTCAAACAAACAAATTCTAGCCATAATGATCATGAGTAATGATGGTTTTCAAGATGTATTACTGAGATTTAAGACAGATTAATTTCCAAGCCAATCCGAAAATTAATGAAATTTTCACAACTGATAAATAGCAGTGTGCTGTAATTAGTATAACATTTTGAGCTTTTCTAAAATGAATTAGAACAAACTTAGAACAGCAAAGGTGTGTGAATTTCCATATAATTTTCAGATCTTCAAAACAATTTAGAATTTAGATTAACAGTGTTCAAGATATAACAAGAATACTTCAACACCGTTAGGAATTCAGAAAACAGAAAATGAACTTCAAAACAATTGCAGATAAAAAAATTCAGTATCTGGAAATGATTAAAAGTATCAGAGTTCTATACACGCAAAACAAATTTCCAGAATATCATGAATACTGCAATTCAAGAAGCACAAAAAAATATGGCAGTGATAAATCAAATCAGAATAGACAGAAGAAAGAGATAGAAGGGAGAAGAAGAAGAAATAAACAAAAGAAAAAAATCAAAACAGAAAATATTTACCGAGGTGAGTTTAGAGATCATACCAGAATCCAGTGTAAATCAGAATCTCTAACTCATCAGTCTTGGCTAAGGAACTGTGAATGATTACAGAAGTATTGAGCAGCTTTAATCCAAATCTCTTTTGCCTAGCAGTTCCTCAGCCACCTCTGGTACCTAACAGTTTAGAGAATCGAGTGGTCTAACAAAATTTGTAAAACCACTCACAGTTTTGGGTACCCAAACTTGTTTATATAACAAACCATTAGAATTAACTTTCGTACCCTTAGGAACCCAAATCTGTCTGAACTTAACGAAGCCTATTTTATTTTTTAGGATCCAAGAATGTTTAAATGGTTTATTATAAAATGATTTCTCATCATAATTATGATTCAAGTACCCTTTGAAATTTCCAGAGTTCACGTTTTCAAAGTAATTTGAGAGATTTTTCAAATCATTTGAATTTTGTTTTCCAAAAACATCCTTTTTCCCAAAGCCAAGTCCAGATTTATTTTTAATTGAAACTTGGTTTTGTAACAACATATTCAACGATTTTTCCCCATTGGAAAATTTATCCAAGGTTGATTCTAATCGTTGAATTTCGGATTTTAGATCGCTATTTTCATTTAATAGATTTAAGCAATTATTTATAGCGATCTTCTGTTCAGCATTGGACTGTTTCAAAACCAAATTCTCATTTTCAAGCAATTTAACTCTGGCTTGGGAATCACCAATTTCAAATTCAAAATGTTTTCGACTTTCTGATTCAAAATTCTTGAGTTTTTCAATCTCAATTTCTAGCTCATTCAATAGACCCAGTTTTCAACAAGCTTTGTTTTTCAGCAAAAATATATTTGGAATTTTCAGTCTTCTTGAAAATTTCAAATTCCTTTTGCAAACAATTGTTTGTGCTTTCAAACTCTATCTCGTTCTCTTTTAAAATTAGAATTTCATCCTCAAGTTTTTGGACATTTTTATTTTGATGAACAAGATCATTTTTCAAATTTAAACAATTTTTGCAATTAGAATTTGTAAACTTCTTGACATTTTTAAGCTTTGATTCCAAAAGATTATTTTCGCAAATCAATTCAAGTTTTTCAGATTTCAGAATTTTATTTTTAGACTTCAGGTTCTCAACAGATTCAGT
Source organism: Allium sativum (assembly GCA_030737875.1). NCBI lineage: Eukaryota > Viridiplantae > Streptophyta > Magnoliopsida > Asparagales > Amaryllidaceae > Allium > Allium sativum. The sequence goes on from CM060916.1 coordinate 963,104,006, forward strand.
TAAATCGTTTAAGCGAGAAATTAAATCTTTACAAGAAAGATCTCTTGTTGAGTCTCCATCTGGATTTCCATCTGTATAACCTGTTAAGCACAGATCTGAAACTGAGTTGACCTTCTGGGGTTTTGAGCTGTTGTCTTCTTTCCCATATTTTGCATTTAGAGCTGTCCAGATTTCTTGTGTAGTTAAATAATGAGAGATCAGACTATATCGATCATCATCAAGATAAGAATATAGAATATGTGTAGCACGTGAATTAAAAACTTTATCTACCATATCATACCCATTGATAACAACATCCCAACATTTTATATTAACATATTTTAAATAAAATTCCATTTCGGATTTCCAGTTAAAAAAATCTGTTCCAGTGAAAATAGTTGGAGATGATCTGGACTGACTCTCACTAGACTGACAACTAGGGTTACCCATAAATCTAGAGTTAAAGAAAATACCTGCTCTGATACCACTTGTTGGATCTAGATTAACCCTAGAGGGGGGGTGAATAGGGTTTTTCACAGTTTTTTTAACTGAATTGAAAATCTAGCGAGATATATATTAGTAAACAGATCACAGAATATATCAGAAACAGAAATGCAGAAAATAAATCACACATAGATATACCCAGCTTCGACAAAACCCTGCCTATTGCTGCATTTCTAAGGTTTCTACAGGTGATAGAACAGTTCTCGCATACAAGACCATGTACACTCGCAAACCCTGCTCCTATTCTAACCCCACGCTCAAAACCGTAGACTGATCGATATCCCCTCGATCAGATTTCCGCTAATTACAACCCCGTAACCAGTAATCCAGATTTTACAGATTCTATCAACTGTCAGTCAACACCCTGACTGAATTCACCTAGATTTTTACAGAACTAGAAAACTGTTCAGGTTTGTTTTACAGAACAAAATAAAAAGAAAAAAAATACAAAAGAAAAACAAATAAAACCCTAGGATTTAAAGTAAAGGGGTCATCCCCTTTGTAAATTCAAGTAACCAAGGCCGGCCCATTCTCTTTATTGTTTAACCCGATCTCTTTTGCTTCTCTGGAAAAATAATGGCGGCGGCTTGAATTCCAAAGCTAGGGTTTCAGCTTTCTCCCCAAATCAGATCGATGTTGTGATGAATTTGATTATGGTATTTTTCTCTGGAGGCTCGAATGTATTGATAGCTTCTTTATCTTCCTCGATCGAATTGATTTGGATTCTCTCTCTCGATCGAAACCTTCTGAAAACTGTGAGTCAATCTGAATGTTAATCTCTCTGTTCTTTTAATAATTGGTGTTTGGATTTCGATGATTGCCCATGATGAAAATGGTGTTATGTATAGGGTATAGAAACCCTACGATTGAGCTCTGATTTCATGTTAATGACTTTCCGTGGTTGATTGCGGTTTCCCCCTTTTTTTTTGCTGATAAATTCGGCCTTGATTTTGAATGAATCTGGACATTTAAATTGCCCCCTTTCTTGCGCAAAAACTGTTGAGTGATTTAAATTACCATGATTTCCACTTTTGTTGTCTGGTTTGAAAACGAGAATTGTTCTTCCTATTTTAAATTTCTGGAACCATAATATCTGGAAAAACATTTCTTTCCCAGTTCGAATTACTCCCCAAAAACAGGAAACATGCTTTCAGGAATAGAAAATTGCTGCCCCATTTAAAATATTGCCAAAACTGATTTGTGTATTTCTGGAAAAAAATTGATTGCCCCTCGACTAATTTTCTGGAAAGAAATTTGAAAACAAATAAATATTTTCATGCCATTTCTGATTTTGTCATTTTGCCAAATATGAATTGCTCTTTGCTCAAAGTAACTTTGCTTGATTGAAGATGCAAAACCTGATTTGTAAAATAGTTTTCTTGCCAAATATATGAATTGATTTCTTTTTTATTTTCTGGAATTTCGATTTGCAATTTTCACTCTTGCAATACTCCTTTGAATGCTTGACATATATGAAGTTGACATGATCTTGTGTGAACCATGAGTTAATGAACTACCCATTTCATTTTGTAAACTCATATATATATCTTCACTATGCCACTTTTGTTATGGTCTGTCTTGTCTTTGAACATGCATGCTGTGATTCCCCATTCATGTTCACTGCTGCTTGTCATTGCATGACCATTTCTGGACCTATCACCAAAGTCTTGAACTGTTTATGCTAGTGCACCCTTGCACACCTTCTTTGTTTGACCACTGTAGCTTCCATATGCTTGTGTACTGAGACATGTTTCTTACTGATGTACATGTGTTTGCTATAGCTTCATTTGTGAGGCTGCCATAGATTGTTGCACTGAACTGTTTGTGCCATTCACTTTGATGTTTGAACATGAGTTTGTTTAGCTCTGATCATATTTAGCTGTGCAACCATGAACTGTTTATGCACTTGCACACTTGACCCATTGAAACTGAAAACTTTTGGCTTTATTCCATGAATTCAATCTTAAAGTTTATGCTGCCGTGAATGTTTCTTCGACCATTTTGCTTTGTAAAGCTGTTGTTCATGCTGGTTTGCTTGTTGAACATCATTGTGAACCACCATGCCACCTATGCTTTGTTGAACATGTCTTCACTACTGTGCATACATGTATGCTTTGTCCCCTTTGTTGTTTTTGCTATTGCTCTGCCACTGCTTGTTCCACCATGCTTGCTAAAACATTGTTGTTGCACCACTGTACTGTTATGATCACCCTGTCTCACCATTGTGCCATGTACATTTGACACAGTGTAATGTAGTTGTGCTATTTCTGCTTGTTGTTGTGCCATTCACCCTTGTATTTTGAAATTGCACTTGCTGTTTTGAGTTGATCACTTTGCGTCCACTTTTAAAAAATATGGACTGAACCATGCTTTGATCATGTTTTATGTTGCTCTTCCATTTTTGCTTGCATTTTTTCCTCTATTGATTGTGCACTGAGTTGAGAAGGTCCACGTGGCTACTCCTCAGTTGCACACTGATTGGCGAGGCATTGCACACGTGTATATCTATACACGTGTGTATTTGCATCCATCAAACAAGTTTTCTGTCCCTGTACTATACATATACAACTGTGTGCCTAGACATAGATGAATCAGATCAAGTCATGAAAAATGATGAGAAACACACCATAAATCTGAGGTAGATAAAATTTTAAAAATAAAAATTATATTTGCATGTATTCAGTATTATTTCTATTGCAGTGTACTGTGTGTGTGTTTCATGTGTGACAGGTAAACATGAAGACTGGACTAACAGAGCTGTGAAGACTGGACTGACAGAGCTGTGAAAACTGGACTGACAGAGCAGTGAAAACTGGACTGACAGTGAAGACTGTGAAGACAGAAGATAGAAAATTTAGAACAAGAACAATATTAGTGAATGTCAGTACAAGTGTCTGTATATGAATATGAGTCTGTGAATGTACAAGTGAAAAAGTAATGAGTGTTGAATGATATAGTGAGGAGCTAATGTATATGAAAAAGTGATTGTACTGATTATTTGTAATAAATAAAATCTGTTTGAAATAAAATATTATTTCATAGTTGTCAAACAGACTTGTCTATTCTATTCTGTTTATTTATAAGTACAAATATGTGAAGTGATTAAATAGTGGAGTTAAAATAGATGTACTGTTTGAATGTTGGAAATGTAATATTTATATTTTTAAATAAAATACAGTAAATACTTGAATTTCTGTACAGATGTATTATATTTAAATATAAATATTACATTCCTGTCTGTGATGTAAATATAGAACAGTACAGTAACAAACACATTTATAAAATATATTTGGTTGTTATCATCAAACAAAAATCATATAATTGTGTATACAACACCGTTATATACAACAACATCGACTACGGTGAGACTTTTAGCCCCGTAGTAAACCCGCCACGGTTCTTCTTGTGCTCTCACTTGCGGTTAGTCATGGTTGGTCATTGCGTCAACTTGACATAAACAATGCTTTTCTACAGGGCACACTCACTGATGATGTATACGCCATACAACCTTCTGGCTACATAGATTCTATACATCCAACACATGTATGTAAATTAAACAAGGCATTGCATGGGTTAAAACAAGTTCCAAGAGCTTGGTCATTTAAGTTGGACCACTTTCTAGGGCCTTAGGTATAAAGAATTACGGAAATATTTAATTGAGTTGGGCTTCAAGAATATGGTCTCTGATTCATCCTCGTTCACAATACATAAAAATGGTGACAACATTTATCCGTTGGTTTATGTGAATGATATTATTATTACAAGTAATGCAACTCATGCTTTGGAAGCTTTTATAAAAAAATTGACAGCATGTTTCTCACTCAAAGACCTTGGAGAATTGTCTTACTTCCTTGGAGTGGAAGTAGTGCCTCATCTAAAAGGTATTTTCTTGAGTCAAAGAGGTATATTGCTGATATTTTGTGCAAAGCTAATATGGACGATGCAAAACCAATTGCAACACCATTAGCAATTCATCCTCCATTAACTATACATGGAAATCTTCTCAAGGATCCTACTGAGTATCGCACTCTGATAGGTAGTTTACAATTCTTAAGTATCACAAGGTCTGATGTGGCATTCGCAGTGAACAAGTTAGCTCAATACATGCAGCGTCCAACTAAGGAACACACGCAATCCCTACATTGTCTTCTTCGGTATCTAAATGGTACATCAAATATGGGTTTAATTATACACAAAGATTCACCTCTCACTCTCATGCTTACTCTGATGCGGATTAGGCTCCTGACAAAGACGACTACGTTTCTACAACATCATATATAGTCTATTTGGGCAAGAATCCTATCTCTTGGACGTCAAAGAAGCAACGTACAAAAGCTAGATCATCTACCGGGGACGAGTACAGGATAGTGGAAAATGCTACTGCCGAAATTCTTTGGGTAGGAAATTTATTCAAGGAGCTTGGTCATAACCCCACTCTCACGCCAGTCATCTATTGTGATAATGCTGGAGCTATATATGTGAGTGTTAATCCAGTTTTTCATTCTAAAATGAACCATTTGTAATTTAATTACCATTTTGTTAGAAAGAATGTGCAAAGTGGAAACTTGAGGGTCTCTTACATATCCACTAATGACCAGCTTGCGGATGGTCTCACCAAGCCATTACCGCGTACCTCCTTCACAACATTGTTTAGCAAAATCAATCTCTTATCTTGGTCGTCCGGAGGGGGTGTGATAAGGATTGACATATTCTAAGCCAATCCATGCATATGATATGTCATAATTTGAGGAATTAATATCGTGAATGATATGCCATAATATGAGGAAATAATATAAATATCATTAATGATATGATTCCATAACTGCAGCACGTATAAATGGTATATCATAATATGAGGAAAAAATATCATTAATGATATTATTCCATAATTGTAGCAGTACATATGGCTATATGTATCTTGTAACTTTATATATTTGTGATTCATGAATGAAAAAATATCCTCCTCTTCAACTCTTTATCAAAATGCCAGTATTAAGAAAAGGGGAGTTTTATCATCCTTTATTATTGGTCTATAGCATATCTAGGAAACATAGGTTTACCGCCCTTTGGCGAAATATTAAAATGTACATAGAATCTACATAAAGGAAATTGTTGTCTTTAACCTACCAGACATAAGTTGAAAATAGAACTGCATGATAAGCCTATGTATATACTTAAAAAGATATGAAAAAGAATTTATCTTTTTTTCTGTATAACTTAAAAAGACAAACTTCTGTAAATTGTCCTTAAACTAATTATTAAAAAGTGCTATGATTAAAATTTATTACTATGAAATAAAATGCACTTTAGCCTAATTTCAACTCGTGAATTTGTTTTGTATAAACATATGCAAAAAGGAGCCAACAAAGTTGATAATCAGATCTCTAGGTCTTCTCAATAACCATGCTGGATTTTGCATTTAAAAAATTTAAGTAAACATAGAAGGAGTAAAAAAATCATACATAAAAATTGAATACAATAGTTAATATGTAATAAAAACGCAATAAGTTACAAAAATTGGAACTATAACAAAATAAAAGGATAAATATCTTGTTAAATATTTAGCATATGCACTTGCTAAATATTGTCCGCAACATTAGCCCAACGGATAAAGACTTATGTTGTGGTAACAACAACATGAATTTGAAACCTGAAATGGAATGCTAAGGGTTTACCAAGTAAATTCGCTAAAATCAGCCACTTATGCGGTATCTCAGACCGGTCTAGGTGCACTATAGAGTTTTACGACTTTAGTACGTCAGTTTCCCATATGGACAAATTTAAGAAAAAGGCTAAATATCTTGTTAAACTAAAAATTATAATAAGGAGGAAATAAATCATATCAATGTTTTTCCAGAGTTTTCAAATGTTTAAGAGCAATAACAACAAAATGGGACCTAATATAATTTTTCTAACGAAGTATATGATAGTTAATGAAGTAAGATTTATACTTAAGCACCAATGATGTCTGAATCGGATTTGAGTGTTTATCAACCATTTATTGTACAAATAGAACTGGATACATATATTTACGATCTCCAAAAAAATTGTCTATATACAACAACAGTTTCATTACTAAAGAAAATCTTCATAAGTTGGAATAACCCAAAAGATGAGACGAATACATAACCTTTCATATTGCATTACTGAAATAGTGGAATAATTTTACCAGGACACATTTTTGGTTGGTCCTCTGGATAAGTTAATCATGACCTCTAATTTTAACCCTTTTGCACTTAAACTCTGAGAAACATACCTGTATTTAAGTGAAGGGTTAAAATCAGAGGTCCTGATTGGTTGGGCTTAGGGGACAAATCAAAAATGGATCCAGGGGATTTCAAGCCCCATTTACGGTCTATAACTTATATTGAAAAGGCCTTGACATTTTTTTAGTTTATAACCTCGCATTGATCTGCTAGCTTGAGCACAGTAAAGGATGCTACTTGTAGACATATTTTTAACTGCTTGTCAATCACAAAAAACATAATGAAGTTAACGATATATATTAAAGAAAGACAATATCTTTGATAAAAAAATGTACTAAAATGATTGGCAAAACATATGGAAATGGTCCATAATTTATCATAGCAGAAAAACAAACTTAGTAAAATAACTATCCAAAAAATTGAACAGTGCAAGTTTAAACCCATACCATATGCCTTTCAGAAATAAAACACCGTTAAGCATCGTACCATTGGTGGTAGCACAAAATTTACCAAAAAGAAGAAGAAAGTTTTGTACAATTGGCTGTGAGCAGGAGATCAAAAACCGACATAACAATGGCGGAAAAGAAAATACGCAGGGGATCGAAACCCTAACCCTTACCGACCTTCCAACCGCCTTTTCCCCTCTCCTCCGACGCCTTCCTCTTCACGCCCACCACCATCGGATCCTCCAGATACTTCATCGCAGCCTCTCACGCCTCCCTTCAACTTTCAAATAACCTTCCACCGGTTCCTCTCAGCCTCTGACGTTTTCCATCAGCCAGTTCATCCATCCCCTTCCACTAGTTATGTCGTTTCCCCTTCTGCGACGGAGATGGTTGAATTCCAGCTCGTCACTTGCAAGCCATCCGGTCCAGCCTTGGAATCAACAAGGAATAAAGGAAGGGTTTCTTTCAATCAGGAGGAGTTCCTCCTCCAGAAGCAGCAAGCAAACCAGTTTGGTCAAAGGCACCTAGTACTCCTCCTGTCCCTCCTCTCCTTCTTCCTGGACCCTCTGATTTAGATTTAAGGGCCTTTAATTTGATTGCCAACATTGCTCCCGAAGCTAGTAGAGCTTGGAAGGATGTTGTCTCAGGTAATCAAGTGCCAGTTTATATTTCACTTAAATTTTATCAGCCTAGGAAGTTTAATCATTTGAATTGTGCAAAAATGTCTGATAATGTGGTTCGTAAGGCTAGACTGCAATGAGAAAATGCAATTGTAAATTACGTTGTTGGTTCTAGACTGCAATATCCGTTTTTCAAAGCATATGTTCATAGGGTATGAGACTGATTGGAGATTTTACTATTTATTCTAAAGGAAATGACTCCTATATCATTAAATTTGAAATAAATGAACATTTTGATAGAATTTTGGAGGGTGGACCTTATTTTTTAAAGTTGATGATGAAACCGCTGATGATGGAAATGAAGCTTAATAAAGATTTATCGCATACTATTCCCAAATGGAATAGGTTACCTGATTTGCTCCTAAAATACTTGTTGACGAGCAAAATTGTCGCACGTCAACATCCAATGTGTGAGTGTGAACAATTATCAAAATAAGCAGTAAATAATGTAAATGCGAGGATACACAGCTTTTATAGTGGTTCGGCACTAACGCCTACATCCACTTTATAATTCTCATTCATCATATCTTTGACCGATTACAAAAGATGTTACAATATTTGTGTACAAAGTTGTATGTATAATGAACTTTGAATGAATTGTCCTTCTTCTTCTTCGTTGGAAAGCGTTGACTTGGTCAACTATGGGCAAGGTAACTTTAATGTCCAAGAGGTCTAGAGGCGGTGTAGCAAGGCTTGCTAGTGCTCAAGCGTTGAAGGAAAACATGCATGTCATGTTTTAATTACTTATCTCATCTCACATGGCCATGTTGGAGGTGTTGGAAGCCATTAATGAGTTTTTGGAGCTCTTAAGGTCCAAAAATTCCAAAGGAGAAACCTCCATTTGAAGGCCAAGGTTTGGGGTATTTATACGAAGGAGGTTAGGTGGGAATAAGTGAGTAGCGGGGCCCACAACAGTAATTTTCGCATCCAGAATGAACCATGTGCAGGAAATTCGCACCTCCTGGTGCGGGTTCGAAGTTTCGCACCCTTGCCCGGGGGTCGAAATTTCGAACCCACCAGGGGGTTCAAAATTTCGAACCCACTGGTGGGGTTCGAAATTTCGACCCCACAGGTGGGGTTCGAAATTTCGACCCCACAGGTGGGGTTCGAAATTTCGACCCCACAGGTAGGTTCGAAATTTCGATCCCACTGGTGGGGTGCGAAATCTCGACCCCACTGGTGAGGTGCGAAAGTGATAGTGGATGAGGCGAAAATCCTGCTGTCGAGGGAGTCGAAGTCTCTGAATGTGAAGTGAAGGAATCCGCGGTTCTGCTGGTCCGAAGTGAAGGAATCTGAGCTTCCGGCATGGAGAAAATCGGATGAATCGGGCGGTGTCCATAGTTTCGACCTAACCGGTTAGGTCGATCGCCGTCGGGACTGTAGGGCCCGGACCCTCATCAGCGCTGCACCCGGACCCGCTGGACGGCTCGAATGATGATTTGACTAAGAATCCATTGGGCCCGACAAGGGCCATCTGATAGAGGTTTCGGGTTTCCATGTGTTTGCGACGCGACTTCGACCCAACTGCTTTGTGCTTTTTGATGCTTGAGTGCGTCGTTCGCCAAATACTTGGCGTGTGACAGCTTTGACAAAAAAAACATGTCAACAATACTGGACAGAGGAGGGGATCAGTAGAATTGCGTCTTTTATTGGTAACCCTTTAGAAATTAATAAGTTCACATAAGGAATTAGGAAAATTGCTTTTTCGCGCGTTCAAGTAAAAGTTTCAAGTTTGTTTCCATATCCTAGGAAAATACCGATTCTATCAAAAAAATCAGTTGATTATGCAGGATGTGGAATATGAGTGATTTCCCCAGTTTGTTCGAATTGTCATATTTTTGAACATCTGGATAATGTTTGTTCATTTACGAAAAGTTGGGTTCCTAAGAAGTCTGCTCCTCAAAGTCATAATGCCAACTCTGTGGACATAGAACCGGGTATGCAAACTTCTGGACTATAAGTAATGATATGCAATGTGTTGTTAAAGAGGCTTTACTTTAGAATGGTTGTAGTGAGGCCCAAGAACAGGCCTCAATGCAGAACGAAGACTTCAGATTTGCCTTCATTACTGATGATCTGGATTCAATGGTTATAAAATAGGACGTGACATGACATGTTGGCAAGACTTCGGGTAATAAAGCTGTTAAACAATTTAGGGCGATACCTAAAGCGGTACGTAAAGTCAGAACGGATGAGGCCTCTTTTGATGTTCAAGTGGATATCGATTCTGGAGTAATTAAAAACCCATCTGGAACTCTATGATATGTCTGAAAGAAGCTATGCAGCGGTAGGATCGTATAGAATGGAGTATAAGTAGAATACTAAAGTAGCAGTAGTAAGTAGTAAATCACACAGTCGATTTATACTGGTTCGGATCACCGTCCTACGTCCAGTCCCAGACTCCCTTCTGGAATTTCACTAACGCAACAACCCTCACTTCACCCGGAGGAATAGGTTCACAATTACCCGAACAGCCGAACGGGATTTCTTGCCTCAACTGCTGAAGAGGTCTTTACTAGTACAAAGATAAATGTTGACTTAGTGTGTTCTTGATAACACGAATTGTCAAATAGTAAGTACAACCTTCCTATAGTCTTTTCTTGATGATTATCGTGAAGCTTGTGAAAGATTATGGAAGTTTAAGATCTCAAAATGTTTGTAAGTAGTATGCTTTGAGAAATCAGAATTCTTTTAGAATAATAGAGAATTAGAATAAGGATCAGTAATCAAAACAATTGTTGAAACCTCTATTTATAATATTCAAAGAATTGTAACTGATCATGAAAGGATTCGATGAAGAGAAGTAAGTTGTATCTCTTCAATATAGATGCATCCTTTCAGAAACAGAAGTCTTTAGTTAAAGTTTTCAGAAGTCTCTTTTGATTTGAATTCGAAAATAGGAAGAGTAGTATGTTTGTCTCCAGAAACAGACGTCTGGTAGAATTATGTCAGACGTCTGAAAATTCATACTGAATTTTCTTTGTTTTCAGCAAACAGACGTCTGGTCTGATTATGTCAGACGTCTGTTTCTGTAAACAGACTACTTCTTGCTTCCTTGTTCATTGTTGCTAACATATATTCATAAATACTTTGTGTGTGTATAATCATCAGGAAAGACTTTAACATATCTTATCTAAGACTAATCTAGACTCTTACAGATAATATTTCTCTTGAGTTCTTGAATCCGATTGTCAATAAAGTTTCATCTTCCTGCAAAACAAAGCTAGTCGATAGCATATGAACATATATAGTTGTCATAGTCAAAACGCTATACTTAGCGATTCAACATTCTCCCCCTTTTTGACTAATGACAACTAAGTATACTCCCCCTGTCAATATGCATAAATATTATTTTACGTTTTCTCCCCCTTTGGCATTTAACAAAAAGGAATACTTTAAGGAAAACAAATACAACATTTCATGAAGTTAATATCAAAGCATACTACACCAAAACAAAACATCACAACCCAACATCATAACCACAGAAATGCACATATAAGTGTTTTGTGCATGGAGTACTAAAATATTACATTCCCAAAATATAATTGTTCAAAAGAAAAGATACCATACCCATACCATCATCAAATATTCGGAGATTCCTCCGAGTCATGATCATCTGGAGAAGCACTGCCTTCCGAATCTTCAACTACTTCTTGAGAGCTAGTAGACCAATGAAACGGTGATGACTCTTGAGCTTGTGTCGAAGTAGTTCCAGAACAAGACACTGAATTCCAAATTTGATTTAAAAACTTTTTAATCGAGTCAAACTTCTTATTAGTTTTTGTTTCAAAAGTGTTAAGTTGACGATGAAGTTTCGACTGATTTTGCGAAAGAATGACGAGAGCTTGTTTTGAAGAAGCTTCCGGAGAAATAATTTGAATTCCTCCATCGTCCCTAGTTTGTTGACGGTGTGAAGGTTCAGGAACAAGCGATTCGGGATTAGAAGCAACATGTTGAGTCCATTCTTCGAAAGATAGATGGTCCAAAGTTGATGGGTTGGGATCAATATCCATTAACTTCAATGTCTTGTAACCAATTTCGTTAATTGTCTTTGTTGGAATAGCATCGGGGATTTGAATTTCAGCAGCAGTCAAAACTCGAGTAATGTAGACACCGTAATGCAAAGTCTTATATTTCCTTTTATAGGTGATGTCTAACCACTCGTCCATAATTATTTTTGCCCAATTGATCTGTTTTTGAGAGTAGATGGCATACAATGCTTGGAAATCCCTTTTATAAAGCTTCTCATAACTTCCTTTTCGTGGATTTATTGTTCGGACTAAAACACGATTAAGAAGTCTAGCTTGTGGACGAAGATTGGTAGAAGTTAGTTTTCTCATATCAATAAGATCGTCGGAAATAAATTTATGAGATACTTCATCTCTTTGAGTCCTATTAACTTCTATATCGTCAATATCCAAACCTTGCCAAGCACATTTTAAAATTTGTCCCAACCTTTGAAGAGGAAGTAAAATCCTTTTTCCACAAACCATTGTCCAAATGCAATCGGTTGTGTTTTGAAGTTTCATATGGTCAAGATTCATGTTGGCTAAGAACAACTTAACAAGCAAAGGGTATATTTTGACATTGTTTGTATTATATTCTACCAAAGATTCAAAGTGGAAATGTCTAGCAAATTGGAGAAGTCTATAATTAGAAAAGGCATCAAATTTAACGAAAGCACCTTCGAAAAACTTGGAATTCTTCATTGCTTTGTACCTAGCCTTTGCAATGTCTCCATGAAGCCATTTTTGGATTTGATCTTCTGATGGAGGTAGAGCTTCTTGTTCTCGTGTGCGTTTGCCTCTAGTAGTCATGATTATTATAAAAAGATTGAAGATTTTTAAGTACTTTGAAATTGGGGATTTAGGGCTTTTTATAGTGGGTGAAAAGGTGAAAGTAAAAAGCGAAAAGATAGAAGGTGTTTATGAGGAGATATACTCCTTTGGAACTGACGTGTCCCCTTTTTTTTTTATATTAATTCAGACGTCTGATTGAAATGAAGGAGACGTCTGTTGCTAACTAATTTTAAGCCAGCAAGCTTTTAGTTCATTTTGGAACCATTTCAGACGTCCTTTTTTAACGAAAAAGACGTATGTTTTCGCTTAAGTTGTAGTTGGTTCTTCAGAAACAGACGTCTGTTTATAAAAAGAAAGACGTCTGTTTTTAGTGTTTTAAGAGGCAGTAAAGAATTAGTTCATTTTAGCCTTGTTTCAGACGTCTGTTATATTCTTGTCAGACGTCTGTTTTATTTGGTAAAACAAATAATTGTTTTGAAGACAGACGTCTGTTTTGTCACAGACATATATATTTGAAAAAAATAAACATACATTAATATCAAAAAATACTATAAAATTCAAATTTATTTTAGGGATAAACGAAATCTTATTTTGAAGGAGGTGTTGTCTTCGGAGTGGAGTAACTTGGCCCTTCATTTTTATTATAATTCTTGTCCCAAGAGTTTGGACTATATGGTGGATGTTGAGGAGAGAAGGTATAGTATTTTTCCTTTGCATAATTCACCGGATTATCTTCAGTTCGATATGCAGCTGACGGATCGATAGGATTTGTTGGGCTTGGTAAAGGTGAGACAACATCTTTTTCCTTTGATCGGCAAAGCTTTGATATCATTTTTTTGAAGTGTACTTAAGCGAGTTGAAGTTGCTTTTTGTTCGAAATACAATTCTCTCTGAAGTTCGATTTGCTGTCGCTGATAATGATGAATCTCATCGATTTTCCGTTTAGTATCCGGAGAGGTAAATAATGATCGTTTGTTTTTCTTTGATTCCGGAGTATAGCCAGTATGATATTCTTCCCACTTATATGTTGGTTCAATTTCGGGAGTAGGAGTAGGAAGAACTGGAGTTTCAGCTGAGCTATTAGTTGATACAATAATGTTGATGGAAGGTGAAGAACTTTTTGAAGACATTGTTTTCTTATGTTTTTAATATTTGATTTGTTTTAGACAATTCTTTAAATAGGAGAATAACTTAGTTATATGAATGGTCAAAAACTTAAGTATATTTATAACCAGAAATAATAATTAGTTATGAGTAATCTTAGGTAAAGAGTTATTTTTAGTAAACCTTTTGTTAAAAGAAATTTAGTTCACGAGTGTTAAAACATGAGAAGCTAACTTTAGTTAATTATAAGTCTTTAGCAGATATAATTCCTAGTTCTCTTCTAAGTTTTATAAAGGATGATTCTATCAAAGGTTTAGTGAATATATCGACAATTTGATTGTCGGTTGATACATATTTTAAATTAATTATTCCTTTTTCTATGTTATCACGTAGGAAATGATGTCTTATATCTATGTGTTTTGTTCGTGAATGGTTAATTGGATTTTTAGATAAATTTATAGCGCTTGTATTATCACAATAAATTGTAGAATTCATTAAATTTATTCCAAAATCTTTTAATGTTTGTTGCATGTAAATTACTTGAGCACATGCTAAAGCTGCTGATATATATTCAGCTTCACATGTAGAAAGTGAAACGCAATTTTGTTTTTTGCTAAACCAAGATATTAATGATTTTCCGATAAAATGACATGTTCCACTCGTACTTTTTCTATCCGTTCGGGATCCACCAAAATCAGCATCACTGTAAGATACTAATTCAAACATACATCCTTTTGGATAGAATAGTCCAAAATCTTTAGTATCATTAAGGTATCGTAAAATACGTTTAACAGCTCGTAAGTGTGATTCTTTCGGATTGGCTTGAAATCGTGCACACAGACACACACTCATCATTATATCTGGTCTACTTGCTGTTAGATAAAGTAGTGATCCGATCATGCTCCTATATAGTTTTTGATCAACATTTTTTCAGTTTTCATCTTTTTCTAAATGAGTCGTTGTACTTATAGGTGTTGGTTTGCCAGATGTTTTATCTAAACTAAAACGTTTAACTAGATTATTGCAATATTTTTCTTGATTAATAAAAGTTCCATTTTCTGTTTGTTTAATTTGTAATCCTAGAAAATATGATAGTTCACCCATGTGTGACATTTCAAATTCGCTTGTCATAATTTTAGAAAATTCTTCACATAATTTCTCATTTGTAGATCCAAAAATAATATCATCTACATATATTTGTATAATTAAAATATCTTTATTTTTATTTTTAATAAATAAAGTTTGATCAGCTTTACCAATTTTAAATCCGGAATTGATTAAGTAGGTTTTAAGTCTTTCATACCAAGCACGAGGTGCTTGTTTTAGACCGTATAATGCCTTTTTAAGTTTGTAAACATAATCTGGATATTTTTCATGTATAAATAATGGTGGTTGCTCTACATAAACATTTTCTTTAATGAAACCATTTAAAAAAGCACTTTTTACATCCATTTGATAAAGTTTAAAATTATGATAACTAGCAAATGCTAAAAGTATTCTTATTGCTTCTAATCGTGCTACAGGTGCAAATGTCTCATCATAGTCAATTCCTTCTTCTTGATTATATCCTTGAGCAACCAATCTTGCTTTATTTCTTGTGATATTTCCAAGTTCATCAGCTTTATTTTTATATACCCATTTGTTCCAATAACTGATTGATCATTTGGTCGAGGTACTAATTCCTAGACGTTATTGCGTTCAAATTGATTTAATTCCTCTTGCATAGCTATTATCCAGTAATCATCTATAGATGCTTCTTTCGGATTTTTAGGTTCAATAGTTGAAATAAATGCAAAATGTCCCATTTGATTTAACTGATGTCTAGTTTGTACATTTGAATTTATTGTTCCAATAATATTTTGTGTAGGATGATCTTTTAAAACTCTAGGAGGTGACCTAATATCTCCCGTTGTGTTATTTTCAATATTTTCAGAATTTGTATTTTCAGTAATTTCATCATCGTCATTATTTTGAATATTTTTAGTAAAATTTTCATCAAAAGATATATGTAATGATTCTTCTATACAATTAGTACGTTTATTGAAAATACGATAAGCTTTACTTCGTTCTGAATATCCAACGAAAATTCCATGATCAGCTTTTGCATCAAATTTCCCTAGTTGATCTTTTGTATTAAGAATAAAACATTTTGAACCAAAAACTTTAAAATAAGAAATATTTGGTTTTCTTTTATTGAAAAGTTCGTATGGTGTATTTTTGTTTAGAGGACGAATAGAGATACGATTTAGATCATAACATGCTGTTGAAACAGCTTCTGCCCAAAATTGTTTTGGCAATGTACTTCCGTTTAATAACGTTCTAGCACATTCTTGTAATGTTCTATTTTTCCTTTCAACAACTCCATTTTGTTGTGGAGTTCTAGGGAAAGAAAAGTTATGATTAATTCCTTTCTTCTTACAGAAATTTTCAAAAGATTCATTTTCGAATTCTCCTCCATGATCGCTTCGAATGTTTTTTACTTTTAAATCTTTAGAGTTTTGAATTCTTTTTATAAACTGTTTAAAATGATCGAACGTATCACTTTTATTTTTCATAAATATAGTCCATGTAAATCTTGAAAAATCATCAACTATTACAAAAACATATCGATTGTGATTTAATGATTGAATTTGAGTAGGACCAAATAGATCCATATGTAATAATTCTAGAGGTTGTAAAGTAGAAATAACCTTTTTAGATTTAAAAGAAGATTTTGTTAATTTTCCTATTTGACAATCTTCACAAAGATTTTTTACTTTAAAATTTATTTTTGGTAAACCTCTTACTAAATTATTTTTAGAAATTTTCTGAATTGTTTTGAAATTTATATGACAAAACCGTTTGTGCCCTAGCCAAGAATCATTTTCACTAGCTATTAAACACATTTGTCTATTATTGTTAATTTTCATATTTAATACATAAATATTTCTATCTCTATTTCCTTCAAATATAATATTTTGGTTTTCATCAAAAATACTACATTTATTTTCAGAAAACGTTATTTTAAATCCTTTGTCACATAATTGACTTATACTGAGTAAATTATGTTTTAAATTTTTGACTAAAGAAACATTTTTAATAATAGGTAAATTTGAAGTACCGTAGTTGCATACATCTCCTTTGCCAATGATAAAACCTTTTGAATTATCTCCGAAGGTAACAGAGCCACCATCAAAGTATGTAATATTTGTAAGCATATCTTTGTCTCCAGTCATGTGTTTTGAACAACCACTGTCTAAAATCCATTTTCTTTTCTTGAGTGGTACCTGAAAAAAAATATTAATAATCACATTGGTACCCACTTTTGATAGGGTCCTAAAAGTTAGATCTTAGGAAGCCAAACCCATGTGGGTTTAGTATCCCTTTTGTATAAATAATTTTTATTATTATGTACAGATTCCATAAATGATTTTATATGTTTGTTCCTTATCAAATTATTATTTGTTTTTGGAACCCATATCTCAATTTTATTAATCCTTTTTGAATCAATTTTCTTCTTTTCGTTTGAAGAAAATTTTAATTTCTTTTTATACCCTAGACCACTTTTATTTGAAGAAGGTCGAGAATTTTCAATAATTATTGATAAATTTTCTCTTCCTTTATTAAAATTTGAAACATTTTTAGAAATATTTTCAAATTTAGTTTGAATACTTTGATTTTCTAATTCTAATTCCTTTATTCTAGTTTTCAACACATGATTTTCAGAATTTATATTATCATTTTTTACTTTTTGAGTTTCAATTTCTTGATTCAAAAGCAAAAGTTGACTATCAGTTTTTTTAAAATTTTCTTGAAGTTTTTCAAATTCTTCTTCTAAAATAATTTTTTCATCCTTTATCATATCCCTTTCAAATTCTGCCTTATTCTGATTTTCACGTACTTCTTTAATTTTTCTTTTCAGACTTTTGATAATATTCAAAAATTCAGCATTAACTTCTATTAATTCTTCATAAGATAAATCACTTACTTCGGATTCTTGAGCCATGAAGCATACATCTGCTTGTTCGTTGTCACTATCACTATCACTGTCTGATGAATCTGAATCTGAATTATCCCATGTGACGGAGAAGGCCTTCTTTTTGAATTTTTCCTTTTTGTTTTTGTTGAAGTTTTTATGATTTTCTTTTAGTTCTGGACAATCCTTTGCCATATGACCTTTCTTGTGGCAATTGAAACATTCTAAATTAGAGGATGAAGGTTTGCTTGAATTGTTTTTCTTGAAATTTCCTTTTCGATATTTCAAGAATTTCTTAAAATTTTTAGCAATAAATGCTAAGTCTTCATCTTCTGATTCCGATTCTTCTTTTTCAGCATGAAAAGCTACATTCTTCTTTTCTTGTGCTTGTTCTTTTCTAACTTGAAGATTCACCTCATATGACATTAAATTTCCTATGAGTTCTTCTGGTTTCATAGCTGATAAGTCATTTGCTTCTTCAATAGCTAATACTTTTCTCTCCCAATCATCTGTTAGAGAATTTAGCACTTTTGATATAATATCAAAATCGCTATATTTTTCTCCTAATCCTATCAATGCATGCAAAATATCTTGAAACCTTGAATACATTTCATTAATCGTCTCATTTTGTCTCATTTTGAAATTCTGGAACTGATTCTTGAGCATTGAAATCTTTGTTTGTTTGACTTTGTTTGTTCCTTCATGAATAGTTTTAAGTGTTTCCCAAATTTGATGAGCAGATGTACATATGCTAACACGATTGAATTCATTTCTATCCAAAGCACAATATAGCATATTCATTGCTTTTGCATTTGCATTTGCTTCATCTTTCTGAGTCATTGTCCAAGTCGAATATTCAGTAGTAGGTGCTATGAATTCTTTTTGAGTAGCATTCCATGCACTAAAGCCATTTGCTTGCATATAAATTCTCATTCTAGTAGCCCAGTAGTTGTAGTGTAATCCGTTAAATAGTGGTGGTCTTTGAGTAGATTGTCCTTCGGCAAAAGTAGTTGAGCTAGCACTTGGGTTACTCTCCATTTTATCAAAATATCGAATAACGGTGTTACGGTTATAGGATGTCCTTGCTCTGATACCAATTGAAAGAAGCTATGCAGCGGTAGGATCGTATAGAATGGAGTATAAGTAGAATACTAAAGTAGCAGTAGTAAGTAGTAAATCACACAGTCGATTTATACTGGTTCGGATCACCGTCCTACGTCCAGTCCCAGACTCCCTTCTGGAATTTCACTAACGCAACAACCCTCACTTCACCCGGAGGAATAGGTTCACAATTACCCGAACAACCGAACGAGATTTCTTGCCTCAACTGCTGAAGAGGTCTTTACTAGTACAAAGATAAATGTTGACTTAGTGTGTTCTTGATAACACGAATTGTCAAATAGTAAGTACAATCTTCCTATAGTCTTTTCTTGATGATTATCGTGAAGCTTGTGAAAGATTATGGAAGTTTAAGATCTCAAAATGTTTGTAAGTAGTATGCTTTGAGAAATCAGAATTCTTTTAGAATAATAGAGAATTAGAATAAGGATCAGTAATCAAAACAATTGTTGAAACCTCTATTTATAATATTCAAAGAATTGTAACTGATCATGAAAGGATTCGATGAAGAGAAGTAAGTTGTATCTCTTCAATATAGATGCATCCTTTCAGAAACAGAAGTCTTTAGTTAAAGTTTTCAGAAGTCTCTTTTGATTTGAATTCGAAAATAGGAAGAGTAGTATGTTTGTCTCCAGAAACAGACGTCTGGTAGAATTATGTCAGACGTCTGAAAATTCATACTGAATTTTCTTTGTTTTCAGCAAACAGACGTCTGGTCTGATTATGTCAGACGTCTGTTTCTGTAAACAGACTACTTCTTGCTTCCTTGTTCATTGTTGCTAACATATATTCATAAATACTTTGTGTGTGTATAATCATCAGGAAAGACTTTAACATATCTTATCTAAGACTAATCTAGACTCTTACAGATAATATTTCTCTTGAGTTCTTGAATCCGATTGTCAATAAAGTTTCATCTTCCTACAAAACAAAGTTAGTCGATAGCATATGAACATATATAGTTGTCATAGTCAAAACGCTATACTTAGCGATTCAACAATGTCATATCAAGGAAAAGCAAAAAAAAGCTAAGAAATCCAAGAAAGTAGCGACTCTAAGTGGTTCCGATGCAGATGCTTCCTCAGGATCGTAAAGTTATTATTTTTAGTGAGGACAGGTGTTGTATGGTAGGTAGGAATATCTACTCTTGGTTTATATTTGGTCTAGTATAGGTATAGTCTAGTGGTATCCTTGAATTTTATATATGTGGTTTGTATGACTTACTTTAGTACAAGTGAATTTTCAGTCGAGTCTTGCGTCACTTGTTTTGAAGTTGTACAACTACGGATGTAATATATATACATATATATATATATACATATATATATATACATATGTATGTATGTATGTATGTATAATATAGTACCAATTTTATTTATTTTTTTTACTAAAAGTACAAATTTACCATAGGTCAAAATTACATAATTACCTCGAATTGTAATAATCGAATCTAGACTAAAAGCCAAGGGAACAATGCTTAAATAATAACACAACACGAGTAATTAGGGAGAATGTCAAACTTTTTAATATTTTTCAAAGTTTGTCTTTCAGCCTAAGAGAGAAACTTGGTGTCCTTCAGTTTAAATTTATTTCTACAGTTTGTCATTCTGTTTTCCATAATATACAAAGCACATAAATTATAGAATTACCATAGGTCAAAAGTTATAGAATTGCCTTAAATTGTAACAATAAAATCTAAAAATTAGAACCAAGCGAGTAATATCTAGAAGCTGGAGCATTCATAGAAAGAATATTGGCCTGAATCAACACACAATTAGACACAGCGTGCTATATGGGTAAGCAGAGGAAGGAAGACATAGAGGGAGATGTTGTTAGACCTCTCGATTGCGGAGATTTTCTTATGTATGGTGCATGTGATAACTAAAGGGAAAAGAGTATGGCATAGCTGGGAACAGTCACGTCTCAGAGGGCAACCCACCAACCCTTGGGCTTGGGCAGACCACTGGCCTAGGAGCAAAAAATGATTTTTTGTTTGATTATTTATGTATAGATTTTAAATTATAAAATATTGTGAGCATTTGGTGGTTCATTGGTAATGCTACATAAATAAGATTTGCACTCCTAGGTTCGATGTTGGCCAATGGAATGGATTATTATTTCGTTTACCAGGATTTTTCAAGATTTAATCCATGGGCTTGGGCATCAAAATCATTAGACCAACTCTAGCTGGGAATAAAGCACGACAGGAAGAGTGGAAGGGAAGACACAGGTGAAAGGATAAGAATCGTAGATATGTGAATTGAGAAGGCCATAGTGGTTTTTTTTTCTGAAGAAAGGGAATTGAAGGGTTAGCAGAGGATGTTGAGCATTTGTATAATACTACGAAGAACCCGTGTTGCGTAATATTGAATTGTACGCCCATTCAGTTGCAAATTTTTCTTTAATTGCTTCAAAATGAAAGTTAATATGAAAATTTTCCAATAATAAAAGCCTATGAGTAACCAATCCTTCCATAATATAGAAAGAACAGAAGAATGTGCCAAAACAATTAAATTGACAAAGCTGTAGGAAAACAATGTTAAAAAATTATGTGAGGAAATGATGATAAATATAATCATATGACTACCATTTTTTTCTTTTTTTTGGATAGAGAAATATGGGCCAATAAATTAACTATTATACTTGATCCCACCATAGTGATTACAGAACATATAGTTGAAATATAAGTAGTGGGAACCTAGTAGCCAGACTTTGAACATCACTTTTAACAATTTGTTTGACCTAAGAAAGTATGCATAGTTTTTAATTTAAGGAAAATATCAACGAAGTGTTTGCACAAAAAAAGAAAATGTTTTATATAATCGAAATACAATCAAGTAAATACAAAAGAAATGAATAAAGTATGTTTCTAAACATCTATCATGGACTGGAAGGATAAACAAATCTTAACATTACTCATATTCAATTTTTCTATCTCGATACATATATTATATTTTTAACTTTGACAATGCTATACTACACCATACAAGCTTTTTTGCAACACCCAAGGACGGACGATATGCAACGGCTTTGGTCCGTTGCGAATTAGAAACGATTATGGTCCGTTGCAACTATTTATAACACGTCCTCGGTCCGTGCTTACTTGTGCAACAGCTCAGAATGGCTTTAAAATTGAGTACGCCCTTCTGTACACCTTCTGTTCCCAACATAATATAATTTTTCATAAATTTTCCACCTCTATTTCCAAATTCACACGAAAAGTAAAAAATATGAAGCAACATGCCCTAATAATCTCGATCGAAAACTTCTCCAGATAAAAAATTTCTCAAGATCTCGAAATCAAAGTTGATCGACATTAGGCATATAAAAATTGATTTTGGTTGTTTTCCTGTTGATTTAGTGTCATAGAAATGGAAGTCCATCGAAGTGGTTTGATTGGTTGCTGATATCAAATGCCATCTCTGTAATTCATAAATCATGCTTTTATTGATTATTATTTTTATGAAGTAATTGATTAACACGAATTTAGGTCATGCTTTGTAATATTATCTTTTCGTAATTTGCCCTTTTTTCTAAGAGCTTCATTTGCTCCATTATACGGGTGTTAGTTAAGATTTTGGTACGATATCTGGTTGAGCATTATCTGGTTTTCCTGGAATTTTATTATTATTATCATCGTCATTGTTGTTGTTTTCAAAATTTTGGCTTTGTTGTTTTTTGCATCTCTTTTGTGCTCACATTAATTCTTTTGCAGCTTATTTCACTTGACTTGGATTCACTTCTTGCCGAGCAAAGTATCATGGTGATTTTGAGGCGAGACTTAAAGTAGTGTTGAATGAAGTTACTGCCTCTAATTGTCAGATAATTTCACTCATTAATGAAATTCACACTATTATTGGTGCAGGTTAGCACATGCTTAATTTTTTCTCTTTTCCCCTTTCTTTCGGAATCCTTATCATTATATGCTCAGTTGTCAAACTTTTTCTTTAAATTCAAATGTTGGCTTGAATGATGTTCGGAGTTTTGTATTAATCTTCTAAAGCATTGTTTATTCATGTTTTTTTTTTGTTCTGTTATTTTTTGTTTCATTTTTTTCCTATTCCTTTTATACAACAAATGATAGAAGCAAGTGTTTTCTCCACCTTTTGTTCATGTTTGATGACATAACTTGTAGCATAGTGTTTGAACTGGAAAATTTGCATTGCTATAGTTATGATGTAGCTATAATGGTATCCGAGCAGGAGATATATCAGCTACTGTTTAGATAATTGTTTGCAAAAAAATATGACTTTGTTGCTTATGAATCATGGGTCAAGACTATCTATTATTTTATTTTGAATTGTTGATATTTTTAAGTGCTACTGGAGAAGCAATGGGTATTGGAAATTCGTTAAAGCCAATGTTGGGTCGAGGGGAGCTTCATTGCATTGGTGCAACAACTTTAACCTAATACAGAAAATACATTGAGAAAGACCCCACACTTGAGCGTAAATTTTAGCAAGTTTACTGTGGTCAACCTTCAGTCGAAGACACTGTTTCCATATTTCGTGGACTGCGGGGGAGCGCTATGCATCATTGTGTGAAAATATCAGATTCTGCTCTTGTTTCAGTTGCTGTTTTATCGGATCGGTATATCACTGAAAGGTTCTTGCCTGGCAAAGTTATATTCATATACATTGACATATAGCTTGGGGGTGCGTGTGCTTATGTTACTGCTACAATGTAATGCGAAGTTGGGAGAAAATGTAAATACGCTTAATCCAATTAGACGACATCATAATTTGTTTAGATGAGAATGGGAAAACCTTTTGTGTTGAAGTGGCAAGTAAAAGTAAGATGTTAGTGATGTTTAGCAAGATTTCTCTTATTGTTAATCAAAATTATGCACTTTTAAGAATTAAGTTGGGGGCCAATTATTCTAAAGAATAATTGTTTCCTAGTTTGTCATGTTATTTTGAGCTAATATTGATTCCCTCCATTGGAAATTCATTCATAACATGATCAAGTTAGAACTTGTTTCTTATGATTCATTTTATCTTGTTGCTTTCACAAATTCTGTCGTATTCTTACAACTGAAAGTATGAAATTTCACTTGTTACAACTATTGATCTTGTCGAGTAAGGAGCAAAAAAAATCAAGATGGAAATAACATCGAAGCCTGTAGAAGTAGTTGAAATAGACAAAGTTGTGCTGAAACTGGAAATGGAGAAGCTATCATTAAAGAGCAATACTGATAAAGCATCAAGAGAACCGCTAAGCAAGCTTGATGTAGATCTCGATTCTCTCAAAAAGAAGCAAAAGGATCTCACATAACAATGGGAGCATGAGATATCCTCAATGACCAAAATCAGATCAATGGAAGAGGTAAGATCACAAAGATAGCATGTTTATGAACTTGTCAACAAATATTCATGATATTTGCCCAATACTGTGCTTGCTCGCTCGCTCGCTTGCTTGCTTGTTTTGTCAGTTTCATTGCTTGTATGACGATGATGAGAACTTTACCGGTTGATAAGGTAAACTTGGAAATGGAAGCAGCTAAAAGAGAGCACAACTTAGCTTGTGCTGCAAAACTCAAATATGGTACCCGAATTTCCTTACAAAGACAGTAAGAAGAAGCTGAAAAGAACCAAGCTGAATTTCAAAAATCCGGAAATCTTTGCTTCGTAATGAAGTGATGGACCTCGACTTTGCTGAAATTGTCGGCAAATGGATAGGAATCCCAATGTCAAACCTTCAACAAACTGAATGAGACAAGCTAGTTTCATTAGAACAAGTACTACAATAATATCAGTTGCTGATGCCATACGTCGCTCAAAAGCAGGTCTCTCCGATCGAAACCGTCCAATTGCAAGTTTCATGTTGATGGGTCCTACTAGCGTTGGCAAGACTGAGCTTGCTAAAGCCTTTGTCGGTTACCTCTTCAAATCCCTTGTGAATTAGTGATTCTTCCATCGTCCAACGGTTGCAGCAAAATGTTAAAGACATCGTGATGTGCCTTCTCTATCTCATCAAATAAGACAACTGAGTAAGGCCTCCTCCTTACAACCTTGGTCAGTTTCCCGCCTTCTTCATAGCCGATATAACCAGGAGGAGCTCCCACTAATCTTGAGACCACATGCTTCTCCATGTACTCTCTCATAACTATTTTGATGAGTGCATTTTCGGTGTCGAAGAGGTAACCAACAAAGGCTTTAGCAAATTCAGTCTTGCCAACACTAGTAGGATCCATGAAACGAAACATGCAATTGAACGGTTTGGTCGCAAAGACCTTCTTTTGAGCAATGTATGGCATCAACGACTGGTATTTTAGCAGTACTTTCTCTATTGAAACTAGCTTGTCTCTTTCGGTTTGTTGAATGTTTGACATTGGGATTCCTGTCAATTTCCCACACTTTCAGCAAAGTCGAGGTCCGTCACTTCTTCACGTAGCAAAGATTTTTTGGATTTTTGGAATTCAGCGAGGTTCTTTTCATCTTCTTCTAGCTGTCTTTATAAGGAAATTAGGGTACCAAATTTGAGTTATGCAGCACGAGCTAAGTTGTACTTCTTTCATTTGCTTCCAATTATAAGTTTACCTTATCAACTTGTAATTTTCTCATCATCGTCATATAAGCAATGAAACGAACAAAACAAAGCAAGCAAGTGAGCGAGCAAGCACAATATTGGATAATATCATGAATATTCGTTCACATTTTCATAGATATGCTATCTTTGTGATCTTACCTCTTCATTAATTGATCTGATTTTGGTCATTAGGGATTTCTCATGCTCCCATTATTATGCGAGATTCTTCTTCTTTTTTTTTTTTTTTTTTTTTTTGAGAGAACTGAGATCTGTATCAAGCTTGCTTAGCCTTTCTCTTGATGCTTTATCAGTATTGCTCTTTAGTGATAGCTTTTCCATTTCCAGTTTCAGCACAACTTTGTCTATTTCATCAACTTGTATAGGCTTCGAGGTTATTTCCATCTTGTTTTTTGTTGCTCCCTCATCGACAAGATCAATAACTGTACCAAGGGAAATTTCAAACTTTAATTGTATGAATATTGCAGAGCAAAAAATATTTGTGAAAGCAATAAGCTAAAATGAATCATAAGAAACCATTTCTAACTTGAACATGTTATGAATGAATTACCAACGGAGGAAATCTCTCTCAACTCAAAATAACATGACAAACTAGAAAACAATTAGCCTTCAGAATAATTGAACCCTAACTTAATTCTTAAAATTGCAAAATTTTTATTAACAATAAGAGATCTTGCTAAACATCACTAACATCACAAAAGGTTTTCCCATTCGTGTCTAAACAAATTTATGATGTCGTCTAATAGGATTAAACACATTTACATTTTTACCCAAATTCATATTACATTGTAGCAGTAACATAAGCACACACACACCCAAGCTACATGTCAATATATATGAATATACCTTGTCAGGCAAGAACCTTTCAGTAATATACCGATTCGATAAGAGTGCAGCTGAATTAAGAGGAAAATGTGATATTTTCACACAATGATACACCTCATAGCGCTCCCCCATAGTCCACGAAGTATGGAAATAGTGACTTCGACTGAAGGTTGACCACAGTAAACTTATTGAATCGACGCTTAAGTGCGGGGTCTTTCTCAGTGTATTTTATGTATTCGGTTAAAGTTGTCACTCCAATGCAATGAAGCTCCCCTCGACCCTACATTGTATTTAGCAAATTTTTAGCATCCATTGCTCCTCCAGTAGCACCTAAAAATATCAACAATTCAAAATAGAACAATAGATAGTCTTGACCCTTGACACAACATTGGTTTTAGCGAATTTCCAATACCCATTGTTCTCCAGTAGCACTTAAAAATGTCAACAATTCAAAATAAAATAATGCATAGTCTTGACCCATGATTCATAAGCAATAAAGTCATATTTTTTTGCAAACAATTATCTTAATAGTAGCTGATATTTCTCCTACTTAGATACTATTATAGTTACATCATAATTATTACCTTGCAAAATTTCCAATTCTAACACCATGCTACAAGTTATGTCATCAAACATGAACAAAAGGCGGTGTCAAACTTGCTTCTATCATTCACTGTATAAAAGTAATAGAAAAAAAAACAAAATAAAAAAATGTCAGCACAAAAAAAAACATGAATAAACAATTATCTAGAAGATTAGTTCAGAACTCCAGATATCATTCAAGCCAACATTTGAATTTAAAGAAAAAGTTTGACAACTGAGCTTATAAAGATAAGGATTTTGAAAGGGGAAAAGAAAAAAAAAATTAAGCACGTGCTAACCTGCATGAACAATAATGTGAATTTCATCAATGAATAAAATTACTGGACAATTAGAGGCAGTAACTTCTTTCAACACTTCTTTAAGTCTCTCCTCAACAATACTTTGCTCCAGAAGGTAGTGAATCCATGTCAAGTGAAATAAGCTGCAAAATAATTAATGTAAGTGCAAAAGAGATGTAAAAAACAACAAAGCCAAAATAATGACAACAACAATGACGATGATCATAATTATGACATTCCAGAAAAACCAGATAATGCTCAACCAGATATCGTACGAAAATCTTAACTGGCACCCGTACCATGCAGCAAATGAAGCTCTTAAAAGGGCAAATTACGAGAAGATAAAATGACAAAGCGTGACCTAAAATCCTATTACTCAATTACTTCAAAAAAAAATCAATAAAAGCATGATTAAAGAACTACATATATGACGTTTGATATCAACAACTAATCATATCGACTTCGATGGACTTCCATTTGTATGACACTAAATCAAAAAGAAAACTACCAAAATCAATTTTCACATATCTAGAGTCGATCAACTTCGATATCGAGATCTTGAGAAGTTTTCAATCTAGAGAAATGGATCTTAAGAAGTTTTCGATCGAGATTATTATGGCATGTTGCTTCATCTTTTTTTCTTTTCTGCGTGAATATGAAAATAGAGTGGAAATGTTATGAAAAGGTACATTTTGTTGGGAATGGAAGGTATATTGAAGGGCATATTCAATTTTAAAGCCGTTTTGAGCCATTGCACAAGTAAGAACGGACCGGGACTGTGTTATAAATAGATGCAACAACCATTGTCGTTGCTATTTCACAACGGTCCAAAGCCGTTGCAAATCGTCCACCTTTGGGTGTCGTAGAATAGTTTGTATGGTGTAGTGTATCAGAAAAAATTTCAGATTTTGTATTTATATGTCAAAACTGTGAAACTTTCAGACTCGTTTTCCAATCCAGATTTCTTACCGAAAAAATGGATGTTACTATTTCAGTTATATCCCCCTAAAAATTTACAGAAGTTTAGTTTTTCTTTCTTACAATTTGGGTGAAATTGAAATAGTTACAACTTTCGTCTCGATAACTTTTTCATATTTTGTGTTTTTCTCTGTCAAAACGACCTATCGCTTAAAAATAGTTTCCGACCTAAATTTTTGATCTAAAATTTTCTATCATATTTTGTCTTTTCTCCCTCTAAAAAATAACCAAATCTTATTTTTCTGTTTTTTTTTAATTCAAGAAAAAGTAACTTTCTTAAATTTCGTTGTCAGCTACTTTTTTAAATTCAATTGTCAACAGATTCAAAATTCAGTTTTTATGATGATTAAGTTTTGTTTTGTTTTGTAAATTTTAAAAAAAGTTTACGAGTTGCAAACTTGTCTGAAAAATAAGTAAATAAATATAGGGGATTTTACTGTGAAGGACAAACTTCATAACCTTTTCAAGCTTAAGGACAACCCATCAAAAATTTATTTCCAAGGGAAATACACACATTAAAACTGATACCATACACGCCGTAAAACTGATACTTAAAAACAGATAGCTAAACTTTTATATCATACATTGTAAAACTGATACTTAAAAACTGGTAGTCAAATTCTGATACCATGTCCGCTGTAAACTAATATCTAAAATCTGATGATTTGTCCTTTAAAATAAAATTTTACTGGGTCATTCTTACGGTTGAAAAAGCCCTTAACTTTGTCCTTGAAGCTATTTTCCTGACAAATATATATCTTTTGCTTGGATTTGATTTGTGGATTGATTCGTTCCTTGATGTTAGTGTTGCAGTTGTGGTGATTGAGTTTTCATGCCCGTTACTTCGTTCTCCAAGTTTCTTTGTTTCCACATAAATTTTATTTTGTCTCACACTTGATTTACATGTTCATGGATATTATATTCAACACGAATGAATTATCGCGAAATGAAAACCCAATTGATGATTTGTGGACCATCCACTTTAAATATGAAAACAAAGTGCGATTATATAATCGTTAGGATTGGACTATCGAGTATTTAGTGATTTTAGACATGCATCTTCGCAATGTATGTCCAAATATTATACATTAGACATATATAGAATCACACTTTGGTCGCTCGGAAATAGTCAAATGGTGACTATAGTATCATCAGTCTCTATTTCCTGGTTTTGAAAGTGAGTTGGATGTATAGTGCCAATTGAGATGTCGAATGAATACTTGGAACTATTTTGAAATGTTTGGGAAATGTATTAATCTTTAATTTAAGTATATATTTCAAAATATATAAATAACTAAGATGATAGATGTGAACTATTTCATTTTAGATATAATTAATTATTTTATTACTATTTCTCTACATCGTTCCTTTTTAAGGATGAAAAGGTCTGAGTGGGGAGATTGTAATAACCTAAAATTTTAAATAAATTATTATTAATGATTTGATTTAAGTCTTCAATTTTAAATTTAAAACTTAATTATTTTGGATTTTATGAACTAAAGAGTTTGATT
This sequence comes from Allium sativum, assembly GCA_030737875.1. Lineage (NCBI taxonomy): Eukaryota > Viridiplantae > Streptophyta > Magnoliopsida > Asparagales > Amaryllidaceae > Allium > Allium sativum. Next base: position 963,133,539 of record CM060916.1, read on the forward strand.
TTGGTACAAACATAAGTTTGATAACAGAATTTAATAGTTGTCAGTTCAGATTTTGTTGCTTGAGCTAATTTAAGTTATATTATTATTTGAATTTGAATTCAGCCATGAAATTTTAAATTTGAATAATAAACTTGTAATTTTGAACAATTTGTTTTTCAAATCTATTAAAATAAATTTGTTGATAAAGTAAGTTCTAATGAAAATTGTCAAATTATAATTTAAACTGAAATTTTGAAAGCTAAAAATCTGAAGAAAAAAAAATAATTTTAGAAAAAATTCTAGGAGGGCCACAATGTTTTGTTTCATGAAAATCGAAGTTATAGGGCTCACAATATAGTTTTTACGTTTAAAAACGCGCAAATGGACAATGTTTGAGCATGTTTACTATTTTTCTTTCTTTGAGTCCTTTTTCTATATTATCCCTGGCTTCTTGAGAAAGTTTTTCCCATGCCACATCATATCTCGTCATAATTTTCGTTTGAATTCCAGAAGTCTTCTGAAGAAATAAAGGTACGTATTCTCTTTCTCAACATCCCATTTTCATTTTCCCAAAGCTTTGTCTGCCATTCTCCTTCTTCCTCACTTATTCCTCTTCCTCTGTAAAATTTCTTCTTTGTAAATTTCTAATCTCATCTTACTCCTCTCCTTGAATCAAAAACTAATTCAAATCCAAACTCCCCTCTCTTCCTCCTTTCAAATCCTAAAACAAAACCTAAAACCCTAACACTAATCCCAAATTCTTTGCTCTGTTTTCTCCATTTTTTCTAGATTTTTACTCAGTCATGCAGAGATTTTAACTTTCTATGGATATCCCAAAACCACTTTTTCATTTTTTTTATTAAAGTGAATGAAATTGAAATATCAACAAATTTTCTGTTGGATTTTTTTTCATATTTTGTATTTTTCTATGTCAAATTTGTGAAACTTTCAGACCTATTTTCGGATCTAGATTTCTTACCCAAAAAATGGATGTTACCGTTCTAGTCGTATGTTCCTCAATAATCACTGAAAACAAAATTTTCATTTTTTATGTTTTGGTGAAATTGAAATAGCTACAACTTTCATTTTGATAACTATTACATATTCCCTGTTTTATCCATCAAAACGACTGATCTATCAGACATAGTTTCTGACCTAAATTTTTGATTTGAAAATTGTCTATAGCTGTTTCTATAACGATCTAAAAAATTCGATGCTTGAATTTTCGACGACAATTCATAATCCCGTATTACTTGCCAAAAATCAAAGTATCGAAAATTCAGATTGTCAATAGAAAGAAGTTAAAGGGTGAGAAAAGAAAGAAATATTAGGATAGAAGAATAAGAAGATCAGAGTCTCACAACGGAACTGATAAAATATAACATATCTAAATTCTTTACACAAGAAGAAACTGTATATATATATATATATGATTACAACATTAGAGTATACATATATTCTAAAACAAAACACAGTGGAAAATAATCTATTACCAGAAAATATGAATATACGTCTTGACTTTAGTTTCCCTTTTGGAGTTCCAAGTGAAACCTAACCTGAAAATATACTTGGTTGGACCTTAGTACATTTGAAGCACAGAAAAATTTACCCGGATCAGTCTGGAATACTTTCAGTGATAAATTCATAACACAAAAACTTGCTTAACTTTAGAAAAACTTTTGAAAGAATGAAACTCTTGTAAGACACGACCACACATAAACATGACAGATGTTTTTACCTTACGATAACCAAATTACTTTTAAATCAAGTTCCAATGATATTATAATAATGTCTATCAATTCAAAAATAAATAGAAATATAGCCGGAAAGCTTGCATCTCACTTTCCAACATAGTTAGTATACAACTAACAACGTACGATTCGTATTGAAGTTTGGATTTCCAACATGACAAGGTATGGGACCAACTCCCGGTTAATGTACCTATAGAGACAATACACTAGAGTTCAACAAGAACATCTGGAAATCCGGTCACACATGACCGGCCACTCATTCAATTTAGTGTATTAAATATATTGTCACCGCGGTTGGTAGCGACCCAAACTGTATTCTCACATGATGCAAAAACGACAAAAGATGAACAATGAAATTGTTAGACCAAAACGTGGTTCTAACACCCAAATTGATTAAAAGCAGAATGAAACGAGATCAAAAAATAAAAATGAACACACAGGATTTATAGTGGTTCGGCGAAGAAATGCCTAAGTCCACTTGTCTTTCACTATTTTCAATGATTTAGTTGCAAATACAATGAAATATTCACTTGATTTCTCTCACAACTCACTTACAATCACTCAATTGTCTAAAAACAAATAATGAAAGAAGATTTGGATTTTCCGGGAGTGCTGGAATTCGGGTTATGAAGGTGGTTGAACTCTCAAAGTGCCAGAAAAAAGATCCTTTTCTTTGTCTCCAGACGGGGTATTTATAGGTGAAAATTAGCCTAGAACCCGATCCGGATCGGAGCCACGTGTCATCCATCCCATCAGCCTCGGGTTCGGGTGGATTTCTATGTTGACAATGCATCAGAGCAGTGAACGTTGTGGGTAGGAACTGGTCATAGCCGCTCCGAATAACCAGGCGCTCATGCAGGGGAGTGACGTGGAAAATGGGTTCGGATCGGAAGAGTGTGCTCAAGGGGCTCAGATTGGCGTCTCCGATCCGACCCGGATTAACTTAGGACTAATTCTCTCTTCTTTTTACTCTGCTCCGCTCCGCTCTGATCTATCTCTGTAGCAATTGGGTGGCTTTCCGATCCAACTGGAAGTAGATTGTTCTCCGATCCGAACAACTGTGCCTCTCTGATTCCAACAGTAATAGTTCACCGATCCGAACAGAAAACTTTATCCGATCTGAACCGATATGCTGCTTCGATCCAACCTGCTTCAGTACTTCCCAAGTTTTTTCAATGTTTCACATCTTGACTTTGTGTTGCCCAGTTCACAAAGTGGGCTAACATTTTGCCCCCTCAAAGGATGCTTCTGTTTGAGACGGAGCATGCTTTGACTATCATTGCACAGCGCTCTTCGAGGTGGTTTTTCTTTTGATCTTCCTTGTGTTTTCATCTTTTTCTTCAAATTTCAATTTAATTCGTTGCTGAGCTAAAGAACTCGGTTCGGTTCGGATTCCGATCCGAACAGACCCATTCTCCTTTCTATTTTTCACTGGACTATTGGGCCAATCTTTGCTTCTGGACTGTCCATCCGATCCGAACGGGGGTTCTTCTACTGGGCTGCCGATCCGAATGGGGAGACGAATGGACACCCTACTCCTCTATATAAACTGATTCTTCATCCCTCTCTCATTTTTACTGTTTTACTCCCCGAGTTCTGCAAGACGAGAAAAAACCTAACTCCTGAAGCATCAAAATTCCTTTTAATTCTCGAAGTAATTACATTGGTAGGTTATGAAACTTTAGATAATTCCCTTTTTCAATCGATTTCGATTCGAATTCGTGGACGATTAGGACGGTTTGAGCGTGGAACTTGAATGGCCTTGCCGCAGTGACCCCCCTTGTCATCGTCGCCAGTAGACTCGTCGCCATCTCGAGGCTGGAACGGAGAGGATTAGAATCCGTTGTTGAGTGCACCAACGCATAATTGCTTGGTTCTGATTTGGGCAATTGGCACGAGATTGGCTTTGGCGTTGGCTAGGGTGGAAAGAGGATGGAAGAGAAGAAGAAGATAGTATGCAATCGGTTCGGTTCGGAGGGATATGGAAGTTGAAAAAATGAGGGAATGAGGAAGGGAGTTCAGGAAATCGGACCGGGTCGGGGCAAGTAAAGAAAGGAAAAAGAAAAGCAATCCAGGAGATCGGATCGGGTCGGAGCAAGTATTTAAAGAAGGGGGAAAGGAGCCTACCTAACCGGATCGGGTCGGACCGTAAGATGACGGAGGAGAAGTATAACTACGTGATCCGATCCGAACCGTTAGGGGACTTTGCCTCCGATCCGATCCGATTTTGATTTCTGAGTTTCAATGAGATATACAAGCCTAAGGCCACGCCCCCGATCCGATTCCAATGAATGCACCCGAACCGAACTGAAGCACAGTCTACCTCAACGCATAAAAATTCGTCTAACTGGCCCAATCAACTTTCGGCATAATCTTCAATTTAATGGACAGTTAGGATAGTGCCTTGCGAACGTAACTGGACATCAAGAATTACTCCAACTCTTTATATTTTGCCAAACTTTTTCGTCGCACTTTTAAACATTTACTTTGCACTTTCCGTATACACTGTTTACACTTTAGTTTGCACACATGCACGGGGGGATACGGGCTAATTTGCTCTAATTTGTGCTATTGCTTCTTCAATAGTTTTATGACCATGAGACCCAGACGCTCTTCCTGACTAGCTGAGAGGAAAGAAGCCCCGGAAACCTCTAACAAAATTACTCTCGAGGACATATCTTCTCCGTCGGATCCAGAATGGGATAATGAGGGTTCAAACTACGAAGTCGGAAATCGTAAAAGTGACGAAGTGTCTTCAGAGAATGAAGTTTCTTTAGGTTTTGAAGAGGAAGGAGGGGTTGGCGACGACCGGGCTCCTGATGTGTTTGAATCGGCTGTCATATTGGAATCACCCCAAGATTCTGTTGAATCAACAATTGATAACGACCGACTTACCCGAATTTGTTTGAAATACGGGATAATGAAAAGGGACACTCTAGTGCCTTCAAGCTCTGACCGTCCCCACAACCCTCCGAAGGATATATGGCGGTCACTCGGTTGATGTGTATGGTTGGCGCTATCCCTCCATTTTCTCCCTTCATCGTTGACTTTCTAAGACAAATGCGGATTGCCCCAATACAGCTGCATCCCAATTCTTATGCCTACTTGCACACTTTATACATAGCATACCGTGAGATCTTAGGCATAGAGCTCACTTTCGATGACGTTCATTTCTTCTATAACTTCAAGCATCGGACTCGAGAGACTCCATCTTTATACTATTTTGAGTCTGTTCCTAAGAGGAAGATAATCTCAGCGCCATTCAGCAGTAAAGCTGGAGATTCCAGACTTGAATAGTTCTATGTGAAACGACAGCCTGGATGTGCCAGGAGGTGGACGAAATCAAGTAAAGCACTGATTTTCTAAATCCGGGCTCTATACACTCGAGTCATCGCCTTAACTTGTTTTTCTTTTTGTTTGCAGTCGACAATCCAAAACAAATATCAGATCAGGTGTTCTTTGACCGGATGCATCAACTTCTTAATGGCGACCAGAAATTCTTGACTATCGATGAAGTCCTTAAGGACGAATATCTTCACTTTCATGGGCTGTTATCCGTTTTTCGTAGTATTGGTCATGGGACGGCTCCATACGTATATATTCCTCCAGTGGATGTAGTCCCAGAGACAGGAGAAGGTTCGGGAGTTCCTATAGTGCCTCTTCAAACTTCACCTTCTCCATCTTCTACTCAAGATGACGAATTGGCTAGCTTGGCCGAAAAGCATCGTGAAGGATATACTGCCCCCGAGGAGGCTACTTCTCTGGAAAAATCGACATCCTCCAAAGAGTCGCCACTTAATGCTTCCGAGGGAGATGTCCCTAGTACTGATGACCCAATATTTCAGGGTTTGGGGGATCTCCCCTTACCTGAAACTATATACACTTCAGAGGATTTTTGGAAGGATCCCTTAGTCTTCACCTCTTCTGAAGAGACTACTCCTGCTAAGGCCAAAGAGCCTGCCCGTACTAGTCTAGCTTCAGACTCGGGTTGGTTGGGGGGAAACACACCACTTAGGACACACTTTATACAACAGCACTAGCATTCATTGCACCTCTCTCTCTGTGAAACTATTGATTCTGAATTTCATTTGTCTTATCGTGCAGGCACGATGTCTCGATCTTACTATGATATCAGGAAGCTCCGCCGCAGCATGTCTAATCCACCTCAAGATATCGAGTATGATCGCCGTGATGATCGCGGTAGGGAGGAGAGAAGGCCTTATAAACCCTATCGCCCTCGACCCTCACGTTCTCGCTCTCCCGTTCGGTCGAACCAAGAGAAATATAAAGGTTATCAAAGTCGTAGGGAAGAGGATAGGCCACAATCGAAAGACTCCACCTCTTCCCACGAAAAGCGTAGCAGAGAGAGAAGTCCTCCAAAAGATACTGAGTCTCGAAGTAAGCGCAAGGTCCCTGCTACTAAACGACCTAGAACAGACAAAGAAACTATTGAATCCTCCACACACAGGGACACTGAATTGACGATCCCCGTTCCTCCACCACTAGATGCGGAAACTGCAATCAAGCGGGCGTATTTGGAGGAGCAATTTCCCGAACATTACTTCGAGACTTTGACTTTTTTACCTGCCCTTGAACCTATTTCTTCCAGGTGGGCAGACGAGGCCAAAGCAAAGATAGACGCGGTTGAAAAACAGTATTCTGAGATGTTTAAATGTCCTTGCAACCTTTCCAGAATTATCCGTACTCTAATCACGAATGCTGATTCAATGCAAAAAACCGCGGAAGAAGATGCAAAGGCCTTAAAGAACCTAGGTAAAGATTTGGAGGACACACAGGCCCAGCTTGCTATTGCTCAGAGGGACGCTACCAACTTCAAACAACAATTTGAGGATATGCAAAAACGTTATCATGACTTGCTTGAATCTCACACTCAAGAGCGTTCTGAGTTAAAAAAGCAAGCTGATGATGCTAAGTCAGAAGCTGCTAAGACGCGCCTTGCTTACACTGACGTCGAACGGAAAAATGCCGAGTTAGCAAAGAGGAATGCTGAGCTAGAAAAGAAAAATGCTGACTTGGCTTCAAAGCTACTGGAGGCAGAGAACAGAGCTGCCCTGGCGGAGGGCAACGTTGAGTGCGCTATCAAATCTGCGGAGGAGGCCCGCCAACAACTATCAGAGGTGGAGGCAGAGATTCAGGGGTTCGGCGAATTAATGATTGAATTCTTCGCACATATCATCCGTCGCCGAAACATTTCTTGGATCGAGGATTACCCATCCACTCTAGTTCAAGTATGGAATCAGATCATCGAGTGGGAAAAAGAGGAGCTCAAAGTCGATTCCATCGATGAGGATAAGCTAATGGAGAAATACTTGAGGGATGTTTAGCCGGAACGCCTAGCTGAAGGGCGCCGCCTCATTGCTGATGCTATGGAAGAAGAGAGGCGGATGGCTAAACAGAAGAATGTTCTCGAAGCTGTTTCCTCTTCTACTGCCCCTGCGACCTCTGAAGTAGAGGGGTATGATCCTGAAAATCCGGGAATCCCTCGAACAACTCTGCTATCCCCTATTCCTGAAACGGCATCAGAGACAGTAGTTACCCCTGCCGAGAAGTCTTCAGAAGGTATCCCTACCTTTTCTCCTCAATTCGTCAAGGCTATTTCTACCTTTCGCCACGTGATTGAGCAATCGATGAAAAACCCATTATTTTCTCCTGAGTTGATAACTGTTGCTTCTCATTCTGTAGGTGTTGAGCCATTCGGAAAGACAGAGGTGACTCAGGGAGCCGCATCTGGGACAGAACCTTCGGAGAAGGCAAAAGAAGGGAAGGACAAGGCTGCTTCTATAGATTTGGGAGGAGGAAGCGAGCCTTCTAAGGCTGAAACTCCCCATGATGAAGAAATGATAGCAGCCTTAAAGGACAATGGCGGCGACGGAGGACATTAGGAGGATCCAGAGGTGGCAATAGTCGGGGAGTCGAAAAATGCTGATGATGTTACTTTGGCTGCAATGAAAGCTAATCAAGATAAACGCTTGCAATTAAAAGCCGAAGAACTAGACCCTGAAGCCCTCAAGCCTCTTGCAGTTGTGGATGCGGGATCAAGGTTAGTTGTCAAGCTCTTAACTAGATCTATTATAGAGGAACTCGCTAAAAAATCTTCTCTTGATTCCAGCGCTCCGCCCTCTGGAAAGAAGTCAACCGGTTCCAGCACCGCATCTTCAGGAAAGAAGAAATCAAAACGAATCTTGACGGAGGCCGAGAAAGAGGCAAAGGATGCGGAGAAAGCCGCCAAGAAGTCCAAGGCTCACTCGAAATCTAAATAGTGGGTTGCCTTGTGTCGTTTTAGCATTTAGTGAACCAACAACTGCTGCTACAAGAGTGGCTCTTGCACCTTCTTTTTTAGCTATTTTCCTATACAAATTCATTATTCGTAAATAAAAAATAATTCATTTTCTGCAATGTCTGTTTGTCAGTAGTTCTGCACTTATGTAAAAATGCCTATCATACTATAGTTATGAAATGAAGTTACAAAGGGAGGAAATATGTGTATACATATATGCCCCCAGTCAACTCTCACAAATTATTTAAGGCTTAATCAAGCAATCTGAATGCTCCCGATTTTCTGACGGGATAGTATTTTCTGTGTTGTGAGTGCCTGTCGTTTTTTCTGGCATTTCTTTTATACTCTCCTGTCTTATATTCGGGTTAGAGTTCTTACTGAGGCGGTCCCTTGTTTGGGTGCACCTTCATGCCTCAGAGGACGTCGTCTTCCCATCCTTTTATACTCTCTCTCTCTCTCTCTCTCTCTGGAGAGTTAGAGTTCGAGCTCAACAATCTATTCACTCCCCGATCCTTCAGCGGGGAAGGATCTCTTTCTCAGCGCTCAGTCGGAGACGCTTTTATACTCTCTCCCTCTCTGGAGAATTAGAGTTAAGAATGTCGTTTTCTCACCCTCCGTTCCTTCAGCGGGGGAGAATCTCTTTCTCAGCGCTCAGTCCGAGACGCTTTTATACTCTCTCTCTCTCTCTCTCTGGAGAGTTAGAGTTAAGAATGTCGTTTTCTCATTCTTTTATGTCTTGTCGCACAAATAGCCGTTGTGATTTTTCTTATGTTTAAACTGTCTTCAACCTTTTCAGGTTTTGAATCATCTTGTATTCCATAACCACAATAGAGTAGTCGATGAATGTATATATATAATGCATAAAAGTAAATAACACACGATATTTTTATAGTGGTTCGGCTAAGTCGTAGCCTACATCCACTTTATAGTCCTTTATTCATATCATCAGATTTTCCCAAGGCAAGTCATGCCTTATTACAAAGTTCATAAGAAAAATAACAAAGAATACAACATTTCTAATCCAAATATCGCATCAAGTGTTGGGCATTCCATGCCCTAGGGACTTCTTCGCCATCTACGGTCGTTAACTTGAAGGTTCCTTTTTCAAGTTTCCGTTGGATGACAAAGGGTCCTTCCCACTTTGGACCGAGGTGAGGAAGGGATGGAAAGACTCTCTTTAGCACCAAATCTCCTGGCTCAAAAGTCCTAAGGCGAACTTTTTTGTCATAATAGCGTGCCATCTGACGTCGATGCCTTGCAGCACGCAAATCCGCTTCGTCCCTTTTTTCTTCAATTTCATCAAGAGACTCGAGTAAGAGTGCCCGTTTAGTCATCGGGTCATAATATGTCACCCGGTGGGAAGGGACTTCAAGCTCTACTGGAATTACTGCTTCTAAGCCAAAAGAGAGAGAGAAAGGGGTATGACCAGTAGCCGTCTTAAATGTTGTTCGATATGCCCACAAAGCTAAAGGCAATTCATCAACCCATTTTGCCTTTGCACGCTCTAACCGTTTCTTGAGGATGGATTTTATTACTTTGTTTATTGCCTCAACTTGCCCATTCGATTGCGGATAAGCAACCGCAGTGTATCGCTTGTCGATCTTATACTTCTGGCAGAAATTTCTGAATTCGGTACCATCAAACTGGGTTCCGTTGTCAGTTATAATGGTCCTTGGGATCCCGAACCGGCTTATAATATTTCTAACCACGAAACTTATCACCTTTCTTGCCGTGATTTTGGTCAAGGGCTCAGCTTCCACCCACTTCGTAAAATAGTCCACAGCGACTATTGCATATTTCGCTCCTCCTTTAGCAATCGGTAGAACTCCAATGATATCAATTCCCCACGTGGCAAATGGCCAAGGACTCACCATTGATTTGAGTTGGGTCGACGGTGCTCTGGGGATTTTGGCGAATCTCTGGCACTTATCGCAGCGTCGTGAATAATCAGCTGCATCTTTATTAATTGTGGGCCAGAAGTATGCATATCGCAATATCTTTTTTGCTAAAGTCTGACCTCCTGTATGATCTCCACACTCACCTTCGTGCACTTCTCTTAGTACACGTTTGATGTCGTCGTGTTTTATGCATCGTAACAGGGGCATAGAAAATCCTTGCCTATAAAGAATATCATCTTGTATGACATATCTGGTAGCCTTGCGAACTAAAGCCCTTTTCTCACTCTTCTTTGATGGGAGTGTCCCATTCTTAAGGAAGTTCTTAATTGGGGTCATCCACGACTCTTTCTCCGGTTCCGCTTCGAAAGCGAACTCAATTTCCATCAACTCAAAGCTTGGCGATTCCAACGTTTCAATTGGAATTATTTCAGTCTCTTCTGGATTGTCGGAACTAGCCAGCTTTGCCAGCCTATCCGCCTTCTGGTTTTCGGCTCTTGGGATATGTGTTATATTGTACCGCTCCAAGTTGCTCAATAGCTCCCTCACTTTCCTGAGGTAGGCGATAAGTCGAGGTCCCCGAGCCACAAATTCCTCTCGCACTTGGCAAACAACGATTTTAGAGTCACAGAATATGTCCAACATTTTTATTCCGAGGTCTTTAGCAAGCTTCAGCCCGGCAATCAGGGCTTCGTATTCAGAGTCATTGTTAGTCGCCGAAAATTCTAATCGTAGAGCGTAATATAACGACCGTCCTTCAGGAGTGACTAAGACGATTCCAGCCCCGGACCTTCGGTCGTTCTTGGCTCCGTCTGTGTATAGCTTCCATGAATCTATCTTTAACTCATCCTCGGACCTAACCACTCTGTCATCGATTACTTCCTCCTCTGGGATGGTGAACTCTGCAATAAAGTCTGCCAGAGCTTGCCCCCTGATCGACCTTCGTGGTTGAAAATTTAAATCAAACTGGCTTAATTCTATATTCCATTTGATCAACCTTCCCGATGCTTCGGGTCTCTGCAACACCTGCCTCAGGGGCTGGTCAGTGTATATGGTTATTGGATGAGCTTGGAAATAATGACGAAGTTTTCGGGATGCGATTAGGAGGCTGCAAGCGAGCTTCTCAGTCTTTGGGTAGTTGCGCTCTGCCGCTGCTAATTTCTTGCTTACATAATATACCGGCTTTTGCACTTTGTCTTCTTCGCGGATCAAGGCTGTGCTAACGGCGTGAGCTGAGACTGCCAAGTAAACGAACAATTCTTCGTGATCCACTGGCTTTGACAAATCGGCGGTTTCTCTAGTAGTTCCAGTAAATTTCGAAAGGCCTCAACACAGTCCGGAGTCCACTCGAAGTTCTTCTTTCCCCTTTTAATCAAATCAAAAAACGGGACGCATTTATCTGTGGCTTTAGAGATAAATCTACTCAGCGCAGCTACTTTCCCTGCAAGATTTTGGACGTCTTTAATTCTCCTCGGCTCTTCAATGTTTCTAATCGCTGCTATTTGGCTGGGATTGATTTCAATTCCTCGGGAGCTCACAATGAAGCCTAGGAACTTTCCCGATGCCACTCCAAATGAGCATTTCAAAGGATTCAACTTCATCCGATACTTTCGCAGGATACCAAACATTTCCGCCAAGTCTTGCGTATGGATGGAGGACTGTTTCGATTTGACAAGCATATCATCCACGTAAACTTCCATAGTCTTCCCTATTTGATTATAAAACATTCTGTTCACCAAGCGCTGATAAGTGGCTCCGGCGTTTTTCAATCCGAATGGCATTACGACATAACAATATAACCCCAAATTTGTAATGAAGCTCGTATGTTCTTGATCTGGCACGTACATAGGAATTTGGTTGTACCCAGAATACGCGTCCATGAAAGAAAGAAGTTCATGACCTGCTGTCGAATCTACAAGCTGGTCAATCCTGGGAAGTGGGAAACTATCTTTTGGGCAAGCTTTGTTCAAATCTGAAAAATCAATGCAAGTCCGCCACTTTCCATTCGGCTTCTTTACCAAGACGGGATTCGATATCCAGTCGGGATATGTCGAATCTCGAATAAATCCGTTCTGCTTCAGCTTCTCCACTTCCTCTTTGAGAGCGGCCGACCTCTCTAGGCCCAGCATACGTCTCTTTTGCTTCACAGGCGGATGTTTCAGGTTTACATTTAGTGTGTGACTTATAATGGATGGCGATATCCCACACATGTCAGCGTGGGTCCAGGCAAACACGTCCAAGTTCGCCTTCAAGAAGTTCGTTAGTTCTTTGGCCCGACATGGATCCAATTGAGATCCAATCTTCAAAACTCTTGTTGGATCAGCTTCATCAATGGGAATTTCCACTGTCGCTTCATTAGGAGTTGCATTTCTAGTCTCTGGTTCCTCGTCTTTTCTGGGATCCAGGTCTTCAGGCGTTCCTTTGAGCAACTCCTTTAGGGTCGATCTCTCTAATTGCTATGCTGAGCCCCCCCCTTCGGGGGAGGTGAGGCATCTTTACTCTCGATGTTAAGTCCTTTCATCAACATCTTCAATTCGGCAACATAGCAGGCCCGTCCGGAAGCTTGATCCCCTCTCATTACTCCAGTTCCGGCTTCAGTTGGGAACTTAAGCAATAAACACCAAGGGGCGATGCAAGCTCTGAACTCAGCAAGGGCAGGCCTCCCCAAAAATGCATTATAAGGTGAATCTACGTCCAAGACTACGAACTGAAGCATCCGCACTCTTCGGCGTTCTCCTTGCCCCAAGGTCACAGGCAATTCTATGTATCCCATGGGAGCTGTTGACGCCCCGTTGAAGCCTCTGATCCATCCTTCACATGGCTTCAAATCTTCAGATTCAAGCTTCATCTGATCGAATGACTTTTTAAATAAAATATTAACAGAACTTCCGTTGTCTACTAACACCTTATGAACCAAGGCCGGCCCAATGGTGGTAGTAATGACCAACGGATCATCAATGGGTGATTGGATCCCAGTGTTATCTCTGCTACGGAACACCACGTCGTCAAACATTGTCTTCTGCTATTTTATGGGGACGATATCTTCCAAATCATCACCTTCATTCACATCTACGTGCTTGGCAGCATTTACATATTGATCCATTGCTCTAAAGCTGCGGATTGCTGGGTGAGGTCCGCCCACTATGGGGTTGATAACAATTCCCTTGCCTTTTTGCTGTGTTGTGGGCTTGGGAGCAGATTGAATCTGTTTTGGAGCCTGCTCTCCTTGCCCCCTGTCCCTCGGGGCAACCTTATATTCATCCAGTTTCCCTTCGCGCAGCAGCTTCTCAATCACATCTCTCAAATGCCGACATTCATTGGTTGAATGCCCATGAGTTCCATGAAACAAACAAAACTTCCCAGTTGCCATTTCTTTCTCGGTCGAGTCACGAGGTGGCGGTCTTTTGTATTGCAAAACATTGTATGTATCCAGGTAAATATTCTCCAGAGTGTCGTTCAACGGTGTATAATTCTCATAAGTCTGGAATCGGGGCCTTTTGCTAGGATCACTTCCCCTATTTCTATTTCTTCTGTTACCGTTCGCAGTACGGTTATTGTTGTTGCCCCCGTTTCCAGAATTGTCGTCTCCACTCTTGTTTCCCACATTCACTTCAACTTTTCCGGAACTTTCCCCAGACTGCTTCACGGCGACGTTACTCTGAACATTTTCTTTTGATGCCGCTTCAGACTTTCTCTTTCGGTTTGCCCTGGCCTCCTCTCGTCTTAAATAAATATCGGCCTTTTCATAGAATATCTCTCTCGTGGAGGGTGTCTTCCCAGAAAGGTAATCTCCAAACTCAGATTCAGGGTCGACTCCTTCCTTTAATGCCATCAAGATGGTGGGCTCATGCGGGTCACTAACTTCAGTCACAGCTAAGTTAAAACGGTCAAGATATGACCTCAAAGACTCTCCTGGCGCCTGCTTAATTCTTGATAATTCAATAACACTTTTGGACTTTCGGGTATGGAGTCGGAACTGATTCATAAAACGTTCGCTCAGTTCCCTATAATTCGAAATCGAACGAGGGGGAAGTCGGGTAAACCAGAACAGCGCCACATCTTCTAAATAGATCGGGAATGCTTTACACTTCACTGCATCAGGGGCAGCAGCAACATTCATGAGCCACGAGTATCGCATCAAATGCTGTCCCGGATCAGTTCTCCCATTGTACTTGTCCATCTGTGGCAGGTTAAAACGCCGGGGAAACTGAAAGTCGAGGATATCGTCAGTGAAAGGAGTATGGCTTCACTCAATGCCATAATCTTCATTGGTATAGTTCTGGCTCTCGGACATGATCTGGCGCACCATTGCATGTACATCAGCATTAGTTAGGGGCCGTTCAGGTTGCCTGACTCTGGTATCTGGGTTCCTTCTGGGCTCCCGTTCAGGAGATGCCCTTCTTCTTTGAGCTGCTTCTGCTCTACTCCATTCCCTACGCTCCCGGTCGATCTCGGAAGGAGGCGACTGGAGCCTTTGCCCCCGAGCGGGATCATTGTTTCCTAGCGCTCGTGCAATATCCTCGCGAGACCCCAAAGATTCGAATGTCAGCTGCTCCAAATTCTGAGGTCGTTCGAGCGGCCTTCGTTCACGGGGCCGCTCTTCCTCGGAAGAAGAAGACTGATCCACTGGTGTATGACGAACCGGGGAAGGGGTTCTCTGTCTTCGGAGTTCGCTAATTTCCCTGCTCATGAGTCTCATATTTTCTTGCATCATGAGGTTGGTGCGCTCGTGGATTTTCATAGCCTCCCTAGTACTCTCAAACATGTCAAGTAGGCGCGAGAAATCTCCTTGAGTAATGGGCGCAGATGGATTGACCTGATCATTGACCCTGGTGGCTGGAATCGGAGCATTCGTAGGGACTCGAGTAGAGGTTCCAAGATCACCAAGTGTCGGATCGGTTCGGAGATGGGGGATCGGGTCGGTTCGGAGCTGGGGAGCCTGGTCGGGTCGGTACATGGCAAGCTGCTCGGGTCGGTTCAGGTTGGGGGAATGCACTGCTTCCGAATCTCCTACTCGGATCGGATCGGAGCTCTCCCCTTGAAGGCGGTTCGGGATTCCTGTATCGGTTCGTCCTGCCGCTGAGCTTTGCCCACGAGACCTTGTCACAACCGCATTTTGCTGATCTTCGCCAGCTCCATTTCCTCGACTAGATTGAACTTCTTTGCCTTTTCCTTTGGCCATGGTTCTTCAACAAACACTTCAACAAATATCCAAGAGCTTCGAAACTTGAGGATTAACTTCTTTGAACTCAACGGTTCAAAAAGTAGAACGATAATCCCGAAAAACAAAGAATTCAGATGGTTCTCAGTGAAAGCACCAAAATGTTAGACCAAAAAGTGGTTCTAACACCCAAATTGATTAAAAGCAGAATGAAATGAGATCAAAAAATAAAAATGAACACACAGGATTTATAGTGGACGTAGGCATTTCTTCGCCGAACCACTATAAATCCTGTGTGTTCATTTTTATTTTTTGATCTCATTTCATTCTGCTTTTAATCAATTTGGGTGTTAGAACCACTTTTTGGTCTAACAGAAATATCTCTAGATGGTGACAATACGCCCTAATGGGAATGACCGACATAGCCATGCTACCAGCCCGATTTCCGCCATTTCCCAGTTCATAGGATTGAGGTTATGATTACCTTTTCAAAATATCACATTGTCTTTGAATGCCTCACCGTCAAATCCATCAAACCACTAATTGATACCCACAAATATAATCTAGATGTTAAGCTAAGAGAAGTTTCCTTCTCCGCCACTAAACTTGGTATATTTGTAAAAGTCAACATACGTGATCTTCAAGAAATACTTTGTCAGACATTTGTCCATATAAGTCATCTAGGAACATGATGAATAGAAGGCACCCTCCTACCGCATCCTGTATAGGAATAGCCCGAAGGATCTGTAGCGAGAAATCCTTGCAATCCAAATATTTCAATAACGACAGAATCACAAGTCATAATAACTTTGGGCGCGAACCAGAGAAATTTAACGAGTAGTTCTTTTTCTTATGAAGATATATGGTCTTCAATGCTCCATCTTTATAAACATTCTGCATGTTAGTTTTGAACGCATAGTTAGTTCGAAGTGGTTTAAGGTGTAGTTCTCATACCGGTCTCTTCGAACTAACACATCAAAGGTCCAACAATATTCATTGAAAGTCGGGTTTTGGCTATTAATCACAAATGTATTGTCAAGTACATCAGTAGCTTAGACCCTTTTAATTAAAATCACTTATTAAAATCAATTTATCGATTCTTACAAATCGATTCTACATATTTATCTCAACCTGTCTCTTCTATTTTCGTTATTTTGAAAACAGTAATCAATATTGACATTTTTAAAATAAACATATTTACCAAAAGTCCTTCCTTTATTTCCTTTATCTCAAAATATAGCTATATTTCACAAAAGATTCTTTTCTTTCCATTAGCTTGGAAATATCATTATATATACCTTTAAGCAATCGATATGCTTTAACTGCCAAATCTTATCTGAGCCAAAACAACATCAACCGACATATTCTTGTAATGTAACCATAACGGTTAACTTTAACTTTAAAACTCATATCAATTATAGTTTACAATCTCGCTTATGGAAATTATAATTCTATTCCCAATATTCATTTCATTTCAAAACCCCCATAACCTTTTATTCTCATTTTCGAAAACCAAACCACTGAAAACAAAGTATATCTTTTACCTTTATAACGGGCACATTCCAAATTCCCTCTTTATATTTCTTTACTGTGAATATATCACTATACTTCCCAACCCATTTATATTTTCTTACTTTGGAAATATCGCTTTGTAACATCCGAGATTTTTGACCGTTCAAATCGACAATGATCCTCAAAGTCAACTTAAACAAATCAAAAATACATACTGTTATTGGGATTTGTATAAGAAAAAGAAGAGAAAAAGAACAACAAACATAGAATCTCATAGCAGAAGGACAAAATATAATAATTAAATAACAGTTCATGAAGCTTTTAAAACATACATTTGATTTTATTTTACAACTATCAGAGTTAACTATCATAAACATAACAATATTTGCAGCGGAATAAATAGTAATAAATACATCTGTTGAGCTCCATTTTCATCTCCATAATGGTATCTTCAATAACTAAAAAACTCAGCCTGACCCGAGCATAAATGAAAAGACAAAAAACACTCGGATCTGAACTAAAATACTCTCATATTAGTTACATCAATTTCATGAGATAATATGAGTGCAATAACATAAGAGATGTTAAGGGAAATTCCATCTCTTAAGGATCCGTCAAACTAGATAATATATAATATAATAAGCTATTATAATAGTATCTATGGTTAAATATAAAATATTAAAATAGTGTAAGCGGGATTACCATTATTACCCATACACCGTTTATACTGTTGTCGTACAGTTTGCATATAACACACTAGTACGTCGATGGATAGGGATGCGCCGTGATACGACATTGTTAAATCAAAATCGTAGGGGGCTCGATCAGGATAAATATGACAAGGCATCGAGGCAATATCCATCAGTAGTGATTCAACCGGATTGCGGACCCAGGACGGTGGTAATGCATAGCTGCGACTACCACCCACCCCAGACAATGCTCCCAAAATTCAAAGGCACCAATCAATCACAAAGTAATATATATGGTATCGAAGAAGCATGTCTACTAAGAAGAGCTAGCTCACATTAACTTGGGTATGGCTCCTGTTTTAGTAATTTTAATTATGACCCAAAGGTCAAGGCTATCCATCATCGTTCTCTTTCTTCAAATCCAGTAATTGCCTCCAAATCCATCCTACTTAAATCTGGAATTCCACCGCGTACACAGTTGTTAAAGTGGTTTTTGATATTGGTAGAGAGTATGACAATATCCGATCCCGGTCTCTTTAATAACCAATCGTTTACATTTTTCACACCGGTCAATTCTTTTACAATTCAAAGGGGTTCGTACTTCATATCAAAATATTAGATTTTTCTTAAAATTATTTCAATATTCAAGAGAGAATATTATTCATCAAAAAATCTACATTTAAACTAATTTAAAACCTTGAAACAATTCCGACTTTAAAATAATTTGAATATTAAAGTAGTTAAAAATTTTTTTTTTTTGAAATAGTTTAGATATATAATTTGAATAGTTTGAAAATAAATAATTTGTATTTAAAATAGAATTTTCAAATTTAGAAAAATCTATAGTTAAGATATAAAATAGTTTATAAAATAAATATTTAATTATTAAAAATGGTTTATTTAAAATAATTAATAAATATAAAATAGTTATAATATAAATAGTGTATAAAGAAAATTAATTATTATTAAGATAGTTTATAAAATGGTTTAAAATACTGTAGTTGGAATTAGGGTCGTTTCTTCAAAATTTAACCAAACTGGAAATCATATTTCAGTTTCAAATCAATCGACTAAATTTTGATGTCTTAATTCAAAAGGATTTGACTTACCATTTATATTTCAATTCAATTCAACAGTTCGATGTCAAACAATTCGATTTAATAATTTGATTCAAGTAATTGAATTTAAATTATAATTTTCTTTTTGAATCATTCGTTTATAAAAATCTCGAGTTCACAATTCAGTTATTATTATAAATCAAATTAATTTAAAGTAAATATCAAAGGTAGATAAACAATTCAATTTCGATAAATTTAGTTCATATTCAATTCAATTTAATTTTTTTCCCAGTTTTCCACATTTACGAATTCATTATGAGACCAAGCCACAAAGGTTCACACACCAGAAGAAAATATGAGACTTCGCTCCTCCAGTTCACAAAAGGTCGGATCGCTCCAGTGGATCGCCTCATCGGATCACCTCATCGGATCGCCCCTTCGGATCGCAACTCGATCCTTCTTTTGTTATCACGATCCGATCCCCGATGCGTAGAGAAGCCCCTGACTTGTTCAACCACGAACTGGTCTTCAGCGATCCGAATTGCACGGATCTCGCGACACCTATCCACAACTGTCATATTGACCAATTCTTCCTCATTGCTCGATCCGATCCGATTTTCTCGTGATCTACGCCACGTGTGATCGCGATCCGGCGGACAAAATCAGCTATAAATATCCCAGAAATTGGCATTTTTGGGATCATTTGGCAGTATTGAGTATTGATTCCACCATTACTGTCGCACCACTATTTCTTATCAGTATTACTTCGAGATTACTGAGGAAAATCATAATTGTAAGAGAGAGTTTGAGAGAAATCATTGGTTGTACTAGCATTCAAAGTATAATCAATAGCATATAAAGTGGACGTAGGCTCGTTAACGCCGAACCACTATAAATTTTGTGTGTTCTCTGCTTTTTTCTCATTTTTCAGTTATAATTCTCTACAAATCGGAACAATTTGGGTGTTAGAGCCAAATTTTGATCTAACATTTTGGTGCTTTCACTGAGAATTGAACTCATCACATTGGATTGTTGTTCCGTGTTTGGATATTCAAGTCCAAAGAAAACAGTTCCAAAACTTCACTGTTCAGATTTTTGATGATTCCAGCGGCATCTGATACCATGGCTGGAAAGAAGTCTAAGGAAATACGAGCTTCGCAAGCGAATGAAGTCGCGAATGAAGCAGTGGAAGAAAGTGTGCACGAGCAGGTTGAGGAGGACCTTGCGGATCGCAGAAATGCAGTGGCGAACCAAACCGAACGAGGCGTCACGAACCGAGCTGATGAGGGCGCCATGAACCGAACTGCTGAAGGAGTCATCACACGATCCCATGACAGCGCTGCGATCCCTCCTCCTAATGTCACCACGACCCGACCCCAAGGGGGCGCTGCGAGCCACCGACACCGATCCACAGCGATCCGTAGTGATGACCAGACCACAACTCCACCTGGAAAGGAGGTTATGACTCACTCTTCCCGTCCCGGTACCTCTGTTCGACCCGGCTCAAGGTCTCTGCGCATAAGAGAAAATGTCGATGATCAGTATGACCCCTCTGCTCCAGTCACTGAAGGAGACCTCTCTCGCTTTTCTGAAATGTGGGACAGGCTGTTTGATGAATTAGCTGCTCAAAGGCAGGAGAGCTCTTTGTTGCGACATAACTTGACTGCTATGGATAGAAGGCTCGATGATCTCGCAAGGCAAAGAACACTCCCAGTTCGTCCGCTCACCCCGGAGTACTCTTCTTCATCAGAAGAATCTCCAAGACCTCCACGGTGACCGTATGAGAGGGCTGAAAACATAGAGCAGCTCCGATTTGGAACCCTGCCATCACAAGAAGAAGGGACACTTGGTGTAGGACCCTCAAACCGCAGCTTGAATAATCGTGCTGCAACTCCTAGATCTTGAGTTGTGGACAATCCTGTTGAGAATAGACCACCTCAGCCCCTTCGCCGTACAAATACTCATGGTACTAGGGGGCAACGAAGCCCAATCCGAGGTCCGGATTTCGTGGATATTCCTAGAAGGGAGATTGGAGAATTCCACCAAGCAAGAAGCACTGATCCCGAGCTTCCGATGACCAGTGCAAATGTTGCGGCTATGGTTCATCAAATCCTGGCCGATAGCCGTGGACAAAGGAATGAAGATTGGGGGATTGACCGCAGTCACACCCCTTTTACTAATGACATTCTAGATGTGACATTCCCGAGATGCTTCAATATGCCACAGATGAACCGTTACGCGGGTAGATCTGATCCAATCCAACATCTAATGAGATACTCTTGGTCAATGACCGCTGTTGCAGCCTCTGACGCAGTAAAGTGCAAAGCATTCCCTATATTCCTGGAGGATGTGGCGTTGTTATGGTTTACTCGCTTACTAGAAAGATCAATTTGCAGTTTTAGGGAATTGAGTGAAAAGTTCGTAGAACAATTCTGTATCTACCCCCAAAGATCGAAAAGTGTGATTGACCTGTTCCTTGTCAAACAACGACCAGGTGAGAGTTTGAGGGGGTATCTGGATCGTTTCAACCTAGCCTCCACCGAAGTGAAGGATCCTCATGAGCCGACCGTTATGGCAGCCCTAATCGATGGGATAGATAAAGATACTGAATTTGGGAGATACCTGGCCGGTAAACCACCTCATACTAGAGAATTGTTTTACGAGAAAGCAAACGTACGCTTACGTCAGGAGGAGGTATATGCTAACCGAGAGATGAAAAAGGCAAATAAGGAGGAAATCCAAAGTAATGTCGCCATCAAGCAAACCGGAGACAGCTCGGGAGAGGTCGAAGTCAACGTTGGAAACCGAAACCAGGGTGGCGGCCGCCAGTCAGGAAACAATGGTAACAACAGTAATGACAATAATCAGAAGAGAAATCGAGGGAACGATTCCCAGAGAAGGACCCATCCCAGGACTTTCGAAAATTATACGCCAATAAATGATACTTTGGAGAATATATTCGTCGACTCGTACAACATTCTCCAACATAAAAGGCCTCCTCCAAGAGATTCGACGGAGAAAGAACGTGAGAGAGGGAAGTTTTGTCTCTTCCATCAGACTCATGGCCACTCTACAAATGAATGCCATCATCTGAGAGACGTAGTTGAGAGGCTGCTCCGAGAAGGGAAGTTGGATGAGTACCGAGTGACTCCAAGAGACAGGGGGCAAGCTATTCAGACTCCGAATCAAAACCAGAATCAACCTACCGCCAGGCCAACTGCCCAGCAAAAAGGAAAGGATCTTGTTATTAATACCATAATCGTAGGGCTTCACCTAGCCGGGCATAGTTTCAGGGCAACGGACCAGTACGTAAATGCAGCAAAACATCATCTCGAGGCAGAAGATTGCAGCAACCCTGAAGACAATGCCCCGGTAAAACAACAAAAGATGATGTCGGACGACGTCATTTTCCGCAACCGAGAGAGTATTGGAGTCCACGCTCCGACCGAAGATCCATTTGTAATCACAGTTCCTATTGGCTCGGCCATTGTCCATAAAGTTTTAGTGGATAACGGGAGTTCAGTCAACATTCTATTCAAAAAGACATTCGATCTAATGAACCTTGAATTGAAAGATTTAAAGCCGTGTGAAGGGTGGATCCGTGGATTTAATGGGGCATCGACTACTCCCATGGGATATGTAGAACTGCCAGTAACACTTGGGGAAGGAGAACGCCAGAGAGTGAGAATTCTTCCCTTCGTAGTTTTGGATATTGAATCACCTTATAATGCCTTCTTGGGCCGACCGGCCCTAGCAAAGTTTAAAGCTTATACAGCCCCCTGGTGCTTGTTATTGAAGTTTCCTACAAAAGATGGTGTTGACATAGTCAGAGGAGATCAGGTTGCTGCACGTGCATGTTACATTGCAGAGCTAAAGCTACTCTGTAAAGGAAAAGATATTGAGATTGAAGACGCTTCTTCCCCCACGAGGGGGGAGACGTCATAGCAATTAAAGAGAATCACTATAGGTGAGTCGCCTAGAGAACTGCCCGAGGATATAGATCCCAGAGAGGACGAAGGGGCAGGAGGCAGAAAGGCAGCTCCCAACGAAACGACTGTGGATGTACCAATCGATGATAGCGACCCAGAGAAGGTCCTGAAGATTGGATCCCAGTTGGATCCAGTTCGAGCTAAAGAACTGACAGATTTCCTGAAAGATAACTTGGATGTATTTTCTTGGACCCACGCGGATATGTGTGGGATATCTCCATCAATCATGAGCCATTCGTTGAACATTAATCCAAAGCACCCCCCTGTAAAACAAAAAAGGCGAATGCTAGGCCCAGAGAGGTCCGCAGCCTAAAAAGAAGAGGTTGGAAAGTTAATGAGTAACGGTTTCATCAAAGATTCAACATACCCAGATTGGATTTCAAGTTTTGGTAAAGAAAGCCAATGGAAAGTGGCGTACGTGTATTGATTTTTCAGATTTGAATAAAGCTTTCCCAAAAGATAGCTTTCCGTTACCCAGAATTGATCAGTTGGTAGATTCAACGGCAGGTCATGAGCTTCTCTCTTTCATGGATGCTTATTCAGGATATAACCAGATTCCTATGCATGTTCCAGATCAAGAGCACACTAGCTTCATTACTGATCTGAGATTATACTGCTACATGGTAATGCTTTTTGGTTTGAAGAACGCAGGCGCTACATATCAACAGTTAGTGAACAGAATGTTCTATAACCAGATTGGGAAAACGATGGAGGTATACGTCGATGACATGCTGGTTAAGTCCAGACAATCCTCCAATCACACTGCAGACTTGGCCGAGATGTTTGGTATCCTTCGGAAGTATGGGATGAAACTCAACCCAACGAAATGCTCATTTGGGGTCACCTCCGGGAGATTCTTAGGATTCATTGTCAGCTCGCGCGGGATTGAGATTAATCCTGACCAGATCGCCGCAATCAGAGACATTTAGGAGCCTAGACAAATCAAAGATGTGCAAAGCCTTGTAGGGAAAGTAGCAGCACTAAGCAGATTCATCTCTAGAGTGACAGACAAATGCACTCCATTCTTTGAATTGATAAAGCGAGGAAAACGCAATTTTAAATGGACTCCTGATTGCATAGAAGAATTTCAGAACCTGTTGAATCATCTGGAAAGGCCTCCGATATTGTCTAAGCCAGTGGACCACGAGGATTTATTCGTATACTTAGCAGTGTCATCCCACGCGATCAGTTCAGCGTTAGTGAGAGAAGAAGACAAGATTCAAAGGCCAGTGTACTACGTGAGTAAAAAATTGGCGGCAGCTGAACGCAATTATCCGAGGATCGAAAAGCTGGCGTATGGTTTATTGATTGCATCTAGGAAACGTCGACATTATTTCCAAGCTCATCCTATCACCGTGTACACAGATCATCCGCTTAAGCAAGTTCTACAGAGACCGGAAGCTTCTGGAAGGTTGCTCAAATGGAACATTGAACTGAGTCAATTTGATTTAAATTTTCAGCCCCGACGCTCGATACGGGGGCAAGTGCTGGCAGATTTCATAGCAGAATTTACTACCTCGGAGGACGACACGGTAAACGAAGAGACTGACTCACCAAAGTTACTTCTCGATCCTAGTGCATGGAAGTTGTATGTTGATGGTGCTAGGAATGATAAACGATCTGGTGCCGGAGTGGTGTTTGAAACTCCTGAGAAAAGACTGATATCTTATGCTATTCGGTTGGAATTTCACGCCACTAACAACGACTCCGAATATGAAGCCCTAATAGCCGGGTTGAGGATCGCGAAGGAATTAAAGATCAAGAAGATGGACATATTTTGTGACTCCAAGTTGGTTGTAAATCAGGTTTCTGGAAAATTTCGAGCTAAGAGCCCGAGATTGATTTCGTATTTGGAGAAAGTAAAAGAGTTGCTGGTAGGTCTTGATCACTACAGTATCTCTCATATTCCGCGGTCAGACAACCAACAAGCAGATAAGTTAGCCAAGATGGCTAGTTCCGACGATCCTGAAGAGATCAGACTAGCCCCAGTTGAAGTGCTTCAGTTCACTAGTATAGATCAGATGGAAATTGATCTGGTACTAGAAACTGAGCCAGAAAGGGAGTCATGGATGACCCCTCTAAAGAATTTCCTAATGAATGGAACACTTCCGACCAAGAAGAGCGAGAGGCGTAAGGTAATTCGTAAAGCTTCCCGATATGTTCTGCAAGACGGAGTCCTGTATAGACAGGGATTTTTGATGCCTCTCCTTCGGTGTATAGCCCATGACGACATCAAACGCGTGTTGCAGGAAGTGCATGAGGGTGAATGTGGCGATCACACTGGAGGACAAGCTCTGGCAAAAAAGGTGTTGCAGTATGGTTATTTCTGGCCTGCCATAAACAAAGACGCAACAAAGTACGCGCGACGTTGCGATGCTTGCCAAAGATTTTCGAGGATTCCCAAGGCACCTCCGGGTCAGTTAAAAACAATGACAAGTCTGTGGCCTTTCGCTATGTGGGGAATTGACATCATTGGAACCCTCCCTATGGCAAAAGGCGGAGCAAAGTTCGCCATTGTAGTTGTAGACTACTTCACCAAGTGGGTTGAGGCCAAACCATTGACTGCAATTACAACCAAGCGAGTGATCAATTTCGTTGTTAAAAACATTATTTGCCAGTTCGGGATTCCGAAGATCGTCATAACTGACAATGGAACCCAATTTGACAGCGGCGAATTCAGGAACTTCTGCCAGAAATACCACATTGAGAAACGATACACCACTGTGGCGCATCCGCAGTCGAATGGACAGATCGAAGCATCAAATAAAGTGATTAAGTCCATTATCAAAAGAAGATTAAAGCGGGCTAAAGCTATGTGGGTCGATGAGTTACCCTTGGCATTATGGGCCTATAGGACGACATATAAATCGGCAACAGGCCATACCCCCTTCTCCCTTGCTTTTGGAGCGGAAGCGGTCATACCGGTTGAGTTAAAAGTACCATCTCACCGAGTTACTTATTACGATCCGATGACTAATAACGAGTTGCTTCTCGAATCCCTAGATTCAATAGAAGAGAAGAGGGATGAAGCAGATTTGCGTGCCTTGAGACACAAGCAACAGGTCGCTCGATACTACAACAAAAAGGTTCGAGCCCGAACCTTTGAACCCGGAGACTTGGTTCTGAAACGTGTCTTTCCACCCCCGACTCATATGGGTCCGAAGTGGGAAGGACCGTACTCCATTCTACGAAAGCTTGATAATGCAACCTTCAAGCTAGCTACAGTGGATGGAGAGGAAATCCCCAGAGTGTGGAATGCCCAACATCTGCGGCCTTATCTGACATAAAGATGTCGGATTTATTCTTTTGTTTCATAGGACCATGTAAAAGGCATGACTTGCCTAGAATAGTCCTATTTTTTAAGAAAAATATTATAAAGTAGACGTAGGTTACGATTTGACCGAACCACTATAAAAATACCGTGTGTCGTTTACCTTTATTGCACTATTATTTATCCGCTTTTTCCGTCTTTATGGAATTTGCTGTGAATCATACAGCAATCACAGAAACATGTAATTCCAGGTGCCCTCCATCAGAATGGGAAGCAATCAACAGCCAAAACTCTGAGGGTGCAATAAAGTAAATCACATCATTGATAGCACTCTAACTCTCCAGAGCCGAGAGAGAGTATAGCGGACACGAAGGCGACATCCACAAGTCACGACGGTGCACTATGATAGGAACCGCCTTGACGGAACTCTAACCTCGGCGACCGCCAGGAGAGTATAAAAGCGTCTCCGATTGAGCGCTGAGAAAGAGATCCTACCCCGCTGAAGGATCGGGGGGCGATTGAACAGCCGAGTTCGAATTCTAACCTTGGCGACCGCCAGGAGAATATAAAAGCATCCATGATTGAGCGCTGAGAAAGAGCTCTTACCCCGCTGAAGGATCGGGGTGCGATTGAACAGCCGAGTTCGAACTCTAACCTTGGCGACCGCCAGGAGAGTATAAAAGCGTCCATGATAGAGCGCTGAGAAAGAGCTCTTACCCCGCTGAAGGATCGAGGTGCGATTGAACAGCCGAGTTCGAACTCTAACCTTGGTGACCGCCAGGAGAGTATAAGAACATTTGCAATTAAGCCCTGACAAGGATGCTGGAGACTCGGCGTCCCCAGAATTCCTGCCACGTTAGAGGATCGGTGAGCCGATCATGATACAAATTCAAACTTTAACCTGCTGATGAATCGGGAAAGCATAAAGGCACCGGAGATTCGGCGCCTCGAGGACTATAATTCTACTAAAAAATTCCAAGTCCCCCCGTACTCAAATTTAGGGGGCAACATGCATAGAAATTGTTAAATTCTTTCTGGTGCTTGAATGATTTATGATATAATTTTAGTTTGGTTGTAGCCAAGTGACTAGTGACTAAATATGAAGAGTTTATTGACTGCAGGTACACGGTGATGCAAAAGAAATAAACTTTCATTCATAAGCTGCAAACCTACAAGATAAAGAGGAACCTAAACAAAAGTGAGGGCTATTCTCACATTTACATTTCATGGCCAGTGGAAAGCCTAAAAAAATCCTAAGGACAAAATATGAACTGATATCTGCCTCCTACTTATGCTGGGGGGAGGAGACTATGTAGACTTCTTGCTCTTTTTCTGCTTCCCTGATGCATCCTTGTCAACATCCGAACGAACACCTTTTTTCCTCTTCCTCTTATCAACAAGAGGCTCCGGTGAAGAACTAGAAGACTGAGAGGCTAGTTGTGAAGTTATCGATCGGGAGGAAAATCTTACGACCAACCCAGTTTTGGGGTCGATCTCAGAAATAGGGGGCACATATACTGGATCCTGTCCCCCTTTCATAAGGAGCAACTGCTCCTCCCCTTTGGTCTGTTATTCAGCTAAGATTTCCTCATCACCGCCTCTGCTCTCTTTGGTAATGGCGACTTTCTCTTCATCACCGTCGTGGCGCCCGTCCATTTCTCTCAAAGCCTCGATAGTTTCAGCATCAGGGGGGACATCGGCACCAATGCCTGGCAGGATGTCAATCTTCTCCGCCCCTGCCTTCTTTTCAGCATCCTTATCAATCGGCCCGCTACCTGTATCATGAGAAACAAGTGTTATTTTGGGAGAGAATGCGGTTTGCTCAGTTGATTGTCTGACAAAGCGACGACAGGTGACAATTGCTTTGGCAAGTTGCGGAGAAAATATAGAGATACCTTCCGCCGATCCTCCATCCAAACTGGCAGTGGAAACTCCAGCAACTGGAGGAGCCGGACCCAGAGGAATCAATGGATCATCAGGATTGTATTCCTCAATTTCAGAGTCCTTGGGCTCTGCAGCCGAGCTCGAGCCTTCTTCGATTATGTTTTTGCCCTTGGCCAGAGTTTTCTCCTTATCCATCTCTTCTTAGAGTAGACGTCTGCCTTTCTCTAAATCCTCAGGTTCGTTGTCCCTGATAGTGGCCCACATCAGTTCATTCTCATCAATCTCGTCGGCTCCTAATCACCGTTTCTCGTCCTGGACGATTGCATCCCATATGTTTGCTAAAGTGACATGGTAGTCCGGGATCCAGGAGATGTTACGAGTCTTGATGACCTGGCAGAGAAAGTCAAATAGCATTTCTTCAAATCCTTCAATATCCTTTTCTCTCTCGAGGAGCTTTTCATTAGAAGCAGTAGTTATTTCAATGGCACTTTCCACATTACTTTCAGCTAGAATCGCGTGTTTCTCTTCACGCGCGAGTTGATCATTCAGAATAGCCCTTTCTTTTGTGGCCAGAGCTAAACTATCTTTCAAGCTTGCCTTTTCTTTCTCCCAAGCAACTCTTTCAGCCTCGAAATGATCCTGTGCTGTTCTCAATTCGATGTTGGCCATCCTGAGATCTTCCACCTCTTTCTTCAATGAAGCGCGCTCCTTACTGTTAGAATCGAGCTCATTATGGAAACGCTGCTTGGCCTCCTCCAGCTCTGTCTTGTAATTTTTAGCATCTCGTTGAGCCAAGACAAGTAAAGATTGTGCATCTTCCAAGTCCTTTTTCATTTTTTCCCTGGCCCTTTCATTGTTATCTATCCTCACTTTGGACCTGTGCGCTTCCATCTCTAGCATTCGGACGACGTATGAAAGTTTGACAGCATGTTTCTTCATCGCCTCATACTGCTTAGCTACATGGCGAACATGTCCGATGACTTCAGTATCCCAATTCCCAGGGACTGGTTCCAGAGTTGGAACGAACATCATCCTTTTGAAGTAGATATCGGGGAATTGTTCTCGTAGTTTTTCCAGCTTAGCCAGAGTCTCTGGACCATGGATATAGTCTCGTGCCCCGGGGGCACTCAAACCTTGTTGGCTGGAAGGGACAATGTCAGTTTTCTCCTTCGTAGAATCCTTGTTCGGATCCTTGTTTTTATCCTTAGGCTCATGGTGCTTTCTGGATGATCTACTATGAGATGGCACGCTCTTCGGAGGAGTTAAGTCTTTGGGAAGTTTTTTTCCCCCTGTAGATAGCACTGGATGACTGGGAGGCTTTCCAAAAGTTTGTTTTGACGGAGATCTAGGTGGTGAAGAGCGAGACTTGTGAGAATCCCGGGACCAGTGGCTATCTCCCCCTCGACTGCTGCTACGGGCACGCTCAGGATTTGGATGAAAACTAGGTGTGCCTTCGCGAAGAGAGCGATAGGAATAAGATCGTTTGCGGGACATCCTTCCTGCAAAAGAAACAAGTACATATTAAAATATTGAATATTGTTGGTATAAACGTGTGGGGTTAGATAGTGCATGTGATTTGTGCATCCCATGTAATTCCCCCTAACAGACCAGGGCCCGGAGTTAGGCTTGTTTGGATAGTTTCTCGTTCTTCAACTGGAACAGTGGTTTCCTCTGAAATAGGGAAAAATGGTTCTCCTTCGAAGTATTCCTGTGTATATACATTGTCGGGTATAGGGATCTTGCTCAATTCCCTAAATAACCGCTCCTCTATTAAATCATCGGGAGCAGCAGGTTCAACTAGTAGAGAGGCCCTTGAGAAGAAACCCCCTGAAGAGGCTGTGATTTCCTTAAACTCGTCAGCATGGGCCTCATCTCCTCTATATACATTTAAGTCTTCGTCGTCCTGAATAATTATCGGCGAAGGACTCTTACGAAATTTAGTTGTTTCTGCTGCCTACGACGTTCCTTCTCCATCGGTCAGGGGCACGTATTTGTAAGGCTTGTCACCCGCGCCAAGTCCAAACCTTATATCCAGAAGGCGGTGCTTATGAAGATTCTCGTCAGTAATACATTTTTTAATCTTTAAGAAGTCGGATTTTCTCTTTAAAAGGAGGGATAGTTGATTGTTGTGCACCGAGCCTTCTGTCTTTGGAAAGACGTGATCTGCGTAGAGAAAAGAAGCATGTTAGCGTTCCGATTTCTCAAATAAGTTATTCATTCAAAAGTTTAAAGTTTACTTGATTTAAGCCATCTTCTTGAACACCCAACCTGTCTCTTTATATAGAACCAATCGGCTATGGGATCCCCTATGTTGCTATATCCGTCAGACAAAACCTTCCTATTTGCTATCGATTCAAAAAAAGAGAAATTTGGGGTTGCCGAGGAGCGATGCTTGAAAAGATAAAAGAATTTTAAATCTTTAAACGTGAGCTCGGTATGCAGGATTTCCGCATATGCGACATATAGAGTGTATAAAGCTGCGTAGGCATTGGGATGAAGCTGCATTGGAGCAATACCCAATCGTTTTAGGGTCTCAATGACGATTAGAGGAAACGGAGGAATAGCTCCTACCCAGCACATGAGTCGGCTGACTGTCATATACCCCTCCGGAGCCAAATGAGGTCTATCTTCGATGCCGGGTGTTCTCACATCATCCCACGGGATCCCATGTCTCAAGCAAATTCTCTTAAGCTTTATGTCATCAAGTTTGGAAGCTAAAGAGTCTGTGAATTTCTCTATTTCTATTGCACTAGGAATTTCGTCGGGAGATCGGCCGTCTACCTCTGACTCTTCATCAAGTGAGGTACTCTTAGACGGATTCGATTCTGTTTCTGCCTCATATTCGGATCCAGAATCCGCACCCTCCGGATTAGTTGAAGGAAGCACATCAGAATCATGGTGTGTGGATGTTTCTGGTTCGGTATCTTTCTCAGGTTGTGTGGATGTCTTTGGTTCAGTGTCTTTCTCTGGCATCTCAGTCACTTGTTTATCAGACATAGCTGTGTTGGCAAACAGAAATTAGAATACAGTTACCCCTTCCCCGTGTGTGCAAGTGCAAGTGTGTGCCTGTGCGTGCATTAAAGAAAAAACATAAAAGTCAACAAGATCATCGAGATATTAGTCGTCATATGCAGTCAAATTATGTAGTCATTCAGTCCAGAAAGTCCGACATCAAGGCTCCAACCTAACTGTCCAGATTCTTATCATAACAGTGCATTGTCTAAAGTTCGAAATATGTTCGGATCATGGATTGAAGACTCGGTTCACAAGAGGGGTATGGTCGGATCGCGATACACGTAGCGGATCAAGAAATTCGGATCACACTCATTCGGATAGCGAGGCGAATGGATCGCACTTGTTCGGACTGCTCTCATTGGAATCGCATGTGTCTCCGGATCGTGAAGCCGTTATGTGCTCATGGCACCATCTCGTGGAAAACAGCATCGATTCGTGAAACCTGTTCGGACCGCGAGCGCCCATCGCGATCCATTCCCACCTATTCCTTTAATCAACTTCCACCACGATCCGCTCCTTAGCCATTGCCACGATCTGCACCTTTACTAGTACCACGATCCGACATCTCGCCCTCCTCCTCCAACTTCTTCATCTCCCCTCCGATCCCACGATCCGAACCGACCTGCTCCCTTCTTCTTCCTCCTCCGCTCCTTCTCTCTTTTCCATCTCCGAGCTCCAGTAACAAAACCCATCGGCCATGCCATCTCCAAAACCTTGAACACCGTACAACTCCGCCGCTCTCCCCTCTCAAACCAGTGAAAATCCAAGAAAAAAAAGAGAAAAATCGTATGAAAACCGTTTCCAATTATAATTACCTTCTTAAAGGTTTGAAATCGAATGGGAATATGGAAATCGAAGCTAGGGTTTTTCCTTGGGGAAGCTGGCGGCGCGATGCAAAAGCAAGAAAGAAGGGGAAAGTGAAGAGGGGGTTCGGGTTTATATAGGCGAAACCGCAACCGTTGGCCTTCCCCTTTTTGTCTTATATGATCCGTGGATGGGGCTAGTGGGCCGTGGATCCAAGCCCATCTCTCTGCGCAGCAAAGCCCGTTACGTTTTGTGAGCAAGCCCGAGCGCTCTCCAAGGCACGAGACAGACGATTCGCTCCAAGGACCGTGGTGAATCCACGAGATCCGAACCAGTGAGTAATGAACAAAAGTTATGAAATACTCGTGAAAATTCAGGAACCTACCTAACAATTTGACAATGAAGTCACCAAGAACTATGGAGATGAGAATTGTCCGGTAAACAGAGAAATGATGATGATTTAGCCTGATATTTATAGCGGTCAAAGAATGCAACTTTCCTGAGAAACACGACATTTTAGACAGATGCGACCATTGATTCACACCGTTCGGTGAAAAGTTGTCTGCAATTTCGAAGCATGTTCCATCCTCGATAAAACATACTTCGAGAGGGCAAAATTTTGGCTAGCTTTTTGACCAAGCCACAAAGGTTCACACACCAGAAGAAAATACGAGACTTCACTCCTCCAGTTCACAAAAGGTCGGATCGCTCCAGTGGATCGCCTCATCGGATCGCCTCATCGAATCGCCCCTTCGGATCGCGACTCGATCTCTCTTTTGTTATCACGATCCGATCCCCGATGTGCAGAGAAGCCCCTGACTTGTTCAACCACGAACTGGTCTTCAGCGATCCGAAATGCACGGATCTCGCGACACCTGTCCACAACTGTCATATTGACCAATTCTTCCTCATTGCTCGATCTGATCCGATTTTCTCGGGATCTACGCCACATGTGACCGCGATCCGCCGGACAGAATCAACTATAACTAGCCCAGAAATTGGCTTTTTTGGGGATCTTTTGGCAGTATTGAATATTGATTCCACCATTACTGTCGCACCACTATTTCTTATCAGTATTACTTCGAGATTACTGAGTAAAATCATAATTGTAAGAGTGAGTTTGAGAGAAATCATGGGTTGTACTAGCATTCAAAGTATAATCAATAGCATATAAAGTGGACGTAGGCTCGTTAATGCCGAACCACTATAAATTTTGTGTGTTCTCTGCTTTTTTCTCATTTTTCAGTTATAATTCTCTACAAATCGGAACAATTTGGGTGTTAGAGCCAAATTTTGATCTAACAATAAACAATTCAATTTCGATAAATTTAGTTCATATTCAATTCAATTTAATTTTTTTCCCAGTTTTCCACATTTACGAATTCATTAAAAAATTTAAATTTTAAATTTCAAAGCTCAAAGTTCAAATTTAAAGAAAATTGATTAATAATATCATTTATATTGTCTTTAAACAATATTCCGAAATTCAAGGTTAAAAACAAATTATATTTAACCAACCAGTGTCCGTATATAATTTTCCAATCATATGGCCAATTAATACTTAAAATTTAATTTTAGTATTTTGGGAAAGGATATATATCATTTCAATCCAAATCAGGGTCATAGGTATTTATCATTTCAACCTACATTATTTTAATGATTAATCCTGGGTTTATTGATGCCTGTAACATCCAGGGTAAATGGTAAGGATAAATCAATACAAGAACAATTCAGTATCTATATACAAACAGGTAAATTCAATACATCATCAAACAAAACCATCCAAACAGTTCAATAACACATTAGTTTATATATTAGATGTCGGGGTTTAAACTAGCAATAAAATTTCAGATTTAACTTAACTGTACAATTTTTAAATAAACAGTTAAATTAAACTACACAATCGATGTAATTCAACATCAACAAACAATTTTAACAATCAAACAACCATCAATGCAGTCATATTATAACATGATTTTAATCTAACTAACAAGTGAATATTTTAGTTAATTGTGAGTGAGTTTAACACTCACCTTTTGGTTTCGACCAAGTTGAAATCCAGAATAAACACCAAATTTCAACTGTCTCAAAATCTGTCCAAACTAGCGTTACCTTGTCTGAAATTTAAATACGAACCTAGCGGAACAAACCGCGAGTCAAACCGAGATTTTATGCAAAGGTTATAAGCATTTTCCTATTCGAATTATATATATATATATATAATAAACAAAAAAACTCACCCCTACTATTCTTCCACGTCATCAAGGCATATGCCTTCTTCTCCAACTATACCGCTCATCTCCAGTTTCCAAACGCAGATATGAACCCATATCCTACAATACCCATTATATAATGATAACGAGCTTCGGTTCTCCATTCAACAAGCAGACTTCGTGTGACAACCACAGGATTCGAACCCCCGACCTCCTGGAAAGCAACACCATGCACTAACCACTGTGCTAAAAGATCTTTGTGCTAGCTTTTTGAGAGGGGTGTTACAGACTACCCCCCTTAAAGAGCCCAACGTCCTCGTTGGTTCATATAACTCATCACCCAGGCGTTGTGCATGTAACCCGCATCAGTACCACACCGACTGACATCCGCAACATTACACACACAATTCCGGCTAGGTATAGACTCTGATACCAAATGTGACAACCACAGGATTCGAACCCCCGACCTCCTGGAAAGCAACACCACGCACTAACCACTGTGCTAAAAGATCTTTGTGTTAGCTTTTTGAGAGGGGTGTTACACTTCGCCAATGTATTTCTCGTCACAAACCGTACCTGCCCATCACATTTCCCCTAGCCCGATAACCCAAGGCGATTTTCGTTTACCGAGCTCCTCCACGCCCATAATAGTCCAGATCTTCTTCCACAAACCGCACCATCCTAAAAACTCACCAGCGATGCACATCTCTATGCCTGGTCTGTTAAAGCGCTTAGCAGTTCCATAGCGATAGAGGTGCAAATAGGTGTTGCAGGGATAAAGCGGGGATATAGCGGAGGCACAAAAAGGTTCATTAGAGGTAAAACCAAAAAATTAAAATTAGTTAATTATCGATCTCACGTTATATGTACTAGAAGAAACTAACATTTATTAATGTTATATAACAAAATCAAAGAATATCGCAGTTACACATATTAGATTTGATGATTTTAATATATTTCTATAATATACTAGTGTGTGGCCCGTGCTACGCAATGGGCAGTTGAGTAGTGATAGATAGTCGTGAGTTTGTGACTAATGCTTGGTTCTTGTTTATGTAAATTATTTCATTGATTTTTTGTTTCTGAACTGTGTTGGTAAGTTTGTAGTTTTTAAGTTATACAATAATAAATAGGTATCCTTATTGTGATACTAATATCACTTAGGTTGTACGTGCAAATTTATCCACAAATAGATTTGGGTTTTTATGCGTTGTATACTTAATATTCCATGCATTTAGGCATTTTAAATGGTAGCATGTTCGAGGTTGAAAATGTGTATGTATTAAATACGAAGAAGAGTATAGTAGTGTGAGGCATGCGTGGAACAGAATTTGTTCTGTTGTTTTTATGAAGATATGATATTGGTTTTTAAATAGATT
The DNA here is from genome assembly GCA_030737875.1 of Allium sativum. Lineage (NCBI taxonomy): Eukaryota > Viridiplantae > Streptophyta > Magnoliopsida > Asparagales > Amaryllidaceae > Allium > Allium sativum. The sequence continues at coordinate 963,168,437 of CM060916.1, forward strand.
TGGTGCATGGAGAACTTATTTTCTAAATATAAAAAGAGGACAACTTATTTTTGTTCTTTTTATTATGGAGAAATATATTCATTATGTTTAATTTACCTAACTTAACATTTATACATCTCGGTGTGAAAATTGGTTGTGTGGTACTTTGAACATTTCTAATTTATTTGCTTAACAATTTTTTAATTAAGTGTAGCAATAATCTATATGGTGGAACGCAACATTTGATTAAAAAACCCACTAAATGAGCTAAATAGTTTTACAAAAAAAGGTACATAATTTCGAATAGGCATTCATTACACTATGAATAGCGGGCAATATATGCCATTAAAATTGCGTTGAGACCAGAATAGAATAATATAGTTAATGCAGAGAGTGGTACACTGGAACGAACTGGGCTTGATAGAATGAATAGTTTTAATTGGAGATGATTAGAATAGTATGGTTAGTGAAATATGAAGAAAATTTAAATAAAAGGCAATAGAAAGCTGAAAGCAATAGATATGATTGATATGCGACACACATGGGTTGTTGCTTAAGAAATATTATGAGACAATGTATTGTTTTTTGTCAATGTAGTTGTCAATTCATAACGTAGTTCATTGTTTTATTTAGTATAGGCACATACTATATTTAAAGAAGTGCTCGTTAACACCATTTTCCTCCATAGTATAGTGGAATGATGCTGTTGAAATCAGCTGCACATGATTTGAATGGACAATGAATTCAAAAAAATTGTGACATATACAAAATAACTTCAATATCATAGACTTTAATTTAAAATCGAGAAAAATATTTCGATCGTAAATCTTTCACTATGTCATTGTTTGACTTCTTGTAATAGACCATTAGCAATTTAAACCTTTGTCCAAAAGTTAGGGGGCGTCCAGGAGCCAAAATGACTCATAAAGTTTTTGACGTATCCGACGCGTCAGAAGCTTTAATGGGTCATTTTGACCCATTGTCCCAAAGGCCAACAGTCCAATTTTGATCCTTTTTGATGTGGTTAAAGATTAATTAAGTTAATTATTAAATTTAAATTTTTATAAATTTCAAAAATTAATAACTTGTGCAAATAAGATCCGTTTGAGATGCAGTTTTTTGCGTTACGATCGTATGAAAGTGCCCTACATAATGTAGTTGGCTTGACTGGATTAGAGTAATTTAAAATTTTCAGTTTATTTATTTATTTGTGTAAATTATTGATACGTATTATTTATTAAAAACAAATAATAAATTAATTGAACATAGATCAATTGAATTGAAAAGCACAAATTAAAATGATCAGTTTAAATGGTCTGTTTGAATCCGTAAGCACATTCTCGGCTAGCTAAAATACTCCGCTTCCGCTTCAGTCAAACACACCTTTATATGATAAACCTTTCATTGATTTTTTTTTTAATATGCAGATTCAATTGTATACCAACTAAATTGGACAATAACTCTAATAGGTTCAAAAATGCTTGATTTTGTACACATTAATCAAAAGCGCACATTTAAAGCTACCTCTAATATAAAGAGAAAAAAAAGTTTCTTGTATTTCTATTATATCATTTCCTCTTTTTTTCTCTTATGTTCAATCTTTGTAGATTCATTGAGTATTGTTCATACTGGGATGCAATTGTATAACCAATTAAATTATACAATAACAGTAACGCTAATAGGTTCAAAAATGCTTGATTTTGCCCACATTAATCAAAAGCCCACATTTTACAACTACCTCTAATAAGAGAAAAAAAGCTTCTTGTATTTCTGTTTGCATTATTCCATATTTTTTCCTCTCATGTTCAATATATAGAATTTCATAACGTACTTAATTTATTATTTTTGCTTGTTCCACCACCTTGTTGGCAGTTGTTTCGCATAAAGCATGCCCACGTAAACTTGAATATCTAAACTTGGAACGGCATAACTTATTTATATTTGTGCCTGTAAATATCGCATACCAAACATACTCCACGCATGTCCATTAATCTGGAAAACATACTACAACACCAAGTAGAATTTATTAAAGCAAAGTTATGGATAAAGAACACAATGCCGATGCCAACTTCAAATGTAAATAGCAAAGCTTACGTAGAAAGAAGGTAAAATCAAATCAGATATTTGCAGTACTTTTTTGTAAGTATTTCATCAATCATGCAGAAAAAAAGACATAAACCAATGAAAGGTTAATAGTACAAACCATTGTATGTTGATGTTTGTATTCGAAACACAACACATTACACATACTTCGATATTAAGAATATACTCCTAAACACAGAAGTTGAAGATAACTTTGACGACCACGACTACTACTACTACTACTATTATTATTCAAATCCTTCAACTCAAAACAGCAGCTGCATCCACATTCCACTTTCGAACTAAGCTGCAAAGAATGTAAAATTTGTATCAGCGAAACCTTCAACTTCCATCTTTGACGAGAGAAAACCAAGGACAGCGCCAACAACTAACCAAGCTCCAGTGGATAACCACACGCAAGCCAATCATAAATGAGGAAATGAGTGTAATAAAATTGATTCTGCATGACAAAATGTTGGCAGTAAATATTACAGTCAGGGAGAAAGAAATATAGTGCAGTAAATGGTTCAGCCCAACAGAATGTAGTATCAATACTATTAGGAACTCAAATGCTTGTGTGCGGCTGATTATATCTCTGTCACCACCGTGATGACAGATTTTTTCTGCAACTACAATCTACATGCACATGGAATTTCATCTCACAATCATTCTACAATTCTAAAATGCATGCATTATTCACAAATACACATCACCGTAAATACAACTTCAAAGGCATAAATGGAGAACAATGACAGTTCTTATACATCTACTATTATAGTTTGAAACTTTTAATTATTCAAGAAGGTGCATGTAAGCAATTTTTGGAACCTCTTTGATGATGTAGATTTTCAGCTATAAACTTACTGGTCATGCAAAATAAGAGCGGAAAATTAATTCAACTAACTGGAATTTTACCTTCATATGTTTTCTCTATTCAATAGATGTTTTTCACTTTTATTTCTTCTTTTTGCCTTTTTCTGCATTCACCTAAAGTACACAGAAGAAAAAAGTGTTCTAACAGAAGCTCGGACAGCATGTAACTTCTAACTATAAAATAAATAGGTTCAACACATATCCGTTAATTATATATTTATGTTTATTGCTTAGTATTAATTTTGTAAATAGACGTATCGATCAAAACAGACAATTTAGATATATGGAGAAACAGGTTATAATTTAATGCAAGCTCTACTTCAGTTGGTAATATAAATTTAAAGAATCAATAAAAATGACACCAAGGCCAATTTTGATGCAGCAGTACAATAAATTAAGAAAGGGAAAAAGAATAAGGGTAATGCAACCATTTGCAATTTCTCATTTTTCCTGTGCAGAAAATGTACATGCCATTTATTAAAGAACAGTTTTGCAAATATATAATAGAAGGAAGAATCCTTAAATACTTGACTAATTAATCTTCATAGTTACGGTTACCTAGAGAGTATGAGTCAATTGTCATATTATACGTTCAAATTTTAATCTAAAATAAAACAATTATTGGAAATATAAAAATGCATAACTACTATCTATTACTATTCGATTTTGTTTCCTAAGTGAGATTGAGGTGCTTTCATAAAGTAATTACCCAATGCCCGTAAAACATAGAGAATATAGCATTTTTACAGTCTTAATACTAAAAAAAAATTGTTAAGGGTGAAAAAAAACTTAATTGCAGCAGAGAATGAGAAAATTTTCTAATTTCAGTTTCACACATGTAGTTTCATTTGTAACATTAAATAGAATTTAAAAAGGGAAAACTATAATGCACAACCTCAAAGTATTTTATATTGCAAATGAGAACATAACCTTGTTGAATAATTTGGAATGTATAATTTTTTATGGTGAATAATATATATGAACAACATGAATCACTTTTTTTATTTTAGAATTTTATTCAATTTTATCAAGTGGTACAATTACAAAGTTAGAATTCAAAAGGGATTTGATATTTTGAAGTGTGTTTGTAAAATTGCCAAATAGTAAATATATATTTAGTTCCATATAATTCACAAAATAAAAGTTAATACTTCACAGTACAAATTATAATTGTACAAAATCTTAGAATTTATCTGCTGTTTCTCTAATATATCAACCAAATTTTATGTCCCTAGCCGAGTACTATTAGAATATAACCATTGATGAACCTTATTGACATGAGCGTCTTCAAATCTAGTTTAAGAAACAACTAAAAAGCATATTTCTTGGACATAAATGACAGCCAAAAGTGGAAATGAAATGTTTTTCTAAGCATTAGGTATATAGCATAATCTAAAGAATAACGATTGCTGCTAAATTGAAATTGTGAACTACATATAATTTTCAAAATTAAGGTTAAAATAAAAATTAAGTAATAATATATAAATACAATAATAATTATAGAAACATTTTGAAACAATAGTTCCAAATATCAAATCATATAGATTTTTCTTCATGCATCAACAATAAATGAAAAGAAGAGGGTAAACATGTAGTGGATAAGACTATATCAACCAAACGCAAATTACTGTTAAAACCGAGAGAGTAGTTTTTAAATGCATTGAATACAATAAAATAGAAAAAAATCGTTATAGAAGTGAAATGATGACATACAGACTAATACGAATGCAATATAGTGAAAATAACAGTTAGTAATAATAATATGTGAAAGAAAAGATAAATGTGGTGGATACCCAGTGCCAAAGTCTCCCGTACTCAAGCGCGAAAGGACTTCCTAGGCAGTCTCCCGTCCTACTACTATTCTCATGGCTTTCCGGGCTCTGGGGGGTGGTCGATTAGTATGCACAGCCTTTCCCTCATATATGTGAAGAGGCCGGTACTCGAAAGAAAAGATAAATGTAATAAAAAAATTTAAAATAAAGTTTGGGAAATTAACATGATTTAAGTAGGCCACAACATAGTGGAAGCAAGTGGGATAAAAATTAGTTCTACAAAACAAATTAAACATCATAACAACACCATTACATAAATAATATTGCTTAAAACCATTTTCAGCTTTAAACCGATATAAATATACATTGGTTTAGTAAAGTTTATATTTATAAAATTGAGTGGAAAGGAAAGAAAATGAAAAATTCCTATAACTAACATGATACACTGCAAACGAATATAGAAAATCATGTAGGATTGATATGGACAATAAAGAAATAGTTGGCTTGGTTGAATAAGTTTATTGTTTGTCAACTTATATAACAAATATGATTGTTGTTTTCATAACTAAAGCTATATATATATATATATGAGGAGTGTTCCGCTACACCTCTTATATTGCACGTGAACTCTCCCCCTTAATCTCCACCACCCATTTCCCCACTCATTCTCTCTCTTCCTATGTCAATATTATTTCTTTGTGGAAAGAGAGAGAATGAGTGGGGAAATGGATGGTGGAGATTATGGGGGAGAGTTCACGTGCAATATAAGAGGTGTAGTGGAATCCTCCTCTCTCTCTCTCTCTCTCTATATATATATATATATATATATATATATATATATATATATAGAAGGGGAGAGAGAGAGTGAGAGGAAGCTAACTCTAGTAATTAATTCCTATGACCACTGATATGATTTTTTTTTTTGGGAAACTCACATGACTGATATGGTTTTGTTAAACAGTAATGATTGGAAGCTTAGCCAATCTTAAACATTTACCAGTACAGTTAAAAACCCAAAAATTAATACCAATGTAAAGATATCATGTTACTATGTATTAATTAGGGTAGGATATCTACTTAATTCAATCAGTCGAAAATAATGATAGCAATACCAACCAGTGCAGAATAACAGTTTTCTCACTTCCATAATTGCAAAACAGGTATGTAAATCCATCAACATATAATTATTCCATTTTTATAAATGAAACATCAAGTAAGTTTGGCATGATTTACTAGTGATGTAACACAATGCAACTCATCACATAGAGATGAATAACAGTAAGTTGTTTTTTCTAATGTTTAAGAAAAGAAAATTCACGGAGTACTTGTCCAATTAGCTAGTATCTGTCCCTAATAATAAAAAGTGAACTATCAAAGTTATGTTAGATAATTGTTCATTTAATAACCAAATATACCACACATCAAAGGTACTATTTTGAAATTATCCTTAAAAACATACAAATTCAGTGGGAATGCAGGTATAACATCATTTGTGAAATCTTATGTTTCTTTGAAAGAAATAATCTTTAGCCCTAATCAATTCGTGATATTTCCTATTATGTAGTAACTAAAGAATAACATCTGATAAACGAAAATATGATCGTCCGGTCCATCTATGTTACTTAAATTATGGAAAATACATTTTAGGTATAGTGAGTTGCATGTTTGAACTCATATGATTTTATTCTTCACTTAAGGGGCACTGGTCCATCATTTAGTGTATATTTAAACAAAATTCACAGTGAAGATGAAATCATCGGTTTATGTATTAAAAAGCGACAGCATTCACGAAATGAGAGCAAAAGAAACAAAATATTCTAAAATTATAGTTTAATAATTCACATGGGAAACCCCTTGATTTGGGAAGAGTTTCTTCATTTCAATAAAATATAATTGGAAATCGCTCCTCCTGTTGAAATTAATTTTGTTTTCTAAAATATAGATACATTAGAGAAATTATACTAAAGATGAGAGGATGCCTTTAATAAAGGGATATAATATCAAATTCATACCTTAAACAGAGCGGTCACCAGAATTTGAGATCCTTTAAACAAAAGATTCGCTATTTCTATTGCTTTTAGCCAGCAGTTTATTTTGAAAATATCCCTTGCCAAATTTATTTTATTTTAAACGTTGTCAGACTTAGGTAGGCCTAAGAGACCCTTTACAGAAATAGTTAAGGTAGGTATTTTAACGATAACCACTAAACCTTGTATAACTGCTGGCTGAATCAAACTGTAATCCTAAAAAACAAAAACACTTCATATATTCAACATTTTAAGACCGTACATTAGGCAGCAATTAACAGATGCCCAACTAAACAAAATCATAATCTAATGTTACCAATTGCCCGTTACTGTTCTTATGGACCATGATCACATGGTGATTGACATTGAAAAGTGTTTACTTTATGACTCTTATGCTTTATCTTTTGTAAATAAATAAATGATACTTTGGGTATTTTTTATGTGTTTTTACAGATTTCAAGCGTTTCCTCCTTCAATTCAAATCAAAGGCCAACTACAAGAAAGAGCTACTTCCTCACATCAAATTCATTTCAATTGCAAAAGAAGTAGTAGCTCACTGGTAAAGGCATAGGAATTGGTGCTGAGAGACCCGAGTACGAACCCCGTCAAGCTCACTTTTTGCCAAAGAAACGGAGCGCGTTCACACTGGCCCTTTGCTTTGAGAAATATTTGGACTAGTGTTATGATATATATATACATACACATATTCATGTGTATGTATTTATGATGTGCACCAATTAACATTTCAGCAATAGCCATATTCTTATCATGGAATTAAATTCAAATCATTCAATTTCAATTAGAAGAATTTCTGATTGAATTGCTGCCAAGAAAAGATCCATTGTGAAGATTTTATCCTTTGTGCCTTGGGATTCTAATAAGCATCCTTGTTTGGAAGAATCAATTACATGCACCAATTAATTAGCCACATAAGAGAATTGAGAGATATGGAAAATATTTACCATGATATGCCAGATTTTTCTCCAATCAAGCTGAGTCAAGGAAGGCAACAGATATTCATGAATGAGGAGGCCCATTTATTCATAGACCTAATTATGGTTTTCCCATTCTCATCTATAAATATGTGTTGTAACCATTGTAAAAGGGGATTCATTCTTCTGTACTCTCTTTTAGTTTTAATAAAGCTTTCTTTTCTTTAGTTTCTGCATTTTATTTCATGGCAAATTGTGTTGTCTAGTCAATTAGATTTGCTAGAACACAATTTGCTATTGCTTCTATTTTTCTTACTGGTGATTGACCGTCTGATTAGATTCAGCGGTAATCCTAGTTTTTATTTTCTGTTCGTTTAATTCTGTTTTGCAATTTTATTTCCAGTGTTCTATTTTATTTTAATCATTGAATTTATTACAGATCCGATTAGATTCGAATCTATAGTGAATTTAACTGCATCTTTTATTCGTAGTTTCACCTTCTATTTTGTTTTGCAAAAAAAAATCAACCTCTAAGCTTTGTCTAACTCGCCCAAGAGATTAGATAAATAATTGATTTAATTCACCTTCCTGTGTTCGACCTGTATGCTACACACCTGTATGCTTGCAGAATTTAATTTAAATGTCGCGCTTTTCTAATTCATAGACTAGCGTCGATCAAGTTTTTGGCGCCGCTGCCGGGGAGGTAACGATTGAATTTCATTATTTATTTAATCTCTGATTCGTGTTAGTTTTTTATTTTATTTTATTTTCTTCTTGTTTTTGTCTCTATTTCGTTTAAAATAATAATAATAATCTTGATTGAATAGATTTGGTATCGTTCTATGATGCTGTAATCTTTCAAATAAGAAAAAAAATAACTTACCAAATTTTTCTTCATTCCTTCTCCTTTTCTTTAATCCCTTTTCTTCCAATATTTACATTTCTTTCCTGTCATTTTCCTTCCTGATTTCTACACATTTGATTCTTTTCCTCTTTTGACAATTCGTCTATAAAAAAATAAATAAAAAAAAGTCTCAACTTTTGCTTTTATTTCTTTTCTTACAAGTTCTTTCCTTCTTGCAACTATTTTTTTTAAAAAAAAAAAGAATACAAATTTCTTTCCTTTTACTTTTTTTTTCCCAATCCACCACTTTCCCCCTTACCATACACTATTTCAATCTCACGCTGCTCACATCCATCATCACAACACCCCTTCAAACAATTCGAAAGCCATCCTCATGTCCACAGCAAAACTCCAACGTATACATCAGCTGATCAAAACCACACCACAACGTTCACACACTTCATCCGCAAAAACATCTCCTTCACAAACCACCTTTCACTGCCCCCTACACAGATCCTTTCCACATCCCACAATCTTTTACCAAATCAGAGAGCAACCGCACCCTCATCTCACAACTGCCGAGCCTCCTTCAAACCACAAGTTCATCAACAAACGCACCACGTTCTTCTCCTCCAGACCACAAGTCTGTTCTGCCCATCACCACCCGTACAACCATCCCTCAACCTCAATTCATCCACACCCACTAAGTCGGCACAGCTCCACAAATCCATCATCCAACATCCTCCTACACGTCCATCTTCAGCCTCCACGAACGCATACCGTTCACCGTAAACCGCACTTCTGCAAATCATCAGCTACAGCGATTAGCTGCAACCAATAATACCAAATCTTCAAACAACTTGTCAGGCGATCATCTCGATAAAAAAAAAACCCTGCTCAAAAACATCACCGCAAGTCCATAATCCACCAAGCGTCCCCACCAACAGCACCTTCAACCATCACCAGACTTTCCCTCAAACCAATCATCTCAATCTTCTCAACCATCACAAGATATTGGGCGTCTAGAAAAACAGATGAACTCTTACGAAGCTAAAATAAACTCGCAAGATGTTAAAATGGACCAAATGTTTAATATGATGAAGGAATTTATGAAAACTCATGAGAAAGGAAAATTGCCTAGTCAACCTGAGGTGAATCCAAAATATAACTCTCGTGCTGTAAATTCTTGTGAGAACGAAAATCAAAATCCAGTCAATGCTATTACAACCCTTCGATCTGGAAAGAGGATTGATAATAACGTGGACGACCCTGACGAACTTTCTAACTCGACCCCAATCCCCAATATTGATGACCACCCATTAGCTTCGAATGCCAATTCTTCTAAACCTCAAGTTTCCTTAAATGTTGGCAATCCCAACATTTCATCTTCTACACCCCTACCACCTTCTTCTTCGAATGATGAAACTCATCACAGAGTCGAAAAACCAGTAGCTCCTTTTCCTCATAGACTCAATAATAAGAAGAAAGCAGCAAATTTCGATAAAATTCTAGAAATTTTCAAACAAGTCCGGGTGAACATTCCTCTTTTAGACACTATTGAACAAATTCCTCAATATGCCAAATGTCTTAAGGAATTGTGCACACAAAAACGTGCGACCAATGTCCCAAAAACCGCCTTTCTAACTGCAAATACAAGCTCTGTTCTTTCGAATCTTGCCCCAGTCAAGTATAAAGACCCTGGCTGCCCTACGATTGATTGCAAAATAGGAAATACTCACATCTCTCGTGCCCTACTCGACCTCGGTGCCAGTGTCAACCTTCTCCCTTATACTGTCTATCGTCAACTTGGACTAGGGGAGATTAAACCAACAAACATCACTCTTCAACTAGCCGATCGATCTGTCAAAAAGCCATTGGGAATTATCGAAGACGTCCTGATACAGATCGAACAGTTCTACTTCCCTGTCGATTTTATAGTTCTAGAAACAGAGCCTGTCTCAAATCCCAACGTTCAAATACCATTGATCTTAGGACGCCCCTTCTTAGCAACCTCTAATGCTGTCATTAATTGTAGGAATGGTCAGCTTCGACTTTCCTTCGGGCACCTAACCATTGAACTAAACATCTTTAATCTCAACAAACAACCTAGGGATTTTGAGATCGATGAAATTGACATGATTCAAACCACAATTGATGAGACCTCTAGTGACACTTCTGAAGCCCTGAAAATGTGTCTTGACCATTTCGACCCTGATTTCGATGAACTCGAATACATTTCTGAACTAAACAAAATTCTTGACTCCGACACTTCGTCACCTGAATCTAACCAAGGAATGTTGACCAATGTTGTTACACAAGAACTTCCTAAGTTAGACCTCAAACCCTTGCCACCAGACCTTAAGTATGCCCACCTAGACTCTTCAAAAACTTTTCCCATAATCTTGGCCTCCGATCTTACCGAGGACCAAGAAGAAAAACTTTTGGATATCTTGCGGGAAAATAAGGACGCCTTGGGGTGGGAAATTAGCGATATAAAAGGAATTAGCCCATCAATTGTGGAACATCGCATACATTTAGTTGATGAGGCTAAACCCACCCGTGAGGCTCAAAGGCGATTAAACCCAAACATGAGAGAAGTGGTCAAGGAGGAGATAATCAAATGTCTAGACAATAACATCATCTATCCCATCTCTGACAGTACTTGGGTGAGTCCGGTACAAGTTGTACCAAAGAAGTCAGGAGTCACAGTGATCAAAAACGACAGTAATGAACTCGTCCCAACAAAAATCAAGACCAAATGGCGTGTGTGTATCGACTATCGAAAGCTTAACTCAGCCACACGAAAAGACCATTTTCCCCTGCCTTTTATTGACCAAATGCTCGAACGCTTAGCGGGACATGAGTACTACTGTTTTCTCGATGGATACTCTGGCTATAACCAAATTCCTGTTGCTTTAGAAGATCAACATAAGACCACCTTTACTTGTCCCTTTGGAACCTTTGCTTATCGTCGCATGCCTTTTGGTCTTTGTAATGCCCCGCGACTTTCCAAAGGTGTATGATGAGTATTTTCTCTGATATGGTGGAAGAATTCTTGGAAATATTCATGGACGATTTTTCAATATATGGATCATCTTTTTCCCAATGTCTCACTCATTTAGAACTCGTCCTTAAGCATTGTAAGGAGAAATCACTCGTGCTTAATTGGGAGAAATGCCACTTTATGGTAAAAAGGGGGATAGTTCTAGGTCATGTCGTCTCCAAGGATGGCCTAGAAGTCGATAAATCCAAAATCGATTTGATTGCTAATTTACCTCCTCCTAAGTCTGTCAAAGATGTTCGTTCATTTCTTGGCCATGCGGGATTCTATAGAAGATTCATTAAGGATTTCTCAAAAATTTCAAAACCTCTCTCGAATTTACTTGCCAAAGACGTAAAGTTTGAATTTTCCAATGATTGCAAAACATCTTTTGAAACTCTTAAATCACTCTTGACCACAACTCCCATCATTCAACCTCCTGATTGGACTCAGCCCTTCGAACTTATGTGCGACACTTCTGACTTTGCAATTGGAGCCATCTTGGGTCAGCGTATTGATAAACTCCCTCGAGTCATTTACTACGCTAGCAAAACCTTAAACGAGGCCCAATTGAATTACTCAACTACTGAAAAGGAATTTTTGGCAGTTGTCTTCGCTCTTGAGAAATTCAGACCATATCTCATAGGATCCAAAGTCATAGTTTACACTGACCATGCTGCCCTATGATATCTGCTTTCTAAAAAGGATGCCAAGGCCCGCTTGATTCATTGGATCCTTCTTCTTCAAGAATTCGATATAGAAATACGAGATAAAAAGGGTTCTGAAGATGTCGTAGCTGATCATCTCTCTCGAATTGTGCACGAAAATGATAACGACACCCAAATCGATGACTATTTTCCTGACGAACAACTCCTCTCAATCTCTAACACCCCTTGGTACGCTGACATTGTGAATTATCTTGTCACACAACAAATGCCCGCTGAATGGTCGAAACAAGATAAACAAACATTTCTCTCGAAAGTTCGAAACTTCTATTGGGACGACCCATATCTTTTCAAATACTGTCCAGACCAAATCATTCGAAGGTGTGTGCCCGATCATGAACACCAAAGTATTCTCTCTTTCTCACATGACCATGCTTGTGGCGGTCATTTTGGAGCAAGAAAAACTGCTGCAAAAGTTTTGCAAAGCGGTTTTTATTGGCCCACACTCTTCCGTGACGCTTTCGAATTTTGTTCTAAATGTGAGCGATGTCAAAGAACGGGTCGAATCTCTAAGCGAAACATGATGCCTCTCAACCCCATTTTAGTGATTGAGTTATTCGATGTTTGGGGCATCGATTTCATGGGACCATTCCCTAATTCATTTGGGAATCTTTACATCTTTCTTGCGGTAGACTATGTCTCAAAGTGGGTTGAAGCCATTCCGACCAAAACCAACGACAACAAGGTTGTTGTCAAATTCCTCAAAGAAAACATCTTTTCACGCTTTGGTACACCTCGAGCTATCATTAGCGATAATGGCACTCATTTCTGTAATCGTGCTTTTGAGTCCTTGCTCAAGAAATACTCAATCACACACAAGCTGTCAACACCTTACCATCCACAAACTAGTGGACAAGTAGAAGTTTCCAATAGACAAATCAAGCAAATTCTTGAGAAAACCGTGAATTCCAATAGAAAAGATTGGTCCGTAAAACTGATTGATGCACTTTGGGCTTTTTGCACTGCTTATAAAACCAATCTAGGAATGTCTCCATATCGATTAGTCTTTGGAAAGGCCTGTCACTTACCTCTTGAATTAGAGCATCGTGCTCTTTGGGCCATAAAATTTTTGAACTTTGACTTAGAAAAAGCCGGCTCACACAGGAAGTTACAAATTTCTGAATTAGAGGAATTAAGAAATGAGGCGTATGAAAATGCGAAAATCTACAAAGAAAGAACCAAAGCCCAACACGACAAAAACATACTTCGTAAGGAATTCAACGTAGGTCAAAAAGTTCTTTTATACGACTCTAGACTTCACTTGTTTCCAGGAAAACTCAGATCTCGATGGACTGGACCTTATGTCGCGAAAACAGTATACCCTCATGGAGCGGTTGAAATTGAAAATCCTAGGGATGGACAAGTCTTCAAAGTAAACGGTCAACGACTGAAACCATTTTTGGAATTCGAGCAATATGACGAAGATGATTCTATCGATCTGCATGATCATCCACCATGAAATCAGGTGGTACACATTCTTTTTCTTTTACTTTTCTTTTTCATTTTATTTTTGTTTTTCTGCCTTAGACAGTTGGGACACTGTCTCAATCAAGTGTGGGGGGGAGTCTGCATTTCATCCATTTTCATTTTTCTTTGTTTTTTATTTCTTTTTATTTTCAGCCATTTTAGATTGTAGTGACATACCATAAATTTTTTTTTTGAAATACGACTCATTTTCAATTGATACAGCAAAATAAGTTTACAATTTTTAGCCAGTTGATAGTATTTTTCTCTCTCAACTTAGATCGAATAGGAAATATAATGAAAAGTTTAATTTTGAGGGATAATAGTGTAACCGGTACATAGGGAGATTCTTAGGTGATGGCCATGAAATCTATTCTATATTGTAGACTTTGTTTAAATAAGTGGAGGACTTAAAATACTTATATTGGCTTTTCAAATCTTTAAAACTAAGTTGTGTTAAGTTGAATTCGCGTAACTCTCTTTTGTGCTTATATTTTCGATAACAATAATAATAGTATTCCAAGGGTATCCAACATTGCTTGTATATCGAGCGTTGGTGTGCAAACCCGCCAAGCTCTATCCGACACGTTGTTGACAAAGTCAAAGTTGGAATATCTTGGTCTCATTTTATGAGATTGGACACCTAAGGATTACCGACACGTTGTTGACAAAGTCAAAGTCGGCCTGCACAATCCGCCAAGCTCTTTACCTACTCTCCGTTAGTCCGCGAGGCAGTGCATGGGTGGTAAACCTTGGTCTTTTTAGTTAGGTGTATGTACTTAATCATAAATCTTAAAATTTTATAGAATAAAGAATAAGCGATGATACCCAAACACTTCTTGACCTTATTGATTTGACTAGCCATACATGAGAAAATTAGAATACCACTTTGCAAACTGTGCCAAGCAAACTAAGAATTTATTTCATGGCTGCACTATGTTATCGACCGAACTAACTGGCCAAACTGGAATTTAACATTTGAAAACTTGATTTATATTGAAAATTTGTGACAAGTTGAGGTATCTAAAATAAAATCAACTGATTAGAAATTGTTAACTTAAATTGTTGTACCACTTTCCTGAAACAAGTCGTGTTTTCATTTTTCATTTTTATTTGCATATGTCCATTGCATTCTTGTAGTTTCATTAGAATCATAGCATACTGCATTTGGATTTTGTGGGTAGTATCCGCTGAAAACCCTCACGAGACACCACTCGTCCTACTAGGGACACCTAGAGGTTTAACGGCTTGTTGCATACGCTCAATGCAATCGTGTTTCCTACGAAAATGTGACCTACCTAGTTTAGTTTTTCATTTTTTTTGTTTTACTCGAGGACGAGTAAAAGATAAGTGTGGGGGTATTTGATTGACATTGAAAAGTGTTTACTTTATGACTCTTATGCTTTATCTTTTGTAAATAAATAAATGATACTTTGGGTATTTTTTATGTGTTTTTACAGATTTCAAGCGTTGCCTCCTTCAATTCAAATCAAAGGCCAACTACAAGAAAGAGCTACTTCCTCACATCAAATTCATTTCAATTGCAAAAGAAGAAGTAGCTCACTGGTAAAGGCATAGGAATTGGTGCTGAGAGACCCGAGTTCGAACCCCGTCAAGCTCATTTTTTGCCAAAGAAACGGAGCGCGTTCACACTGGCCCTTTGCTTTGAGAAATATTTGGACTAGTGTTATGTTATATATATACATACACATATTTATGTGTATGTATTTATGATGTGCACCAATTAACATTTCAGCAACAGCCATATTCTTATCATGGAATTAAATTCAAATCATTCAATTTCAATTAGAAGAATTTCTGATTGAATTGCTGCCAAGAAAAGATCCATTGTGAAGATTTTATCCTTTGTGCCTTGGGATTCTAATAAGCATCCTTGTTTGGAAGAATCAATTACATGCACCAATTAATTAGCCACATAAGAGAATTGAGAGATATGGAAAATATTTACCATGATATGTCAGATTTTTCTCCAATCAAGCTGAGTCAAGGAAGGCAAGAGATATTCATGAATGAGGAGGCCCATTTATTCATAGACCTAATTATGGTTTTCCCATTCTCATCTATAAATATGTGTTGTAACCATTGTAAAAGGGGATTCATTCTTCTGTACTCTCTTTTAGTTTTAATAAAGCTTTCTTTTCTTTAGTTTCTGCATTTTATTTCATGGTAAATTGTGTTGTCTAGTCAATTAGATTCGCTAGAACACAATTTGCTATTGCTTCTATTTTTCTTACTGGTGATTGACCGTCTGATTAGATTCAGCGGTAATCCTAGTTTTTATTTTCTGTTCGTTTAATTCTGTTTTGCAATTTTATTTCCAGTGTTCTATTTTATTTTAATCATTGAATTTATTACAGATCCGATTAGATTCGAATTTAATTGCATCTTTTATTCGTAGTTTCACCTTCTATTTTGTTTTGCAAAAAAAAATCAACCTCTAAGCTTTGTCTAACTCGCCCAAGAGATTAGATAAATAATTGATTTAATTCACCTCCCTGTGTTCGACCTGTATGCTACACACCTGTATGCTTGCAGAATTTAATTTAAATGTTGCGCTTTTCTAATTCATAGACTAGCGTCGATCACATGGTATATTCATTAATATAAAATTACAGAGTTGTTTACACAGTTAATATGGGAATATATTTTGACCATGGTCAACAAAGTATAGCAGTTTGCATCTAAAAGTTGTATAAACGAAGTACTACATTGCTACATAACAGTTGTTTATAAATAGTTTAAATGATCAAACGGCATTGAAGCATAGAAAACACTTATTTTGGAATAAAAATAGTCATTATCATGATTTGAATGATGTACACTAATTTCTACTCCAAAATTATATAACAAAAGTAGTATGCCTTTTAGATATCCTTACATCTGTACCTGCTCTAATATCCATGGTGTAACTACTTTTATATTAACCTAAATGAATAATATAGATCAACAATACATGTTAACACGTAAAAAATAATTAGTTTACATGTCTACTCTGTAATTTATAATTAATGAAGTACATATGTTAGTGACAGACTTTTACACAACTTATTGAAAAGTAACAGCCTGTCCTACATTTAAAAAATTTAAATGAATGGCATAGCTAATTATGGATGCTAGTCAATGCATTATCATCACACTGAATCAGGAGAATCCCTAAGATGGTAAATATATGTATACAGAAGTTTACATGGTGAAAATTTAGGTAAATCAAATCAAATGCTTTTTACTTTAATACTACAGACTTATTGTCCCAAAAGCCAATATTGTTGCTCATCATATAATCCAAATAAATTTACCATAACAAATGATTCAAAGTAAAAATACATGATTTTATTATGCACATGTTTGAATTACCTAAAGCTCTCATTATTTCAAACAATGTAATTCAGTGCTGCCAGTTCAGAATTCTTTGGAATGGGACCATACTTGTAAATATATAACACTTATTAGCAGTTGGCTTACTCATACGCTATAATCAAGGTGGATTGGAAATCTGCAATAAGAGCTCGATTGTTTTGACTATTTATACCATTAGTTGGCTTTAAATAAATAGTAAAAAGGAACATGAATCAAAATTAAAACATTGAGGACAAACAAAATTAAACCTTATTGAGAAATACCTATTTTTGCAATAATATGGTAAGTCTTTGTGACCTTAAAAATATAGCCTATAATAATTCTTATTTTAGCTGTAAATTAGAGAAGATAGTTGACTCGGGACTTAAGACTGTACATTAAAGAGAGAGGAAGGGTTTTTGTTGCTTGAAATTTATTTCAATATGTTTAAATGCTTCCCTAATCCATCAGTCTGAATAATACATTTTATGTAAAGAGTGAAAGTATGTTACTTTAAAATTTACAATAGCCTGAAATACCTGCAGATGATATAGGATGGTTTTGAATGAGTAAAGAAAAAATTGGTACACAATAAATGTTGAACGTTCTTCGACCTATTCAAAGTAGATTACGACTGAGTTTGTATGTGTAATGTGAATTTGCAAGTTATACTGAACTGGAGATTGGGTTTAAAAAAAATAAGTTTGGATCAACATGTTAAACCAAAGTATTTATACACAGTACCAAGATTTGGGAATTTGAAATTTGAAACGCGCCTATGGAATAAAACTCATGTATTTAAACAGAGTATCAATGTGCATTGACCTTATTTATATACATTTTATATGTAGTATTTGATAATATAATTGACAAATAAACTATACTTCTCCCTTAATTAGATTGGAAAGATCATAGAACATAGAATTAATGCAGGTTTTTAAAAAATGAGGAATTTTTAACGAAATTTTAGTTGTTAAGGTTTTATGAATAAAATTTGATTCATTAACTTCACAGGAAAAATTATTCGAAGTTTTCCTTAATCAGTACTATCAAATTTTCGAACAGTAAGTAACGTTGTGTACCAAAGCCTATATTATAGACTTTCTTTTTGTAGATAAATAAAACAGAAGTAGTACCAATAATGTGTAGTTGAATAAAACTGAGAACATGACCACCAAGTTGATTAGCACTTTTCCAGCTGAAAGGCGGATTACATGCAACTACCTCAGCCATAATAGCAGTGGTGTCATCCAACTTAAACGTGCTAAAACTTCAACTTGTAACTGTTATAAAAAAAAATCGTATGTTATACGCATGTATATGTATGTGAGTGTGTGCATGCGTGAATAAATGTATATGTAGTCTAATGTCACTGCCCTTAAGACAAAAAAAATTCAGTATGTCAAATAGCACATAAACGAAACTAATTGTAGAGGTAAATTATTTTACTGATATGTAGTTTGAAGGTATGCACATAAACATATACAAACCCCTCTTTGAACCTTAATTTATTGTATGTATAACAGTAAAAACATAAAATATATTTAATACAAAAAATTTACACCAACTGAGTTGATGTTAGAAAAAAAATGTAGTAGTTTAAAATGAATTTGTAGTTAAACAAAAAATAATTGAATGCGACAAAATTGTACGTGTGTGGAAATATGTCAAAATTTTGAAACCCTAGGTTCATAGTAGCCAAATTGACACGCGAACTCCTAGAAATCGGTTAGAATGGCAGTTTAATGTAATAGAATATGCAAAAAACTTGATGTTAAAATATCTGGTCTCCTAATTGGTAATGAAATTATAGGATGTGTGGTAAAAGCTGAGAATAATGAATTTGAACCTGAATTGAAGCCGCATGTAGGTTCTCCGACTTGTGCATCACTACGTTTCCCATATATGATACCCTAGGTTATGCATAGGTAAGCGGAAGTAAATCTCAAATCCCTTAATGTTTGCATAAAAATGGATTAATATTTAAACAACAAAAAACACTTAGTATAATCTCTGCCATTCCCACTAAATGGATGAAAACTACATGGATGTTAATGAACTGGTAATTGATTTGACTTAAAATAATATTTGGAAAAACAGTGAAAAGTTTAGGCCCACTAACCTTGATATTTTGATCAACCATTTGTACATAATTTAATCACAATCCAAAGTAATGGATGTTAATTGTATGATGTTTCCATAGTAGTTAAGGCGCTAAGGCGCAAAAAGGCACAAGCATTGAGCCTGGGGCTTTTTTGAGTCTTGGGCTTTTTTGTGTGCATTTTATATGAGTTTGATCTGTTATTTTACTAACTACAAATTAATTTTTAAACCATATTTTATAATTCATTCAATTATTTACATATTTTATTAATAATATTTAAATTTTAAACCATAATTTATAATTTGTTGAACAATCAAATTTTTATTTTACTTTTTATAAACAAAATTTTGAATTTAGCCAAAAAAATTGCCTCAAACTGCAAAAAGGAGCAAGCCTTGAGCCTTGGGCTTTTTTGCGCTTAGGCGCGCCTAAGCGCGAGCCTTGATAACTATGGATGTTACGAAGAAATGAGAAATGATTATTCGTGCAATTAAATGAGAATAAGGATAAAATAAAACTTCATAGTAGTGCAACATTGAAAAATAATAAAAACATTTGCAGAAACAAAGGTTTTAAATTACCACTGATCAGCTGAAACAACCATTGGTAAAAATAGAACAAAATAACAGTATAGAAAATAATAAATTAAATACTCGATACGTGAAGCAATTTAGTTGAAGAATGAAATTTATTGGTACAACGATAAGAAAAGGAACAAAGAGCGGAATCACCGGCAGCAGTTACGTACGAATCGGTCTAGTTCGCAAATAAAAATTGCTTTAGAAGTTGGATAGGTGTTGGAACATAAATCTGTTGGTTTCTCTTTTCTTATTTAAGTAATTTTTTACCTATGTCTTTCTTAGGTAATGGTGTTTTATTAGAAAAACATATAGATAAAATGGGTAGAATATGATGTAAAAATAGCTAAACTACATATGTTATTGTACTCGTCATATTCCAAAAAGGAGAAATAAAGGTGTAAAATGCTCAATGTGTGATACAGCATGATGTTTTTATTTACATTAAAGATCGTAATATTACTAAGTGTAAATATTTTATTATCGATGCATGGAATCATAGGTTCATGGTATGTTCTACAGGTCTTTGCAATCAGTTTTTGCTCTATAATGCACCTGCATTAAACAGCAATGTTTTCCATCTCTACGTATTAAAAATATATCTTCATCTTGCATTGAATTTTTGATTTATGAACTTGTGGTTTATGAACTTGTGTTATCGAATATTGATCGTCTAATTTGTTTGAAAAATCATGAAATAGAAATTAAATTGAAAAGATTAAGTATTATTTATCTTAGCTTTGGAAATTGAATCTGTGGAAATCCCTACTTACATCATATACCCAAAGTGAGAAAATAAAAGGAGAACTATGTAACAGAGCATCAAGGAACCTGGATTACTAAACTGGGAGAATCAATTGTAAACAGAAAATGAGAGCACAACTGAGCTAGTTAATCGAGGCTTACATTTGGTGAATCCGGTTAACCATCTATTCTAGAAATGGCTTTAATCTAAGCCAACAATCAAAATAGTACGTGTGAAAATCAAATCAAAGTTTATAACAACTTAAAATCACAAACTGAATAGGTAAAATGACCACACCTGAAAATTCCCAATGGTTGATGAAAAATAAAATATCTGAATCCATGTGGAGTGCAGCAGATGAAGAAGATTCAAAGTTCGTAGGTTATTTTATGCAAATCGCAAGATTTACGAATGAAAATTTTGATGTTTAGGAGGGAAAACAAATGATTTTGGGGATGAATTAATATTTGTTCGGTATGGTTTTAGGTTTTGTGGAAAGGGAAGCCGGGAGGAAATAAATGAAATGTAACGACGGAAGTTAATCGTGCGGCATGACGTTAGTGGACACGTGGCAATTATGGTTTCTGCTTTCCATTATAAGTTAATAGATTAGACAACCTTGCTATAAAATTATATCTTTACACAATTTTTATTATTTTTTTCAAAAAGAGAACTAGCCAAATCAAGCTATGTATATTAATATTGCTAAAGCGAGTGCTAAAAATCCTTGATTTAGCGGATGTAGTCGGAAATAGCGGGGCTAGAAGCGGATCTACTGTTCACTAGCGCTAAACTGAAATAGTGTAGCGGTTAAATAGCACTATGAGATATAGTGGGGACTTTAGGGGGCTTTAGCGGGGCTTTAACTACATAGCTCTATGCTGAATTCAGATCCATATTTCATTTAACACATCATGCGCCAGATTCGAAGAAAAGACTAACCCTAGATTTCGACCTTCAACATAATTCTTCACTGACTGCATTACAATATATATGAGTGTGGAGAGAATCAAGAAATAGAAATTTAGAAGATGGTTCATGACTTTAGGAGGAGCGGATTAGCATCAATGAATTTTTGAAGGAAGAATGGAGTTGCGGTCATTTCTATTTGAACGAGAATATGAGCGGCTACAGGAATATAGAGATTAGGTTAAGGAAGAGAGGGCTATTTATATCCAACATATTTTCCAATTTAAATTCATTTCAACATTTCTCGAATATTTTAATTTCGTATGAATAGACGGTAAGTCTGGTGGCAACGAAAATTTAAATCCTACAACAATTTATGATTCCAGATTCAATGAAATTATTTTCATCGAATTTTGAGATTATTTGTAAAAATGTAAAATTTCACATATTTATAAATAAAATATTCAAATTTAACTTTAAAATTGAATTTAACAGTTTAAAATCTCAAATCAAATCAAAAATAGAATTCAAATAAATTTCATGAATAAAATTTCTTTTTATATGAATTCAATATTGATTATCAAAATGTTTCAATTTTGGTATTTCAATTATAAATTACATTAATCAAAATATTTTAATATATAAGTTTTAAATATCATTATAAATCAACATATCAAAATAATTTTTTAATATTTAAACCAACATTGTCCAAAATCACATTAAATTTAATAATTTAAATTATCGCAAAATCTTGGAATGTTACCCACTAAAAACTTTTCGTCCTCTAAACGGCGTAGTAAGAAGGTTGTCAATTTATATATGTTTTGCCATATAATTTCTTATTCAACTTGAAAATATCGACGTCCTAAATCGTCAAACATTCAACCATTTATACCAATACATTCAATTTAAACCCAAACAATCCACTTCATTAGCTTATTTCGTTGATTTGGTTTATTCGTCTTACTTAGTTAAATTAATTTTCGGACATAACTAAGTATATATCATAGCTTATTTCATACTTAAGTTTCATCAATTTTTATTTTACCATTCATTATTCATGTCGATGATTGTGTATTATCTAATTGGTTATTCCTATAACCTTTTAACCTTTATTAAGTTATAAATTATAAACCCACTCCTTTTGTTTCACCTTATTACCAATACATTTTATAAGAATTCGCTTTAATGATTTTCTTTTTCATTGATCCAGGGCATTTACTTTAATTGGGTCAACTTCAATACAATTTAAGTATACATCATCTAAAAATCATGACTTAATTTTTATTCAAATTTGTAAACTATAACATTTTTCTATTGTTCAATTCCTTATTCTCATAACATTTTAACTTCTTTAATAAATTTGGTATGTTATATATGCTATAGAAGAAGATTGACTATTATACAAGTTCAATAGTCTCCAAGTTATTTCAAACCCACCATTATAAATTTCAAAGGATTTCTTATTCAGTTTATTTATCTTTTATGCTCTTCCTTATTCCACAGTTTAAAAGTTTAATAATTTCAAGTTTGGTTCATTTCCTTAGTTTCCAAATCATTACTTGAGAACTTAAGAATTCAGCTTCGGGTTCATTTCCAAATCAAATTACAAAATATTATATATATATATATCATATCTTTATATAAACCGTATTATAACCGACACTAGGCCACCCACATCTTTACCCATTTGATCCCAATTTCATTTTTTTCTTTATATCAAACCATAATTTAAAAGATTTAATTGAAATCCAAATTTCAAAAAAATACAAAAGTTTCTAAGTGGTCACCCACTAAATTCTCGAAAATAAACGTCGATGATGCATGCACTCATCACCAAGATCATTTCCCGAAGATATGAGGGGAGTATACCCTTATTTCAAAAATTCTTTTGAAAACAATTTCTATATGAAACAACTTTATAAAATATAAATATATTATTTCGAAACCATTTTTAAATCAATATTACAAAACCACCCGAAATTAAATTCTCAAATTCATATATAACTTCTATTTATTTCATTACCAATTAATTTTCAATACTTCATTTTTTCTTAAACCATTAGATAAGCAATTGTTTTAATTATTGATTAATCAAGTAACAAATGATTTTCAAATAATTCTTTATATATATAAAATATAATTCAAAACAATATTATGTCAATGAGCCATATTTAAGTGTTTAAAAATCCTTATCGATGCCTTGGTGTCCTAAGTACCGACCAGAATTCATAAATACTCAACATAGCAAATCAACACAATACAAAACCATTTTATATCAAATTACAAGTACGCTCTCTCATATACACTCAAACTCATTCTAGGGTATAACTACCCTATCTCTAACGAGTTAATCCCAAATAGAGCCAAGGTTATCGCTAAACCAAAGCTCTGATACCAAATGTAACATCTAGGATTTTTGACCGTTCAAATCGATAATGATCCTCAATGCCGACTTAAACAAATCAAAAATACAGATTGTTATTGGGATTTATATACGAAAAAGAATAGAAGAAGAACAACAAACGCAGAATCTCACAGTGGAAGGATAAAATATAATAATTAAATAACAGATCATGAAGCTGTTAAAACATACATTTGATTTTACTTTACAACAACTATCAGAGTTATTTATCATAAACATACCAATATTTGCAGTGGAATGAATAGTTATAAATACGTCGGTTGAGCTCCATCTTCATCTCCATAATGGTATCTTCAATAACTGAAAAAATCAGGTTGACCTGAGCATAAATGAAAAGACAAAAACACTCGGATCAGAACTAAAATACTCTCACATTAGTTACATCAATTTCATGTGATAATATGAGTGCAATAATTTAAGAGATGTTACGGGAAATTCCATCTCTTAAGGATTTGTCAAACTAGATACTATATAATACAATACGCTATTATAATAGTGTCTATGGTTAAATATAAAATATTAAAATAGTGTAAGCGGGATTACCATTATTACCCTAACACTGTTTATACCGTTGCCGTACAATTTGCATATAACACATCGGTACGTCGATGGATAGGGATGCGCTGTAATACAACAACGTTAAATCAAAATTGTAGGAGGCTCGATCAGGATAAATATGACAAGGCATCGAGGCAATACCCATCAGTAGTGATTCTACTGGATTGCGGACCCACGCCGGTGGTATCACATAGCCGCGACTACCGCCCACCCAAGACAATGCTCCCAAAATTCAAAGGCGCCAATCAATCATAAAGTAATATATATGGTATCAAAGAAGCATGTCTGCTATGAGGAGCTAGCTCACATTAACCTGGGTATGGCTCCTGTTTTAGTAATTTTAATTATGACCCGAAGGTCAAGGCTATCTGTCATCGTTCTCTTTCTTCAAATACAGTAATCGCCTCCAAATCCATCCTACTTCATTCTAGAACTCCACCGCGTGCACAATTGTTAAAGTGGATTTCAGTATTGTTAGAGAGTATGACAATATCCGATCCCGGTCTCTTTAACAACCAATCGTTTATATTTTTCACACCGGTCAGTTATTTTACATTTCAAAGGGGTTCATACTTCATATCAAAATATTAGATTCTCTTAAAATTATTTCAATATTCAAGAGAGAATATTCTTTATCATAAAATCAACATTCAAACAAATTTAAAATCTTGAAACAATTCCAACTTTAAAATAATTTGAATGTTAAAATAGTTAAAAACATTTTTTAAAAATAGTTTAGATATATAATTTAAATAGTTTTAAAAAATATAATTTGTGCTCAAAATAGAATTTTCAGATTTAGAAAAAATATGTAGTTAAGATATAAAACAGTTTATAAAATTAATATTTAATTATTAAAAATGGTTTATTTAAAATAGTTAATAAATATAAAATAGTTATAAGATAAATAGTGTATAAAGAAAAGTAATTATTATTAAAATATTTTATAAAATTGTTTAAAATACTATAGTTGGAATTAGAATCGTTTCTTCAAAATTTAACCAAACTGGAAATCATATTTCAGTTTCAAATCAATCGATGAATTTCGATATCTTAATTCAAAAGGATTTGACTTCCCATTTCTATTTCAATTCAATTCAATGGTTCAATGTCAAATAATTCGATTTAATAATTTGATTCAAGTAACTGAATTTCAATTATAATTTCCACTTTGAATTATTCATATATAAAAATCTCGAGTTCACAATTCAATTATTACTATAAAATAAGTTAATTTCAAGTAAATATCAAAGCCAAATAAACAATTCAATTTCGATAAATTTAGTTCATATTCAATTCAATTTTTTTTTCAGTTTTCCATATTTACGTATTCTTTAAAAATTTAAATTTTTAAATTTCAAAGCTCAAAGTTTAAATTTAAAGAAAATCGATTAATAATATCATTTAATTGTCTTTAAACAATATTCAAGTTTAAAAACAAATTATATTTAACAAATAGGTGTTCGTATATAATTTTCTATCATATGGCCAAGTAATACTAAAAATTTAATTTTAGTATTTTGGGAAAGGATATATATCATTTCAATCAAAATCAGGGTCATAGGTATTTATCGTTTCAACCTACATTCTTAATTCATTTTAATGATTAATCCCAGGTTAATTGGTACCCGTAACATCCAGGGTAAATGGTAGGGATAAATCAATACAAGAACAATTCAATATCTATATACCAACAGGTAAATTTAATAGATCATCAAACAAAACCATACTAACAGTTTGGTATCACATTAGTTTATATATTAGATGTCGGGGTTTAAACTAGCAATAAAATTTCAGATTTAACCTAACTGCACATTTTTTAAATAAACAGTTAAATTAAACAACACAATTGATGTAATTCAACATCAATAAACAATTTTAACAATCAAACAACCATCAATGCAGTCATATTCTATCATGATTTTAATCTAACTAACAAGCGAATATTTTAGTTAATTGTGAGTGGGTTTAACACTCACCTTTTGGTTTCGACCAAGTTGAAATCCAAAATAAACACCAAAATTCAACTGTCCCGAAATCCATCCAAACTAGCGCCACCTTGTCCAAAGTTTAATTACGAACCTAGCGGAACAAACTACGAGTCAATCCGAGATTATATGCAAAAGTTATAAGCATTTTCCTATTCGAATTTTAGTGTGTGTATATATATATATATATATAATAAAATAAACAAACAAACTCACCCCCACTTGTCTTCCACGTCAACAAGGCACATGCCTTCTTCTCCAACTATACCGCTCATCTCCAGTTGCCAAACGCAAACATGAATCCATATCTTACCGTGCCCATTATATAGTGACAATGAGCTTCGGTCCTCCATTCAACAAACAGACTTCGCAAGCGTATCTCTCATCACAAACCGGACCTGCCCATCACTATTTCCCCTGGCCCAACATCCCCAGGCGATTTCCATTCGCCAAGCTCCTCCACGCCCATAACAGTCCAGATCTTCTTCCATAAACCACACCATCCCAAAAACTCACCAGCAATGCACCTCTCTAAGCCGACTTCAGATCCACGCTTCATTTAACACATCATGCGCTAGGTTCAAAGAAAAGACTAACCCTAGATTTCGACATTCGACATAATTCGCCGCTGACTGCGACACAATATATGTGAGTGTGGAGAGAATCAAGAAATAGGAATTTAGAAGATGTTTCATGATTTTCGGAGGAGTGGATTAGCGTCAATAATGAATTTTTGAAGGCAGAAAGGAGTTGCGGCCATTTCTATTTGAATGAGAATATGATTTGAGGCGACTACAAGAATACAGAGATTAGGTTAAGGAAGAGAGGGCGATTTATATCCAGTATATTTTCTAATTTAAATTCATTTCAACATTTCTCGATATTTTAATTTCGTATGAATAGACTGTAAGTTTCGTGGCTACGAAAATTTAAATCCTACAACAATTTATGATTCCAGATTCAGTGAAATTATTTTCATCGAATTCTGAGATTACTTGTAAAAATGTAAAATTTCACATATTTATAAACAAAATATTCAAATTTAACTTTAAAATTGAATTCAACAGTTTGAAATCTCAAATCAAATCAAAAATAGAATTCAAATAATGTAACAACCAAGAATTTCAGAACCAATTTAAAATTTTTATTCTAGCTATTTTAATGGACTTTAAATATTTAAAATGATTTATTTTAAATAATAACAATTTAAAGTTTTACTTTGATCGAAGTTAGAACGTATAAATTTATTTTAATTATAAAACAAGCTTGAAATGGCGCAGTAGTTAGAAAATTCGATTTTAAATTTCAAATGAATGTACAGGATTCAAAATAAATCGAATTTCAGTAAAACCAGAAATATTTGAATCTGTTTAATTATATCTTTCTAACGAATGTGAAAATTTGAGACTTCATAATATAAAGTAAAAGTTATGTCCAGTTTAAAATTTGAAATAGTCACTATGGAATTTATATATTTTTTATATAATATATAGCCCTTAAAAATAGTCATTTTGCGAACGACTTCCGTTTTTGACGAAACCACTTTTTTTGATCTCGAATGTCAAATTATTTCTTAATTCTAATTTTCATAATTTTTGGAATTAATATGTGAGCGTGGTGTATTTGAACGCGTTTGGTAATTTCAGTTTGAATTTCATCGATTGGAAAATGGCCATTTTCAAATGGTCTCCAAATTCGATGAAATTAGTTTTGTTAGGACCGTATTGTCAAAACATAGCCAGATTTATTTTTCTGGAATTTTTTGAGTTAGTATGCAGCTCCGGTAAATTAAAATGTACGTTGAAATCAATTTTGAAAGTTATATTAATTTATATTTTAACGAAAACTGATCGAAATAGTCGAATGGCTTACGGGACATATCCCGTTATGTTCGAAATGGGGGTATTTAGCTAGGGGCGACAGTCGTTGGGTTCGATTTGGAGTTTGAATTAAAAATTAACTTTTTTAATTTAAAAATAAATTAAATATAAATGTATATATTCCTTAAAACCCTCTCCTCCCCCTTTCGTCGTTCAAAATCAAAAATCAAAAGAAAAAAAACTGCTACAACCTTAACCCACGGAGCTGCCGCTGCCACCTTTCCAGGCGCTACCCCTCGTCGGACCGCCGCCACCTTGGCTGACCTCCGCCGCAGTCCCTCCTCCTCCCTCCCCATCGCCCTCCTCTCTCTCCCCTTCTAATTTTGAGTGTGGCTCCTAAAATCCCGCCGCTACGACCACCACAGCCCATCATCGCGCCTTCGCCACCACCCCTAACCACCAGCGACCTCCCCCGACCCTCCTCCGCCACCTCAACCACTGTGGGGGGCCCCTTCGAAGAATCAAATTTTTATTAATTTCCTGATTTGCAATTATCACCCGACGCTCTTCAGCCCATAACTTTCAATCCGAGCACTTCTGGCTAAGACTCCACAGTACCAGCTTCGAAGAGAACAATTTTCTCTTCGATTTGGGTAAGTGGAAGCCATAGTTTGGATTGCGGAGTTGCCCGAAAAACACATCCAAATTTTGATGTCCAAATACTGTCTTTTCGCCATTTTTGGCAAAACGGACCAATTTAAGAAGGAAGGCTGGTGAAAGTTGTCCGGAATGGCTCGCTTAGGCTAGATGAAAAGACGGTGTGAAGATCGGAGCTCGTTTGCAAATTCTGGAACCAGAATAGCAAATCAAAGTGACAAAAAAGCACGACGGAGTGGATCCCAATGTGAGAATTCCTTCTTACTCTTAGTATTTTACAATTAAATATATACTAGGATTCAGATAGGGCTTAGAAGCCCCCGACACTATTTATTGTACAGACCATGTTTGTAGTTTTGATTTTATTGGGAAAAATGATTGTTTGTGATTATGAATTATATTGTGTTTTTGGAATTGATTGGATTGATTGGGTATGGCACGAGCCAATATCAGGAGAGGGGTAATGCTAGACACTACTCCGGTTTTAATATCGCGCCGTCATAATGCCGAAATTTTCTGAAATATATATTTATTCATTAAAAATATAATTTTTAATGTGTAAAATATTCATGTGTTGAAATAAATATTTTGTCATTAAAAATATAATTTTTAACGTATATGTGAACGATATAAAATTCTCCTGAAATGAAAATAAATATTCATTTACAAATCGGACGATTTGTTTATGTACACCAATTTGACTGACATTGATTGGGACGATGAATTTTACACATCGCCCAACGACACAAATAAAATATGTGTTTGTTGGTCGAAACCCCACACGGGTATTGGGATGATATTTGACGTGCACTAATCCCAATTATTTAGTTGTATGTCAATCGATGGGTTGAAAAACTGTTGTAAGCGTTAATTATTTAAATTTAATGCTTATGCAGTTGTGTAATGCACTCTGGGCGATGGTTGATTATTTATCATGGTTGTTGTATACATGTGATGTATGAAATCCATATAAATAAATTAAATGGTAATTGATTGGGTCTGATTCCAATTAAAAAGGAACGAATATTTTAAAATAAGGAATTATTTTAAAATAACGAATATTTTAAAATAATATTCAATAAAGGATTAAAATATGATTTTGATGTCCGATAGGATGGACACGAAAATAATAAAGTATATGAAGCCATGTTGATTAGATTCGCGCCATTTTAACGCGAACGATATTTATATCGATTTTATTCATTTCTATAATGAATATCGAAAAGGAAATGCTTTCAAAATCGGATATTTTGAAAATATTATCATTTAAAAATTATAATGATAAGGAATATTCAATTTTGATTTAAAATTGAAATGAAAGTGGGAATCGTTTTAAAATGAATTTATAAACAATTTATAAAGTACGTTTTAAATGGAAATCGATGAAATATATATAATATGTATATTATATATATTTAATGGCCTAAATAGAACGCGCCGCGACCGTTCGTGAGTTTCGACCATTGACTTTGAATTGACATTACGGGAGATCCGACCGTCAGATTCTCCTAAAATTGAAACCGTTGGGTTCGTATCGAAAAGAGCTTTCCAACGAATATAAGAGTTTTGAAATCTAACATTTGGATTTAGAATTATGTCCAAATCAAATTCAGAAAAGGTCGTTGTAAATGCAGTTCGATGGCCGTTTATGGAAATTGACTGAAAGGGCCTGAATAAAATTGTTAAAAATATTAATAATTTGTGTAAAATCATAATAAATGATTTGGAAAAAATGGATGAAAATTTCCACATTTGTAAAGATAAAAATATATTTTTATCACAATGAACTACTTATTAACTAGAATAATAATCCAATATTTTTAAAGAAATAAATTGGATTTGAAATGGTTTTAAAAATAACCAGAATTTTCCAATGAATAAATTGGAATGGATTGGAATGGAAATAATCTTCGGAATAGTTCCATGTTGGATCCAGTGGTTATACAAATATTGTTATGGAAATTTGGAAGATATAGATATCGTTATTCCCAATACGATATCCGTGAGTTTCAGAATATTATATTGAATATAAGCCGATATAATTTCTATGTAGAGCCTTGTATTTACTATTAAATTGGATATTGGGTTTGTCGTGAACGGTGTCTTAAATAACACTGTTCTTAAACCTAGTTGAGAAAAGAATAAATCTTTTAATTAAGATTTAGTGAAGTTTTCCAATTAATTAATATCTAATTGGAATTGAATAAAAGAATTGGATTTTGGGTTTATCATGAATGGTGTCTTCCGTAACACAGTTCTTAAACCCTATGTGAAAAGAATAAATCTTTTAATTAAGATTATTAGAGTTTCCAAGTATATTTAGTAATTGGAATAAAAATAGAATGTGTATTGGGTTTATTGTGAACTGTGTTTTTAACGATATTCGTTCTTTAACCCGATTTACAATGAAATGTGATTTGGAATTTATAAATCTTTTTATTAACATTTAATGGAAATTTTCCAAAGTAAAGTTATCCAATTTAATATATTGCATTGGAATTGGATGGAATTCGATTTGGTAGTAATCGAAGTGAGCTTCTGTGGAGGAAGACTGTTAATATATATGGAATTTAAAAGGCTTTGTCGTTATTCCATTTATATTATTAGTCGGATACGGAAATTGATATCAATTATATATTGATCTGTTTTCAATGAAGATTCCATTATTAACGGAATGTGATTTTGGGTTTATCGTGAACTGTGTTTTAAATGACATTGGTTCTTTAACCCAGTTAAAGATATGATTACATGTCTAGCATTGCATTTTGAACTGTATTGTTGATCTCTGCTAAATATATATCTATTTAGTGGCGGAGAATTTATTCTCTTGCTTAACACCCTTCTCTAAGACGTATGAGCTTAGAGGTTATATATCGGCAGAAATCAATGGTATGTTGTAGATTGTCGATGGGGCATGTTTGTGTTTCCAAAGTTAAATAATCATTAACTAATAACCGTTGGAAGATTAAAACTAAATGAAGTTTTAATGAATCTTTAATTAGATTAATGTGAATATGATAATTTAAATTATCAAATTTGGAAAGTAATCCAGACTGGAGTACCACCGGTTTTACACCAGGCGATACCTAAATCTTTAATTAGATTTGGACGTGAAATGGTAATTAATTTTACAGATAACACCGTAGTGTTAAATATGGAGTTTACCAGTTTTTCTCCATGGGATGAATAAGTTGGGATTGGGAAATTAAACAAATGATTATTTCGGTAAGGTGCGCTAATCCTGACTAGTTTGGATAAACCTTAATTTGGTTTGAATTGATATTCAAAGGAAGATTAAAGAATAAATTTAAAGAATTTATCTTTGATAAAATTAATGGGAACTTTTCCCAAAGGATATGAATATTTAAATAAAAGAATATTCTGAATGGGAATGAGGCGTATGTTGTGTTTTTATAGCACTTGATTATAAGATACGTGAATTATTCGGAAAGACCAGGTTTATACCCATTCTGAATAATTCATTCTACGATAAGTCGACGATGAAGGCGGTGGTTGAAGACCAGAGGTCTTCACATCGTTTGAATGATTACTGATGTCTTGATTGGGCTGTACACCTAAGACAAGGTAATAAGTGGTGATCGTCCAGACGTACTTGGAGACCGACCGGATATGCGAGGACCTCCCTCCTGTATTGGACATATGGGACGAGAAATAAGGTGCCTTCAGTTTCGTTCAGACGCAGAACGAACTAGTAAATGGATGTGTGTCTGACATTGGATTTTATTCAGTGTTGATTGATCTCTATTAAATATTTTTTTTGGTGGCAGTGAATTTATTCTCTTGCTTAACACCCTTCTCTAAGACGTACGAGCTTAGAGGTTATATACCGGTAGACATCGGTTGCATGGCGTGGAATGTCAATGTGGCATGCTAAGATGAAAATGATCAAGGATTTTGTTGAAAAGTAGAGCCATGTGGTTGATGATCAAAGCACGACATTAAATAGCATAGCTTTGTGTATAGCGTTAATTCGCGAGCCTCACACCTCGGTATAAGTCAAAAAGGGGATAAAGGAACGCAGGGAGTGCATGACGTTTCTTTCTAGCTATGGGTGTTGTCATGGTATGGAGCCCAGACATTTATTTATTTTTACCTATGTAGCTGATGGATCGAGAGGTGCCTTGGATATATCAGTTACTATGGAGCCGATGGATAGGTCCGATAGGACCGAAAAACGTGTGTTTTGGAATAACTAATCCTCAAACGCAAGGAAGGACCAGCCCTGTAGGATCCAGGGTTCCTTGCGGGGAATCCTGAGGCATTTGCTAGAGTGTCTCGAATCGGTAAGGAGGCCATCCATTGCCTTGACTCATGACGGAAATCCAATTTCCAATACATGACTTTTCGGTTTTAGTTGTAAACCTATATGGCGACATAATAGCATGTGATACTATGTCGTCTATGATTGATACATTTATATTTGAAGTTGTTTGATACACTATGCGCTTATAGTAATATCAAAATGATTTGTTTTAAAACATACCAAACATGGTTGGCTATTATAAGGGAAAACTCTATCCTCCGGCTTGCGTTGGATTGTGTGATGAGACCTAAGTCTTATTATAGCTTCATTTTTCAAAAAGCATTGCGTTGTCTATAAATTGTTTTATGCACTTGTATTCTTTGTAGAAAACCCATTCTGGGTTATACGGCGTGGTCCCTTGATTTACTTTACTTTTAAAGTAAAGTTTTTAAATAACTATTTTAGTACTCACACCAGTCCCATGACAGACCTGGAGTTTATTGTTTTAACCTAAACTCTGGGTGCCCCTATTTTCCACACGGGCAGCTAGTAGTTTTGGTTTTGCAGATATTATATTCACAGGATCCTGGATTTACAGCTGAAGCAATATTCGCAAAGCTCTTTATCCGTGTATTTCTTTAAGCTGTGTTATGTATTATTTTTCCGCTACTATGTAATGTATTTTAATATCTGATATTTTGTATATTATTTATTCATACTCTGTTATATTCTTGCACTCTTATGTAAATTGTTGTAATAACAATGAAATGTTCTTCTGTTTGTATTCTGATTTGTCGTGTTCTCAACTCAATCCAGGCTTTCCCATAAGGGCGAGTTTGGGTCGTTTCAAATAAATTTCATGAATAAAATTTCTTTTTATATGAATTCCATGTTGATTATCAAAATGCTTCAATTTTTGTACTTCAATTATAAATTATATAAATCAAAATATTTCAATATATAAATTTCAATTATCATTATAAATCAACATATCAAAATAAAAAATTTATATTTAAAACAACATTGTCCAAAATCACATTAAATTTAATAATTTAAATTATCGCAAAATCTTGGGATGTTACAAGCTCTATATTTACAAAATCTTTCATATTTCCTTTACTTTGGAAATAATAATATATATACATGTATATATCTAAAAATTTCCTTTTATTTCCTTTACATCAGAAATATTATTATATTTACTTAATCCAAATGGTATAATCTAATTATCACTCCTATATGTGGACCACAACGATGTCAATTGAAACGTTGTTTAAAATATAACTTCAAATAGTTTATTTATCTTTCAGACCTTCAAATTAAAGTTAACGGTATGGAAATATTGTTTAAATATCCAATATTCATTTTCGTCTCAACACTATGTAACTTATTATTCCATCTTTTTCCAAAATCTCAACCATTTACTTATTTCATTAAATAAGTGTATTTTCAAAATATTACCATTTCCTTATTTAGTAAATAATGTTATATACTTAACCAATTTTTATAAGGAAAATCATACTCCATTGCTAGGTCAAAAAATGTTAAGTAATACATTATTTACTATAAAACCCAATGATTTTTATTAAATTTCTAGATCTTGCAAAATAATCTAGTAATCCTTTTCTTATGGAAATAATAACTTATTTCCAATATCTTCTACCATTAAAAACTAATACCATCCTTTGATAATAGTGAAGTCGTTAAAGTTGGGGTATTCTAATTACCTCTCATACCTTAATCGATAACGTTCTTATCTTAAGATAGATAAAAGCTTGTAACTCAAAACTGGTAAAAATCTTAATTTCCCCTTGATTTCAAATATGGTTTTATAAACTATTTCTTATATTTTAAATTCTCAATTATAATAAATTTACTTAGTTTGATTTATTAAGTAAATTTTCACTAAAACACGTCTTTTAACCTTAAACTGTCTTAACATAATTTCGTTTACAACCTTTGGATTTATTATAAAAGTCCTTTAGCAATTAATTTTCTCCAACCCCTTTAAGCATCCTTAACTTTGATTTTATTACTAAAAATCCGTTTACTAAATTCTTTACATTAAACATATTTGACTTGGCTTTTATTTCTACGAATTTATTAACCAAATATTTTGTACAAAACTATTAAATATCTGCTCCATGGCATTTTGAAATCCTTGTTTCAATTTCAACGTTTCACTTAATTCAATTCTTAAGAAAATGTTTATATTTAATACCATCATCTTTGTTTTAAATCTCTTTACAACCTTTGTTTGGATTTATTTTGAAATCCCTTTATGCTAATCCATTTTAGCATCTTATAATAATTAAACTTGGATTTATTACTAAATCCGTGCATCATATTCTAATCCATTACTAATACATCAATCATCTTCTTTGTAAAAAAATATCACATTTCAATTAAATCCATTTCACTTAATTAAATAGTTAAGTAAAATTCTTATTTAAATCTCCACAACAACTTACAAAATCCATTTACAAACCTTGCTTATGAACGTGGATTATAAATCTCTTTATAAAACTCATTTTAGACTTTAATTAAATCTTATTGCCACTTGATCACTCCTAATTGAATTCCCATTAAAATTATTTTCCTTTCTTATCATTAATTAAAATAATTAATAACTTCTTCATTAACTAGAGTAAAAGTAGTTAATTTCATCATTAACTAAAAATAGAACAATTAATCATTCTTAAAAGGTTATTAAATAATAATTAATTTTATAAATAATTCGATAATAACTTTAAACATCAAATAATTAAAGATTAATTAACCTTTAGGACACTCGTTAAGGTTAACAACTGTTTGTAAAACTATTCCTCTTAGATTAATTTAATCAAATTAATCCATTAATCAACTTCAATTAAAATAGTTGACTTAGACAACTTGCAAACATCATTCACTTGTTAACTACTTTCCACTAATCCTTTTTATTAAATTAATTAATAAATAACATAATTAGTTTAATATAATCCCATTTTATTGTTTCAAAAAAACAATTATTCAAACTTACTAACCCATAAGTAAATTTTTGGCTTCCAGCTCATAAAAACTTATTAAAGACATAAGAATTAATTATAACAATCGTTTAATAATTTCTTTTGTAAAACATGATTATAAATATATATTTATAAAACTTCTACTTTAAATAGCTTATTTAAAATAAACTTGAAAATTTCGATTCAGTTATAAAAATAAAATTTATAGCTTAATACTTTATCAGTTCACCTAACGGCAAATCTACGTCTAAAAATGGTGGATTTTAGGCCGTTCACTGCCAATCCCTTAATCAATATTGTCTATTGATTAAAGCACAATAATCATTGAATTTAAATTCAACGATCGACATCCAATCAACCATCAACATCCAAACAGGATATAATGTCATTTGAAATAAATCATATATGAATAGTATGAAAAAAAGTAATGCATAATTTAATTAAGGAATCTGGTTGGATCCCTCCAACCTATTATTCCCTACATCACAATCATAATATCTTTTAGTAGTAACATATGAAATGATTTTAATTAATCTAATGCATTTAAACGACGAAATATAAATAATGTCGACCATTAGACGACAAACAACCCGTAATTATCCATAACATCCAATCGTTTAATTTATATTATCAACTATAGATTATAGTTATATGAATTTAACACCTCATAGGATTGCAGAAAGTGTAAGAGTTAACTCACCATTTATCTTGATTATCATGTTGTTTAGTTTAATTTTAAACAAGAGTTTAAAATTAAACGAAATCTGGATTGCTTCCAATTCCATCCAAACCAGCTCGACTACATTGTAACGACCCAGCAGAATTCTGTATATTCAATTAAAGTTCAAAACTCAATATTACGAACAACCGCGACGTTACAAGTTCGATTTATATTAACTATAAATTTAATGTTCAAACTTCGTTATACAAATGAGTTAAATATTATAGAACCATTTATAATCCCAAATCAATATTTAAAATAATAAAACAACTTAAATATCTGACTATCAAAAATACTGGACGTTACATTCCTTCGCCCTTGAAAGAATTTCGTCCCCAAAACTACTAAGGTAGGAAAAATGTTACAAATCCCATTATCTTTTCAAAAATCTATTAATTTTTA
Organism: Allium sativum; assembly: GCA_030737875.1. Taxonomy (NCBI): domain Eukaryota; kingdom Viridiplantae; phylum Streptophyta; class Magnoliopsida; order Asparagales; family Amaryllidaceae; genus Allium; species Allium sativum. The sequence continues at coordinate 963,205,708 of CM060916.1, forward strand.
AATTAAAAACAAATTCATTATTGTTAATAAAAATTTAAAAAATATCGAAAATTTTCTAACGTCTTATATTCACAGAAAAATTAGGCAGATTCTCCCCTGTACGGAGGGACTTCTGCGATATCTCAGTATCATCAAATATATATATATATATATATATATATATATATATATATATCGACCCACACGGTTGAAAAAAATCAAAAACCAAAATTTATTGTTTCACATAGGCGTACCTTATATAAGCGTTGTTTAGCATAGTTGTTCAATGTATATGCAATCTACTCAACGAACATCAACCCTCGTAGCCTTCTGGCACCTGTACTTAACTCAGTTAAACATGTAAGTAACAAATGCATGAAATTCTAAATAACATTTCATTAATCAACCAGTATAACTATACAAATTCCCAAAACTCAAACATATAGGATCATTTATTTAAAAGGTATGTGCTAATACAGGATTAAATAATTTAATTTAAATTCACAAGCGATTCCATTCCAATTTATTATACTGGAATTCAGTTTTAAATTCATTCAACTATTATTAGATCATTGATAAATTTATACTTAACCCATCCAACAGGCAATCAACAAACAATGCACAATCAGCATAATCCAATCAATTAAACCTTTATTAACTTCAAATAATATTTAATATTAACATTTACTTGTTTATATTCACTTGGGTTATCAATCTATTAATATTCGATTGATTTCCAAAATTAAATTTCCAAATCCCAAGTTTATCTTATTATATTCCGATATCCATTCTTAGTTTAATCACACTTAACAAAGTTAAGTTCCAATTCTTTATTCTATTAACCAAATAATTTTCAAAATTAGTTTATTTCCATATTTATAATCCAAGTTTTGATTTTATTTCAAAAGTCATCTATTTTCTCTTTAAATTTCATTTAACTTATATTTAAGTTAAATTCTAGTTCTTCAATTCATATTAAAATTTCCTTCACAAATTCTATAAGTGAAATTTCTGGTTATATTAAACCATTCAAATTCATAATCTAATTTGAATTCCATTCAAATCAATCAAACATACCAATATCACAAAAATTTGATAAAATTATTTCTTTTCTATTCAAAAATATAATTTGGGTAAAATTATTTCATTTACCCTCCTTACAAAACAATATTGTGTCTGATGCTAGTTCAATTATAACACTTGAACTGACCAAACAACACAATACAAAACATTTCATAAAATCTACAAATACACTCTCCCATATATATATATATATATATATATATATACATAAAAACTCAATCTAAGGTATAACTTACCCCATCTTTATCGACTACGCCACAGAGCCAAGGTTATTACTAAACCTTATGCTCTGATACCATTGTAACGACCCGGTGGGATTCTTTATATTCAATTAAAATTCAAAACTCAATATTACGAACTACTACGATGTTACGAGTTCGATTTATATTAAATATAAATTTAACTTTCAGACTTCGTTATATAAACAAGTTCTATATTATGAATCCATGTATAATCCAAATCAATATTTAGAATAATAAAATAAATTAATTATCTGACTATCACAAATATGGGATGTTACGTGCATAGTCTTCGTCTCTGTGATTCCAACACTCCTAGTTTCATTAGAATCTGATATTGTATGACAAAGATATTGCAATTACAAGTTTATGTAATTTTAACGATCAACAATGATTATTATAAAAATTAATTTAGTTAACTAACTATGATTAGTACCTTAATGGCGTGATTAACGTTTTAACCTTTCATTTTCATCAGATTCAAACCCAGCACTGTAACTTCGCAAAAACTACAATCCCAAATGATGCTCACTGCGCCGCCATCGCCAACCCGGACGCCGCCTCGACCACCCTATCGACATCGCCTCACCAAGCCATGCCACTGCCGCTTGTCCCGGCCTCCACGTGCATTCACCAAAAAAACGTTGCTACCACTTTTCCGTTTAACTAGGTATTACAGCCACCATGATCACCCATAGCTAAGCGAATCTCCTCCATTCTGACCGCCTTTCTCTCCTCTTCCCCCGACCTTCACACTCCATCGCCCGATACCTCCTATAACGACTGGAATTAACCAAAATTTGACCACAACTTCACAAAAACACAAACTCCGATTTTCTTCAAAATTCGACTACCACAAACCATAATAGGCATTCATACAAACACCAATATTGTAGCTTTCTCCTCCCTGTACAAGTTTGCTTTAGACTCTATCACCTGAAATCGACTCCATAGCACGCAATTCCATGTAAAACAAAACTATTCAGTTTCAGTTTTAACCCGATTCCGGCAACCACGGACATCTATTGGCCACCAAATTTTAGGTGTAGGCATGCCTTGACATTACCTACAATTTTCTAGTTGATTACCTTCACCAATTCTCTGTGGTTGTGGAGATATAAATTAAAACATGAAAGGGGCTAAATTGCAAAAATGATGGCTAATGTAATTTGGAGATTAGTGTTTGCGGTGATTTAGGGTTTATATAGATTAGATATTTAGATTTTTTTTATTCGATTATTTTATTACTCGATGCCTATCGCCATTTTCGTTCATCGGCCACATACGAACTCCATTTGTGGTGAAAATGGATATCATGCTATAGTTTGCAATTTTGGATCTAATGAAACTTGTTTCATTGAAATCCCAGCCTGTATGCTCAAATAGCTCTATTTCAAGTTCAAATTATCGAATAATTCATATATTAATTTGTGTACGCTCACAAAATAACTCCGATTGGCACGAAACTTGAAATCTAGCAATAATTAGTCATTATGGATTTTATAACATTTGTTTCGGTTCCGAGGTCATTTAAATAATAGCCCTTTTTAAAGGTCCAATATAAATTGAAATAAATCAATTTCAAAATACCTTGGTATAATAATAATAAATTATCATAATCAGATATATTCAAATAGGATGTCATATATCTTCAAAATAAACTTGTTCAGATTTCAAACATTTCAATTACAAGGTAAAACGATATTAATTTATAATAAACTTCATTTTATTATATTAAATAAATCGTTATGGTTTATAGATGATTCCGTAGCGACCTTTTAAAAATTTAGTTAGACATAACTAAAAATCTACAAGATGAAATCTCTGATTTTCTCTTTCATTTGAAAATTATAATCCAATAGATTCAGAAGATTCTTATTTCAAAGAATTCCGACTTATATTGGATCCTGTACATCCATTTAAAGTTCAAAATGTAAAACTATGAACTACCGAGATGTTGCGGGCTCATTTTTAATTAAGTTATAAATTATACGTTCAAATAACGTTTAATAAACGAATTCGTTAACTATAATTGAAAATCAAATTGAATTAAATACTTTTATATTTCCATTTCATACAATATTGCAAACCCAATCTTTTCCGACTATTTCAGAATTAAATTATTATTATATTATTTATATCAATAAAATATTCAAACCATTGAAAAAGAATTCGTTAATTTCCAAATCAACATTTAAAACTAATTTTAAATGTTATATTTAACGATTAAAAATCCAGGTTGTTACATGTAACACCCTGTGATTTTGAAATATTAAAATTAACAAAATTAATGGATACTTAATTTTTAGAAGAAGAATTAAGTGAAATGGGCTACACCATTGCGTTCGTCTCAGAATTCTGCTTGGGATAGGGTCCAGGTTTGCATAAATTGGATATCGTATGGAGAAGTTATAAGCCTTAGAAGTTTGTATACGCATAAGGAAGACTATATATAAATAAAATAATTCCAGAACCTTCAAAACAGTTCAAAAATCAAAATCTGACCAAAGCGTACTGAGCGGGAAAATTCCCGCTCATGGGTGTCGACCCCCCATAGGGGGTGTCGACAAGGGACTCAACCCCCCTAGAGGGGTGTCGACCCCTCGGCCCAGATCTGGGCATTTGTGCTGATGATGTGTTTTTCTGGTTTGGATTGTTCAGATGGTTCCTAATCTAATCTAATGGTCCTAATACACCTAATACACCTATAAATAAACACCTAAACCTAACCCTAATCTCATTGTTTTCATCCATTGAGGCTCTATGCTGCTCTAATCTAAATTAAAACAAGCCTTTCTTCTCCATCAAGTCAAATTAGAAGATCAGATCTACAAATAATCAATGTAGAGATTATTCAAGATTAGAATTGCTACAACAACACCTAATTCTCTTTTCTAAGAATCCTATCGCTGTGAGTCTATGTTACTTTCACATATAATTAAATTAAAAAGTAACTGTGATAGGATTGTAAATCGGATCTAATGTATATGCCTGTAAATAAAATGAATCATATCAATTTTTGTAATTTGTTATCCTTCAGATTCATACCCAATTGCTATTATCATATGCCTATCTGATCTATTTTGTCGTTATTCATTTCACATGCCTGTTTATATGTTTATGCCAATTTTGATGTTTTTATTCTCTCCCCTTCTTCTTTTCCATTTTCCTTCTGATATTAGGCTAACTTCGAGCCTAAGCATATTGCGTTGAGATTTACGTACGATTAACGTCGAAATGATCGGGGAAAGTTGGGAAATATGTAATAAAATGAGATTATTGGCATAAATTGTTGATGAATATGGAAATTGGTTTGGGCATAATTGAGTATAACTTGTATACATGAGATTTGGCATAAATTGGTTTAGGCATAATTGAGTATAACTTGTATACATGAGATTTGGCAAAATTTGGTTTGGATATAATTGAGTATAACTTGTACACATGAGATTATATGCATAATTTGGATTTAAAATTATAAACATAATTTAGATTGGAAATTATGGGTAATTGGAATATATTATAATCCAAGATTTGAAATTAGGACTTGAGTCAAGAAAGTGATCATGAACGCCTAAGGCACGAGGTTAGATTCGGATTGCAGTATAAGCCTGCCCGGAACTGCCCGACATATCCAGCAACCGCAATTTGGTAATCTAATGTGAGAGGTTAAAAGGAGAAACTAGATGCGTAATAATTCAAAGACATGAGGTTAGATTCATATTATGTTATAAGCCTGTCCGGAACTGCCCGACCTACCCAGCAACCGCAAATGGTAATCTAATGTGGGAGGTCTTGCAAGATTACGGTTATAATGAATTAATGAATACCTAACCAAGATAAGACATGTGGTAGGACATGGGAATAATAAAGGGTTAAGTGGGTAGCATGTGAAACATAATAAAAGCACTTAACCAAAATGAGACATGTGATAAGATATGGGGATAAAAAGGGGTTAACTGGGAATTTCTAGTGGGGACCAAGCTTAGGAGGGAAGCTTGTGTCAAATGTGTGGACCCTTTTCAACCAGTAACCCATTTTAGTATCTATATGAGCTCGAACTAGGTTGAGGATAGGGACACGCTTACTGAGGTTGATTGTAAGAGGTAAATAAAGAGTTAGCGATGGCAGTGCAAGTCCAACGGAGTCATGTGCGTGCATGGGTCCGGGCTAGTAGGTAAGATGTTGTTGCATCATGTAGGTATAGGTTGTGCATTTCAGTAGTATCATGGTTGCCACCTTAGGCAGTGATACACCCTATTGTGGGAACAGCTCAGGTATCTACGAGGTTAGGGAGCTGTTCAAATGGGAAGGGTAGTGGGTACAATTAGTGGGGATAGGAGCAAGTTGGCACCTATGATAGTAACTAGAAGTACACGAAACTACCATCATTATATTTGTTTAAGAGGGATCATCCTTTAGTATGTAACTAGAATGTTGGTACGGTGCAGAGCATATCTTATGGTAGTTAGGAGCGCAGTCGATGTTCTATCTTGCTTACCTTGTTCACCTTGTCATATCTGCTTATGTTACAGTCATCTCTTATATCCAGTTTATGTTCTTATTCTGTTACTTTACTGATTATATTGTTAAAGTCACTGGACTCACCAGACTTTATGTCTGACCCTTTTTGTTTCGCCTCTTTTCTTTCTTTTTCCCCCCAAGGTCCTCAGGGTGGGATTAGTGGAGCTTGACTCGGATTTCTTACTTCTTGAAGTGCTTGGAAGTGTTGAAAGTAATGCTCAACTTTATCTCTTTTTCATTATGGCTATTTGGAATGGGATTATGGTTTTGCTTTTATGTACTCTGATAATAATTTTGTTTAAGATGGATATTTGTGTACTTGGCTTTAGTATATAGTTTTGATGTTGTAAGCAAACATGTTTTGCTTTTCCGCTGTAATGAATAAATTTTGAATTTGTTAAGTACCATTTTATATATATGTCTTGTGATGTTCTATTCTACACTCTTATAATGCTCCATGAAAGTTAATGCATTCGCTTAGTTGGTGACATTAATGGACTTGGGGTGTTACATGTGGTATCAGAGCTGAAGGTTACCAGAGCAGATAAAAGATTTTGAAAACCGTTTTCAAAAGAATTTTAAAAAAGAAGTATTTTCAAAAACATGTTTTAAAGAAGGTATTTTCAAGTGAAAGGTTTATTATGAAAAACATAATCCCCAAAAGCCATCTATCTATCTTTCGATTCTCTGTTTTGAATCTCATCCTTTTTTCTTTCAGCATGTCTTGGGAACCCGATATACCCGAGGACATCAGGCTGGTTCAGAAGGTATCTGGAGGCTAGGGCTACTGCCGTAGGCCCAACAAACGTTCCTCCTCCTCTGGCAGCAGCCGCTCCTCCTCCTCCTCATGTAGACGTTTTTCTAAGATATGCAAAGACTCCCGTGCGATGGGCGGAAAACCGTTTTATGGAACTGAGACATTTGTTGAGGCTCAGAATTGGCTCAAGGAAGTGGAGGACTTATTTAGTATCTTTGAGATAGACGATGGAAGGAAGGTTAAGCTAGTTGCTTGGTTGATGAAGGATGAAGCTTCATTTTGGTAGGAAATAACTAATGGAGGACGTGTAGTGGAGACGTGGATGGATTTTAGACAAAGGTTTTAGTTGAAATTTCTTTCACAAGCAGAGGAGAGTTTATACATGGAGAGGTTCTTGGCATTGAAACAAGGGAGTTTGTCTGTGAAGGAGTACGTTAACAAGTTTAACCAGTTAGCAAGATTTGGTATGTAGTTAGTTAATACACCACATAAGAAGGCATTGGGATTTGCCAAGGGTCTGAATGAACCATTACATGTGTTGGCTATCTCCCACATTCCTATGTGGGCTACTTTCGAGTATCTTGTTGATATGGCATTGATACATGAAGAGGAGAAAGGTGCAAATAAGGCACATGATAAGAAAGGGGGTCTAAAGAAGGCACAACAACAAAATAATGGCTGCAAGGATAACAAGGGTTCAGAGAAAATAAAGTGTCACAATTGTGGAATACCTGGCCATTTGAAGAAGGACTGTAAGAAGAAGGAGAAGAGGACGGGTTGCTTCCAATGTGGAGAGGCAGAACATATGATTAAAGATTGCACAAGGAGTCAGGGACAAGGGCAAGGACAGAGGACATGATCTACTTCTAGAGGGCATGTTCATGCTCTCATGGCAGCTACGCAAGAGAGAGGTAGAAACATTTCTGTTGAAAGATTAATTTTCCTTTTCGATCATCCTGTACGTACTTTGTTTGATTCTGGCGCTTCACATTCGTTTATATCCGCTTCTGTTGTTGAGTCTCTACACCTAGATACTGGTATAGTAGTGGATCCCGTTGTTGTCTCAAATCCTATTGGAGGTAACGCTCATCTGTCCATGTTATGTCGGGATTTGAGAATATCTGTGTATGGCGTTGAGTTCGAACGCAACACTTACGTGCTTGGTTTCATGGGCTATGGGTTAATTGTAGGAATGTATTGGCAAGCCATGTATGGTGCCATTCTCGACTGTGAAAAGAGGGTAGTTAGACTGTTGACTAGTTTGGGTAATACTCTCGATATCTCATGCAACCCTAAGGGTTCTATTATGCTTAGCTACCTAGAATCTCTTGACACATCTATTGATGATTTGCAATCTGTTCGAATAGTCCGTGAGTATGCAGATGTCTTTGAGGATGTTACGGGCTTACCTCCAAAACGCGAGATATCCGTATATACTTGGTGGATAGTGCAAAGCCAGTTCCATTGCATGTGCGCTACATGGCTCCAAGAGAAAGGAGTGAGCTTAGTAAACAAGTGAAAGAGTTGCTTAGAAAGGGTTCATAAGAAGAAGTATATCGGAGTGGGGTGCTCCAGTTGTTTTTGCTACTAAGGCTGATGGTTCTCTTAGATTTTGCGTTAACTATAAGGAGCTGAATATGCTCACGAAGAAGAATAGACATCCATTACCGAGGATAGATGACTTGTTTGGTCATTTGTTTGGTGCTTCGGTTTTCTCACAGTTGTATTTAGCTACAGGATTTCATCAGCTAAGGGTGGCTGAGGACAACATAGATAAGACTGCATTTAGAACTCCAGATGGTTTCTTTGAATGGCTTGTCATGCCTTTTGGTTTGACGAATGCACCTGCATATTTCGTGGACTTGATGAGTAGGGTGTTCAGGGAGTTTTTAAACAAATTTGTAGTAGTCTTTGTGGATGATATCTTAATATTCTCTAGAAGCTAGGAAGAACATGCCCTACATCTTAGGGAAGTCTTAGAGACCCTTTGAGCACATCAACTCAAAGCTAAATTCTCCAATTGTCATTTTTGGAGGAAGGAAGTGAGGTTCTTAGAGCACGTGGTCTCTAAGGAAGGGATAGCAGTGGATCCCGCGAAGGTGGTAGCAATCCAAGATTGGAAGGTTCCTAGAAACATAACGGAAGTAAGAAGTTTTCTAGGGTTGGCGGGCTATTATAGAAAGTTCATCAAGGACTTTGCTAAGATATCAGCCCCACTTACGCGGTTGACGAAAAAGAATTTGACCTTTTCTTGGGATGTTGACTGTGACGATGCTTTCCAACGTTTGAAGAGGGCATTGACGACAACTCCAATTTTAGTTTTTCCAGATGGGAGTAAACCATTCACCGTGTATACCGATGCTTGCGGGACAGGGCTTGAAGCAGTTTTGATGCAAGAGGGAAGGGTGATTTTCTATGGTGGAAGGCAGTTAAAGGTCCATGAGAATAATTACCCTACCCACGACTTAGAGTTAGCTGCCATAGTTTTTGCGCTTAAGTCTTGGCCTCACTATTTGCTTGAAGAGAGGTTTGAGTTATATACAGACCATAAGTCACTTAAATACTTGTTCTCTCAAAAGGATCTAAACTTAAGGCAACAGAGGTGGATGGAGTTCTTAGCATCCTACGATTTTGAGATTGCATGTACCCTTGGCAAGGGTAACGTCGTGGCTGACCCCTTGAGTAGAAATAGATTGACTTTGAGTCCTTTGTTCATCGAGCGGTAGAGTTTAGAGTACATATCTATTTTTGATTTTAGACCGTCTATCGATTATGTACCCAGTTTGTTGCAATCGTTAGAGGTGCGACCTATGTTTTTGGAATAGATAGGATCGGCATAGCGAGATGACCCACAGCTGATAGAGATAGTAGACAATCTCATAAGAGGGGAGACATCGAGCCATCTTAGTAGGTATACTTTAGATGAAAAAGGTTGGTTGTGTAGGGATGGAAGACTTTGCGTATCACAAGATGAGAGTTTGAGAAGGACAATCCTTGAAGAAGCACATCGTTCTAAGATGACCATACATCCCAGTGGTGACAAGATGTATAGGGACATGAAGCGAGTTTTCTTTTGTGCTAGAATGAAGAAGGATGTGGCTGAGTTCGTTTCTAGATGCTTAGTGTGCCATCAAGTCAAGGCTGAGCAAAAGAAGCCTGGCGGTTTGCTTTACCCTTTAGAGGTTCTTCAGTGGAAATGGGAAAGTGTTTCCATGGATTTTGTCGACGGGTTGCCATCAAGGAAGGGTAATACGGGGATTTGGGTAGTAGTAGATAGACTTACCAAGAGCGCCCATTTCAATCCTGTTAAGAGTAAAAGAACAGCGACATGGTTAGCATATGTTTATCTCTGAGAGATAGTTCATCTGCACGACATACCTTTTAGTATCGTAAGCGATCGAGATCCCATTTTCACTAGTGAGTTTTGGAAGAGCTTGCAAGAGGCGGTAGGAACGCAATTGTGTTTGAGCACCGCGTATCACCCTCAGACGGACGGCCAAACAGAAACAGTGAATCAGATTCTAGAATATCTTTTGAGGTTATGCATCTTGGATTTTGGAGGGACATGGGAAGAACACCTTGCATTAGTAGAGTTCGCCTACAACAACAGTTATCAAACTAGTATTGACATGGCACCTTTTGAAGCTCTATATGGATGACTTGCCGATCACCGACTTTTTGGTGGGAGTCTACGGATAAGATTTTTCTTGGGCCCGAGGTGGTTAGGGAAATCTTGGAGAAGATAGACTTGATTCGAAGATGCATGAATACGACACAAGACAGGCAAAAGTCATATGCTGATAAGAGACGAACCGATCTTGAGTTCGATGTTGGGGACACGGCTTTTATTAAAGTGTCACCATTAAGGAACGTAGTTCGCTTTGGATCTATAGGGAAATTGGCACCATGATTCGTAGGACCATTCACCATTATAGAAAGAATTAGACAGATGGCCTACAGAGTGAAGTTGCCTGAGAAGCTTAGTGGTGTTCATGACGTTTCTCACGTATCGTATTTGAGGAAGTGTTCACATGATACCGCGGAAGTAGTAGAGCCGAGCATGCTTAGAGAAGTGGAAGTAGAGCGAGATGCCATGGTTAGACGAGTTCCTACATGCATTCTTGGATCGGAAGTCAAGAAGTTACGCAACCGAGAGGTCAAGTTGGTTAAAGTCCAATGGGGAGATGATCAAGGAGACGCGACTTGGGAGACAGAAGACAAGATACGCGCTCATACCCTTTCCTTTTTGAGGGTATGTTCTTAACTTCTCCTTTTTCTACCGCTTTGTTTATACTTGTTCTATCATTTAGTGTATCCTCTCAACTATATCTTTGATCTTTAGGTAGAAAATCCTATGGTTGTAAACATGTGTTTAAGACATGTTATGTTTGGTGGATGCAAGTGTTTGCTAGTGATTGCTCGTGGATGCATTTACATACACTTTAGGCACTAAGATAGGCTCAGTCACTTTCATATTGCATATTGCATACATATATTTGTATATTGATTGAAATTTGATGTGTTATCAAGTGGATGTTGCATTTGAGTGAATGATTCTGCACTCACATAGAAGTTATAAAGTGCATTAGGAATAATTGCATACATTTTGGACTCATGACACTAACATAATTAGCATTAAGGAGGTCAACTGAATCAGTAGACTGCCTGATCTTTGCATTAGATAAGGGACACATACACACACTTTTGCATATGTTCATATAGCATTAGAAAACTTTTAAGGACAATGGATGCTTGCGGATGATAGATGAGTAGATGGATGATGGATGGTAGGATACATTCTTCTTAACTTGAAGATTTCGGGAACGAAATCCTTTAAGGAGGAGAGAATGTAACACCCTGTGATTTTAAAATATTAAAATAAACAAAATTAAAGGATACTTAATTTTTAGAAGAAGAATTAAGGAAAATGGGCTACGCTATTGCGTTCGTCTCGGAATTATGCTTGGGATAGGGTATGGGTTTCCGTAAATCGGATATCATATGGAGAAGTTATAAGCCTTAAAAGTTTGTATATGCAAAAGGAATAATATATAAAAATAAAATAATTCCAGAACCTTCAAAACAGTTCAAAAATCAAAATCTGACCAAAGCAGACCGAGTGGGAAAATTCCCGCTCGTGGGTATCGAACCCCCCACGAGGTGTCGACATGGATGTTGACCCACCACAGGGGGTGTCGACAAGGGAGTCGACCCCCCTATAGGGGCGTTGACCCCATCGGCCCATATCTAGGCATTTGTGCTAATGACGTGTTTTTCTAGTTTGGATAGTTCAGATGGTTCCTAATCTAATCTAATGGTCCTAATATACCTATAAGTAAACACCTAAACCTAACCCTAATCTCATTATTTTCATCCATGGCGCCTCCATGCTGCTCTAATCTAAATTAAAACAAGCCTTTCTTCTCCATCAAGTCAAATTAGAAGATCATATCCACAAATAATCAAAGTAGAGATTATTTAAGATCAGAATTACTACAACAACACCTAGTTCTCTTTTCTATGAATCCTATCGTTGTGAGTCTATGTTACTTTCACATATAATTAATTTAAAAAGTAATTGTGATAGGATTGTAAATTGGATCTAATGTATGTGCCTATAAATAAGATGAATCATATAAGGTTATGTAATTTGTATCCTTCAGATTTATACCCAATTGATATTATCATATGCCTATCTGATCTATTTTGTTGTTATTCATTTCACATGCTTGTTTATATGTTTATGCCAATTTTGATGTTTTAATTATCTCCCCTTCTTCTTTTCTTTTTTCCTTTTGATATTAGGCTAACTTCGAGCCTAAGCATATTGCGTTGAGATTTACGTACGATTAACGTCGGAATGATTAGGAAAAGTTGGGAAATATATAATAAAATGAGATTATTGGCATAAATTGTTGATGAATATGGAAATTGGTTTGGGCATAATTGATTACAACTTGTATACATGAGATTTGGCATAAATTAGTTTGGGCATAATTGAGCATAACTTGTATACATGAGATTTGGCTTAAATTGGTTTGGGCATAATTGAGTATAACTTGTACACATGAGATTACAGGCATAATTTGGATTTAAAATTATAAACATAATTTAGATTGGAAATTATGGGTATTTGGAATATATTATAATCCAAGATTTGAAATTAGGACTTGAATCAAGAAAGTGATAATGAACGCCTAAGACATGAGGTTAGATTCGGTTTGCGGTATAAGCCTGCCCGGAACAGCCCGGCATCCAGCAACCATAATTTGGTAATCTAATGTGAGAGGTCAAAGGCAGAAACTATATGCGTAATAATGCAAAGACACGAGGTTAGATTCGGATTGCGATATAAGCCTGCCCGAACCGCTCGGCATATCCAACAACCGCAAATGGTAATCTAATGTGGGAGGTCTTGTAAGATTACAGTTTAATGAATTAATGAACACTTAACCAAGATAAGACATGTGGTAGGACATGGGAATAATAAAGAGTTAAGTGGGTAACATGGGTAGCATGTGAAACATAATAAAAGCACTTAACCAAAATGAGACATGTGATAAGAGATGGGGATAAAAAGGGGTTAAGTGGGAATTCCTAGTGGGGACCAATCTTAGGAGTGTGTGGACAATTTTCAACCAGTAACCCATTTTAGTATCTATATGAGCTCGAACTAGGTCGAGGACAGGGACATACTTATTGGGGTTGATTGTAAGAGGTCAATAAAGAGTTAGCGATGGTAGTGCAAGTCCAACGGAGTCATGTGTGTGCATGGGTCCGGGATGGTAGGTAAGACTTGTTGCATCATGTTGGTATAAGCTTTGAATTTCAGTAGTATCAGGGTTGCCACCTTAGGGAGTGATACACCCTATTGTGGGACCAGCACAAGTATCTACGAGGTTAGGGAGCCAATCGAATGGGAAGGATAGTGGGTACAACTAGTGGGGATAAGAGCAAGTTGGCACCTACGATAGTAATTAGAAGTACACGAAACTACCATCATTATATTTGTTTAAGAGGGATCAACTTTTAGTATGTAACTAGAATGTTGGTATGGTACAGAGCGTATCTTATGGTGGTTAGGAGCGCAGTCAATGTTCTATCTTGCTTACCTTGTTCACCTTGTCATATGTGCTTATGTTACAGTCATCTCTTATATCCAGTTTATGTTCTTATCCTGTTACTTTACTAATTATATTGTCAAAGTCACTGGACTCGCCAGACTTTATGTCTAACCCTTTTTGTTTCGCCTCTTTTCTTTATTTTTTCCCCCAACGTCCTTAGGGTGGGATTAGTGGAGCTTTACTCGGATTTCTTTCTTCTTGAAGTGCTTGGAAGTGTTGAAAGTAATGTTCAGCTTCATCTTTTTTCATTATGGCTATTTGGAGTGGGATTATGGTTTTTCTTTTATGTACTCTGATAATAATTTTGTTCAAGATGGATATTTGTGTACTTGGCTTTAGTATATGGTTTTGATGTTGTAACCAGACATGTTTTGCTTTTCCGCTGTAATGAATAAATTTTGAATTTGTTAAGTACCATTTTATATATCTGTCATGTGATGTTCTATTCTGTACTCTTATAATGCTCCATGAAAGTTAATGCATTCCCTTAGTGAGTAACATTAATGGACTTGGGGTGTTAGACTACATTGCTCCACCCTTAAAAGAATTTCGTCCCCAAAATTACTATGGTAGGAAAAATACTACTATTGACCAAAAATGGCACTAACACCTAAAAAGTCGTGTTTAGAGCATGAAATATAAATAAATAACTGGAAAAAAGGAAGACACGGTGAGAAAACAACATTTTTACAATGGTTCGGCATTAACGATCTAACATCCACTTCATAATTCCTTGATTCACTAAGAAATTGCAATTACAGAGAGTATATTCTTAAATACTTGAGAAACAATCGAATTTCTCTCAAAATGTTTAAATTCACTCCAGAATTATTAAAATAGGGCTCGGGGCGAGCAATAATGGTGGAAGATTATGTTTGTTGGAGCTTCAAAATCCCAAAAGTCTTTTTCTAGCTCTTGGTCGAGTATTTATAGAAAAGGATCAGGAATATTGAGCGGGAATGGAAACCGTATAGGTGGCAAGCAGTTTAGGTTCGTAGAACGTAGTGGGAGAGGTTTTTGTTTGGAAATACAGAATGGATCGTTAAGGCAAAACTTATACTAGAGGGGTATGAATAGTGTTTTTGAGAAATTAAACAAAATCTAATACTTATATGATCTACTATATGAATCACACACCACAGAAACAATCACAAACACATAGTCAAACACAATCACAAAGATAAACAAAAATAAAATGCGGACAAGGAAAGAACACACCCGATTTTATAATGGTTCGGATTACTCCTACGTTCAGTCGCACGCAACACTGGATTGTGCAGAGTTTTATTATTATATCAACATCCAAGTACAATCCCCTTGATTACACGGCTATAAAGTTAACACCGCTTCAAACTCCCTTGATTTCACGGCTACATGATTTAGACGATTCCAACACCCTTGATTAAGTATATTCCTCATGATTTCCTGGATACAAGGTTAACACCGATCCATTTCCTTAATTTTAAGGCTACAAGGACACACCTTTTCCCAAACACTTCCCAAACAATTACAACAGCCCTATAACTCTTCAACAACACTTTGATTCTGAGAGTAATGAGCAGAGTATGAGAAGAGAAGAAGTTTTATATAAATAGAATTGAATTCGGCAGAGTATACATGTAGAAATCATAAAATTAAGAAATAATAATGGTGTAGAGAAAGGGGATGAAGATAAAGAAGAAGAATGATGAAAAAATTCTAAATCATCCCCTATTTATAAAATTTGAAAAGTTGCAACGCTTTTGGAACGTTACAAATAGTGGAAAGACACTTCCTTTCAAATAAAAAAATATGATAGTTATATGTCGACATAGGCAATAATGTATTCGACATATCTATATATAAAATTGAGTTTTAAGCACTTTTGAAGTGTTTTGATATATATATATATAATTCTGGAAATCTTTAATTAAAACAGTGTTATAAATAAGTATTATAAAGTATAAAATCATATGAAAACATAAATATAAGATATATGGACATTATGAAGTTTAAAACTATATAAATATAAAGTATATAATATATAAAACTTATAAACTTTAAAACTTGAGTTTAGAATCAAAAATAGAAAAAGTAAAATAGAGAAACTTAATAAAGATTGAAGATAGAATTTGAAAATAAAATTTGAAATCAAAAACTGAAAATAGAATTTGTAACACCTCGAATTTTTATAACATGTTAAAACAAGAAATCAGGGCAGAATTAAATTCTAAGTTAAGAATAAATGGGAACGGGTTACGCCATTGCGTTCGTCTCGAAATTCTGCTTGGAAACGAGTCCGAAATTTCGTAAATCGGAGTCCGTATGACCAAGTTATGGCCCATAGAAGATTTCAGAAAATTCAAAATTCAGCCCGAAATTCAAAATTAGATCCAAGAAGATTGGGCGGGAAGTTTTCCCGCCCTACCCCAGGTCGACTAGGGAGTCGACCTGCCCCCCAGGGTCGACCTGGGTGTCGACCTGGGGGGTCGACCTCCCTGGTCGGCCATGTTTTCCTGATGCACCCGTTGCTCCTTTGGGTCTGCTCAGCTAGCCTGTGACGGGATTTGATGGTTCAGATCTAAATTAGGGTTAATCCTATGGCCTAAACTAGTCTCTACACCTATAAAACACCCTAATACCTAGCCTAAACCATCAAAAATCAACCTAACAACTAAATTCTGCCAAAATGCTCCCTAATCATGGCCTCCATCTTCATCTTGAGAGCTTCTAAGGCGAAAAGGAGCAAGCTTTCTTCTTTCTATCAAAGGAGCTACTTATTCTCAAGGCTATTTGTGTTGCTACATCATTCCTAGAGCTTCTACGACGTCTCTATCTTGTTCTATTTGGTTCTAGTTCTCATAGCCACGCTTTGTAAGCCCCACTCTACTCTTAGATTTAAACTATGAAGTTAATATGATCCTGTAGCAAGTTGAAATGAGACTTATGGTATAATATTTGTCTTGGGGCTATATTTGTATGCATAGATCCATTTATGACTCTTTTGATCTATGATTGTGGCACTATCATGAATCTAGTACCATTTACCTTGATTTTTGTGTAGAAAGCTATGAGCTTTATTTGGGGATTATGCATAATGCGACCTAGAACCCCTCATAACCTTGATGTTAACTTGCATATGATGTTGAACTACATGCTACCCACAAGTTTATCACTCTATGTCAACTATTATCATGTTTCACCTTTGCCTATGATGTTGAACTACATGCTACCTACAAGTTTATTTGCTTAGTTTGATGTCATACATGTTTTGAGGCCAATAATCCTATGTGCTAGTTGTGATGAACACCTTTGCCTCAAATATCATCATGTTTAACTTATGACCAACTTTACCAACCTTATGCCCCTCTTGGTCATATTTTTATGCTCCTTGATTCACTTGTGTTGATGCGAATTTACGTGCAATGGGGATATGTTATGGGTAGTTAGGCAAACTTGAAATAACATGAAAACATGACTTGAAATGTGACATGAAACTTTATTATGCTTGAAAACTTGAATATGGTCATGACATGTAGAAAACCATAAAGTGGACAACTCGAGGTTGGGTTGAGTTTGTAGCGTAAATCTTCCCGGAACCGCTCGGCAAATCCAGTGGCTACAAACAATAGGATCCAATGTGAGAAGTTAGTCTCATCGCGCTTGAAACCCGAGGTTAGACTAGGTTGTGGTGTAAAGCTGCCCGGACCCGCCCGGCATATCCAGTAACCACAACAAAGTCTAATGTGAGAGGTTGGGTGCATTAAATTAATTAATGCCACATGTTAGGGTTAAGTCATGAACCACTTGGATACACTTAACCAACTTGATACATGACTGGATAGGGTTAACCACACTTAACCCGTTAGAAACCCTAGTCACGCGGTCCTTTTTAGCAGTAACCCTCTTGGATGTATCACGATATCCTAGGGACTAGGCTAGGGTGGGGCACGATTATTGGGTTGATTGTAAGCGACCAGAACGACGGCTGAGTAGGTGCGCCGGTGCAGGTTCAGGTGGACTATGGTCGTGCACATAGTCCGGAGTTGAAAAAGCAAGCACGGGCACCAGTAGGTTCAGACTGTGCGTGCTTGATTCGTGTCAGTGGATGGCACCCTAGGACTTGATACACCCTAGGGTGGACCTAGCACAGTTTGACTACATTTCATGATTGGGCCGTATGACACCGACACACGATGAGTTAGGCTTATAGGGAGCCGATCGACTAGACCGTGTAGTTGGACCCCGACTTGGGTCACCTCATGATATTGGGCCAAGGGATCATTTCTTGTTTATGCTTGACATGGGTTGGAATACTAGTACTGTGGGTGCAAAACTAAACCTTGTATATGCGATGCCACACTTGATCTACCTTGTAATCTATTTATCATGCCAGTTAGTTACCATCTTTATGTTTCATCTCAATTTCTCATGTTTAGTTAACTTTATTAGTTTTTATACTAATAGTAGGTAGGACTTACCAGTCTTTATGACTGACCCTTTTTCTTTCGCCTCTTTTCTTCCGTTCCCCCCCCCCTCAGGTTCTCAGGGAGGGAACACTAGTTCTTAGCTTGGATACTTGGCTTGCTTTCTTGACAGCTCATGTATGGTTTGGACTTGAGCTTGCTATGGCTTCACCACATCTATCTTGGGGATAGTTTACTTTATGTTATTTTCAGTTTATGTTTTTCTAGACTTGTGGCAGTTGGAAAATAATGACTAAGTACTTTGATGTAAGTTGACTATTTGGTTTTGAAATGGTTAAGTATGGTTTTTAAATTTCTACCGCTGCTTTACTTATTTATTTATCTATGTTCCGTCTTGTGATATCTCTGTGCATGTTTACCTTGACAACACCCCTCCAAAGCTAGTGCCAGCACTCGTGAGTGTGGCCCTGGTGGAGGTGGGGTGTTACATTTGGTATCAGAGCATTAGGTTTACTAGACCGGATAAAAGTTTTAAAAACCCTTTTTGAAAAACTATTTTCAAAACCAATTAAGTATTTTTCCAAGTAAAGTCAAGTTTATTTTAAAAGGCTATTCCCCAAAAGCCATTAGCACAATCCTTCGTTTCCTCGTTCTAAATTTATCTTTTCCTTTTTCAGCATGGCCGATCTTAACCTTCCTGAGGGAGTAACCATACCCGGATGGTTCCGAAGGTACTTGGAAGCTAGGATCCTCCTCCTCCTCCTCAGCGTCCACAAGCCGATTTCACAAAGATTTGCAAAGACTTTAAGGCGATGGGTGGCATGAATTTTGTTGGGATAGAGACTTATGTTGAGGCAATAAACTGGTTAAAGGAAACTGAAGACCTTTTTGCTATCTTTGAAGTAGAAGACCGGAGGAAAGTTCTGTTGGCAGTATGGCTATTGAAAGAGGAAGCTACTTATTGGTGGGAAGTCACCAACGCTGCTAGGCCTATAGAGACTTGGGCCGACTTTAGAGGGAGGTTTGGGCTTAAGTTTCTATCATCTACTGAGGAGAATCTGCAAATGGAGAAGTTTATATCTTTGAAGCAAGGGGACATGACCGTGAGGGAGTATGTGAATAAGTTTAACCAGCTTGCTTGATTCGGTTTAGACATGGTTAACACACCTAAGAAGAAGGCTCTACGCTTTGCTCGAGGATTGAATGAGCCATTACAAGGTTTGGCCCTATCTCATATACCCATGGGGGCCACTTTTGAGAGCTTGGTAGATATGGCATTGCTTCAAGGAGATGATAAGTGTGGCAAGAAAGAGGTTAAGCTTAATGAGACTCAAACCAAGAAGGCGGACTCCAAGTGGGGAGGCAATCAGAACAATCAGAGAAATCAGAACAACAAGGGTAACAAGGCCAACAACAACAACAAGGCAAAGGAGACAAGGAAGTGCAACTTCTGTGGGATCACTGGACACATAGCCAAAGATTGTAGGAAGAAGAAGAGGAAGTTGGGAGAATGCTTTCATTGCGGAGAGTCTGGACACTTCAGTAAGGATTGCCCAAAGAAGCAAGGACAGGGGCAAGGACAGACTCAGCGGGCAGGACCTTCTGGAGGGCAGATGCATGCTCTCAACACTACTCCAGCTCCGGACCGAGGTAGTATTTCTGTAGAAAGTCTTGTTTACATTTCTGGTTTTCCTGTTCGAACTTTATTTGATTCTGGCGCATCGCATACCTTTATCTCTTCTGACATTGTTGAAAGTTTGCACCTAAGTACTAGTTTAGTTGAGGATCCCGTTAGTGTTTCAAATCCAATTTGGGGTTCCGCCCATCTATCTATGATTTGTATGGATTTGAGGATTTCTATCTTGACCGTAGAATTCACATGTAATGCTTATGTTCTTGGGTTCATGAGATACGGGTTGATTTTGGGCATGGATTGGTTTTCCAGTTATGGAGCCATTCTCGATTGTGAGCATAGGGTCATGAGGCTTATGACTCGCCTTGGCAATACCCTAGAGATTTCTTGCAACCCTCTGGATCCTATCATGTTATGTTATCTTGAATCCCTCGACTCGTCTATTGACAATCTTCAATCTGTGAGGGTGGTCCGAGAATATCCTGATGTTTTTGATGAGGTGAAGGGGTTACCCCCTAAACGCGAGATAGACTTCCGTATTTATCTTGTTGATAATGCTAAGCCAGTCTCATTGCCTGTTAGGCATATGGCCCCATGAGAAAGAAGAGAGCTTAGCAAGCAAATCAAGGAGTTGCTTGAGAAAAATTTCATTAGGTGAAACATTTCTGAATGGGGTGCTCCTGTGGTATTCGCTACTAAGGCGATGGTTCGCTTCGTCTAGGTGTTGATTATCGTGAGTTAAACAAGCTGACAAAGAAGAATAGGCACCCGTTACCGAGGATTGATGATCTCTTTGACCAGCTTGTTGGTGCTTTTGTTTTCTCTCAGCTCGATCTAGCCACCGGATTCCATCAGCTTAGAGTGGCTGAGGATAGTATTGATAAGACTGCGTTTAGGACTCCCGATGGATTCTTTGAATGGCTTGTCATGCCGTTTGGTTTGACTAATGCACCTGCATACTTCGTTGATTTGATGAGTAGGGTGTTTAGGGAGTTCCTTAACAAGTTTTTGGTTGTCTTCGTGGATGATATTCTGATCTTCTCTAAGGACGAGGAAGAGCATGCTATACATCTCAAGCAGGTTATGGATATGCTTAGAGCTCATCAGTTAAAAGCCAAGTTCTTCAAATGCCATTTCTGGAGAAGTGAAGTTTGGTTCCTTGGGCATATAGTTTCTAAGCAAGGTATAACTGTGGATCCCGCTAAAGTAGTGGCGGTACAAGACTGGAAAGTTCCAAAGAGTGCAACGGAAGTGAGAAGCTTTCTCGGTCTGGCAGGATTTTATGGGAAGTTCATTAAGGACTTCGCTAAGATTTCAGCCCCTCTCACTAAGTTAACGAAGAAGAACTTAGTCTTTGCATGGGACTTAGAGTGTGAGCTTGCTTTTCAAAGGCTCAAGAAAGCCCTCACCACAACTCCAGTTCTAGCATTACCCGATGGACGGAAGTTGTTTACCGTGTACACCGATGCATGTGGCACGGGATTGGGCGCTGTCCTGATGCAAGAGAGTGATATGCTTTGGGAGTAGGCAACTCAAGGTTCATGAGAAGAACTATCCCACTCATGATTTGGAGTTGGCGGCGATCGTCTTCGCACTCAAATCTTGGCGCCATTATCTTCTGGGTGAAAGGTTTGAGTTATATACTGATCACAAGTCGCTCAAGTACCTCTTCTCGCAGAAAGATTTGAATCTAAGGCAGCAAAGTTGGATGGAATTCTTGGCATCATATGACTTCGATATAGCTTATACCCCTGGCAAGGGTAATGTTGTGGCGGATGCGCTAAGTATAAAAAGGTTGACTTTGAGTCCCTTGTTTGTTGAGATGAGGAGCCTAGAGTTCTTCGCAGCCTTTGATTTTACACCTACTGTTGAGTCAATGACTGGTTCGTTAGCATCCCTTGAGCTTAGACCTACACTTCTTGATCAAGTTGGGGCTTCACAGAGGAAAGACCGCAGATAGTCGAGATCATGGACATGTTGATTCAGGGTGAGACGTCAAGTCACCTCGCTAGATATACTATTGATGACAAGGGATGGCTAAGGCGTGATGGAAGACTATGTGTCCCACGAGTGGGAGACTTAGTAAATAAAGTTCTTGAGGAGGCGCATCACTCGAGGATGACCATACATCCCGGAGGGGATAAGATGTACCAGGATATGAAGCGCATTTTCTTTTGGGATGGGATGAAAAAAGATGTTGCAGAGTTTGTCTCTAGATGCATTGTTTGCCAACAAGTAAAGGCCGAGTCGAAGAAGCCCGGTGGACTACTGCATCCATTGGAGGTCCCGCAATGGAAGTGGGGAAGTATCTCTATGGATTTTGTGGATGAATTGCCGAGATCAAGGAAGGGGAATACTAGCATATGGGTTATAGTGGATAGACTCACGAAGAGCGCTCATTTTATTCCAGTGAAGAGCAAGAGGACCGTATCATGGCTAGCATCTGTTTATCTTCGAGAGATAGTGCGATTGCATGGAGTTCCTTCTAGCATAGTTAGCAATCGTGACCCAATTTTCACTAGCCAATTTTGGAATAGTTTGCAAGAAGCGATGGGTACGCGATTGAATCTAAGTACAGCCTATCACCCATAGACGGATGGCCAGACCGAAAGGGTGAATTGGGTACTAGAAGATCTGTTGAGGCTATGCATTCTTGACTTCGGTGGTACTTGAGAAGACCACCTTCCTCTCGTAGAGTTTGCTTATAATAACAGCTACCAAGCAAGCATAGGGATGGCACCGTTCGAAGCTTTGTATGGGAGGCCGTGCAAGTCACCAACATGTTGGTAGGAGACGACAGATAAGCTTATACTTGGGCCCGACATGATAAGGGACACATCCGAGAAGGGTGAGTTGATTCGAAAACGGATAAAAGCGGCCCAAGACAGACCGAAATCCTATGCTGACAAGCGAAGGACATACTTAGAGTTTGAAGTTGGAGATATGGTCTTTGT
This sequence comes from Allium sativum, assembly GCA_030737875.1. Taxonomy (NCBI): domain Eukaryota; kingdom Viridiplantae; phylum Streptophyta; class Magnoliopsida; order Asparagales; family Amaryllidaceae; genus Allium; species Allium sativum. Next base: position 963,228,407 of record CM060916.1, read on the forward strand.
GAAGGTTTCTCCTTTGCGACATGTGGTTCATTTTGGAGCAGTTGGAAAGCTAGCACCAAGGTTCGTAGGACCCTTCCCTATCATCGAGAAGATCGGGCAAATGGCTTATAGGGTGGAATTGCCCGAGAAGCTAGCTGGAGTGCACAATGTTTTTCATGTCTCGCATCTCCGAAAATGCCTACATGAATCAACCGAAGTAGTTGAGCCTAGCATTCTTGAAGACGTGGAGGTAGAGAAAGAGGCAACCCTGAGGCGAGCTCCGATCCGTATCTTGGGAACGGAGATCAAGAAGCTGAGGAATTGGGAAGTCAAGTTAGTAAAGGTTCAGTGGAGTGAAGCCGATGAAGATGCAACTTGGGAAACCGAGGAGAAGATGTGTCGGCTTTATCCATTTCTTTTTGAGGATACATTCTCAATCTCCTTTCCTAGTTAGAATATCTTTCTTTTGCTATCCATGTTTATCTTGTTATCTCGTTAATCTTATCATGAGAACCTTAGGTGTAAACCCCTTGGATGAAACATGTATTTGAAACATGTTATGCTTGATGGTTGCAAATGGTTGCAAGTGTTTGCAAGTGGTTACTCGTGGATGCATGATACACGTTAGGCACTAAGATCGGCTCACACACTTTCATATTGCATATGCATGAGTGTTTATGCTTATTCATGGATGAAACTTGTTATGCAATCACGTGGATGTTGCATATGGATGAATGTTATGTGCACTCATGTAGAGATTAAATTATGTTAGGAATTTGCATACATTTGGACTCATTTCACTAACATATTTTGCATTAAGGAGGTTTACTGAGTCAGTAACCGCCTGATTTTCGCATTAGATAGATGCATATACACACACTTTTGCATATGTTCATACAGCATTAGAAATCTTTTAAGGACAATGATTGCTCGTAGATGATGTTTGAGTAGATGGATGAAGGATGGTAGGATACGTTCTTCCTAACTTGAGAATTCGAGGACGAAATCCTTTAAGGAGGGGAGAATATAACAACCCGAATTTTTATAACATGTTAAAACAAGAAATCAGGGAAGAATTAAATTCTAAGTTAAGAATCAATGGGACTGGGTTACGCCATTGCGTTCGTCTTGAAATTCTGCTTGGAAACGAGTCTGAAATTTCGTAAATCGGAGTCCATATGACCAAGTTATGGCCCATAGAAGATTTCAGAAAATTCAAAATTCAGCCCGAAATTCAAAATCAGATCCAAGAAGATTGTGCGGGAAGTTTTCCCTCACTACCCCAGGTCGACTGGGGGGTCGACTAGGGAGTCGACCTTCCCCCCAGGTCGACCGGGGTGTCGACCCGGGTGTCGACCTGGGGGGTCGACCTCCCTGGTTGGCCATGTTTTCCTGATGCACCTGTTGCTCCTTTGGGTCTGCTCAACTAGCCTGTGACGGGATTTGATGGTTCAGATCTAAATTAGGGTTAATCCTATGGCCTAAACCAGTCTCTACACTTATAAAAACACCCTAATACCTAGCCTAAACCATCACAAATCAACCTAACAACTAAATTCTGCCAAAATGCTCCCTAATCATGGCCTCCATCTTCATCTTGAGAGCTTCTAAGGCGAAAAGGAGCAAGCTTTCTTCTTTCTATCAAAGGAGCTACTTATTCTCAAGGCTATTTTTGTTTCTACATCATTCCTAGAGCTTCTACGATGTCTCTATCTTGTTCTATTTGGTTCTAGTTCTCATAGCCACGCTTTGTAAGCCCCACTCTACTCTTAGATTTAAACTATGAAGTTAATATGATCACGTAGCAAGTTGAAATGAGACTTTTGGTATAATATTTGTCTTGGGGCTATATTTGTATGCATAGATCCATTTATGACTCTTTTGATCTATGATTGTGGCACTATCATGAATCTATGATTGGGGCTATATTTGTATGTTTTTCTAGACTTGTGGTAGTTGGAAAATAATGACTAAGTACTTTGATGTAAGTTAACTATTTGGTTTTGAAATGGTTAAGTATGGTTTTTAAATTTCTACCGCTGCTTTACTTATTTATTTATCTATGTTCCGTCTTGTGATATCTCTGTGCATGCTTACCTTGACAACACCCCTCCAAAGCTAGTGCCAGCACTCGTGAGTGTGGCCCTGGCGGAGGTGGGGTGTTACAGAATTTGAACTTGAACCTGGAGTGCTATTCAGAGTCTAATATAAACTAGACTCTATTAAAATATTTATCTTGAACTCTTGAAATCTTGATTACTCATGAGTCTTGAATCATCTCTGAATTCTGAATCTCTAGAAGCTCTTAAACTGTACAGTCTTGAGTATTAATTCCTGTATATATATCCTGCATATGTTTGTGTGCGTATATATATATTCTAGATAAAAGTGTTAGTATATATTTTATAATCAATTAATATAGAAATAAGGTTGTTGTCATCAAAACTCTATTCTCCAACAATCTCCCCCTTTTTGATGATAACAACCTTAGTTTATAAAATATCATACCTGTTCATACTTATACATGTTCATACTTATACCTGTTCATACCCGTTGGTGATGATCCTTCTAATACTCCCCCTGTCTGTATGAATCCTATAAACTAAGTTTATATTTTATAGTTTCTCCCCCTTTTTCATTATCAAAAAAGAAATTCTAAAAATACTCACCCTAAATTTATGCTTATATTATATCATAATGACTATATAATATTCCCTGAATGGAGTAATCTTATATATCCCTCTAAATCCATGGTTCTAATATTATAATTCCCCCTAAAAATATGACTATACTAGTCTAATAAACTAAATAGAAGGATAATAAACTAAGCCAAACAATCAATATTTATAATCAATTCAAACAAGCAAATTAATCCAAACAAGCAATTCAAACAATCAATCCAAACAATCTAAACCAAATCAAAATAATATATGTCAATTTGAAAATACTTTTTGAACCTTCGACTAATCCTAGAAACTAAAATACTCCCCCTTAATCTAATACAAGACTAAACCTAGCCTAAACTCTAATTACCTTAAAACTATAATAAGACTTTAATCTGGACTAAGAAATAATCCTGATAAGATATCCTTAAAACTATAGTACAACTTAAATTAATATAAGTCAAGCAATTTAATCCAAACAATCAACCAATTTGTCATAAAACATCAATTCAAAAATAAAGTCAAACATTTCTTGTAACTTCTATTTATCCTAAAAACCTATAAAACTCCTATTATCCAGAAATGCATAAGTATATTTCTAACACACCTATCAACTACCAATGAAATTTAACCACGTCAAGTAAGTCAATCAAGTTATTCAAGTCAATCGAATCAAACAAGCCAAACAAGTCAATCAAGCCAATCAATTCAATGTAAATATGTATAGAAAAAAACACCTAATAAAGTATACTTGTTATGTGTGAAGTTACAGTTAACACGTAAATGTAAATATGTTATAGAAAAAAAACTCCTTATAAAGTATACTTGTTATGTGTGATGTTAAAGTTAACACTTAATGTAGTGTGTGCAGTGTGTTGGTTATATTGCAGTATGTCATATGCAAAGCTATATAAAGTGATATATTGAATGAAATGCAGCTTGTGATGTGAGTGATTTTAATTTGAGATGCATTGTAATTCATAATAATGATTTATGATATGAAATAAGATGTGTAACGATATTATCGTATAGAATGGTTTGATGATGATATGTATTTCTATAAAAGATACTTAAAGTAATATCCAACTATTATGCGTATATTATAAATTATTCAAATTAAAGAAAGGTAATATATATTAATTTCTAAATTTAGGTTAATGAAAATGGAAAGGATAGTAAGGATAAAAGTTTTATGGCAATTACATATATTCACAATAGATAATAAACTATTTAGTATGGTTCTATAAGAAATGTGGAGTTAAATAATCTTAGTAGGGGACTTCTTTTAAAAATAAAAAATTGAAGATCTTTTCAAAGAGAATGTATAATTTTATCAAATGAAATAAATTGTAAACATGTATTCATAATTTTATATAAAAAACTGATTTTAAAAGGACTTAAAAGTTAATTTATTATTAATCTTTTAATACAAATCAATTTTAAATTTAAACTTTAGAAATAAAAATATATTAATTTGATGAAGAACCATTTGTATGTTAAAATTATAAAAGAAATCGATACTTGTAATAAAATTATTTTTGATAAAATTTGATAATAGAAAGTAATCTGTAAATCTATAACTTCTTATACTTTTAAGACATAAAAATTATGTATATATATACACACTAAAATATTAAGTTAAATATACAAGTTTTATAAATCTTAATAAGAAATCAAAATTAGTATTAAGTTAGAGATAGTATTTGTGATAATGTGATCTAAAATTGTTATTAAATTATATGCGAAAAAATATAAGTTAAACTATGTATGTTAAATTAAATATAAAAGATATAAATTTATATTTTCTAACAATATATAATGTTTGAAAAAATTTAAATTATTTCAATCATATTAACATATCTATGTACTATATATATACTTTCAATATATAATTTTTGAAATGCATAAGTAGGTGATCAAATTCGATAACTAAAGTTTGAACTGACATTTTCATATTGAAAAGAGGTCTTTTCAATTTTGTAAATCCTAAATCAAATAGTAAGGAAATTTAAATTTAGAATAAGAAATATTTCAATTAGATTGGTATATTGATAAGTATACTGTGGTGTATCAACATATGAACCAGATTATCTAAGGAAATAAATTTCTATACCTAACTATATGCGTAGATGTATATTCCTAAATGCAATGAAAATATTGCAAGGCCTACCTCTTTTTGAAATCCTCCATTTTTTTGTTTTTCCATTGTTATGAACTACACGTTCACATCTTCCATAATTTTTCGATGAAATATGCTTCGTTGCAACAGACTCATTTTTCGGATCAGGATAATGTATTCATTTGCTAAATTTGAACACCGTATGAGAGAGATATGGAAGATTTAGTAGTTTAACCAACTTGGCACCAAAACTTGAACTTGAATTTTGAATGAATGGACACTTCAACTTTCGCAAAAGTCATGTATCTTCGTAACCATTTCTTTTCTTCTTCTTCCCGATTTTCCATTTTTAGTCAATCTTGCAAGAGCCATAACTTCATCTTTTCTTAACGGAATTAGATTAAACCAGCGGCAAATCGAAGAGAAATGCAAGAACTACGATCTAGTAACAGTTTGGGGATGAATTTGTACGGTATTGGGGTGCAGCAAGTCGAAACGGTAAGAGAGATGTATGAAATCCCGTAACAGTTTTTTTAGTTTTAGACAGCCAAATTCAAATAGTCATGTCTCACTTCATTTTCATCAAAATTTGACAATTAACCCATCAAAACGACCGCACGAACGAGGAAACAAAATTGTAAAAGGATTTGGGACGAGATAGTCTAACTTGAGGATGCAATTTGAAGATAATTGTCGATAGTTTTGGTTTCCTTCTCTCTTTTATTCACCAAAACTTCATTTAACCATTACTTGGTCAATTCTTTATGGATTCACATGAAACCAGCGGCATTACGAAGCAAATGAAGAGATGTACAGTATGAAGTTAAGCTGTATATGAAAATCCAATGTTGTAAATTGATCTAGCACTCATTTCTTTGTTGATTTACGTTATATATATATATATCCATTTCTTCTTGACGTCTTTTCACCAACCTTCATTACTCTTCTTCTCCTTTTGATTTCTACCATATGTTCATAAGAATTTTGAATTCTCAATAGCCATGTAACACACCATTTTGGAATTTGAATTTTCAACAGCCATGTCACCCATCTTACCAGAGTTTGAATATCCAATAGCCATATAACACATCTTTTCCTGTAAAACAACACAACTTTTCAAATAATCAAATAACTTTTCAAACTAAGTAATCTATAATTTTAAACAACAATATCATGATGGTTTTGTAACATATCCATATATCAAAGATTTCAAAATTTAAAAAAAATCAAAATTTTAAATTTTAAAAATCAAATTTCAAAAATCAGATTATGAGTTTAAACTAGTGTTATAAATCATTTCAAAATTTGCTATTTAATATTTTCAAAAATCAGATTATGAAATTTTGAAAGACCAAACTCTAATACCAATTGTGGGGAATGCGGAATGGATTGTTAAGACAAAACTAAAACTAGAGGGGGGTGTATAGTGTTTTTGAGAAATTAAACAAAATCTAAAACTTATACGATCTACTATATGAATCACACACCACAGAAACAATCACAGAAAAAGAATCAAACACAATCACAAAGATAAATAAAAATAAAATGCAGAAAAGGAAAGAACACACCAGATTCTATATTGGATTGGATTACTCCTACGTAGAGTCCTACGCAACACTGAATTGCATATAGTTTTATTACTATATAAATATCCAAGTACAATTTCTTTGATTTCATGGCTACAAGGTTAACATCACCCCAAAAACCCTTGATTTCATGGCTACATGGTCAACACCGATTCCAACACCCTTAATCAAGTATATTCCTTTTGATTTCCCTGCTACAAGGTTAACACCGCTCCGTTTCCTTAATTTTAAGGCTACAAGCACACGCCTTTTCCAGCCACTTCCCGAACAACTACAACAGCCCTATAACTCTTCAATGACACTTCAATTCAGAGAGTAATGAGTAGAGAGTGAGAAGAGAAGAAGTTTTTTATAAATAGAATTGAATTCAGCAGAGTGTAAGTGTTGAAATCATAAAATAAGAAATAATAATGGTGTAGAGAAATGGGATGAAGATGGAGAAGAAAAATGATGAAAAAACTCGAAATCAGCCCCTATTTATAAAATTTGAAAGGTTGCAACACTTTTGGAACGTTATAAATAGTGAAAAGACACTTCCTTTCAAAATAAAAAATATGATATTTATATGTAGGCAACAATGTATGTCGACATATCCATGTACAAAATTGAGTTTTGAGCATTTTTGAAGTGTTTTGGTATATATATATATATATATATATATATATATATATAAAATTCTGGAAATTCTTGAATTAAAACATAGTGTTATAAAGAAGTATTATGAAGTATAAAATCATGTGAAAACATAAATATAAGATATATTAACATATTTATAAAATTATAAAGTTTAAAACTATATAAATATAAAGTATATAATATATAAAACTTATAAACTACAAAACTTGAGTTTAAAATCAAAAATAGAAAAAGTAAAATAGAGAAACTTAATAAAGATTGAAGGTAGAATTTGAAAATAGAATTTGAAATCAAAATTTGAATTTGAATTTGAATTTGAACCTGGAGTGGTATTCAGAGTCTTATATAAACTAGACTATATTACTATATTTATCTTGAACTTTTGAAATCTTGAATACTCATGAGTCTTGAATCATCTCTGAATTTTGAATCTCTAGAAGCTCTTAAACTGTACAGTCTTCAGTATTAATTCCTATATATAAATCCTGCATATGTATATATATTCTAGATAAAAGTGTTAGTATATATTATAATCAATTAATATAGAAATAAGGTTGTTGTCATCAAAACTCCATTCTCCAACAGTTTTCAGGCAGTTTAGGGTGTCGGGTCATAGCCACGTGGCAGGTACCCTGCTTGAGTAGGTGATACTGGAGTAAGTGGGAAACCACCTTGTGTGGGATGGAAATGGTGGTCGGGTCGAGTTGAGAATGTTCGACCCAAAGGCCATCAAACCAGCAACTCCTATTTCTGTTCGACCAGGAGACCATCTACCCGGAGACCATCAACCAGGAGACCATAGACCCAGAGACCATCGACCCGACTACCTTTTCCTATGCTCGATCCGAAAGATGAAAAGCCATCCGGCTTGGCTTGCATTCGACTCGACTCGAGCTTAAGAACTTAGCCTGGTATGATTTTAAATTTATGGCTTGTGATTGTGGTCACTCGATTTTTGGACCTTGTTACAAGGTAGGCTAATAGCTACAAACCCATTATCTTTCAAAAGTCTACTCCAGTTAAAATTATAGTTTCGCTCTCTAAACTGATACGATTGGTTTTCATCGAAAAATAATTCATTTCTACTAGAAAAATTCTCAAAAAATTTAACACCTTAAATTTTACAAAATTCTTGGTAGAGTCTCCCCTGTACAGAAGGACTTATGCAATATTGCAGGAACAACAAAAATATATACATCGACCCACATAGTCGAGAAAATATAATTCAAAAACTAGAAAAAAAAATTATATTTTGCTTAGGCATACCTTATACGAGCGTTATTTAGCAATAAGCATTAAGCTTGCTCACTTAGCATGTAGTTATAGCCAAACTGGATCCACTCAGCTTCATGTTTCAATCGAATTGGTTTGAAGATGAATTAGCCCCTGCACTTCTTCTTAACTTAGATGAAAACTCATTAATTCCACAATCAAGCTATTGAAACTTCCACATCCATCAAATTTTCATTCATAATCGTTTGTATCACATAATATAGATTCAAACATTCAGCTTATCTACTCTAGTTTATGTTATCCAGTTTTATACATAATTTATTTATACCTAATTCATTGGTAATTTATTTCCTTTCATTTGATTCAGATTCATCAAATTCATTCAATAAGTTCTATTCCTTTAGTTAATACAAAAGATTTTCAAACATCCCACTCAAATTCATTAACTTGGATATATTTCCATTTTCCAAACACAAGTCAAATTCTTGTTGACTTAAGTTACATTTGATTTCAGAATTCAAGTTCAATTTCAACTTATAAGATTCACATAAATTAAGTTAAATATTAAAATTCATATTTCATTTCCTAAGCCAATTTAAATTCAATTCAAATCAACGTTGGTATATTTATTAACAATATTAAAATATTTAAGAAAACTATTACTTTTATCTTCTATTACAAAATATACTGGGCAAAAATAATTTAAAATAATTTCATATTCAATTACAAATATGTGCTATCATATATACACTAAAACTCGATCAAGGGTATTACTAACCTCATCTCTATTGAGTTACGCCACAGAGCCAAGGTTATTACTAAGCCTTATTATCTAATACCAACTTTAGTGACTCGAAAAATCTGACACTCGAATTTCTGACAATAATAAATAATTAAGTATTACTTGACAAAAACCTAAGTATCGAAAACCTAGATTGTAAATAGAAAGAAGTCATAGGGTGAGAAAAGAAAGAAAGAAATATTAGGATAAAAGAATAAGAAGATCGGAGTCTCAACGTGAAACAAATAAAATATAATATATCAAAACTCTTTACACAAGAAAAAACTGTATATATATATATATATATATATATATGATTACAACAATAGATTATATATACATTCCAATACAACACACAATGGAAAATAATCTATTACAAGAAACGGATATACATCTTGACTTCAATTTCCCTTCGGAAGCTCCAAGTGAAACCTAACTTGAAAATATACTTGGTCTGACCCGAGTACATTTGAAGCAAGGCAAAATATACCCAGATCAGTCTGGAATACTTTCAATGATAAATTCATAGCACATAAACTAGTTTAACTTTAGAAAACCTTTTGATATAATGGAACTCTCGTAAGACATAACCACACATAAACATGACATGTGTTTTTACCTTGCAATAACCAAATTACTTTTATATCAAGTCCCAATGATATTATAATAATGTCTATCAATTCAGAAATAAATAGGAACATAGCTGGAAAGCTTGCATCTCACTTCCCAACATAGATGGTGTACAACTAATAACGTACGACTCATATTTGAGTTTGGATTTCCAACATGACAAGGTATGGGACCACCTCTCGATTAGTGTACCTCTAGAGACAGTACACTAAGGTTCAATAAGAACTTCTTACAACCTTCCACACATGACCAACCACTCAGTCAACTTGAGTGTATCAAATATATTATCACCACAGTTGGTAGCAACCCAAACCGTATTTCCATAAGATACCAAAACGATAGAAGAACAAATGAAATTTCTCTAGATGGTGACAATACACCCTAATGGGAATGATCCATAGAGCCATGTTGCATGCCCGATTTCTATCAATTCTCAGCTGGTGAGGCTTGAGGTTACGATTACCTTTTCAAAACATCACATTATCTTTGAATGCCACATCATCAGATCCGTCAAACTACTAATTGACGCCCACAAATATACTCTAGGTGTTAAGCTAAGTGAAGTTTCCTTCTTTGCCACTAAACTTGGTATATTTGTAAAAATAAACATACATGATATTAATACTCTATCATACATTCGTCCATACAAGTCATCCAGAAACATGATGAACCAAAGGACCCCTCCTATAGCATCCTGTATGGGAATCACCTAAGGATCTGTAGTGAGAAGTCCTTGTAATCCAAAGATTTCAATCATGATAGAATCACAAATCATAATAACTCTTGGGGCGAACCAGAGAAATTTAATCACTAGTTCTTCCGCTCATGAAGATCCATGGTCTTCAATGCTCTATCTTTATAAATATTTCTATATGTTAGTTTCGAACGCGTAGTCAGTTCAAAGTGGTTTTGGGTCAAGCTCCCATTCCAGTCTCTTCGAACTAACACGTCAAAGGTTCAACAATATCCATTGAAAGTCGGGTTTTTGACTATCAATCACAAATGTATTGTCAAGTACATCGACAGCTCAGAACCTTTTAATTGAAATCACTTATTAAAATCAGTTTATCGATTTTTACAAATTGATTCTACGTATCTATCTCAACCCATCTCATCTACTTTCGTTATTTTGAAAATAGTGATCAATACTAATATTTTTAAAATAGACATATTTACCAAACTCCATTCTTTGTTTCCTTTATCTCAAAATATAGCTATATTTCACAAAAGCCACTTTTTTTCCATTATCTTGGAAATATCATTGTATATACCATTAGTCAATCAGTATACTTTTAACTACCAATCTCATCTGAGGCAAAATAACGACAGCCGCGCGATGTATTTTTATAATATAACCATAACGATTAACTTTAACTTAAAAACTATTATCAATTATAGTTTACAATCTCTCTTGTGGAGACTAAAATTCTATTCTCGATATCCAATTTGATTTTAAAACCAACATAACCTTTTATTCTCATTTTCCGAAACCAAACCACTGAAAACAAATTATATCTTTTACCTTTTATAACGGGCACATTCCTAATTCCCTCTTTATATTTCTTTGCTATGAGCATATCAATATACTTCCCAAACCCATTTATATTTCCTTACTTCGGAAATATCGCCTTATATACATAATCTCTTTCGTATTTCCTTTACTCCGGAAATATTATTATTATATATCCAAAATTTTCCTTTTATTTCCTTTACTTTGAAAATAACGTTCTATTTACTTAATCCAAATGGTATAATCTAATTATCACTCTTATAAGTGGAGCACAACGATGTCAATAGGCACATTGTTTAAAATATAACTTCAAATAATTTATTTATCTTTCAAACCTTCATATTAACGGTAAAGATATGCAAATATTTTTTAAATCTCCAGTATTCATTTTCGTCTCAAAACTATGTAACTTCTCGTTCCATCTTTTTCCAAAATCTCAACCATTTACTTATTTCATTAAATAAGTGTATTTCCAAAACATTACTATTTCATTATTTAGAAAATAATGTTATATACTTAACCAATTGGTATAAGGATAATCATACTCCATAGTTGGGTCAAACAATGTTAAGTAATACATTGTTTACTATAAAACAAAATGGTTTTTTTTAATTATATTTCTAAATCTTGTAAATTAAGGTTGCAATCCTTTTATTATGGAATGAAAAACCTATTTCCAAATATCTTCTAGCATCACAAAACAGTACTATCCTTTGAAAATAGTAAAGTCATTCAAGTTGGGGTATTTTAATTACCTCTCAGATGTTGATCGACAACGTTCTTATCTTAAGATTGATAAAAGCTTGTAACTCAAAAGTGATAAAAAAACTTAATTTCCCTTTGATTTCAAATGTGGTTTTATAAACCGTTTCTTATATTTGAAATTCTGAATTATAGTCACTTTAGTTAATTTGATTTATTAAGTAAATTTCCACTAAAACACGTCTTTTAGCTTTAAACTATCTTAACATAATTATTATTGCAACCTTTGGATTTATTATAAAAATCCTTTAGCAATTAATTTGCTCCAACTGTTTTAAGCATCCTTAACTTGGATTTTATTACTAGAAATCCGTTTACCAAATTCTTTACATTAAACATCTTTAACTTGGATTTTATTTTTGCAAATTTACTTATCAAATGTGTTATACAAAACTACTAAATATCCATTCCTTTGCATTTTGAAATCCTTGTTTCAATTTCAACATTTCATTTAATTCAACTCTTAAGTAAGTGTTTATATTTAAAGTCATCTTCTTGGTTTTAAACCTCTTTACAACCTTTGTTTGGATTTATTTTCAAATCCCTTTATGCTAATCCATTTAGCATGTTATAATAATTCAAGTAGGATTTATTACTAAATCATGTATCATATTCTAATCCATTAATAATCTTCTTTGAAAGAAAAAAAATCACATTTCAGTTAAATTCATTTTACTTAATTAAATAATTAAGTAAAAATGTTATTTAAATCTCTGTAATTACTTACACATTCCATTTACAAACCCTTTTTTTAACTTGGATTATAAACCCCTTTATAAAACTGTTTCCAGACTTTAATTAAATGTTATTACCACTTGATCACTTCTTAATTGAATTCCAATCAAAAGTAATTGCCTTACTTATCATTGATTAAAATAATTATTAACTTCATTATTAACTGCAGTAAAAGTAGTTAACTTTGTCATTAACTAAACATAGAATAATTAATCATTTTTAATTGCTAAATAATAATTAACTTTATAAATAATTTGATAACCACTTTAAACCACAAATAAATAAAGATTAATTGATCTTTATGACTCTTGTGACACCCCACGCCTGTTACTCACTAAGGGAATGCATTAAGTCTCGTGAAGCATTATAGGGAATAAGAACATAATAAGACAAGACAGACATGTAAAATAGCAGCCGAATTAAAAACTTTATTTAAATCAAAACATCATGGTCCCAAATGCTAAGTTTACATCATAAGTAACTAATTAAATTAATAATCTGTCTTGCCAAAAATATCAGAGTACAAAAGCATAAACCATATTTCCCTTGCAAAGCCATAAGAGAGTTGACAAGCAGTCAAAGGGATACATCTATATCCAAAATCCAAGCTAAGCTGAATGAATCCAAATCAACTCTAAGCACTTCCACCCTGAGAACCTTGGTGTGCGGGGGGGAGGGGGAGGGGGGACGGAAGAGAGAGAGAGAGGAGGAAACAAAAAGGGTCAGACATAAAGTCTGGTGAGTCTAGTTACTTTTAAATATAAATAAATAGAAGTATCATGGCAGGTATATAAAACTGGAAGAACAAGATAACAGTAACAATAACAATAACAAGTGTGAACTGAGCAAGATAAGATGAACAGGATATATTGCGCTTCTTAAATACATTTCTCTGCATCGCGCAGATACTAGTATATCAGAAATAGAATGATCCCTACTAATATCGTTCCATTACATTTTCTTGGTTATTAGGTTACTTGGGTTAATTGCACTCAAGACTTATACGCGCATCGTACCTAGTTACTTTTCCATGGGTTCACCTTATACAATATATGTAGCTATCTCCTAATATTGAGATATACCCCGTGGCACCCCACTCGCACAGTTTACACCGTAATGAACACAATCCCTTATCATATGCTGGAGTGACGAACTGATCTCTATATAAAATATTACGTTCCTTATATATCTATCATTACTATGCTACGTAAGCGTATGGACTGCCACCATGGATCGAATCAGATTCCTTATCGGAATAATGCCCTCTAGTCTATGATACACCACCCAGAGTAGATATGCATGTATCTTGATTGTCTCACGTATGTACTATAATTGTAGCACGATGCCTCAATCGCACGTCCTCAAAGGTGCATCGAGTTCCGTCATAGGGCTAAACAAGACACATAGAACTCGATCGGGAGCTTTTCCATATCTATACAGACCGCCTTTAAGTTCCTTCAAATACAAATACTCCTCGGGCCTGTTTTTCATGGTGACTATGGCCCGACCTCGGCCCCTCCCTCAGCTAGTAAAGACTATAGAGCTAAGCGACCGCCCCTAATAATAACCAATCTAAACATCCATGTGGCGTTTACGCTCAACCCCGTACCTCGATAGAGAAAGGTGAAATAATATCTTGGGTTTAGCTCTAGTCTTTTCGCATCCCGCTGGCCGTCAATGACAGATATATGACGCTCTACTATCCTTGTTGTTCGTGACCCTCTCTACCTCCTCGTGAGGCAACCGTCGAATCACCCTGGTGTCACCTTGTCACAACATTCTGACTGCATAGCTACATCTGTAGTCAAAGCCCACTCACTTAGTAGTTACGCGCAGACCCAACCTCTGCGAGTACATCCTAAGACATCTATCAGCACACAAAGGACTACTAGGAGCACCTCACGTACTTCAGGAAGCCGTGTGCTTCCCCTTCTCATTCCTTTGGAGTCGTCACAACAATTAGATGAATGTGCGCTCCCCTCGTGTCTTATAGCACATCGATGATCTATCCGGTTAGGTTATTCATCCTTAAACATATGGACTGGTCCAAGCGCCTTTCTTTAATATGTTGTTAGACCCTATGTCTAAACATTCCTTTACGCGCTTGCCTTACCTGACCGGGTTTCCATTTAACTTGGTTATTCCCATTCATATTGAATTCTTATTCAAATTAGCAAGTTTCTCTTGCTTATTAATTTCAGTCATATAACTTAATACATTTAAGTTTATTAATAAGCCCACGACATGTTTTTTTTCTAAATTGTGGCCCAAGGTCTGTAATCCTCAATCTATTTTATATTCTTGCTTGGTTACATCATTACAATAACATGTTCTCCTTAATACGTTGTTAAGTATATCTCAATTCACATGTTTCCTAATTAACATGTCATTTACCATTTATGATTAAATATAACTTTTTATTTTATAATTTTTCCACATTCCTTCTCAGTTTATCATAAATTCAACTTACACCGTCAATATAAATTATCGTCGTTTACTTAGCAGATTATTACGCATATCTAGTTCTATCATTTTTACAAGTTATGCTTACCCTATAAGGGTGTCTTTAATTACATAACTTTATTATATTTTCCACCAGTTATGTATACCACTAGGTGTCTTTAATTACATAACCTTATTGGGTTAAGTTCATGGGCCTATATGTAAATATTACCCACCCCCTCTATTTTACTTAACCTAACCACTAGCCATCCAATTTTAGTTAACCCTAACTTAAGTTCATAATAATACAATCCTTATGGATTAAATTAGGTTAACTATTCTAATTCATTACCATGTCTAATTATGGTAATAATAGGCTAGACCTCCCACATTAGGCCTACAATGTGTGGATGCTGGATATGCCGGTCGGGTCCGGACAGTCTTATACCACAGTTGAGCCTAACCTCGTGCCTTAACCCGATTCGTACTTGCATACTTAGACCTCTCACATTAGGTTCAACATTAGTGGCTGCTGGATATGTCGGTCGGGTCCGGGCAGACTTCCACCACTAATGCAACCTAACCTCGTGTCCTAAGTGCATTTAAAATTCCTAATTGTAATTACTAGACATTTCATTTTTATCCAAATCTATCTATGTCATTATAGGTGATTATTTATCTTTTTCCCCATATTTTATTATATGCCCAATTCACTATTCAAATTATAGACTTTTACACCCCTTTTCAGCTAACCCTTTAATTATGCACCATATGCTCTTTTTCCCAAGTTATAAGTCAAGGCATATATATATATATATATATGTTATGCACAAACCCTAACCTACATATTTTCCAATTTATGTCCCTAGTCCATATTCACCCATTTCAATACATGTTATACCCAAATCCATATTCACATATTTTCCAATGTATGCCTAAAATTCATATTCATTTACGTCCCAATTTATGCCTCAAATCAGTATTTAGACATGTCCCATTTTATACCCAGTTCCATATTTACATTTATTCCAATGTGTGCCTAAATTCGTATTATCCAACAAGGCATATGCCCCCGAACCCTTCTTCGTATATTTCCAAATTTGTGCCCAAATTTAGAACCTTATTTTCCCATATCAATTATTCCCCAAATTATGTCTTTCCCCATCATTCCCAATTTCGCATGTTCGCATTTTTCAGCATTAGGCCTAGGCCCGAAGGCAGCCTGACTATATAAAAATAAAAAGGGAAAAAGAGGGAGAGAAGAGAATCAAGAATAGGCATAATAACGAATCAATAATAAACTGATAGAAATAGGCATAAACTGAATAGGCATATTATGACAAGATTTAACCTGGTGGCGATATGAACATATAAAAGCAGATCTGATAATTTTGTCATAATAGAACTGATTAGGCACCGATTCAAGATCCAATTTTTAATATACATATCAAGATTACTATTTAAATATTCAGATCTAAAAATAACATGAACTTACAGTGAATAGAACTAAGGAAATGGATCCAATTTACTGCGAAGAACATGTTGAATAAGCTGTTGTAGCCATTGCTGAGTTTGTTCTAGCAATCTTCGAATATGTATAATCTTCTTTGAATTGATTTAGAAGAAGAAAGGTCATTTTAAATTTTCGTTACAGCAGAGCTTCGCCGTCAGCATTATTTTTAGAATAATAAAACCGAGGTCTAGGGTCCTTTATATAGCCTAGGGTTCATGAATCTAGCTCCAAAATCGTCCAGGTTCAGAAAAAAGTTTCCAAAGCCACGGGTAGTTCGACCCGCCTTCAGGTGGGTCGACCCCTAGGTCGATCCCCCTTCATGGGTGTCGACCCTTAGGTCGACCCCCTTTATGGGTGTCGACCCCGGGGTCGACCCACATGTGCCTAAGTCGATCCGTAGGTCGACCCAACAGTCTCGGGTCGACTTTAAAATGTCGACCCTTCCTCGATTTGCGCGCCGGATTCCTGGTTTTGCTGATTTTTGAATTTATATGTACATATATTTTCCTTATATGCATACAAACTTCAAACCTTAATAACTTCTTCATACGGTGCCCGGTTGACTCAAACTGGCTGTTTATCTTGACCAGAATTCCGAGACGGACGCAATGGCGTGTTCCATTTTGCTTAATTCTGAATATTTAATTAAGTTTTTCTTAATTCATTGTTAATAGTGTATTTCACACTAATTATTCTTTAATTCATCATCTTTTGCATCATTAAAATTTCAGGGTGTTACATTCTCCCCAACTCAAAGGATTTCGTCCCCGAAATCTCTAAGTTAAGAAGAATGTATATCCTAACATCCAACAATTATACATCCATCTAGCAATCACAGGCATTCATTGTCCTTAAAGAATTTCTAATGCTTTTATGAACATATGCAATAGTGTGTGTATATGTCCATAAACTAATGCGAAGGATTAGGCGGTCTACTGATTCAGTTGACCTCCTTAATGCAATGTATGTTTGTGCCATGCAACCAAAATGTATGCAAATCATTCTAATCCATGTATGTTCTATTTGTTTACACAATCATACATCCACAGCAACATCAATGTAACTATAGTCCATAAAAATTTAAAAATGTACACTCCTCAATATGCAATATGCAAGTGATTGAGCCGATCTAGTGCCTATCGTGTGTGTATATGAATCCCCGAGCAATCACTAGCAACCACTTGCATCCATCAAACATAACATGTCTCAAACACATGTTTACGTTCATTAGTTTTCTACCTAAAGACTCGATCGATAGGAGATATCCAAACGATAGATACAAGTATTAATTCGAAGCTTGGAAAAAGAAGTTAAGAACATATTCTCGAAAAGGAAAGGATATGAAGCGCGAATCTTGTCTTCATCCTCCCAAGTAGCGTCCTCGTAGCCATTTCCCCATTGCACCCTTACTAGCTTCACTTCTTTGTTGCATGATTTCTTAACCTCCGATCCAAGTATGCAAGTTGGAACTCGTCCTACCATTGCTTCCTTCTATACTTCCACTTCCTCTCACAAGTTTGGCTCCACTACCTCGAACTCTATACACTTTATTGCCTCTTGAATGAATAGTCATCTTAGAATGACGGGCTTCCTCAAGTACTATCTTCAATAGGTTTCCCATTACGATATAATTCACCTAACAAACCTCCTCTCAAGTAGCTCCCCTACTTGCTTATCAAGTTCCCTCTTTCCTTTTAGGAGTCACATGTCACAAATCATCGATAGATATATCAAGAGGTTCTAGGAGACTAAGCATGATAGACCCTTTTTGGGTCATAAGAAATTTTGAGAGTCCTTCTATGGCAAGTCAGAAGTCTAACGACCCTCCTCTCACAATCTAGAATGGCTTATATGGTTAACCCATCCATCCTAGAATCAAACTGTATCTTATGAAATCAAGAACATATGCATCGTAACCAAACTCGACGCCTAACATAGAGATTCTCTAACCCCGACAAATCCTCGATAAATGAGCTGTTTTCCTAATGGGTTTGAGACACTATGGGATCCAAAACCATACTAGTGTGCAGAGACTCAACTAAAGGATTAGATATAAAAGAATGCGAAGCGCCTGAAAAAGAATCCTAATAGGATGATCAGAAATAGAAATCAATCCTTTGATGGAAACTTTCCTAACCCTATCATGTCCACCAGCTATGAGAACGATAGCTTGCCCCTAGAAGTTCCTTCCCTCTGGCCTTGTCTTTGTCTCTTCGGGTACACCTTAATGAGGTGTCATGCGTTACCAAAGTGGTAACAAATGCCTTTTCTCTTTCTGCAATCCTTCTCCAGATGATCCACCGTTCTGAAATTATGGTATTTCCTCTTTTCTACTTTGGGTTATGCTCCTTAGCCCCAACTCCCTTATTCCTCTTTTTACTATCCTTGTACCACATGCTAACAAGTCTCTTGAAAGCGACCTCCATTGCACGGAAATTCTTTCGAGGCTTGAGAGAAAATAAGACGCAGGTGAAACCACTACGGCTAAAGATGGAGGTTGGGCACTTCTTTGCCCTTCGACATGTACCGTAGTTTTAACATGCCTACGGAACCGTGCCAAAATAGGAATACCCTTTCTAGAGGAAATGGTTCCTCGAACAAAAAGGAAAAGGAATCAAGCGGAGAATTGAGAAGATATTTATGGCTTTGGGAAATATGCTTTTCAAAAACAGACCTTTTATTTTAAAATACTTTGTTTTTGAGACCTTTTTGAAAAAAAAAATCAAAGAACTTTATCCGATCTTATAACCATATGCTCTAATACCAAATGTGACACCACTCGTCCGTTAATGTCACTCACTAAGGGAATGCATTAAGTTTCGTGAAGCATTATAGGTAAATAAGAACATAATAGCACAAGATAGACATGTAAAATAGTAGCGGAATTAAAAACTTTATTTAAATCAAAACATCATGGTCCCAAATACTGAATTTACATCATAAGTAACTAATTACATTAATAATCTGTCTTGCCAAAAATATCAAAGTACAAATGCATAAACCATATTTCCCTTGCAAAGCCATAAGAGAGTTGACAAGAAGTCAAAGTGATACATATATATCCAAAATCCAAGCTAAGCTGAAAGAATCCAAATCAGCTCTAAGAACTTCCACCCTGATAACCTAGGGGGGCGGAAGAGAGAGAAGAGGAAACAAAAAGGTTAAACATAAAGTCTGGCGAGTCCAGTTACTTTTAAATATAAATAAATAAAAGTATCATGGCAGGTATATAAAACTGGAAGAACAAGATAAAAATAACAATAACAAGTGTGAACTGAGCAAGATAAGATGAACATGATATATTGCGCTTCTTAAATACATTTCTCTGCACCGCGCAGGTACTAGTATATCAGAAATAGAATAATCCCTACTAATACCGTTCCATTACGTTTTCTTGGTTATTAGGTTACCTGGGTTAATTGCACTCAAGACTTATACGCGCATCGTACCCGGTTACTTTCCCATAGATTCACCTAATACAATATATGTAGCTATCTCTCAATATTGAGATACACCCCATGGTACGCCACTCGCATGGTCTCCACCTTAACGAACGCAGTCCCTCATCCTACGCCGAGGTGACGTACGGATCTCTATATAAAATGTTACGTTCCGCATATGTCTATCATTACTATGCTACGTAAGCATATGGACGACCACCATCAATCGAATCAGATTCCTTATCAGAATAATGCCCTCTAGTCTATGATACACCATGCAGAGCAGATATGCATGTATCTAGACTGTCCCACGTATGTACCGTAATTGTAGATCGATGCCTCAATCGCACGTCCTCTAATGTGCACCGAGTTTCATGGCAGGGCTAAACAAGAAACACGGAACTCAGCCGGGAGCTTTTCCATATCTGTACAGGCCGCCTTTAAGTGCCTTCAAATACAGATATTCCTCGTGTCTGTTTTCCATGGTGGCTATGGCCCCACCTCGTCCCCTCCCTCAACTAGTAAAGACTACAGAGCTAAGCGACCGCCCCTAATAACAACCAATCTAAACATCCACGTAGCATCTACCCTCAACCTCGTACCACGATAGTGAAAGGTGAAATGATATTTTGGGTTTAGCTCTAGTCTTTTCGCATCTCGCTGGCTGTCGATGATGGATATCCGAGGGTCTACTATCCTTGTTGGTCGTGACCCTCTCTACCTCCTCGTGAGGCAACCGTCGAATCACTCTGATGTCACCTCGTCACAACATTGTGGCTGCATAGCTAAATCTGTAGTCAAGCCCCACCCACCTAGCAGTTACGCGCAGTCCCAACCTCTGCGAGTATAGCCTAAGACATCTGTCACCGCACAGAGGACTACTAGGAGCACCTTACGTACTTTAGGAAGCCGCGTGCTTCCCCTTCGCATTCCTTTGGAGCTATCGTAACAATTAGATGAATGTGCACTCCCCTCATATCTTATAACACCTCGATGATCTACCCCGTTGGGTTACAGACTGCTCCAAGCGCCTTTCTTTAATATGCTGTTAGACCCTATGTCTAAACATTCTTTTACGCGCTTGCCTTACCTCACCGGGTTTCCATTTAACTTAGTTATTCCCATTCATATTGAATTCTTATTCAAATTACCAAGTTTCTCTTGCTTATTAATTTCAGTCCATATAACTTAATCCATTTAAGTTTATTAATAAGCCCACAATATGTTATTTTCTAGATTGTGGCCTAAGGTCTGTAATCCACAATCTATTTTATATTCTTGCTTTGTTACATCATTACAATAACATGTTCTCCTTAATACATTGTTAAGTACATCTCAATTCACATGTTTCCTAATTAAAATGTCACTTACCATTTATGATTAAATGTAACTTATTTATTTTATAAGTTTTCCTCATTCTTTCTCATTTAATCATAAATTCAATTTACACCATCACTACAACTTATCGTTGTTTACTTAGCATATTATCACGAATATCTAATTCTATCATTTCTACAAGTTATGCTTACCCTACAAGGGTGTCTTTAATTACATAACTTTATTATATTTTCCACTGGTTATATATACTACTAGGTGTCTTTAATTACACAACCTTATTGGGTTAAGTTCATGGGCTTATATGTAAATATTACCCACCCCCTCTATTTTACTTAATCCACCAACTAGCCATCAAATTTTAGTTAACCCTAACTTAAGTTCATAATCATACAATCTTTATGGATTAAATTAAGTTAAGTAGTCCAATTCATTACCATGTCCAATTATGGTTATAATGGGCTAGACCTCCCACATTAGGCCTATAATGTATGGATGTTGGATATGCCGGTCGGGTTCAGGCAGTCAAATTCCACAGTTGGGCCAAACATCGTGTCTTAGCCCGATTCGTATTTGCACACTTAGACCTCTGACATTAGGTTCAACATTAGTGGCTGCTGGATATGCCGGTCGGGTCCGACCAGACTTCCACCACTAATGCAACCTAACCTCGTGTCATAAGTGCATTTACAATTCCTAATTGTAATTACTAGACATTCCATTTTTATCCAAATCTACCTATGTCATTATAGGTGATTATTTCTCTTTTTCCCCGTATTTAATTATATGCCCAATTCACTATTCAAATCATAGACTTTTATACCCCTTTTCAATTAACCTTTTAATTATGCACCATATGCCCTTTTTCCCAAGTTATAAGTCAAGGCATACATACATATATATATATATATGTTATGCACAAACCCAAATCTACATATTTTCCAATTTATGTCCCTAGTCCATATTCACCCATTTCAATGGAAGTTATACCCAAATCCATATTCGCATATTTTCTAATGTATGCCTAAAATTCATATTCACATATGTCCCAATTTATGTCCCAAATCAGTATTTAGACATGTCCCATTTTATACCCAAATCCACATTTACATTTATTCCAATGCGTGCCTAAATTCATATTATCCAACAAGACATATTACCCCAAACCGATATTCGTATATTTCCAAATTTATGCCCAAATTTTGATCCATATTTTCCAATATCAATTATGCCCTAAATTATGTCGTTCCCCATCGTTCCGAATTTCGCATGTTTGCATTTTACAGCGTGAGGCGTAGGCTCGAAGGTAGCCCGGCTATGTAAAAATAAAAAGGGAAAAAGAGGGAGAGAAGAGAATCAAGAATAGGCATAATAACGAATCAATAATAAACTGACAGAAATAGGATTAAACTGAATAGGCATATTCTGACAAGATTTAACATGGTGGCGATATGAACATATAAAAGCAGATCTGATAATTATGTCATAATAGAACTGACTAGGCATCGATTCAAGATCCAAATTTCTATATACATATCAAGATTACTATTTAAATATTCAGATCTAAAAATAACATGAACTCACAGTGAATAGATCTAAGGAAATGGATCCAATTTACTGCGAAGAACATGTTGAATAAGTTGTTGTAGCCATCGCTGAATTTGTTGTAGCAATCATCGAATATGTATAGTCTTCTTTGAATTGATTTAGAAGAAGAAAGGACATTTTAAATTTTCATTGCAGTAGAGCTTCGCCGTCAGCATTATTTTTAGATGAATAAAACCTAGGTCTAGGGTCCTTTATATAGCCTAGGGTTCATGAATATAGCTCCAAAATCGTCCAGGTTCAGAAAAGAAGGTTCCAGCGCCACGGGTAGGTCGACCCCTCTTCATGGGTGTCGACCTGGAGGTCGACCCCGGGGTCGACCCCCATGTGCCTTAGTTGACCCCCTAGGTCAGCTCAGCAGGGTCTCTGGTCGACTTCAAAATGTCGGCCATTCCTCGATTTGCACGCCGGATTTCCAGTTTTGCTGATTTTTGAATTTTTTTGAATTTATATGTATGTATATCTTCATTTTATGCATACAAATTTCAAACCTTAATAACTTCTTCATACGGTGTCCGATTTACTCAAACCAGGTGTCTATCTTGACCAGAATTTCGAGACGGACGCAATGGCGCTGTCCATTTTACTTAATTCTGAATATTTAACTAAGTTTTCTTTAATTCATTGTTGATAGTGTATTTCACACTAATTGTTCTTTAATTCATCATCTTTAGCATCGTTAAAATTTCGAGGTGTTACAAATCTCGTTAAGTTTAACGACTTTTGTAAGTCTATTCCTCTTAGATTAATTTAATCAAATTAATCCATTGATCAATTTCAATTAAAACGATTGATTTTGTGACGACCTCCCATAACCCCTGCACAAAACAAAAGGAATTATGCGCTGAAAGGCGTGCCAGGAAGCTATGGACGATCATCAGAGTAGGTAAACATAAGCGGAGCCTGTCGTAAAACTCAAAGCGCAAGGATAAAATATAGTAGAGCATATAGAACCGGTACAAATAATGGAACATTATATAACAAACTTCTGAAAACTTTCACAAAATCCTAAAAGGTTATCCGCACATCATAGGAATGTCAAAGTCTGTACATGAAGCCTTACTACAACACTCAGAGATCAACTCAAACAACAGAAATAGAAATACTAGATAGTAGTAAAGATAATGCACCAGCCTCCTGCTTGTCTTCGCATAACAGCATCGTCCTCACTAATCACCTATCACCTGCTACCTAGTTTGCCCATCCACAATCGATGAACAACCTAAGGTAATAAGAGGAAACATAAAATCTTGAGTCAGACAACAGTCTTAGTGAGAGATAAAACAACTAAGAAATTTCAATAATAAAGTATATGAGAATGGATAGATAAACATACTAATCTACTCCAAAATACATGAGAAGAACTCAACTCCCGCCTTCCCACATCGGACAGTGATAGCCTTTACGATAACATTTCGACCATACATCCATGGAAACCATAACACCCATTCAATCATGCAAAACACTCGTGACATCCAAATTATATATCCCACGTAAACCATCCTAATCGTACTCAACATCCATCAAGCACAAGCCCTAAAGGCCTGAACCAATATCAGACAAGTACCAAAGGAACATCTCCTTCGACGTTGCACAATCTACATGAGATGGTACAAATAGAATAACCAATCATCTATGACTGACTCTGACTATCACCGCCAATCCTACTTTGAAACCATCGTTAATTGTATGATGACCAACCTTGCTATATGTCTAGGACTAATGGTGACCCCAGTTCTAGCACAAACTCCATACGCCTTTCAACGATACATATGTATGTCCAACCAAGACAACTAGGCCTTTCAACGATACCCAAGGTACTCGACCTACAACCGGTCTTTTAGGTGCCCCTATCGTACCCCTGCTTTGAGCCTTCTAGAACTTACGACAACGATAATCTCTCGAACTTTGCATTTCTAATCATCCAATCCGACAACTTTTCATAAGTTAAGCAACCTTCTCGAGCAACCATTATCCACGACTCACGACCTTTGAGTTGCCACCTCATTCGTTGTTACATGCCGATCAGCGAACACATTCAACACTTTAAGTATTCCCACTTGAACTTACTTCGAAGTCATAACATCACTGAGCCAAATTACATCACTACGTTGCAGCTAGGGTTCGGGGGGTTGCCCCCAAAAATATCCTTTTCAAGCCTTTTTGTTCAAATCTGAGTCATACCAAAAAAATAAAATTTTCCGAATTGACCCTGGTACGACCGACCCAACCTCTTAACCAACCCTCATGCTCGACCATGGCTGCTGCTTGACCTTGGCCTGCTCGAACCTGGAACACTCGACCCTAGCATGTTCGTCCCTGGCATGCATGACCCTGGCATGTTCGACCTTGGCATGCATGTTTCTGACCAAGTCCTGCTCGACCCACACGTGTATGACCCTGACCAAGTCCTGCTCGAGCCTAGGCTCACTCGATCCAAGCTCGCTGGACCCGACCAAAACTTGCCCGACCCCCATGCATTTTTTCTTGATCGACCTAGTTCCCCATGCTCGACCGATCCCTATGACTTGGACCCGAAGTCACACTCGACCCTTGGCCTGTACAGCCCCAAACCAAGTCCAATTTCGACCAAACTTCCGCTAAACGACAAATCGGATGAAATATTCTTCTCTAATTCATCCAATATGACCACAAGCATATAATGAAATCATTGGCAAAATGAATATGACGATTATCACTAAAACCATTCAATTCACCAAAATCATTGTAAATGAACATATGATTTAACTTGCATATGCATATGCATACGGAATGACATAGAAATTACTGGTTTAAACTTGCTAAATTAGACCATAGGGTGATTCATATGAAATGGACTTATCAAGGTATAGATCTATGAGAAAATGCTTGAATTTTATGAAAAACATAATCAAACATTCATATACTTCATTGAATCCTGTCAGAGATGCAAATCAATCACCGATTTTCCAAAAAAGCTAAAATCAATGTATTAAGATCCCTGACAACAAGCAATTCGAACCAAACCCCTTGATCCGATGAATTCCGAATCTCCAATGGTGTAGATCTTCGATTACTTCCTTAGATTTTGATTTTTAATGATGGAAAGGTGTTAAAGGAAGGAGGAATGTAGGCCACCAAATGAGAGAATAGGGAATCTAAACCCTTTCCCATATCCCTTACCCCTATTTACAGCTTCCACCAGCAACTAATAGGCCTCTACAAATCAGCCCATTAAGGCTCCCAAACCTAAATAGCAAACTAAAAACCTTAAAACAATGATTCCTCCAAACCGTTGGGCCAAATCTTTAATGTAACCACTCTATGAAAAGCAATCATCATTTCCTTTTCAATGGCATAGGTCTCACCTCCTGATTCGACCTAAGTCAAAAGTTTTTCCCTATACAAGGTTTATAGGGTTAAAATGGTCACAAATGAAATTGGTAAAAATTATTGACATGTCTCACATCCCCATAAGCAACTTTTTAATATATGAGAATGATCCAACCCTCAGGGAATAAAATAAAAATATTTTACGATCTTTCGATATATAAAATGCAGGCTGTTACAGACTTAGTCAATTTGCAAACATAAGTTAACTTGTTAACTGATTTCCACTAACCCTATTAATTAAATTAATTAATAACATAATTAATTTAATATAATCCCATTTGATTTTTTTCATAAAAACAGTTATGCAAACATACTAAACCGTAAGTAAATTCCTGGCTTCCAGCTCATAAAACTTATTAAAGACAAAAGGATTCATTATATAAATCATTTAATAGTTTCTTTTGTAAAACATGATTATAAATATAGATATAATTATTAAACTTCTATTTTAAATAACTTATATAAAATAAAATTGAAAATTTCAATTCAGTAATTAAAATAAATTTTACAACTTAAAACTTCGTCAATTCGCCTAACGACAAATCAACGTCTAAAAATGGTGGATTCTAGGCCATTCACTACCAATCCCTTAACCAATATTATCTATTGATTAAAACACAACAATCGTTGAAATTAAATCGAACGATTGAAATCCAATCAACCATCAACATCCAAACAGGATATAATGTCATTTGGGATAAGCAGTTTATATATGAATAATATGAAAAACAAATAATGAACAATTTATTTGAGGAATCCAGTTGGATCCATCCAACATGTTATTCCCTGCATCTAAATCATAATATCGTTTAATAATAACATGTAAAATGGTTTTTATTAATTTAATGCATTTAACAAATAACCAATAATAATCTATAACATCCAATCACCTAGTTTTATATTATTAACTATAAATTATAGTTATATGAATCTATCACATCGTAGGATTCAAGAAAGCATGAGATTTAACTCACCATTTATCTCGATTGTTGATCACCGCGTTGTTCTATTTAATTATAAACAAGCGTTTAAATTAAAAAGTTCCAAATTCCTTCCGATTCCATCCAAAACAGCTTGACTACGTAGTCTTCATCTCTGCGATTCCAGTGCTCCTCGCTTCGTTCGAATCTGATAACGTATGACAAATATACTAAGGTTACAAGTTTATATAATTTTAACGATGAACAATGGTTATTATAATAATTAATTTAGTTAACTAACTATGATTGGAACCTTAATGACGTGATAACTTTTCAACTTTTCGTTTTCGTCATAATCAAACCCAACATCGTAATTTCGCAAAAACCACGATCCCAAACGATACTCATTGCGCCGTAGTTGCTAACCCAGATACCACCTCGACCACCCCACCGACGTCGCCTCACTGAGCCATGCCACCGCGGGTCGTCTTGGCCTACACCTCCACGTACGTTTACCATAAAACGTTGCTACCACTTTTCAATTTAACTAGGTATCGCAGCCACCACGTTCACCCATAATCGGCTAAACCTCCTCTATTCTGATCTCCTCACTCCACTCTTCTGCGACCTTCTATCACCCAACACCTCCTCTGACGACCGGAATTGACCAAAATCTGATCATAGCTTCTCAAAAACACAAACTCTGATCATCTTCATAATTCGAGCACTAAAAACCATATTAGGCGATCGAACCAACACTAATGGTTTAGCACCCTCTTGCCTCTATGAGTTTGCTTCAGACTCTATCACCTGAAATCGACTCCATTGCATGTAATTCCGTGTAAAACGAAACTGTCCAATTTTGGTTTTTACCCGATTCTGGCCACCACACACATCTGTTTGTCCCCAAATTTTAGGTGTAGGTTGGCGTCAATATAACCTACAACTTTCCGTTGATCACCTTCACCAATTATCTACGGTTGTGGAGATATAAACTAAAACTTAAAAGGGACTAAATTGCAAAAATGATGGTTGATGTATTTTGGTGATTAGGGTTTGGGGTGATTTAGGGTTTATATAAAGTAGACAATTAGGTTTTATTAAAAAAATCATTTATTTTATTACTTAATGCCAATCGCCATTTTCGTTCGTTGTTTATTGATTTGTACGGCCACGTACGAACTTCATTCATGGTGAAAATGGACACTGTTAACTAACCCATTTAGACAAAGTATGAGTTCATACAACTAAATCATATATATACAATGCACAAGCATAAATGAAGTCATGCAGCACTTACATTTTGATGAGCATGGACACACATAAGGACTGATCAATACATAAAAGACACATCAGCAGGAAAGGAATCAATGTATTTCATGCAAAGGACCGGTCGAGCTGCTACTTCATATGTTGGGTCGAGCACCACTGTCGGTCAAGTGAGCTACGTCTGGTCGTTCATCTCATTATAGGTTGAACTGCTAACTGGGTCGAGCACCATAGTGCCAATGGTCGAGCAGGCCATCACCATGGTTCGAGCAGAGAGCGCAGCCTTCCTGGTCGAGCAACGCTCTGCTATATGGGTCGGGCACTCCAACTTCCTGAGGGTCGAACACTTCTTGGAAAATGGGTCGAGTAGCTTCATGTTTAATAAGAAAGTTTATATGAAGAATGGTGCAATAGCACAAGTACAAAGCCGCATCAATTCCTGGTCGAACACGCACTAGGGGTCGGACATGCTTCGTGAAGTGCTGGTCGCGCATGGATTAATTTTGGGTCAGTTGCTTAGCTGTCAACAGCTGGAGCGATGGCATTACTGTAAATACTTGTATGACCGACCCGAACCATGTACTCCATAATTACAATATTGCCACCTGGTCTAAACTTCTCCTATAAATACCCCATTTCACCACACTTCAAGAGAGGGATTCTTGAAGCCCGAAGGGCTGCCTAAATCATTTCTCAACCATTCTAAAGCTTCTCAAGCTCCATTAATGGCTTCCTAAGCTTGCCACATCTTCCTCCAACAACATAAAGATCAAAACACATCCGTTATCCATCCGAAATAGCTTTAACTCAATTCTATCTCCAACCGCCATTTATCTTCTCTAAAAACCCGGATCTAACACAAACTTCATCATGGAATCAAGGAAAAGCATCTATGCGCCAAAGTGATTGGAGATCTACAAGATAACTTTCACAATCCGCGAGATCTAATCCATTCCTCTAAGAATTCACGTGAGATCAAAGTCTAAAAGAGAGCGAAAATGGAGAATCATTGTAAGAGAATGAGCAAAGGATATAAATGAGATGTATGAGATGATGCTATATGTAATTTTCTCCATGATAATGAAGAACACTTCAAAAGTGGATGTAGATCTTTCTTAGGTTGAACCACTATAGAAACCCCTTGTCTTTTACTTACTTTTTCCCACTTTTTACTTACATTTGCATTTGTGGCCTCATTTTCATTTTGAATACCGTTTGGTGAAGTGTGGTTTCATGCCTTTGGTGTTTGAACCATTTTTGATTCAAACAGACATTATGCTATAGTTCGCCATTTCAGACCCAGTTAAACTTGTTTCATTGTAATCCGAGTCCGTATGCTCAAACAACGCTAGTTCGAGTTTAATTATTGATTAGTTCATATATTAATCTGCTTATGCTCATGAAATAACTCCGATTGGCGCAAAACATAAAATCTAGCAACAATTAATCATTATGGATTTTATAAAATTCATTTCGTTGAAATCCAAGGTCATTTGAATAAGAGCCCTTTTTAAAGGTCCAATTTAAATTAAAATAAATCAATTTCAAAATACCTTAATATAATAATAATAAAATATCATAATCGGATATATTAAAGCAAGATATCATATAGCTTCAAAATAAACTTGTTCAGATTTCAAACATTTTCCAAGTTAAAATGATATTAATTTATAATAAACTTCATTTTACTATATTAAATAAATCATTATGGTTTATAAACGATCCCATAGCTAACTTTTGAAAAATTAATTTGTACATAACAAAAAATCTACAAGATGCAATCTCCAATTTTCTCGTTCATTAGTAAAATGTAATCCAATAGGGATGGAAGATTCGTGTTTCAAAGAGTTCTGACTTATATTGGATCATGTACTTCCGTTTAAAGTTCAAACCGTACTACTGGGAACTACTGCGATGCTACAGGCTCGTTTTTTTATTAAATTATACATTCAGACGTCGGTTAATAAAAGAATTCGTTAATATAATACAAAACCAAACTGAATTAAATACTTGTATTTTGGCAATTCGTATAATATTGCAAATTCAACCTTTTCCGACTATTTCGAAACTAAATTATAATTATATTATTTATATCAGTAAATATTCAAACCATTGAATACAAGTTCGTTAAATTCCAAATCAACATTTAAAACTAATTTTAAATGTTAAATTCAATGGTTAAAAATCTAGGTCATTACAGTTTCAGTCTTTTCTTCCTCAAAAATTAATTAAACCTTTTTTTCCTTTTTTACTAAAAAAAAAAGAATTTTCTAAAAATTTGCTTTTATTTTTTCAGATTCAATGGTCAACAAGTTCAAAATCTGTTTTTAAGATGATCAATTTTAGTTCTCTTTTGTAAATTTTGATAAAAAAGGTTCAAAGTTGCAAACTTTTTGGAAAAAATAAATAAGTAAATATATATCTTTTGCTTGGTTTTGATTTATGGACTGTTTCTTGCTTTGAGGTTAGAGTTGCGCAATTGTGTTGATTTAGTTTACATGCCCGTTATCTTCATCCTCCTAGTCTCTTTGCATCTATGAAATGGTGAGTTTATCTCACACTTGATTTACATATTCATGGATATTAAATTCAATGCGAATGAATTATCGTAAAATCTATAGGATTGCTATTAGAAGTCAATTTTGTTTGATAAGTAAATTGCTCATTTGTGACATGTAATGACACGACCTATATATGATATGTAAGGGCACAAATGATATATGATTTGTGATGATGATATGTGTCTCGTATGACATTTCATTTACATTGTTTATGTTGCTCAGTCCCATAGATTTAAGAATATATATATGGGCTGAATGGTATATATTCGAACCACAATATAGATTTTGGAAATGAAACTGAAATGATTTGGGATGCAGGTTGAAATGATATATACCCAGGATTCGAATTTTAAATCACGGATTGAAATGATACATATCAAAATTACTTGGCCTAGATAAAATATTATATATGGACATTGTTGTTCTATTTTTAAAACTATTTTCTAAAATTTAAATATATTTGATTTAAATAAAACTATTTTAGAATTTTAATTATAACATTATTTTTAAATTTAATTAATTTATATTATATTAAAAGTTATTTAGTAAATCTTTTATTATATTTTAATATTATTCAAATTTTCATTTAGAATATAAATATAGGCTTTTTATAATAATACGAATATAGATTTTCTAAATACTTTAATTATGAAAGGGTTAAAAGAGAAGCTAGAAATGTAGTTGTGACTTAATTTGTTTAAATTACATAATTGAATGAAATTGCCAAATTAAGTTGTAACGACCTGGAAAATCTGAACCAGTTTGAAAATTTTAATTTGGCTATTTTAGTGAATTTAAAATAAATATTTTAAATAATAACGACGAAAAGTAAGTTTGAATCGACGTTTGAAAATAAATATAATTAATTCTAATTATAAACAAGTCCTGAAATGGCGCGGTAGTTTCAAAATTTGAATTCAAACTTTAACTGATTGTACAGGGTGCAAAACAAAACGGATTTGAGTGAAACCAAAAATATTTAAATATGTTAATGAATATATTTCTAATGAATCTGAAAATTTGAAGTTTCATAGCAGGAAGCAAAAGTTATGGCCAAATGAATTTTCTAAAAGGTCGCTATGGAGTTTATATAGCCCATGAAAATGGCCAATTTGCAAACGACCTCGGAATTCGACGAAACCACTTTTATTGTATCCGGGATGTTAAATTATTACTAGGTTTCAAATTTGATAATTTTTGAAGCTAGTATGTGAGCGTGGCAAAGGAAAATGTGTTTGGTTGATTTCTATTAAGGGTCCGTTTGTCACAGGTCCCTATTAAGTTTCAAAATTAGGCTCACATCCGGTCCTAAACTTATTGTAAATTAGGTCCCTATTTTTCAAAAACATATAAAAAAATATAAAAAAAATATAAAAAAATCACGAAAATTCATTATTAAATAAAACACGTTCACGCCAAAAAAATCAGGTGGAAAAACAATCAAAAACCACGTCAAAACCCAAAATAACACAAATTCAGCGAAACAGCAGGTTTTTGCATCAAAAGATGCACCTATTGTAAATAGTTGCACACATTCATGCTAATATTTCAGTGTTGCGTCCAAACTGCAGTATAAATGCATACATGTATGCAGCTAAACAGCATTATACGCATCATTTCATGCATATATTCAAATTTAACTTGTTTTTCCAAGCATTCGCCATTTTCAGACATTGCTGCACACATTCATGCTCTTGTACATAATAAATGCATGCATTCATGCGCATATTTATAAGCCGTCGTCCATTTTAAATATGTTGCACACATGCATGCATATATACATAATAGTTGCATTCATGTATGCAACTTTTCGTAACACATGAATCTCGGTTCAACTTTGTTTGCATACATTTATGCAGTTATTTGATAATATTTGCATACATGCATGCATATATTGGTCCAGATTTTCAACAGAAATACACTGTATGAATATATGCATGTATGTATGCAACTATTGGCAATAGTTGCACAGATGTATGCAACTTTTTTTTTGTTTTTTTTCCGTGGACTGTTGTGGACATTTCCAGAATTTAGATTTTTTTTTACCTTAAAGCGCCTTTTTTTGGGTCAAAAAAGGCAAAACACGTAAGTGGGACAAGAAAAGGCGGAAGGGACCAAATATCTTGGGCGGCAGCTAAAAAGAAGGACCGAATTTACATCAAACTTTGGACTGGACGTGGTGTACATTTTGAACTAAAATAGGGATGTGAGCCTAATTTTCACTTCTCCAAATGCCATTTTTAGAGAAAAGAGGTGAGATTCTTAGGGCACATGGTCTCCAAAGAAGGGATAACTGTAGATCCCGCAAAGGTGATTGCAGTGCAACATTGGCAAATTCCGAAAAACGAAACAGAGGTAAGAAGCTTTCTTGGATTGGCTGGCTATTACAGGAAGTTCATTAAGGACTTCGCAAAGATATCAGCCCCGCTCACCAGGCTGACGAAGAAGAACTTGGCAATTTCATGGGATATAGACTGTGTTGTGGCTTTTCAACAACTGAAGAGGGCACTAACAACAGCCCTAGTCTTGACTTTACCAGATGGGAATAAAGTGTTTACGGTTTACACTGATGCATGTGGTACTGAGCTTGGTGCAGTTCTGGTACAAGAAGGAAAGGTAGTGTGTTGTGGGGGTAGATAGTTAAGAATTCATGAGAAGAACTACCCACCCATGATTAAGAGATAGCTGCCATAGTATTCGCGCTTAAGACGTGGCGTCATTAGTTACTTGGAGAGAAGTTCGAATTATACACCGATCATAAATCTCTCAAGTACCATTCTTGTAGAAGGACCTTAGTTTAAGGCAACAAAGATGGATGGAATTCCTAGCTTCTTATGATTTTGAAATCGCTTACCCCTGGTAAGGGTAATGGTGGCTGATGCACTAAATAGGCAGAGGATGCCTTTAAGTCCTCTATTTGTGGAGAGGAAGAGCCTGGAGTTCATATCAAATTTTGACTTTAGACCCTCCATCGAGATTTTGCCTAATTTATTTGCATCACTAGAAATATGACCATCTCTTATGGATCAGATAGGAGCTTCGCAACAAGGTGACCCACAGATTTTAGACATCATGGATAAGCTCAGAAAAGGGGAAACTTGAGTAGATATTCCATAGATGAAAGGGGGTGGTTGCGACGAGACGGAAGGCTTTGTGTTCCACAAACTGGAAGCTTGATAAAGGCAGTCCTAGAAGAAGCCCACCATTCTAAGATGACTATTCATCCAGGTGGTAATAAGATGTACAGAGACATAAAGAGGGTTCTCTTTTCGGCCGGGATAAAGAAAGATGTGGTAGAGTTTGTTTCTCAATGTTTAGTTTTCTAGCATGTTAAAGCTGAGCAAAAGAAGCCCAGTGGATTACTTCATCCTTTGGAGGTTGCTCAGTGGAAATAGGAGAGCGTCTCTATGGATTTCATAGATGGTTTGCCTAATTCAAAGAAAGGCAACACCCGTATTTGGGTTATGGTGGATAGACTCATTAAAAGTGCTCATTTCATTCCACTTAGGAGTAAGAGGACGGCATCATGGTTGGCAGCAATTTACGTTTGTGAGATAGTCCGTCTTCATGGAGTACCTTCCAGCATCGTAAGCGATCGTGACCCCATCTTTACCAGTGAATTTTGGAGGAGCTGGCAAAAAGCATTAGGTACACAGTTGTGTTTGAGAATCACTTATCATCCTCAGACCGATGGACAGGCGGAGAAGGTACACAGAGTTCTTGAGGATCTTTTAAGGTTGTGTACAATAGACTTCGAAGGGACTTGGGAAGAGCATCTTCCTTTAGCAGAGTTTGTTTACAACAACATATATCAAGCTAGCATTGGTATGGCACCCTTCGAAGCATTGTACGGACGACCCTGTAGATCAGCAACTTATTGGTGGGAATCTCCAGAAAGATTATTACTTGAACCTGATATGATTAGAGAAACGTCCGAGAATATTGATCTTATTCGACGGCGGATGAAGACAACCCAAGATAGGCAGAAATCTTACGC
Organism: Allium sativum; assembly: GCA_030737875.1. NCBI lineage: Eukaryota > Viridiplantae > Streptophyta > Magnoliopsida > Asparagales > Amaryllidaceae > Allium > Allium sativum. Next base: position 963,263,495 of record CM060916.1, read on the forward strand.
AGATAAGAGAAGGACTGACATTGAATTTGAAGTGGGAGACTTAGTTTTCATTAAACTATCACCTCTGAGGAATGTGGTTCGCTTCGGATCTATAGGGAAGTTGGCACCTAGATTTGTCGGATCATTTCCCATAACTGGAAGGATCGGCCAAATGGCCTATACAGTAAAGCTGCCGGAAAATCTATCTGACGTTCATGATGTTTTCCACGTTTCTCATCTACGGAAGTGCTTGCATGACATTAGGGAAGTTGTTGAGCTAAATATATTAGAGGAAGTAGAAGTGGAAGGGGAGGCAACAGTTAGACGAGTTCCTACCCGTATTCTTAGATCAGAAGTTAAGAAGCTACACAATAAATAAATTAAGCTGATAAAGGTTCAATAGGGAGATAACCCAGAGGATGCGACTTGGGAGACCGAAGACAAGATTCGTGCTTCGTACCCTTTCCTTTTCGAGGGTATGTTCTTAACTCCTTTTCCAAAGTTTTATCTATGCTTGTTTCTATAATTTGAGTATGTCCTATCTATAGTATTTTCGACCTTTAGATAGGAATCCTATGGATGTAAACATATGTTTGAGACATGTTATGTTTGATGGATGCAAGTGGATGCAAGTGTTTGCTAGTGGTTTCCTGTTGATGCATATACACACACATAGGCACTATATCCTCACTCTCATATTGCATATGGATGTGTGTGCATTTTTCTTTTCTTTAGTGGGTGAAAATGGATGCATTAGCATATGAGTGTGCATTTGGACGGATGAGTGTGCACATATGTAGAACTTACATGTTATAATAGGATTATTTGCATACATATTGGATTCATGGCACTAACATACATTGCATTGAGGAGGTCGACTGAATCAGTAGACCGCCTAATCTTCACATTAGTATTGGGATATATACACACAACTTTGTATATGCTCATATAAGTATTAGAAATTTTTAAGGACAATGGATGCTTGTGATTGATGAATGAGTATATGGATGATGGATGGTAGGATATGCATTTTTCTCAACTTAGAGATTTCGGGGACGAAATCCTTTGAGTAGGGGAGAATGTAACACCCCGTAATTTTAACAACACTGGAAAAGGATAAATTAAATAATAATTAATTTAATATTCAGAATTAAGGGAAACGGAGTACGCCATTGTGTTCGTCTCGAAATTCTGGTCAAGATAGACAGTTGGTTACGTAAAACGCACACCGTATGAAGAAGTTATAAAGGTTTTAAGTTTGTATATGCGTGAGATAATTATATGTATATATATAGGGCCCAGGAATTTAAAATTTGAAATCATGGAAATTGAGGGAAGCGGGAAAAATCTTGCCCAGGGGAGTCGACCCCATAAGAGGGGTGTCGACCCCGGGGTCGACCCTTCAAGGGGGGTGACGACCCATGGGTCGACCCCCTAACGGAGGTCGACCCCCATTGGGCTGAGGTGGCAGGTCGGATTTTGGAGGCTGGGAGCTATGTATAGAGGTCCATTTCTCTTGTTTTCTTCATTGAAAATCAATGGAGGCCGAACGCTACCAGTGCCTAAACTAAACCGAATCCTTTTCTTCTACAAACTATCAACTAGGGCTAATCAATTAGAGATTCCAGTTTAGATCCGAGATTTAACGTCAACAATTTCTCTTCTATCTTCTAAAATCCAAACACTTTGATTTTAGTTACTTTTAGATTTAAACGACTAAAAAGTAAACGTGATTTGACTGTGATTTGGATCTGTTATAAATTATGAATCTATGATATTCTTGGTTCTCAACCTTTCTCATGCTAGATCTATTTTTATAGATCTAATTCTCTTATGGTTAATTTGTTATGTCGCATATATAGATCTTAACCTTTATCTTTGTTTATGGTTAATTTGGATTTGTCATTATTTGGACAGTTAAAATCTTGTTTAGATCTAATTCTCCCTCTAAATCATCTTGTACCTATATGTCATCAATTGGACATATGAATCCTTTATTTAGATCTACTCATGCCTATTATAACATCCTTATTATGTAAGATCTAGTTTATCAACACCTGTTCACCCGATCTGCTTTTATGTCCACCTTATTATTATGCCAATTACATGTTTATGCCAGTTTATATATATTTATGCCAGTTATGTTAGAATAATCGCTATTGTCATCTTCCCTTCACCTTTCCTTTTTTATTGTTCATAGTTAGGCTACTTTCTAGCCTAGGCATGCTGCCAAACATATGTGAATGCGTTAGTTAGGGAACGGGAGAAAATATTAGAATCAGCATAATTTGCATAATGAATATGAATTTGGACATATAATTCACTATGAATATAATTGGGTAAACGTGCATAAACACCTATAAGACATTAGTAATTAATTGGTTAAAATGCTTAGGATTAAAGTAATTAGAAACTGTAACTACACTTATGACACGAGATTAGATTGCATTTATGGTGTATGTCTGCCTGAACCCGACCGACATATCCAGCAACCGCAAATGTTGAATCTAATTTGAGGGGCCTAAGTGCACAAATATGAGATGGGCTAAGACATGAGGTTAGGCCCAACTTGTGGAAGAAGTCTGCCCGGACCCGACCGGCATATCCAGCATCCACAAGCTGTAGGCCTAATGTGGGAGGTCTAGCCCATTATAAACCATGAGTGGACATGGTAAGAAATTGAAATACTTTACCTAGTTAAATCCATAAGGATTGGGTGAACATAAACATGAATAGGAGTTAAGCAAACTTGGTTGAATAATGGGAGGGTTAAGTTGTGTATATCTAAGATGGGTCGGTAATATTTAATATAGGCCCGCAAAGCTTAACCAATTGGGGGTTATGTATTAAAGACACCTATGGGTAAGCATAACTGGTAGAAAGACTGGGGTTATATAATTAAAGACACCTTTTAGGGTAAATATAACCTGTGGGAAATCTAATGGGGCATACATGACAAAGGGGAGAGTTTGTATCATATTGTGTGGGACCCGTTTCAGTCAGTAACCCGGAGTAGGTGTCAAACAAAGTACTCCGAACTAGGTCGAAGAAGGGCATGCGTACTAAACTGATTGTAAGAGATCAGAACATGGAGGACGGTGTGGGCGGCGCAAACTGATTGGGTCATGTGCGTGTATGGGCTGGGCAGAGGGGAATAAGACGACCAACACCTATAGATATAAGGCTGTGCATATCAGCGAAGGGTTGCCACTTTAGGACATGATACATCCTACGCTGGGGCCGACATAGAGTATCTACGCAGATTAAGGAGTCGATCGATTCGGGTAGTAGTTAGAATACATCCGGAAGTATGCCTAAGTCTACCACCTTATAGTGGAAGGGATCATCTCATTCTGGTTATACTAGTAATAGTGCAAAGTAATCATTAGGGAGGCATCTACACTCAATCATGTTACCTTGTCTTTCTTACTCTTTATGTAGTTATCTCTCTTTTATCCACTTTATATGCCTGTCATGCTACTTTTATTTATTTACTTGCTAAAAGTAATTGGACTCGCCGGACTTTATGTCTGACCCTTTTTGTTTCCTCTTCTTTCTTTCATCCACCCCTCCCCCAGGTTCTCAGGGTGGGAACACTCAGGCTTGACCGTGATTCTGCTTTTATCTTTCTAAGGAGCTTCTCTTGAAGTATTGCTCAAGTTCTTATCTCTACTATGGCTTTGTCTCTTTTTGGGGAATTGTGATTTTTATGTACTTTGATGGAACAAGACAGAAAGTTTTATGTTTTCGTAGTGGCTTTTATGTAGTTTCAGACTTGTGATATTTTGGACCACGATGTTATGATCTATGTTTGAAATAAAAATTTGAATTTCGATTTTTCTTTATATCTGTCTTGTAATGTTTCTATTTATGTTTACTTATAACGCTTCACGAAACTTAATGCATTCTCTTAATGAGTGACATTAATGGACGTGGGATGTCACAGGGTGTACAAGGCCCGATATTGCAAATGTCGTCGGGGTGGTTAGGCGGTATATGGCTAATCTGGGGAAATCGCATTGGGAAGCCATGAAGGCTATACTATGATACTTGAAAGGCACAGCATCTCATGGTCTTGTTTTTTGCGGTAGTGATGAGAGGAGTTGCAAGTTGGTTGGTTATTGTGACTCAGATTAAACCCCTAATAGGGATCGGAGGAAATCAACTTTCGGGTATGTCTTCACACTTGGCGAGACAACCATTAGTTGGAGATCGAGATTACAAATCGTAGTTGCTTTATCCACTACGGAGGCGAAGTTGATTGTCACGGTGGAAGCGACAAAGGACGCACTCTACCTGAAGTGATTATTGTATGACTTGAGTTTTGAACATGAGAGTATTTATGTTCGATGTGATAGCCAAAGTGTTATACATTTGATGGAGAATTTGGCGTTTAGCTCTCGGACGAAGCACACTGAGGTGAGAGAGTCATTTCTTGTAGCCGTAGATGAGGGTAAGCTAGTATACCTTTTGGAAAATGCACACAAAGGAAAATGCGGCGGATATGTTTACTAATGCATTGCCGTTTGGGAAGTTCGAGAATTGCTCGAACTTAATTTGCTTGCTGAGATGCTAGGTGCCACGGGGTGGCATGGTTGGAGAGAGTGATTTTGTTTGTTTTGATGGAAAGGAGTATCGGTGAGAGATTTGAATCTATCTTTAAGTACTCGCTTCACTCTTGAGTACGTAGTCTGAAACACCCCACCTCCGTTAAGGTCACTCACAAAGGGAATGCCTTAACTTCGGCGGAGCATTTTAGGTAAAAGAAGCAGAAAAATTACAAGACAGACCAAAAAAGCAGCGGAAAACAAATTCATTTGATAAAACAACTTAATTTAGTCAAGCTTTTACAATAGTTGTCTCAATCAATTCAAATTAAATTAACCCCACATACTTGTCATAATTTCTTTGGTTAAGTATTGCCTTCTTGTGTTAACCTAACCCTACCAAAAATCAAGTCATATTGGTTAAGTGTTGCCCTCTTGTTCTAACTCAACCTTACCACAAATCAAGTTATATGGTTAAGTGTTGCCCTCTTGTTTTAACTTAACCATACCACAAATCAAGTTATATTGGTTAAGTGTTTCTTATTGCTTAACCCTATCATTCGTCATGTTATACTGGTTAAGTGTTTCTTATGAACTTAACCTTAGTCATTCATGTTATATTGGTTAAGTGTTCCTATGAACTTAACCCTAGTCATACATCTTGTTCACTAGCATTAATTGATTTATTAATGCACCAACCTCTCACATTATGTAACAACCCGAATTTTTATAACATGTTAATACGAGAAATCAAGGCAGAATTAATTTTAAAATCAGAATCAAGGGAAATGGGTGCGCCATTGCGTTCGTCTCGGAATTCTGCATGAAATCGAGTCCGAGTTTTCGAAAATCGGAGTCCGTATGACCAAGTTATGGCTCCCCAAAGTTTCAGAAATTTTCAGAGTTCAAAACAGTTCGAATTCGAGTTCAAATTCGAATTTCAAAACCCAGACAGACCGGGCGGGAAATTTACCGCCCAGCACCCCAGGTCGACTGGGGAGTCGACTGGGCAGTCGACACCCCCAGGATCAGGTCGACTGCGCAGTCGACTTGGGTGTCGACTTGATCCCCGAATCTGCTTTTGGGCCTGGGTGCATTTTGATGTACCTGGTCTTGTTTTCTGCCTAGGTTCGTCCGCCTAACCCTATATAAACCCCCCCCCCCCCCAATGCCTAAACCCTAATTCACTACAACACGTCTAGCCACCGTTATGCTGGAATAATGAAACCTAAGAATATAGTCTCCAACTAAAATCAAATTGGGATTAATCTACAAAGCAAAGCAAAAGAAAGAGGGGGTTCTAACAAATCAAAGCAAGGATTGTGCAAATGGGCGAATTGACAACAACGATGCCTAGACCATATTGAATCAAATCAGAAGATTAATCAAGTTAGACGTTTCAACGCGACAACGAATCGATTTGTCCTCTCTTAGCCAATCAATGTAAGTTCTAGTTACTTTCTAGAATGAAATGCTTAATTATAATATGGCCATGGAATAAAGTGTAATTGGATGTAAGCATGTTCATCGGTTCAAGTCTATTTCTGTTTCCTCATGAATCTTGAGTTTTGGGCTTTTCTATCTTTATTCTTTTGTCAAGTTCATGATCTATTCATCCTGTTGTAAATCAGTTCATGTTAATGTTATTCTCAAGAACTATCTTTTATGCCTGAGATGACGTTTTTATGCCGGTTTCCTCTCTATACCTATTGTTATACAAATTCTACCTTCCCCTATTTATTTTCTTTGATGAACCTAGATCAATTTCGGATCTAGGCCTAAACCGCGATTTGCGTACGATTGAATACGGGGGAATCTTGGGATAATACCTATTTGGATATATGTGTTTGGTGGAATTGATGGCATAACATAAAAATTGAATATTTGGGTATTATCATTATAAGAGTAATTGCAAGAATGGGGATTGGCATATATAATTTGACATGGATTTTGATATATGTAATATGACATGGATCTTGATATATGTAATTTGGCTAGAACTCGTTTATGGGTAAATTGGTGTAAACATGTTATACATGTAATTTTGGGTATAAAACTGGATCTATGTAAATTGAGCATAGCTTTGTAAACATGAAAATCATGAATCTTGATATATGTAAAACGACATGAATTGAACATATGTAAATCTGGTATGAATTGGGCATATGTAAAAAAACTGACATGTAACCTAGGACTTGGGCATATGTTAATTATGTAAAATTTGGAGTAGAAACATATATGATAATTTATGACTTGGAGAAAGTTTAATATGAACGTGCCTAAGTTGGGTTCTGGGTAGTTGGTAAGTATTGGACATCTAGAAGGCACGTAAACATGCTTATGAACTTGAAACATGAATTGGTTATGAATATGAATCATTAACTTGATAATAGGCATAAGTGAAAACATGAAACTTGACATGAAACTCACCATGAAACTAGACACGAACTTGACATGAAACTTGAACATGGACATGACATTTAGAATGAACTAGAAAATGTCCAACTCGAGGTTGGGTTGAGTTTGCTGTGTAATTCTGCCCGGAACCGCCTGGCAAATCCAGTTACTGCAAACAATAGGATCCAATGTGGGTAGTTGGTCATATCGCACTTGAAAACCCGAGGTCAGACTGAGTTGTGGTGTAATTTTTCCCGGAACCGCCCGGCATATCCAGTGACCACAACAACAGGTCTGATGTGAGAGGTTGGGGTGCGTAAATGAATTAATGACTTGATAGGGTTAAGTCATGAACCGCTTGAATATACTTAACCAATTTGACACGATGACTTTTTAGGGTTAAGTCATGAACCACTTGAATATACTTAACCAATTTGACACGATGACTTGATAGGGTTAATTCATGAACCGCTTGAATATACATAACCAATTTGACAAGATGACTTGATAGGGTTAAGTCACGAACTGCTTGAATATACTTAACCAATTTGACATGATGGTATGGTAGGTTTAAGTCATGAAACGCTTGAACATAATTAACCAACTTGACACATGATTCGTATGGCTAAGTCATGAACTTGAACGACAACACTTAGCCAATTTGACATGACACATAGACGGGTTAAGTCACGAACTTGAATGACCACACTTAACCAACTTGACATGCTAGACTGATGGGGTTAAGTCTCGAATTTAAATGACAACACTTAACCTGCTGGACGGAAACCCTAGTTATGCGGTCCTTTTCAGAAGTAACCCACTAGAGGTATCATGGTACCCTGGAACTAGGCAGGGTGGGGCACGATTATTGGGCTGATTGTAAGAGACCAGAACGACGGCTGAGTTGGTGCGCCATTGTAGGTTCAAGCGGACTAGGTTCGTGCACTTAGTCCGGAGTTGAAAAAGCAGGCATTGGGCATCAGTAGGTTTACATTGTGCGTGCTTGATTCGTGTCGGTGGTTGGCACCCTAGGGCTTGATACACCTTATTGTGGACCTAGCACAGGTGACTACATTCGTGATAGGGCCGTATGACACAGACACATGAACGAGATAGGACTTGTAGGGAGCCGATCGATTAATAGATCGTTTCGTGAGACCATGTAATGAATCATTTCATGACATTGGGCAAGGGATCATTTTATAGTCAACACATGACACGAGTTGGGATACTAGTACGGTTGGTGCAGAGCAAATAGATATCATAGAAATATTTTAATGGTAAAGCAGAGAAATCTTGCGATGCTTGATAGAAATCTTGCGAAATTATACTTAGTTTATCTTGAATGGAAACCTGGCGATGTTATACTTGACAAAAACCGTATGAGGTTATTCTTAGTTATCTTTCCTGTAGCTTATCTTATCATCATGCTTATGTTTACTTTCAGTTTATTCATGCAATGTTATCTTTACCTGTTTTTATGCTGAAAGTCACTAGTACTTACTTAGTCTTTATGACTGACCCGTTTTGTTTCGCCTCTTTTTCTTCTGTTCCCCCTCCCCCCTGGTTCGCAGGGTCGGAATACAGCTTAGTTCGGATCTTACCAAGCTCCAAAGCTCCTTCATATACGGCTTGGATTTCTCTTGGCTATGGCTTGTTTTGCTTTATTGGGGAATGATTTATAACTATGGTTTTATGCTTCGTTACTATTGCAAGACAGTTTTCGATGTAATTGACTTGATAGCATTTTGATGTAAAAGGCTTTAGACCTTACTAGATTTTAAAGCAATGAAATTCGGGTTTTCCTTCCGCTGTTTTACTTATGTTATGTCTTGTATTATTTCTGTGTATGTTTACCTAGATAATACTCCACCAAAGCTAGTGCATTCCCTTTGTGAGTGACCCTAGTGGAGGTGGGGGTCTTACATTTGGTATCAGAGCAGAAGGTTACCAGACTGGGCAAAAGCTTTTAAAAACCTTCTGAAATTATTTTCAAAACGTTTACAAAGATACATTTTTCTAAGAAAAGTTTTGTTTTACGAAAGGCATATTCCCCAAAGCCATAAGCACTATCTTTTGATTCTCTCTTGAAATCTCTTCTCTCTCTTTTCACCATAGTTTCGTAGGTATCAACATATGTCGGAGGGCAAAGAAGTGCCCAACCTCCATCTGTAGCCGTAGTAGTTCTATCTGCGTCTAATCTTATTTCAAGCTTTGTAGGGTTGCCGTGCGATGGAGGTAGCTTTCGAGAAACTTGTGAACAAGCTATACAAGGATAGTAAGAACGAGGATAAAGAACACAAGCCTAAGGATGAGAAACTTGTTGATAAGGCGTAATCCATGAAGGAGGAAAAGGTGAAAGGGAAGAGGTCAAAGTAAAAGAATAATAAAACCCATGACAAGAAAGAACATCGTTGGTATGGTAAAAAGGGACATGCAGTTAAGTATCATAGGACAAGGACAAGGGCAAAGAACAAGATCGTCGAGAAAGCAATTGTATGCTCTCACTATTAGCATACCTAAGAGAGGTGGTAACATTTCTATTAAAAGTTTAGCTTCTCTTTTCTATCATACCATGGGAACTTTGTTTTTATACATCGCATCTTTTTAATTCTGCCTCGATAGTTGAGTCTCTGCACCTTAGTACTAGCGTAGTAGAGGATCCCATTTTTGTCTCAAATCTTGTTGGGGAATTGGCTCATGTATTCATGATTTGTTTGGATTTGAGAATGTCTATGCTAAGTGCTGAGTCTAGAAGTAATGCTTATGTTTATGTTTTGGGCTACGGGTTGATTCTAGCGATGGAGTAGTTATCCAGTAAGGGTGACATTTTCGGTTTTGAAAAGAGGGTAGTTAGACTCTTGACTTGCCTCGGTAATACCCTCGAAGTCGCGTGTAACCTTTAGGGTTCTCTCATGATTAGTTACCTAGAATCTCTTGATATATTTATTGATCCGCTCGAGTAGTGTTCACCACCAAGGCGGATGGTTCATTTCACTTATGCATGAGTTGTAGAAAGTCACCTTAGTAAGTACATTTGGCAACATGGTTGATATTTGTTATTTTCAAGAGATAGTTCTTCTGCGTGGAATACCTCCTAGTAAGTGAACGAGATCCAAGATTCACTTGTGAATTTTGGAGAGCTTGCATGAAACCATGAGTACGCAGTTATGATTAAGCCGGATATACTAGAAGAAGAATAAGTAAAAGTGAAACGAGAGGCAACAGTGGAATGAGTTCCAACTCATATTTTGGAAACAAGGATTAAGAAGCTACGGAATTGTGAAGTTAAATACGGTCAAAGCACAATGGAGTTAAGCTCAAGGAAATGCAACTCAAAAGATTCAAGACTAGATACACGTATCATATCTCTTTTTAAGAGTATAGCCTTGATCCCTCTTTTCCTGTAGAGCTTATTTGCATGCTATTTTTTAAGTATATCCTCTCGGTCCTATTCTTAATCCCATTTCTGTTAGAAACCTCACAGGGAGCATGACTCATCTGTTGGTAATACAGGTTGGGGCTTGAGGGTGTCCGTTGGATTGATTAAACTTTTTGGGTTTTATAGGATACGGGTTGGTTTTAGGAAGGGATTTTCTTATGACCTAAAATGATTCCATCATGCTTAGTTTCCTAGAAACATATATATTGGTTGGATTGAGAAATTATTTGGGTGTCAGTCCGATGTTGATTCCGGTCTTCGGGGTCGGTGCTTAGGAAGTTCTTCTCCTAATCAGTATATATGTGGCATAGATTTCCAGTTCTGACATTGCCTAATGGGCACAAAGTGTTTACTTGCTTCTACCATTCGACTAAACCTTTAGGTAGGGACAATTGGGTGTAAACATGTGTTTGAGACATGTTATGATTGATGGTTGCAAGTGGTTGCTAGTGGTTGCTCGTGGATGCATTTACACATTAGGCACTAGATCGGCTCAGTCACCTTTCATATTGCATATGCATGAGTGTTTATACTTGTTTATGGATGAATTTGAATGTATTATCATGTGGATGTTGCATATGGATGGATGTTTATGCACACATGTAGTGTTATTGTGACCAGGACTATTTGCATACATGTTGGACTCATGGCACTAAACATATTTTGCATTAAGAGGATCAAACAGACCTGATCATTTGCATTAGATAAGGGACATATACACACACTTTCTGCATATGTTCATACAGCATTAGAAATATCTTAAGGACAATGTTTGCTTGTGGATGATGTTTTGAGTAGATGGATGATGGATGGTAGGATACGTTCTTCCTAACTTGAAGATTTCGGGGACGAAATCCTTTAAGGAGGGGAGAATGTAACAACCCGAATTTTTATAACATGTTAATACGAGAAATTAAGGCAGAATTAAATTTTAAATTCAGAATCAAGGGAAACTGGTTGCGCCATTGCGTTCTCTCGGAATTCTGCATGAAATCGAGTCTGAGTTTTCGAAAATCGGAGTCCGTATGACCAAGTTATGGCTCCCCAAAGTTTCAGAAATTTTCAGAGTTCAAAACAGTTCGAATTCGAGTTCAAATTCGAATTTCAAAACCCAGACAGACTAGGCGGGAAATTTCCCGTCCAGCACCCCAGGTCGAATGGGGACTCGACTGGGCAGTCGACACCCCCAGGACTAGGTCGACTGCGCAGCCGACTTGGGTGTCGACCTGGTCCCCGAATCTGCTTTTGGGCCTGGGTGCATTCTGATGTACCTGGTCTCGTTTTCTGCCTAGGTTCGTCCGCCTAACCCTATATAAACCCCCCTAATGCCTAAACCCTAATTCACTACAACACGTCTAGCCACCGTTATGCTGGAGTAATGAAACCTAAGAATCTAGTCTCCAACTAAAATCAAATTGGGATTAATGTACAAAGCAAAGAAAAAGAAAGAGGGGGTTCTAACAAATCAAAGCAAGGATTGTGCAAATTGGCGAATTGACAGCAACGACGCCTAGACCATATTGAATCAAATCAGAAGATTAATTAAGTTAGACGTTTCAACGCGACAACGAATCGATTTGTCCTCTCTTAGCCAATCAATATAAGTTCTAGTTACTTTTTAGATTGAAATGCTTAATTATAATATGGCCATGGAATAAAGTGTAATTGGATGTAAGCATGTTCATTGGTTCAAGTCTATCTCTGTTTCCTCTTGAATCTTGAGTTTTGGGATTTTGATATATGTAATATGACATGGATCTTGATATATGTAATTTGGCTAGAACTCGTTATGGGTAAATTGGTGTAAACATGTTATACATGTAATTTTGGGTATAAAACTGGATCTATGTAAATTGAGCATAGCTTTGTAAACATGAAAATCATGAATCTTGACATATGTAAAACGACATGAATTGAACATATGTAAATATGGTATGAATTGGGCATATGTAAAAAACTGACATGTAACCCAGGACTTGGGCATATGTTAATTATGTAAAATTTAGAGTAGAAACATATATGATAATTTATGACTTGGAGAAAGTTTAGTATGAACGCGCCTAAGTTGGGTTCTGGGTAGGTGGTATGTATTGGACATCTAGATGGCACGTAAACATGCTTATGAACTTGAAACATGAATTGGTTATGAATATGAATCATTAACTTGATAATAGGCATAAGTGAAAACATAAAACTTGACATGAAACTCGCCATGAAACTAGACACGAACTTGACATGAAATTGAACATGGACATGACATTTAGAATGAACTAGAAAATGGCCAACTTGAGGTTGGGTTGAGTTTGCAGTGTAATTCTTCCCGGAACCGCCCGACAAATCCAGTTACTGTAAACAATAGGATCCAATGTGGGTAGTTGGTCATATCGCACTTGAAAACCCGAGATCAGACTGAGTTGTGGTGTAATTCTGCCAGGAACCGCCCGGCATATCCAGTGACCACAACAATAGGTCTGATGTGAGAGGTTGGGGTGCATAAATGAATTAATGACTTGATAGGGTTAAGTCATGAACAACTTGAATATACTTAACCAATTTGACATGATGACTTGATAGGGTTAAGTCATGAAACGCTTGAATATACTTAACCAATTTGACACGATGACTTGATAGGGTTAAGTCATGAACCGCTTGAATATACTTAACCAATTTGACAAGATGACTTGATAGGGTTAAGTCACGAACCGCTTGAATATACTTAACTAATTTGACATGATGGTTTGGTAGGGTTAAGTCACGAACCGCTTGAACATACTTAACCAACTTGACACATGATTCGTAGGGCTAAGTCATGAACTTGAACGACAAAACTTAGCCAATTTGACATGACACATAGACGGGTTAAGTCACGAACTTGAATGACCACACTTAACCAACTTGACATTCTAGACTGATGGGGTTAAGTCTCGAATTTAAATGACAACACTTAACCTGCTGGACGGAAACCCTAGTTACGCGGTCCTTTTCAGCAGTAACCCACTAGATGTATCATGGTACCCTGGAACTAGGCAGGGTGGGGCATGATTACTGGGCTGATTGTAAGCGACTAGAACGACGGCTGAGTTAGTGCGCCATTGTAGGTTCAGGCGGACAAGGGTCGTGCACTTAGTCCGGAGTTAAAAAGCAGGCATTGGGCAACAGTTGGTTTACACTGTGCGTGCTTGATTCGTGTCGGTGTTTGGCACCCTAGGGCTTGATACACCCTATGGTGGACATAGCACAGGTGACTACATTCGTTATAGGGCCGTATGACACAGACAAATGAACGAGATAGGACTTGTAGGGAGCCGATCGATTAGTAGATCGTTTCGTGGGACCAAGTAATGGATCATTTCATGACATTAGGCAAGGGATCATTTTATAGTCAATACATGACACGGGTTGGGATACTAGTGCGGTTGGTGCAGAGAAAATAGATATCATAGAAATATTTTAATGGTAAAGCAGAGAAATCTTGCGATGCTTGATAGAAATCTTGCGAAATTATACTTAGTTTATCTTGAATGGAAACCTGGCTATGTTATACTTGACAAAAACCATATGAGGTTATTCTTAGTTATCTTTCCTGTAGCTTATCTTGTCATCATGCTTATGTTTACTTTCAGTTTATTCATTCCATGTTATCTTTACCTGTTTTCATGCTGAAAGTCACTAGGACTTACTCATTCTTTATGACTGACCCGTTTTGTTTCGCCTCTTTTTCTTCTGTTCCCCCCCCCCAAGGTTCGCAGGGTGGGAATACAGCTTAGTTCGGATCTTACCAAGCTCCAAAGCTCTTTCATGTACGGCTTGGATTTCTCTTGGCCATGGCTTGCTTTGCTTTATTGGGGAATGATTTATAACTATGGTTTTATGCTTCTTTACTATTGCAAGACAGATTTTGATGTAATTGACTTAATAACATTTTGATGTAAAAGGCTTTAGACCTTACTAGATTTTAAAGCAATGAAATTTGGGTTTTCCTTCCGCTGTTTTATTTATGTTCTGTCTTGTAATATTTCTGTGTATGTTTACCTAGATAATACTCCACCAAAGTTAGTGCATTCCCTTTGTGAGTGACCCTAGCGAAGGTGGGGTGTTACACATTAGATATGTGTTGTTGCAGTTACTGGATGTGTCGGGCAGTTCCGGACAGTTTTACACCGCAACTCAATCTAACCTCGGGTTTTTCTTGGGCACGATGCACTAAGCTCTCACAATAGATAGGCGTTGTTGTGGTTACTGGACGTGCTATGCGTTTCCGGGCAGTTTTACACCACAACTCAATCTAACCTCGGGTTAGGCATGTTCATCTTTAAGCATATTTACCATACATATCAAGGTCTAGATTTTATATGCTAATTATCCCAAATTCACAAAACTAGTCATGTTCCAATTCTCAAGTTATGCCTTGACAAAGTTAATTTCAAGTTATGCTCCACAAATTGCCTCTCAACAAATTTTAGCACATTAGTCAGTTTGACATATTAAACCTCACCTAAAGTTCCATTAATATATCTCGCCCTACCATAAATTAAGCCTATAAACTCACATACCCAAAATCATGGTCATAATTCATGATACAACACATGCCCTAAGGTTTAGTTATATTGCACCGTACAAACTATTCTCCAAAACCCCCCAATCATGATTCATAGTATAAACTATGCCATATTTAGCCTTTGCATACCAATTTTCCCAAAAATCCCAACTTAGGCGTGTTCACATTTAACAGTTGTCCCTATCTTACTACAGGTTTTCATGCATAATCTCCTTCTCCCAAATCATAAGCTATTATATAGTATTCCCCAAATTTTTAGGTCTTAAATCACGACATGTACTATGCCTTATATGTTTACAGTTCAATTTATCCCCCAAATCCCAAGTCATATGTCCAATACTTTATGCCATAAATCTCAAGTCATATGTTCGATACACTTTATGTTTTAAATACAACCCATGTGACCTAGGTCGCCCCCTGTTCGACCTGTGTGACCTAGGTCGACCCCCTGGTCGACCTTGGTCCAGGGCGGGAAATTTCCCGCCTAGTCCGGGTGTGATTTGAATTTCGAATTTCAAACCTGAGCTGTTTTATTTAAATCTCTGAAACTTCTGAAGGTCAGAACTCCTTCATACGGAGTCTGATTTACGCAAACTCGGACTCTATTCCAAGAAGAATTTTGAGACGAGCGCAATGGCGTAACCATTTCCCTTAATTCTTCTTTTTAAAATTAAGTATATTTTAATTTGTTACTTTGATGTTCACCGAAAATACGGGGTGTTACATTCTCCCCTCCTTAAAGGATTTCGTCCCTGAAATCTCTAAGTTAAGAAGTAAGCATATCCTAACATCCAACATCAATCTACTCAACCATTCAATCACAGGCGTCCATTGTCCTTAGAAGGATTTTTAATGCTTTCATGATCATATGCATAGTGTGTGTACATGTCCTTATCTAATTAAAAATCAGGCGGTCTACTGATTCAGTTGACCTCCTTAATGCGAATCATGAGAGTGTCATCAGTCCATCATGTATGCAATTATTCCTAATCGTACTTTATAACTTCTACATGAGTGCACAGTCATTCACACAAATGCAACATCCATATGATAACACATCAAGTTTTAATCCATATATATAAAAAGTTCACTTATGCATATGCAATATGAAAGTGACTGAGCCGATCTAGTGCCTAATGTATGCATATGCATCCACAAGAAACCACTTTCAAACACTTGCAACCACTTGCATCCACCAAACATAACATGTCTCAAACACATGTTTACATTCATTGGACTTTACCTAAGGATCGAGGATAGGACCGAGAGGATATACCTAAAAGTAAAGACTAGCATGCAAAAAAATATTACAGAAAAAGTGGAATCAAGGATATACCCTCAAAAAATGTATGATGCGCATATCTAGTCTTCAGTCTTCTAAGTCGCATTTTCTTGAGCTTCACTCCACTGCACCTTAACTAATTTAACTTCATGATTGCGAAGCTTCTTGACCTCCATTTCCAAAACCCACTAGTAAAGATAGGACCTCGATCACTTACTATGCTAGAGGGTATCCAATGTAGTCAAATTATCTTTCCAAGATAAACGGATGTTAACCATGATACCAAGTGTATATACTAAGATGATTATAGGTCTCTCCTCTACTTAGCTTGTCCATCATGTCACAAATCTGAGGGTCGATATCTCTCACGCAAACCATCTTAGTCGAACTTGACATCCCTCAAGTACAAACCCCAAAGGCCTAAACCAATATCAGACAAGCACCCAAGGAATACCTCCTCCGAATTCGGACGATCTATGTGAGATGATACAAGCAAAACAGCCAAACAATTGAGCACTTAACCGACTCTGGCCAACCTCGCCAATCTTGCTCCAAAACTATCGTTGATCACATAACTGGCTTTGCATTGTCAACTAGATATATGCGGAAATCTATCTCGAGTTTTAGGGGGAAAACCCCTACCCTAATCAAAACATCTTGCGTACTCATGGACTACTCCAACGGATTGAAAATCGTCGATAGATACATAAAGTGATTCTTGGTAGCTAAGAAAAACTGATCCCTTAGGATCACATGAAATCTCGAGGGTATTCCCGAGGCAAGTCGAAAGTCTAACTACCCTCCTTTCACAATTACTAGCTAACCAATCCATGCCTAGAATCAACCCATAGCCCATGAAACCAAAACATAATTATTACACTTAGACTCAATACTTAATATAGCTACTCTCAAATCCTTACAAACCAAAGATAAATGAGCCGAACCACAAATTGGATTTGGGACAATAATGGGGTCTTCAACTATACAAGTGTTAAGGTGTAGAGACTCAACTATGGAAGCAGATATAAACGAATGTATAGCGCTAAAATAAAAAAGATTACTAATAGGATGATTAAAAAAGAAAACTAAACCCTTTCAACCGAAGCTTTACTACCTCTCTCTCTCACGTATGCTGGCGGTGAGAGCATGCACTTGCCCTCCAGAAAATCCTGTCCTTTGTTCTTGCCCTTGTCCCGTTATACCATAATAAAGATACTTCCTCTTGTTTTAGGTTTTACTATTCTTTCCTCCCCTCCTTTGTGAACCAAGTCTATATCCATGAGTTCTTCATCCTTGTGCTCCTTAGCAAAACTCCCTCAGTCTCATCTTTACTATCCTTGTGTAACACGTTGGCAAGTCTCTCAAAAGCTGCCTCCAACGCATGGAAAATCCTACAAAGCTTGAAAGAAAATTAGCCGCAGGTGAAACTACCGCGGCTATAGATGGAAGTTAGGCACTTCTTCGCCCTTTGATAGATATCATAGTCTTATCAAGCCTATGGAATCATGCCGCGATGAGGGTACCTTCCAGAAAGCCAGGAGCCCCAGAGACTCAGGAAAGAAGGAAACAAGGATTCAAACAGAGGATCAAAAGATAATGCATATAGCTTTGGGGAATATGCCTTTAAAACAAAACTTTTCTTTTGAAAATTCTTCTTTTAAAAACGTTTTGAAAATAAATTTTCAAATCTTTTATCTGATCCGGTAACCTTTAGCTCTGATACCAAGTGAAACACCCCACCTCCGTTAAGGTCACTCACAAAGGGAATACCTTAACTTCGGCGGAGCATTTTAGGTAAGATATGCAGATAAATTACAAGACAGACCAATAAAGCAGTGGAAAATAAAGTCATTTTATAAAACAACTTAATTCAGTCAAGCTTTTACAATAGTTGTCTCAATCAATTCAAATTAACTTAACCCCACCTACTTGTCATAATTACTTTGGTTAAGTGTTGCCTTCTTGTGTTAACTTAACCCTACCACAAATCAAGTCATATTGGTTAAGTGTTTCCCTCTTGTTTTAACTTAACCTTACCATAAATCAAGTTACATTAGTTAAGTGTTGCCCTCTTGTTTTAACTTAACCTTACCACAAATCAAGTTATATTGGTTAAGTGTTTCTTATTGCTTTACCCTACCATTCGTCATGTTATACTGGTTAAGTGTTTCCGATGAACTTAACGTTAGTCATTCATGTTATATTGGTTAAGTGTTCCTATGAACTTAACCCTAGTCATACATCTTGTTCACTAGCATTAATTGATTTATTAATGCACCAACCTCTCGCATTAGATTTGTGTTGTTGCAGTTGCTGGATGTGTCGGGCGGTTCCGGGCGGTTTTACACCGCAACTTAATCCAACCTCGGGTTTTTCTTGGGCACGATGCACTAAGCTCTCACATTAGATAGGCGTTGTTGTGGTTACTGGATGTGCTAGGCGTTTCCGGGCAGTTTTACACCACAACTCAATCTAACCTCGGGTTAGGCATGTTCATCTTTAAGCATATTTACCATACATATCCAACTCTAGATTTTATAAGCTAATTATCCCAAATTCACAAAACTAGTCATATTGCAATTCTCAGGTTATGCCTTGACAAAGTTAATTTCAAGTTATGCCCCACAAATTCCCTCTTAATAGATTTAAGCCAATTAGTTAGTTTAACAAATTAAACCTCACCTAAAGTTCCATTAATATATCTCGCCCAACCATTAATTAAGCCTATAAACTTACATGCCCAAAATCATGGTCATAATTCACGATACAACACATGCCCTAAGGTCTAGTTTTATTGCACCATATAGAATATTCTCCAAAAAAACCCCAATCAAGATTCATAGTATAAACTATGCCAAATTATAACCTTTGCATACCAAATTTCCCAAAAATCCCAACTTAGGCGTGTTCACATTTAACAGTTATCCCTATCTTACTACAGGTTTTCATGCATAATCTCCTTTTCCCAAATCATAAGCTTTATATAATAAGCCCCAAATTTTTATGTCTTAAATCACGACATGTACTATGCCTTACATGTTTACAGTTCAATTTACGCCCCAAATCCCAAGTCATATGTCCAATACTTTATGCCTCAAATCTCAAGTCATATGTTCGATACATTTTATGTTTTAAATACAACATGTGTCATGTCCTTAGATCCGTTACAAATCAGTTATGCCCAATTATACAAAATTTATTACTTTTCCCAATTTTAGCGCTAGTCATGTCAAAATCATATATTATGCCCAATTTTAGCGCTGGCCATGTTCAAACCATATATTATGCCCTATTTTAGCGCTGGCCATGTTCAAATCATATATTATGCCCAATTTTATTCTCAACGTACGTTCATCTCTTATGAGATTTGGCTCAGGCTCGCAGTAGCCTGCTATAAAAACAAAAAGGGAAGAAGGAAAGAAGAGACAAAGAATGGACATAATAATATCAACTAGATAGATCTAATAGAAAGACAGATAGAAATAGGCATAATCTCAGATTCAGATTTATTACAATGTCAGAATCACAATTGAATTTTACTTCTGAAAGTAACATGATCTTACAAATTACAGAACGGTCTTGAATTCTAGGATCTGTATTCTGAAACTGAATAGCTCTCCCTTGAAGTAGACTATTTTTTTCTTCTAATTTAGATTTGATTTGATTCTTAGAAATAGTTATTGAAGTCATTGAATTAGCTTTTGAATCTCTACTTGAATTCTAAACTTGACTCTACGATGGACTTGAGCAGCATAACCCCGTCTTTAATTTATTTTGATATGAATTAGGGTAGAGAATAGGCATAATGAAGTTGTGTTGAGAAAACTGTAGTCTTAAGGATGTTTATGTAACATAGGAATCAACGAATCTGGTCAGAACGGGCGTCCAAATGCAGAAAAATGAATCTGTCCTCGTGTAACAACCCGCATTCTACGTATCTAGGATCATAGAATATTTATTTCTTTTTCGTATGAAGTCGTATGGTCGTGTTACTTTGGGAAACAACCATTAGAGTCATTTCCCATGTTCATGATTTTTGTCGATTTTTAAATTACCATTTTGCCCCTAGCCGATATTGTTTTGGCCATAACTTTTGATTGGAAAGAAATATTGACCTGAAACCACTTCTATTAGATTCGTTTGATGGTTTACCTTTCCGTAGAGTGGTCACATTAGCCAAACGGACTCACCGTTTGTGAGATATGGCTGAAACAAGTTTCAGATAGTGAAAAACAGCTTAATTGGGCTTAACCGGGTGATTAATAGCTAGGCCCAAAGGGGGATTTAGGGATTAGGGTTATGAGAGGGCTGGAAGGGTTAGGAAAATCATTTCATTTCAGTTTTCTCAGCCGCCACAAACCTTCCTTAAGCTCTAGCAATGGCCTCCATCTTCTAAAACACTCCAAAACACCTTTTTGTCATCTCTAATCACATATTAGCCTAATCTACATCAAATCAAGGCGGATTAGCATGAGGACTGGTATAGAGCTGCTGGAACACATAGAGATTGGATCCAAATTAGAGATTATTTCAGATCTATAGTTTACTTTGTGGCAATGGTGAGTGATTTGCATTGTTTTTCACTAATTACGGCTAATTATGGTAATTACCAAAGATTAGCGAAATTATAACTCAGAAAAATCTAGAAAAATTTCTAAAATTCTATAACATCATTTATGCTTCTGATATGAATTTGGGTTAATTTCGACCAATTTTGCTAATCCCAGAATTTAGGAGATTAAGGGGTGATTAGTGATAATTAGCGAATTTATGCATGTTAAAAATCGGGAAAAATATTTATAAATTGCTAAATATTATTTTAGGCCTCTGTTAGAAAATTTGGCTGATTTGGTTAAGTTTTGTTAATCCTATCATTGGATTTGCTTAAACGTGATTAAGAGGGATTAAGGGAAAATATGGGGTTTTTGGCTATGTTTGATCCGTTTTAACATACAATATTGTTGTTTTGCTGTTTGTGGATGTTTATACATGTTGCTATGACTGTATGGTATGCTTTATGGTTGATTAGTAAAGTTAGAATGGTCGAAAACGCCGTCGTATGGCGTAAACAGTCGCTGGAAAAGTTGCAGAAAAATAGTGCAGGTTTTCGGATCGGATCGGGGGAATGGGCTCGGACCGAAGAGAGGACTGGGCAAGGGATCACCAAACCGAACCGAGGCTTGGCACAAGGGGAAAATGTGGCAAAAAGGAAGGCCAAAATGGTTGAACTGGGATCGGATCGAGCTAGAGAAGGGGGATCGGATCGGAGCGGATGGGAATAGGAATAGGGATCGGATCGGACCAGAAGATCAAGCAAGGGACGGAAGGAAGACAGTTGGCGAACCGACCCGATGCAACATGGAGGACGCGAACCGACTCGATGCGACATTTAGGACCCGTATCGACCCGATGTGACATGGAGGAACCGAAATGACTCGATGTGACATGAAGGACCCGAACCGACCCGATGTGACATGGAGGACCCGAACCGAACCGACGTACTACTAAGGGACTTGGAGACCCCCGACCCAAACCGAAGCACTTGGAGGATACCGATCCGAACCGACAGAGAAAAAGGATAGAGAACCGAACCGATCCAGTGATGACTAATAACCCTAGATGCAAAGGTAGTCCAAATGGAAGTTAGAGCTCAGGATCCAAATGGGAACCAATGAGTTCACTTCATGATTGGGCTTTGTTGCGGAACGTGTGCAAAGGGGTTATCGGTATCCATAACCTTGGTTCACTATTGACAGATAGATTATGGGCTTATAGTGATAGTTGTACGGGATTGGATTCCGTCATGGCCCAAAGGACTAGGTGACCAAGGTAGTGGATATCGTATGCTTTACGCACTGGGTGAGAGATGTGAGGATGGTTGCTATGATTGATTTTTTGACATCACTATGACATGCACACCCCCACCCCCGTATTTCTTACACCATATGTTAGTGGCACCTTAGAGTATTGTACAGTATGTAGTGCTAACTCTTTGGTTGCAGGTCCAGGTTCATGTATGATTGGGTTATACCTGTTATTGTTTTGTCTTGTTGCTTATCGCTTATACCACACTTTTTGTCTGACCCAGAGTTTTATGTCTCTTCTTATTACTCTGGGTGCTCACACGAGCAGACTAGAGACAGGTTAGCTGGGTATGTACTGGTAGCTGATCCGGAGATGAGCAGGAGGCTTCCACGTATGATATACATAGTATTCTCCCTGTGTTGTTGAAGGTCACTGCTTGGGCATTAGTCATGCATCTTCTACTTTAGCTTTCTTTTGTTTTAGAGACAGTAAATTTGGAAAGTTGTAATAATCTGTATTTGGATTTCCGCTGCTATGTTGGTTTAGTTTTCAACTTATGTACTGTCTCGCTTGTTTTATGTCAAGATTATGTTATTATTATATTTTGATTCCATGCGCTGTGAGACATTCTACATGTTCCTTTATTTGTTCATTCTATTCTTTCCTTTCTTTTGACGACCGTTCTGTGCTAGTCGGGCATGTGTACAGCGCACTTTCGAAGGAAATACCGGCTGGTGCGGGGCGGGCCGTCACATTTGGTATCAGAGCTCTAGGTTGCGTAGTTAACCTAGGGAAAGACATCAGGGAGAGATAATACATATATGAGAGCGCTTATTTGTGATTATATTGGTTTTCAAAAGCTATATATATATACTATTAGTAGTATAAGGATGAAGTCGTACTGCACTAGCACCACTATGGAGATGGTTAATCGTTTTCTCTTTACAGATTGAACGATGAGCCGTTACGCAAGAGGTGCCGGTAGGGGAGCTAATAATGGTAATGCCGCTGACATGAGGACGATGTTTACTAACCTCATGAGGGAGATGCTTAGGGATGTTCAGAGGGCAGCTCCCAATGCCGATAATGGTGGTGGTCCAGTAGTGCAGGCGCCTAGGGCCGATTTCGCCAAGTTGTGCAAGGATTACACTAACCTTGGTGGGAAGTCGTTCCACGGAACGGAGTCAGCCATAGATGTTCAGGATTGGTTGGATAGATGTGATCGTATCTTCGACGACTTGGGTATCGAGGATGCGATGAAGAGAAGGCTAGCATCCCGTCAGCTGCAAGGATGGGCAATGAATTGGTGGAATACTATTAAGGCAGCTACTCCAGAGGATCAAGTCACTTGGGATCAGTTTAGAATCGTTTCAGTGATAAGTTTATCCCTGCTGCTCAGAAGTCAGTGTTGTTTAAGAGATTCTTGGAACTCAAGCAGAATGGAAGAGCTATCTCGGAGTATATTGCCGAATTTGACACTTTATCCAAGTATGGGTTATCTCTTATTGATACTGCTGAGAAGAAGAACGAGAAGTTCATAACTGGCTTAGATGGATACTTGGGGGAAAGGATTATTAACCACATCGATGAGACGTTTGAATCGATTGTGGGGAAAGCTTTGAGGTCAGAAAGTCTTTACCCTAAGTCGAAGATTGAGGTAGCATCTGCAGAGGAGCCAAGGCCGCAAGTAAGCGGTGGAGGCAAGGATAGTTCCCAAAATAAGAGGAAGCAAGACCAAACTATTGATGGTCAGAATAAGAAAAATAAGAAAGATGGCGAGTGCTTTAGCTGTGGTAAGAAGGGCCACTATGCCAGAGATTGTTGGGAAAAGCCTGGGGAAAGGAAGTGCTTTAATTGTGGCCAAGAGTGACATCACAAGAACGAATGTCCACAACCTCCTAGGAAGAAGCAGATCGTGAAAGCATATGCTATCAACGCTGTTCCTTCTTCGTCGAATGCCCCAACTGCAGCGCAGAAGGAAAAAGGTGTCGTTATTCGAGGTATGCTTTCTATTTAAGATATTTTGATCGGGTTTTGTTTGACAAACCTGAGTTAGTCGATAGACCTTTAGTAATGACGAACCCGATTGGTGGTTCGACTAGCCTCAGTATGATTTACCATAACGTGGTCTTATCGAGTCATGGATGTAAGTTTGTTTGTGATTACTTTTTTTAGGCTTTACTGGGTTTAGCATTATTTTGGGGAGTCGATCTACTCTAAAGGAATGGGGTGGTATTAGGTACCTACCTAGTGATGGTGGTAACAACTGGAGTTAGGGAAGCTGAGAGGTTATCGTTGTCTCTGGGAGGAAAATGAGTGCTCCAGTGCTTAGTTGTTTCGCTAATATCACTTCACGTGGATTGTCCGAATTCGGAGGAGATGTTCCTTAGGTGCTTGTCTGATATTGGTTTAGGCCTTTGGGGCTTGTGCTTGGGGAATGTCGAGTTTGACTAGGATGGTTTGCGTGAGGGATAAGTAGTCGTTGTGATCTTCATTGGATGATACCTTGGTTTACTCGAAGAGTGATGGGCAGCTGTGACAGGATAAGACTATTCGATGGTATGGACTGCCCCGAGTTGGACTCGATAAGGTTATGAGATGACTTGACTGGGACTCGAGAAAGATGCAAAGTAATGGATTGTTTAGGACCCTATGCTGATGTTCTCTTTGGATAGTAGAACTTTGAAGGAATAGGATGAGTTCGTTGATCATTGAAGATGCAACGAAGGTTAGGACGATTCAAGTTGGACTTGAACTCGTAAAAGAAAATAGGTATTCGTTGATCTAGGAGCTGCAACGAATAGGGGGAAGACTCATGTTGGACTAGGGTTGGTAGGTAATGGATACTCAAGACTGGGTCTGAGTTTATGGGTAATAGATTGACTCGAGTTGGACTCGAGAAGGCTGCAAGGAATTGGATTGGCTCGAGTTGGACTCGAGAGGGCAGCAAGATAATGGATGGACTTAGGTGGGACTCGAGTGTTTCAGGCGGACTAAAAGCAGGGGTATCTGAGGACGCCCACTTACCTTGGATCCATTGGACGTAATCTAGTTATCCTTGAAGGATAAACGTACGTTGGACGTACGGTAGTCCGTTTGGAGGCAGAGTTTCCATTAGTTATTGATGTTGGTTGGACCAGACATATAGGTATTGACGTATTCATGATTTTAGCAGGTGATAGATAGGATTTGTTTGATGGATGCTATGGTTGTTGTGTTTGTTCTTACCTTTCTTCTATTGAGTATCACCTGTGGGATCCTATTGAATGGAAATAGGGTAAGTTCGTTGATCATGGTGATATGACGAGTATAAGATACTTTACGTTAGACATGAAGTATGTTGGGCATTGTGGAGCGTCTGTTGTCTTGGATGTTCAACGGATATAGGAGTTTTAGTTGGACTTGGACTCATAGGTAGAGTACCTAGATTCATTGGATGAGTCTAGTTCACCTTTGGAAGGTGAATGTATGTTGGATGTACAGTACGGATATAGGTAGAGTACCTAGATTCATTGGATGAGTCTAGTTCACCTTTTGAAGGTGAATGTACGTTGGACGTGCAGTATGAATATGGGTAGGGTACCTGGGTTCATTGGATGAATCTAGTTCACCTTTAGAAGGTGAATGTACGTTAGACGTACAGTGCAGATGTTGGTGTAGTGCCTAGGGTCATTGGATGGGTCTAGTCTGCCTCTAGGAAGTGAATGTACGTTGGACGTGCAATACGAATGTAAGAAGGACTCAAGTTGGACTTGAAAGGACATTTGGAATGTAGTTGAAAATTTGGCATATAGGTTTGGATTACCTAAGAAAATGACAGTATAGACGAATGCCATAGTATCGGACTGGGTGCGATAGCTGATGCATTGAGTAAGAGACGTGCCAGTTTAGAGGCTATTTTCTGGAATGGAAGCAACTAGAGTATATCACGGGATATGACTTCAGACCTAAGTGTGAATTGGATTCAGAAACGTTAGTAAGCTTGACGATTAGATTGATCTTGATTAAGTGGATCAGTTCCAGTTAGAGGGACGATCCCAACCTAATAGAAGTTACCTCTAGGGTAGAGATGGGAATCGATGGCGAGAGAACGACTGTACTTGGGAAGTAGAGAATGACATAAGGAAGTCGTATCCAAAGCTCCTTGCCTGGTAAGATTTTATCAGCGATGATTCTTCCCTTGTTAGTAAACCGCATGTTAGGGCAGAATGGTTCTGTTTGTTTTGCATGTTAGATTGTTGTATATGGTAGGTAGGCATGCGGGATCCTTTGTATGTTTTGGGTTTAGGAATTTCGGGGACGAAATTTCTTAAGGGGGGAGAATGTAACAACCCGCATTCTACGTATCTAGGATCGTAGAATATTTATTTCTTTTTCGTATGAAGTCGTATGGTCGTGTAACTTTGGGAAACAACCATTAGACTCATTTCCCATGTTCATGATTTTTGTCGATTTTTAAATGACCATTTTTCCCCTAGCCGATATTGTTTTGGCCATAACTTTTGATTGGAAAGGAATATTGACCTAAAACCACTTCCATTAGATTCGTTTGATGGTTTACCTTTCCGTAGAGTGGTCATATTAGCCAAACGGACTCACCGTTTGGGAGATATGGCAGAAACAAGTTTTAGATAGTGAAAAACAGCTTAATTGGGCTTAACCGGGTGATTAATAGTTAGGCCCAAAGGGGGATTTCGGGATTAGGGTTATGAGAGGGCTGGAAGGGTTAGGAAAATCACTCCATTTCAGTTTTCTCAGCCGCCACAAACCTTCCTTAAGCTCTAGCAATGGCCTCCATCTTCTAAAACACTCTAAAACACCTTTTTGTCATCTCTAATCACATATTAGCCTAATCTACATCAAATCAAGGTGGATTAGCATAAGGATTAAGATAGAGCTGCTGGAACACATAGAGATTGGATCCAAATCAGAGATTATTTCAGATCTATAGTTTACTTTGTGGCAATGGTGAGTGATTTGCATTGTTTTTCACTAATTACGGCTAATTATGGTAATTACCGAAGATTAGCGAAATTATAACTCAGAAAAATCTAGAAAAATTTCTAAAATTCTAAAACATCATTTATGCCTCTAATATGAATTTGGGTTAATTTCGACCAATTTTGTTAATCCTGGAATTTAGGGGATTAAGGGGTGATTAGTGATAATTAGCGAATTTATGCATGTTAAAAATCTGGAGAATTATTTATAAATTGCTAAATATTATTTTAGGCCTATGTTAGAAAATTTGGCTGATCTGGTTAAGTTTTGTTAATCCTATCTTTAGATTTGCTTAAACGTGATTAAGAGAGATTAAGGGAAAATATAGGGTTTTTGGCTATGTGTGATCCGTTCTAACATAAAATATTGTTGTTTTGCTATTTGTGGATGTTTATACATGTTGCTATGACTGTATGGTATGCTTTATGATTGATTAGAAAAGTTAGAATGGTCGAAAACGCCGTCGTATGGCGTAAACAGTCGCTGGAAAAGTTGCAGAAAAACAGTGCAGGTTTTCGGATCGGATCGAGGGAATGGGCTCGGACCGAAGAGAGGACCGAGCAAGGGATCACCGAACCGAACCGAGGCTTGGCACAAGGGGAAAATGTGGCAAAAAGGAAGGCCAAAATGGTTGAACTGGGATCAGATCGAGCTAGAGAAGGGGGGGATCGGATCGGAGCGGATGGGAATACGAATGAGGATCGGATCGGACCAGAAGATCAAGCAAGGGACGGAAGGAAGACAGTTGGCGAACCGACCCGATGCGACATGTAGGACGCGAACCGACTCGATGCGACATGGAGGACCCGAACCGACCCGATGTGACATGGCGGACCCGAACCGACCCGATGTGACATGGAGGACCCGAACCGAACCGACGTACTACTAAGGGACTTGGAGACCCCCGACCCGAACCGAAGCACTTAGAGGATACCGATCCGAACCGACAGAGAAAAAGGACAGAGAACCGAACCGATCCAGTAATGACCAATAACCCGAGATGCAAAGGTAGTCCAAATGGAATTTAGAGCTCAGGATCCAGGTGGGAACCAATGAGTTCACTTCATGATTGGGCTTTGTTGAGGAACGTGTGCAAAGGGGTTATCGGTATCCGTAACCTTGGTTCACTATTGACAGATAGATTAGGGGCTTATAGTGATAGTTGCATGGGATTGGATTCCGTCATGGCCCAAAGGACTAGTGACCAAGGTAGTGGATATCGTATGCTTTACGCACTGGGTGAGAGATGTGAGGATGGTTGCTATGATGGATTGTTTGACATCACTATGACATGCACACCCCCACCCCCGTATTTCTTACACCATATGTTAGTGGCACCTTAGCGTATTGTATAGTATGTAGTGCTAACTCTTTGGTTGCAGGTCCAGGTTCATATATGATTGGATTATACCTATTATTGTTTTGTCTTATTGCTTATCGCTCATACCAAACTTTTTGTCTGACCCAGAGTTTTATGTCTCTTCGTATTACTCTGGGTACTCACACGAGCAGACTAGGGACATGTTAGCTGGGTATGCACGGGTAGCTGATCCGGAGATGAGCAGGAGGCTTCCACGTATGATATATATAGTATTCTCCCTGTGTTGTTGAAGATCACTGCTTAGGCATTAGTCGTGCATAGCTTTCTTTTGTTTTAGAGACAGTAAATTTGGAAAGTTGTAATAAGCTGTATTTGGATTTCTGCTGCTATGTTGGTTTAGTTTTCACCTTATGTACTGTCTCGCCTGTTTTATGTCAAGATTATGTTATTATTATATTTTGATTCCATGTGCTGTGAGACATTCTACAGGTTCCTTTATTTGTTCATTCTCTTCTTTCCTTTCTTCTGACGACCGTTCCGTGCTAGTCGGGCATGTGTACAGCGCACTTTCGGAGGAAATGCCGGCTGGTGCGGGGCGGGCCATCACACCTCGGATCTGGAAATTGGGGGGAGGTCGACCCCCTGGTCGACCTGGGTCCTGGGTGGGAAATTTCCCGCCCAACCCGGGTGTGTGTGATTTAAATTTCGAATTTCAAACCTATGCTATTTTATTTAAATCTCTGAAACTTCTGAAGGTCATAACCCTTTCATACGATGTCCGATTTACGCAAGCTCGGACTCTACTCCAAGCAGAATTTCGAGACGAACGCAATGGCGTAACCCATTTCCCTTAATTCTTATTTAAAAAATTAAGTGTACTTTATTTTGTTACTTTGATGTTCACCGAAAATACGGGGTGTTACATAGTCTTTCGGTGAGACTAGTTTGGGAGTTGGATGTTTTCAACACCTCACTGGCGGGTGGGGGCTTTGCCTGATGTAACAACCCGGGGGATTCGACGCCCGAATTCCAACAATAATACACAAACCCGTATTACTTGCTAGAACTCAAGTATCGAAAATACCAGATAGTTAATGAAAGAAAATAGAGGGTGAGATAAGAAAGAAAGAAATATAAGAATATAAAAAGAAGAAGAAGAACACAACATCATCAGAGTCTCACATCGCAGCGGAATAAAATATAATAGAAACAAAACTTTATTGAGAGCTTTGTAATAAACTTACAATCATCAGAATACATCAACACATTTGGATAGTTATCGTAATCTGTCCTCATATACAACATACACTAGATATATACGTCTGAACTCTTCCAACTTATCTTCGGATTCACAGCATCCGATAACCTAATCCTGCACAAACCGGTCTAACCCGAGCATTTACAAAACGCAGAATCAGTCTGGTGAACCAGAGTGAGAAAAAACTCGCTAAGCTTAAAGCATCACATGCTTAAATTTTAAAGTCAAAACATTTCTTTTTGAAATTATATCTTTTTCTGATATTATAATAATGTCTAAACACAAGTAAATATCAATCCAGTGGAATGCTTGCATCTAACGTTCCACATATAGTATACAATCAAAACCACGGGCT
This sequence comes from Allium sativum, assembly GCA_030737875.1. Lineage (NCBI taxonomy): Eukaryota > Viridiplantae > Streptophyta > Magnoliopsida > Asparagales > Amaryllidaceae > Allium > Allium sativum. Next base: position 963,293,440 of record CM060916.1, read on the forward strand.
CTTATTAGAGATTGGATTTCCAACTATGACAAGGTATGGAACCACCTTCCAATATTGTATCTCTAGAGGCGAGTACACTGGGTTCAACAAGAACATCTTGCAACCCAGCCGCACATGACCGACCAGTCATTTCGCTTGAGTGTATCGAATGTATATCACCAACGGTTGGGAGCTACCCTACCGTTTCCCTAAAAGGGACAACATCAAAATAGATTAAAGAAGGAAATGAATTATCTCTAGATAGGTGATTATACACCCTACTTGGGTGTGACCCACTTAACCATGCCACCTACCCGATTTTTGTCATTTCCCAGTTGAAGAGGCTTGAGGTTTAACACTACCTTTAGCGCACATATCGCTATTCACTTTGAATGCCACATCGTCAGATCCGCCAAATCACTAATTGACGTCCACAACCATACTCTGGTCATTAAGCTAAGAGAAAATGTACAGCCTTCTCCGCAACTAACAGAATTACGTTTGTAAAAATCAACATACGTGATTTTTAAGTAATCCTCTGTCAGACATTCGTCCATACAAGTCATCCAGGAACAAGATGAACTGAAGGTACCCTTCTACTACATCCTAAGTATCACCCTAGAGATCAGTAGTCAGTAGTCCTTGCAAATCCGTAGATTTCAACCATGACAGAACCCCAGTATATCTCCGGGTCGAATCAGAGATTTTAAGTGTTATCCCATTTTATGAAGATCTACGGTCTTCGATTTCTCTGTCTCGATCAACATCTAATATCTTTAACATTTTCGTACTTGCTGGTTGGAATGGTATTCGAATATAAATTCGATCCCGATCTTTCCGTACCAACAATCGTATTGGCCAGATTTGATAGTCGGTTATTTAGCTATCAAATAAACATCATCCAACCATAAAATGAAATATATTTACTGGTTTAGTACTCGACATCATTTGGCTTATTTAATTAAATAAAATTAAATAAATGGTTAATTTAAATATTTCAATATTTGGAAATAATAGCCCATGCTTATCTTTTAGAATAAAATCATTCTAATACTCATCTCCTTACTTCGAAAATATCGTTACGTATTCGCACAATATCCTTTTCATTTCCATTACCCTGGAAATCTCATCTTATATATTCTTAATTCTTTTATTTCCTTTTTCTCTTTGGAAAATATCTTTTTACCTTTTCTCAAGTCTACTATTTCCGTTTCACATTTAAAATATATTTTATCCATGCAATTCTGTATTTTGACATTCATTAGTCCTTGACCGTAAATTGGTAAGAGAAAAATCCTTTGAGTATCAACCTCGAAAATCGAAATCAACATCAGATTAACACTCAGAAAATCACTCGACTCAACCATTCTTCAGTTGGGTTCCATTTATTATTTTAACTCGTTATCAACTCATTTTATCACTTATAATCCATTCAACACTTTTCACTTTGTAAATCTAGTTTCAATTCCATTCACTAAGCTTAATTTCATTATTTTAGTCTCTCCCTTTTTAAGATCGATGTTTTAACTCTACGTCTCTTTTATAAATCTTATTTATAAACTTAGATTTGATATAAATCCTTGTTATATCTCAATTCATTTTACTTAATCCAACTGTTAAGTAACATTTCATTTAAGCTATCGTTCTCGCTTAAATCTCTTTATAACTTAGTTATAAAACTCGGTTTTAATATAAAACTCATTCATATCTCTTTTCACAATTTTAACTTGATTTCATTTCAAACTGTGATTTCTTACTTAAATGAATTTCATTTAAAAAGAAATCTCTTACATTTTTATTAATTAAATTAATAATTCACTTCATTACTAACTACTGTAAAAGTAGTTAAATCCTTGATTAACTAAAATAAATAATAAAATTATCTCTATGCCTTATTAAATTAAAACAAATGTTCATTAAACTATTTCAATAGATTTATCGATAATAAACTAATATAATTTAATAATCAATTCCAATAAAAGCGGTTGACTTCGTCAATCAAAACATTGTTGTCTCGTTAACCAATTCTAATTGATTCTTCCTTTAAAATAATTAATAATATAATTAATTTAAATAACTTCACTTAATTGTTTCTTCGAAACAATTAATCTAATTTTTAACTATCTGGTTAATTTCTACTCACTTGCTTGTGAATCCCCATATTTTAAGAATTTTTCTTTATAAACTAATCTTATAATTTGTTTAAATTCTTAAATAATAAATAATATTTATTTATTTACTTTTAATAAACTTCCCTTTTAAATAAATAGATTTAGAAATCTATCTTCGGTTATAAATAAGTTTTATAACTTCATCCCAGTTGATTTACATGACGGTAAATCCTTATTTATAAAGCAATTGATTTTCAAGCCATATGATGCCAATTACTCCACCAATACTGTTCATTGGTTAAAAACAAACAACTATGAAATTTCAGTTCCACATTCAACAACTAAATCAATTGTCCAATCTATATTGGTGAAACAGTTCATATAATTGTGATATAAAAATAACAATAAATTTGAGGAATCTCATTGGATCCCTCCAACCTGTTTCCCCCGCATCAAATATGTTATCTCAAATAATATTATTCGATTCAACAAATAGAAATAGTATTCAACAATGAATAAATAGCAGTAATACACACATCCATATTTTAATTTTGATTCGTTTATATTTTTACAAACGTAACCATCAAGGTAAGTTATCTTGTTTGGAATTAATCGTTAAGAAAAACGATTTAATTCAAATTAAATTAAACGGACATTTAAATTAATTATTTTAGTTCAACATATATAAATATATGTAGCATCCATCAACCAATTAACAAACATAGCACACAAATAATAAACCCAACTTATATAAATATAAGTGGGTAAACTGAGTGAGTTAAACTCACTTTGATTTGATTCGGTTACAGTTAAATTAAACTGTCGTTTAATTCAATTGTAAATTCCAGCTCTTTCCATCACTATCCAAAACTATTCTAGAACGTAGTGTTCCTTGATCCGGTTTCAGTGTAACCTGTTTCGTTCCATTTTGTTCCCATAACAAAAGGTTAGTCAACTCTTTAGTTCACGATTTTAATTAATATTATTAACGTTATATATTAAACTAATTACTTTGTATTAATCTTAAATGGTCGGGTTGGTTTCTTCGATATCTGCTCAACCTGACTTGGCCGACTTCATTTACCGCTTCCATCGTTCAAAATATATCACAACCTAATTCCTTTCTTTTTTCTACTGCTTCGAACGCAAGCTATTCTCCCCCATACATCTCGTCAGCCAAGCCATTTTTCATTCACATTCTGCCTTCCACCATGCCTTGCGTTGGATCCGAGTATCCTCGTTCCTTCATTTAGTTGCCACCACTATTGTGGTTCGACCGACCATAAATGGATCAAGTGCTTCTTTTACTGCTCTTTCTGATTGTCCATCTAGTACACTTGTAGCCTCATCTAATAATGAAATTGTTGGGTTTCTTAGAATCGCTCTTGCTATTGCTATCCTTTGTTTTTGGCCTTGTGATAATTGCACTCTCCCATAACTGCATCCGCGTTTGAACGTACCTCTTCACCAATACATGTTTATACCCATTTGAAAACAAACCCGCGTCCTTGGCGAGCAGTGCCCAACTTCTTTGTTTAACTCCACCACGTTCGAACACACACATATACATATATATAAGATATTACTCATTCGCTGTCCATCACAACTCATCAAAACAATGCCATCCCACTACTTTAACAGCTTTGCTCTTCACACACGCATTTTGTTTCCAGTCCGTATTTTGCTCCATTCTTCTTTTGTTTAGACTTCCTGCACTTCGTTTTTTTACTACTAAATCATGTGCTATTGGGTGGAAAATCAACGGTTCCAAATTCTTTGTTCTTCAAACTGGTATTTAACACTTTATTTCAACACTTCTCTTCACCGTGTTTCCATGCAACAGTCTTCTCAATACTTCATGTTAAAACAATGAGTCCACCTTATTAATTCACTGCTCCATGTATTATCCTTTATCCTTAATGAACTACTCTATATTAGTTCTTTCCATTAGAGAGTTAATAACCATACCATCCAGTATCCACAATTCATACTTCCTGGGACTCACCTTTGTTCAAGCTAAAATCATTAACAAACCCATTGTTCCAAAACTTACCCAGCTCCAAACATCCCAAGCACGAGGCCAACACATTCCATCGCAACACTACTTCCATTCGTACAAACCCAGATTGAGGCAACCATACACCACCACATCAATCATCGTCGATCAGATGTCGGTCAAACCCCACTTGTGCGAAGCGCCTCAGCCACGTTCATCCATGATACGAGCGCCACCAACCCCAGCGATCTCATTCAGCACGGTTTCTTCATCACCACGCAAATTTCCTGATAGAATTCGATCAGCAAGTTCCGAATATCCCATCATCTCCGGTCGGTAGGTTAGCCTCGACGAGCTCGAGGTATGAGGAGTTAGGTTTTTCTTCGATGGATTCATGAATCTGGAGGTAGTGGAGGAAGAACTCTTGAAGATTTGAATCGTTTATTTTTTTTCATTGATGGCGGCTGAAATTATTTAGCTGCATTGACCACACAGGGAACCCTTACGCAAATAAAATGAATTAGGTTATGACTATTTATATAAGATGATGATCAACGCTTAAGGCATAAGTGAGGTATATAGGGTGGGACTCGGGTAAGTGTAGTAGTGTGTTTTCCCATCACCGCACCTGCCATGAATTTTCTTTTCAATTTGATGTGGTCCCGTGAGTTTTGAAAAAGGATGGGATGGACATACGAAACATAGGAGTGAAGAATACAAATACACATATATTTAGTAATATTTAACATGAATTTTATTATTTAAAGACCGCTACCGACAAAAGTAAAAATACCATTATGACGAGTAATGTACCACGATCCCAAAAGTATAAAAATATAGACAAGTTGGTTTATTCTGTGAAACCCAAAATCACTGATATAGGGTGCAAAATACTCCAAATGAAAAGTAGCTTATTTTCCAAATTAAAAATTACAGTAAAATTCTAAAAATTAAATTATAACTATGTCTCAAATATTTTATTCAAATTCGAAACCAATATTTAATTATAATTAAATATATCATTATGGTTTAGAAATGATTCCATGGCGACTTTTCTAAAATTTGAATTGGACATAATTCACAATCTATAACATGAAATCTCCATTTCTCTTCCAACAGAAAATTATAATTAAATCGATCCGGACGATTCTTGTTTCACAGATTTCCGACTTCTATTGGATTCTATATATTCAGTTGAAGTTCAAAACGTTATTACCACGACATTATGAGCTCGATTTATAATTATATATAAATTAAATGTTTAAATTTCATTATATAAATGAATTACATATTTTAAATCCATTTAAAATACCAAATTAATATTTAATAATATGAAATAAATTAAATATCTGATCATGGAAATATGCGACGTTACATTCCTTCCCCCTTAAAAGAATTTCGTCCCCAAAATTACTAAGGTAGAAGAAACGCTACGAAACCATTATCTTTTCTAAAACCCAATTTATTTTAGATTCCAACCAATTCAAAACTTTTCATAAATATTGAAAATTTTCTAACACGTCAAATTCCTAGAAAAATTAGGTAGACTCTCCCCGATATGGAGTGACTTCTGCGATATTGCAGGATCAACAAATATATATACATCGGCCCATCCGATCAGAAAACAAAAATCAAAACCCAAAAATTTATATTTCGAATAAGCATAACTTGTAACGACCCGTATTTTTATGGTATATAAATAATTTATTTAATTATTTAAATGATGGGTTTGGTAATTTAAAGTGTCCAGAATTAAATAATATTGAATATTTAATTAATATAATAATTAAATAGTATATTTAAATTCCAAAATAGTTGGAAATAGTAGAATTCACAATATTGTGTGAATTGGATTATTTAGAATATATAATTTAGTATAGAGTTGAATTATAATAACGAATATATTATTTAAATGAAGTTTGAATGTATAATTATATTATAATTATAATTGAGCTCGAAATGGCATGGTAGTTCGTAATTTGGTGATTCGAACTTTAAACCAATATACAGAATCTGTTTTAAGCCGAATTTTTATGAAACAAGAAACGTTCGGAGCCAGTGAAGTATATTTTTCTAGTTAAAGAGAAAAATCGAGATTTCGTCGAGTAAAGTGTGAGTGTGTCCAAATCAAATTTTTGAAAAGTCGCTATGAAATTCCTTTGTAATTTATAACGATTTATTTATATTATAAATGGATTTTCAATATAAATTGAATTTCAATATAATCTGGAATTTTGAAATATCGAGTTATAAATCCTGATATATTTATTTTGGGATTATATGATATCGTATGTGAATATATATACGATAATATTAATTTATTAATATTAATTTAATTATTTTTAAATATATTAATATTTAAATGGGTTTATTTAGAGCTTTAAAAATAGTCGGTTTTTCAAACGACCTCTATTTTCGATGAAACTAATTTCGATGGATCCAGAATATTAAATTATTGTTAGATTTCAATTTTTGTGAATTTTAGAGTCAGTACGTGGCTGTACGGAATTTTAATGTAAAAAATAGTCAATATTTTGACTTTAAAAATACGCTGTGTGAGCAAACGAAGTCGAAATAAATTTCGTTGGGTCCGTAATATCGAACTGTAGTTGCATGCCCATTTTCACGATTTTTGGGTATCGTGTGTGATCATGCGGATTTTTAAAAGACAAATACAGATAAAAATTCAATATAAATTAAAAAAATAATAATTCAAAGCTCCCCTAATAAGCTACCCGCCCTTATAAATACACTTCCTATCATTCAAACCTAAATGATTTTAATTCTTTTGGTCAAAGCAGTGTGAGCCACCACTTTATCTCTTAAGCAAACGAAGAACCTAATGTTTCAAAATCCACAGAAAATCAAAACAAATTCGATAAATCCAAAAGTATATATATGAAATGCTGGTAGGATCCTCTTTAATTTGGTGTAGTTTTATCCAAGCTCGATCAATTCCTTTTTCTTCCAGAAATTTATGTTGTTGCTTCGGAAATGTAGAACCAAGTAAATCCTCTTTTAAAAATTCTTAAATCTATTTATATGGGTTCCTAAGCTAGTATACATCAGTCTGGAAATTTGTGAGTTGGTGCGATCGACATTATTTTGAGCTCACTATAAATTTACAATGCGCATCCGAGTAAGACTACATTTGGTTGTTCTGTAAATCGAAGCCTGGTTTGGCAAAATGGAGTTTAGATTTGGGTTTGGGAGAGTAATAAACTTGTGTTTGCCATTTTAGGAGAAAATCGGATCTGAAATGTTTCGCTGCTTTTCCAGATGCAGCGTGAAGACCTAGTAAACGCAATTCCCTTGTTGCCACCGAGTTCTACAGCAATTATATTGTTAGATAGAGAAATGGAAGAGAAATATTATGGTGGTTTTTATTTATTTTATAATTGAAAGGAGAGGAGGGGGTTTGAAGATCAAGATTTGGCAATGGTGCATTTTAAAGGAGGAGTAGGTTCTGTAAATTCTTAATGGAGAAGGAGAAGGTAACGAGCGGGCCTGGGTTGCTATAGATGGGTATGTGCCTTATTTTGAGTGGTGAGCCCAATGATAATTTAAAATCAAAACCTTTATTCAATTCCAATAGGTGTACTAAATTATAATTTTGATATCTTCGCCATATGTGTCAGATTGATGAGTGGTCAGTCACATTGGAATTGTATGAATGGTGGCTACAAATGGAACTGACTGGGAGTGAATTGGAGCTCGTCACAATTTATAGCAAAATAAATTGTTTGTCTGAATCAACCGACAGTTATAGTTATTTAACGATGACCGTCCAATGTGAGTAAATCTCACTAACTCTGTACAATTTGTATTTTATAAATATATTTTGGTATTGATAAATAATGATTGAATGATGTGTGTTGATTGTTTGGTTGAACTGCTAACTTATTGGTTGAAATTATAGATAACGATATATATATATATATATATATAGAAATCGTTAATCAAAAATTGATTCTTTTTATCAGAATATTTCATATTGAAATGAAATCGATGTTATTTATATTGTTTAACATATGTGGATGCAGGGAAAAAGGTTGGAGGGATCCAACTGGATTCCTCAATATTTATAATACTGTTTGTTTTCGTATATTGTGATATATGATGTGATATATAATCTGTGATTGATTATGATGGCACTGGTCATGTTATTTGGTATTTTAAATACCATATGAAATACTGGAATGTAAAAAGGAAATTTTCAAAGTGAATATTGAAAATGAAATATTTATATATGAAATAAATATGATATGATAAAAGGTAATATTTGGAAAACATATATTGGAAAATATAATATAGGAAATATTTGGGAAATAAATAGAATTATATAAAAGGGCTTATATAAAATAAATAGAATTATATAAAAGGGTTTATATAAAATAAATAGAATTATATAAAGGGAATTATAAATGAGATTTAAGAGTTAGAAATAAAAAGGAGATTTGTATGAATAATTCTACAAATAAAAATATAAATAGAACTTGGGTTTGAGATATTGTTTTTTAATACGGAATCAAACTATTTTGATTATATAAAGAAATATTATTCACATTCTATGTGAATAATATATTAAAGTAAATATTTTGCAAATAAAATATTATGAAGGAATATGGGGTTTGAATTAGGAATTTAAATGGAATTACTGAAATTAGAAACTGACTGGAAATTTATTGAGTTGAATGGCTTTCTGGGTATCGATCTAATGCTGGTTTCGGCCTTCGGGATTTATGCTTAGGAAGTTGTTCTCTTACTAGTTTACAGTTAGAGACTAATAGAGGTGGGGAGATATTGATGCGTGAATTAGAAATGGAAATTTTTTCCAAAGTTAATAACGTATATTTTCTAAAATTAGAAAACAAAGATCTGATGAATATATGGAAACGAGAAATTGGGAAATGAATAAATGTTGATTGATGATTGATCGATTGAACTTCCATCTGGAAATAATATCGATGTTTGCACACATGTTCTTCTTTGATAGTTAATCACCGACTATCAAAGTTTTTGACATTTTTCCATCGTCAATACGGAGAGACCGGGATCAGATTCATTATCTGAAAACCACTCTGTATGGGCATTAGTGTTGCAATCAAATACGACGAAGACAATTGAAGATGGAGTTATGCAAGGGTTGTCTTGTTTACAGAAAAGTGCCTTCGGATTGTCCAGTCCCAGTGCAACCTGTATGGAAGAATGTCTGACAGAGTATATTTAATATATCGTGTAAGTTGATCTCTTCAAACGTATTTACGTTTGATGGTGGAGGAATTCGTTTCACTTAGCTGTATACCCATGGTATTTTTAGAGAAATCAATTTGTGATTTGACGCGTATGACGATGTAACATTCAAACTGAATGAAGATGTGGTTTATAAAGGATACGTTTTGGCTTCTAGCCTCACAACCTGAAATGGTATAAAATCCGGTAGGTCGCATGGCTAAGTGGTTAGCTACCAATTAGGGTGTATTGTCTCCTAATCTAGAGAAATTCCATTTACTTCTATAATCTATTTCGATACTGTCCCTTTCGGGAAACGGTTGTTGATCCCAACCGTTGGTGATAATACATTCGGTACACTCAAGGCAAATGAGTGGTCGGTCATGTTTAGCCTGGGTTGCAAGATGTTCTTGATGAACCCCGTGTATTCCTCTCTAGAGATACACTGTCGGAATGTGGTCCCATACCTTGCCAGTTGGAATTCATTACCCAATAAGCGCCCGCGGTTTTCAATTATATATTATGTATGTGGAACGTGAGATAAAAGCCTTCTGCTAGATGATTATTATATTGTGGTTGATAGACACTATCATAATATCAGAAGAGTTTTGATATAAAGAGTATCGTTCTTGCCAAAGGATTTTGAAATGTTAAATCAAATGTTTTGGATTCTCATAAGGGAAAAACCCGTTCCGTGTTATATGACGTGGTTTTATGAGATATCATTTATTTTCTCAAACTATTTTAAATTGTTTACTCACACCAGTCCCATGACAGACCTGGACTTTATTTTGTTTTGTTTTCCCTAAACTCTTGGGTACCCAAATTTGTACGGGTAGTCTAGTAGTCAGGATTTTATAGATAAACTAAGAGCTTGTAGCAGGAGGCTTCAGGATTTTATAGCAATTGTTTATTTCCGCTGTATTGTAAGTGTTACTCTGATTCTGATATTGTTTGTTGTTCTTCTTCTATTCTAATTTTCTATCTTATCTATTCTCACCCTCTAACTTCTTTCTATTAACTATCCAGTATTTTCGATGCTTGGATAGTTGACATTGAGTTTACGTCGATTACTCAGGATCGCGAAAACCAGGGTCGTTACATACCTTATGCGAGCGCTATTGAGCATACTAACTCAATTTATTACGATATACTCAACCAAAATCAATCTCAAAGCCTTCTAGCACCTGTACTCAATTCATCATGTATGTAACCAATACATGTAATTCATTGATAATATTTCATTGGTTAACAAATATAACCGTACAGATTTTCAAAATAAAACATATAACATCATTCAGGTGTAAATACAGGGTTTAATCATTCACTTTCAATTCATATGTGATTCAATTCCAATTATCATTCTGGAATTCATTTCTTTAGCTTATAATTCATTCAACTCTTCATTTAACCATTAACAAATTTATATTCAACCAGTCTAACACACAATCAATAGCAATACACAATCAACTTAACCAAATCAATTGAATTCACATTCAATATTAATATTTACCTGGTTATCTTTACTTTGATTGTCAATGGATTAATATCCGATTGATTTCTCTAATTATTATCAATTTGATTTCCAAATTTCAAATTTATCTTATTAAGTTCCATATTCATCTTAACTTAACCAAGTTAAGTTTCAACTTCAAATTCAATTAACTAATTTATTTCAAAATTAGTTTACTTCCATTTCAGATTCAATTTCCAATTTATTTTCTAATTAGTTCGCTTTCATTTCAGAATCTAAATTCTGATTTCATTCTAAATATGGTTCAATTTCTCTTCAATCTTTTTTTATTTAACTAATTTTTAAGTTAATTTCAGATTCATTTTAATTCCCAATTAAAATTCTCATTCACAAATTCCAAATGTGAAATATTTTCAATTATAATAAACCATTTAAATTATTAATCCAATTTGAATTCACCCATCGGAATCAATCAAACACACCAATATCTTAATAATTTAATAAAATTATTTCTTTTCTATATAAAAAATATATCTCGGGTAAAATTATTTCATTTACCCTCTTTACAAAGCAATATCGTGTCAGTTGCTGCTTCGAAATCAAACTGATCAAATAACACAATACAAAACATTTTTATATAAGAATTACAAATATGCTCTCATATACATACACTCCAACTCAATCTAGGGTATTACTAACCATCTCTATCGACTTATACCATAGAGCCAAGGTTATTACTAAACCAATAGCTCTAATACCACTGTAACGAACCGGGGATTCGACGCCCGAATTCCAACAATAATGCACAAACCCGTATTACTTACTAGAACTCAAGTATTGAAAATACCAGATAGTTAATGAAATAAAATAGAGGGTGAGATAAGAAAGAAATATTAGATAGAAGAAGAAGAACACCACATCATTAGAGTCACACATCACAGCGGAATAAAATATAATAGAAACAAAATTTTATTGAGAGCTTTGAAATAAAACTTACGATCATCAGAATACATCAACACATTTGGACAGTTATCATAATCTGTCCTTATATAAAACACATAGCGTAACACACACTAGATATATACGTCTTAACTCTTCCAGCTTATCTTCAGACTTCACAGCATCCGATAACCTGATCCTGCACAACCCGGTGTAACCCGAGCATTTACAAAACACCGGATCAGTCTGGTTAACCAGAGTGAGAAAAAAACTCACTAAGTTTAAAGCATCACACACTTGATTTTTAAAATCAAACCATATCTTTTTCTGATATTATAATAGCGTCTAAACACAAGTAAATATCAATCTAGCGGAACGCTTGCATCTAACGTTCCACATATATAGTATACAATCAAAACCGCGGGCTCTTGTTGGAGATTGGATTTCCAACTATAACAAGGTATGTAACCACTTTCCAATAGTGTATCTCTAGAGGCGAATACACTAGGCTTAACAAGAACATCTTGCAACCCGGCCACACATGACCGACCACTCATTTCGCTTGAGTGTATCGAACGTATATCACCAACAGTTGGGAGCTACCCTATCGTTTTCTGAAAAGGGACAGCATCAAAATAGATTAAAGAAGGAAATGAATTATCTCTAGATAGGTGATTATACACCCTACTTGGGTGCGACCCACTTAGCCATGATACCTGCCCGATTTTTTTCATTTCCCAATTGAAGAGGCTTGAGGTTTAACACTACCTTTAGTGCACATATCACTATTCACTTTGCCACATCGTCAGATCCGCCAAATCACTAATTGACATCCACAACTATACTTTGGTCATTAAGATAAGAGAAAGTGTACAACCTTCTCCGCCACTAACAGAATTACATTTGTAAAAATCAACGTATGTGATTTTTAAGAAATACTCTGCCAGACATAAAAGTCATCTAGGAACAGGATGAACCGAAGGTACCCTCCTACTACATCCTAAGTATCACCCTAGAGATCAATAGCGAGTAGTCCCTGCGAATCCGTAGATTTCAACCACGACAGAACCCCAGTTAATCTCCAGGATGAATCAGAGATTTTAAGTGGTTATCCCATTTTATGAAGATTTACGGTCTTCGATTTCTCCGTCTCGATATCTAATATCTTCAACATTTTCGTACTTACTTGTCGGAATGGTATTCGAATATAATTTGATCCCGATCTTTCCGTACCAATAATCGTATTGGCCAGATTTGATAGTCGGTTATTTAACTATCAAATAAACAATCATTCAACCATAAAATAAAATATATTTACTGGTTTAGTACTCAACATCATTTGGCTTATTTAATTAAATGTAATTAAATAAATGGTTAATTTAAATTTCCAGTATTTGGAAATAACATTACTTCTTACTAATATTCGCAAAAACCTTTCATTCTAATACTTAGAAAAATATATTATAACACTATCAAATATTCCATTTAATTATCATTTGCGCAACATTATTCATTATCTAAACTGGGGAAATCATTTTATTTTCTTATTCATAAAAATAATCATTTCGATAATCTCCTTTGTTTCAATACTTGAAAACAATAGCCCGCGCTTATCTTTTAGAATAAAATCATTCTAATACACATTTCCTTACTTCGAAAATATCGTTACGTATTCGCACAATCTCCTTTTCATTTCCATTACCCTGGAAATCTCATCCTATATATTCTTAATTCTTTTATTTCCTTTTTCTCTTTAGAAAATATCTTTTTACCTTTTCTCAAGTCTTCTATTTTCGTTTCACTTTGGAAATATATTTTATCCATGCATTTCTGTATTTCGACATTCATTAGTCCTTGACCGTAAATTGGTAAGAGAAAAATCCTTTAAGTATTAACCCCGAAGATCGAAATCAACATCAGATTAACACTCAGAAAATCACTCAACTCATCCATTCTCCAATTGGGTTCCATTTATAATCTTAACTTGTTATCAACTCATTTTATCACTTATAATCCATTCAACCCCTTTCACTTAGTAAATTTCGTTTCAATTCCATTCACTTCGCTTAATTTCATTATTTTAGTCTCGCCCTGTAACACCCCACCTCCGTTAAGGACACTCACGAAGGGAATGCCTTAACTTTGGTGGAGTATTTTAGTAAACAGAACAGAAAATTTCAAGACAGATAAACAATACTTGAGAAATTATAACTTTATTACAGCGGAAAACATAAATCAGTATGCTTACATCTTTACCAAAAACTCAAGTACATAAATATCAGTCTTGTTCACAAAGTCATCAGAGTAAAAAAATTTAAAATCATAATCCCAATAGAAGATGCCATAAGAAGTTAAGCCATACTTTACGCACTTCAAGTACTTCAAGCAGAAGAAATCCGGATCAAGCTAAAGTATTCCCTCCTTCGAAAACCTGGTGAGGAACGGAAGAAAAGTGGCAAAAACAAGCAAGGTCAAACATAAAGTATGGCAAGTCCAGTGACTTTCAGCATATGAACAGATAATAATAATCATGACATGCAAATAAAACTGGATGAGAGATAACGGTAACAGGAGCAGCAGATGTACTTAGGTTAAACAGAAGAAACAGAATAATATTACTTTTCATTCCTCTGCACTAATACCAGTATAACAGGATTAGGTGTCACCCCAATGTCTAAACTGGAACAGAGACGGGAACAGAATAATTTCCACAGAAGAGAATGCTAGTAATGGGCCTTTACCACCCCAACATAAATAGACAGAAACAGAATGCAAATAATGGGCCTTTACCACCCGAACAGAAGGTACAGAAACAAAAACATATTAATCCCTAAGGAAACGGAATGTAGAATTAGGTGCATGCTAGTAAATGGGCCTTTCACCCGAACAGACGGTACCACGCAGAAACAGACAGGTGTTACCACCCAACAGAAACAGACGGTACCAACAAAAATAGACAGAACTAAGTGTACCCTAAAACCCTACCCCAAGCGATCGGCTCCCTAATGCATAAATACCCTGTGTCGGCCCCACAGTAGGGTGTATCACTCCCTAAAGTGACAACCAATTGGCACAGACCTATTTACAGATGTCACGGCGTCTTACATCCTCAGAGGCAGACCGGGAACCATGCACGCACATGACCCGGTTGGAACGCACCATCAACACCCCTCGCCATTATCAGAATGAATCGCTTATAATTAGTTCAGTAAGCTTGCCCGGACCCTACCTACTGTTGGGTCAAAGTTTGATATCAGAAAGGGTTACTGACTAATATTGGTCCCAAACAACAGATGACACAAGTAATTTACCTCCTAACTTTGTGTCCCCAAACTAACAGATTTCAGATTAACTTGTTTACAAGTTCATACATACAGAGTTCAGATCAACTAGTTCACAGATCAGACAAGTTTTTTACACTAACGGATCAGATATACAGATTTAACAAATTTACAGATTTGTCTAACTTTGTAATTGGGCCTACAGATTCATGAAACGGGTTTGTTAAATTCATTAGTCCAATTGGTTTAACCCTATCCACCCAACACATTTTAGACATCATATTTATCCTAGATTTGCTTTAATTAAATATTAATGCACAGACCTCTCACATTAGGTCGGTAGCTTGTGGCCGCTGGATATGCTGGGCGATTCCGAGCAGACTTCTGCCACAAGCCAGACCTAACCTCGTGTCTAAGCATATTTTAGTTATGCCTACGACCTCTCACATTAGACTGACAGTTCGCGGTCGCTGGTTAAGCCGGTTGGTTCCGGGCAGGCTTTTATCGCAAACAGAGTCTAACCTCGTGTCATAGCCAATTCATTCCAATACAGATTTTTCAGATATCAGACTAATTCTATTTATTTAACAGATTAAACTTCTTCATAGGATATAACAGATTAATCAAATTTCCATGTTCTACTAAATCTTAGGTCGAGCCTACGGATTTCCATACCCAGATTACCATTATCTAGTTTCAACAGATCAGACAATTCAACAAGTAGCAGATTTAGCAGTTTAAGCGATCCATCAGATTTAGCAGATAACAGATTTAGCAGTTTATGCAATTCAATAGTTTTAGCAGATAACAGATTAGGCATTTTAACAGATTTAGCAGATTATATATCTAAAACTCTATTTACATATCTTGCCTAATCATAAATTTAGCCTAAACTTACATGCCTAAATCAAGGTCATAACTCATAATACAATATATGCCCCAAATTTTAGCCTTAATATTCCCATTTACAGTTCATGTCAAAACTAGATTTAATATTCTAGTTCACCATTTATGTCCAAGACTAATACGCGTGTAAATCATTCTCTATTATAGCCAACTCAGATTATGCCAACATATTTGCTATGTCAGATTTACTTAATTAAGCTACGCCCAATCCCCGTATAACATGTTTCCACAAGTTCTCTAAATACTCATGAAATGGCCCTATGGGCTCGATGTACATAACAGTGAATGGGAATAAACTAGCAAAGTTACATACTAAATATGAGATCTAACATCATTAAGGGAATATGCATAAGAAACTAACTACAATAGTTATAGTCAACTAACCACAATAGTTATGAGCGACTAATCACAATAGTTTCTTATTCAATGTCATAGGTAATTGTCTCATAGTCATGAATTATAGTCATCGGCAATAGTCTCATAGTCAATGAATCATAGTCATAGGCAATAGTCTCAAAGGCAACAGTTTCATGTCCAATTATGCATTATTATTTGTCCCAAAATTTAGCGTTCGTGCGTTAATCTCTTATGAGATGAGGCGCAGGCTCGTGGTAGCCTGACTATTGAACAGAAAGAAGAAAAAGATACAAAATAAAATATATCAGAACAGAACGTACACAACCTCAAATTCAGATTTACAATCATGTCACAATTAAAATTACAGTTTATAGCGAAAAATAACTGTACTTTCCTTTCGTGGTTTTAAGAAAGGATAATAAACTATTGTTGACGCAGAAATGCTGAATTATTCCTCTTTAATTGTTGTTGTAGCTCTAAACTTTGATTTGAGATTTGATTTAGCTTTTAATTCTATTCAGGTTGGAAGAAGATGCATCAGTCCAAGTTTTGATTCCATCATAGTAGCGACGCCATTTTTATTTTTAATTAGAACAGAGGCAGAATATAGACAAAATGAAATTGTGTAGAGAAAATGAGGCTAGGGGGCTGTTTATATAGGATTAGGCGGACAAATCTAGACAGAAAACGAGACCGGGTACATCAGAATGAACCAGGTTCAAAAACTGGGTTTCGGGAGCAGGTCGACCCCCAGGTCGACTTCCCAGTCGACCTGGTCATGGGGAGGTCGACACCCCAGTCAACCTGGTTGGGAGGTGTCGACTCCCTAGTTTGGGTATATGGGCGGGAATTTTCCCACCAGCCTCCTCTGGGTTCGAATTTCTGGCTTTATTTTCGAGCTGTTTTATTTTATTCAAATTCCTGAAAATTCTGAGGGTCATAACTTGGTCATACAAACTCCGATTTTCGAAAACTCGGACTCTATTTCATGCATAATTCCGAGACAAACGCAATGGTGCAACCCGTTTCCCTTGATTATTATTTTAAAAATTAATTATTCTCTGATTTTTTACTTATACGTTCACAGAAAATACGGGGTGTTACATTCTCCCCTCCTTAAAGGATTTCGACCCCGAAATCTTCAAGTTAAGAAGAATGTGTCCTACCATCCAGTCATCCATCTATTCAACCATCATCCACAAGCATCCCTTGTCCTTAGAAGACTTCAAATGTTGTATGAACATATGCAAAAGTGTGTGTATGTGTTCCTTATCTAATGCAAAGATCAGGCGGTCCACTGATTCAGTTGACCTCCTTAATGCGAACTATGTTAGTGTCATGAGTCCAACATGTATGCAATTTTCCTATTTGATACATATTATTCTTATATGAGTGACAACCATTCATTCATATGCAACATCCATGTGATGAGTCAATCATTTTACATCTACAGAAATTGAAAATGCTCATACATCTATATGCAGTATGAGAGTGTTTTCGAGCCGATCTAGTGCCTAATGTGTGTATATGCATCCACGAGCAACCACTAGCAACCACTTGCATCCACTTGCAACCATCAAACATAACATGTCTCAAACACATGTGTACATCCATAGGATTCCTATCTATAGGTCGAAGACTCGATCGATAGGATACAGTCGAGTGATGGGAGCGAGTGCAGATAAACAAAAACTTGGTTTCCATTAGACCTTGGTTGAGAGAGAAATTCCCCTAAGTATCAATCACGAAGACCGAAATCAACATCAGATTGACACCCAGAGGATTACCTTCTTTAGACAATGTCAAAACTGGAAATCTCAACCTTATCAGAAATATCCAGATGCTTACAGACTACTAGTACAGATCAGATTATCGAATGATTCTTAGAAAACTAAGCATGATAAAAACCCAGAATGTATGCGTCATAGTCAACTTAACACTCAACACAGATACCCAACTTATCACAATTGGATGAGTCATAACCCTTATAGGTCTGAGTCTACAGCGGAATCAGAAACAATACTAGTATTCGAGTGCAGAGTATCGATTACAGAATCGAAATGGCAGAATCAGAAAAGGGTTTTAACTCAAAAAAAATCAGATAAAGAAATTAAACCTCCTATAGAAAGTTTTCCTATTTCTATCCTATCCACTAGCCTCGAGAGTGTTCGCCTGCCTTCTAGAAGTTGGTCCTGCCCTCTGCCCTTGCCCTCGTTTCTTCGGACAGTCCCTAGTGAAGTGTCTCATCTCACCACAGTTGAAGCAAGTGCCCTTTCTTTTTCTGCAATCCTTGTTCAGATGAGTCGAGCTTCCACAAGTGAAGCACTTTTTCTCCTTCTTATCTTCGTACTTTTCACCCTTCTTTCGTGTTTCCATTTTGGGCCATGCTTTCTTGTTCTGTGGTTCTTCCTTCTTTGCCTCTTTCTTGCCGTTGTCTTCCTCGTGCAGTAGTGCCATATCCACCAATCTCTCGTAAGTGGCTCCCACGGGTACATGGGTCATGGCTAGGCTGTGCAGTGGCTCGTTCAATCCTTTAACAAAGCAGAGAGCCTTTTTATGCTGGGTGTTGACTAAATCTAGCCCGAACCTGGCCAGTTGGTTGAACTGATTGACGTATTCCCTGACCGTCATACTTCCTTGCTTAAGAGATAAGAACTTTTCCAATTGTAGACTTCGTTCAGCTTGCGAGAGGAATTTCGTCTCAAACCTTGTTCTGAAATCCATCCATGTTTCAATCGGTCTCTCGGCGTTAGTGACTTCCCACCAATAGGAAGCTTCGTCCTTGAGCAACCACACTGCCAATTGTACCTTCTGCCTATCGTCCACCTCGAAGATAATGAACCGATCCTCAATTTCTTTGAGCTAGTTCCTTGCTTCTACGAATGATTCAGTTCCCTTGAAATCCTTTCCACCCTTGGCCCTAAAATCTTTATAGCTTTTTGAAAAAGCAATTTCACGAGGAGGGGGCGGAGGAGAAGGAATCGCTGCAACTGGAGGAGGAATATCTGCTGCGCCTGCATCGTTGGCCTTAGCCTCTAAGTACCTCCTGAACCAGCCAGGTATTGGCACGCCCTTTGGAAAGTTAAGATTCCCAGACATGCTGGAATGAAAGAAAAAGATTTAAAACGGAGAACGGAAAAGATAAATATATGGCTTTTTGGGGATTATGTTTTTCAAAATAAACTTTATTTTTGAAAATACTACTTTTTCAAACCTCTTTGAAAATAGTTTTCAAAAACTTTACCCAATCTGGTAACCTTCAGCTCTGATACCAAGTGTAACACCCTACCTCCGTTAAGGACACTCACAAAGGGAATACCTTAACTTTGGTTGAGCATTTTAGTAAACAGAACAGAAAATTTCAAGATAGATAAACAATAATTGAGAAATTATAACTTTATTACAGCGGAAAACAGAAATCAGTATGGTTACATCTTTACCAAAAACTCAAGTACATAAATATCAGTCTTGTTCAGAAAGTCATCAGAGTACAAAATTTTAAAATCATAATCCCCACAAAAGATACCATAAGAAGATAAGCCATACTTTACTCACTTCAAGTTCTTCAAGCATAAGAAATCCGGATCAAGCTAAAGTATTCCCTCCTTGGAAAACCTGGTGGGGGGGGGGGGGACAGAAGAAAAGGGGCGAAAACAAGCAAGGTCAGACATAAAGTCTGGAAAGTCCAGTGACTTTCAGCATATGAACAGATAATAATAATCATGGCATGCAAATAAAACTGGATGAGAGATAACGGTAACAGGAGCAGCAGATATACTTAGGTTAAACAGAAGAAACAGAATAATATTACTTTTCATTCCTCTGCACTAATACTAGTATAATAGGATTAGGTGTCACCCCAATGTCTAAACTGGAACAGAGACGGGAACAGAATAATTTCTACAGAAGAGAATGCTAGTAATGGGCCTTTACCACCCCAATAGAAATAGACAGAAACAGAATGCTAATAATGGGCCTTTACCACCCGAACAGAAGGTACAGAAACAGATTAATCCCTACGGAAACGGAATGTAGAATTAGGTGTACACTAGTAAATGGGCCTTTACCACCCGAACAGACGGTACCACGCAAAAACAGACAGGTGTTACTACCCAACAGAAACAGACGGTACCAACGGAAACAGACAGAACTAAGTGTACCCTAAAACCCTACCCCAAGCGATCGGCTCCCTAATACATAAATACCCTGTGTCGGCCCCACAGTAGGGTGTATCACTCCCTAAAGTGACTACCAATTGGCACAGACCTATTTACAGATGTTACGGCGTCTTACATCCTCAGAGACAGACCAGGATCCATGCACACACATGACCCAGTTGGAACGCACCATCAACACCCCTTGCCATTATCAGAATGAACCGCTTATAATTAGTTCAGTAAGCATGCCCAGACCCTACCTATTGTTGGGTCAAAGTTTGATACCAGAAAGGGTTACTGACTAATATGGGCCCCAAACAACAGATGACACAAGTAATTTCCCTCCTAACTTTGTGTCCCTAGACTAACAGATTTCAGATTAACTTGTTTACAAGTTCAGACATACAGAGTTCAGATCAACTAGTTCACAGATCAGACAAGTTTTTCAGACTAACGGATCAGATATACGGATTTAACAGATTTACAGATTTGTCTAACTTTGTAATTGGGCCTACAGATTCATGAAACGGGTTTGCTAAATTCATAGTCCAATTGGTTTAACCCTATCCACCCAACACGTTTTAGACATCATATTTATCCCAGATTTTCATTAATTAAATATCAATGCACAGACCTCTCACATTAGGTCGGTAGCTTGTGGCCGCTGGATATGCCGGGCGGTTCCGTGCAGACTTCTGCCACAAGCCAGACCTAACCTCGTGTCTAAGCATATTTTAGTTATGCCTAAGACCTCTCACATTAGACTGACAGTTTGCATTCGTTGGTTAAGCCGGTTGGTTCCGGGCAGGCTTCTACCGCAAACAGAGTCTAATCTCGTGTCATAGCCAATTCATTCCAATACAGATTTTTCAGATATCAGACTAATTCTGTTTATTTAACATATTAAACTTCTTCATAGGATATAACATATTAATAAAATTTCCATGTTCTACTAAATCTTAGGTCGAGCCTACGGATTTTCATACCCAGATTACCATTATCTAGTTTCAACAGATCAGACAATTCAACAGGTAGCAGATTTAGCGGTTTAAGCGATTCAACAGATTTAGCAGATAACAGATTTAGCAGTTTAGGCAATTCAATAGTTATAGCAGATAACGGATTAGGCAATTTAACAAATTTAGCATATAACAGATTTAGCAGATTATATATATCTAAAACTCTATTTACATATCTTGCCTAATCATAAATTTAGCCTAAACTTACATGCCTAAATCAAGGTCATAACTCATAATACAATATATGCCCCAAATTTTAGCCTTAATATTCCAATTTACAGTTCATGTCAAAACTAGATTTAATATTCTAGTTCACCATTTATGTCCAAGACTGATACACATGTAAATCATTCTCTATTATAGCCAACTCAGAGTATGCTAACATATTTGCTATGTCAGATTTACTTAATTAATCTACGCCCAATCCCCGTATAACATGTTTCCACAAGTTCTCTAAATACTCATGAAATGGCCCTATGGGCTCGATGTACATAACAGTGAATGGGAATAAACTAGCAAAGTTACATACTAAATATGAGATCTAACATCATTAAGGGAATATGCATAAGAAACTAACTACAATAGTTATATGCAACTAACCACAATAGTCATGGGCGACTAATCACAATAGTTTCTTATTCAATGTCATAGGCAATAGTCTCATAGTCATGAATCATAGTCATAGGCAATAGTCTCATAGTCAATGAATCATAGTCATAGGCAATAGTCTCAAAGGAAATAGTTTCATGTCCAATTATGCATTATTATTTGTCCCAAAATTTAGCGTTCATGCGTTAATCCCTTATGAGATGAGGCACAGGCTCGTGGTAGCCTGGCTACAGAACAGAAATAAGAAAAAGATACAGAATAAAATATATCAGAATAGAACGTACACAACCTCAAATTCAGATTTACAATCGTGTCTCAATTAAAATTACAGTTTATAGCGGAAAATAACTGTACTTGCCTTTCATGGTTTTAAGAAAGGATAATAAACTGTTGTTGATGCAGAAATGCTGAATTATTCTTCTTTAATTGTTGTTGTAGCTCTAAACTTTGTTTTGAGATTTGATTTAGCTTTTAATTCTATTCAGGTTGGAAGAAGATGCATCAGTCCAAGTTTTGATTCCAGTAGAGTAGCGACGCCATTTTTATTTTTAATTAGAACAGAGGCAGAATATAGACAGAATGAAATTGTGTAGAGAAAATGAGGCTAGGGGGCTGTTTATGTAGGATTAGGCAGACGAATCTAGACAGAAAACGAGACCGGGTACATCAGAATGAACCAGGTTCAAAAACTGGGTTTCGGGAGCAGGTCGACCCCCAGGTCGACTCCCCAGTCGACCTGGTGATAGGGAGGTCGACACCCCGGTCGACTCACCAGTCGACCTGGTTGGGGGGGGGGTCGACTCCCCAGTCGAGCTGGGTATAGTGGCGGAAATTTTCCCGCCAGCCTCCTCTGGGTTTGAATTTCGAATTTCTGGCTTTATTTTCGAGCTGTTTTATTTTATTCAAATTCCTAAAACTTCTGAGGGTCATAACTTGGTCATACGAGCTCCGATTTTCGAAAACTCGGACTCGATTTCATGCAGAATTCCAAGACGAACGCATTGGCACAACCCGTTTCCCTTGATTATTATTTTAAAAATTAATTAATCTCTGATTTGTTACTTATATGTTCACAGAAAATACGGGGTGTTACATGCCCTTTTTAAAATTGATGTTTTAACTCTGCATCTCTTTTACAAATCTTATTTATAAACTCAGGTTTGATATAAATACATGTTATATCTCGATTCATTTTACTTAATCCAACTATTAAGTAACATTTCATTTAAGCTATCGTTCCCGCTTAAATCTCTTTATAACTTAGTTATAAAACTCGATTTTAATATAAATCCCGTTCAGATCTCCTTTCACAATTTTAACTTGACTTCGTTTCATACTCTGATTTCTTACTTAAATGAATTTCATTTAAAAAGAAATCTCTTACATTACTATTAATTAAATTAATAATTTACTTCATTACTAACTACTGTAAAGTAGTTAAATCCTTGATTACCTAAAGTAAATAATAAACTTATCTCTATGCCTTATCTTTATATATAATAGGAATACTTAATAGATGGTGAAGCTTTTTCGTTGTTCCACTCCAGTCCTTTACCCTCCATCCTCCTGAATACAAACGACCACTTAAACTGAAGGGCAGTCACGTCTTTTTTACAACCATTTCCTATACCCCACTAACACACCGGTTACTAACACGTTTCGTATTCTCTTTTTTTCCACCGTCTTTCTTTGCTCCTTCTCCAAATTCTTTGCCTCTTCTTGCTTTCGTCAATTTCTCTTCCCTGCTATCAACCCTAAATTTATTCTAATTTTCCTCATTATTCAACACGTCGTTCGGACATTATTTCCTTCTCCTCTCAGCTAATACTGTCTTCGCTGCTTCGCATCTGACATTTCACATTCCTTCTTTCCCTCTAACCGCCGAATCCATGCTCCAAAACACCTTTTTATTTCCACTTTTCTCAGATCGACCACCACTCCTCGACTCTTGCACTGGACCGTCCCTATCTCCGCCTCGACGACGACTTCACAGGGTAAATCAGTATATGTTTCCTTCGTTCCTCCTACTTTGTTTTACTCTATTTGTTATTTCTGCTGTATATTCAGATTTGCTATTGTATGTTGCCAGTTACCCCTTCTTTGTTACTAATTACTTTACTTTCTTTGTTCTTCGAGTTCAGATATGAGTTTTATGTTTATATTTGAGTTGTATATTGTTACTAATCACTACTGCTTATTAGTTTAATTTCATTATTCTTGGTGTTTACATGGTTTTACAGGGTGTGGTCTAATTCGACGACTCAATTTGGTTCATCATGAAGGGAATGGTACAATACCATATTTCAGATTTGTTATGATCGCAGATTTAGCTTTTAGTTAGGTAAAATGCTTCCTTCCCTCTTTATTCGACTATTGTTTGACTTAGGTTTCGATTTGGAGTTTGAGTCTGATGGACATAATTTGACATCAAACTAAACCATTTACGCTGTAATAAATTTTATGTTATTAGCTGAACTTTATGCAAATCTTCATGTAGTTTGCACAGATTGATCTTTTACATGGGATTTTTTTATCAAGCTTATTACTTACTTGATTTTATAATGTGTAATGCCACATACATTTATATGTTTTTCCCACTGTTTCTTCCATCTTTACAGGGTGTTGTCTAATTCGGCGGATCCATTTGGTTCATCATGAAGGGAATGGTACAATACCTTATTTTTGATTTGTTATTATCGATTGATTAATATAAAAAACATTTATTACACTTTACATGATCACAGTTTTAGCTTTTAGTTAGGTGAACTGCTTCCTTCCCTCTTTATTTAACTGATATTTGACTTTGGTTTAAATTTGGGGTTTGAGTCTGATGGATCGACCTAACCCATATACGCTAAAATTTCTGTTATTACCTGAACTTCAGCCTAATCTTCATGTAGTTTACATTGATTAATCTTTTGCATGGTTTATTTTCACTGTTTCTTACTTGATTTTATAATGTGTATTGTCACAAACATTTTATATGTTTTTCCACTGTTTCTTCCTTTAAAATGGTTTGATACGTCTATTTAAACTAAACGACGGTTGCTTTTACTAAAATTTACAGTGGCAAAATACATAAATGGTTTCATGCCAAAGTCTTACATATAACATTTAATTTTTTTTTTTCCTTTTTTTTTTTTTGCATTGCATTGGTGCAACAGTTACTTATTAAACGTTTTATTTTTTGCTTCTTTTACTGATCTGTTTGTAGTCAATTAATATTTTTTTAACACAAACAGTGTTTCAATTATTTCGGCACAAAATTCTTGCTCCCCGAAATAGTTGAAACACTGTTTGTGTTGCATAGTATAACTGGGACCATAAGTAAGTCACATGAAATGTGCTTCTTTCAGAAAAAACACAGAATTATTTTTTTTAGCTTAGCCCACTTTTTGAAAGTTATCATGAATCACATCCCTTTTATTATGTGCTACAAATAACGCTTTGTTCCTAAGAAAAGTAAAACTGATAGAAGGTGCTGTTATTTCAAATAATGTTTAATTGCTTATTTGGATTGCCATGAGTTGCTATTTTATCATTATAGTGAATATCTTCATTTAAAAATAATGTTCTCATAACAAGTCCTTGCTAATTTTATTATGCCTTCCTTTTTGCTTTTTTTAACGGTTGCTATTGATCTCAGACTACTCACTATGAATACAATGTTTAGTATTTTAGGTTTTTAAACATTTCAATTATTTGATGCTGCTAATTTCTAACTTTCCATGTGTCAAATGTTTTGCAAATAGCAATGTGCTTGCAAAACTATAAGAGAGGTCATTATATATAATTTATATTCTCATGTTAATGACAAATTTATTTTAATGTCCGAGGAAAACTTGAATCATCTGTTGTTGCTTACCATATATGGGTAGCTTCACCTGTAATCGTTGTTTTGCACTTGGACTAAAGCTTTTTGTTACCATGTCATATCCACACATGTGATGCAAAGTTTAGCAACTTAAGAAAACTTTACTGGTATTACTTTATCTCATAATCATTTTTATGTTTCTATATTTTTCTTCTAATATGTGTGTAATGCAAACTTGGAATTTTTTTTTGTTTTACAATAATGCAGTAATAAATGTATATCTCTTAGATTAGTTGTTAAGCATCACCATCACCCTTTACCCTCTACCTACCAAATGCTTTATCAAAATTCTAAACATGTCAACCTTTTCCAGTCACAAAGTTTAAAATGAATGCAACCATTTTATGCTTATTATAGTTCATGCTGAAGAAAACTATTCTCAAAAACTACAGAAAATTATTTTTGGAAAAGGAAAACATTAAACAAAAATGCTACAAAAATATTGTAGCATTATATATATAATAGTTTCATATACTTCATATAGACTGAAAAGTTTGGTTGGAATTAAATCCGTATTCATCTGCTAAGTTTGTATATGATTTACTGAAATAATCAGTTATGTGAATAGTAATTCTTATTAATGTTCTATTTACAATATACCATTAGATTACAAATTGTGGCATTATTGCAATTAGTATCTCCATTTGGCAAGTCAGATACAACTACTGTCCCTCATGAAGCAGTTGGTATATTAAGTTCTTGCATGACTACGTTTAGGTGCTGAGTTCAGACGTACTTGCAACAAAATGATGAGCAAGCTGGCGATATTGAAGATCTGAGAAGTAAAGGATTGTGTTTGGTGCCAGTTTCATAGATAGGAATTGTTAATAACCACACAAATGGTGCTGATATTTGGTTGCCACCGACTAATTCTGCTATGAAAGGATGCAGGTAGCTCTTTTTACACATTAACATTATCTTTTTGTTTTTTGCTAAAGAGATTATCTTGAAGGAAACGGTTACGATTATGGTGTATGTTGGTCCATTAGTACAATATTATTATTTTAAAGGAAGTAAACTTCATTTATTATTATTATTATTATTATTATTATTATTTTTGCAATATTAAATTAGTTTGTGTTATTGTCCCTGGACTTCCGCCTACTTCAGGCATTATGGATTATAGGCCCCAGTCTTTGTTTTCTCGCAATGCTATATGTTGAATTTTTAAAGAGAGTGTCTATATATATATATATGTATATATATATACACACATATAGGCAAGCGTTCAATGGAACCCCGAAAATGCAGCACTCCGAGATCCCCTTGATTTCCACCTCTCATTTAAATTAAAGAAAGTGAGTGGGAGGTGAGAGAATGAGTGGAAGGAGAGAGGGAGGAAATGTGTGGTGGAAAATATAGAGGCCAAAGGGGTGCTCCACTATTTCGGGCAGTGGAGGTTTGTTCACACTGCAACAAGTACACTGCAGTGTTTCAGCCATTGATTTCAGTGGGGTCCACATGGACCCCCCGGAAATCAATGGCTCACACACTGCAGTATACTTACCGCGGTGCGAACAAACTCATGCTCCTATTTTGGGTGCCACTGAACCTGCCTCAAATATATATATATATATATATATATATCATAACACATATTTGGTCTGTTATATAAAAGGAGATGAGTTGAGTACATTATTCAATTAAATTGACAAGTAAAAACATTGATATTCTATAAGAAAAAGCTGATTATTGAATGGATGTGGTCCATGGTTCCATAGCATATAACAAATATCACACCTAACTCTATTTAATTTAGTTAAAACCCTTTTGGTGCTAGCCAGCAGTACTAAGCAGAAAAGCTTTGCCATTTAACTTGCTCTATTAAGTTTGAGTGGTTCCTATCGCGTGCCTTGAATTATATGATCATTAAGGAATCCATGTTCCAATATTTGTGAAGAAATGTTGGTAAAAGAAGAAGAAGAAAATAATAGTTAAAGTTTACATTTCATTTTATTTCACATGTCCTCTGCCATTATCCTTGCCAATTTTGGCTCCATGAAAACACCTTCAATACATACCAGTCTCCTGCTATTCCAGCAATTACATATTCCTTAAGGGAAAAATTAAATTTAAAAAAATATAATATGGAAACTGAAACAAATGTGAAACAAAAGCAACTGTTATTAAAATTTTAGTGGAAAATATATTGCTTTGCTTCTACTAATTTCAGTGATTCACATTACTGTTTTTTTGGAATGTTCACTTGCCTTTTTTTTGTATTATTTGTTCAGGATGTTTTCCACCAGCGGAAGCTTCAACCGATTACTACACATGAAAGTTTTAGAGCAAAAACCATTCAGAAGCATACTGTTGAATATGTTGTATGTTTCAACTGACAGTATTTTAATGAGCCTTCTTTTCCATTTTACTCTTTGTTAGTTTGAACTGTGCTTCATTTTGTACTGAGGCATCGTTATGATGCTATTCGATCCATGAATTCAATGTCAAGTTTGTACATATGTGCATTATGTATTGGTTAAATGTTTTATCTTATATGTATTGGCTTTGACTACGCATGTTTTTGTGAGATATTTATTGTATGAACTTTTTTTTGTTATGTAGATGGATGTACTTGAGCATATCTTATAAAATAAAAACTGCAACTTATATATTGTAACTGCAACTTAAAACTGCTGCTTGATTACTAAACTTAAAATATCATTGCATAATTTCTTTCAAGCATCGTTGGCGAAGTTTATCTATGCACACGTTCAACGAACGTGCCTCCGTACTGGTTAAATTAAAAAAATGTTCGTTAAACTATTTCAATAGATTTATCGATAATAAACTAATATAATTTAATAATCAATTCCAATAAAAGCGGTTGACTTCATCAATCAAAACATGGTTATCTCATTAACCAATTCAAATTGATTCTTCCTTTAAATTAATTAGTAATATAATTAATTTAAATAACTTCATTTAATTGTTTCTTCAAAACAATTAATCTAATTTTTAACCGTTTGGTTAATTTCTACTCACTTGCTTTGTGTTCCCCATATTTTAAGATTTTGTTTTAAAAAAAATCTTATAATTTGTTTAAAATCTTAAATAATAAATAATACTTATTTATTTCCTTTTAATAAACTTCCCTTTTAAATAAACAAATTTAGAAATCTATCTTCGGTTATAAATAATTTTTATAACTTCATTCCAGTTGATTTACATGACGGTAAATCCTTATTTATAAAACAATTGATTTTCAAACCATCTGATGCCATTACTCAACCAATACTATCTATTGGTTAAAAACAAACAACTGTGAAATTTCAGTTCAACATTCAACAACCAAATTAATTGTCCAATCCATGTTGGTGAAATAGTTCATACAATTATGATATAAAAATAACGATAAATTTAAGGAATCCTGTTGGATCCCTCCAACCTGTTTCTCCCTGCATCAAATATGTTATCTCAAATAATATTATTTGATTCAATAAATAGATATAGCATCCAATAGTGAATAAATAGCAGTAATACACACATCCATATTTTAATTTTAATATGTTTATATTTTTAAAAACGTAACCATCAAGGTAAGTTATCTGGTTTGGAATTAATCGTTAAGAATAACGATTTGATTCAAATTAAATTTAACAAATGTTTAATTTAATCAGTTCAGTTCAACACACACACACAGATATATATATATATATATATATATATATATATATATATACATACATACATATATATATATATATATATATATATATATAGCATCCATCAACCAATTAACAAACATAGCACACAAATAATAAACCCAACTTATATAAATATAAGTAGGTTAACTGAGTGAGCTAAACTCACTTTGATTTGATTCGGTTATAGTTAAATTAAACTATTGTTTAATTCAACTGTAAATTCCAGCTATTTCCATTTCTGTCCAAAACTATTCCGGAATGTAGTGTTCCTTGATCTGGTTTTAGTGTAACCTGCTTCTTTCCATTCTGTTCCCGTAACAAAAATTTATTCAACTCTTTAGTTCATGATTTTAATTAATATTATTAATGTTATACATTAAACTAATTACTTTGTATTAACCTTAAATGGCCTGATCGGTTTCTTCGATATCTGCTCAGCCTGACTTGGCCGACTTCATTTACTGCTCCCACCGTTTAAAATATATCACAGCCCGAATCTTTTCTTTTTTCTACTGCTTCGAATGCAAGCTATCCTTCCCCATACATCTTGCCAGCCAAGCCATTTCCCATGCACGTTCTGCCTTCAACCATGCCTTGTGTTGGATCCCTGTATCCTCGTTCCTTCATATAGTTTCCACCACTATTATGGTTCGACCGACCATAATTGGATCAAGTGCTTCTTTTACTGCTCTTTCTGATTGTCCGTCTAGTGCACTTGTAGCCTCATCTAATAATGAAATTGTTGGGTTTCTTAGAATCGCTCTTGCTATTGCTATCCCTTGTTTCTGGGCTTCTGATAATTGCACTCTCCCCTAACTGCATCCACGTTTGAACGTACCTCTTGACTAATACATGCTTATACCCATTTGAAAACAAACCTCGCGTCCTTAGCCAATAGTGCTCAACTTCTTTGTTTAACTCCACCACGTTCAAGCGCGCGCGCACACACACACACATATATATATGTATAAGATATTACTCATTGGCTTTCCATCATTACTCATCAAACAATGACATCCCACTGCTTTCACATCTTTGCTCTTCGCACATGCATTTTGTTCACAATCCATATTTTGCTCCATTCTTTTTTTAACTTCCTACACTTCGATTTTTTATGGCTTTATCATGCTGCTGTCGGTTGGAAAATCAACGGTTACAAATTCTTTGTTCTTCAAACGGGTATTTAACACTTTATTTCAACACTGCTCTTCAGAACTACTCCATATTAGTTCTTTCCATTAGAGAGTTAATAAAAATACCATCCAGTATCCATAATTTATACTTGCTGGAACTCATCTTTGTTCATGCTTATATCATGAACATGCCCATTGTTACAATACTTACCCAGCTCCAAACATCCTACGCACGAGGCCAACGCATTCCATTGCAACACTGCTTCCACTCGTACAAACCTATATTGAGGCACCCATCCACCACCACATCAATCATCGTCGATCGGACGTCGGTCAAGCCCCACTAGTGTGAAGCGCCTCAGCCACGTTCATCCATGAATCAAGCGCCGCCAACCTCGACGATCTCGTTCGGCCCAGTTGCTTCATCACGTGCAGACTTCCTGATAAGAATTCGATCAGCACAATCCCTAAGATCCCATGAAGTGTATGAAGATAATATCGAGTAGGAGAAAGGCGGAGTGCAAACCTGAGCTTGATGGGGGAGACTACAGTTGAAGTAGTGAGATGGAGTTGGAAGCCTCAGCACAGACGTCTGATATCTCTTTGGTCAGACGTCTGTGACTATAGGAAACTATATCCCGAGAGTCCAAACAGACATCTGACCAAAGGGGGTCAGACGTCTATTGTTAGGGAAATGTTTTTCCAAAAGCACAGATAGACATCTTTCATAACTACGAAAGACGTTTGAGCTGAGTGTTGTAGCCTAAGTAATTCCCCAGGAGGGATAGACGTCTGTCAGACCCCACGACAGATGTCTGAAGTGTTTTTTAGGCTAGAAATTTGGCGAGCTATTTTGTGAAGCCTTGAGGGCAATTTTGGTAATTGGCCCATCCCTATATATGTTATTTTCTGTGTTTTTCAAAGAGAGTTTTGGGGACTTTATTAATATCAAGGGTTTATTCTCAAGGGTGAATTAGAGTTTATAACCTAATTGCAATTCTTCAATTCTATTCTCCTCAAACTCTTTTCTATATTGAAATATAGTGATCATTGGATCAATCTCTTGTATTACTTTCATTGTGGAAATAAAATACTCTCTCTTAAGTGGATGTACACTAACAAGTTGTTAGTGGAACCACTATAAATCTGCGTGTGATTAATTTTGCTGCTATTTTCATTAGTTTCTTGCTTGTGATTGCGATTTGGATTATTCATGATTGGTTGATCTTTGTTTGGTGACTAGAGTTATTGATTTAGTTGTGTTTGCAAGTCTAACAGCGACCCCATCTTCCGCGAGGCGCTTGTGGTTTAGATATTCAATTTGAGTGGTCTTGAATCAGATTAATCACAAAGGTTATAATAGAAATTTTATTAGATTTGGTGGGTTCTGTTTTATAATTTGCTTGGTCTTGTTGAACTTAAAAAAATTCATCCAGATTTTAATTTGAAATGTTAACTTCGATATATTTTCAGCTATTTAGCTAGACACCGAAGCAAATTTTATTTTGGGCTTTGGTGATACCTAATTTTGTGCCTCCATTTTCAATTCTAATACTATAACCAAAATAGAATTCGTCGTTTTTTGAAAATGAAAAATATCATTAAACATCAAACAAGAAGTTGCAGTTTGCAAAGACTAAATTTAATATATACACTAGAAACCAATGGCATATTTAGTTTGATACATAGCTTCCAATCGAAACATTATTCCTATTATAAATTATCAAACTGCGATTTATTCATTTTCAGTAAATTTCGTAGAATAGTAATTCGTTTTTAGCTTTTTGTTTTTTAGGTGAATTTTGGTCTATAGGTTTGTTCTGATAGCATTTACTAAAATTCTTTTTATCTACGTCATTAGTAATTAGAAACGGCTTGATGTTATTTTAGTAATAACATACTTCTTGATGTACTTCGGTTATCATTAATTGATATAACCAATCTTGGGAATACTAAAGTAAAAAGATATAAGATGGATTATTTTAATGTTCATGCATAAAAAATTGAGCTTTGCTTTTAATTTAATTTCATTATTTGGAGCTGCAACCTGTCGTGTAAATAAAATAACCATTGGGTTCAAGATAAAAAAAATTATGGGTATGCTAACTTATTGGGTTTGGTGAATGATGAATCAAAGAACACTTACATTTCTCTTTGTTTTACCCTATGGCCAACATTATAACTTTTATTTTACGTGCATTCAATTTTCCACAAAACATAACTCGTTGTTTATCTATTGATGTAATTTTTCTTCCACCCACTTTATCCATTTTCACTTTCTATGTTTTGTGGTGTAATGCTTAAAAGGGGAAGCTCAAGTTTTTTATGTCATATGGTGATTTGGAGCTGTGAAAGTTGCAAGATTTTAATCATAAACCAAATCAAAAACTTCAAGAATAATTTTATTGAGTTTCAGGTGCTTCTATTTTCTCACAATGTTTTTAGTTTTATATTTGTTGCTGATAATATTTCAGTCGAGTGGACTAGATACGTGTGCTAAATTGTTATATGTGCATCATTAATGTTGTAGCCAAGTATTTAAAGAAAATGTATGGCTCAAATTTATATTTCATGCTAAGTTATTGCGTCAACCATTTCAAAGTATATAACTCAAAATAAAGTAAGTTTATGAACATATAATATAACAAGGTTAGTAGAAGATTGAGTTGCAAATAACATTATTTTATATATTAAAGTTTCGTCTTAACTCAAATCAAATTAATTTCATTTTGGATACGTATACGAATCAATAAGCAACCACTATGTTGATCATGAGGAAGGAAGCCTTTTTTTTCCACGATGAGAAGTGTTTGATTTTTATATCTAAACAAACAGTTTCATCATTATGGTTTTAACATTATCAATGTGTTTTACGTGTGACATGGGAATAGAGATTTAAAGTCCTATTGTTAATGAAAAAAAAGCTCCATATAGTAAATAAAATGGTTTTTGAAATGGACTTCCTTTGTGGGGGATTGATTGGAACATCGCTTTTGCTGAGAGTACTAAATTTCATATAATTTAGAATGAATATCTAGAATATGGTTTATGTTATGTTAATATATATTTGTTTTGCACACATATCAATCATTTTCGGTAATTTACAAAATCTTTTCAAATAATTTAAACAGCATACTTTCTTTTAATTTTTGATGAAAGTTTCAATGTCTCTCCTGTTAGGTTTATGGTAGATATTTAGAGCATCTCCAACATCCTTAATTCATGCTCTAAATTGAGGATTTGGAGGGGGAGGGGGGAATGGCCCCCAACAGATGTCAGGAACTGTAATATTAAGGCAAATGTTACGGGACCAGTTCCGAATTCTGAATTGGTCCCGCATGCCGAACTTATCGGCTCATGATGAAGCGAGCCGATTTTATCGGCGCACGCCGACAAATTCTGCACGAGATCCCTTAACATTTTAAATATTTATTTTACCTATCCTATCTTAAATATGAATATGATGAAATAAAATCGTTATTATTTAGTAGAAAACAGTTATTTTTTGGAAGACTGAAATAAACTAATTTAGCTTCGGATCATAATAATACCTGGTTAATAACACATACAAATACAATAGAATGTGATTGCTAAAATAAAAAACTACAACATCATTACTGCATAAATTCGTACAATCAAAAAATAAAACAAGAGATCGGACAAGCAGGCTTCATAACTAGGTATTGCCATAGTGGTTTCATAAATGATTCATAAGATCTTTTTGCAGTTGGTTATGGAGTTGTGCATTTCTAAATATAATCTGACGGTTCAAATGAATGTTGAAGTCCTCTTCTGTTATTGGTGTGTTTTGTCTGAATACTTCAGGTGCTTGCGAAGCACCTTCGTATTCGTAGTGGCGTTGCCATTCATCCATATCTCTTTCATCTTCTATAATCATGTTGTGTAGAACAATGCAAGCAAACATGATTGTAGACTTCTTTTTCCAAGACCACAACCAAAATGGATAACTTATCATTGCAAATCTAGATTGTAAAACACTGAATGCTCATTCTACATCTTTCTTTTGTCCCTCCTACATCGTCGCGAATTTGACTTGTTTAGGAGTCAATGGATTTGGACATATTTTAACAATGGTGCTCTGTTTCGGGTAAATGCCATCGCCTAGGTAATAGCCGTGGTTGTAAGTATTTTGGCCTAGGGTAATTGTTAAAGGAGGTACCTGACCCTGAGCAAGATCATTGAACAGATGAGATCTTTCTGTAACATTTAAGTCATTATCTGAACCGGGGATTCCGAAGAAAGTGTTCCATATCCACAAATCGTATGATGCTACATCTTCCAAAATGATGGTTGGTCGCCTTTCCTTGCCATTGTACGCACCTTGAATTCCCTTAAGGCAGTTCTTCCATTCCCAATGTATATAGTCCAGACTTCCTAACAAGCCTGACCATCCCCTTCTTTCGTGCATTTGTCTGATTCGCACTACATCTACTTCATTTGAAGACCACAAGTATTCTGCTTCATAAACGTCCACCATAGCTTGACAAAAAAATTCAAGTGTTTCAAGTGTCGTGCTCTCTTCCATTCGGTATGCATCATCCAAAGGATCAGCAGGAGTGCCATAAGCTAACATTCTCATAGCGGCCGTCATTTTCTGTTCACCGGATAACCACTGTGCCTTTGATGCATTTTGTTTGTACTTAGAGTAATCATTGTTACCTTGAATACCCGCCAATATCCGAAGAAATAGATTTCTCTGCATCCTGTATCTTCTATGAAACATATCAGCCCTGTAAGTGCAGTTGTCATTGAAGTAATCTTGCATCAGAGACTTATGGTATATAGCTTGGTTTCGGTGTAATCTTGCAACATGTACCAAAATCCGAACATCTGCTGAACCACTCCAAAAGCGTAAGAGTCGAGAGCGGTGTATAGATAACCCAATATGGCAGAGCCCCAATCAATCATATGCAGCTGCTCTAAATTAGCTAGTGGTGCTAGGTAGCCCAATCGAATCGTACTCCATTGGTTCGAAAAGAATGTCGAACCAAGGAGATACAAAAGGGTAGCCCGATATACTATGTCC
The DNA here is from genome assembly GCA_030737875.1 of Allium sativum. Classification (NCBI taxonomy): domain Eukaryota; kingdom Viridiplantae; phylum Streptophyta; class Magnoliopsida; order Asparagales; family Amaryllidaceae; genus Allium; species Allium sativum. The sequence continues at coordinate 963,329,201 of CM060916.1, forward strand.
TCCAAATCCACTACATCGAGACGTGCTGTAATGTACTCAAGTAAATTTGCGACAGAAACAACACCATTGGATATATGATCTGCGGACAAATCTGGCAAATATTGCAGGTAAGACTCAGGTGGCTCATATGAGGGATCAAAGGGGAAGGAGACTCTATCTTGGAGGCCAATCTCAATCCCTGTAAGCATGTAAAAATCGGCTGGGGTGATACCTATCTCAAAATCGGCGATGAAAGTGTGTGTCGTAGGCCACCATCTCTCTAGTAAGGCCTCTAATAATGGTCAATTGAAGGACCGAGGAGGTATAATCTGTAAGAATAGTCCGAATGGACTAGCCAGTAGCCTCTCTCAAATAACTAATGCTAATATGTCAAGGGCCTGTGTACTAAACTTCGCCCAACTCCATCGAACGTAGATGTAATGAGTCTATTAAAAATTATAACAGTGTTGTAACTATATTGGACAACAATTCATACTATTAAAAATTATAACTTACATGTACTAAACTATAACTATAAAACCTATGGTTCATACTACCTACGTAATTTTGGTAAACTATTAAAAATTATAACTTACATGCGAAGTTGTTGCTCGAACCATTGCTGGCAACGGTCAGAGAAATCTTCTCCTTCCAGAACTGATACGTCTAATCAAGCCAAGCTTGCAATAGCTTATGCTTCCTATCATGTAATTATGGATGTGATTGTTATTGACTTCTATCTTTGCCTACTCAAAACATGGAATAGCCTGCGCTTCTATCAAGCTGCCTCTCATGTACATAGTGCTTCATTTTCTTTCGGCGGTATCATGTACTCTTGGTGCTTAGTACTGTTGTAAAGTTCCCTTTTGTATGCGTACGTAATTCAAGCTTGTGATGTTGTTTATAGCACTTTATTATGAAATGTATTTATGTAATTTACTGTTTATTCAGTATGTAATTGGTCCCTGTGTGGAGTTCAATTGTAGTCTAGTCATTTAGCTAGCTCTTGTGCTGTAAGCCTGTAAGGTACAGTGGACGGAACACTATAAATTCCATGAACGGTGGATGGTCCACCTTAAAAACCGATTAGTTGATTGTCAACCACAATTAACTGTACTATACTATATTTTTATTATTGGTTATAAAAAAAGTGTTATGGAACACTATAAAAACCGGTCGGCTGTGCCAAAAATAAAATTTATACCGGAATGGTGTCGACTGCGATAAACGAATGGTGAGTGTATCCATTTGGCAACTCATCAAGGATCCGTAACTCCTGAATCGTTGTCACCGCAGGTGGAGGAGGGTGCGTTGGACCAGTTGCATCGTCCAGCTGAGGTTGAACTGTACATCTCCCTATCTTCGTCACAAGTGGTGGCATCCCGACATCGCGAACAATAAAAAATAATTAAAAAAAGGAAAATAGGCGAAAGATGAGGGGTTAAGGCCTACCGCTCCGTATTTATAGGTGCGGTAGGGGAGCGCGCCGATTTTAGCGGCTCCCGCGCGACTATTGGAACTTCTCAAGAATATCTCCCCGAATAATACGGATCGTAAGATTACGATCCATAACCTTGTTGGAGATGCTCTTAAAGTTCTTGCAACCATCTTCAAGTTATCAACTAAATAATGTACACAAGTATATATCCATGATTATAGTAGTCTAAGTATTAGTACTCTGCATACGCAAGCACGTGCATACTTTTGAGGATTAGTGGCTACATAAACGTAGTCCAATTTTTAGAAAAATAATGCCTACTACAAGTTTCCTTCTAATGCTCTTTTAATGGTTATATTCAATACCTTATTTTTTTTCAACCTTGCCTATAAAAAAATTCAATACAATAAAATATCATTGTGAATAAAATGTCTTCATTTATATATTACCTTATTTTTTTGCACAAACAAGGACATATGCTATATCTTAAAAACATTATTGATTTGGCCTTACAAGAACAAATGCACTCAATAAATGTTCCATGCATTTTCAGATAATATATTTTATATGCAGATTTATAACTATTTCCAAATTTAACAAGCAATTGTCAAGATTGACAAATAGTTCTCGTGTTGGTACATCATTCTCAAGCTTATGATCACTATTTCACTCCCTATTTTCCAAGTAAGCAATGACCATGACATGTTGGTGCTATTAACTATCATTTACTCAATTTCACATCGTTGAAATAACAAACAAGGAATATTTATGTGTATATACACTGTAATTTGACAATGTAACAAAATTATGAATGTTAATGTCCATTCAGAAGCATCGAAAATTGCTTTAAGCTAATTAGAATTGTGGTTCAAGTTATCCTAAAATGTAATAATGGATTTTTGTTATTTGAAATTTGGGTTATTGCAATAATCATTTTGTAATGACCAACTGTTTCTTGTCATTTAAGTCGATAACTAAACCAACTCAAATCGTTTGAAACAACAAATTGTTATAACTATAGGATTTAAATGAATCAAATCACAGAACACAGATACATCACACAGAAATAACAATAGAATAACTCACAGCGGAATAAATAAAATATAATAATAGCTTATGATGCGACCAAATAAAATATCTCAAAATCTATGCATAATATCATAGTTACAAAAATCAAATACAATGGAAGTCTAAGTACAATGGACTTCTAATACAAAAGAAATAAATGGAACAAATAGATAGAGATGATGTCTTCGGTAAATCCCCATCTCTGAAATGGAATCTCAATACTACCATACTCGTTCTGACCCGAGCAATAACTCAAAAAGAATACATCTGATTAGGACTAACATTCTCATGAAATTTAATCAACTTAAGTGAAATGTTCTATGAAATGCATCAACTAACATAAAGAATATTAGGGACTCCACCCTTTAAGGATCCGTTAAACTAGATATTATATAATACAATAAGATATTACAATAAGGTCTATTATTGAATATAATATTGAAAATAACATAAGCGTGGTTACCGTTATTACCCTTGTACTGTATATATCGTGGGTATATAGTTTGCATATAACACATGAGTACGTCGATGGATAGGGATACACCATGATACTACAACATTAAATCAAAATTGTAGGGGGGCTTAATCAGGATAATATGACAAGACAACAAGGTTATACGCCAACAATAAGATTCTACCGGATTGCAAACCCAGGCTGGTGGTAACACATAGCCGCAACTACTAACCACCTCATATAACACTGTACATTCAAGACTGACCACCAATTAATTACAAAGTAAGAGATATGGTATTGAATAAGCATGTCTGATCAAAGGAGCAACCTAAATTTGCCTGGTAATGGATCCTGTTTTATTCATTTTAATAATGAACCTAAAGGTTAAGGTTACCCATCATCGTTCTCTTACTTCATTTCAGTAGCGTTTGCCAAACCGACTTACTTCATTTTGGATTTTCCACCACATGCATAGTTGTTGAAGTGGTTCCCCGTACTGATAAAGAATATGACAATACCCGTTCCCAAGTCTCTTTAACAACCCAAATGTTTATTTCACACCATGGCCATTTATATTTAAAAGTCATATTATAATTTCATAAATCAATATTGATTTATATTCAAATAATTAAATTGAAATACTTTAATGTCATGAATCATATTTCAAATCAATTCATTATTCGATTAAGTTCAAATTTCAAATTTCATATTTACAGACCAGTACGTTAACAAAATTTCTTTTTTTTTTTATTTCATTGTCACTATTGTCGTTATTCAAAATCTTCATATTCACATTCAGACTAAACATCTCAGACTGGAAATATATTTTCTTTTAAAAATAGTAAATAAAATATAAATAGCTCAATTTAAAATATTATTATATTAATATAAAATATCTTGATTTAAAATAACTACAAAAAATTTAATAATTAAAATAGTTAAAGTAAATTGTTATAAAATGTATAAGAGTTAAGTTAAATATAAATTGTTATAAAATAACTAGTTATATAAAATTGTCTAAAAGAGCATAATATAAAATGATACTAGTTCAAATAATATCCCAATCCGAACAATATATTCGCTTTTCCAAAGTTCAACTTATTATCAATTAAGATTTCAAAACCTCAACTTTAATAATCTACGGTCTTCAAGTAGCGCTTTTCGTGTTTAATGAGGACAAGGTCTTCTTCTTCCGTTGCCACCATTTTTTTCTTCTTATTTTCCCTCGGCCATTACTTTTCCTATTCGCCCCTATTCTTTCACACTTCGATGTCTTATGCTCCTATTTTTCTTGACCTAGCTTTCCCTTTTTCGGTGATTAGGTTGCTTGAGCCACCTACAATCCCCATTCTCTTCACTCATTTACCCTATATTGGATTTTCTTCAAATCGAGATCCAAATCTTCGTACATGTTGTGTTCCCTAACGAAGCCTCCTCAATGTCCGATTTGACTAAGATGGTGGTATTATTATGACTTCGGCGTTGTTCTTTCCTTTTCTCTTAATTTCCGTTGACCGCACCGTGGCATAAGCCACCATAAGGCATGAGCTTCGCTTGACAACTGGTGGTTTCTTTATATGCATTTTTTTATTTTCGTGGATATTTTGGTTGTGGTTAATGATGTTTGTTGGTTTGCTGCTGGACTTCGCTGTTTTTGGTTGTTGGGAGATGTTTGTCTTAGGTATATCGACTTGTGGTTTTGTTTCTTTCCTGCAATGTAATCAATAGGTACATTTGTCTTGGGGTTTGTTTACGGTGATTATTGGTGTTGTGGTCTTGGACATTGTTTCATATGCAGTTCTCCTCTACCTTTATCTTTAGACCACAGTGTAATCTCTCTGCTTCGGTGGTTTCTGGGTTTTCTTGATTCAGATATGTAGGCTTATATCTTTTTCCATACGTCAACTTGGTTGTCAGATGTTTAAGTGTGTTGTACTGGTAACAACTTTCATTATTGAAGTGCTGTTATATCATGAATTCTAGCAGGGTTTTGGTGTTGTGCTTTGAATGTTTTCCTGTGGCTATGAATGATTTTCATTATGGTTAGATCACTATGTCGAGTCCATTGTTAATGATCTTCCCCACTATCCTTCTTTGTTCTTAATGTCCAAGCTTTTTATAGCTTATGATGCCTTGCTTCAGTGTTTGTGGGCTTATTGATGTAGCTTAGGATGTTGGGATGTCATTTTTTGATATGTAAATTGCACACCAGGAATGGTATATGCCATTGTGCCACCATTTTCCTTTTGGTAGTAGTATTGAAATTAGTAGTCTGTATTGTTATGTTGTGTAACAACCCGCATTTTATAACAATTAAATATTTAAGGAGTGCATATATGTATATATACGTATGCATAGATAAAGAAAAATAAAATAATGATAATATATGATTGCATGTAATAAAGAGAAGAAAAAGATTAATGCAAATAAAAATGCAACGCATGCGTTAAAAGAAAGAAGAAATTAGTTGCATGTAATATAATTATGTTGCATGCACTGATTTACAAATATTATGATCTAATAATAAAAGAAAAATTAAAGAAATAGATTCATGCAAAATGATAAGGTTACATGTAATGGTTAAAATGAAAAGGAGGAATAAGGAAAGAACAATGACCACCATTGTTCTAGGCCTTGTTAACAAAAGCCTAAGTAGTCTTGTTGGTTGGAACATGTGACTTTCAAGTGGGAGGTACAAGGTTCGATCCCCGCCAGCACTATATTTTTGTTTTAAGGAAACAACTAAAATAACACATGTTCTAAACAGAAAATATGTATAAACGCACATATAAGGAAAAGTATACATATAAGGAAGTATAGAAAAATATATGTATATGAGAATATATATGTATATGTGTGCAAATATATATATACAAGAGAAAAGTTCAAAATTAGGTTGCAATCAAAGAAATATGGTAAGAATTAAATAACAGTACAACACCGTTTGAATTTTGAAAATGAAATATAAAAGTTATGCGTATATATATACATGTAAAATGGTCATTAGAAGTTTTGTATACGTACAAGGAGATTATATGTAAATATAATATTCCAGAAATTCAAACGTTAAACAAAGTTAATAATTAAACTTCTAGGCCAAAACAGCTCGCGGGACCTATAAGGGGGTCGATTTAGGGGTCGACCCACGCATAGGAGGTTGACCCAGGGGTCGACGCACCTATAGCGGGGTCAACCCACCCCAGATCCGGCCAGATTCGTTAATGAATCTGGACTGTTTTATTAACCATGTTCGTTGCTGGCTCAACGCTGCGTGTACGATAAGATCCTGAACACCTATAAATAGGCTAGCAGAGCCAAGCCTAAATTTCACATTTTATGAGAGGCTGCTAAGCTCTGCCATTCTTCTTCCTCCTCAAATCTCTTCCGAAAAATAGAATAATTAGTTTAGAAAAATTTTGATTCAAGATCTGTAGGAAAAGGATGTAAATTAATAAAGAAGGTGTTCAAAATTCTATTCGAAGTAAGGTAACTTCTTGGATCTGGTCTATTTGAATTTCTCCTCTTTCTTCCTTTCTTTCTTTAGTTAAGAATTGTGGATCCATGGTTGTTTAGGTTCTAAATCCAGTTAGGGGAACCATGAAATGCTAGATCTGGACCAAATTCAGGATTTGGAAAGTAAATTAGGTGAGTGGATTTAAAATATACCTTTTTGATAATGCTATGTTTATTGTTTGACAGTCCCCGTTAATATGCAATGTAAGTCTGCCGTAATTTTAATCTAATATGTTGAAATGCTAGTTTGATGCATTGAAATGTTAATTTGTTTAAAAGGATAAACTAGTTAAAATATGTGGAAACGATTACTGTTGTATACATGCATGTTTTAATAACTTGTTAATTGGATAATGTAAGTTAAGTTACAGTGAAATTGGAATATTTACATGTTAATTTGTGGCATATTATGTACTTGAACCCTTAACTGTAAGAATTGGTACAATTACATGTTAAATTGTTAGATGAGAGTAATTACATGATTGATAGTTACATGTTATTATTTTAAAATGAAGTTAACTACATGTTAGGAAGAATATGCGACATGGTAATTAAGAATAGAGTTAATGTGATATTAACTATGGAATGTAAAAATAGATTACAGTAAATTTAGAAAGAATGAATATGTCTAAACTTACAGTAAATAGAAAAATGTAACCACACTCGGATAGAGGTTAAATTTAACCTATGATAGAAGTATTCCCGGAACCACCCGGTAAATCCAGCGTCCACAAGTTATTAGTTTAATGTGAGGGGTCTAGTGCGTAAATATACATGTAACGGTGTTAAGACATGAGGTTAAATCCAACTTGCGGTAGAAGTCTGCCCGGAACCGCCCGATAAATCCAGCATCCATAAGTGGTCAGCTTAATGTGAGAGGTCTTATGCATATATATATATATATATGTAGATATATATATATATATATATATATATATGTAGATATATATATATATATATATGTAGATATATATATAAGGATAGAAATAAAAGGCACTAATTGTGATTAGTGGAAATGTATGGAAATGAATTAAAGTTACAACAGTAAAAGAGGAGGAATGAACGGGGAATGATAATAACCTATTATAAATAAATTACATTAATGAGAATGTGTCCTAGGGACAAGTGGAAATTATAACATAGGTTATAATAAATGATAAAGAAAATGGAATAACTTATGTAATGAGACAAGTTGTACTTAATTGTAAATTAAGTTATCTGTAAGAACAAGAATTTGAAACCTACTGATGAGGATAACATAAGTTATATTAATGGAAAGGAAACTTATTAGTAAACCATAGTGAAGAGAACTAAGTTAATTAGTAAACAACGACAAGTTGTAGTGACAATGTAAGATGGAATTATGATTAAATAAGAAAGAATGAGGCAAACTTACAAAACGAAACAAGTTATATTTAATCATAAATAATAACTGACATGTTAAACATGAAACATGTGAATTGAGATATACTTAATTACATATTAAGTAGAACATGTTATCGTAACTATGAAATTTGACAATGAATAACATAAAGAGATTGTAGATTACAGACATTGAATTACAATCTAGAGAATAACATGCCATGGGATTATTAATAAACTTAAATGGGTTAAGTTATATGACTAGAATTGATAAGCAAGAGGGGTCCATTCCTTAGAGATATAAGGGGCTCAGAAAGAACTAGGTAACATGGATAAAAAGTTAATATGATTTGAGATAACCAAGTCAAACGGGAAACCTGATGACGTAGAGCAAGCACATAATTGAATGTTTAGACATAGGGTCTAATAACACATTAAACTCAGGGACTTGGACCAATCCGTAGTTTGAAGGTGAATAACCCAACGGGGTAGATCATCGTGGTGCCATGAGGCACGAGGGGAGCGCACGTCCATCTGATTATTCTGTTATTTTGCTGATAATCTGCTTGCTCCGTAGGAGTGGAAGGGGAACCACGCAGCTTCTTGGGACGTGGAGATTACTCCTGGTAGTCCTCTGTGTTGTGACAACTTTCTACTGTGCTCATAGAGGTTAGGTCTACGCATTTCTACCCGGTGAGTACGCCTTGATTGCCACGGTAGTAGGCAATCAGAAGACTGTAGGATGGTATAGGTGATTTGACGATCCCATTGCCTGACTTGACTAGATTACAGCCACCCTTGTATACTGATAGGTCAAACCATTAGATAGTAGAGTCGTTGGGTACCTACCATCGACACTTAGCGTGATGCATGATGCGGAAAGGCGGAGAGCTAATCAATAGACCATGGACATTTTGCTATCAAGGCTATAGGTGAGGGATAGGCCAATTAGAATTTGTTGTTTGTTGTTCTTGGGCCAGGTCATTAGTTCTCAATCTTGTTCATCTTTCATTAGTTGAGGGAGGGGGCTGGTGGGACCATAGACACTGAAAATGCAGACCTTAGCATATGTGTTAATAGATATCTAAAAATCTCCCGACTGAGTTACGTATTTCTTATATAGCCCTGCCACGGGACTCAATGTACAATAGAGGATATGTGCGGTTAAGGCATCGAGTACGATTGACGATACGTACGTGGGAAAGTCTATATGCATGCATGTTTGCTCTGGGTGGTGTATCGTAGACTTTGCGGCATTACTCTGTGATCTGATTCGATCAAAGGTGGCAGTCTGTATGTTTACGTAGCATGGCGATGACGGTTCTATGCGGAACGCAATATTGTTATATAGAGATCCGTGTGTCACTCCAACATAGGAAGAGAGACTGCGTATATTTCTATGGTGTTACGGCGAAGGCCATGCGAGTGGGGTACCATGGGGTGTACCTTAACTTGGGGGTAGCTACATATATACTTTATTAGGTTAATCCACTAGGAAGTAGATGAGTGCGACATGTGTGTAAGCTTTAAGTGTTGTTAGCTCGCGTAACCTAATAAACAAGGAAATGTAACTGAACTGTATATGTAGGATTATCTAAAATGTGTAGTTTAAGTCCAGTAACCAGAACTTGTGTTCTGACTCCCTCCTCATAACATACTCGCAGGTTAGATTTGTGGTAGAGATATGATAGTTTTGGATACTGGTTAGACAGCATTATTACGGTAAAGCTATACTTTGATTATTTTATACTCTATCCATTCCACTATGAGATATTTTTTTGAGCTCTGATATATTTTATATCTCTGTCTCTTCTCCAGGATACCAGAACAACCAACATGGGTTTCGATGGATTAGAATATAAAAAAAAATTGGTTTGTCGAAATTCGGGTGGTTACATCTGGTATCAGAGCCTAGGTTTAAGATTCCTGTCTAGATAGTGAGTGAACTTATTTGTATTTTTAAAACTAGAAATGAAAATATATATTACATATATACCTAGATCCATAGAGGAACCCGCTTAATAGAAAGAGTATAATGTGGTAAGAATTGGGATGTCTGTTTTGTACACTAAAGTAATGAATATGGAAATTTGAGACCCTTAGCTAATTTGGGAGGGAATTGTACAATATACTTAGTATGGAAGGAAAGTGAATCCCATGTGTTAGTACTTAATATTAGTGGGTTTGTCAATAAAACCTTATAAATTGGAAAAAGGTTAAAAAGAGGAAAATGAATTAGGAATATATGTAGTTGAGAGAATTGACTTTGTGGGAGTGTCTGGGAAAGCCTAGTTAAGATTGGAAACCCACTTTGAGTATAACCCCATTGTTAACTTTTAAGAACTTGAAATTGTAAAAGTTTTTGGAAAATGGTTTATGGTATTCTCAAGTTTCAATGTTTAAAGTTATGGTTTTAAAATATGTAAAGAAGTGCATATTGGGTTTCGAAGTAAAATGAAATATATTTTGTAAATAGTGATTTCTTGTGAAAATTTTGTCTAAATAAAATTCTCTCAAAAAAAGGTGCACATTATAGAGCATGTATAGCTCGCTAGTTTTCAAGTTATATGTAGTATTGTGCAGTTAAAGCGCTTAACGGTTCTATAGTGGAAGAGGTGTAAAAAGTTGTAGTGGGGATAAAGCGGAGAAATAGCGGGGATATAGCGGATGTACAAAAATGTTAATTAGATGTAAAAACTATGTAATTAAAATTAATTTATTACCATTCTCACATCATTTGTGTAGAAGAAACAAATTTTAATTAAATTTATATAACAAAATCAAAGAATATCATGGTTGTGCACATTAGATTCGAGGATTACTATAGATTTCTATCATATATAAGGCACTTATGACTTAAAGTTAGTTGTTTACATTAACTTTTTTCATTTATTTTGAAAAAAAAAACTAGCAAAATCATTCTCTTTATATTAATATTGCTAAAGCGAATGCTAAGAAGCGTTGATTTAGCGGGAGCAGCGGATAATAGCAGGTTTTAAGCGGAGCTGCTGTTCATCAGCGCTAAATTTAAATAGCGTAGCGGCAAGAGAGCGCTAAGGGCTATATCAGGGATTTCGCGGGGCTTTAGCGAGGCTTTAACTGCATAGATGTAGTATGAAAGTATTAAAAGGAAAAATTTAGAAAATATTGCATTTTGTTGAAAGCTAGATTTTTTAGCAAAGAAAGTTTTGAAATCTCTATTCTTTTGACAATCATTTTTGATAAATTGTTTTAATAAGAAAATTGGGTGGACAAAATAAGTTGTAGAAATTAAGAATAGAGTAGATGTTTGCACCTTATAGTAAGAAACTGAACTGACCTTATAGGCAAGAACAAGTCGTAAACTTGATTGAGAATTAGTTATCCTTTTCTATTCCGATTTTTGTGATTTGAAAAAAAAATGATGATTTACATTTTTTAAGATGACATGTTTTTATGGTTTGGAAAAAGTAAGTTTTCATGAGGAAAACGAAGATTTAACACTTCTAATTTTTGAAAAAAAAATATTAAATGAAAAAGGTCAAACTGCGTTTTAAAAAAAATACAGAGTAGGTAAGGATTAATGCCTAGGAAGATGGGAAAGGTTTAGAGGCGATGAAGTAGGTAGCAAGAATTACCTTGGAATAGTAGTAAGTTCTCATAAAATGCGTAAGCATTGAAAAGCCTAGGGTGTTGCATGTAATGACTATTCAGTTAGGACTAGTGGTGACTATTAGATAGTGAAGGGCAAGTAAGTATTTGGATCCTATTGGGGTAAAATCCGTTATTACATTTCTGTTAGGACTGTTCTACTATTTTGTTCTTTTTGGGTAGTTAGGGTAACACCTAAACCTATCATTGATCCCATGGTTTGAACTTTTCTGAGGGGGACATAGTCCCGAGATTCTTGGGCCTTAATAGTAGTTGTGTAGAGTGTCTGTTTTCCTGTTTTAGTTGAATGACTAGAAAGCTTATTTGAAACTAAACTTAGATCCGAGGATTAAGTTAAATAAGCTAAGAAAAGAGAAATGGTATAACTAAAAAGGAAACAACAAATTCAGTAAAGCAACAAACACGACAATTATAGAAAGATAGATTCTGAGAAAAGATGAATACGAATACAAATTTCCAAGATAAGACGAAAAAGAAAATCTGTAATAAAGGAAATTTTCTTATGTGGGTTATGCTTGGATAGGAAAATAGGGAATATTTATAAATAGTTTCATGAAATCCAAGTACGATTGGAAAAAGGTAGAAAAAAGGGAAGATGTGAAGTTTTCTGTTTTCCACCTTTTTGTAACATAAGAAATCGAATTTAGAAAATTAGATTTTTTTGAAATTCGAAAAATAAAGTTGCTTGGTAGGGTTTTGGATGCAAAAATTGGATGAACCACGCTCTTGCTCAGTAAGAGTGTGGAAAAATTTAGAGGAAAAATCAATTTTAATTTTCAAAATATTGCATTCATATAGAACTGCTTGTATGTTTAGGATGTGAGCATCATGTTTTTTAAAGAATTTTTGAAAAATTTGCATACATATTAGAGGCACCGCTTAGGCATACATGTATCACTATGTTGTATTCCACTTTGAACAAGTGCAAAATGTTTGCAAAAATTGGAGGCACACAAAATGGATGGATATTATGCGAGTGGTTATTTGATTTTTTTTTTAACCCTTATTTAATTTCGGGAACAGAATTTCCTATGAGTGGGAAAATGTAACACCCCGCATTTTATAACAATTAAATATTTAAAGAGTGCATATGTGTACATATATGCATAAACATAAATATTTAAGAGAAAAATAAAATAATGATAATATATGGTTGCATATAATAAAGAGAAGAAAATGATTAATGTAAATAAAAATGCAACGCATGCGTTAAAAGAAAGAAGAAATTAGTTGCATGCAGTGTAATTATGTTACAAGCACTGATTTACAAATATCATGTTTAATAATAAAAGAAAAATTAAAGAAATAGATGCATGCAAATAAGGATATAGATATAAAGAAGTATAGGAAAATATATGTATATAAGAATATACATGTATATACGTGCAAATATATATACACACACACTAGAGAAAAGTTCAAAATTAGGCTACAATCAAAGAAATATGGTAAGAATTAAATAACGGTACAACACCGTTCGAATTTCGAAAACAAAATAAAAGTTGTGCATATATATATACATGTAAAATGGCCATTAGAAGTTTTGTATACATATAAGGAAATTATATGTAAATAAAATATTCTAGAAATTCAAACGTTTAAAACAAAGTTACCGATTAAACTTTTGGGCCAAAACAGCTCGCGGGACCCATAGGGGATTGACCCGGGGGTTGACCCACCCGAGATCCGGTCAGATTCGTTAATGAACCTGGATTGTTTTCTTAACCATGTTCATTGGTGACTCAGCGCTGCGTGTACGATAAAATCCTGAACGCCTATAAATAGGCTAGCAGTGTCTAACATAAATCTCACATTTTCTAAGAGGCTGCCTAAGCACTACCATTCTTCTTCCTCCTCAAATCTCTTTAGAAAAATAGAATAATTAGTTTAGGAAAATACTAATTCAAGATCTGGAGGAAAAGGATGTAAATTAATAAAGAAGCTGTTCAGAATTCTATTCGAAGTAAGGTAATTTCTTGGATCTGATCTATTTTAATTTCTCCTCTTTCTTCCATTCTTCTTTTAGTTAAGAATTATGGATCCATGGTTGTTTATGTTCTAAATCCAATTAGAAGAACCACGGAATGCTAGATCTGGACCAGATTCAGGATTTGGAAAGCAAATTAGGTGAGTGTATTTAAAATATACCTTTTTGATAATGGTATATTTATCTTTTGACATTCCCTGTTAATATGCAATGTAAATCTACCATAATGTTAATACATTATGTTGAAATGTTAGTTAGATGCATTTAAATGTTAGTATGTTAAAAAGGATGAACCTGTTAAAATATGTGGAAACGATTAATGTTGTATACATGCATGTTTTAATAACTTGTTAATTGGATAGTGTAAGTTAAGTTACAGTGAAATTGGAATATTTACATGTTAATTTGTGGCATATTATGTACTTGAACCCTTAACTGTAAGAAGTGGTACAATTACATGTTAAATTGGTAGATGAGAGTAATCACATGATTGATAGTTTCATGTTATTATTTTAAAATGAAGTTAACTACATGTTAGGAAGAACATGAGACATGATAACTAGGAATAGAGTTAATATGATATTAAGTGTGACATGTTAAAATAGATTACAATAAAATTTAGAAAGAATGAATATGCCTAAACTTACAGTAAATAGAAAAATGTAACCGCACTTGGACAAGAGGTTAAATTCAACTTGTGATAGAAGTCTACCCAGAACCGCCCAGCAAATCCAACGTCCACAAGTTGTTAATTTAACGTGAGGGGTCTAGTGCGTAAATATACATGTAATGGTGCTAAGACACGAGGTTAAGTCCAACTTGTGATAGAAATGTGCACAGAACCACCCGGCAAATCCAACATCCACAAGTGATTGGTTTAATGTGAGAGGTCTAGTGCATATATATATATATATATATATATATATATATATATATATATAAAAGGATAGAAATAAAAGGCGCTAATTGTGATTAATGGAAATGAATGGAAGTTACAACAGTAAAAGAAGAATGAACAGGGAATGATAATAACCTATTATAAATAAATTACATTAATGAGAATGTTATATAATAGGTAGGCTTGTCCTAGGGACACGTGGAATAACTTAGGTTATAATAAACGATAAAGAAAATGGAATAACTTATGTAATGAGATAAGTTTTACTTAATTGTAAATTAAGTTATCTGTAAGAACAAGAATTTGAAATCTACTGATGAGGACAACATAAGTTATATTAATGGAAAGGAAACTTTTTAGTAAACCTTAGTTAAGAGAACTAAGTTAATAAGTAAACAACGACAAGTTGTAGTGACAATGTAAGACGAAATTATGATTAAATAAGATAGAATGAGGAAACTTATGAAATGAAATAAGTTATATTTAATCATAAATAATAAGTGACATGTTAAATAGGAAACATGTGAATTGAGATATACTTAATTACATATTAGGTAGAACATGTTATTTTAACTATGAAATTGAACAATGAATAACAAAAAGCGATTGTAGATTACAGACCTTAAATTACAATCTAGAGAATAACATGTTATGGTCATATTAATAAACTTAAATGGTTTAAGTTATATGACAGAAATTAATAAGCAGAAGGGATCTATTCCATAGAGATATAAGAGGCCTATAAAGAACTTGGTAACCTGGATAAGAAGTTCATATGAATTGAGATAACCAACTCAAACTAGAAACCTAATGAGGTAGAGCAAGCACATAATTGAATGTTTAGACATAGGGTCTAATAACACACTAAACTGTGGTGCTTGGACCAGTCCGTACGTTTGAAGGTGATAACCCAATGGGGTAGATCATCGTGGTGTCATGAGGCACGAGAGGAGGGCACATCCATCTGATTATTCTGTTATTCTGCTGATATTTTTCTGCCTTCGAAGGACTGGAAAGGTAAGCACGCGACTTCTTGGGACATCGAGGGCACTCCTGGTTGTCCTCTGTGCTATGACAGTGTTCTACTCTGCTCACAAAGGTTAGATCTGCGCGTTTCTACTCGGTGGGTGTGCCTTGATTGCTAAGATAGTGGGCAATCAGAAGACTATAGGGTGGCATAGGTGGTTCGACGATCCCGTTACCTGACTTGGCTAAGTTACTACCACCCTTGTGTAGTGACACGTCTAACAATTAGATAGTAGAGTCCTTGGGTACCTACCATCGATAGTCAGCGTGATGCGTAATGCTTAAAGGTGGTGAGCTAAACCAACAGACCATAGACCTTTTGCTATCAAGGCTACGGGTGAGGTGCCAATCAGGATTTTTTGTTTTTTGTTCTTGGGCTAGGTCATTAGTTCTCAATCTTGTTTGTCATTCATTAGTTGAGGGAGGGGTCAGGTAGGACCATAGCCACTGAAAATGCAGACCTTAACTTCTGTTTAAACAGATATCTGAAAAGCTCCTGACCGAGGTTCGTTTTTCTTGTACAGCTCTGCCACGGGTCTCGGTGCACAATATAGGATATGTGCTATTAAGGCATGGAGTACAATTGACGATACATATGTGGGAAACTCTAAATATATGCATGTCTGCTCTGGGTGGTGTACCGCAGACTTTAGGGCATTACTCTGTGATCTAATTCGATCAAAGGTGGCAGTCCATATGCTTACGTAACATGGCGATGGCGGTTCTATGCAGAATGTAGCATTGTTATATAGAGATCTGTACATCACTTGGCGTAGGAAGAGGGACTGCGTATATTTCTACGGCGTTACGGCGAAGACCGTGCGAGTGGGGTACCATGGGGTGCGCCTTAACTTGGGGGTAGCTACATATATACTGTATTAGGTTAACCCACTGGGAAGCTGATGGGTGCAACGTGTGTGTAATCCTTAAGTGATGTTAATCCAAGTAACCTAATAAACAATAAAATGTAACTGAATGGTATATGCAGGATTATCCCAAATGTGTAGTTTAAATCTAGTCACCAGAACTTGTGCTCTGACCCCCTCCTCATAACATACTCGCATGTTAGATTTGTGGCAGATATATGATATCTTTGAATACCGATTAGGCTGTATTGTTACTACAGTAAGGCTATACTTTGATTATATTATACTCTATCCATTCCGCTGTGAGATATTTTTCTGAGCTCTAATATATTTTATATCTCTGTCTTTTCCGCAGGATACCAGAGCAACCAACACGGGCTTCGATGGATTAGAATTTTGAAAAAAAAATCGGTCTGTCAGAATTTGGGTGGTTACATGTTGTACACTACATGGTGCATATTTGAGTTTGTTGTTTAGGCAACTTAGAGTAGTCTAGTCTTTTTGACTAGCCCTATGATATTAGCTAGTTTAGTTACGTGGTCCACCCTAAAAACCGTTTATGATGGACAGTCCACCTTAAACACCGATAGTAGTAACTAGACAAACTGTCTAACTCCTGTAATAATGTATTTATTGTTTGTTATAATAAAAAGTATTATGGACCATTTTAAAAACTGGTTAGCCATGCCAAAAAAAAGACTTCAAAACTCAGTTGACATCAATTTCCACCTTAAACTGTATATTCTTAACTCCAATCATTTTCAAAATAGTACTCAATTTAGGTTTCAGTTTTGTTACTTGAATGAATTTCTACAAGTTTTTACTTCGCATTTTGACAATTTTATATAAATTAAATCTCAATTCCTAAATTTAATCGATTCTAAGTATTTAATTTCAAATATATTTAGATTTGAAACATTACTTAATAAATTATTATCAAATCAGTTTATTAATTTTCATAATCATACCCTATTCATATATATCCCATTTTGTTAATTTCTACGTCACATCTTTATTCAACTTAACTTATGTGACGACCCCAAACTCCATACTAACGGTGGCAAGGGTAATCTTTGGAATATAACACATAAACAGATAATAGCAGAATAGAAATAAATAAATACACCAGATAATGCACAAATAATACACTGGATATACATAATCATCAGAGTTACGCAGTATACAGGATCATACTTAGTACAAATACAGTTCAGCTATACATAAATGTCTACAGCGGAAAACAAACATAATATGTGCAATAGGAGCTGAACAACATAAAAAGAGATAAATGATAGAATCCATCTTCAGCTCCAGCTATCCAGAAAGAGCCTGCTAAAACCTGAAGACAAGGCTGCCCGTGTAGAAATAAGGGCACCCGAGTTTGCAAGTGAAACAAACTACGAGTCAGTCATGAGACTGGTATGAGAAATCTACTTAACACGTTATATAATTGGGCTAATCACAGGACCACACCACTTTCGCGGAACGGATTTACTCCACTGGATTGCCAGTGCTTTAAAAAAAAAACTTTAAACATTGCAATGCCTGTTGTAAAAATGAAGCCATTATACGACTCAGTTCCCATCACACAATGCAACGCAAACCGGAGGATAGAGTTTTTACCTTATAATGGCCAAAATATGCTTGATATGAATAAAAAAAGAATTTGATATTATTACTAGTGTTTATACGTTTCAAAAACAATTTCAAATCATAAGTATTAATCATAGACGGCATTAATGCCCCATACCACTATGTCGCCATATATAGGTATACAATCAAAACCACACAGTCACGTATTTGGAAATTGGATTTCCGTCATGAACCAAGACAAAAGATAGTCCTTACCGACTTCGAGACAATCTAGCCCATGTCTCCGGAACAGCCGCAACTGCCCCTTGGACCGTCAGGGCCGGTCCACACAGAGTGGATTATAGTGCCTGAACAATACGTTTCCCCGCCCTTTGGGGCGTAAATGAGCCAACGAATGACCCCATAGGTCCCGAATCGACCGAAATAACTGAGGCGCCTCGTAACAACAACAACCACATAGGTGAAAATAATATAAATGTCAGCCAGTTTAAGCACTGACACTACCTCTAGCTAGAAGGAAACGCACCCTGATGTCCACTCCCGTTTCTGGTTCATATCGGGGTGTGAGGTTCGCGAATTCATGTTATACACAAAGCTACGCCACACAAGCGGGGCTTTTATCATCAACCACAAGACTTTGCTTTTCAACAGAAGCCTTGATCACTACATCTTAGCATGCCACACAGGCAATTCACACCATGCAACTGATGGCTATTAATCACACAGAATGAACTCCAATGTCAGACACACAGTCCATTTGCAAGTCCGTTCTAGGTCTGAATGAAACCAGAGGCACTATATACCTCGCATACCCATCGATCTCCACGTACGTCTGGACGATCACCACTCATTATCCATATTTCGGGATGCCTCCCAATCAGGAAATCAGTTATCATCCAACCGAGGTGAAGACCTCCGGTCTTCAACCACCGTCTTTATCTTCGACTTCTTATCGTCGATTCAGTTATTCAGAATGGGATAAACCTGGTCTTTCTGAGCAACTCGCGTATATAATAAACACGTGCTACACAAACACAACATACGCCTTATTCCAATTCATTAGTCACTAACCGTAAATCAGTAAGAGAACGATTTCCAAATATTAATCCCGAAGGCCGAAACCAACATCAGATCAAAACCCAGGAAACCATTCGACTTAACTAACCTTCAGTTAGTTTCTAATTTTACATTCCATATCGTTTATAATATTTTCTAACGATTTATCGCTATTTTTATTTATTTAAAAATAGCCAGTTTATTCAAACGACGCTTCAGGCCATAACGCGGCCGTGGCGCTGTTTTTCTTCAGATTTGATTTACACATATTTGAAAATCTAACTGTTGGATCTTCACAAATTTCATATCATTAGAAAGATCTTTTCAAAATGAATCCAACGGTTCCAGTTTTGGGAAAATCCGACGGTTGGATCTCCCGGTACACTCGTTTGAAGTCTCGACTTCAAAATACGAACTGCAGCTTCGTTATTCGATTTAATTTAATTATATTTATATATATATAAATATAATCGATTCTGGCGATGTTTTTCTTTATATTTGAATTAAACATTCCAGACAATCCAACCGTTGGATCTTCACAAAGTGGGTGTCGTTGGAAAGATATTTCCAAGGCGAACGCAACGGTTTCAGTTTTGGGAAAATCTGATGGTCGGATCTCCCGCACTAATCGTTCGAAATCACGGTTTCAAAACACGAACTACAACTTCGTTATTCGATATATTTTAATTATATTTATTTATATATATATAAATATAATCGATTTTTCGATTTTAAAACCATATTCTTTTCAAACATTTGATAAAAACGATATTTTTATCCAATAGACATTTATTTCGACAATTCGCTATTTTTAATGATTCATGTATATTGTAAAAATGTGATTTTTATTGCAAAACAATTTATTTCAAAACACGACTATTTTATATAGTTCATATACGTGATAAACATATGATTTTTGTTATAAAACAATTTATTTCAAAACACGACTATTTTATATAGTTCATATAGATGATAAAAATAGGATTTTTAATATAAAACAATTTATTTAAAACATGAATACCATTCAACACATGAATTTCTATTTAACGAATGAATTTCTATTCAATAAATGAATGTTTTCTATACTTCGTATATATATAATAAAAATGTGATTTTTATTGTTAAAGCAATTTCTTTAAAACATGAATACCATTCAACACATGAATTTCTATTCAACAAATGAATTTCTATTCAACACATGAATGTTTTCTATTCAACACACAAATATAGTTTCAACACATGAAAATAATTCTAACACATGAATATTATTCAAAATTTCGGCAGCATAACGATAGGGTAGTTAGAACCGGGGTCATCCCTAGTACGACTCCTCGCTCTACCTTAAAGCCTCGCAGTTTTTGACAATGGGGATTTCATGCATCTAGTTCGCACGTAGGCGGCATGTAAATTTTTTTTTCATTTCCACAAACTAATCCTATGTGGTTTCAACCAAATAATTCTCAACCACAAATGGGTATTTTTCAACCACAATCAATCAATTTCAACCATAAACAATTCTAATCAACCATTCGCTATCAACCAATTTTCACACCAATCACAACCAATAAATATCGTCCATGGTTTGTGGACGAGGGGCATATATATATATATATAAGTAAATTTCACTTCTATTCAACATATATATATATATATAATTTTTACAACGCATATATAACTTATACATCGACCGTACAACTTATACAACGCTTATACATGAGGTGTACAACGCTTATATAACTCATACATCGACTATATAATTTATACACCGTCGATTTCCATATCGTTTATAATTCAGAAATCTCACATTGGGTTCCACTCCACCAAAAATAGCAGAAGGCTCAGAAAAATATCCGGTCTCTTCTAGAATGTAGAAGACGTCCACACGAGTCCACTGTCTCTTGTTTCACTGAATTTCGTTAACAAACGAAAAAGATATGATTTTTACAGTGAAATCAAAAACCGTAGCGCTTTAAACTGCTATATTATAGTTTAAAATAATTTAAATCATACCTCAGCTGTTTCGTTCAAAACTAGGTTTTGATTTTACTCGAAATCCGTGAAGCTGTTCGTCGATCGGCCTTTGCAGCGTCGGAGGGGGAGGAGCGGTGCACCTGCGCATGGAGGGGGGAGGCTGTAATGACCCGCATTGGCAGAGGTATTATAATTAATTTATTTAATTATATAAATAGTGATATAGTGAATAAGTTGGTCGTGGAATTAAATAATGATGAATATTTAATTAAAATAATAAATTAAATAATATATTTAATTCAGAAATAATCAAAATATTGGAAATCACAATATTCTGTGAACCGGGTCATCCCTAGGATTTAGTTCAGCTTAGAGTTGAATTATATTGACGAATATATTCAATCGACATCAGTTTGAACGTAGAATTATAATATAATTAAAATAGAGCGCGTAACGATGCGGTAGTTCTCTATTTGGCGATTCGAACTTCAACTGAGTATGCAGGGTTCGTTTTAAATCGGATTTTTGTGAAACAAGAAACGTATGGAGCTGGTGGAGTATATCTTTCTAGTAGAAGAGAAAAATCGGGATTTCGTCGGGAAGATTTTGATTTATGTCCAAATCAAATTTTAGAAAAGTCACTGTGGAATTCCTTTATAGTTTATAAAGGAATTATTTATATTTTAAAAAGTAATTTCAATATAAATCGAATATTGGGTTGACCCAGATTGAAATATCGAGTTAGAAATTCATATAGGAATATTTTGAAGCTGTACGGTATTCCACTATGAATATATAGGATAATATTTATTTTTAAATATTTAATTTAATTACATTTAAATATATTTATATATTTAAATGGGTCATCCAAAGCTTTAAAAATAGCCGGTTTTGCAAACGAAGTCGGAATTCAACGAAACTAATTTTGTTGGATCCGCAATGTCAAATTACTGTTAGATTCCAAGTTACGTGATTTTTAGAGTTAGTATGTGGCCGTACCGATTTTTAGAGTGGAAAACAGTCGATATTTTGACGGTTAAAAATACGCTGTGTGAGCATACGGAGTCGGAATTCGACGAAACCAGTTTCGTTGGGACCGTGATGTCAAACTCTAGCTACATGTCAATTTTCGTGATTTTTCGGTATCGTGTGTGATCACACGGATTTTTAGAAGACGGATACAAATATAAAGGATGAAAATAAAATATTAAAATATTAATATAAAAAATATCTAGATATTTTATGAGCCTATAAATACCCTCTCTAAGTTTTCCTAAACCTAATTCTGAAGTCAACCAAACCAAAAACTGCGTCGTTCATTTTTCTCTTCACAGAAAAAGTTTGATCCTCGTGAAAATAAAAAATAAACCAAATAAATTCCTACAAATATAGATGTATATATTTCTTGGATCCTCAAGAGCTACTCTTCACGTCTGGATGTGTTTCGTGGGGTGCGATGTAAGCTCCTGATGTTCGGTTTTGTGAGCAGTAAGCCTAGGGTTGGAAATTAGAGGGAATCAGTGAAGTGATGGTGTAATTCGAGTTGATATTCAAATTTGGTGTGAAGAAGAGAAACGTTTGTGAAAATTTGAGGAGTTTTGGTGAACAAAGCTATCGATGGAATCACTGTACAGTTCGAGAAGGGCCATGCGACGCAACAGGGGAGGGTGGCTCGAGCTTGGGGTTTATGAGTCGAGGTTGAAGAAGAATGGTAGAGAGAATTTTCTGTGATTTTTCTTTGATTTTCAGTTGAAGGAAGAAATGGATTTGGGGATTTCAAGAATTCAAAATGGCCATTGAAGAACCGGGTTTGGCACTTCGTGTTTGGGAGAGAAAGGTATATGCGGGTCTGGTTTTGGTAAAGTGGGTTGGGCTATGTTCAAAGGTGAGGCCCATATCAAAATTAATTAGGTTTTTGTTTAATTAAAATAACGTATTAACTTATGAACTCGATATCTTCCACATATATTATCAGAAATTCGAACGGTCGGACCCGTTGGGACCGTAAGGATGAGTACTTCGCAATGAAGCTGACTGGGGGTGGATTGGATCTCGTCTGAATTTATGGCAAAATAAATTGTTTGATTCAAATCAAACAACAGTTTATCGTTCTTTAACGATGAACTGCCAATGTGAGTAAAACTCACTAACTCTGAACAGTTTATAATTTCATGTTGCATTTTTAGAACTGTTAGAATTTGTCTGATTGACTGTGTGTTGACTGTTTGATTGAACTGCTAGTCAGTTAGTTGAATTTCTATATTGATTCTGTTTAACAGAATATATCATATGGAACTGAAAGTGATGTTATCTATATTGTTTAACATCTGTGATGCAGGGAGACAGGTTGGAGGAATCCAACTGGATTCCTCAACATTTATTTACTGTTTTCATATATTGTGATATATGATGTGATGTATATCTGTTATGGATCATGTGTGTTAGAATGGTGTTGTTCATTGTTATTCGATATTTAAATATCATAAAAGACCCTGGGATGTAAAAAGAATTATTTCAATGTATATTGAAATAAAGGGATTTTATAAAATCAACAGATTTTATAAAGGGAAATATTTCGAAAGTAGAAAAAAGGGAAAATGTTTTTAAAGCAAATAGAGTTTTATAAAAGGGAAATCATTCGTAAAGTGAAGAACTGTTACTAAAAGTAAATCTTTATAAATGAATAGTTTATTCAAAAAGGAGTTATCAAATTTAGTTATTCGAATGAGGTTAAATCGAATATTAGTGATTCGAATAGTAAAGGGAGTTAAACGATGTTAGTTTAATCGAGTTAAAGGGAGTTAATCGATGTTAGTTTAATCGATTAGAGTTAAAGCAAATGAGTTAATTGAATATAGTTTATTCGAATAGAAGCAAGTGAGTTAATCGAATATAGTTTATTCGAAGAAAGTAAAAGGAGTTATCGAATATAGTTTATTCGAAAGGAGTTAAGTGAAATGAGTAAATCAATAGCGTTAGTCAAATAGAGTTAATCCAATAGTGTTAGTCCAATAGAGTTAATTGATAAGGGTTAATCGAAAGGAGTTAAGTGAAATGAGTAAATCAATAGCGTTAGTCAAATAGAGTTAATCCAATAGTGTTAGTCCAATAGAGTTAATTGATAAGGGTTAATCGAATAGAGTTAAGTGAAAAGAGTCAATCGAATATAGCTATTCGAAGGAGGGTTAAGTAAGGAAGTTAGTAAAAGGAATATAAAGTGAACTTTGCCTATTTCAAAGTTAGAAATGTTGTTCAGTTAAGGTTTGAGAGGCAGTTCTACCCCAACTTGATTGGCTTTGTTTTTAACTAAGGAATAGTTAAGGTTCGGCAGTAAAGGAAATGGTTTGGGTTGGCATAGCGATGTTTGTTTAAACATCTATCTAAGTCCAATGAAGAAGCTTTGGAAATGTTTTCCAAATAAGAAACCAGAAATGTTTCTAATAAAGAAAACAAGAAATGAAAATGTTTTCCATTGTTAATAACGTATATTTTCCAAATTTAGAAAATAAGAAATATTGAATATAGGGCAACAGGAGATAAGTAAATTAATGAAATAAGTAGATAAAAGTTAAATGATGTTTGATCGATATTAATTTCCATTTGGAAATAATATCGTTGTTTGCACACCTATTTTTCTTCGATAGTTAAATCACAGACTATCGAAGTTTTGACCATTTTAACGTTGTTAATACGGAGAGACCGGTTGGATTATTATCCAAAGAACCACTCTGTATTGGCATAAGCGTTGCATATCATATATGCCAAAGATAATTGAAGACGGTGTTATGCTAGGGCTATCCTATTTACAGAATAGTGCCTTCGGTTCATCCTATTCCTGGATGACTTGTATGGACGGATGTCTGATAGAGTAATTCCAGACGATCACATATATTGATTTCTCCAACCGTACCAAGAGTGGAAGCGGAGAAGGAAACTTCTTTTAGCTAACACATAATGTATTGTTGTAGATGTCAATCGGTGATTTGATGGATTTGACGATGTGGCATTCAAAGTGAATCTGGTGTGATGATAAAGCGTAGCTTCTAGCCTCACATCCGGTAAATGACAGAAATCGGGCAGACAGCATGGCTAAGTCGGTCGCACCGAAGTAGGGTCTATAATCACCTGATCTACAGTTTCATTTACTTCTCAAAAATCTATTGTTGATGATGTCCCATTCGGGAAACGGTTGCTGATCCCAACCGTTGGTGATATACATTCGATACACTCAAGCGAAATGAGTGGTCGGTCATGTGTGGCCGAGTTGCAAGATGTTCTTGTTGAACCCAGTGTATTCCTCTCTAGAGGTACACTAGCGAAAGGTGGTTCCATACCTTGTCATAGTTGGAAATCCATTACCCAATACGTGTTTGCTCTTTTGATTGTATACTATATATGTAGAACGTGAGATGAAAGTGTTTCTGCTAGATGATTATTATATTGTGGTTGATAGACATTACTACAATATCAAAAGGTTTTTTGATATAAAGGTAATTTGGATTCTCATAAGGGAAAAACCCGTTCCGTTATACGGCGTGGTCTTATGAGATATCGTTTACTTGTTCAAACTGTTTTAAATTGTTTTACTCATACCAGTCCCACGACTGACCCGGAGTTTATTTTGTTGTTTTCCCTAAACTCTTGGGTGCCTAAATTTGTATGGGCAGTCAAGTAGTCGGGATTTTTCAGATACACTTGAAGAGCTGGAGCAGGAGGCTTCAGGATCATATAGCTATAGTTATTTCCGCTGTGTTGTAAGTGTTGTACTTTGATAATGATATATATTCAAGAATAGATGTATATTTCAAAGTTATGTTACATATATTATATGTTATTCGTTCCGCTGTGAGATTCGTGTTACTCTGATGTTGTGTTCTTCTTCTTCTTCTTCTTCTTCTTCTTCTATTCTATTAGTTCTACCTTATCTTTCCTCACCCTCTAATTTCTTTCACTAATTACCAGGATTTTTCGATGTTTTGGCTATCGACATCATGTTTATGTCGATAACCAAAGTCGCTCAAAATCCAGGTCATTACAGAGGCGTTCGATCGCTTGTGGCATTCGTAGTGGCGGTTGGAAGCTCGAGACTTTCGAGCTCGATTTCTCCCTGTATCCTCGACGATAATTGGTGCTCCTTATATGGATTTGAAGATCTTCTCGAGCTCTTCATAATCTTCAACTGGAGGAGGGGCTAATTTTGCCTGGTTTGGACGAAAAGTGGATGGGAATGGAGGGAAGCAGTTCCGCCGTGCGATAGACCAGGGAGAGAAATGTCGGGGGGGGGGATCTGATGTGGACCAATCGTTTTATTTTTATTTTTTTATAAAGTTTTAAAAAACCAAAAATACCCCTTGCCTCCTACGAACTCCAATCCAAACCCAACGACTATCGTCCCTAGCTAAATACCCCATTCCAAACACAATGGGATATGTTTCGTAGGCCCGTTCGACTATTTCAGTCTGTTTTGCTTCAAATTAAAATATAAAACATTCAATATTTGATTTGAACGAACATTTTAATTTGCCGGGGACACATACTGATTCTAAAAATTTCCAAAAAATAAATCTAGCTATGTTTTGACGATACGATCCCAACAAAACTAGTTTCGTCGAATTCTGAGACCGTTTGTAAAATGGCCCTTTTCTGGTCGATCCAACCTTTGGAGAACTTTGCCTTAAGCTAACGCTGACGAAGAGTTTTCAAAACTTCTCTCAAATGTCGGGCATGCTCTTCTTCTCTTTTGGAGAAGATCAAGATATCATCAACAAAGACTACGACAAATTTATTTAGAAACTCCCGAAACACCCTACTCATTAGATCAACAAAATAGGCGGGTGCATTCGTCAACCCAAAAGGCATAACTAGCCATTCAAAGAAA
This sequence comes from Allium sativum, assembly GCA_030737875.1. Taxonomy (NCBI): domain Eukaryota; kingdom Viridiplantae; phylum Streptophyta; class Magnoliopsida; order Asparagales; family Amaryllidaceae; genus Allium; species Allium sativum. Next base: position 963,355,941 of record CM060916.1, read on the forward strand.
CCATCTGGAGTTCTAAAAGCAATCTTGTCTATACTGTCCTCAGCCACCCTCAACTGATGAAACCCCGTGGCTAAGTCTAACTGAAAGAATACCGAGGCACCAACAAGCTAGTCAAACAAGTCATCTATCCTCGGAAGTGGGTGCCTGTTCTTCTTAGTGAGTTTATTCAACTCTCTATAGTCCACACACAAACGAAGCGAACCATCCGCCTTAGTCGTGAATACTACTGGAGCACCCCATTTAGATATGCTTTGCCTAATGAATCCTTTTTCAAGTAGCAACCCTACTTGTTTGCTAAGCCCCCTCCTTTCCTTTGGAGCCATATGGTGCACTGGTAATGCAATTGGCTTAACGTTATCCAATAGATATATATACAAAAATCGATCTCGCGCCCCGGAGGTAAATCCCGTACCTCATCAAAAACATCAGAATAATCTCGGACTACTGGAACAGATTGCAAATCATCGACAGATGCATCAAGAGACTCTAGGAAACTAAGCATAATAGACCCTTGTGGGTCACAAGAAATCTCGAGGGTCCTCCCATGGCAAGTCAAAAGTCTAATGACCCTCCTTTCACAATCTAGAATGGCACAATACGTGGTTAACCAATCCATCCCTAGAATCAAACCATAACCCATAACATCGAGCACATACGCGTCGCATTCAAACTTGATGCCTAACACAGATATTCTTAAACCCCGACAAATCATATATAAATGAGCCGAACCACCAATGGGGTTTTGAGGCAACTATGGGATCCACTACCATACAAGTAATTAAGTGCAGAGATTCAACCACAGACTAGATATAAATGAATGTGAAGCGCCAGAATCAAAAAGTGTTCTAATAGGATGATTTGAAAGAGAAATTAAACATTCCATAGAAATTTTTCTACCTCGATCAGGAGCACTGATCACGAGAGCATGCACCTGCCCTCCAAAAGTTCCAGCCCTTTGACCTTGTCCATGTTTCTTTGGGCACTACCTAGCAAAGTGTCCGACCTCTCCCCAACTAAAGCAAGAATTCTTCCTCCTTTTAAAGTCCTTCACCAAGTGACTTTCTCGCCCACAACTGTGACACTTCCTCTTATCTTTAGCCTTGTCATTCTTTCCACTTTTCTTTTGTTGTTGTTGTTGTCCCTTCTTGGGCCAAATCTTCTTGTTTTGCGTTGTTTCCTTAACCTTTACTTTCTTCTTTTCTCCTTTCTCTTCCTCATACATCAAGGCCATATCGACAAGACTTTCAGAAGTTTCCCCCATTGGAATATGGGACATAGATAACCCATGAAGAGGTTCAGTCAACCCTTTAGCAAACTGCAAAGCTTTCTTATGTGGAGTATCCACCAATTCCAGTCTAAATCTTGCCAGCTGGTTGAATTTGTTTACATACTCTTTAACCGTCAAGTTTCCTTGTTTGAGTGCTAAGAACCTCTCCATTTGCATGCTTTCCTCGGCTTAGGAAAAAACTTCATTTCAAACCTCTGCCTAAAATCATCCCAAGTTTCCACTGGACGGCCTGCTTGGGTGACCTCCCACCAAAACTAAGCTTCATCCTTCAGTTGCCAGACAACTAATTGAATCTTCCTTCGATCTTCCACTTCAAAGATTACAAACAAGTCCTTGGTCTCCTTGAGCCAATTACTTTCTTTACGAATGTTTCGTTTCCATGGAATGGCTTTCTTCCCATAGCATGAAAATCTTTGCAGATCTTAGAGAAGTTGTCTGCATGCGGAGGAGGAACAACAGGTGCAATTAGAGGAGGAATGTTTCCTTGGCCTTCGGCAGGCGTCGTGACCTCTAGATACCTACGTAACCAGCCTGGTATCGTAACGCCCTATGGAATATTAGGTTACCCAGACATGCTGAAAAAGAAAAGGAAAGAGATTCAGACAAGGGATCGAAAGATATTACTTATGGCTCTTTGGGTAATGTTTTTCAAAACAAACTTTTCTTTTTTTAAATGCTTTCCTTTAAACCCATTTGGAAAATAAATTTTCAGAAACTTTTATCTAATCTAGCAACCTTCAGCTCTGATACCAAATGTGACACCCCACGTCCGTTAATGTCACTCGTTAAGAGAATGCATTAAGTTTCATGAAGCATTATAGGTAAACAGAAACATAAACATTACAAGATAGATATAAAAGCAACAACGGAATTCAAACTTTTATTTCAAACATAGATCATAACATCGTGGTCCAAAATATCACAAGCCTGAAACTACATAAAAGCCACTACAAAAACATAAAACTTTCTGTCTTGTTCCATCAGAGTACATAAAAAGCATAATTCTCTAAAAAGAGACAAAGTCATAGTAGAGATAAGAACTTGAGCAATACTTCAACAGCAGCTCCTTAGCAAGATAAAAGCAGAATCATGGTCAAGCCTGAGTATTCCTGCCCTGAGAACCTAGGGGGAGGAGGAGGGGGTAATAGAAGAAAGAGGAGGAAAAAAAGGGTCAGACATAAAGTTTGGCGAGTCTAGTTACTTTTAGCAAGTAAATAAATAAAAGTAGCATGATAGGCATATAAAGTGGATAAGAGAGAGATAACTACATAAAGGGTAAGCATGACAAGGTAACATGATAGAGTGTATACGCTTCCCTAATGATTACTCTGCACTATTACTAGTATAACCAGAATGAGATGATCCCTTCCACTATAAGGTGGTAGACTTAGGCATACGTCCGGATGTATCCTAACTACTACCCTAATCGATCGACTCCCTAATCCGCGTAGATACTCTGTGTCGGCCCCACCGTAAGATGTATCACGTTCTAAAGTGGCAACCCTACACTGATATGCACAGCCTCATATCTACAGGTGCCACGGTCGTCTTATTCCCCTTTGCCCGGCACATACACGCACATGACCCGGTTGGTTTGCGCTGCCCACACCGTTCTCTATGTTTGGATCTCTTACAATCAGTTCAGTAAGCGTGCCCCTTCTCCGACCTAGTTCGGAGTACTTTGTTCGATACCTACTATGGGTTACTGACTAAAACGGGTCCCACACAATATAATACAAGCTCTCCCCTTTGTCTTGTATCCCCCACTAAGTTTTCCACAGGTTATATTTACCCTAAAAGGTGTCTTTAATTATATAACCCCAGTCTTTCTACCGGTTATGCTTACTCATAGGTGTCTTTAATACATAACCCCCAATTGGTTAAGTTTCGTGGGCCTATATTAAACATTACCCACCCATCTCAGTTATACTTAACATAATCCTCCCATTGTTCAACCAAGTTTACTTAACCCATATTCGTGTTTATGTTCATCCAATCCCTATGGATTTAACTAGGTTAAGTATTTCTATTTCTTACCATGTCCACTAATGCTTTATAATGGGCTAGACCTCCCACATTAGGCCTACAACTTGTGGATGATGGATATGCCGGTCAGGTTCGGGTAGACTTCTTCCACAAGTTAGGCCAAATCTAGTGTCTTAGCCCGTCTCGTATTTGTGCACTTAGACCTCTCACATTAGATTCAACATTTGTGGTTGCCAGATATGCCGGTCGGGTCCTGGCAGACTTCCACCACAAATGCAATCTAACCTCATGTCATAAGTGCAGTTATAGTTTCTAATTATCGTAATCCTAAGCATTTTAACCAATTAATTACCTATGTCTTATAGTGTTCGTGCCCGTTTACCCAATTATATTTATAGTGAATTATATGTCCAATTTAATATTCATTATACAAATTATGCCAATTCTAATATTTTCCCCCGTTATCTAATTAACGCATTCGCATATATTTGATGGCATGCTTAGGCTAGAAAGTACCCTGGCTATGAACAATAAAAATGGAAAGGTGATGGGAAGGTGACAATAGTGATTATTCTAACATAAATGGCATAAATATATATACTGGCATAGATGTAATTGGCATAATAACAAGGTGGACATAAAAGCAGATCCGGTGAAAAGGTGATGATAAACTAGATTTAACATAATAAGGATGTTCTAATAGGCATGAATAGATCTAAATAAGGATTCTTATGTCCAATTGATGACAGACCCAAATTAACATTAAACATTGATAAAGGTTAAGATCCACATATGTGACATCATAAATTAACCACAAGAGAATTAGATATATAAAAATAGATCTAGCATGAGAAAGGTTAAGATCCAAGGATATCATAGATTCATAATTTATAATAGATTCAAATCACAGTCATATCACGTTTACTTTTAGACATTTAAATGTAAAAATAAACAAACTCACAGTGTCTGGATTTTAGAAGATAGAAGAGAAATTGTTGGTGTTGAATCTCGGATCTAAACTCGAATCTCTAACAGATTAACTCTAGGTTATAATTGCAGAAGAAAAGGATTCGGTTCACTTTAGGCACTGGTAGCGTTTGGCCTCCATTGATTTTCAGTGAAGAAAACAAGAGAAATGACCTCTATATATAGCCGCTAGCCTCCAAAATCCGACTTGCCACCTCAGCACTAGGGGGTCGACCCATGGGTCGACACCCCCTTGAGGGGTCGACCCCAGGGGGTCGACACCCCTCCTATGGGGTCGACTTCCCTAGGCGGATTTTTTCCGCTTCCCTCAATTTTTGTGATATCGAAATTTGAACTAAAATTTTGAATTCGTGGTTCATATATATATATATATATATATATATAATTACCTTGTGCGTATACAAACTTCAAACCTTCATAACTTCTTCATATGGTTTCTATTTTACGCAAACCATATATCTATCTTAACCAGAATTTCGAGACGAACACAATGGTGCAGCCCATTTCCCTTAGTTCTGAATATTAAATGATTATTATTTAATGTGTCCTCTTCTAGTGTTGTTAAAATTACAAGGTGTTACACACCCCATGGCGTACATCAAACTACCAACCGCATTTTCATATGGAACCTTTTCCATATAAGTATTATCTTTATCCCCGATAGGTGATCCCTTATCTGAAAGCTTCATATGCAAAGGTAAAGGTGTATTTAATGCTTTTGCAAGGCACTTTTTTTAATGTACTCCGTTTGAGTCAATCTTAACTCAAAATGCTTTTGGTCCCATTCAATTTCCATGTTCAAGATTTTCCTTGCTTCTCCAAGATCTTTCATTTCTAATTCTGGTTTCAAAAGCATCTTCAACTTGTTGAGTACATTTTTGTCTTTGGAAGCAATGAGCATATCATCCACATACAAGAGTAAATACACCCAATAATCTTTTCCCAACCTCTTGAAATATACACAATCACCTTTGATGCTTCGATGGAAGCCATATTCAAGCATGAAATGATCGAATCTCTTGTACCATTGTCTTGGTGATTGCTTTAACACATATAGCGATTTCCTCAACTTGCAAACCATTTTAGAATTACCATATACAACAAACCCTTCTAGTTTCTCCATGTAGATGTCTTCATCCAAGTCTCCATGCAAGAAGGCAGTTTTCATGTCAAGCTCCAAGTCATGGATAACAACTATAGCTAGTAAAACCCGGATAGAAGTATGACGTACCATCGATGCAAAAATTTCATCATACTCCTTTCCTTTTCTTTGTGAAAACCTTTTGCCACTAACCTTTCTTTGTACCTTCCATCATCCTTTGCCTTGTAAATCCACTTGCACCCTATAGCACGGTTTCCATTAGGAAGTGGAACCAACTCCCAAGTTTGGTTCTTCATTAATGATTACATCTCTTCCTCCATGGCGCAAATCCACTTCGAGCTATCACTTGAATCAATGACATCATCACGTTCCATTGGCTCATCTTGAACTACATTGAGAGCATAGTCCAAACGATCACAAAAGCTAAGGTAGTTCCAATCACCATATCTTTCGGGTAGTCTTATTGCACGTCGACCAACTCGAGTAGCAATACTATCACCCAAACCCCTTTCAGCTCCACCTTGAGTCGAAACTTCTCTAGTATCATGTACATCACCAACATCACTAGAGGAACCATATGGACTATGTGATGTTTCATCAACCTCTTCAACCTTACGAGCTTCTTCTTCAACTCTACTACTACTTGGACGGAATGTGGGAACGACTTCCTTCTCTTTGATTCACCATGAACCAAATCCGGAACATCCGATGAGCTCTCATTCTCCTTGAATAAAGTCGACTCATCAAAAGTGACATGACGAGTAATTAACAACCTTCTTCATTTTTGGATTCCAAATCTGATAGCCTCTCACGCCATCCGTGAAACCAAGCAAGACCCCCTTGAAAGCTCTAGTTTCAAGCTTATCATTCCCCGGATCATGCACATACACCGGACTTCCAAACACATGAATATATCTCAAGTCAACACACTTCCCTTTCCGCACTTCCTCCAGAATTTTGTTATCAATAGTTGAGCATGGAATTCGATTCACAATATGCACCGCAGTTGACAAAGCTTCGGCCCAAAATCCCTTAGACAAAACCGATGTCAATCTCAAGCATCGAGCTTTCACAAGTAGAGTTCCGTTCATTCTCTCCGCTAGTCCATTAGATTGTGGATCTCCTGGTGTAGTAAAATGTCTCTGGATTCCATGATGCTTACAATACTCTAAGAATTCCCGAGAAACATATTCTCTATCGTTTTCGGTCCTTAGAATCTTCAAATTTTTACCAGTCTCATTATCAACAAGAGCCTTCCACACTTTAAACTTGGCAAATGGCTACGACTTGGCCTTCATTACTTACACCCATACCTTCAGAGACAAATCGTCAATGAAAGAAATGTAATAACGAGCTCCACCTAAAGAAGCAATTGGTGTCGGACGCCAAACATCTGAATGAACATATTCAAGAAACTCCTTTGAATCATGCTTGCCTTCATTGGATGATACCTTTGTTTGCTTCCCCATGACACATTCCTCGCAGAACTCTAGTTTTTGAAACTCTCACCCTTGATCATCTCTTGCTTCTAAAGAATATTTAAACTCCTCTCTAAGACATGACCCAATCTTAAATTCCATAACCGTGTCACATCCAAGTCATGTAAACTATCAACACCCACACAAGTCTCAACTCCTATGGTCACACCTTGAAGCAAATATATACCGTGAGTCCTAGCACCCTTCATAACCACAAGTACCCCTTTCGAAACCCTTAAGCAATCCTTCTCAACAGTGATCTTGCTCCTAGAGAATCTAATTGCCCTAAAGATAAAAGCGACTTCCTAAGTCCCGAACATAGCGAACATTGGTGAGCGTGCGAACTAATCCATCAAACATCCTTATCTACATGGAGTCAATAGCCATTGACTTGTAAATAGCACCATTTCCCATAGCAATTGCATTTCCCTCTTTAACTTCATAAGATGAAAAACAATTTCTATTTGGCGTCATATGATACAACACACCCGAATTGAGTACCCATTTGCTACCCGAAACACTCGATGCTACCACCGTCAACACATTCTCATCTATCTCACCATCTCCACTCTCCACTGCTATGGATGAAGGTGCTAGTTCCTTATTATCTTTGTCCGGACATTCATTCTTCCAAAGTCCCGGTTTCTTGCAAATAAAGCACTTACCGTTTCTTTCTTTCAATTTACCTCTCCCACCGGGCTTTATTGATTTAGAACACCCCTGATTTCCTTTCTTCACATTCTTTTATTTCTCCACAAACAACCTGTGACCACTGCTAGCTCCACTACTACCCTCACTTATCTCCTTTAATTGATCTCTCAACTCCTCACTAAGAAGACCCGTCTTGACATCATCAAGAGTCAAAGTATCCCGGCTATCGATCAAACTATTTGAGAGCGGTCTGCAATGAACACAATAATATCATCGCCTTTTGCACTTCTTCAATTTTCAAATCAACGACATTCATCTTCATAAGCAAGTCATCAAAGGAATTCAAGTGTGCCTTAAGTGAATTACCCTCCTTCATCTTGAAGGTGAAAAACGTTCGCAACTAGATCAAACGGTTAGTGAGCGACTTCTTCATATACAATTCCTCCAACTTGTCTCAAATGCCTTTAGCGGTCGGCTCACCACTAATTTCAGAGATCACATTCTTCCCATAGTAAGTTGAAGAGCAGTGTAAGCTCATTCCTTCATTTCCTCTCTCTCAACATCCGAGATATCACTTGGCAATAAGTTAATATAAAATACCACTCAGTGCACCCGATTCCGCCTAAGAATCGCTTTCATTTTCCATTGCCACTTCTAAAAGTCATTATCACTATTCCAATTGTCGATTACCAATTGAGAACCTGGCACTGCATACGAACCACATACATAAGGGGCCACACTATTTGGACTTCTGGCTGAAGGACTTACCGAGCTATTATCCGTATCTGGCATTTTTACAAACATCTAACAAGCACCAATTACTATGATACCAACTGTTGTAACTGTTGTGATTAATCCAATTGAAGATCACTCAAATCGAATATCTATACCACAAGCACATCGCCGAAGACGGGACCGCTGTTAGCCTTGCAAAAATAACCAAATCAATAATTATAGTCACTAAACAAAGGTCAACCAATCACAAACAATCCATATCTCAATCACAAGCAAGAAACTAATGGAAATGGCAGCAAAATTAAATCACATGCAGATATAAAGTGGTTCCACTAACAACTTGTTAGTGTAAATCCACTTTGGAGAGAGTATTTTATTACCATAATGAAAGGAATACAAGAGATTGATCCAATGGTCAATATATTTCAATATAGAAAAGATTTTGAGGAGAATAGGATTGAAGAATTGCAATTAGGTTATAAACCCTAATTCACCCTTGAGAATAAACCCTTGATTTTAATCAAGTCTCCAAAACTCTCTTTGAAAACCCCAGAAAATAGCATATATAGGGATGGGCCAATTCCCGAAATTTCCCTCAAGACTTCACAAAATAGCTTGCCAAATTTCCAGCCCAAAATTGCCCAAAAACTGCTTTAGACGTCTATCGTGGGGTCTGATAGACTTTTGTCCCTCCTAGGGAATCACTTAGGCTATAGCACTCAGCTCAGACGTCTTTCGTAGTTATGACAGACGTCTGTCTGAGCTCTCGGGAAAACATTTCCATGACAATAAACTTATAAACCCCTTTGGTCAGATGCCTATTCGAACTCTCAGGATATAGTTCCCTTTAGTCATAGTCGTCTGACCAAAGAGATGTCAGACGTCTGTGCTGAAGCTTCTAGCTCCATCTCACTACTTCAACTACAATCTCCCCCATCAAGTTCAGGTTTGCATTCTGCCTTTCTCCTACTCGATGCTATCTTCATACACTTCAATCTAACATATATATAGTATCGCAAACTTCAACAATTTCAATTCAACAAAGCTACATATTTTCCTTAAATATTTGGTCAAAAACATTAACGATACACATATAACATAGTAGATGTATATAGTCGACCCAAATAAAAAATATTAGCAACGGGAATAAAACCGAAAACATAGTAAGCAAATATAGGTATCTAAAACTCAGTATACTTATCCTTGAAGTGTCTGATTTGTTTATGATTAAAACCCGTCAACTTTCATAGCTCCAAATCACGATATGGCATAAAAGCTTAAGCTTCCCCTTCAAATCATTACACAATAAATCAAAGAAAGCAAAAACTGATAGAGTGGATGGAAGAAATAGTTACATCGATAGATAAATAACTAGTTATGTTTCATGGAAAAGAAAATCCATGTAAAATAAAAGTTTCAATGTTGGACATAGGGTAAACTAAAGAGAATTATTCTTTGATTCATCATTCACTGAATCCTCTAATATATAGATATTTACAAAAATGTTTATTGAGTTTCAGCATTCCCTGCGTACTGTATCCTCGTACGTGCTTCAACGTGTCTATTCGGGGTCAATGATCGAAGTCTCATACGTCAGTGTTCCAATTGAACATCCCCCATCGCCACCCATCAAGCATATAATTTGGTATTGGCTAGCACTTATTGTAACAAAAGGAATCCCCAATCTTACATGCCACCAACACCATATATATACCACAATCTTTTCTAGTTTCTTGCGATGTGCGATTATTCTTCCGTTTAATCAACACTTCCAATCCATTTCAGTGCGAGCCGCACCTAACAATCTCCACCTTGGAAAACATTGCTCAAGTTACCTTAGAGTTATACCTTGAGTCCTCTTCACAGTTGGTTAGGCTGCTACTCCGAGTTCTCATAAGCAGTGAGAGCAAACTGCTTTATAACCATATCTCCACCTTGACGAGCATCCTATACTCAAGCCCCTTTGGAGCCATTCTTCGGTCTTGCTACACATACTGGTCCCCTCGAATCGTGGAGCTCTGATACCATGTTGAGTTTTGGCATTCCCTGCTTACTGTATGCTCGTACACACTTCACCGTGTCTATCCGAGGTCAATGGTCGAAGTCTCATATGCTAGTGTCTCGATTGAACATCCCCCATCATTACCCATCGAGCATATAATTTGGTATTGGTAAGAACTTATTGTAACAAAAGGAATCACTAACGTTACATGCAATTAACAACATATATATACCACGATCTTTTCTAATTTCTTGCAATGTGGTTGTAACGTCCTGGATTTTTAGCCATTTAATATTGAATATTTAAATTTATTTTAAATATTGAATTAGAATAATAAATGGATTTCTATATTGAATTTATCAAATTAATAATCAAAATACGATCGAATATGTCGAATTGTCGCAGATTGAAACAAACAAATAATTGAATTTAGAATTTAAAATCGAAATAAAACAATTCAGTCGATTAATATAAATTCTGTGTTGAATTTGAACAATAATAATAATTTATTTAATTATTTGAAATTGATTTACATTTTAAATCGAATTTAATTTAAATCATTAATTTAAACTGTTATTTCCTCTACACAGTCGAATTAGATTCCAGAATAAGTTTCGTGGAGTTCAAAATAATGTCATAATCCGAGAACTCGGTCGTTATGCTAGAATAGCGGTTCAGATTTTCGAGTTAGGGTACCATGAGATATTTTAATTATTAAAATAAAATAAAATCAAACAAATACATGCCACCCTAATCACCCAAAATCGCGTAGCTATTCCTCTAGCTTGAAAATTTGTCTCTTGTCTTCAGTATCTTGGAAACAAGAATTTAATGACCGGTACTATTTGTTCCCTATAAAACCAAGCCACGCCTTTAATTATTTCTCCAGAAATGCTATTTTACCCGGTAATGTTTTTGTCAGATAGTGCGAATAGAAACGGAAAAGACGGAGGGACCACCTGTGAATTTACAGGATTACCCCCCTGAATTACAGACTTTTGCTTGTTTCGCACTTTTTGCCCGCTTTTCTTTCGGGCGTGGTAGCAGTCTCTTATTTCTCTGTTCTCAAACCAATGAGAACATATTCAAATCCACATTTCCTCTTTGGTCCATTTTAGTCAATCACAAAAAAAAACCAATGAATAAAATCCTTAAATCGAGTTCTAACTATCGTGGTTTCCAAATATCAACGCAATCGACAACCAGAGACCTTGAATCTCGACTCGAGTTGAGACACTTATGTAAAGGGTATCGCGATTTATTTCATGAATTCCTGGATCACTCGAGGCACACCGAATAACTCGCGAGAGGGAGGGATGTCGAATGGGAAGTCGCAGGTTAGTTCGAAGTAGTATGGAGATTGCTAAGGGTTTTCGACTTGATCGATGCGGTGCGAAGGATGAATGTAGAGCGAGGTTGATTTAGGAGGATACTAGGGTTCAATCTGAGGGGGTGTGGTAAACAACGACGTCATGATTAATGAAGGTAGAAGACATGTGAGGCCGAAATTTCCGGAGAAGGTCGAAGTCATTGATTCAAATTCTGAAGGAGGAAATCAAGGGCATTGGGTATGTTGAGGGTAACGAACGTTGGGAAGGAGGGCAACAATCGAATAGGTTTGATGGAGCTGGACTTGCGATTGTCAATGAAAAAAAAATAGGAACGCTAAAATTTCAAAGGAGTTGACATGGGTTTTGAATGATTTTAGGGTTCAGAAACTTGCAAACAGGAAGTTTGATGGGGATGCCCAGTAGTGTACTGAGTATGGACTGGGTCTGTTATTTGGATGGAGGAGTTTTTCAGGGCTAAGGGTGATGGTATATGGCAAGGAAATGGTGACTACTGTTATAATAAGTTGAAGAAGTGGTGCAGTTAGAATGAAGGGAGATAAATTTTAGGTGAAGTGCTTGATGAAATGCCGAAGTGGTGAAGGATAATAAGATATACGTTTTATCTAATTTAAATTACACAGAATAAATTATTTATTTATTTTTGTAGTTATTATAAATAAATAACATCTTAAATGATTAATGAAAATAATTATTCGTTGGTGCTAGGTTCAAAATAAATTCATTTGAGTAGATTCATAACACTGGATTCCTCAAATTTATTAATAGTTGCTTTCACATTTATATATGTGTATGATGTGTGAATTTAACGATCATTTGTGTGTTTGCATATTAGAATATCACTGGCCCTAGATATTGATAATTAAAAATATAATAAAAGGGGCTTTTGGATTTAAAAAGGGAAAATTATTTTTCCGAGGTTGAAATTGAATTTCAAATAAGTTAGAAAACAATATCTTGTTTTTAATAATAAAAACAAGTAATTGAAATTATAAACGATGTTTAGAAATGGAAAGGAAATTTATTATTTAATAATATTAGATTTTTAAATTCAACCTTGAATTTCAAAAGGGGAAATTTATTTTTCTAAGTGGAAATTGAATTACGAATTAAATTGGAGATAGAATCTTGTTTAAATATTTAAAACAAGAAGTGAAAATTTGGTCGTCCTCCAGCGCATCATACTACGTGAAAATTTGGACCCTAGTTTCGGACAATATAAGAAAGGTGCGGCCTCGATCTGTAATAGAAGAAGAAGGGTATTTTCCTTTTATTTATTTAATTAATTAATTTAAAAATATTATCAAACTAAATAAATTCATAACTTAATCATATGAATATAGAATTGGACAATTTCAGAACCGTTGGGATCGTGAATCCGAGATCTACATTTCTGGACATACTAGAACGAATTTGGAGCAAATCAGATTTTAGGGCACCTTCTGAATTATACAGAATTTGAAGCACTATGAGAATTCTATTTTTTAAAATAATTAAAATTAATTAATTATGATTGTGTTTTTACCCATCTGCTGTCAAATTCTATTTGTTATTATACGTGATTTGATCTGGGATTGATGTTGTTATGTAGATCTGTTGATTTGATGATTATTTTGTTGAAACAAAATTAATCTTTTTGTTGAAATAAAATTATTAAAACAAAATTAATTTTTTTGTTGAAATAAAATTGTTGAAACAAAATTAACATTTTTGTTGAAACAAAATTAACCTTTTTTGTTGATATAAAATTGTTGAAACAAAATTAACCTTTTTGTTGAAATAAAAATTGTTGAAACAAAATTAACCTTTTTGTTGAAATGAAATTGTTGAAACAAAATTTACCTTTTTGTCAAAATAAAATTGTTGAAACAAAATTTACCTTTTTATTGAAATAAAATTGTTGAGAAAAATTTTACATTTTTGTCAAAATAAAATAGTTGAGACAAAATTTACATTTTTGTCGAAATAAAATAGTTGAAACAAAATTTACCTTTTTGTTGAAATAAAATAGTTGACACAAAATTTACATTTTTGTCAAAATAAATTAGTTGAGACAAGACAAAATTTACATTTTTGTCAAAATAAAATAGTTGAGACAAAATTTACATTTTTGTCAAAATAAAATAGTTGAAACAAAATTTACCTTTTTGTTGAAATAAGATAGTTAGGACAAAATTTACATTTTTTTCAAAATAAAATAGTTGAGATAAAATTTAAATTTTTGTAAAAATAAAATAGTTGAGACAAAATTTACATTTTTGTCAAAAAAAATAGTTGAGACAAAATTTACGTTTTTGTCAAAATAAAATAGTTAAAACAAAATTGACATTTTTGTCAAAATAAAATAGTTCAAACAAAATTGACATTTTTGTCAAAATAAAATAGTTGAAACAAAATTGTCATTTTTGTCAAAATAACATAGTTGAAACAAAATTGTCATTTTTGTCAAAATAACATAGTTGAAACAAAATTGTCATTCTTGTCAAAATAACATAGTTGAAACAAAAATGAACATTTTTGTTTAAATACAATTGTCAAAATAAAAGTGAACACTTTTGAAATAAAATAATCAAAACAAAAATAACATTGTTGTTAAATAGATTTGTGTTAAAACAAAAATAAAATTTTTGTTAAATAGATTTGTGTTAAAACAAAAATAACATTTTTGTTAAATAGATTTGTGCTAAAACAAAAACATCAATTTTGCTAAATTGGATAATATTTAACAATATGAAATTATCACTTTTATTCATTTTGTTAAAATAGAATTGTTAACAAAATGAAGTTATCACTTTTATTCGTTTTGTTAAAATAGAATTGTTAACAAAATGAAGTTATCAGTTTTATTCATTTTGTTAAAATGGAATTGTTAACAATATGAAGGTACCACTTTTATTCATTTGGTTAAAATAGAATTGTTAACAAAATGAAGTTATCACTTTTATCCATTTTGTTAAAATAGAATTGTTAAGAAAACGAAGTTATCACTTTTAATCATTTTGTTGAAATAGAATTGTCAACAAAAATGTAAGGATCACTTTTAATCATTTTGTTGAAATAGAATTATCAACAAAAATGAAAGAATCACCTTTAAACATTTTGTTGAAAAATAATTGTCAACAAAAATGAAAGAATTATTTTTAATCATTTTATTGAAATAGGATTGTCAACAAAAATGAAAGAATCAATTTTATTCATTTTGTTGAAGTTATACATTAGAATCATTTTTATTTGTTTTGTTGAAATAGAATGGTCGACAAAATAAAAATATCGTTTATTGTTAGGATTAGATTTGTATGCAAATGAAAATTTCATTTCAATTTATTAAGTTAATGTAGGAATTGTAAAACACATAAAAATATCATTTTTATGTTACATATCACACATTAGAATTTGTATACAAATTAAAACGACATTTTTATAGTCAAATTAAAATTAGAATTTTTATACAAATTAAAAGGACACTTTTATTGTCAAATTATACATTAGAATTTGTATACAAATTAAAAGGACATTTTTTATTGTCAAATTACACATTAGAATTTGTATACAAATTAAAGAGACATTTTTATTGTCAAGTTATACATTAGAATTTGTATACAAATTAAAATAAACATTTTTATGTGTCATGTTGTACATTGAAGCGATATACAAATGAAAATATTTCTTCTATTTTTTAAAGTTAAAAATAGAAATTGCATACAAATAGTGAAAGTAAAAAGTATCTTTTTGTTTGTCATTAGCAAAAATGTCATGTAAATAAATTACATTTCTTATTTTGACATTAGAAACATGTAGAAAATGTAATGAAAATAAATTACATTTTTTATTTTGACATTAGAAATGTAGAAAATGTCATGTAAATAAAATAGATTTTTATTTTACATTATAAACATGAACAAATGTATGCAAATAAAATACATTTTTGTTTGACATTATAAACATGTAGAGATGTTATGCAAAAAAAACATTCTTTTATTTGGCGTGTTAAACAATATAGTGGAATCGTCGAGTGATTTATATTTATATATAATTATATATATATATAAATAAATTAAAATTAAAAGAACCGCGCGCGGATACGCTTGTTTCGGAATCGTAACTTTAAACGATTATACCGAAAGATCCGACCGTTGGATTTTCCCAAAACTGGATCTGTTAGATCCGCTTTGGGAATATCTTCCAACGATATAAAGTTTATTAAAATTCAACGGTTAAATTTTGAGAAATGTGTAAATCAAATTTGGGTAAAAACAGCGCCAGGGCCGCCTGTTGACCGAAGCGTCGTTAAATTAAATTGGGCTATTTTTATATAAATAAAAATAGTGATAAATTGTTATAAAATAATATTAACGATATGAAATGATTTAAATTATATACATGTGAGAATTATTTGGAAAGACCGAGTTCAATCTCATTTCAAATAATTATACGACGATTTAAATCGAAAATATTGAAGACGGTGATTGATGACCGGCGATCTTCACATCGAATGGACGACTAATGATGCCCGACATTAGGTAACTCCCAGTAAAGGTTTAAAGTGGTAGTTGTCCGGACGTACATGTTGATTGTCCAGATAAGCAAGCACCTCTCTTCCATATTGGACATACGAGATGAGGAATAAGGTGTCTCCTGTAACACCCCGAGAATTCTATAACTGTGAAATTAACAAATTAAAGTATAATTAATCTGAAATCAAAGAACCAAGGGAAACGGGATACGCCATTGCGTTCGTCTCGGAAAAATACGCGAAATAGAGTCCGAGTTTTCGAAAAACGGAGTCCGTATGAAGAAGATATGGCCTTCGGAAGTTTTGAATTAAATTTAAAATTCAAACAGAATTAAATAATTAAATATTCCGAAGTGGGGCCCAATGGGCCAGGGTGGAAGAACACCCGCCTGGGCCACCCAGGTCGACTGGGCTGTCGACCTGGGCTACCCATGTCGACAGGGCTGTCGACAGCCCTGTCGACAGGGGTGTCGACCTGGTCGAGCCCAGTCAACCTGGCTGGCCAGGTCTGTGTTTGGTCGAATTTCTGTGGTCTGCTTTGTCATTAGGGCTAGGTGGCAAGTTTTTATTGGTCTCTCCTTAGAATGAATGGCTACGATCAATCCAAGCAACATCAAGGGTCCTAATCAGTTCCTAACCTCTATATAAACAACCCTAGACTAAACCCTAATCTATTCATTCAAATTAAGAACATAGCCGCCATGTTGCTGAGGAACGACTAGGAGTAGCCACCAAATTGGAGAGAGGATTAGGAGGAAGATTCTAAAGCTTAAAGCAACCTAAACAAATCAATTCAACAAAGGAATTTGCGTCTTCAATCCCTAAATTAGAGAATTCATCAACCATTGTAAGTAGAGTATTACTTTGGTATGAATAAACAATTGTGTTGGTTTGTATGCTTGAATTGTGGCAATAAAGTTATTCATATTTGTGCGTTCTTATCAATTTGAAATATTATATATATGTTTGATATTTATGAATTATGTTATTCATTATAAAGAACTACATGCGGTAGTTCTATGCAAGTATACGTTTGGAATATTTCGCAAATTATGTAATATATGTTGAAGCTACATGTATGTAGTTGATTGAAAATTCATGCAAGTTTGGGGCTTTGTTATTATGTCATCATGATGTATATTTTTGTGCATAAATCATTTTGCAAGTAATTGAAACAAGTTTGGTTGTTATAGTTCGTAAGAAACTATGTTGGAATTTTGACACCATAATCCATGTATTAAGTCATGCTTTTGCAAACTTATGAATATGGCTAGGCTATGAATGATATTTGGCATAATTGAAATCCATGATTAAGTCTATCTTGTTTACAAGAATTATATGATGACATATGTGGTACATGGCTAGGTTAGGTTCAAAAAGTCCCTTTTTGTAAGTTTACATGACTAAAGTAAGAATCATGATTTCATGTTAGAAATATCTATGCCATGGTTATGTGAACAAATTTAACTATACTTATGCCATGCTTATGTTTGATATTATGCCATGCTTATGTTTGACATTATGCCATGCTTATGCTAGAAATATTTATGCCATGCTTATGTTTGACATTATGCCATGCTTATGTTTGACATTATGCATAAATAAGAATATAGGTTCATGTTGTAGTTAAACCTATGCAAGTTCACATGCTTTGATTCATGTCACCTATGTTACCACTATGCAAGTACATCAGTTTCTATTTTGTATTTCCAACGTCGTATTGCAAGTTCATGCGCTCACATTCCCCTCTTTGTGTATGTAATTACGCTTTAAGCCTCCCCTTTTCGCATGGCTAAATTGGGCTTTAAGAGGCTAAGCCCAATATATAAATAAACGGACAAGTTAAACGGGGGAAAATAACGTTGGGTTAAAATTACTAATGAATGAAAATATAAAATAGAAGGGCCCAAATTCAAGTATGGGTTGGGCCCATGATTGGTGTAACCTTTACACCATTAACTTAATAATGGGCCGCAAATATTTACATATAAGAAATAAAGAAGAATGACAAAATATGTAAATGTAGAACATACGATGTGTTTAACCCGAGGTTGGATTGAGTTGTGATGTAAACCTGCCCGGAACCGCCCGGCTGTCCAGTAGTCACAACAATACCTATCCAATGTGGGAGGTTAAACATGGAGCCCAGCAAGGACCCGAGGTTAGACTGAGTTGTGGCGTAAGACTGCCCGGAACCAACCGGCAACAGGCAGCCACAACAATACCTGTCTAATGTGAGAGGTCAGGGCCTTAATAAGACAATTAAGGCTGAGTCAGGATTGATAGGATTAAGTGAACTAAAGACTTAATCAAAATGGAACATGCTAAACTAAACGGACTGGTGGGGGTTAGGTTAGAAAACACTTAACCAACTTAGCATGTTGGCTAGAGATAGAAAACCTAGTAACGGGGGACCCTTTTCAGCAGTAACCCTAAAAGGTGTATCAGGATACCCTGAAACTAGGCAGGGTGGGGCACGATTACTGGGCTGATTGTAAGAGGTCAAATCGACGGCGGTGGTGTAGCAGTGTAGGTTCTAACGGGGTGCGGGCGTGCACACACTCCGGCGCAGAAAAATAAGGCACTGGACACCAGTAGCATACCTGTGCACTCTAAGGTTGTGTCGGGTTGCCACTATGGGACTTGATACACCCCATGGTGGGACCAACATAGGTAACTACGACATCGGGGGCCGTAAGACACATGTAACTATGCGAGTAGGAGCCGATCATCATTGAATGGATCACATCACCCTGATTTTGGGGTGCCAGTTGGAAACTAGTTTATATGGGTTCAGAGATTAAAATGGGGTACGATAGTATATTCGACCCTAGACAACTTGACCAAGTTATTTGTGCTTGCCCACTTCTTGTTTATACTTATCATACCCAGTTCTTTATTCATAGACAAAATAGTACTAGACTTACTCAGGCTTTATGTCTGACTCTACTTTTCTTTCGTCTTCTTTCTTCCGTTTCCCCCCCAGGTACTCAGGGAGGGAACACAACAGCTTGACCAACCTCAACATCCAGCTTGAAGAAGAGAAATGTATTGCTTGGACTTTCCTGTTTTGAACTATGGCTTTGGACAATCCACTATGGGGCTTTTGCAGTTTATCTATGTTTTATTTATGCTTCTTTAAATGATGTACTCAAGACAGATTATGAAAGTGTTATGTTATGTTTTTGGAAAGAATGTTGTTGTAACACGTATTTGACTTTATGAAATAAAGTTTGTTGTTCTTCCGCTGTTTACAAATATGTGTTCTTATATCTGTCTTGTATATCTGTGACTTGTACTTATAAACCTCCACCAAAATTAGGGCATTCCCTTTGAGAGTGACCCTAACGGAGGTGGGGTGTTTCACTTGGTATCAGAGCATAGGTTTACCAGATAAGATAAAAAGTTTTGAAAAATTATTTTCAAAAAGGAAATTTAAAGAAGCATTTTTAAAAGAAAATATTATTTTATTTTAAAAAGGCAAAGTCCACCCCCCCAAAGCCATAGGAACTATCTCTTATCCTTCGTTTTGAATCTATCCTTTTTGTTTCAGCATGTCCCAAGATCTTAACTTGCCTGAAGGAGTGCCAATACCCGGTTGGTTTAGACGGTTCTTAGAAGCTAGGGCCACTCAGCCAGGTCCTACCATTCCTCCTCCCCCAGCGGAAGGAAATCATCCAGCTGCAGCAGCACCTCCTCCTCCACCTCCGCCACGGGGAAATACGTTCGCTAAGATATGTAAAGATTTTAAAGCTATGGGAGGAAGGGATTTCCATGGAACTGAGTCCTTCGTAGCAGCTAGGAATTGGCTGAAGGAAACTGAGGATCTATTCATCATCTTTGAGGTAGAGGATAGACAAAAAGTACAATTGGCAGTATGGCTATTGAAGGGCGAGGCTTCCTACTGGTGGGAAGTCACTAATGCTGAAAGACCAGTGGAGACATGGGAGGACTTTAGGGCAAGGTTTGAGACTAAATTTCTCTCAGATGCGGAAAGAAGTTTGCAGTTGGAAAAATTCTTATTTCTTAAGCAAGGGGACAAGACAGTCCGAGAGTATGTGAATCAGTTCGATGAGCTGGCTAGGTTTGGGCTTGACCTAGTCAACACCCCGCACAAGAAGGCTCTCCGTTTCGTCAAAGGGTTAAATGAGCCATTACACAGTTTGGCCATGACCCATATACCCATGGGAGCCACGTATGAAAGATTGGTGCAAATGGCATTGCTGAATGAAGATGATAAGGGCAAGAAGGAGACAAAGGCAGAAAGCTCTCAAGGGAAGAAAGAGGGTTTGCAGCCTAAGAAGACGGACTTTAAGAAGGGCGGGAAAGGCAACAAAGAGAAGAGGAAGTGTAATTTCTGTGGCAAAGTGGGGCACTTAGTAAAGGACTGCCGGAAGAAGAAGGCCAAGGAGAATGGTGGGTGCTTTTCGTGCGGTCAGACAGGCCACAGGGCTAAGGACTGCCCAAGGAAACGAGGACAGGGGCAGGGCACTGGATCCACCCCAGGGGCACAGGTTCATGTGCTAGAAGCGCCACCTTTGCAACAAAGAGGTACAAACACTTCTGTAGAAAGCATAGTTTATCTTTATGATCACCCCGTTCGCACTTTATTTGATTCTGGCGCATCACACTCCTTTATCTCGTCTGCTTTAGTAGAATCTCTGCACCTAAAAACTAGTATGGTAGAGGACCCCTTAATTGTTTCAAACCCAATTGGGGGCCCAGCTCATTTGTTTATGATCTGTGTGGGATTGAAAATTTCTATTCTAAGTGTAGAATTTCAATGTAGTGCCTTTGTTTTGGGCTTTTCGGGGTATGGTTTGATTTTGGGTATGGATTGGCTATCCAGTAATGGGGCCATCCTTGATTGTGAGAAAAGGGTTGTTAGACTCCTAACCCGGCTCGGTAATACTTTGGAAATTTCTTGTAATCCCTCGCATGCGGTTATGCTTAGTTATCTTGAATCGCTAGATGCCTCTGTTGAAAATTTGAAATCAGTTAGAGTGGTCCGGGAATATCCGGATGTCTTTGAAGAGGTGAAGGGCTTGCCTCCGAAGCGGGAAATAGACTTCCGCATATATCTTGTAGATAATGCAAAGCCCGTTGCGTTGCCCGTTAGACATATGGCTCCACGAGAAAGGAAAGAGCTCAGTAAACAGATTAAAGAGCTTCTAGAAAAGGGGTTCATTAGGAGGAGCATTTCAGAATGGGGCGCTCCGGTGGTGTTCGCTACAAAGGCGGATGGTTCACTCCGTCTATGTGTTGACTATAGGGAGCTCAACAAGCTAACGAAAAAGAATAGGCACCCTCTCCCTAGAATTGACGATTTATTTGACCAGCTTGTAGGAGCGTCTGTTTTCTCCCAACTCGATTTAGCAACCGGTTTTCATCAGCTAAGGGTGGCTGAAGATAGCATCGATAAAACGGCTTTCAGAACCCCAGACGGCTTCTTTGAATGGCTTGTCATGCCTTTCGGCTTGACAAATGGACCTGCTTACTTCGTGGACCTGATGAGTAGGGTATTTAGAGATTTCCTCAACAAATTCGTAGTGGTCTTTGTAGATGATATCCTTATCTTTTCAAAGAGTGAAGAGGAACATGCTCAGCACTTAAGGGCAATCATGGAAACTTTGCGAGTCCATCAACTAAAAGCCAAATTCTCCAAATGCCACTTTTGGAGAGAAGAGGTGAGGTTCCTTGGGCACATAGTATCCAAACAAGGGTTAGCGGTGGACCCTACTAAGGTAGTGGCGGTACAAGACTGGAAGACGCCAAGGAATGCAACTGAGGTCCGAAGCTTTCTAGGACTAGCAGGTTTCTATCGAAAATTCATAAGGGATTTTGCAAAAATCTCAGCTCCGCTCACGAAATTGACCAAGAAGAATCTAGTGTTCAATTGGGATTTGGATTGCGAATTTGCTTTCCAACGACTAAAAAGGGCTCTCACAACAGCCCCAGTTTTGACGCTGCCAGATGGGAGCAAGATGTTCACTGTTTATACGGATGCATGTGGGACAGGGCTAGGCGCCGTCTTAATGCAAGAAGGAAGGGTAGTAGCTTATGGCGGAAGGCAATTGAAGGTGCACGAAAAGAACTACCCAACCCACGATCTTGAGTTAGCCGCCATCGTCTTTGCACTCAAGTCTTGGCGACACTATCTCCTAGGTGAGAAGTTCGAACTTTACACTGACCATAAATCGTTGAAATATCTTTTCTCGTAGAAGGATCTTAACTTGAGGCAACAAAGATGGATGGAGTTTCTTGCCTCGTACGATTTCGAAATCTCCTATACTCCGGGCAAAGGCAACGTAGTGGCAGACGCGTTGAGCCGAAAGAAATTGACCCTAAGCCCGTTGTTTGTTGAAAGACAAAGCCTAGAGTTTATAGCCAGCTTCGACTTTAGGCCCTCCTCCGATTTCGTACCAGGCTTGCTAGCATCTCTCGAAGTGCGCCCAACCTTAGTGGATTCAGTAGGGACAGCACAACGCGAAGACCCTCAGCTTGTGGAAATAATTGATAGGCTAATTAGGGGTGAGACTTCAAGTCACCTCAACAGATACTCCATTGACGATAAGGGTGTACTAAGGCGAGATGGAAGACTATGCGTCCCACAGACGAAAGATTTAATAAGGAAGGTTCTCGAGGAAGCGCATCATTCCAAGATGACGATACACCCAGGCGGAGATAAAATGTACAAAGACATAAAAAGGACTTTTTTCTGGAACGGCATGAAAAAGGACGTGGCAGAATTCGTTTCTAAGTGTATGGTGTGCCAACAGGTTAAGACGGAACAGAAAAAGCCTGGCGGACTGCTACATCCTCTGGAGGTCCCACAGTGGAAGTGGGATAGCATCTCAATGGACTTCATCGATGGGCTGCCTAGGTCTAGGAGAGGCAACACTAGCATTTGGGTAATAGTGGATAGGCTTACTAAAAGCGCCCACTTTTTACCTGTCAAAAGTAAAAGAACTGCCTCATCCCTAGCATCACTTTACCTCAAGGAAATAGTTCGACTCCATGGAATACCATCTAGCATTGTTAGTGACCGAGACCCCATCTTCACCAGCGAGTTTTGGCGGAGTCTACAAGAAGCAGTAGGAACGCAGTTATGCTTAAGCACAGCCTATCATCCGCAAACCGACGGCCAAACGGAGAGAGTAAACAGAGTTTTGGAAGACCTTTTAAGGCTATGCGTCCTTGACTTCGGAGGGACATGGGAAGACCACCTTCCTTTGGTGGAGTTTGCCTACAACAACAGCTATCAAGCAACCATCGGAATGGCGCCCTTCGAAGCTTTATATGGAAGACCGTGCCGATCGCCCACTTGTTGGTGGGAGTCTACTGATAGGCTCATACTTGGACCAGATATGATCCGAGAGACTTCAGAGAAAGTAGACTTAATACGAAGAAGGATGAAGACGGCCCGAGACAGACAAAAGTCCTACGCCGACAAAAGGAGAACCGACCTTGAATTCGAGGTTGGAGGCAGAGTTTTTCTCAAGGTATCACCGCTAAGGAACGTTGTCCGTTTTGGAACCACAGGAAAGCTAGCACCAAGGTTCGTAGGGCCATTCCCTATCATCGAGAAAATTGGGAAGATGGCCTATAGATTAGAGCTACCCGAGAAGTTGGCTGGAGTCCACAACGTTTTTCACGTTTCACATCTTCGAAAATGTCTACATGAGTCAGCTGAAGTGGTAGAGCCAAATATCCTCGAAGAGGCCGAAGTGGAACGCGAAGCAACCATAAGAAAAGTTCCAACCCGCATACTAGGAACGGAAGTGAAGAAGCTACGCAACCGCGAAGTCAAGCTCGTCAAAGTTCAGTGGAGCGACGCCGAGGGAGACGCGACTTGGGAAACTGAAGCTAGAATACGTTCTGCCTACCCTTTTCTTTTCGAGGGTACATCCTTGATCTTTCTTTTTCCTTGAGTTGCGCTTTTATCTATCTTTTTAGGTATATTCCCTCGACCTTATCTTTTAGGTAGAAACCTTTTGGATGAAAACATGTAATTGAAACATGTTATGTATGATGGTTGCAAGTGGTTGCAAGTGATTGCTAGTGGTTGCTCGTGGTTGCATATACACACACAATCTAGGTTTTAGATCGGCTCAGTCACTTCATATTGCATATGCATATATGTTTGCATTCGTATATGGTTGAACTCTAATATGTTGTCATGTGGATGCTGCATTTGTATTGAATGATTGTGCACTCATGTAGAATCATGAATAGGAAAATTTGCATACATAATGGATTCATGGCACTTACATAATTCGCATTAAGGAGGTCAACTGAATCAGTAGACCGCCTGATTTCATTAGATAAGTACATGTACACACACACTTCGCATATGATCATGAAGCATTAGAAGTCTTTTAAGGACAATGGATGCTCATGTTTGATGGATGAGTAGATGGATGTTAGGATTTACATTCCTCCTAACTTGAAGATTTCGGGGACGAAATCCTTTTAAGTGGGGGAGAATGTAACACCCCGAGAATTCTATAACTGTGAAATTAACAAATTAAAGTATAATTAATCTGAAATCAAAGAACCAAGGGAAACGGGATACGCCATTGCGTTCGTCTCGGAAAAATACGCGAAATAGAGTCCGAGTTTTCGAAAAACGGAGTCCGTATGAAGAAAATATGGCCTTCGGAAGTTTTGAATTAAATTTAAAATTCAAACAGAATTAAATAATTAAATATTCCGAAGTGGGGCCCAATGGGCCAGGGTGGAAGAACACCCGCCTGGGCCACCCAGGTCGACTGGGCTGTCGACCTGGGCTACCCATGTCGACAGGGCTGTCGACAGCCCTGTCGACAGGGGTGTCGACCTGGTCGAGCCCAGTCAACCTGGCTGGCCAGGTCTGTGTTTGGTCGAATTTCTGTGGTCTGCTTTGTCACTAGGGCTAGGTGGCAAGTTTTTATTGGTCTCTCCTTAGAATGAATGGCTACGATCAATCCAAGCAACATCAAGGGTCCTAATCAGTTCCTAACCTCTATATAAACAACCCTAGACTAAACCCTAATCTATTCATTCAAATTAAGAACATAGCCGCCATGTTGCTGAGGAACGACTAGGAGTAGCCACCAAATTGGAGAGAGGATTAGGAGGAAGATTCTAAAGCTTAAAGCAACCTAAACAAATCAATTCAACAAAGGAATTTGCGTCTTCAATCCCTAAATTAGAGAATTCATCAACCATTGTAAGTAGAGTATTACTTTGGTATGAATAAACAATTGTGTTGGTTTGTATGCTTGAATTGTGGCAATAAAGTTATTCATATTTGTGCGTTCTTATCAATTTGAAATATTATATATATGTTTGATATTTATGAATTATGTTATTCATTATAAAGAACTACATGCGGTAGTTCTATGCAAGTATACGTTTGGAATATTTCGCAAATTATGTAATATATGTTGAAGCTACATGTATGTAGTTGATTGAAAATTCATGCAAGTTTGGGGCTTTGTTATTATGTCATCATGATGTATATTTTTGTGCATAAATCATTTTGCAAGTAATTGAAACAAGTTTGGTTGTTATAGTTCGTAAGAAACTATGTTGGAATTTTGACACCATAATCCATGTATTAAGTCATGCTTTTGCAAACTTATGAATATGGCTAGGCTATGAATGATATTTGGCATAATTGAAATCCATGATTAAGTCTATCTTGTTTACAAGAATTATATGATGACATATGTGGTACATGGCTAGGTTAGGTTCAAAAAGTCCCTTTTTGTAAGTTTACATGACTAAAGTAAGAATCATGATTTCATGTTAGAAATATCTATGCCATGGTTATGTGAACAAATTTAACTATACTTATGCCATGCTTATGTTTGATATTATGCCATGCTTATGTTTGACATTATGCCATGCTTATGCTAGAAATATTTATGCCATGCTTATGTTTGACATTATGCCATGCTTATGTTTGACATTATGCATAAATAAGAATATAGGTTCATGTTGTAGTTAAACCTATGCAAGTTCACATGCTTTGATTCATGTCACCTATGTTACCACTATGCAAGTACACCAGTTTCTATTTTGTATTTCCAACGTCGTATTGCAAGTTCATGCGCTCACATTCCCCTCTTTGTGTATGTAATTACGCTTTAAGCCTCCCCTTTTCGCATGGCTAAATTGGGCTTTAAGAGGCTAAGCCCAATATATAAATAAACGGACAAGTTAAACGGGGGAAAATAACGTTGGGTTAAAATTACTAATGAATGAAAATATAAAATAGAAGGGCCCAAATTCAAGTATGGGTTGGGCCCATGATTGGTGTAACCTTTACACCATTAACTTAATAATGGGCCGCAAATATTTACATATAAGAAATAAAGAAGAATGACAAAATATGTAAATGTAGAACATACGATGTGTTTAACCCGAGGTTGGATTGAGTTGTGATGTAAACCTGCCCGGAACCGCCCGGCTGTCCAGTAGTCACAACAATACCTATCCAATGTGGGAGGTTAAACATGGAGCCCAGCAAGGACCCGAGGTTAGACTGAGTTGTGGCGTAAGACTGCCCGGAACCAACCGGCAACAGGCAGCCACAACAATACATGTCTAATGTGAGAGGTCAGGGCCTTAATAAGACAATTAAGGCTGAGTCAGGATTGATAGGATTAAGTGAACTAAAGACTTAATCAAAATGGAACATGCTAAACTAAACAGACTGGTGGGGGTTAGGTTAGAAAACACTTAACCAACTTAGCATGTTGGCTAGAGATAGAAAACCTAGTAACGGGGGACCCTTTTCAGCAGTAACCCTAAAAGGTGTATCAGGATACCCTGAAACTAGGCAGGGTGGGGCACGATTACTGGGCTGATTGTAAGAGGTCAAATCGACGGCGGTGGTGTAGCAGTGTAGGTTCTAACGGGGTGCGGGCGTGCACACACTCCGGCGCAGAAAAATAAGGCACTGGACACCAGTAGCATACCTGTGCACTCTAAGGTTGTGTCGGGTTGCCACTATGGGACTTGATACACCCCATGGTGGGACCAGCATAGGTAACTACGACATCGGGGGCCGTAAGACACATGTAACTATGCGAGTAGGAGCCGATCATCATTGAATGGATCACATCACCCTGATTTTGGGGTGCCAGTTGGAAACTAGTTTATATGGGTTCAGAGATTAAAATGGGGTACGATAGTATATTCGACCCTAGACAACTTGACCAAGTTATTTGTGCTTGCCCACTTCTTGTTTATACTTATCATACCCAGTTCTTTATTCATAGACAAAATAGTACTAGACTTACTCAGGCTTTATGTCTGACTCTACTTTTCTTTCGTCTTCTTTCTTCCGTTTCCCCCCCAGGTACTCAGGGAGGGAACACAGCAGCTTGACCAACCTCAACATCCAGCTTGAAGAAGAGAAATGTATTGCTTGGACTTTCCTGTTTTGAACTATGGCTTTGGACAATCCACTATGGGGCTTTTGCAGTTTATCTATGTTTTATTTATGCTTCTTTAAATGATGTACTCAAGACAGATTATGAAAGTGTTATGTTATGTTTTTGGAAAGAATGTTGTTGTAACACGTATTTGACTTTATGAAATAAAGTTTGTTGTTCTTCCGCTGTTTACAAATATGTGTTCTTATATCTGTCTTGTATATCTGTGACTTGTACTTATAAACCTCCACCAAAATTAGGGCATTCCCTTTGAGAGTGACCCTAACGGAGGTGGGGTGTTTCATCTCCGGTTTCGTTCAGACCCAGAACGAACTTGTAAATGGATGCGTGTCTGACATTGGATTTCATTCTATGTAAATTGATTTCTATTTAATATATATTGTTTGGTGGGGGAGAATTTATTCTATTGCTTAAGACCCTTCTCTAAGACACACGAGCTCAGAGGTTATATGTTGATAGTTATTGATCGCATGGCGTGGTTGTTAGTGTGGCATGCCAAGATTGCAAATGATCATGACTTTTGTTGAAAAGCAGAGCCTTGTGGTTGATGATCAAAGCACAGCTTTGTTTAGCATAGCTTTGTGTATAGCGTTACTTCGGTAGCGTTACTTCGCGAGCCTCACACCCCGGTATGAGTCAAAAATGGGATCGTGACTGCAGGGAGTGCACACGTTTCTTTCTAGCTAGAAGTGGTGTCATGGTATGGAGCCCAGACATTTTTACTTATGTGGATGATGGATTACAAGGCCTCGATTATATTGGTCGATAGTGACCAATTAATTGGTTCAATAGGACCGGGAAACATGTGTTCAGGCATAATTAATCCACTAAAGTATTTGTGGACTGGCCCTGAATATCCAATGGTTCGCCAGTGTCCGAATCCTGAGGCATTTGCTAGAGTGTCTCGAATCGGTGAGGAGCCATCCCTAGCCTCGACTCATGATGGAAACCCAATTTCCAATACGATATTATGGTTTTGATTGTAAACCTACATATGGCGACATAGTAGGATGAGGTACTATGTCGTATAGGATTGATACATTTACTTTAAAGTATTTTAAAACCAATAATACACTAATAATAATATTGAATATTATTTTATATGTATCA
The DNA here is from genome assembly GCA_030737875.1 of Allium sativum. Taxonomy (NCBI): domain Eukaryota; kingdom Viridiplantae; phylum Streptophyta; class Magnoliopsida; order Asparagales; family Amaryllidaceae; genus Allium; species Allium sativum. Next base: position 963,384,589 of record CM060916.1, read on the forward strand.
AACATGTTTGATCATTATAAAGTAAAACTCTATCCTCCGGTTTGTGTTGCATTGTGTGATGGGACTTGAGTCTTATAATGATTTCATTTTTCTAAAAAGCATTGCGTTGGTTTGAATTAAAATTTATTTATTTTATGCACTGGCGATCCAATGGAGTCAACTCGTTCCATGTTAGCGGCATGGTCCTATGATTATCCTTATTATTATTAAATAAGTTAAGTAAGATTTCTCATACCAGTCCCATAACTGACTCGTAGTTTGTTTCACATTGCAAACTCGGGTGCCCTCTTTTCCACACGGGCAGTCCAGTGGCTTGTTTTGCAGATATTTATTTATTGAGCAGGATTCTGGATCTAAGCTCAAAGCTGTGTCCAGAGCAATGACAGTCTTCCGCTGTGTTTGTTTATTGGTTCCGTGCATTGTATTATGTTTATTGTAAATTAATCTTCCACTGTATTATTATTTTTCTATGTACTATGATATATTTTGTACTCTGATGTTGCATTATTATGATGTAATAAAAGTCTTCTGTTATTTGTTCTGTAGTGTTGCATGCCCAAAGTTAGCGTATGTGGGTTTCAAACAGTCTTGGTCGATTTAGCAATCGATTAGGTCCCAGCGAAATCCGTGTCGTTACTGCTAGTATCAGAGCTTTGGTTAACTCAAATCTTTGGGGTAAAACTCGTTTGAACTGAACAAAAGACTCATCAGAGGTAGGATTAGAAATATCCTAAAAAAATACTCATTAGAGATTGGATCATTAGTATCCTAGAATGAGAAATCTCGTTAGAGTTGGGGGTAGAAATGCCTTAGAATGAGTTGAGAGTGACAAGTCTATATTAACGTTTTTGTGATTATATATATAATCTGATCTTAGAAAATATGATTTTTGATATATATAAAAGTTATATATATTTGAAAAGCTAATCAACTAATTGATTGATGATTATGTTGTGTGATTATTAATTCCACGAATAAAATTATTGAAACCAATTAAAAAAATGAAAGTTGAGTTTGTTAATTAAACAACTTTCAGCTCCGTTCCTTTTCGAGGACGAAAAGATTAAGTGGGTGAGATTGTAACTACCCGAAAAATCAGAACCAATTTAAAATAATTATTTTAAGAAATTTCGTTAGAAAATGTGCAAGAATTTAAATTTTCCATTTTTAAATAATACTTAAGCTATTAAAAATAGTCATTTTATAAGCAATCTCTGTTTTCAATGAAACCATTTTTGTCGGATCCGGAATTTCAAATTATTACTAAGTTTAATTTTCCATAATTTTTAGAATTAATATGTGAGCCTGGTAAATTAAACTGTGTTCGATAATTTCTATTGAATTTAATTGACCGTTAAAAGGCCATTTTTCAAACGGTCTCCAAATTCAACGGAATTAATTTTGATATGACTGTACTGTCAAAACATAGCTAGATTTATTTTTCGGAAATTTTGGAGCCCGTATGTGGCCCCGGTGAATTTAAATGTACGATCAAATTAAATAATTAAATGATATATATTTCAATTTAAAGAAAACAGACTGAAAATGATCGATTGGGCTGATGGGACCTAGCCCATTGTGTCTGGAACGGGGGTATTTGGCTAGGAATAACTCTCGTTGGGCTGAATTTGGAGCTATTGAGAATTAATGGGTTTTTTTGCGAACCAGGAAAATTAATAATAATTTATTATAAATATACATTAACCCTAAAAACAAAACCCTAATACGGATATTGTAGCCGCCGCCCTTATATACAATGGCCAGAGCTACTCCTTGCTTCCCCCTCCAATAACTCTAAATTCCTTCAACGAAATCTTATACACCAGTTAAGCTTTTTGTAGAGAATCCTTCTACCTTCACATCCGTACCAGATTGGCAATTTTTAGTGGGGTCTTCATTAAGTTTTTGCACCCTGAAGTCTGGATGTTGCGACCGCTGCCCCGCCTCCCAGTAGTGATCGAGTTTGCCGTCGATGGGACCTCCCTGTGCGCCGCTTGCTCTCTCCAGCGTGCCACCATCTGATCGTCCTTCAGTGCATCGTATTGCGTGAAACCTTAGACCCTAGTTTCGAACAATATAAGAGAAGGTGCGGCCTCGATCTATAATAGAAGAAGAAGGGTATTTTCCTTTTATTTATTGAATTAATTAATTTAAAAATATTATCAACCTATATAAATTGATAACTTAATTATACGAATACAGAATTGGACAATTTCAGAACCGTTGAGATCGTAAATCGGAGATCTACATTTCTGGATAGACTAGAACGAATTTGGAGCAAATCAGATTTTGGGGCAAATTCTATTCTGAATAATACATAATTTGAAGCACTGTGAGAATTCTATTTTTTTTAATTAACTAAAATTAATTAATTATGATTGTGTTATTACCCATCCACTGTTAATTCTATTTATTGTTATACGTGATTTGATTTAGGATTGATGGTGTTATGTAGATCTGTTGATTTGATTATTATTGTGTTGAAACAAAATTAACCTTTTTGTTGAAATAAAATTGTTGAAACAAAATTAACCTTTTTGTTGAAATAAAATTGTTGAAACAAAATTAACCTTTTTGTTGAAACAAAATTAACCTTTTTGTTGAAATAAAATTGTTGAAACAAAATTACCCTTTTGTTGAAATAAAACTGTTGAAACAAAATTAACCTTTTTGTTGAAATAAAATTGTTGAAACAAAATTAACCTTTTATTGAAATAAAATGTTGAAACAAAATAAACCTTATTGTCAAAATAAAATTGTTGAAACAAAATTAACCTTTTTATTGAAATAAAATTGTTGAGAAAAAATTTACATTTTTGTCAAAATAAAATAGTTGAGTCAAAATTTACATTTTTGTCAAAATAAAATGGTTGAAACAAAATTTACCTTTTTGTTGAAATAAAATAGTTGAGACAAAATTTAAATTTTTGTCAAAATAAAATAGTTGAGACAAAATTTACATTTTTGTCAAAATAAAAAAGTTGAGAAAAAATTTACATTTTTTGAGACAAAAATTACATTTTTGTCAAAATAAAATAGTTGAAACAAAATTTACATTTTTATCAAAATAAAATAGTTGAGAAAAAATTTAAATTTTTTTCAAAATAAAATAGTTGAGACAAAATTTTCATTTTTTTCATAATAAAATAGTTGAGACAAAATTTACATTTTTGTCAAAATAAAATAGTTGAAACAAAATTGGCATTCAAAATAAAATAGTTGAAACAAATTGTCGTTTTTGTCAAAATAACATATTTGAAACAAAATTGTCATTTTTGTTAAAATAACATTGTTGAAACAAAATTGTCATTTTTGACAAAATAACATAGTTGATACAAAAATTAACATTTTTGTTTAAATGAAATTGTCAAAATAAAAATGAACATTTTTGAAATAAAATAATCAAAACGAAAATAACATTTTTGTTAAGTAGATTTATGTTAAAACAAAAATAACATTTTTGTTAAATAGATTTGTGCTAAAACAAAAACATCAATTTTGCTGAATATGGTAATTGTTAACAATATGACATTATCACTTTTATTCATTTTGTTAAAACAGAATTGTTAACAAAATGAAGTTATCACTTTTATTCATTTTGTTAAAATAGAATTGTTAACAAAATGAAGTTATCACTTTTAATCATTTTGTTAAAATAAAATTGTTAACAAAATGAAGTTATCACTTTTATTCATTTTGTTAAAATGGAATTGTTAACAATATGAAGTTATCACTTTTATTCATTTTGTTAAAATAGAATTGTTAACAAAAATGAAGTTATCACTTTTATCCATTTTATTAAAACAGAATTGTTAACAAAATGAAGTTATCACTATTAATCATTTTGTTGAAATAGAATTATCAACAAAAATGAAAGGATGACTTTTAATCATTTTGTTGAAATAGAATTGTCAACAAAAATGAAAGAATCACCTTTAGTCATTTTGTTGAAATAGAATTGTCAACAAAATTGAATGAATCACCTTTAATCATTTTATTGAAAAAGAATTGTCAACGAAAATGAAAGAATCAATTTTAATCATCTTGTTGAAATAGGACTGTCAACAAAATTGAAAGAATCATTTTTATTCATTTTGTTCAAGTTATACATTAGAATCACTTTTATTTGTTTTTTTGAAATAGAATGGTCGACAAAACAAAAATATCATTTATTGTTAGGATTAGATTTGTATGCGAATGCAAATGTCATTTCTATTTATTATGTTAATGTAGGAATTGTAAAACACATAAAAATATCATTTTTATGTTACATCACACATTAGAATTTGTATACAAATTAAAAGGACATTTTTATTGTGAAATTACACATTAGAATTTGTATACAAATTAAAAGGAGATTTTTATTATCGAATTACACATTAAAATTTGTATACAAATTAAAAGAACATTTTTATTGTCCAATTACACATTCGAATTTGTATACAAATTAAAAGGACATTTTTATTGTCAAATTACACATTAGAATTTGTATACAAATTAAAAGGACATTTTTTATTGTCAAATTACACATTAAAATTTGTATACAAATTAAAGGGATATTTTTATTGTCAAGTTATACATTAGAATTTGTATGCAAATTAAAATAAATATATTTATGTGTCATGTTATACATTGAAGCGATATACAAATAAAAATATTTCTTTTATTTGTTAAAGTTAAAAATAGAAATTGCATACAAATAATGAAAATAAAAAGTATATTCTTATTTGCCATTAGCAACAATGTCATGTAAATAAATTACATTTTTTTATTTTGACATTAGAAACATGTAGAAAATTTAATGAAAATAAATTTCATTTTTTATTTTGACATTAAAAATGTAGAAAATGTCATGTAAATAAAATACATTTTTATTTCACATTATAAACATGAAGAAATGTATGCAAATAAAATACTTTTTTGTTTGACATTACAAACATGTAGAGATGCTATGCAAATAAAACATTCTTTTATTTGGTGTGTCAAACACATTAGTGGAATTGTCGAATGATTTATATTTATATATAATTATATGTATATAAATATAAATTAAAATTAAAATGAATCGCGCGCGGTAGTTCACATTTCGGAATAGGTACTTTAAACGATTATACCGAAAGATCTAACCGTTGGATTTTCCCAAAACTGAAACATTAGGTCCGTTTTTGGAAGATCTTTCCAACGATATAAAATTTGTTAAAATCCAACGGTTAGATTTTGAGAAATGTGTAAATCAAATTTGGGTAAAAACAACGCTAGGGCAGCTTATTGACTGAAGCGTCGTTAAATTAAATTAGGCTATTTTTACATAAATAAAAATATTGATAAATCATTATAAAATAATATTAACGATGTGAAATTATTTAAATAATATATATGCCAAAATTATTTGAAAATACCAAGTTCAATCTCATTTCAAATAATTGTACGACGATTTGAATTGAAGATATTGAAGATGATGATTGAAGAACGATGATCTTCACATCGAATGGACGACTACTGATGCCCGGCATTGAGTAGCTCCCAGTAAAGGGTTAAAGTGGTAGTTTTCCGGACGTACTTATTGATTGTCCGGATAAGCGAGCACCTCTCTTCTGTATTGGACATACGGGACGAGGAATAAGGTGTCTCCAGTTCCGTTCAAACCGAGAACAGACTTGTAAATGGATGTGTGTCTGACATTGGATTTCATTCTATGTAAATTTATTTCTATTTAATATATATCTGTTTGGTGGCGGAGAATTTATTCTCTTGCTTTACACCCTTCTCTGAGACGCACGAGCACAGAGGCTGTATATTGATAGTTATTGATCGCATGTCGTGGATTGTCAATGTGGCATGCCAAGATTGCAAATGATCAAGTCTTTTATTGAAAAGTAGAGCTTTATAGTTGATAATCAAATCATAGCTTTGTGTATAGCGTTACTTCGTGAGCCTCACACCCCGGTATGAGTCAAAAACGGGATCGTGACTGCAGGGAGTGCACACGTTTCTTTCTAGCTAGAAGTGGTGTCATGGTATGGGGCCCAGACATTTTTACTTATGTGGATGATGGATTATGAGGCCTCCGTTATATTGGTCGATAGTGACCAATTGATAGGTTTAGTAGGACCGGGAAACATTTGTTCAGGCATAATTAATCCACTAAAGTATTTGTGGACCGGCCCTGAAGATCCAAGGGTTCGCCAGCATCCGAATCCTGAGGCATTTGCTAGAGTGTCTCGAATCGATGAGAAGCCATCCCTAGGCTCGACTCACGATGGAAACCCAATTTCCAATACGACATTATGGTTTTGATTGTAAACCTATATATGACGACATAGTAGGATGGGGTACTATGCCGTCTGGGATTGATACATTTACTTTGAAAGTATTTTAAAACTGATTAGACACTAATAATAATATTAAATTTAATTTTATACGTATCAGCCATGTTTGATCATTATAAGGTAAGACTCTATCCTCCAGTTTGCGTTGCATTGTGCGATGGGACTTGAGTCTTATAATGATTTCATTTTTCTAAAAAGCATTGCGTTGTTTTAAATTAAAATTTATTTATTTTGTGCACTGGCAATCCAATGGAGTAAACCTGTTCCGCGTTAGTGACGCGGTCCTATGATTAGCCTTATTATTATTAAATAGGTTAAGTAAGATTTCTCATACCAGTCTCATGACTGACTCGTAGTTTGTTTCACTTTGCAAACCCGGGTGCCCTCTTTTTCACATGGGCAGTCGAGTGGTTTGTTTTGCAGATATTTATTTATTGAGCAGGATTCTGGATCGAAGCTCGAAGCTATGTCCAAAGTAATGATAGTCTTCCGCTATGTTAATTTATTTGTTCTGCTACATTGTATTAAGTTTATTGTAAATTAATCTTCCGCTGTTTTTTCTTTTTGATGTACTCTGATATATTGTGTACTCTGATGTTACATTATTATGATGTAATAAAAGTCTTCTGTTATTTGTTCTGAAGTGTTGTATGTCCAAAGTTAGCGTATGCGGGTTTCGAACGGTCTTGGTCGATTTAGCGATCGATTAGGTCAGGGCGAAATCCGTGTCTTTACATCTTCGCTCATGTCACTCCCTCTTCTCTAAATTGAATCGATTCTCGCCTATATATATAAAAAGAAAATCACTCGAAGTTTCAACTTTCTGTAGCATTTCCTCCTCTCTTTACTTCCTTCACGCGTGGAAAAAATATTGAATGAAAGGCCAAAAATTCCTTGTACATGAGCCTATAGTAAGATTTTCCAACTTCTCTCCATTTCCTTTTGTTGTGCCTTCCTTCATGCGTACTTTAAAGTGAAACATTCATCCTTTTTCTCATTCTTTTCATATAGCTTTCCACTTCTGCCACAAATTAGGTTCCTCCACCCAATGGTTTGGCGGCGTCTCCTAACATGGTCGCCACCACCGAGTTCACCAACAATCACCCCGCGCCTGTAATCCGACTTAACTCGCCACTTTTTCCCATTCGAAACCCTATCCAATAACCCGACCGTAACCTTCATTTTTCAAGCGCTTGTCCCTGAGTTCCCCGATGACCTGAGCAGCCCAGCCCAATCTTGTTCCTTTCGACTGACAAATGACGCCATCCTTCCCCTTCAAACCCCAAACCCGTGAGAAGTCTATGACCCAAAGCCCGATGCAAAAACATGTGGCCTTCCTCCAGTTTAAATGAGGTGTTTTTGAAGCTTTTCCTTATATATATATATATAAATTCCTATCTTGTTGTATTTAAAAATTTATTCGACCATGTCGATTTTCCCTGCTGCGATCACTTCTTCTTTTGTATTATGTTGAGTTAATTCCATTTTACCAAAAAAATGTTGAATTTGGTTACCTTCTCCTTTCATTTTTTATAAAAAGAATTTATCAAGCTTGTTGTATTGATTTTGCATGACTGGTTTGATAAATGTGCTTATCTCAAATTTGCATGTGGTTAGTAGTTTCATTGAGAGTTGTCTTACTTTGTTCTAATTTTTGGTGAGAATTTTCCCTATGATTTCCAATAAAAAGTGAGAGAAGTCTAGAGTTGGTGGTTTATCCCTGATTTGGTCGCTAATTTGATTTACCGCTTGCAGTCACGATCATTGTCATGCTGGTTTGAGAAAGTTGTCAGACTTGGGTGACAAGATTGTGTATCTTGCTATATGTACTTGTGTCCATTCGCTTATCATCTTTGCTTAGTTCCATGAAAGTTGAGTTTATCTCAAACTTAACTTACACTTTTTATAAAAGTGAAATTCAGTGCATTCGAAAATGCTATGAAATGTATAAGATTGTTTTAGGAAATTTTATTATATGTTGTACAAAGGTGACACACATTTATGAAATGACTGATATATATGATATGAATGTGCACATGTGATATGTGTTGTTTCATGTATAAGTTTGACTTATTGAGCTTATTTACATTGTTTATTTATTTGCTCATATTGCAAGCTCCTTACGAGATGAAATGATATGTACATGAATCACTGCACATATTTAGGAGATGGATAGAATCGATTTGGGATGCGAGTTGAAATGATATATAAACCCGGAATTCAAATTTAAAATTACGGATTGAAATGATACATATCTGTATTACTTGGCCTAGGTAGAACTTATATACGGACACCGTTGGTCTATTTTGCAAATAGTTTTCGAAGTATAAATATATTTTGATTTAACAAAGCAATTTTAAATATATTTCAATTATAATATCTTTTAAATCTAAATGATTTTATAAGTAATTTAAAAAATCTTTTGTTATAGTTCAATATTATTTAAATTTTAAATTTTAATATATAAATATATAATTTATAAAGATATTAACATAGATTTTGTAATACTTTAAATTAAGAAAGGTTTCAAATGAGATTTTGAATTTATTGACTTGATTGAAATGAAATTTCAAATTAAGCTAAATTGATCTAAGATGTGATTTAGAAAATAATAAAATAAGTTTATATGAAGATTTTTTAGGAAAATGAAACTTAATAAATCAATTTAATAATAATTTGTTAATAAAAATGTTTTGAATCTAAGTATATTGAAGTTAAATATTTTCAATTATACTTGAAAGTTTAGATTTAATTAGCTTGAATTTGTTAAATGAGATGTAAAGTAAATTTGAAACTTTAAGAATTTGATTAAAGTAATAAAATCTAAATCCAAGTTGAACAAGACTGAAGTATATTGGAATTATAATATATTGTTAAGTTGGAATTGATTTGAAGTGAAGTTTTCATAACTGAATTGATTATATGTTGAATTGAACATATGGATATATGGTTCGTATTGGATTATTATTTGAAAATATATTATTTTAAACTAGTATTATTTTACATAATTACTATTTTTTTGGCAAAGCCAGCCGGTTTTTAAAGTGACTGCAAACACTTTTATTATAAACAATAATAAATACAATTATTACAGGAGGTTGGCTGTTACAAATCTATTACATTCGGTTTTAAAAGTAGACCGTCCACTAACATAATTGTTAGTTTGTAACTATTTATATTTAACTAACCTATTAAACATCTTATAATTATTTAAAAATTCAGTTATTATTTTTAAATATTTATTTAACTATTATATATATTGTTACCATTTTAATCAAATTGTTTTATGTAAATCTATTTATTTTAAATTAAACTATTTTGTACTGTATTAGCTATTTTTAAATAGAAGTCTACTTCCAATCCGAGCTATTATATCCAAAATGTTTCATATGGAGATTTCTGAATAATGACAATTGTGTTAGAAATTTGAAATCAAATGTAATTCTCATTAAAAAACTATTTTTAAATATGAAATCTGAAGCCTTGAATGGAATCAAATAATGAATCAATTGAAATGAAATTTATGATGTTTGAATATGTAAACTAAATTGTTCAAATAAATAACCAATATTTGGAGTTAATTGATTCATGATATTTTAAATTATGATTTCAAATATAAATTACCATGGTGTGAAATAAGCGTTTGGTTGTTAACGAGACTGGAGTCGGTATTAACTACTCTCCATCAATACCAATACCACTTTAACAACTGTGCACGTGGTGGAGTATCCAGAATGAAGTTGGTTAGTTTGGCGAACGCGAACGGAATGAAGTAAGAGAACGATGATGGATAGTCTTGACCTTTGGGTCATAATTAAAATGACTAAAACAAGTGTCATACCTAAGCCAAGTGAGGTCGCTCCTCCCATCAGACATGCTTCTTTGATGCTATATCTCTTACTTTACGATTGATTGGTGGCCATGGTGATTCTCAAATATCGTAAAATAGAATGTGATATGATGAGATAGAATGCAACAGAAACAAAGACAAGGAACGGGTTACCTACCCCTAATGGTCAAAGCGAGCCCTTTCATTCAATTCTTCATTCTTTAATGAAATTAACCCTTGATTATGGGAGTTTTGTTCGTGGTGGGCGGTAGTTGCGGGTATGCGTTACCATCAGCCTGTGCCCGAAATTCGGTAGAATCCTGCTGCAGGTATTCCTTGTGTGCCTTGTCCTGATCGAGCCCCCAACAATTTTGATTTGTACTATACATATGAAATGCTCTTTGATAGACACTAGTGTATGGTGGACTTTACGGTATCTGTATAGACTACTGTATTATAAACGGCGTAAGGATAATAATGGTAATACTGGTTATATTATTTTCAATAGTATATTTAACCGTATACACTATTATAATATCGTATTTTATTATATGATATCTAGTTTAACGGATCCTTAGAGGATGGAAATCCCAAACATCCTTTAAGTCATTGATGCATTTCGTTGAACATTTCACTTGATTTGATTCACTTATATTAGAATTTTAGTCCTGATGCAAGTGTTTTGTTTTGCATTATTGCTCGGGTCAGACCGAGTATTATAGTATTGAGATTTCACCTTTTGAAGTTGGAGCCTATTGAAGACATCACTCTATCTATGGGTTCTGGTTATTTCTTCTTTGCGTTAGAAATTCTTGTATTTAAACTTTCGTTATATTCAATTCTGTAACTCTGATATCATGTATAAGTTTTGAACTTTATTTGGTAGCTTCATGAACTACTATTGTATTTTATTTATTCCACTATGAGATATTCTGCTATTTTTATGTATTTGATTCTGTAATTTGATTTACTAAAAGCAACAGCTATAATACTATGCTTTATCCAACGATTTGGGATGGTTTAATTGCCGAGTTAAATGGTAAGGAAAAGTAGGTCATTACATGTGGTATCAAAGCTTTGATTTAATCAAACCTTAGCTTATGAGGTTTACTCGATAGAGATAAAGTAGTAATACCCTAGAATGAGTAGAATCATGTAATAACCCGGAAATTCGAGCCAATTTAAAAATTTTATTTTAGCAATTTTAATGAATTTTGAATATTTAAAATGGATTATTTTAAATAATAATGATGATAAATTTATTTTAAATAGAAATAGAACGTATATATTAATTTGAATCGATGTTAGAATATAAATAATTATTTGTAATTATAAAAGGAATTGAAAATGGCGCGGTAGTTTGAAAATTCAATTTCAAAATTCAAATGAATGTACAGGATTCAAAATAAACCGGATTTTGGCGAAACCAAAAATATTAGAATCTATTTGAGAATATCTTTCCAACGAATCCGAAAAATTTAAATTTCATAGCAGAGATAAAATTTATGCCTAGCTCAAAATTGAGAATAGTCGCTATGGAATTTTGGCCCTTAAAAACGGAAATTTTGCAAACGATCTTCGTTTTCGACGAAACCACTTTTGTTGGAACTGTGATGTCAATTTATTGCTAGATTCCAAAATTAATAATTTTCTGAATCAATATGTGAGCGTGGCAAAAGAAAACTTGTTTTGGCAGTTTCAATCAATTTCGATCGACCAGAAAATGGCCATTTTTCAAACGGTCTTCAAATTTGGCGAAATTAGTTTTGTTAGGACCGCATCGTCAATACGAAGCTAGAACTAATTTTTCTAGAATTTTCAGAGCCCATACGTAGGCCCGATAAATTAAAATGTATGTTAAAAATCAAGTTTGACTATTATATTAATTTATATTTTAAATTTGGTAAAAACCTATTGAAACGATAGGATTAGCTTACGAAACAAATCCCATTGTGTTCGGAATGGGGGTAATTGGCTAGTGGCGAGATTTGTTGGGTTTGGTTTGGAGTTCGTGGCATTTAACAGGATATTATACAAATTAAATAAAATAAAATATATGAATATAAGTCAAACCCTAGTCAAACCGTTTATTACACAGTCAAAAATTTCTAAGCCGCCATTCCTCATTTCTAAGGGCGATTATCGTCCGATCTTCTACCTCCCTTTTCTTCAAATCTAGTGATTAATCTCAAATCATTCAGAGGGGAAATGGAAGAGGGCATCAGGATCTTCATATCCAACGGGGGAGATCGTCTCTAGGGTCCTTGATTTCACGAATTTGGCTCCCAAAGTGCCGGCGTTTGCACATTATTTCTGGCCGATGGAGTAGGACAAGGTGGTCGTCGTTCTTGGCTGTAATGGGAGTTGTCACGGGCTACGACATGGTGTTCCTTGATCGGGTCCAGACGGCATAGGGACGTAGCGATTCTGGTATGAAGGTTGGGAGGCTTGGGTTAACGTTGGTGTGACACCCCCTCTTCGTTAAGGCCACTCACAAAGGGAATGCCTTAACTTTGATGGAGCGTTTTAGTAGAAAAAACAGAATATTACAAGACAGGTAAGTAGTACTTGAAAAATTATAACTATATTACAGCAGAAGCAGAAATAAGTTTGGTTACATCTTTCAAAATCACAATATCAAAACCCATGTACACAATTATCAGTCTTATACAAAATCCTTCAGAATGCATAGTTTTTAAAGCCATAATCCCCAACATAAACTGCCATGGAAAGATAGAGTCAAAGCCAAGCAATACTTCAAACGCTTCAAGCAGAGAGAATCTGAATCAAGCTCCTATGTTTCCACCCTAAGCACCTTGCGGGGGAGGGAGGGAAACGGAAAGAAAAGAGGCGAAGCAAAGTAGGTCAGACATAAGTCTGGTGAGTCCAGTGACTTTCAGCATATAAACAGATAATAATATCATGACATGTAAATAAAACTGGATGAGAGGTAACGTGACAGGAATAGCAGGTTAACAGAAGAAACAGAATGATATAGGCTAAGCTAAGCTTCTTACTTAGTTTTCACTCCTCTACACTAATACTAGTATAATAGTATTAGGTGTTAGCCTAATGTCTAAACTGAAACAGAAAGAAAAAAAGAATAATCTATACAGAAACAGAATGCTAGTAATGGACCTTTACAACCCCAACAGACAGAAGGTACAGAAACATAATACTAATAATGGGCCTTTACCACCCCAACAGAGACAGAGGATACAGAAATAGAAGTAGAAACGGAATCAGAGATGGAAACAGAATAATCCCTACGGAAACAGTATGTTAGAATTAGGTGTACACTAGTAATGAGCCTTTACCACCCCAACAGACGGTACCACGTAGAAACAGACAGGTGTTACCACCCAACAGAAATAGACGGCACCAACAGAAACAGACAGAACTAAGTGTACCCTAATTCCTACCCCCCAAGCGATCGGCTCCCAAATACATAAATACCCTGTGTCGGCCCCACAGTAGGGTGTATCACTCCCTAAAGTGGCAACCTATTGGCACAAACCTATTTAAAGATGCCACAGTGTCTTACATCCTCAGAGCAGACCGGATCCATGCACGCACATGACCCGATTGGAATGAACCATCAACACCCCTCGCCATTATCAGAATGAACCGCTTATAATTAGTTCAGTAAGCGTGCCCGGACCCCTACATAGCGTAGGGTCAAAGTTTTTGATACCAGAAAGGGTTACTGACTAATATGAGTCCCAAACAACAAATGACAAAAGTATTTTCCCCTCCTAACCTTGTGTCCCCAGACTAACAGATTTCAGATTAACTTGTTTACAAGTTTCAGACATACAGAGTTCAGATTTTCTAGTTCACAGATAAGATAATCAAGTTAACAAGTTTTCTGACTAACGGATCAGATGTACAATTTTAACAGACTTACAGATTGTTTAACTTTGTATTGGGCCTACAGATTCATGAAATGGGTTTGTTAAATTCATCAGTCCAGTTGGTTTAACCCTATCCACCCAACGCGTTTTAGACATCATATTTATCTCAGATTTTCATTAATTAAATATTAATGCACAGACCTCTCACATTAGGTCGGTAGCTTGTCGCCATTGGATATGCCGGGCAGTTCCGGGCAGACTTCTGCCACAAGCCAGACCTAACCTCGTGTCTAAGCATATTTTAGTTATGCCTACGACCTCTCACATTAGACTGACAGTTTGCGGTCGCTGGTTAAGCCAATTGGTTCCGGGCAGGCTTCTAACGCAAACAGAGTCTAACCTCGTGTCATAGCCACTTTATTCCATTATGGAAAATATCAGACTAACTAGGTCCATTTAACATAGTAAACTTCTTTACAAGTTACAGCAGATTAACCAAATTTCCATGTTTTACTAAATCTTAGATCGAGCCTATGGATTTTCATACCCAAATTACAATTATTCAGCCTTCAACAGATTAGGCAATTCAACAGATAACAGATCTAGCAGATTAGGTGATTCAATAGATTTAGCAGATTAGGCAATTCAACAGATTTATCAGATAACAGATTTAGCAGATTAGGCAATTCAACAAATTTAGCAGATAACAGATTTAGCAAATTAGGCAATTCAATGGATTAAACATTTCTAAAATTTTATTTTCATATCTTGCATAATCGTAAATTAAGCCTAAACTTACATGCCTAAATCATGGTCATAGTTCATAATACAACATATGCCGAAAATTTTAGTTAAACTTTGCACAGTACAGAATATTTTCTAAAAGCCCCCAAAACATGATATACCATATGAATTATGCCAAATTATAGCCTTTAATGCCAAGTATCCAAAAATGCACTTTTAGGCGTATTCACAGTGATAGTTATCCTATTATAATATAGGTCTCTATGCCTAAGTCACATATTCCTTTTTCAAGTCATGAATCGTTACATAAAATTTACCTAAAAATCTAGATCTTAAATTATAACATTTCAAAATTAGATCTTAATATTAATATGCATTATATCCCCATGTTTCAAGTCATCATACAATGATTCCTCTTCTTCCAAATCACAGAGTATGCATAGATTTAGATCTAATTTACAACATATGTCCTTTTTCTCAAATTAGTCACAGATCAATCATGTCCAATTATGCATCATTCATTATTTTTCCCAAAATTTAGCGTTCGTGCGTTAATCTCTTACGAGATTTAGGTCTGGCTCGTGGTAGCCTGGCTATAGAGCAGAAAGAAGAAAGAGATACAGAATAGTCATAGAAAAACAGATCTGACCGGTAAGAATATGCATAACCTCAGATTCAGATTTATAACCATGTTAAGATCATAATAAAACTTTATATCTAATAATAAATGTACTCACAAAAATGGAATGATTCTTGTATTCTGGAATCTATATTCTGACACTGAATAGCTCTCCTTTGACGTAGACTATCGATTAGATTAGAAAATAGTTATTCTCTATTAATTCTATTCAGATTGAAAGAATATGCGCTATTTCTAATTTTGATTCCCGCAGAGTAGCGATGCCATTATTTTATTTTAATAAGAATAGAGGCAGAATGAAATTGTGTGGAGAGAAAGTGAGGTTTAGGGTGTGTTTAAATAGGTTAGAGCTCACGAATCCGGTCAGAAAGGCGTCCAGGTGCAGAAAAATGGATCTGTCTCCGGATCTAGAAAAGGGAAGAGGTTGACACTAAGGTCGACCCTAGTGTTGACCTGTGTACCCAGGTCGACCCTAGTGTCAACCGGGCTCCTGGGCGGGAATTTTTCCCGCCCAGCCCAGATGTCTGTTTTGAATTTCGAATCTGATTTTTTTTTTTGAAATTCGGGCTAGTTTTTATTGAAACTTCAGAAGGCCATATCTTCTTCATACGGAGTCCGATTTACGCAAACTTGGACTCTATTCCAAGCAGAATTTCGAGACGAACTCAATGGCGTAACCTATTTCTCTCAATTATTTTGTTACAATTTAATTATTCTCTGATTTATTACTCTTATGTTCACATAAAATATAGGGTGTTACATTCTCCCCTCCTTAAAGGATTTTGTCCCTGAAATCTTCAAGTTAAGAAGAACGTGTCCTACCATCCAATCACCCATCTACTCAACCATCATCCACAAGCATCCATTGTCCTTAGAAACTTCTAATGTTGTATGATCATATGCAAAAGTGTGTGTATATGTTTCTTATCTAATGCAAAGATCAGGCGGTCCACTGATTCAGTTGACCTCCTTAATGCGAATTACGTCAGTGCCATGAGTCCAACATGTATGCAATTTTCCTATTTGATACATATCATTTCTATATGAGTGATAACCATTCATTCATATGAAACATCCATGTGCTGGGTCAACCATTTTGCATCCATAAAAATTGGGAATGCACACACATCCATATGCAGTATGAGAGTGTTTTTGAGCCGATCTAGTGCCTAGTGTGTGTGTGTGTATGCATCCACGAGCAACCACTTGCATCCACTTGCAACCATCAAACATAACATGTCTCAAACACATGTTTACACCCATTAGTTTCTACCTAAAGGTCGAAGACTCGATCGATAGGATACAACCGAGTGATAGAAGTAAGTACAATTAAAACAAAAGTTCTGTTCCCATTAGACATCAGTTTAAGAGAATAACCCCCTAAGTAGCAACCCTGAAGACCGAAATCAACATCAGATTGACACTTAGAGAATTACTCCCATTAAACAAATGTCAAACTGGAAATCTACTTCATGCTTTGAGTAAAAACCCCTATCCTTTTCAGAAATATTCAGATACTTACAGACTACTGGTACAGATCAGATTATCAAATGATTCTTAGGAAACTAGGCATGATAAAACCCCACCATATCCCACAAAAACCAGAATGTATGCGTCACAATCAACTTAACGCTTAACACAGATACCTTCAAACCCCAACTTATCACAAACAGATGAGTCGTAACACTCATGCGGTTTGAGACTATAGCGGAATCAGAAACAAGACTAGTATTAAAGTGCAGAGTTTCAATTACATAATCAAAATGCCAGAATCAAAGAGAGTTTTAACTCAATAATCAGATAAGGAAATTAACCCCTCTATAGAAAATTTCTCATCTCTACCCTATCTACCAGTCACGTGAGCATTCGTCTGTCCTCCAGAAGTAGGTTCTGCCCTCTGCCCTTGCCCACGTTTCTTCGGGCGGTCCCTAGTGAAGTGTCCCATTTCTCCACAGTTGAAGCGAGTACCCTTCCTCTTTCTGCAATCCTTGTTCAGATGAGTCGAGCTTCCATAAGTAAATCACTTTTTCTCCTTCTTATCTTCTGACTTTTCATCCTTCTTTTGTGTTTCCTTTATGGGCCCCGCCTTCTTGTTCTATGGTCCTTCGAGCTTTCCCTCTTTCTTTTTACTTTCGGCTTCCTCTTCATGCATTAACGCCATGTCCACCAATTTCTCGAAGGTTGCCCCCATAGGAATGTGGGACATCGCCAATCCGTGTAGCAGCTCATTCAGACCTTTAGCAAACCTCAGTGCCTTTTTATGCGGTGTATTTACCAATCTAAGCCGAATCTCACTAACTAATTAAACTTGTTGATGTACTCTCTCACTGATAAGTCCCCCTGCTTCAACGCCAAGAACCTCTCTACGTATAGACTATCTTCCGCTCGTGAGAGGAATTTCATCTCGAACCTATGCCTAAAATCCATCCATGTCTCTATCGGACGCTCTCCATTTATGACCTCCCACCAAAAAGAAGCTTCATCTTTAAGCAACCATACCGCCAACTGTATCTTCTGCCTATCGTCTACCTCGAAGATAATGAACAGATCCTTAGTATCTTTGAGCCAGTTCCTTGCTTCCACGAATGTTTCAGTTCCCTTAATATCCTTTCCACCCATGGCTTTAAAGTCTCTACATATCTTTGAGAAAGAATTTGCACGAGGAGGAGGAGGAACCGCTGCAATTGTGGGAGGAGGAATGTCTGCTGGGCCCGTGCCATTAGCCCTATCTTCTAGGTACCTCCTGAACCAGCCAGGTATCGGTATGCCCTCTGGAAGGTTAAGATCCCCAAACATGCTGAAACGAAAGAAAAGGGATTCAAAACGGAGATAAGATAGATATCTGGCTTTTGGGGATTATGTTTTTCCAAAATAAGCTTTATTTTTGAAAATACTTCCTTTTTAAAATCTTTTTGAAAATAGTTTTCAAAAACTTTTTATCAAATCTGGTAACCTTCAGCTCTGATACCAAGTGTAACACCCCACCTCCATTAAGGTCACTCACAAAGGGAATGCCTTAACTTTAATGGAATATTACAAGACAGATAAGTAGTACTTGAAAAAGTATAACTTTATTACAGCAGAAGCAAAAATAAGTTTGGTTACATCTTTCAAAATCACAATACCAAAACCCAAGTACACAATTATCAATCTTATACAAAATCCTTCAGAATGCATAGTTTTTAAAGCCATAATCCCCAACATAAACTACCATTGAAAGATAGAGTCAAAGCCAAGCAATTCTTCAAACGCTTCAAGCAAAGAGAATCTGAATCAAGCTTCTATGTTTCCACCCTGAGCACCTGGGGGTGGGAGTGGAAAGAAAAGAAGCGAAGCAAACTAGGTCAAACCTAAGTCTGGTGAGCCCAGTGACTTTCAGCATATAAACAGATAATAGTATCATAACATGTAAATAAAACTGGATGAGAGGTAACGTGACAGGAATAGCAGGTTAACAGAAGAAACATAATGATATAGGCTAAGCTGAGCTTCTTACATAGTTTTCACTTCTCTGCACTAATACTAGTATAACAGGATTAGGTGTTACCCTAATGTCTAAACTGAAATAGAAATGGAAACAGAATAATCTATACAGAAACAGAATGCTAGTAATGGGCCTTTACCACCCCAACAGACAGAAGGTACAGAAACAGAATATTAATAATGGGCCTTTACCACCCCAACAGAGACAGAGGATACAGAAATAGAAGAGAAACAGAATCAGAGACGAAAACAGAATAATCCCTATGGAAACAGAATGTTAGAATTAGGTGTACACTAGTAATGGGCCTTTACCACCCCAACACATGGTACCACGCAGAAACAGACAGGTGTTACCACCCAACAGAAACAGAAGGTACCAACAGAAACAGACAGAACTAAGTGTACACTAAGTCCTACCCCCTAAGCGATCGGCTCCCTAATACATAAATACCCTGTGTCGGCCCCACAGTAGGGTGTATCACTCCCTAAAGTGGCAACCTATTGGCACAGACCTATTTATAGATGTCATGGTGTCTTACATCCTCAGAGCAGACCGGATCCATGCACGTACATGACCCAATTGGAACGCACCATCAACACCCCTCGCCATTATCAGAATGAATCGCTTATAGTTAGTTCAGTAAGCGTGCCCGGACCCCACATAGCGTGGGGTCAAAGTTTTTGATACCAAAAAGGGTTACTGACTAATATGGGTCCCAAACAACATATGAAACAAGTATTTCCCTTCCTAACCTTGTGTCCCCAGACTAACAGATTTTAGATTAACTTGTTTACAAGTTTCATACATATAAAGTTCAGATTTTCTAATTCATAGATCAGACAATCAAGTTAACAAGTTTTCAGACTAACGGATCAGATGTACAGTTTTAACAGACTTACAGATTGTTAAACTTTGTATTAGGCCTACAGATTCACGAAATGGGTTTATTAAATTCATCAGTCCAGTTGGTTTAACCCTATCCACCTAACGCGCTTTAGACATCATATTTATCTCAGATTTGCACTAATTAAATATCAATGCACAGACCTCTCAAATTAGGTCGGTAGCTTGTGGTCGCTGGATATGCCGGGCGGTTCCGGGCAGACTTCTGCCATAAGCCAGACCTAACCTCGTGTCTAAGCATATTTTAGTTATGCCTATGACCTCTCGCATTAGACAGACAGTTTGCGGTCGCTGGTTAAGCCGGTTGGTTCCGGGTAGGCTTCTACCCAAACAGAGTCTAACCTCATGTCATAGTCACTTTATTCCATTACAGAAAATATCAAACTAATTATGTCCATTTAACAGATTAAACTTCTTTGCAGGTTACAGCAGATTAATCAAATTTCCATGTTTTACTAAATCTTAGATCGAACCTACGGATTTTCATACCCAAATTTCAATTATTCAGCTTTAAACAGATTAGGCAATTCAACAGATAACAGATCTAGCAGATTAGGTGAGTCAATAGATTTAGCAGATTAGGCAATTCAACAGATTTAGCAGATAACAGATTTAGCAGATTAGGCAATTCAAGCAGATAATAGATGTAGCAGATTAGGCAATTCAACAGATTTAGCAGATAACATATTTAGCAGATTAGGCAATTCAGCAGATTAAACATTTCTAAAATTCTATTTACATATCTTGCCTAATCATAAATTAAGCCTAAACTTACATGCATAAATCATGGTCGTAATTCATAATACAACATATGCCCAAATTTTTATTTAAACTTTGCACTGTACAGAATATTCTCTAAAAGCCCCTAAATCAAGATATACCATATGAATTATGCCAAATTATAGCCTTTAATGCCAAAAATCCAAAAATCCACTTTTAGGCGTATTCACATTGATAGTTATCCTATTATAATATAGGTCTCTATGCCTAAGTCACATATTCCTTTTTTAAGTCATGAATCGTTACATAAAATTTACCCAAAAATCTAGATCTTAAATTATAACATTTCAAAATCAGATCTTAATTTTAATATGCACTATGTCCCCAAGTTTCAAGTCACATGTTATCATACAGTGATTCCTCTTCTTCCAAATCACAAAGTATGCACAGATCTGGATCTAATTTGCAACATATGTCCCTTTTCTCAAATTAGTCACAGATCAGTCATGTCCAATTATGCATCATTCATTATTTTTCCCAAAATTTAGCGTTCGTGCGTTAATCTCTTATGAGATTTGGCTCAGGCTCGTGGTAGCCTGGCTATAAAGCAGAAAGAAGAAAGAGATACAGATTAGTCACAGAAAAACAGATCTGACAGGTAAGAATATGCATAACCTCAGATTTAGATTTATAACCATGTCAAGATCATAATAAAAGTTTATATCTAAAAATAACTGTACTCACAAAGAGGGAACGATTCTTGTATTATGGAATCTGTATTCTGACACTAAATAGCTCTCCTTTGACGTAGACTATCGATTATATTAGAAAATAGTTGTTCTCTTTTAATTCTATTTAGATCGGAAGAAGATGCACTAGTTCTAGTTTTGATTCCAACAGAGTAGCGATGCCATTTTTTTATTTTAATAAGAATAGAGGCAGAGTATAGGCAGAATGAAATTGTGTGGAGAGAAAGTGAGGTTTAGGGGGTCTTTAAATAGGTTAGAGCTTACGAATCCGGTCAGAAAGGCGTTCAGGTGCAGAAAAATGGATCTGTCTCTGGATCTGGAAAAGGGGGGAGGTCAACCCTAAGATCAACCCTAGCGTCGACCTGTGTACCCAGGTCGACCCCTAGGTCGAACCAAGTGTCGACCTGGGTCCTGGGCGGGAATTTTTCCCGCCCAACCCAGGTGTCTGTTTTGAATTTCGAATCTGATTTTTTTTTTTGAATTTCAGGTTGGTTTTTATTGAAACTTCAGAAGGCCATATCTTCTTCATACGGAGTCCAATTTACGCAACCTTGGACTCTATTCCAAGCATAATTTCGAGACAAACACAATGGCATAACCCGTTTCCCTCAATTATTCTGTTACAATTTACTTATTCTTTGATTTGTTACTCTTATGTTCACAGAAAATACAGGGTGTTACAGTCGGTCTTAAGGTTAACAGAGAAATGATGAAGAAGATGAATTAGCGGGGTGAGATTAATTAAGAAAGTAATTAGGTTTTAATAATTTAGTTAATTATTAATTAATGTAAATTGAAAATATAAAAGACCCTTGTTTTCGAAAATATAAAAGACCCTTGTTTTTGAAAATATAAAAGACCCTTGTTTTTGAAAATATAAATGACCTTGTTTTTGAAAATATAAAAGACCCTTATTTTTGAAATAGAAAAGACGAGATTTTTTGAATAAGAAAAGATTATATTTTTGAATATGAAAAGATTATATTTTTATATATTCAGTAGCGGTATATGAATCTGATTTTTTATTTATATATAGCGATGCTGAAAATGTGTTTTTAATATAAATTGCATGGTAACAGATTGCGTTGGAATCAGAACATCGAATCTGAATGTCAGTAAAAATGGAGGAGTGGATCACAAAGGTAAGAACTCCTCACTTTTAGTTTGTTTTCTAGTTGAAATATATACTAGGATGCAGACAGTGCTTAGCAGCACCCAAAACCCGTCATCCACAGACCATGGATGACATGTTTGTTTGACTGATGTATTGTGAAAATTGATTGTGTGATGGAAATGAATAAATATTTTATAGTTAAAAATATAATTTTTAATGTGTATATAAAATAAATATTTATAAACAAATCGGACGATTTGTTTATGTACACTGATTTGACTGATATTTGATTAGGACGATAAATTTTACACATCGCCCAACTGCACAAATAAATACGTGTTTGTTGTTTGAAAATCCCACACGGGTGTTGGGATGAAATTGGGCATACACTAATCCCACTAATTAGCTGTGTGTCGATCAATAGATCGACAGACTGTTATAAGCGTTAAATATTTATATCTGATGATTATGCAGTGTAGAATGCACTTTGGATGATGGTTGACTGTGTTTGATTGTTGTTATGTGCATGTGTATATGAAATCCATATAAATCACATTATATGGTAATTGACTGTGTCTGATTCCAATTCAGAATTATCGAATATTTTAAAATAATATTTAGTGAACATTGAAATGTGAAGCCGTGTTAAGTAGTTAAACGCCATTTCAACTCGAACGGAAATTTGGTTGATTTTATTCATTTTTATAATGAATATCGAAAAGTAATTTCAAAATCTGATAAATTGAAATGATTTAAAATTTGAATTAAATTGAAATGATTTGAAATTCGAATTAAATTGAAATGATTTGAAATTCGAATTAAATTGAAATGATTTGAAATTCGAATTAAATTGAAACGAAATTATATTGGAAAATTCAATTTTGATTTGAATTTGAGATGGAAGTTGAAATCGTTTTGAAAATGAATTTAAAACGATTTATAAAAAATGTTTTAAATAGAAATCGACGAAATATATATTATACGTATTATATATAAAATATAATATCCTGAATAGAACGCGCCGCGCTGCGGCAGTTCGCGAATTTCGACCATTGACTTCGAATGGACACTACGGGAGATCCGATCGTCGAATTCTCCTAAAACTGGAACCATTGGGTTCGTATCGAAAAGGGCTTTCTAACTAATGCAAGAAATTAGAAATCTAACGGTTGGATTTGGAATTATATCCAAATCAGATTTGGAAAAGGTCATTGTAAGTGCAGTTCGATGGCCGTTGATGGAAATCGACTGTACGGCCCTTGATAAAATTATTAAAAATATCAATAATTAGTATAAAATCATAAGAAAATCTATAATGAATATCGAAAAGTAATTTCAAAATCTGATAAATTGAAATGATTTAAAATTTGAATTAAATTGAAATGATTTGAAATTCGAATTAAATTGAAATGATTTGAAATTCGAATTAAATTGAAATGATTTGAAATTCGAATTAAATTGAAACGAAATTATATTGGAAAATTCAATTTTGATTTGAATTTGAGATGGAAGTTGAAATCGTTTTGAAAATGAATTTAAAACGATTTATAAAAAATGTTTTAAATAGAAATCGACGAAATATATATTATATGTATTATATATAAAATATAATATCCTGAATAGAATGCGCCGCGCTGCGGCAGTTCGCGAATTTCGACCATTGACTTCGAATGGACACTACGGGAGATCCGATCGTCGAATTCTCCTAAAACTGGAACCATTGGGTTCGTATCGAAAAGGGCTTTCTAACTAATGCAAGAAATTAGAAATCTAACGGTTGGATTAGGAATTATATCCAAATCAGATTTGGAAAAGGTCATTGTAAGTGCAGTTCGATGGCCGTTGATGGAAATCGACTGTACGGCCCTTGATAAAATTATTAAAAATATCAATAATTAGTATAAAATCATAAGAAATGATTTGGGAAGAGTTGAGTTGAAAAATTCCAAATTTGAAAAGATAAAAATAGATTTTTATCGAAATGAACTAGTTTTGAACTAGAATTATAATCCATTTATTTTTGAAATAAATAAATTGGATTTGAAAGGGGTTTTAAAAATAAATAGAATTTCCAATATATAAAGTGGAAATGGATTTGAATCGAAATTGTCTTTGGAATATTTCGATGTTGGATTTCATGATTTTACAGATATTGTTATGGAAATTTGAAAGATATATTTATATCGTTATTTCCAATACGATATTTATTGGTCGTAGAATTTGATATAGAATATAAGCCGATATATTTTCTATTTAGAGCCTTGTATTTAATATCAAATGGGATTTAGGTTTGTCATGAATGGTGTCTTCATTAACACTGTTCTTAAATCCAGTTGAAAAAAAGATTAAATCTTTTTATTTAGATTTAATGAAGTGTACCAATTAAATGGTATTTAATTAGAATTGAATTTGTATTGATTTTTGGGTTTATCGTGAACGGGGTTTTAAATAACACTTGTTCTTTAACCCGATAATTAATGGAATGTGAATTGGGTTTATCGTGAACTGTGTTTTAACGACATTCGTTCTTTAACCCGATTTACAGTGAAATGTGATTTGGAATTTATAAATATTTTGTTAAGATTTAAAGAAGATTTTCCAAAGTAAAGTTTTCCAATTTAATAAAATAAATTGGAATGGAATTCGATTTGGTAATAATAGAAGTGAATTTCTATGGAGGAAGACAACTAATATATCTGGAATTTAAAAGGCTTTGCTGTTATTCCATTTATATTATTAGTCGGATATAGAAGTTTATATCGATTATATATATCGATTTGTTTTCCATGAAGATTCCATTGCTATTGGAATGTGATTTTGGATTGTCGTGAATGCTATCTTTAATAATACTGTTCTTAGATCCTACGGAGTTAAGAAAATCAGAAACTAACCGGAGATTAGTTAAGTTGAATGGTTTCTTGGGTATTGATCTGATGGTGGTTTCGGCCTTCGGGGTTAATACTTAGGGAATTGTTCACTTGCTAATTTACAGTTAAAGGCTGATGGAATGGAATGTGATTTTGGGTTTATAGTGAACCGTGTTTTAAATGACATTGGTTCTTTAACCCAGTTAAAGACAGGATATGATTTCCCGAGTTAAACAATCATTAATATTGATTTTTGGGGAGATTAAAACCAAGTGGAGTTTTAACGAATCTTTAATTAGATTGAAATGATCGAGAATAGTGTATCACCAATTTTACTCCAGGCGATAGTTAAATCTTTAATTAGATTTGAACGTGAAATGGTAATTGAATTTACCAATAACACTGTGGCGTTAGATATGAAGTATGATCAGTTTTACTTCATGGGATGAATAGGTTGGGGTTGGGAAATTTAACAAGTGATTACTTCGATAAGGTTCGCTAATCCCGACTAGTTTGGATAAACCATAATTTGGTTTGAATTGATATTCAAAAGAAGATTAAAGAATGAATTTAAAGAATTTATCTTTGATAAAATTAATGGGAACATTTCCCAAAGTATAAGAATATTTGAATAAAAGAATATTCTGAATTGGAACGAGGCGTATGTTGTGTTTGTGTAACACTTGTTGATTATATACGCGAGTTATTCAGAAAGACCGGGTTTATCCTATTCTGTATAACTGATTTGACGATGTGTCGAGGATGACGATGGTGGTCGAAGACCGGAGGTCTTCACATCGTTTGGATAATTACTGATGAACTTGACTGGGCTGTACACCCAAGAGGAGGGAATCAGTTGGTGATCGTCCAGACGTACTTGGAGATCGATGGATATGCGAGGTACAAGGTACCTCCGGTTTTGTTCAAACCCAGAACGAACTTGGAAATGGGCTGTGTGTCTGACATTGGATATCATTCTGTGTGATTGATGGATATCAGTTGCATGGAGTGGTTTGCCTGTATGGCATGCTAAGATGAAAATGATTAAGGCTTTTGTTAAAAAGCAAAGTCTTGTGGTTGATGATCAAAGCACCGCCTGTGTGGCATAGCTTTGTGTAGTGTTAATTCGCGAGCCTCACACCCCGGTTGTGAACCAGAAACGGGAGAGGACCTCAGGGAGGACATGCATTTCTTTCTAGCTAGAGTGGTGTCAGTGACCTACTAGCCCTAACATTTATATTATTTTCACCTATGTGGTTGTTGGATTGCGAGGTGCCTTTGAGATATCGATGACTTTGTGGAGCTGAAGGAGTCATTTGGCTCATTTACGCCCCCAAAGGGCGGGGAAACGCAATGTTCAGGCATTTTAATCCACATCGGGGGACTGACCCTGACGATCCAAGGCTTGTCTACGCGCTTGCCTGAGGCTCGGGCTATAGAGTCTTGAAACGGTGAGGACGGTCCCTTGCCTCGGTTCACAGATGGAAATCTGACTTCCAATACATGACTTTGCAGTTTTGATTGTAGAATCTATATATGGCGACATAGTGGTATGGGGTACTTATGCCATCTGTAATTGATACTTATGATTGAAATTGTTTTGGCACTATACACTTATAGTAATAATAAAACATGAAATTTCACGTACCAAACATTCTTGGCTATTATAAGGTAAAAACCTTATCCTCTGTCTTGTGCTGCATTGTGTGATGGGACCTGGGTCTTATAATAGCTTCATTGTTCTTTATTTAGCATTGCGCTGTTGTTTTATGCACTGGTATCCTTGGGAGGAAACCCGTTCCGTGTTATACGGCGTGGTCCCTTGATTTACCTAACTTTAAAATAAAGATTAATAACTGTTTTAGTTCTCACACCAGTCACATGACTGACCTGGAGTTTATTATTTTAACCCAAATTCTAGGTGCCCTTATTTTCCGCACGAGCAGCTAGTAGTTTTGGTTTTGTAGATTTATATTCACAGGAACCTGATTTACAGCTGGAACGATATCCGGAAAGCTCTGTATCCGTATATCTCTTTCAGTTTTGTTTTGTATTATTTTCCCTGCTATATAATGTAATTTAAATCTTTGATATTTTTCTGATGTATAATATTTATTCTTACTCTGTATATTCTTGTATTCTGATGGAATTGTTGTAATAAGAAATGGAATGTTTTTCTGTTTGTGTCCCGATGTGGCTTGTCCTCAACTCAATCCGGGCTTTCCTTCACGGGAAAGTTCGGGTCGTAACAAATCAGTTACATAATCCTTCTTGAGAGAGTGTCTTTTGAAAAGCATAAATAGTTTTAATAATTGTTTTAAATGATTTCAAAGTATTTCCGATATAATTTTTTTACTTTTAATGTCAACCATCTTTGAGAGTTTCCTTCTTTCGAATTAGTCTTTTTTATTCTGATTAAGATTTCTGGAATCAAAACCCCGACCCTTGCTCTAAATTCATCTTAAGTAATTATAATAAATGGTTTATGAAATCATAAATGTTCTCTAATTTGTCCTAATTAGGGTCTCTATCCTCTATAGATTTCTGTTGATTAGGTCCTTTCACCATTCAGCTACTAGCTTATGTTGACTAGTTTGACCCGACTAAATAAGTAATGAAAGAGATTAAATATAACTCATGTTAAGAATTAATGAGAAATAAGAAAGAGTTAATAATTAGTGTTATGATATTTAGTGTATTAATTGGAATAATAAGGATTTTGTAGTATTATGTGAATTAAAATGTGTTATATTAATAAGTTTATATGGTGATTTGTTTGTAAATAAAAGAAGTTTACTAAATCATAAACTATGTTTATGAAAAGATTCTAAAATAATAATTATTTTCTAATAGGCACAATATCAATTATATTCCATAAACATGATATCTTGAAATTATCGACTTTAATAATATGAAACATTGATTTGGATTCAAAAAGATGGAACATATTTACTAATTTGATTTTTGAAATGCTTATGAAATGACAAAGTCTACCTTTATGGATATAAAATTTGACAAAGGAATGGTGATTCTGAGATATGTGATATAACCTAAAACTTATAAGAACTAAATGGACCTATAAGTATAATTTTTGGTAAACTTCAATTTATGACTGTTGCAATGCTAAATAGGTCTGTATTGTTATCTTTGTTAATTTAGCTTTTTAAAAAAAGAATGTTTGATTTGGAAAGGTTGAAATAAATTAAACTTACTTATATTAAGGCCAGTAAAATAATATTATTATGAATTATATTTTATAAAAGTGAACTAGATATATATTGAAATTGTATAGATATAAGTTTGAACTTAGTTTGTATTCTTAAGAAAAGTAAGATTTAAAACTGAATTTAAATGAAATCGTGTATGAAATAAGAATGAAGTTGCGTATTGAGGTTATTGTAACTTGAGGCTAATATATGTTGAGATAATATATATTTGCTTGAAATCTGTTTGAAATATTACATAAATTACATTCTCAAAAATTTAAGTTAATTATATTTATTAAGAAATATAAGTAAAATTTTAAATAAATAAACGAGTGGGGGAGAGATATAATTTTCTTTACTAGAGATTTTATAATAAACAAATGGCTTGAAATATATTATTTATAATATACATTTTGTAGAATAATACATCTATTCTATTTTAAGAAAAGGGCTTCGAGTATTTTCTTTGATGTAATGGTTGGACTATCAAGTAATTGATGATTTTGGATATACGCCTTGTTAATGTATGTACTAGATCCAACATGTGCTGGATAGAATATAGAATCTGTCACGAAAAGGAATTTCGCTCGATCCGAATCGATCGCTAAACCGACCAAGACCGTTCGAAACCCCTGATTGTTTTGAGAACAAGACAAACCGGAACACAAACAGAAGAACATTTCATTGTTTATTACAACAATTCCATCAGAATACAAGAATATACAGAGTATGAATAAATATTACACAGAAAATATCAGAGATTTAGATTACATTTAAATACATCGCAGCGGAAAATAATACAAAACACAACTAGAAGTAATACGTGGATAGAGAGCATTCCGAGTATCGTTCCAGCTGTAAATCAGGATCCTATGAATATAAACCTGCAAAACCAAAACTACTAGCTGCCCGTGCAGAAAATTGGGGCACCCAGAGTTTAGGTTAAAACAATAAATTGCAGGCCAGTCATGTGACTGGCGTGAGAACTAAAACAGTTATTAATCTTTATTTTTAAGTTAGGTAAATCAAGGGACCACGCCGTATAACACGGAACGAGTTTCCTCCCAAGAATACCAGTGCATAAAACCACAACGTAATGCCAAATAAAGAACAATGAAGCTATTATAAGACCCAGGTCCCATCACACAATGCAACGCAAGCCGGAGGATAGGGTTTTACCTTATAATATCCAAAGAGTGCTTGATATGCTAAATTTCATGTTTTATTATTACTATAAGTGTATAATGTCAAAATAATTTCAATCTTAAATATAAATCATAGACGGCATCGGTACCATATATCATGTCGCCATACTAGGCTCTACAATCTAAACCGCAAAGTCACGTATTGGAAGTTGAATTTCCATCTGCGATCCGAGGCAAAAGATAGTCTTCACCGATTCGAGACAATCTAGCATACCATGTCTTAGGATCAGAGCTCGAGTGACCGTTGGATCGTTAGGGCCGGTCCACCGATGTGGATTAAAATGCCTGAACACTGTGTTCCCCCGCCCTTTGGGGCGAAAATGATTCCTATGACTTCGTCGGCTCCGCATAGTCACTGATATATCTGAGGCGCCTCGCAACAGCAACAACCACACAGGTGAAAATAATATAAATGTCAGGGCTAGTAGGTCACTGACACCACCCTAGCTAGAAGGAAATGCATGGAAATGCATGCCCACCCTGATGTCCTCTCCCGTTTCTGGCTCACAACTGGGGTGTGAGGCTCGCGAATCAACGTTACACAAAGCTATGCCACACAGGCGGTGCTTTGATCATCAACCACAAGACTTTTCTTTTCAACAGAAGCCTTGATCATTTGCCACTTAGGCATGCCACAGGCAATTCACTCCATGCAATTGATATCCATCAATATATAACCCCTGAGCTCGTACGTATCAGAGAAGGGCTTTAAACAAGAGAATAAATTCTCCGCCGCCAAACAGATATATATTTAATAGAAATCAATCACACAGAATAAAATCCAATGTCAGACACACAGTTCATTTAAAAGTTCGTTCTGGGTCTGAATGAAACCGGAGGCACCTTGTACCTCGCATATCCATCGTTCTCCAAGTACGTTTGGACGATCACCAACTGATTCCCTCCTCTTGTGTGTACAACCCAATCAAGATCATCAGTAATCACCCAAACGATGTGAAGACCTCTGGTCTTCAACCACCGTCTTCATCCTCGACACCACATCGAATTAGTTATTCAGAATGGGATAAACCCGGTCTTTCTGAATAACTCGCGTATATAATAAACAAGAATTACACAAACACAACATACGCCTCATTCCAATTCAGAATATTCCTTTATTCAAATATTCTCTTACTTTGGGAAAGGTTCCCATTAATTTTATCAAAGATAAATTCTTTAAATTTATTCTTTATTCTTCTTTTGAATATCAATTCAAACTAGTCGGGATTAGCGAACCACACCGCAGTAATCATTTATTTTATTTCCCAATCTCAACCTATTCATCCCATGAAGTAAAACTGGTCATACTTCATATCTAACACCACGGTGTTATCGGTAAATTCAATTACCATTTCACGTTCAAATCTAAATAAAGATTTAACTATCGCCTGGAGCAAAACTGGTGATACTCCATTCTCGATCACTTCAATCTAATTAAAGATTCATTAAAACTCCACTTAGTTTTAATCTTCCCAAAAATCAATATCCTGTCTTTAACTGGGTTAAAGGACCAATGTCATCTAAAACACAGTTCATGGTAAAACCAAAATCACATTCCGTTAATTATCGGGTTAAAGAATAAGTGTTATTTAAAACACCGTTCACGATAAACCCAAAAATCCCATTTGATATTAAATACAAGGCTCTGAATAAAAAATATATCGGCTTATATTCAATATCAAATTCTACGACCAACAAATATTGTATTGGAAATAACGATATAAATATATCTTTCAAATTTCCATAACACTATCTGTATAATCACGAAATCCAACATCGAAATATTCCAAAGACAATTTCGATTCAAATCCATTTCCACTTTATATATTGGAAATTCTGGTTATTTTCAAAACCATTTCAAATCCACTTTATTTATTTTAAAAATAAATGGGATTATAATTCTAGTTCAAAACTAGTTCATTTCGATAAAAATATATTTTTATCCTTTCAAATTTGGTATTTTTCATCTCAATTCTTCACAAATCATTTCTTATGATTTTACACAAATTATTACTATTTTTAATAAGTTTATCAAGGCCTGTACAGTTGATTTCCATCAACGGCCATTGAACTGCACTTACAACCACCTTTTCTAAATTTGATTTGGACATAATTCCAAATCCAACCGTTAGATTTCTAATTTCTAATATTTATTAGAAATCTCTTTTCGATACGAACCCAATGGTTCGGGTTTTAGGAGAATCCGACGGTCGGATCTCCTGTAATGTCCATTCGAAGTCATTGGTCGAAATTCGCGAACTATCGCAGCGCGGCGCGTTCTATTCAGGCCATTATATATATATAATATATATATTATGTATATAATATATATATTATATATATTTCGTCGATTTCCTTTTAAAATGTATTTTATAAATCGTTTTAAATTCGTTTTCAAAACGATTTCAACTTCATATTCAATTTCTAATCAAAATTGAATATTCCACATCATCGATATACAAATGTTAGTATTTTCAAAACGTTATATTTTGAAATCACTTCCTTTTCAATATTCATTATAAAAATGAATAAAATCGATATAAATAACGTTCACGTCAAAATGGCGCAATCTAACCAACACGGCTTTATATATTTCAATAACTTCGTTATTCTTTTCAACAAATGAATATTTTCTTCAACACATGAATATATATTTTTATTCAAAACATGAATATATATCTTATTCAACACATGAATTTATATTTTTATTCAATACATGAATATTTATTTTCTATTCAACACATGAATATTTATTTTCTATTCAACACATGAATTTTTATTCTATTCAACACATGAATTTTTATTCTATTCAACACATGAATTTTATTCTATTCAACACATGAATTTTATTCTATTCAACACATGAATTTTTATTTTATTCAACACATGAATTTTATATTATAATATTCCTTATTTTCCAAATTGGAATGAGGCCCAATCAATTACCATATAATGTTAATTATATGGATTTTATACAACAAACATATATAACAACAACGATAATAATCAACCATCATCCAGAGTGCACCACACAACTGCATAAGCATTAAATATAAATAAGTAATGCTTACACAGTCTATCAACCAATCGGTCGACATACTACTAAACAATTGGGATTAGTGTACGTCAATATCATCCCAACACCCGTGTGGCGTTTCAAATCAGCAAACACAGATTTTTATTTGTGCAGTTGGGCGATGTGTAAAATTTATCGTCCCAATCAATATCAGTCAAATCAGTGTATATAAACAAATCGTTTGATTTGTAAATGAATATTTATTTTACTTCAACACATGAATATATATTTTATTTCAACACATGAATATATATTCTATTCAACACATGAATTTTATTCTATTCAACACATGAATTTTATTCTATTCAACACATGAATTTTTATTCTATTTAACAAATGAATTTTATTCTATTCAACACATGAATTTTATTCTATTCCACCTCACAATAAATTTTCACACAAACAAATCAATCCAAACACAATCAAACAAACAAGTGGTCCATGATCTGTGGACAACGGGTGTAGGGTGCTACTAAGCACCGTCTGCATCCTAGTATATATTTCAACTAGAAATTAAAATAAAAGTGAGGAGTTCTCACTGAGGGTTCCACTCCTCCATTCTTTATTTTCTGAACGGTCTGGATTTGGTTCGCTTTCATCGCGTTGTGTTCTTCACCATAATCTCAACGCAACCTGCTTCATACGATTTATAAGTTAAAAATCATATTTTTATTATATCACTACATATATAAAAATCACATTTTTATATGTTCTATTATATTAAAATCATATAATAAAATTATATTTCTACTTCAAAGCCATATAGGTAAAAATCACATCCTTAATACGATGTTTACATTATAAAGGTAATATTTTTATTTCGTTACTTCCTATATAAAAATATCATTTTTACTTTACTATTTCAAATATATAAAGAGTCAAACTTTTCTAATATAAAAATTCGATTTTTATACTATATAGATTCAATTCTTTTCTTGTTTAAAAATCAAACTTTTCAAATTTAAAATCATATTTTTATTCTTTCTATAATATAAAAATCATATTTTTGTTCTTTCTATAATATAAAAATCATATTTTTATTCTTTCTATGATATAAAAATTATATTTTTACTACTCTACTGATATAAAAATCACTTCTTTATATTGTAAAAAAATCACTTCTTTAAACCAAATTCATTCATTTTTGAATTTCGAATAAAACACGGTGTAAAAGTCTCATTTTTATATCGATACTTCATATTTAAAAGTCAGATCTTTGTCCTAACATTGTATATATAAAAATTAGATCTTTATCCTTGCTATGAATATAATTAAAAAAAATCAGATTTTATAAATAAAAATCATTCTTCTAAATCAATGTTATTTACAAAATAAAAAAAATAAAAAAATAAAGAAGCTCACAGTTTAAAATCTGGAACTCCGTCGATCTTCCTTCTGTATCATTCCTAACGCCCGTACACCATCGAATCTTCACCGAGGTTAAACGCGAAGTGGGAAATCGGTAAAAATCAAATCATTTTGTGGAGGGGGCCCACTGGTCAGAGTTGCGGTCGGGGAAGGAGTGGAGCAGGCGTTTGAGGCGGAGGCAAGGGGTGCGGTGGCGGGACATTAGTGGCATAGGTTTGGTTTTGGGGTCACGGGGTTTGGACGCGGCTGCACTAGGGTTTCAGGGGGGAGGGGGAGGGAAGGGGGAGGATCGGAGGGAACGCCGGAGGTGGCTGCGGCTCCGGCGCTAGTGGGGGAAGAGCGACGATGGGTGTCAACGGGGGGTGTAGGGTATCAGCGGGTTTTTTTTTACCGGTTTGACTGCTATGAGGGGAGAGATAGAAGGAAAGGGATAATATAATTTTATATAATTATTTTAATTTATAATTCCAAAAATTAACTTTTTATTTTGAACTCAGAATCGAGCCCACCGACTGTCATCCCTAGCGTATTATCCCCATTCTGAACACAATGGGATATGTAGTGTAGGCTGATTCGACAGTTTCGATCAGTTTCCGTCAAAATCAAAATATAAATCTATATATTGATTTTGAACGCACATTTCAATTTACCTCGGCCACATACGGATTCTAAAAATTCCCAAAAAATATTTTCTAGCTTCGTATTGACGATACGGTTCTAACAAAACTAATTTCGTCGAATTCTGAGACCGTTTGAAAAATGGCCATTTTCCAGTCGATTAAATTCAACTGAAATGTTCAAAATGCGTTTTACTTCGCCCCGCTCACATATTGATTCGAAAAGTTATGAATTTTGAAATCTAGCAATAACTTGACATCACTGATCCAACAAAAGTTGTTTTGTCGAAAACTGAGGTCGTTTGCAAAATTTCCATTTTTAAGGGCCAGAATTCTATAGCGACTATTCTGAATTTTCAATTGGGCATATCTTTTGATTCCTGCTAAGAAATTTCAATTTTTAGGATTCACTGGAAAGATATTCTCAAATAGATTCTAATATTTTTGGTTTCACTAAAATCCGGTTTATTTTGAATCCTGTACATTCATTTAAAATTCAAAATCGAATTTTCGAACTACCGCGCCATTTTCAATTCCTTTTATAATTAAAAATAAATATTTATATTCTAACGACGATTCAAATAAAAATATACGTTCTATTTCTATTCAAAATAAATATCTCGTCTTTATTATTTAAAATAATTCATTCTAAATACTCAAAATTCACTAAAATTGCCAAAATAAAATTTTTAAATTGGCTCGGATTTCCGGGTTATTACAGAATCACACTCTAGTCGCTTGAAAATAATGGTGATGACCGCGACATTATCAGTACTGGCTTTTAGGTTTCGAAAGTGAGATGGATATATAGTGCAAATCAAGACGTCGAGTGACTATATTTGAAAATTTGGAAAATATATAAACTTTTGATTTGAATATATATATATATATATATATATTTCAAAATATATATGTAAGATGATAATGTTGTATATAACAATTATATGATTTTTGTTTAATGATAGCAAACATATATATATATTATAAATGTGTTTGTAATTATACTATTCACTACATTATAGACAAAATTAAATATTTATATGTAAATAGAATACTACTACAAAAGAATTTAAATATTCAAACAGTATTTTATTAAAATATAATATTTTATTTCAACATCTGAGTTGTACATGTTTTTACAACTCCACTATTTATACTTTCCACTGATATATTACAATTCAATTTAACATTCAATTTCTTATTACATTTGTTCCTCACTACAACTCTAAGCACTCATGTACATACATTGAAACACTTAGTTACACACTCTCTCATATGCATACAGTTTCACTCACACTTTAGCTCAGTCTTGTCTTATGTCAGCTTCACTGTTAGTCCAATCACCTGCACCTATTACAGAAACACACACAGTAAACAGGAACAAAAATAATTTTAAATTCTAGCAGATATAATTTTAAAATATATTTTCTTTAGAATTTTGTTGTGTTTCTCATCATATTTCATGACTTGATCTGATATGCATGTTTATCCATCTGTGTCTAGACATCTTGTGATATTCACAGTGATTCGCTGTAAATGCCACAAGGTAGACAATATCTCTAGTGCTCACATTTATATATATTATGCACAGACATGTGTATGTATATACACATATATTTTTATGCAGGGGCAATACGGTCAAATGTTAGTAAATGGGCATGAACCAAAAAATTCAGAGCAAGTGCAGACATATACACATTGTGTGTGTATGTGTGTATATATATGTATGTATGCATGTATGTATGGATGTATGTGTATACAGGACATCAACATCACAGACACATGAGCACATGTACAAATTCAAGTCATAGGTCAAATGCAAGTCCATACAGCAATGCTACATGGCACAAGTAAAAATGTGCAAGCCATTGGCAAGTGTAATTACAACTCAATCAACACGAATCAATGGAACATGTAATATATGCAAATACATACACACACACACACTTGTTACTGTATGTATACATGCATGCAAATAGCATAGAAAGTGAATAGCAAGCATGGAAATGTACACAAGTGTGGTCAAACAAGAATCAGGTCGAGCCAAACCTAAAGTCAAGTGAGCATGGGTTTAGGCACACACATACATGTATACATGTTTGTAACACCCCGGATTTTTGAATAATCGAATTAACTAAATTAAAGAATAAATGTTTAGCATTGTTCTAAGGTTTGTAAGCAAAAGACTTAGTAGCTCATTTGGTTGGAACATACGACTTGCATACAAGAGGTACGGAGTTCGATCCCCGCCAACGCCATATTTTTGTTTTAGGGGAATGGCTAAAAAACGGCTTAGTGTGAACACAGTTCAAAAAGTAGTTTAGTGTGAAAATGGTTAACTAGGAAGATAGAAATATATATATATATATATATATATATATATATATATAAAATAAAATTCAACCTAAAATCTAAGAAAAAAATTCAAAACAGCGGAAGCGGGAAGACAAAACACCAAACCGACCTATTTTATGGGTCGACTCGAGACTTGCTGATTCGACCCCAGGGTCGACTCTGGAGATTTGGAATTGGTCCCGTTGGCCCTAAATGGTCTATGACGAAATTTCATGTTTTAGGGCTTAGATGGCGATTTCTGGTTGGTCTGTTGACATCATTTCTTGGTTTCTATAGCCTAGATGGATCCTAGAGTGATCCGACGGCATAAATTAATTCAAAGATCTATAAAAAGACCCATAGACTCAAACCCTAAATCAGAATTAAAACTAAAACTATGGTCGCCATGCTGTCGTCTTGAACCGTAGAGTAGCCGCCACCAATTAGAGAGGAAGAACAACAAATCAAATCAGTTCTATTCAACCCTAACAACGAATCTTCTTCAAAGGAGAGCTAATACAACTTCAGAAATCAAAACTCAGAACTCAAGACCTCTTTTGAGTTGTGAGTTCGATAGTTTTAATAAATAATTAGTAATTTAATTGGATTAAGTTATGATGCGGATTGTATAGATGTGATGTGAATTATTGATCGTATGTTGTAATTATGTTGTAGAATTGTGTTGAAATCTCTATGACGTTATGTTATGATGCTATCATTTACAATGCAAAGTTATGATGTTATCACCCATGTTGTAATTCTATGATTAGCCTATGTCTAGTTGAATCATCATGTTGTACATATGCTAAGTTTGGTTATGTTAATTCATATGATAAATCATATGTATGCAAGTTTAGATTTTTATGTAAACATGAATCATATACAAGTTGGGTAAAATTATATGTGATCTTACTTGGTTATTACATCTAGTTTATGTGAAAATTTGATTAAAAGTTAGGCTATGACATGTGTGAGTTATATGCTAAATTCTACATGATATTTTACATGTTGGATGCAAGTTTACACCATTGTTATGATGCATAAATCACATATGCAAGTTCATATAAATATATGAGTTTGGGATATGAATCATGTTATGCAAGTTTAGGGTTATTGTCTATGCAAGTTTACACCTTTAGATGTAGATCTATGACATACATGATTTATGCAAGTTTACACCTTTAGATTTGGATCCATGACATATGTTGTTTATGCAAGTTGTAACTTTGGCCTATGCAAGTTTTAGATGTAGAACATCATTCACATATGCAAGTTCATCCCTATGTTTAGATCTTTGTTTTCATTATGTGTATATTGTGATGTTTTCTCTTTGTTCCATAAGTTAGACTATTCGAGTCTAACGTATATTTTACGTTAAACGAACAAACGTACAACGTGGGGTAAAGGGGATAATATTAAAAGATTTAATTGGTATAAATGCCTTAAAAGGCATAAAATAAGTTAGGGTGAAAATTGGTATGATTTTACATACCATAAATGGATGGACATAATTGAGTCAATTATGGACATCGTTAAATTTGGAATTGATTGATAATTTGAATAGGGAAAGTATTTCAAATTGGGGAATGGTTAATTAGGAGTAATAAATCGTCTAAGACACGAGGTTAGGCTCTTTTGTGGTGTAAGACCGCCCGGACCCGCCCGACAAATCCAGCTGCCACAAAAGTCAGTCTAATGTGAGAGGTCTTAGGCAAAAATTAAATACGTAACAATTGTAAAGACACGAGGTTAGGCTCTTCTGTGGTGTAAGGCTGCCCGAACCCGCCCGGCAAATCCAGCTGCCATAAATGCTAGTCTAATGTGAGAGGTCTTTATGAGGTTACGGTCTTAATGAATTAAGAAACACTTAACCAGCTAAACATGTAGTGGACATGAGGGGGTTAAGTGGGTGCCTTGGGTGGCATGTGGAATCTAGTGGGTGTCTTGGGTGGCATTTGGAAATACGATTATAAACACTTAACCAAAATTGAAACATGTAATTGAAACATGAATAAGAAGTGGTTTAAGTGGGATGTACTAGAGGGGACCAAGCTTAAGTGGATACCTTGTGTCAAGTAATGAGGGCCCATTTCAACCAATAACCCATACGTATCTTTGTGGGCTCGACCCAAGTCGAGGACGGGACACGCATACTGGTCTTGATTGTAAGAGGCCAAACCGGGTTAGCGGTGGCAACGCAAGTCCAACGGGTTCATATGCATGTGTGGACCCAGGATGGTAGGTAAGACGTTGTTGCATCGTGTAGGTATAAGCCGTGCATTGTTGGTTGTATCGGGTTGCCACTTTTGGGAGTGATACAGCCCACTGTGGGGCCAGCACGGGTATCTACGAGTTAGGGAGCCGATCGCTTGGGGGTAGTGGGTACACCTAGTGGAGATAGGGGCAGGCGGCACCTATGACGGTAGCTAGGGGTGCACGAAACTACCAATATCATTATTAAGTCTGTAGGCGGGATCAACCTTAGGGTGACTAGTGGTGGTGCAGTATAGCAATTATCCTATAGTGTTGGTGTAGTTTAGTAATTATCTTACAGTGGGTTAGGTGCGCTTTAATGATATCGTTGTTCATCTTGTTTCCTTATTTACTCTGCCATATTCAATGGTTCATGGTCATTTCCTTATTTTCCAACTTATTCCTTAGCCTAGTTACTTTGTTAATTATACTATTAAAATTATCGCACTCACCAGACTTTATGTATGACCCCCTTTGTTTCCACCTCTTTTCTTCCTCCCCCCCCCGGTTCTAAGGGTGGGACTAGTACTAGTGGAGCTTGATTGGGATCTCTTTGGGAGCACTTGGATTTGGATTGCTGAAGTAAAGTTCAGCCTATCATTTTCTTTATGGCTATTTGTAGTAGTGGGATTATGTACTTTGTTTTATCAAGATGGATATTATGTATTTGACTTTTGTTTTTGGTTTTTGATGATGTAACCAAACATATTTACCTTCTTCTACAATAAATAAAGTTTTAAATTTTCAAGTACTGCTTTATATCTGTCTTGTTGTGATTTTCTGTTCTATATTCACTTAAAATGCTCCATGGAAGTTAATGCATTCCCTTTGTGAGTGACATTAATGGACGTGGGGTGTTACACGTGGTATCAGAGCTGAAGGTTACCAGAACAGATAAGATATTTTGAAAAACTATTTTTCAAAAGCATTTTTATAAAGAATACTTTCAAAAAAATGTTTGTAGAAGAGTATTTTTGAAAGAAAGGTTTATTTTAAGAACATAATCCCCAAGAGCCATACATCCTTCC
Organism: Allium sativum; assembly: GCA_030737875.1. Taxonomy (NCBI): domain Eukaryota; kingdom Viridiplantae; phylum Streptophyta; class Magnoliopsida; order Asparagales; family Amaryllidaceae; genus Allium; species Allium sativum. The sequence continues at coordinate 963,424,909 of CM060916.1, forward strand.
TTCGATTCTCCATTTTGAATCTCTTCCTCTTTCTCTTTTTGAGTCCCCCCTCCTCGTATAGATGCTTTTTCTAAGATAAATAAGGACTTCCGTATGAAGGAAGGAAAACCACTTCAAGGGACTTAGACGTTTTTCGAGCTAGAAGTTAGTCCAAGGAAGTGGAGGGCTTGTTGGTACCTTTAAGATAGACGATGGGAGGAAGGTTCAAATAGTTGTTTGGTTAACAAAGGACGAAACCTCATCTTGGTGGGAGGTCACGAATGGAGAATGTGAAGAAGAAGGCTAGTTGTTTTGGAGAAATAGGACACCTTAGGATTGTCCAAAGAGGCAAGGAAAAAGTACAGGATCTTCTGGAGGGTAGTTGTATTCCCTCACGGCTGGTATACCTGATGGGGGTAGGATCATCTAGGTTGAAATTTGGTTTTCTTTATCATCCTGTTTGAACTTTATTTGATTCTGGCGCTTCATACTCGTTAGTATCTTCTTCATTAGTTGAAACACTACACCTAAGTACTAGTCTAGTTAAGGACCCCATCCTAGTCTCAAATCCTGTTGGTGGTTCAGCTCATCCTTCAATGGTTTGTCGGGATTTGAGAGTATCTATCTTGGGTGTTGGATTTGAATGCAACGCCTTCATCCTTGGTTTCATGGGCTATAGTTTGATTCTAGAGGTGGATTGGCTAGCCAAGCGGGGTGCCATCCTAGATTGTGAAAGAAGGGTAGTTAGACTATTGATTCGTTATGGAAAGACCCTCATATTTCTTGTGACCCTAGGGGTTCAGTGATGTTTAGCTGCCTAGAATCTTCTGATGCATCCAACGATGATTGGGAGTCTGTTTGTGTGGTCCGTGAGTATGGAGACGTCTTTGATAAAGTGTGGGGTTTACCCAGAGGCGCGAAATAAGTTTTCGTATGTGCTTAATAGATTAAGCGAAGCCAGTTATGTGATTAACGGTGGTTTTGGAGCAAGACTGGCAAGGAAAGCCAGAGTCGGTCAAGTGCTCAATTGGTTGGCCGTAATACTAGTATCATCTCATGTAGGTCGTCTGAATTCGAAGGAGGTATCCCTTGGGTGTTTGTCTGATATTGGTTTAGGCCTTTGGGGCTTGCACTTGGGGGATGTCGAGTTCGACTAGGATGGTCTATATGAGAGATGGATAGTTGTGACGATTTTTCATGGGATAATATCCTGGTTTTCTCTAGAAGCAGAGAAGAGCATGCCCTACATCTTAGGGAAAGCTTAGGGACCCTACAAGCGCACCAGCTTAAAGCTAAGTTCTCCAAAATACCATTTTTGGAGGAAACAAGTGAGGATTTTAGGGCACGTGGTTTCCAAAGAAGGGATAGCTATGGATCCCACAAAGATAGTGGCCATCCAAGATTGGAAGGTTCCTAAAAATGCTACCGAGGTGAGGAGTTTCTTAGGGTTGGCTGGCTACTATAGGAAGTTCATCAAAGACTTCGCAAAAATATCAGCCCCATTAACATGCTTGACGAAGAAGAACTTAGTTTTCATGTGGGACGTAGATTGTGATGATGCGTTCCAACATCTAAAGAGATCTTTGACCATAGACCCAGTCTTAGTGTTGCCAGATGGGAGTAAGCCATTTACCGTTTATACCGATGCTTGTGGGACAGGACTAGGCGCAGTCTTAATGCAAGAGGGAAAGGTAACAGCCTATGGTGGAAGGCAGTTGAGAGTGCATGAGAGAAATTATCCTACACATGACCTAAAGTTGGCCGCTATTGTCTTTGCGCTTAAGTCTTGGCGTCATTATCTTCTTGGCGAGAAATTTGAATTATTCACTGACCACAAATCGCTAAAATACTTATTCTCTCAGAAGGACTTGAACTTAAGGCAGAAAAGGTGGATGGAATTCTTATCTTCCTACGACTTCGAGATAGCAAATACCCCTGGCAAGGGTAACGTGGTGGCAGATGCCTTAAGTAGAAAGAGGTTGTCCTTGAGTCCGTTGTTTGTTGAGCGGCGAAGCTTAGAGTTCATCTCTATGTTTGACTTTAAACCTTCCGTTGACTTTTTACCCGATTTGCTAGCATCCTTAGAGGTCAGACCTACGCTTTTGGGACAGATTGGCGAGGCACAGCGAGACGACCCACAGTTGGTTGAGTTAGTAGAAAAGCTCAAAAGAGGGGAGTCATCGAGCCATCTCCGTAGATATACCCTAGATGATAAAGGTTGGTTACGTAGGGACGGTAGACTTTGTGTACCACAGGACGAGAACTTGAGGAAGACCATCCTTGATGATGCACATCGTTCGAAGATGACCAACCATCCGGCGGGGACAAGATGTATATGGACATGAGATGAGTTTAATTTTAGGCCGGTATGTAGAAGGACGTGGCAGAGTTTGTTGCTAGATGCTTGGTGTGCCAACAAATAAAAACAGAACAAAAGAAGCCCAGTGGATTGCTTCACCCATTGGAGGTCCCACAATGGAAGTGGGAAAGTGTTTTGATGGACTTTGTTGACGGATTACCAAGATCGAGGAAGGGTAATACGGGGATTTGGGTCGTGGTAGGCAGACTTACTAAGAGCGTCCATTTCATTCCCGTGAAGAGTAAGAGGACTGCTCCATGGTTAGCCTCCGTATACATTTGAGAAATAGTTCGTTTGCACGGTGTTCCTTTTAGCATAGCGAGCGACCGCGATCCTATCTTTACTAGCGAATTTTGGAAGAGCTTGCAAGAGGCGATAGGGACTCAGTTATGTTTGAGCACCGCATATCATCCTCAGACGGACGGCCAGACCGAGAGGGTGAATCGTATTCTAGAGGACCTGTTGAGGTTGTGTGTCTTACATTTCGGAGGTACATGAGAGGAACATCTTCCGTTGGTGGAGTTCGCATATAATAACAGCTTTCAGTCTAGCATTGGCATGGCACCGTTCGAGGCTCTTAATGGATGGCCGTGTCGTTCGCCTACATGTTGGTAGGAGTCTACAGATAAGATCTTACTTGGGCCCGATATGATTAGAGAGACTTCGGAAAAGATCGATTTGATTCGAAGGAGGATGAAGACGACGCAAGATAGGCAGAAATCTTATGCGGACAAGAGGAGGACAGATCTTGAGTTTGATATTGGGGACATGGTCTTTGTCAAGGTGTCTCCATTACGGAACGTCGTTCACTTTGGGTCCGTTGGGAAGTTAGCACCAAGGTTCATAGGGTCGTTTCGTATTAAGGAGAGGATTGGGCAGATGGCGTATAGAGTGGAGTTGCCCGAGAGACTTAGTGGCGTACACGATGTATTCCATGTGTCACAGTTGAGGAAGCGCTTGCACGAGACCGCGGAAGTGGTAGAGCTGAGCTTGCTTAGAGAGGTGGAGATAGAGCGTGATGCGACAATTCGGTGAGCTCCTACGTGCATTCTTGGGTCGGAGGTTAAGAAGTTGAGGAATCAAGAGGTCAAGCTAGTCAAAGTCAATGGGGAGATGATGAGAGCAACGCTACTTGGGAGACGGAAGAGAAGATGCGTTCATTATACCCTTTTCTTTTCGAGGGTATGTCTTTTAGTTTCTCCTTTATCGCTTACCTTGTACTTATCTTATCTTTAGTATGTCCTCTCGTTAGTACCTTTGACCTTTAGATAGGGTAGTCATATGATTGAAACATGTGTTTGAGACATGTTATGTATGATGGATGCATGTGGATGCAAGTGTTTGCTAGTGGTTGCTCGTGGATGCATATACACACACTTTAGGAACTAGATCAGCTCAGTCACTTCATATTGCATATTGCATATAAATGTGTGTGCATATTTAAGCTAATGGATGTATAATGGTTGTGCTATCATATGGATGTTGCATTTTGGTGAATGGTTGTGCACACATGTAGAAATAATATGTATCGATAGGGTTCTTTCGCATACATAATGGATGCATGGCACTATCATGGTTTGCATTAAGGAGGTCAACTGAATCAGTAGACCGCCTGATTTTGCATTAGATAAGGAAGATATACACACACTTTTTGCATATGTTCATACAACATTAGAAGTTCTATAAGGACAATGGATGCATGTGTTTGATGGTTGAGTAGATGGTTGTTTGGATGTTAGGATATGCATTCTCCTTAACTTGGAGATTTCGGGGGCGAAATCCTTTAAGGAGGGGAGAATGTAACACCCCGGATTTTTGAATAATCGAATTAACTAAATTAAAGAATAAATGTTTAGCATTGTTCTAAGGTTTGTAAACAAAAGACTTAGTAGCTCATTTGGTTGGAACATGTGACTTGCATACAAGAGGTACAAAGTTTGATCCCCGCCAGCGTCATATTTTTGTTTTAGGGGAATGGCTAAAAAGCGGCTTAGTGTGAACGCGGTTCAAAAAGAGTTTAGTGTGAAAATGGTTAACTAGGAAGATAGAAATGTATATATATATATATATATAGATATATACATATATAAATAAAATAAAATTCAACCTAAAATCTAAGAAAAAATTCAAAACAGCGGAAGCGGAAAGGCAAAACACCAAACCGACCTATTTTATGGGTCGACCCAAGACCCACTGGGTCGACCCCAAGGTCGATTCAGGAGGTTTGGAATTGTTCCCGTCGGCCCTAAATGGTCTATGACGAAATTTTATGTTTTAGGGCTTAGGTGGCCATTTCTGGTTGGTCTGTTGACATCATTTCTTGGTTTCTAAGGCCTAGATGGATCCTAGAGTGATCCGACGGCTTAAATTAATTCAAAGCTCTATAAAAAGACCCATAGACTCAAACCCTAAATCAGAATTAAAACTAAAACTATGGTCGTCATGCTGTCGTCTTGAACCCTAGAGTAGCCGCCACCAATTAGAGAGGAAGAACAACAAATCAAATCAGTTCTATTCAACCCTAACAATGAATCTTCTTCAAAGGAGAGCTAATATAACTTCAGAAATCAGAACTCAGAACTCAAGGCCGCTTTTGAGTTGTGAATTCGATAGTTTTAATAAAATAATTAGTAATTTAATTGGATTAAGTTATGATGCGGATTGTATGGATGTGATGTGAATTATTGATCATATGTTGTAATTATGTTGTAGAATTGTGTTGAAATCTCTATGACGTTATGTTATGATGCTATCATTTACGATGCAAAGTTATGATGCTATCACCCATGTTGTAATTCTATGATTAGCCTATGTCTAGTTGAATCATCATGTTGTACATATGCTAAGTTTGGTTATGTTGATTCATATGATAAATCATATGTATGCAAGTTTAGATTTTTATGTAAACATGAATCATATACAAGTTGGGTAAAATTATATGTGACCTTACATGGTTATGACATCTAATTTGTGTGAAAATTTGATTAAAAGTTAGGCTATGACATGTGTGAGTTATATGCTAAATTCCACATGATATTTTACATGTTAGATGCAAGTTTACACCATTGTTATGATGCATAGTCACATATGCAAGTTTATATAAATATATGAGTTTGGGATATGAATCATGTTATGCAAGTTTAGGGTTATTGCCTATGCAAGTTTACACCTTCAGATGTAGATCTATGACATACATGATTTATGCAAGTTCACACCTTTAGATTTGGATCCATGACATATGTTTTTTATGCAAGTTGTAACTTTGGCTTATGCAAGTTTTAGATGTAGAACATCATTCACATATGCAAGTTCATCCCTATGTTTAGATCTATGTTTTCATAATGTGTATATTGTGATGTTTTCTCTTTGTTCCATAAGTTAGACTATTCGAGTCTAACGTATATTTTACGTTAAACGAACAAACGTACAACGTGGGGTAAAGGGGATAATATTAAAAGATTTAATTGGTATAAATGCCTTAAAAGGCATAAAATAAGTTGGGGCGAAAATTGGTATGATTTTACATACCATAAATGGATGGACATAATTGAGTCAACTATGTACATCGTTAAATTTGGAATTGATTGATAATTTTAATAGGGAAAGTAATTCAAATTGGGGAATGATTAATTAGGAGTAATTAATCGTATAAGACACGAGGTTAGGCTCTTTTGTGGTGTAAGACTGCCCGGACCTGCCCGGCAAATCCAGCTGCCATAAAAGCCAGTCTAATGTGAGAGGTCTTAGGCATAAATTAAATACGTAACAATTGTAAAGACAAGAGGTTAGGCTCTTTTGTGGTGTAAGATTGCCCGGACCCGCCCGGCAAATCCAGCTGCCATAAATGTCAGTCTAATGTGAGAGGTCTTTATGAGGTTACGGTCTTAATGAATTAAGAAACACTTAACCAGATAAACATGTAGTGGACATAAGGGGGTTAAGTGGGTGCCTTAGGTGGCATGTGGAATCTAGTGGGTGTCTTAGGTGGCATTTGGAAATACGATTAGAAACACTTAACCAAAATTGAAACATGTAATTGAAACCTGAATAAGAAGTGGGTTAAGTGGGATGTACTCACGGGGATCAAGCTTAGGTGGATAGCTTGTGTCAAGTAATGGGGGCCCATTTCAACCAGTAACCCGTACGTATCTTTGTGGGCTTGACCCAAGTCGAGGACGGGACACGCATACTGGGCTTGATTGTAAGAGGCCAAACCGGGTTAGCGGTGACAACGCAAGTCCAACGGGTTCATATGCGTGTGTGGACCCGGACTGGTACGTAAGACGTTGTTGCATCGTGTAGGTATAAGCCTTGCATTGTTTGTTGTATCGGGTTGCCACTTTGGGGAGCGATACACGCCACTGTGGGGCCAGCACGGGTATCTACGAGTTAAGGAGCCGATCGTTGGGGGTAGTGGGTACACCTAGTGGAGATAGGGGCAGGCGGCACCTATGAAGGCAGCTAGGGTTGCACGAAACTACCAATATCATTATTAAGTCTGTAGGCGGGATCAACCTTAGGGTGACTAGTGGTGGTGCAGTATAGCAATTATCCTATAGTGTTGGTGTAGTTTAGTAATTATCATACAGTGGGTTAGGTGCGCTTTAACGATATTGTCGTTCATCTTGTTTCCTTATTTACTCTGCCATATTCAATGGTTCATGGTCATTTCCTTATTTTCCAACTTATGCCTTAGCCTAGTTACATTGTTAATTATATTGTTAAAATTATCGCACTCGCCAGACTTTATGTCTGACCCCCTTTGTTTCCACCTCTTTTCTCCCCCCCACCCCCCAAGGTTCTAAGGGTGGGACTAGTACTAGTGGAGCTTGATTGGGATCTCTTTGGGAGCACTTGGATTTGGATTGCTGAAGTAAAGTTCAGCCTATCATTTTCTTTATGGTTATTTGTAGTAGTGGGATTATGTACTTTGTTTTATTAAGATGGATATTATGTACTTGACTTTGGTTTATGGTTTTTGATGATGTAACCAAACATATTTACCTTCTGCTGCAATAAATAAAGTTTTAAATTTTCAAGTACTGCTTTATATCTGTCTTGTTGTGATTTTCTGTTCTATATTCACTTAAAATGCTCCATGGAAGTTAATGCATTCCCTTTGCGAGTGACATTAATGGACGTGGGGTGTTACATTGTTTGTATGTATGTATGTATGTGTGTGTGTGTGTGTGTGTGTGTATATATATGCATGGCACTCAAAAAGTCAGCTCAACTCAATATTCGTGTACAAGGCAAAGAACAAGTCATCCCAGAATTGAAGAAGCATTCAACACAGTTTCAAATATGCACAAGTGATACACAAACACGTGTATGGTGAAGGAGGTCTCAATTTCCCAGTCTCATATACTACAGCAAGACAGAGTATTCAGTTACATGGAAGCACATGAAAACATGAATATCAATATGGAGTGGGAGCAAGACAAGACAGTATGCAAAGGATGGTACAACTCAAAAATGACCAAAATGCCAATATGAACAGCTCAAGTGCAACAAAGATGAAACAACAAGGCAGTGCCAATATAGATTCAAGAGATAGTCACATATATATATATATATATATATATATATATACAAGCTTGTGTGTATATACACACACACACATATATATACATATAAAATAAGAAGGAATTCTTCTTAGAAAGCATGGAACGCTTGTTAATGGCAACAAGGTGATCTCTTCGCCTGATTTCGCCATGTGTGAGTGTTCTTTACCCTATTATTTTCTCGTCTCCTTATATTCTCTTTCTTTCAGCAACATTCAACGAATTATTTTCGTTGATAAAACTTTTGTTTTCTTTCATTTTAATTCCACGTTTTAAAGTCTGATCTATTTCTTTCTTCAACAAACGCAGATGAACAAATTTCAACAGCGATTTCCGATCTTCTCTCTGATCTGTGCTTCGTAACTGCAGATCTTCCAGATATGATGCGAAGCTGATTGAAAACTGGAGGTCAAGCCATTGGGAGAATTAGGATCTGGCATCACCGAAGAAAGTGTTGAATCACTTCCAATTCCTCATAACTGATCTGCCAGTTCTTCACCATTTTCGTCCATTTGGTATGTTTGTGGTCTTTGAAATATTGCATATGATTTGGGTTGTTGCAGTTTAAAGTTTTCTGTTGATGGTTTTTATTTGCGTTTGAAGGCATGAAAGGACCTAATTCTTTGATTCATTAATTTGGGTACTTGGTTGATCGTGGAAGTAGATTCAGATTTATTTGGTTCAGTTTAATGAAAAACTGCGTGCGATTATGGGGTTTATGGATAGTTTTCTGAGACTGCTTGTCCAGTTTGTTTTAGATCTGAAAAAATGGTTTAGACTTGGATTCTTTATCTTCTAGACAACTTTGCATCTCACTATCCCAAATTAAGTAGAAATTGAAAGATGATCCAGTTCTATTGTCATATGTTAGAAAAACAATGTAACCAGCTCTTGTTTTCTGAAGTGGGGAATATCACTTCTCCAATTCAAAGATATCCTAACATAGTTGTGCACCGCACCTAGTCTGAAGAAAAAGCAGATTGTGCATCTACTAGATAAAGAATAATTTAGATATTTCTACATCTAAATTTAAGCCTGAGTGTGATGCATTTTCAAAAGGTTGCAGTTTATATATAATACATACTGTGTTGGTCGATCATGGAATTGTTATTTTTCTTGGTCTGGTGAACAATGATTTACAAACATGAGAGCCACCTTGACAATGAATTATTCAAAGACTGGTGATTGATGGGGAGCAGTTAAAATGGGGAACTGCTGAGTGTAGCAGTATTTGTGAATTTCTTGCATCATAACTTCTGCCATTTTGTGTCTAAATGATCTAAATATCACATATCCTGGTTGCTTACTACGTACCTTAGTCCTACATCAACAACTTTTTTTGCCACACCTCCTTCAAGCCAATTATGCACCATAGTTCCAGGGCTAAGTTTATTTCCAAAATTGTTGAATGTCTCCTCCTATTTAATGACTTCATAAATATGGGAAGAAGCTATTTTTGAGCTTTCAAGACGAAGTATTCATATGCACCAGTTTCATGGTAATTCATCGGATGCCTCCTCTGGACAAGTTAGGAAAGGAAAAGATATTCAAGGGATATCTTGGGATAGGTTAAACATTACTTAAGAAAGATATAGACAACTAGATTGGAGCAATATAAGAATTATGAGAACATACCAAATTCTGGAGAGGCATCACAAAAGGATTGCCAAGCAGTTGAGAAAGATGAGGAACTTAGTGTGGGCCACTTCAAATCTTGATGTTTACTTTATGTCTTATAATTTTTTTGTGCACTGGTCTGCATTAACTAGGAAAAAAGTCTATAGTGTTGAACATAGCCAGACGTGTGGCACCGTCCCAGAAACACCCTGGAAATTTGTTAGAAGGATTTTCACAAACTCAAGTTATTACACTAGCTGTGGTAAACAACTTACTTATAGCCAATGGATTTCAAGTAGAGTTAATTTGTAAGTACATAGACCAAGAAGGAATCAACTATTGCTTCTGAACTACTCACGACGACAATGCAATTACGAATGCCATAGAAATATATGAAACTGGCAGTGGAATGGTGCATTTCCTGGTGTCAAATAATGATTGTTGCATTCGAATTTTTGATATGGAAAAGTTTCAATTTTCCCAGAATTTTCGGTTCCCTTGGCTAGTAAATCATTCATTACTTAGTCCTAATGGAAGGCTCCTTATTCTCGTGGGAGATAATCCAGAAGGTATTCTGGTGGATGCTCATAAAGGAAAGGTAATTGAAGAGTTGCAGGGCCACAAAGACTACTCACTTGCGCCAGCTTGGCACCCATATGGACTTGTATTTGCAACTAGCAATCAAGACAATGGTATTTGTTAGGGGCTTTGAGTTTACTGTGTTATATGGTGCAAGATCTGTTTACTGGGCAGACCTTTGTTTATGCGTTCTACAAGAATACATCCATATTTAGTTTCATTAAGCACTCTTAAAACATGATATTGGAAGTTGATGTTATTTGTTCATGGGCCTGGTTTTTTGAATACACATGAGTGTTGTGTTCTTTGTAGCACAGTTACGGGTGATGATCTTGTTTATGATCATGCATAGGAGGATCAATTGGCTCAGGTGGTTGCAGTGAGTCGCACACTATAGCGGGATAGTGGCCTCATCATAGGCCAAAGTTATGTCTTTTTATATTGTATTTTACTTGTATTTGCCGTTTTTTACGCTTTTGGTATTATGTAGTAATGGTCAGTATGCTAACCTGTTATTTGTACTGTTTTTTAGTTGATAAAGTGAACCAATTTTCAATATATATATATATATATATATGTATATGTATATGTATATATACACACGTACATATATATACATGTAAATATTAAAATGTAAAATATATCATTCAGGGGCATCTCAAATGTAATCAAGGCTAGACATGCACAGTTCAGGGTACATGGCTAAGGATCAATAAAGCAGAAGCTCGAGGCACTCATGCATGCACAAAACTATTGTACAACAAAGTAACAGTGCAAATACACAAATTGATGCGTGCATGGCTAGCATAGTAAGCCTGTATGAATAAAATAGAATTGCAACAATAAATGATCAAAGCCGTTAGCATGAATGACACAAGCCAAATGTTAATCAGTGCACAAACATGGCAGATACAAGAATAAGAACAAATACAACATACAAAGATATAGTCATGCACAGTTAGGCTTTCTTTTCAGGACCATGAACGAGCAAAAAAATGGATGGTTAAGCCATGGCTCAACCAAAATTGATCAAGATCAAGATGGCAACATAGGCCAAGTTCAGACCAGATAGTGCATAAGTGAACCAACGTGTATACAAGCAAATATGATCAGATTGGCAATAAGGCAAAAATGGTCGAGCAATTTGAGTAAGAAAGAAAAGCTATTTCTTTTCTTAAAATTCTCTATTCAAATAAATGGCATGTATCCATTTTTGCACTGCTGGTCTAGGTTATAATTGGAAATTGGATAATGCAATTCAATGCACCGGATTCACAGAGGAACTTGCAGCAACATAATTAAAGTATGACTTTTGGCAACCAATTTGTAAAGTTTCCAGAATTAGCTGAAATATTTATTTCTAGGAATTGAAAGAGAAAATTCACGGTTTTAAAAGGTTTCCAAAAATTCACAAATTTTTTTAAGTAATGAAAATCATTCATTCATTCATTCCAGGAATGCAAATAAAATTCCACATGTATTTTTGGCAATATCAAATTCACATGTTTGAATTTGTTTCCAGAATACAGCAAACAGTTTTTAGGCAAATCAATTTGTTTCCAGAAATCATATGGATGAGTCACGACATCAAATAAGAAAAGAGAAAGGTTTAATTTGTTTTCAGAAATCTACAGGGCATTCATGGCAAAAATACAATCAATAGAGAAATCACACAATTCAAATCAATGCAACAATCACGTGCAAAATCAGACCAAGACATTCGTGGAAATCAGAGTGTATTTAGGTTTTTTAAACCTATAAATATTACACCTACTTCATCACTGGTAATTTGATCGAAACCAAAAACAACAAACTTGATAAAAAGCACATCAAATCAGAAACTACTCACTATTTCAATCGCAAGATCCAAAAAAATCTCAAAGCAGAGAGCAAGAAGCAATCAAGCACTAGTGAATCATTTTCAAATCTTTCGAAAATCGCGATTTGATTTAGAAGGGAAAATTCCTATTTTTGGATCAGTCGAAGAGTAAGAGAACTTTAGTTTCTAAGTGAAAGGGGTTGTTTATTTTATCACTATAAAGGGAAGGTTTTTTTATTACTATTGTTTTATTTTTGTAATCTATGCACGATTTTCTAGTTTGTCTATAAAACTAGGGGTTTTCTAGTTTGTTTGTAAAACATGGGGTTTACTAGCTATAGGATTTATAGTTAGGCTTTATGAGTTACGGGTTCGTAATTTGAGGAAAATCTAATCTTGAGGATAAAGATCAGTCTAGGGTTTTGAGCGTAGGATTAGAGCAGGAGCAGGGTTTGCGAGTTTAAAGGGTTTTGTAAGCGGGATCTATTTTAGTACCTAGTAGAAATCTTGGGAATGCATAGTAGGCAGGGTTTGGCGAAGCCGGGTAAAATCTTAGTCATTTTTTTCTACAACTATTTTCTTTGTTGAAATATGTGGTGTGATAATTTCTAATAACTCGTAAAAATCCAATAAACACTATTCACCCCATCTAAGGTTAATCTTGATCCAACAAATACTTGTGAACCATTTGATTTTAAATATTTTAAATTATTTAATAATTATTTTCTCTACCTCGTTCATTTTTTGGGACGAAAAGGTTTAAGTGGGGGAGATTATAACAACCAAGAAATTCTGACGTTTTAAATAATAGCTTTAACTGAGATTTTGCTTAAGAATTTATAATTTTATTAATTTGAATAATAAAATGAATGTATTTGATTTCTGGATATGAATTAAAAACACATACGTTTAAACTAAATAATAAAATTGGAATAATTGTTTAGTTTTATAACGCAATTACTAAAACTTGCGTGAAACCAATTAAAACTTAACATTGGAATATTGATTTATAAAAGTAATATTTTTATGAAAAAGTGATCCTATAAATTTATAATAAAAATGTCAACTTTTGCTCGCTCTATTTTAATTGGTTTTTGCGATTGAATTATGATAGCGACAACTGACGTAGCGAAATAAATGTTAAAAACTTAAAATTTAAAATAAATTCGAAATTTTATTTTTGAGATTTGTCTAATTAAATAAAGCGTTGGAATAAATTTCGTAGAAAAATACGCGAGTCTTTTCCATTGGTGTTAATTTAATTAAACATTTAATAAATCGCTACGAATAAAACATCGTAGGAATTTAAGCGAATTCGAAGTAAAAAACACTAGACCATTTTCCGAGCAAGGCAGTATTTTTCATTTTGTAAATTTCGAACGCTCAGTGCCCCGAATCTTTAATTTAGACTGAAAAATATGCAGAATCATTTAACGTAAATGTATATTGATTCAACATTTACTTCCGGCCATCTCCTCTTTTACCTATACTTATCTCCAATTTGTACATATATTAAATTCTGTAGATTTGGTTTTAGAATATGAAAATTTTCGGTACTCCAAAAGTTTTATACCAATTATTATTGTGTGCACTCTTACTCTAAGTCATCACTCATGTCTCTCCCTCTTCTCTAAATTGAATCGGCTCTCGTCGATATATATAAAAAGAAAATTACTCAAAGTTGCATCTTCTTTTAGCATTTCCCTTCCTTTCCTCTTTACTTCTTTCACGCATGGAAAAAATTATTGAATGAAAAGGCCAGAAATTCTTCGTGCATGAGCATGTAGCAAGATTTTCCCTCTCCATTTCCTTTTGTTATGCCTTTCTTCACACACACTTTATAGTGAAACATGCATCCTTTATCTCATGCTTTTTACATGGCTTTCCACTTCTTTCGCAAATTCAGTTCCTCCACCCAAAGCTTTTGTTGCGTCTCCTATCATGGCCTCCATCACTAAGTTCACCAGCAAACACCCCGCCCCTGTAATCCTAGCAAACTCCCCACTTGTTCCCATTTGAAACCCGACCCAATAACCCAACCATGGCCTTCAATTTTTCCAGTGCTTGTCCTCGAGTGCCCCGACAACCGAAGCAGCCCTGCGCGATCTATCTTGTTCCCTTCAATCGGCGAATGATGCTATCCTTCCCCTTCAAACTCCAAACCCGTGAGAGGTCTGATACCAGAAACCCGACATAAAAACGCTTGACCTTCCTCCTGTTTAAGTGCCGTGTTTTTTGGTTTTGTCTTATATATTTAAAAATTTCTATCTTGTGGTATTTAAAAATCTATTCGACCATGTCGGTTTTCACTGTCGGGATTGCTTCTTCTTTTGTACTATGTTGAGTTGATTCCCACTTTGTAAAAAAAATGTGTTGAATTTGGTTACCTTCTCCTTCCTTTTTTATAAAAAGAATTTATCATGCTAGCCGTGCTGATTCTGCGTGACTGGTTTGATAAACGTGCTTGCCTCAAATTTTCCTGTGGCTAATAGTTTCATTGAGAGTTTCCTTGCTTTGTTGTAGTTTTTGTTGAGAGTTCTTTCCCTTCGATTTCTAAAAAAAAAGTAAGAGAAGTTTAGAGTTGCCATTTTGTCTGGGATTTGGTCACTGATTTGATTTGTTGTTTGTACCATTGTCGTGCTAGTTTGAGAAAGTTGTCAGGCTTAGGTGACTAGATTGCGTATCTTGCTATATGAAGTCATGTCCATTATTTTTCTACCTCTGCTTAGTGCCACAAAAGGTGAGTTTATCTCACACTTGACTTACATTTTTTATAAAATCGAAATTAACTCAGCGCATTTGAAAATGTTATGAGATGTATAGGATTGTTTTAGAAAATTTTATTATATGTTGTGCACAGATGTCACATATTTATGGCACGACTGATGCATATGATATGAATTTGCGCAACTAACATGTATTATTTCACGTATATGTTTGACTTGTTGAGGTTATTTATATTGTTCATTTATTTGGTCTCATATTGCAAGTTCCCTATGGGTTGAGATGATACATAAGCAAATCATTTTATAGATTTAGGAAATGAATTGAATCAACTTGAGATGCAGGTTGAAATGATATATACTCAGGATTCGAATTTTAAATTACAGACTTAAATGATACACATCTGTATTACTTGGCCTACGTAGAAAATTATATACGGACATCGTTTGTCTATTTTGGAAATATTTTTCCAAGTTTAAATATATTTTGATTTAACAAAGCTATTTTAAATGTATTTGAATTATAATATTTTTTACATTTTAGATAATTTAAATTATTTTATAAGTAATTTTATAAACCTTTTATTATAGTTTAAAATTAATTAAATTTTAATAAATAAATATAGATTTATAGAAATATAAATATAGATTTTATAAAGATATAAACATTGACTTTCGTAATACTTTAAATTAAGAAAGGTTTAAAGGGAGATTTTGAATTCATTGATAACTTATTTTGTTTAATGACTAGACTGAAATGAAATTTCAAAATAAAGCTAAATTGATATAAGATGTGATTTAGAAAATATTGAAATAAGTTTATATGAAGATTGGTTAGGAAAATGAAACTTAATAATTTGATTTGATAATAATGTGTTAAGAAATTATTTTGAATCTAAGTATACTTGAAGTTAAATATTTTCCATTAAACTTGGAAATTTAGATTTAATTAGCTTGAATTTGTTAAAATGAGATGTAAAGTACATTTGAAACTTAACGAATTTGATTGAAGTAATAAAATCTAAACCTAATTTGAACAAGTCTAAAATATATTGGAATTATAATATATTGTTAAGTTGGAATTATTTTGAAGTGAAGTTTTGATAACTGAGTTGATTATAAGTTGAATTGAACATATGGATATATAGTTCAGAATGGATTAGTGTTTAAAAATAGATTATTTTAAACTAGTGTTATTTTATACAAAACTTATTTACTATTTTACATATTATTATTTTATAACTATTTATATTTCACTTAAATGTTAAACATCTTATAATTATTTTAAAATTTAGTTATTTTTTTTAAATAATTATTTAACTGTTGAGACAAGTCCCACATCGAGGAATTGGAAAATAAATCCTGTACAAATATTAAGAGATCACCCTTCACATTTACCAATTGGTTTTGTGATAATTCAGGGTTCTCTATTATGGTATCAGAGAGGGTTTAATTCGTGTGCATCTACCACACTTGTCCCCGTCACCCAATAAGATCTCCACGTGTTAGGCTCATGATATGCCACACGTGCGGGGGCGTGTTGAGACAAGTCCCACATCGGGGAATTGGAAAATAAATCCTGTACAAATATTAAGAGATCACCCTTCACATTTGCCAATTGGTTTTGTGATAATTCGGGGTTCTCTATTATTAACTATTATATACAATATAGTCATTTTGATCAAACTGCATTATGTAAATCTATTTATTTTAAATTAAACTATTTTATACTATATTTACTATATTTAAATAAAAGTCTATTTCTAATCCGAGCTATTTGATCTGAAATGTTTAGTATGGAAATTTTGGAATCATGACAATTGTGATAGAAATTTGAAATCAAATGTAATTCTCGTTAACGAATTATTTGTATATATGAAATCTGAAGCCTTGAATGGAATCAAAGAATGAATAGATTGAAATGAAATTTATAGTGTTTAAATATCTGAACTTAAATTGTTTAAATATAAAATCAATATCTAGAGTTAATTGATTCATGATATTTTGAACTATGGTTTCAAATATAAATGTTCACGGTTTGAAATAAGCATTTGATTGTTAAAGATACCAGAGTCTGTATTAACATACTGTCTTTCAATGCCGATACTACTTTAACAACTGTGCACATGGTGGAAAATCCAGAATGAAGTAAGATGGTCTAGCGAACGATACTCGAATGAAGTAAGAGAATGATGATGGATAGTCTTGGTCTTCAGGTCAAAATTAAAATAAATAAACCAGGTGCCATACCCAGGCCTAGTGAGGTTGCTCCTCCCATCAGACACACTTCTTCGATACTATACATAATAACCCAGAATTTCTGAACCAATTTAAAATTTTTATTTTAGCTGTTTTAATGGGGTTTGAATATTTAAAAATGATTTATTTTAAAAAATAACGACTAAAAATTTATTTAAATCGAAGTCAGAACGTTTAATTTTATTTTAATTATAATGGAGTTTGAAATGGCGCGGTAGTTTGAAAATTCAATTTTAAACTTCAACTGAATAAATAGAAGTGAAAATTAGGCACAGATCGCTAAAAGCAACTTAATTAGGTTCACATCCAGTCATAGTTTAAAATATAAACCCGCCTCCTATTTTTGAATTGTCGCCTCCTATTTTGTTGTATCTATTTCCATCTTTTACGGTTCCGCCTTTGGCTTTTTTGGTTACGCCTCCCTTATTTTTTGCCAGAAAAAATGCGGCACTGAGTAAAAAAAATTCTAAAATCTGGAAATAATCCCAGAAGTCCACACCAAGAAAAAAAAGTTTCATATATATGTGTAGGTATTGCCAATACTTGCAAACATACACTACAACAAAAACACCATATTACAACTTTAATTTTACAACGGTGGTAAACGCACCGTTATAATAGATGGGTTTTTACAACGGTGGTAAAAGCACCGTTGTAATAAATGGTTTTTTACAACGGTGGTATAAACATCGTTGTAACTACAACAAAAACACCATATTACAACTTTAATTTTACAACGATGGTTAAAGCACCGTTGTAATAAAGGCCTATCACAACTTTTATTTTTTGATTGTTGTAATGTATGACTATATTTTAATATTAATTATTTTCATTAAATAATTTTTAATAATTAATATTAACAACTAATTAGTAATTATTAATTAATAACCTATATATTAATATTAAATATTTAATTAAAAATACTTCAATAAATAAATAAATCATTCTAATAATTAGTAATTGACAACCAATTAGTAATTATTAATTAATAATCAATAAATACATATTAAATATTTAATTAAAAATACATCAATAAATAAATAATTCCTACTATTAATTACTAATTAACAACCAAATAGTAATTATTTAATAATAATCAATATATAAATATTAAATATTTAATTAAAAATAATTATTTATAACTACTTCATTATTAAGTACTAGTAATTAATTAGTAAGTAATAACTAATGAGCGGTTAATAATCAATTAATTAATAATCAATAAGTAAATAACAATTAATAAATATTTAATTTATAATTAATCATGACTATTAGTAGTAATTAATATTTATTATATAATATTTTTTAATAAGTAATCGTTGTTGAAAGTTTTTCCAAAATCTTTTGTCAAATATGATCCCTACGGAGGGGGGTGGCAACCCCCCAAGGTGGAGGTGCGGGGGCAACGCCCCCGCTAACGGGGTTCGACCTGCCCGGTCAGGTCGCCGGGGTCCAAGGGGCAGCGCCCCGTCCGAAACGGTACATTTTGTGTAATGTTGAATTTGAATCTCACTCAAAATTTAACAACAATCGTTAATTAAGTAACAATTGTAAGTTAAAAATCAGTAGTAAATAATAATAATAATTTATAATTAACTAAAATAATAATTGAAATTAATGATAAAAACATATATTAAATAAGTAATAGCTCTGCGCTGCAGCTATTTTTAGGGACAGTTTAATAGTTCAATCCAAATTTTAAGCGGAAAACCAAAAAAAAAATGGCTCAAACTACTTAAGTTTAAGCGGGAAACCGAAAAATTAGCACCGACCTACTTCGTATTTTTTTAACAGTTGCGTCCACCCATTCTTTCCCTAAATCAATATCGACCAGCCTCTAACCATTCGTTTCCCCAAATCAAAAACTAAAACGCAATCGAGCTTTCCTATCCTACAATGGTGACTAGGGTTTCCGCCGCCCCATTCTCTTCCTCAGTTTCCGCTCTTTTGCTCTTCTTTTCCTCGTCATATCCATTCCTCTTGTCCCCTCTCTTCTCCCCATTTCAATCGCTGCCTCTAAAGTCATCATAGCCAAAAACCCTAATCGATTTTTCTTGCTCGTAGTCAACCATCGAAAAACCCTAATCGATTTTGCCTTTGAAGCCATCAAAATGATTTCTTTATGTGCTTGTCTGCCTCATCATCTTCGACATCATAGTCTAGAAAAACATCGCTGTCAGATTCATGACGGAGTTAAAATAGCCGGATCCCGCTCCCTTTATGGATTTTAGATCGGCATTAAAATATCGTTTCGAGTATACTCACTAAGCTGAAAACATAAATAAAAGATTCGACTGAAAAAGGAAATCTATTTCCAGGTTGTTCCTTATGCAGAGATGCGTTGGATTGGTATGTTCTAGGTAAGTATTAATTTCAATACTGTTATTACATTTTTTTTGAGCTGAAGTTGGATTGGTATGTTCTAGGTATGTGTTAGCTTGTTTGCTCTTTCAAAGGCGCTGTTTGTGGAAAACAATGGTTTGGGGTGCCGTCTGTTTGTTCACGGTGTTCCTGGGTTTGGCAAGGTGATACTGGATGGCCATACACCATCTGGAAGACCTCCAATCACATTAGATATATTTTATTTTATTTTGATTTTTATCGATTATCTCCCTTCTATGTAAATATTAGATTGTGAACAATGAACTGGTTTCCCCTATTTTTCTTGTTTACTGGTTTCCCTTATTTGACCAGTAGAGATTGTCCTGTAAAATGAAAATTCAACTTCTATTATCATCCAGATGTAAGTGACTAAATTTACATCCGTTTCCCATAGTTTTCATAATGTTTTGTATATTTCTTGCAGAAAGTTTATTTTCATCTAAACCACAAAGGAAAACCTGCTGATTTGGTGGAATGTTTATTTTATTTTTGGCTCACAGAGGGACGAACGAAATCACTATAATGGGGTTCCTCCATAGCAGTAAGTATGTCTTCAATTTCACAACTTGATGATTCCAAATTTCCAATGGTTCAATTTCACAGCTTGATGATTCCAAATTTCCAATGTTTCAATTTGAGATTGTTTTTTTTCCTTTCTGTTTGCATATTGGCAATTGATGGTCATTTGCTACAACTAGTTGTTTAATATTGTGACGACCCCAAACCTCCAGTAGGTGAAAGTAAGGAATAATCATATGGAATACAACATAAATATAACAATACAAATCACTGATACAACATAGCAGAGGAAATACCATAGAATAATAACATTATAGCAGCGGAAATATAATGTCATAAACCACAGAATCCCAACAGTCACAGAATCCAAATTATTACATCAAGTTTGCAGAAATGGAAATAAGTTCCAACTCCCAAAATAAGCAATACGAAATGAAACAAGTCTAATGACTGAACTTAAAGATAGAAAAATGCAATAGAAGTAAATGATAGCTGTCCTCAAAGCTCCAAGTCATCACCTCTCCGCAAAAGCAAATCCAAGAAAAGATAATGAGCAACTCCAAGACAAGACTCCAAGCAAAGAATGAACCTGTTTACTTGGCTGCCCGTGCAGAAAAGTGGGCACCCGAGTTTGCAAAAAGGTGAAACAAACTACGGGTCAGTCATGGGACTAGTATGAGAATTCATAACTAGTTTAGTAATAATAATATGACACATCCAAAGACCACGCCGCTAATGCGGAACGAGTTTACTCAATGGATTGTCGTGCATAATTTAAAGTGTCAGAACGTACAACATCGCAATGCTTTTTAGAAAAATGGAATCACCATAAGACTCAAGTCCCATCACACAATGCAACGCACACCAGAGGATAGAGTTTTCCCTTATGGTGATTAAACATGCTAAATACGGAAAATACGAGTTTAATATTATTATTAGTGTATAATAAAAACATTTCAAAATAAATGTATCAATCCTAGGAAACATAGTACCCCATCCTACTATATCTCCATACTAGTAATACAATCAAAACCGTAGGGTCGTATTTGGAATTTGGATTTCCATCTGAGTCAAGGCTAGGGAGGAGATCCTTACCGATTCGAGACACTCTAGCAATGCCCCAGGATTGGTACTCCGTCCAACCCTTGGATAGCTGCAGGGCCGGTCCATACGTTAACGCTTAATGGATTAGTAATTCCTGAACACACGCTTCCCGGTCCTTTTGGACCTATAATACGGCCAGTGGCGACCGCATAAATCGAGGCCTCGAAAAATCCAACAACCACAATGAATAAATGCCAGCGCTGGTAGGTCCCTGGCACCACTCTAGCTAGAAAGAAACGTGTGCACTCCCTGCGTTCCCTTCTCCCGTTTTAGACTCCGCCGGTGTGTGAGGCTTGTGAAGTCACGTCATACACAAAGCTATGCCTAAGCAGGCTATGCTTTGATCATCCCACAAGGCCTGCTTTTCAACAAAGCCTTGATCTCATGCATCTTGGCATGCCACATCATCAATCCATACCATATCATTGATTTCTGCCAACATATAACCTCTGAGCTCGTACGTCTCAGAGAAGGGTGTAAAACACCAAACAGATATATGTTTAGCAGAGGTCAATAGATACAGTGTAAAGGAATACCACGTCAGACATGCAATCCATTTACGCTTATGCTCTGGGTCTGAGCGAAAGCCAAATCCGTTCAATCAACATGTTCGTTCGAACGACGATCATGACCTCAAATTGGGAGCAAATCAATTCAAAGCCTCAATCGCTGTCTTCCTGAGGGTAAGATTGACGGTCTTCATTAGTCGTCGTCTTCTTCAATTCTCATCGTCGTTTTGATTATTTGGAATGAGATTAACTCGGCCTTTCCAAATAATCTTCGTATATATATATATATTTATAGAAAACTCTTCCTTATCGTTATTTTTAATTTATAACGATTATTTCCTATTTTATTTAATTAAAAATAATTAAATCTTAAATCCACGACGATTCAGGTCAATATCGATTCTGGTGCTATTTTCAATCAATTTTGATTTTCACATATCTCAAAATCTAACCGTTGGATTTTGACGTATTATATATCGTTGGAAAGATTTTTCCAAGATGGTCCTAGCGGTTTCCGTTTCAAGAAAATCCGACGGTTGGATCTTCTTGTATAGTCATTTAAAGATATAATTTTAAAACGCGAACTATCGCGCTCGATTCGTTTAATTTTAATTATATTTATATATAAATATATAAACGTAACCCGTTTAACTCTTTATTCTTAAGTATATTTTCCTTCTTTATCCTTTCATCCCTTCATTTACAGGGAAATGTAAATCATACTTGAATGATGAATTCTTCCTTTTTGATTCTTTTAATTTCCTTGACTTACGGCAAAATGTAAATTATATTTCATTGTCCAATTCCTTCTTTTAATTCCATCCTTACATGTAAAATGTAATTTATAATTCATCATTCTTAATTACATATAAAAATACAAATTTTATTTACAATGTGAATCGTACTTCTTGTTTACATTATAAAAATGTAATCTTTATTTACAAAGTAAATCCATACATTCATTTCATAGAAAAAAATGAAATTTCATTCATGCGGGTTAAATTCATTCATAATTTACATAATAATATGTAATTCATTTCATACGATGAAAATTCATTCATAAATTACATATAAAAATGTAATTTACTTTATGCAGACTAATTTCATTCATAAATTATAAAATAAAATGTAATTTATTTCATGCGATCTTAACTCATTCATAAAATGCATAAACAAATGTATTCTATTTCATGCGATGTTAATTCATTCATAAAATACATATAAAAATGTAATTTATCTTATGAGGTCTTAATTCATTCATAAAATACATATAGAAATGTATTTTATATTATGCGGGCTTCATTCATTCATAAATTACATAAATAAATGTAATTTATGTCGTGTGGTCTAATTTCATTTATAAATTACATAAATAAATGTAATTCATGTCATGCGGTCTAATTTCTTTTATAAATTACATATAAAAATGTAATTCATGTCACGCGGTCTAATTTCTTTTATAAATTACATATAAAAATGTATTTTATTTCATGCAGTCTAAATTTCTTTAAATTACATTATAAAATAACGTAACTTATCCTATGGTCAATTCTCTTTTTATTAACATCATAAATAATGTCACTTATCCTACGGTAAATTTTCTTTTTATTAATATCATAAATAATGTCACTTATACTACGGTCAATTCTCTTTTTATTAACATTATAAAAATGTCAATTCATCCTACGATATCATTCTTTTATCTTAACATTATAACTAATGTTAATTTCCTACAATGTAAATCCCCTTTTTATTTACATTATAAAATAATGCAAAATTATCCTACGTTGTGATTACTATATAATTTACATTAAAAATAATGTAAAATGGACATACGGTGAAATTCATGTATATTTACATTAAGAAAAATGTAAATTTTACATACGATGAAATTTCTATATATTTACATTAAGGAAAATGTAAATTCTCATTCTTGTCACATTTTCTTGAATTTGCATTCAACAAAATGTAAACTTCTATTCTCAAGTTACAACATAAAATCCATTCTTCTTTACAATGTAAAATTTACTCTTTAAACACAATGTAAAGTCCATTCTTTTTAGTACATTAAAATTAATGTAAATCTTCCTACGGTGAATTTTTTTTTTGTATTAACGTTAAAAATAATGTTAACAAATCCTACGGTTAAATTCACATATATTAACATTAAAAATAATGTTAACAAATCCTACGGTTAAATATTCTCTTTAATTTACATTAATAAATATGTGAATTTTCATACGGTAAAAATTTCCTTTTTTACATAAATAAAAATGTAAACTCCTCCTACGGTGTATGTTCATATATATTAACATTAATAAAAATGTAAACTTTTCATACGGTGAAATTCTAACGTTAATTTACATAATAAAATGTAAAATTTATGTCATCTCCAAATTTCAATATTTTATTTACATAATAAGATGTAAATTTTATGTCATCGTAAATTCCAATATTCTAACATTAACAAATATGTTAAATTTGTCATACGATGAAATTTCTTATTTTTAACATTAACAAAAATGTTAAATTTGTTATACGATGAAATTTCTTATTTTTATCATTAACCAAAATGTTAAATTCTCTTACATTTCAATTTTACATAATAAAATGTAAAATCTAACACAAGTCGCATTCTTATTTTATTTGCATCAAATAATATGTAAATTGAAATTTCTTTTTTAATATTAACATTAAAAATGTTAATTTATACATGCGATTAAATTACTTTTTAATATTAACATTAAAATGTTAATGCCATCATATGGATAAATTACTTTTTATATATTAACATTAAAAATAAATAATGTAAATTTTCATACGTTGTAAATATTCTTATTATTAACATTAAATATAATGTTAATTTTATCATACGTTGAATTACTTATCATTAACATTAAAAATAATGTAAATTTTATCATACGTTGAATTACTTATCATTAACATTAAAAATAATGTAAATTTTATCATACGTTGAATTACTTATCATTAACATTAAAAATAATGTAAACTTTATCATACGTTGTAAATTACTTTATTCACATAAATAAAATGTGAAATTCCCCTACGGTCAAAATTACTATTTAATCTACATGGAAAAAAATAATGTAGATTTATACATGCGGTGAAACTCATATAAATTTACATAACAAAATGTAAATTTCATAACATCGCAAATTTCTTACTTTAATTTTACATAATTAAATTTCAACATGCGATGTAATTTCTCATACGATGTTATTTCTTATTAATATTAACATTAACAAAAATGTTAACTTACATCCTACGGTGAATTTTATAATATTAACATCAAAAATGTTAATTTACATGCGGTGAGTTTACTTCCTATTAACATCAAAATAAACGTTAATTTTTTTCTCTCTATTCCCATTTTACATAAAAAGAGAATGTAGATTTCATCACAAGTCACATAACAACATCTAGACACAACAACAGGATCAGATGCAATGACTAACATCGAAGTAAATTTCAAGATGGGATTTCACATAGCATATACAAAATCAACATAGCATGGTTAAATAAATAACACATAATTAATTAATTTTAATTAATTCTTAATTCAAATTTAAACCTTAAAATTTCAGATCTAATCTCATGTCGTTCTAATCAATTTAGATTCAACAACATACGGGGTGAATCGTTCAGATCCATGTTCTAAATATCATGTTTTTTTTCTTTTAATCTACGATCAACAACCATGCAAATAATAATTTAATAATTAAATTATATTTAAAAAAAAAATCTCATAGTGTTTGGTCTGAGGAGATGCTTCAAGTTCGATTAGATTTGATGTTCGAATTCACTTGGTTTCGGATCTGGAACAATGCCAATGCAAATTCAAAGGAAAAATCAAAATCAGGCCTTTAACAACTGCTGCAGCAACGCTTAAAAGCGTGGGGAAATCTAAAATAGAATTTACCTTAGAACGTTCAAAACTTCAAATTTGATTTTCTGGAGTTGTAGGCGATGGTTTCACGAACCGTTTGTTGGAGGTTGTCCGGCTTGGAGAGGTCTACCTGCGCCGGAGAAGGGAGGAGGTGCGATCGCCGTGGTGGGGCCCGGTTTGCAGCAAACGGCGGCGGCTTCTCTGCCTTGGTGGCAGAGCTACGATGCACGAGAGGTGCTGGGACTTGTCGGAGATCGAAGAGCTCGGGAAGAGCTTCGAAATGAGTACTCACACGCTAAATTCCGTTAAGAAACAGAGGAGAAAACTGAGAATGAAGTTTTGAAGAGTGGTGGGTTCAAGTGGCGGCTGAAATGAGAAGAGGAAGGACGATGAACAGTGTTTTCGGAATATATAATATTATATTAGGTTATCCTAATCATTATTTAATAATTTAATTAGCCCGTTAAAGCCCGTTTTGGTCCGAACTCCGATTTAGGCCTACTTACTGTCGTTCATAAGGTTTTGATGCCTTCTGAACGCAATGGAACATGTTACAGGACCCAATTCCGAAATTTATTATGAGTTTTGAAATAATTAGATTATTTTATTAATATTTTAATGTATACCGTACATGAAAATTCACCGAGGTCACAAATTAACTTCAAAAATTCTCGAAAAATATATTTTGCTCATTTTTAGCTTTGTTTTGATGATACGAATCCAACAAAATTTATTTCGTTGAATTCTGAGACATTTTGAAAAATGGCTATTTTTCAGTCAATTAATTTTGACCGAAACTGACTAAATACTGTTTCTTTTGCCATGCTCACGTACTAGCTCGGAAAATTCTAAAATTTGAAACCTAGCAATAATTTAATATTTCGAACCCAACAAAAGTGGTTTCGTCAGAAACGGACACTATTTGAAAAATCACTATTTTCTATGGCTATATATTTAATATTAAAAA
Source organism: Allium sativum (assembly GCA_030737875.1). Taxonomy (NCBI): domain Eukaryota; kingdom Viridiplantae; phylum Streptophyta; class Magnoliopsida; order Asparagales; family Amaryllidaceae; genus Allium; species Allium sativum. The sequence continues at coordinate 963,451,196 of CM060916.1, forward strand.
TACATTTTCAAACCAATAATTTCTGAAACTCAAAATATATAAGTGTTTATACTTTTCAAATGCAGAAACGTCATTCCGGACTCAATGGAAGTGGTTTCGAGTTCAAATTCCTTCGTATGTGAAAAGTAGCTTTTTGGACCATATATATATAATATAAATTCTTACAGCGACCTTTCAAAATTTTAAATTTGACATAACTTATAATCTAAAATTTGAATTTCTCAAATTCATTGCATAGATATTGACAATACGAACCTAACATTTCTTGTTTTATCCAATTTCGTTTTAGAACCAATTTTATACAATTTTTTCAAAGTTCAAAACTAAAAATTGAAATTACCGCACCCTTTCGGGCTTGGAATGGAATTTATATAAATTTTAATGGCTTTCTTCAAATAAAATAAATTTTTAATCATTATTATTTAAAATAAATTATTTTAAATAGTCAAAACTCATTAAAATCACTTTAAATAAAATTTTAAATTTACCCCAAAATTCAGGGTTGTTACAAATATGCAGGTTGCTATTATGAATATCATTTGTAATTGTATGCCTGAATTGCTTCTTTTGAGTGATCTGTTCAGCTTGAGCAATGTTATTTGTTGTTCAGCTTGAGCAATGTATTTGAGTGAAATAATAAGAATACAAAGAAATAAAAGATTGAAATGGATGCCAGCATTCCATTTTGGCAGCTGCGTTCTCTCTTATTTTTTTTGGTTTTTTATTCTTCTCTTCTCTTTTCAATCTAACAAGAAAATTCATATCATTGTTTCAGCTTTAGGTTACCAAAAGAGTTCCTTCCGATACGCCTTTGATTTTTGAAATTCAGGTAATTTCGCTTGATTTGATTCTTTCGTTGATTGGGATTTTGATTCTAATTAGACAATGCGCTTGTTTTGATTTTTGTTCCTTTTGCAGAGCAAGCATCATGTTGTTTTAGATGTATTATTGTTGATTTTCACCGTTGCAATAGCGCATGTATGTCTCGTGCATTCCACCATTGCAATAGCGCATGTATGTTGAAATGCAAAATATATATGCATTTGGGCATCACTGTACTCATGAATGAATGCACAAGGATATTTAACGATGAGCATGATGTTGAAATGGATGATCGATTGGGGATGCTGGAGCATAAAGACTCGGTGTATGTCAGTTGTAATATGTACTACTACAACAGTGAAAAAATGTTGTAATATGTATTACTACAACAGTGCAAAAATGTTGTAATATGTATTACTACAATGGTGGAAAAAAGTTGTAAAATATACATATTACAACGGTGTTGCAACAGTGTAAAAACGTTGTAAAAGATATGAGTCTATTACAGCTTCTTAATACACGACGGTTTGCCCACCGTTGTAAAATGTATATTACAACGGTGTTCCACCGTTGTAATAGGGTCATTTTGTTGTAGTGATATATGCAATTATTACGTAAAGGAAATTATGCTAACGGTTTGCGTGCAGATATGTTGCACAGATGTGTGCATGTTTTGAATTTACTTGCACAGTTGAATGCAAATAAAAATGAACTGAGTTTAACTGTTATGAAATATTGCATAATTTTATGCAAGAATAATGCAGTACTTACACAGAAATATGCCAAAAAAAAAAAAAAAAACGTGGATGCAACACTAAAATACTTGCACATATATATGCAAGAAATTGGAATTCATGCATATAATTATGCATTTAACTGCATTTTTTCGTTGTTTTTTCCACGTGTTTTTTTATTTTTTTTGAGTGATTTTTTATCGAATGCATTATTTATTTAAATAATAATTTTCGTATTTATTTATTTTTTATTTGGTTTTTGATCTACTTTTGAAAAATAGGGACCTAATTTATAATAAGTTTATAACCGGATGTGAGCCTAAATTTGAAACTTAATAGGGACCTGTAAAAAACGCACCCTATACAGAATTCAAAATAAATTGAATTTCGGTAAAACCAGAAAAGTTAGAATCTATTTAACTATATCTTTCTAATGAATGTGAAAATTTCAGATTTCATAATATAAATTGAAAGTTATGTCCAATTTAAAATTTCATATATTCGCTATGGAATTTATATATTTTTTAATATAATATATAACCCTTAAAAATAGCCATTTTGCAAACGACCTCCGTTTTCGATGAAACCACTTTTGTTGGATTCGTAATGTCAAATTATTATTAGATTTCGAATTTCATAATTTTTGGAATTAATATGTGAGCGTGGTAAATTTAAATATGTTTGGTAATTTCAGTTTGAATTTAATCAACTCGAAAAAGGGCTATTTTTCAAACGTTCTCCAAATTCGATGAAATTAGTTTTGTTAGGACCGTATCGCTAAAATATAGCTAGATTTATTTTTCTGTAATTTTTGGAGTCAGTATGTATCCCTGGTAAATTAAAATGTGTGTTCAAATTCAACATATATTGATTTATGTTTTAGTTTTCATAAAAAATGATCGAAGTAGTCGAATTGTCTTATGAAACATATCCCATTGTGTCCGGAATGGGGTTATTTAGCTAGGGGAGATAGTTGTTGGGTTTGATTTTGTAACACCCTAGAATTTTAACGACACTAAAGATGATGAATTAAAGAATAATTACTGTGAAATACACTGTTAAAAACGAATTAAGGTAAACTTAATTTAATATTCATTATTAAGTAAAACGGACTACGCCATTGTATCCGTCTCGAAATTCTGGTCAAAATAGACACCCGGTTTGCGTAAATCGGACACCGTATGAAGAAGTTATTAATGTTTGAATTTGTATACGCATAGGAAATATATATATAAATAATAAGTCCAAAAAATCAAAAATGGGTCCAGAAATTCAAAATTTGGTTCAAAATTCGAAATTTGGGAAGGCGGCAGATTTCCCTCTCAGATGGGTCTACCCACTTAAAGGGGGATTAACCCATAGGTTGACCTACCCAAAGCGGGGTTGACCCATTGGTCTACCCACTCAAAGGGAGGTCGACCCACCCCTGACAGATCTAGATGAAATACTTCGTTTTGTATCTAGACACCTTTCTGAGCAAGATTCATTGAACCCTAGGCTATATAAAGGACCCTAGACCGAGGTTTTATTCATCTAAAAATAATGCTGATGGCGAAGCTTTGCTGCAACGAAAATTAAAATGGCCTTTCTTCATCTAAATCAATTCAAAGAAGATTATACATATTCGAAGATTGCTACAACAAATTCAGCGATGGCTACAACAACTTATTCAACATGTTCTTCACAGTAGTTTGGATCCATTTCTTTAGATCTATTCACAGTGAGTACATGTTATTTTTAGATCTAAATATTTAAATAGTAATCTTTATATGTATGTAAAAAATTTGGATATTGAATCAGTGCCTAATCAGTTCTATTATGACATAACTATCAGATCCGCTTTTATATGTTCGTACCACCGCCATGTTCAATCTTGTCATAATATGCCTATTCAGTTATGCCTATTTCTATCAGTTTATTATTGATTTGTTAATATGCCTGTTCAGATTTTGTTTTCTCCCTCTTTTCCCTTTTTATTTTTATATAGCCAGGCTACCTTCGATCCTAGGCCTAACACTGAAAATGTGAACGTGCAAAATTGGGAATGATAGGGAAAGATATAATTTGGGGGCATAATTGATATTGGAAAGATATGAATATAAGTTTGGGCATAAAATGTGGAAATATACAAATATGGATTTGGGGACACATATCGTGTTGTATAACATGAATATGAATTTCGGAAAACATTGGAAATTATAATTTGGGATAAATTATGTAAAATACGATTTGGGCGTAAATTGGAACATATGTAATTATGAAATTATGAATAGATTGTGACATATGTAAATGTCAATTTGGGGCATAAACTGGAACACATGTGAATATTGATTTAGGCATGGAAACCTATAATTGAATGGAATAATTGTAAATATGATTTGAAAGGGGGGCATGAAAGTCTATATTTGGAATAGGGAAATTTATTTGAATATGCCTAAAATAATGGAACCGTAGTAACGTTTAGACCCGAGGTTAGGTTGCATTAGTGGTGGAAGTCTGCCCGGACCCGACCGACATATCCAGCAGTCACTAATATTGAACCTAATGTGAGAGGTCTAAGTGTGCAAATACGAATCGGGCTAAGACACAAGGTTAGACTCAACTTTGGAATAAGACTTCCCGGACCCGACCAACATATCCAGCATCCACACGTTGTAGGCCTAATATGGGAGGTCTAGCCCATTATAACCATTATTAGACATGTTAATGAATTGGACTACTAAACCTAATTTAATCCATAGAGATTTTAAGTTTATGAACTTAAGTTAGGGTTATGTAAAATTGGATGAGTAGTGGGTGGGTTAAGTAAAATAGGCGGGGAGGTAATATTTACATATAGGCCCACGAATTTAATCCAACAAAGTTATGTAATTAAAGACACCTAGTGGTATGCATAACCGGTGGAAAATATAATAAAGTTATGTAGTTAAATACACCTTGTATGTTAAGCATAACTTGTAGAAATGATAGAATTAGATATGCGTAATAATCTGCTGAGTAAACAATGATAAGTTGTAGCGTAACGACCTGGGGAATTCGTGACCTTGGTTATCGACATAAACTCAATGTCGACTATCCAATCATCGGAAATACCGGATAGTTAATGAAAGAAGTTAGAGGGTTAGGATAGATAAGATAGAAAATTAGAATAGAAGAAGAAGAACATACATTATCAGAGTAACACGAATCTCATAGTGGAACTAATAAAATATAACATTACTTTGAAATAACACTAGTATATGTATACAATAACATTTATCAGAGTACAACACTTACAACATAGCCGAATAAACAATAGCTATATAATCTTGAAGCCTCCTTCTCCAAGCTCTCATTAAATTTGTAAAATCCTGACTATTTGACTGGCTGTACGAATTTGGGCACCCAAGAGTTTAAAGAAAACAAAATAAACTTCGGATCGGTCATGGGACTGGTATGAGTAAACAATTTAGAACAATTTGAGAAAATAAACGATATCTCATAAGACCACGCCGTATAACATGAAATGGGTTTTTCCCTTATGATAATCCAAAACACTTGATTAACATTCAAAATTCTTTTGAAAGAAACGATAATCTTTATATCAATACTCTTTTGATATTATAATAGTGTTTATCAACCACAACTAAATAATCATTAGTAGAACTTTCGTCTCACGTTCCACATACATAATATATAATCAAAAACCATGGGTGCTTATTGGGTAATGAATTCCAACTGGCAAGGCATGGGACCACCTTCCGACAGTGTATCTCTAGAGTGGAATACATTGGGCTCAACAAGAACATCTTGTAACCCAGGCTAAACATGACCGGTCACTCATTTCGCTTGAGTGTACCGAATGTATTATCACCAACGGTTGGGATCAGCAACCATTTCCCGAAAGGGACAGCATCAAAATAGATTATAGAAGTAAATGGAATTTCTCTAGATCAGGTGACAATACACCCTAATTGGCAGCTACCCACTTAGTCATGCGACCTACCCGATTTTATACCATTTCCTAATTATGAGGCTAGAGGCCATAACATATAGATCACACCTTTATTTACTTTGAATGTCACATCTTCATACGCGCCAAATCACAAATTGATTTCCTCAAAAATACCATGGGTATATAGCTAAGAGAAATGAATTCCTCTGCCACCAAACGTAAATACGTTTGAAGAGATCAACTTACGCGATCTATTAAATATAGTCTATCAGACATTCTTCCATACAGGTCGTCCTGGGACTGGACAGACCGAAGGTACTATTCTGTAAATCCATGTTAGGAAATTTCTGCCTAGGATTTACTGAACAATCCTTGCATAACTCCGTCTTCAATTATCTTCATCATATTTGATTCGCACCGCTAATGCCATACAGAGTTGTTTTCAGAAAATATATCTGATCCCGGTCTCTCCATATTGACAACGGAAATGATCAAAATCTTTGATAATCGGTGATTTAACTAACAAAGGAAAACATGTGTACAAACAATAGTCGTATCCCCAAATGGAAATATTACCGATCAATCATCATTTCATTTCCCGATTTCCCATTTATCATTTCCATATATTCATAAATTCCTTATTTTCTAAAATTAGAAAATATACATTATTAACTTTGGGAAACGTTTCCATTTCTGATTCACGCATCAATATCTTCCCACCTCTATCAGTCTCTAACTGTAAACTAGTAAGAGAACAACTTCCCAAGCATCAACCCCGAAGGCTGAAACCAACATAGATCGATACCCAGAAATCCATTCAACTCAGCTAATTCCAGTCTTTTTCTAATTTTAGTAATTCTATTTAAATTCCTAATTCAAACCCCAAATTCCTTTATAATACTTTATTTGCAGAATATTTACTTTAATCTAATTTTTCACATAGAATGTGAAAAATATTTCTTCATATAGTCAAAACAGTTTGATTTCGTATTTAAAAACAATATCACAAAGCTAAATTCTATTTATATTTTTATTTGCAGAATTATTCATACAAATCTCTCTTTTTATTTCTAACACTTAAATCTCATTTCTAATTCCCTTTATATAATTCAATTTATTCTATATAAATCCTTTTATATAATCCTATTCATTTTATATAAATCCTTTTATATAATCCTATTCATTTTATATAAATCCTTTTATATAATTCTATTCATTTTATATAATCCTTTTATATAATTCTATTCATTTTATATAAATCCTTTTATATAATCCTATTCATTTTATATATAAATATTTCATTTTCAATATTCACTTTGAAATTTTCCTTTTTTACATTCCAGTATTTAATATGGTATTTAAAATACCAAATAACATGACCAATGTCATCATAATCAATCACAGATTTTATATCACATCATATATCACAATATATGAAAACATACAGTATTATAATATTGAGGAATCCAGTTGGATCCCTCCAACCTGTCTTCCTGCATTCACAGATGTTAAACAATATAATTAACATCAATTTCATTTCTATATGAAATATTCTGATAAACATAACAAATATATAATTAACGATTATATATATAAGTCTATCTATAATTTCATCCAATTAATTAAAAATTCAACCAACAATCAACATACATCAATCAATCATCATTTATCAATACTAGATTATATTTATAAAATATAAACTGTACAGAGTTAGTGGGATTTACTCACATTAGACGATCATCGTTAAATAACGATAACTGTCAATTGATTCAGACAGACAATTTATTTCTCTATAAATTGTAACGAGCTCCAATTCACCCTCACTCAGTTCCTGATGTAGCCCTCATCCATACGATCCGAACGGATCTTGTTTCGTTTGATTCTGATATCGTATGCGTAAGTTATTAATATTACAAGTTTTAACACATTTAAATATATTTTAACATTTATTAACTATATTAAATAAATAATTAACCACACTAATCCTCGTTAAATCTTACTTTAAACAGTCGCTTATCTCTTTTCTTCCAGCATCCTACAGGCCATGAAAATAAGGCCACTCCCGCACTTTCGAACAACTTTCTCCCTCGATATTCCATTAATCAACACGCCGCTTGCACCATTCAACTCCTCTCTAAATTCTCCATCACCTCATCCTATTCAACCCCAACTCGTGCCATCCAAACAAATTCCATTCATGAGGCCTACATGCAATGCTACAGTGACATTGCATCACTTTATATTTTGTAAAAATCCCAAAATTCATACGCAAGTCACAAATAGCTCCACAAACTTGAATCCATCCACCAAATCAAGCATCGATGCTCCTATCTTCCTTAAACGCTAACCCTAGTTTGCTGAATAAATTTTAATGCCAAAAGAAGGACATCGAACTCAGCATGATATACATCAGTGCGAAGATCTTCTCGCAGCAAATCCAAATATATGAATGCTATGAATTATAGAAACTTATTTGATTTGATTCTTTTTTTTGTAATTCACGAAATTGGTTGTTCTGGAGAATATGGTGGCGGAACATTTTTTTGTTGACTGTGGAAGTAAATGACTTAGGGTTAGAAAGTTGATGGTGCATTTATAGAATAGAAATAACAATTTTATATTAATTTTTTTTTTTTATTTTAATCAGTCGTCGCTTGTATTTGTCCATTAAAAATTCGTATGATCACATATAATACAAAATTCAATAAAAATGGACATGCAGCTGCAGTTCGACATTACGAACCCAACGAAACTTGTTTCGTCGAATTCCGAATCCGTTTGCTCACACAACGTATTTTTAAAGTCAAATTATTGTCTGTTTTTTACATTAAAATCCCATACGGCCACATGCTGACTCCAAATATTATGAAAATTGAAATCTAACAATAATTTAATATTCCGGATTCAATAAAATTAGTTTCATCAAAAACGGAGGTTGTTTGCAAAAATGGCTATTTTTAAAGCTCTAAATAACCCATTTAAATATTTAAAAATAATTAAATAATAATAATTTAATATTATCATATATATTCACATAGAGCTACAAAATACACATATCTAGATTTATAACTCGATATTTAAAAATCATAGATTAAATCGATATTCAACTTATATTAAAAATCCTTTTATAATATAAATAAATCGTTATAAATTATAAAGGAATTCCATAGCGACTTTTCGAAAATTTTATTTGGACATAACTCACAATCTACATGACAAAATCTAGATTTTTCTCTTTCATTAGAAAAATATACTTCACCAGCTCTGAACGTTTCTTGTTTCACAGAAATCCGATTTAAAATGGATTCTGTATATTCGTTTAAAGTTCGAATCGCCAAATTACGAACTACCACGCCATTTCGAGCTCGATTATAATTATAATATAACTATATGTTCAACTGTCGTTTATATAATATATTCATTGATTTAATTCAACTCTAAACTGAATTATATATTCTAAATAATCCAATTCACACAATATTGTGAATTCTACTATTTCCGACTATTCTGAAATTCAAATATATTATTTAATTATTATATTAATTAAGTATTCAATATTATTTAATTCTGCCGATATTCAGTTGAGACGAGAGGCAAACCTTCTTTAAATAATTAAATAAATTATTTATTATCCGTTAAAAATGCGGGTCGTTACATTCTTCCCCCTTAAAAAAATTTCGTCCTCGAAATTGCTAAGGTAGAAAACAAACCCTATTAACTGGGTTAAAAATTATTCGTTTACTTCTTAACTCCAGTTTCACTAAACCAAATTATTTTAAATAAATTATTAATTCAATTCTAATAACAAAAAAAAATTAAAAAATTCTGAAAATTTTCTGACACCCGAAATTTTAGAAAAATTTCGCCAGCACCTCCTTTGTACGGCTCAATCGGTACAACCACAACTTGCCTCTCTGGGCCATCTTCAACCCAAAAGAAAATCAAATAGCCAAGCGTCTTGCCAGATCGACTCATAAATCACCAAACTCATATAAAAATAAACTTGTACCTTTTTATCGGGCATATCATTATATTCTTTCCACCTGCTACCAATTCCGCATATACCAATATCATTCTAATAAAACTCTGATCAATTTATCCTTAAAACCAAATCACTCGCTTATAACCAAGCCAAATTCCATTTTCAAACCAACACTTAACTTATCAATTCAATGTAAGTCTGGATATCTCCCAATCCAATTTAATTTGATATTTTCTATTACATTTCAATTTCCACTTAACTGGTTTCAGTTCCAGTTTGTCTCCACAAATTTCTATTTAATTTGTTTTTGATTTTAATCATCTCTTCCTGGAAGTTTTAAACAACCTACTCTTTCAAAAACCAAATATTCCCATTTCGGAATCAAAACAATTCAAAAACAAAATCTTTGGTAGTAATTCGTCACTTAGAACTCGAAAATGAACACTGATGATGTGGCCAACATCATCAGAGTTATTTCCTAGCTATCAAATTTAGTTCAATACTATATCACTTTTCAAAACTATTTCTTAATCATTTTCACTTTGGAATACATTTCAAAATATTCTTCATAACGCTTGTAAACAATTTAAAATCTCCTAGGATTTTAAAACTCTCATATATTAATTCCAAATCCATTTTCAAACACCTTTCCAAATCTCCAGGGTTTTAATTTCAATTCTGATTTAAATTCTGATTTAATTCATTTCGTAACACTTACACTAATTTTGATTGGTTATTTACATAACCGTTTCACTTATAATCTTATCTGATTATAATCACAACCAACACATCCAATATACTATAATATTTCAAATATCAATACTTTGTTCATATCAAAATATATTTTGGGTAAAATTATTTCATTTGCCCTCTTTTCAAAACATACACTGTCAGTTCATCGTATTCGAGTGTTTATAAAACCCTACCGATACAGTGGATCAAATTGATCGACCAGAACTCATAAACAACTCAACTAATAAATCTCCACAATACAAAACCATTTTATATCAAATAACAAATACGTTCACTCATATATATACACTCAACTCAATCTAGGGTATTACTAACCCCGTCTCAACCGAGTCACACCACAAAGCCAAGGTAATTACTTAACCTTCGGCTCTGATACCACTGTAACGACCCCGGGAATTCGCGACCTTAGTTATCGACATAAACTCAGTGTCGACTATCCAAGCATCGGAAATATCGGATACTTAATGAAAGAAGTTAGAAGGTGAGGATAAATAAGATAGAATATTAGAATAGAAGAAGAACATACAATATCAGAGTAACACGAATCTCACAGCGGAATGAATAAAATATAACATAACTTTGAAATAAAACCAGTATATGTAAACAATAACATTTATCAGAGCATAACACTTACAACATAGCGAAAATAAACAATAGCTATATAATCCTGAAGCCTCCTGCTCCAAGCTCTCAGTATATCTGTAAAATCCTGACTACTTAACTGCCCGTACAAATTTGGGCACCCAAGAGTTTAGGGAAAACAAAACAAAATAAACTTCGGGCCAGTCATGGGACTGGTATGAGTAAACAATTTAGAACAGTTTGAGAAAATAAACGACATCTCATAAGACTACGCCATATAACATGGAACGGGTTTTTCCCTATGAGAATCCAAAACACTTGATTTAACATTCAAAATCCTTCCGAAAGAAACGATAATCTTTATATCAAAACTCTTTTGATATTATAATAGTGTCTATCAACCACAACTAAATAATCATTAGCAGAATGCTTTCATCTCATGTTCCATATACATAATATATAATCAAAAACTATAGGTGCTTATTGGGTAATGAATTCCAACTGGCAAGGTATGGGATCACCTTCTGACAGTGTACCTCTAGAGGGGAATACATCGGGTTCAATAAGAAAATCTTGTAACCCAGGCAAAACATGTCTGGTCACTCATTTCTCTTGAGTGTACTGAATGTATTATCACCATTAGGATCAACAACCGTTTCCCGAAAGGAACAACATCAAAATAGATTATAGAAGTAAATGGAATTTCTCTAAATCAAGTGACAATACACCCTAATTGGCAGCTAACCACTTAGCCATGCGACCTACCCGATTTTATACCGTTTCCTGATTGTGAGGCTAGAGGCCATAACATATAGATCACACCTTTATTTCCTTTGAATATCACATCGTTATACCCGCCAAATCATAAATTGATTTCCCCAAAAATACCACAGGTATACAGCTAAGAGAAACGAATTACTCCGCCACCAAACGTAAATATGTTTGAAGAGATCAACTTACGCGATCTATTAAATATACTCTGTCAGACATTCTTCCATACAGGTCGTCCTGGGACTGGACAGACCGAAGGCACTATTCTGTAAATCCATGTTAGGAAATTTCTACCTAGGATTTACTGAAGAATCCTTGCATAACTCCTTCTTCAATTATCTTCATCATATTTGATTCGCACCGCAAATGCCATACGGAGTGGTTTTCAGATAACATATCCGATCCCGGTCTATCCGTATTGACAATGGAAATGGTCAAAATCTTTGATAATCGGTGATTTAACTATCAAAGGAAAACATGTGTACAAACAATAGTCGTATCCCCAAATGGAAATCTTACCGATCAATCATCATTTCATTTCCCAATTTCCCATTTATCATTTCATATATTCACAAATTCCTTATTTTCTAAAATTAGAAAATATACGTTATTAACCTTGGGAAACGTTTCCATTTCTGATTCATGCATCAATATCTTCCCACCTCTATCAGTCTCTAACTATAAATTAGTAAGAGAACAACTTCCCAAGCATAAACCCCGAATGCCGAAACCAACATCAGATCAATACCCAGAAAGCCATTCAACTCAACTAATTTCCAGTTAGATTCTAATTTTTGTAATTCTATTTAAATTCCTAATTCGAACCCCAAATTCCTTTTTAATATTTTATTTGCAAATTATTTACTTTAATCTAATTTTTCACATAGAATGTGAAAAATATTTCTTTATATTATCAAAACAGTTTGATTTCGTATTTAAAAACAATATCTCAAACCCAAATTCTTTTTATATTTTTATTTGAATAATTATTCATAAAAATCTCCTTTTTTGTTTCTAACACTTAAATCTCATTTATAATTCCCTTTATATAATTCTATTAATTCTATATAAATCCTTTTATATAATCCTATTCATTTTATATAAATCCTTTTATATAAACCTATTCATTTTATGTAAATCCTTTATATAATTCTATTCATTTTATATAAATCCTTTTATATAATTCTATTCATTTTATATAAATCCTTTTATATAATCCTATTCATTTTATATATAATTATTTCATTTTCAATATTCACTTTGAAAATTTCCTTTTTTACATTCCAGTATTTCATATGGTATTTAAAATACCAAATAACATGACCAATGTCATCACAATCAATCACAGATTTTATATCACGTCATATATCACAATATATAAAAAAAAACAGTATTACAATGTTGAGGAATCCAGTTGGATCCCTCCAACCTGTCTCCCTACATTCACAGATGTTAAGCAATACAAATAACATCAATTTCATTTCTATATGAAATATTCTGATAAAAAGAACCAATATATAATTAACAATTATATACATAACTCTATCTATAATTTCAGCCAATTAATTAACTGTTCAACCAACAATCAACATACAGCAATCAATCATCATTTATCAATGCTAGATTATATTTATAAAATATAAACTATACAGAGTTAGTGAGATTTAATCACATTGGACGATCATTGTTAAATAATGATTAATGTCGGTTGATTCAGACAGACAATTTGTTTCGCTATAAATTGTAACGAGCTCCAATTCACCCTTAGTCAGTTCCTTGATGTAGCCCTCGTCCATACTATCCCAATGGATCTTGTTTCGTCTGATTCTGATATCGTATGCATAAGTTATTAATATTACAAGTTTCAATACATTTGAATATATTTTAACATTTATTAATTATATTAAATAAATAATTAACCACACTAATCCTCATTTAATCTTACTTTAAATAGTCGCTCATCCCTTCTCTTCCAGCATCCTACAGGCCGTGAAAACAAGGCCATTCCCGCAACTTCGAACAAATTTCTCCCTCGATATTCCATTAATCAACACGCCGCTTGCACCATTCAACTCCTTTCTAAATTCTCCATCACCTCATCCTACTTACCCTCAACTCGTGTCGTTCGAACAAATTCCGTTCATCAGGCCTACACGCAACGCTACAGTAACATTGTGTCACTTTATATTTTGTAAAAATCCCAAAATTCATACGTAAGTCACAAACACCTCCACAAACTTGAATCCATCCACTAAATCAAGCATCGATGCTCCTATCTTCCTTAAACGCTAACTGTAGTTTAATGAATAAATTTCAAGCTAAAAAAAGGACATCAAACTCATCATGATATACATCAGTGTGAAGATCTTCTCGCTGAAAATCCAAATATATGTATGCTATGAATTATAGAAATTTATTTGATTTGATTCTTTCTTTTTTGTAAATCACGAAATTGGTTGTTTTGGAGAATATGGTGGCAGCACATTTTTGTTGACTGTGGAAGTAAATGACCTAGGGTTAGAAAGTTGATGGTGCATTTATAGAATATAAATAATAATTTCATATTGATTATTTTATTTAATTTTAATCAGTCGTTGCTTGTATTTGTCCATTAAAAAATCCTATGATCACGTATAATATCTAAATTCAATAAAAATGGACATGCAGCTATAGTTCGGTATTACGAACCCAACGAAACTTGTTTCATGGAATTCTGAATCCGTTTGCTCACACAGCGTATTTTTAAAGTCAAATTATTGTCTGTTTTTCATATTAAAATCCCATAAGGCCACATACTGACTCCGAAAATTATGAAAATTGAAATCTAGTAATAATTTAATATTCCGGATCCAACAAAATTAGTTTCATCGAAAAATGGAGGTTGTTAGTAAAAATGACTATTTTTAAAGCTCTAAATAAACCCATTTAAATATTTACATATTTAAAAATAATTAAATTAAATAATAATAATTTAATATTATCGTATATATTTACATAGAATATCAGACAGCTCCAAAATATACATATTTGGATTTATAACTCAATATTTAAAAATCCCAGATTATATCGATATTAAGTTTATACTAAAAATCCTTTTATAATATAAATAAATCGTTATAAATTATAAAGGAATTCCATAGCGACTTTTCGAAAATTTTATTTGGACATAACTCACAATCTACATGACAAAATCTCGATTTTTCTCTTCCATTAGAAAATTATACTTCACCAGCTCTGAACGTTTCTTATTTCATAGAAATTCGATTTAAAATGGATTCTGTATATTCATTTAAAGTTCAAATCGCCAAATTACGAACTACTACGCCATTTCGAACTTGATTATAATTATAGTATAATTATACGTTCAATTGCCATTTATATAATATATTCGTTAATTTAATTCAACTCTAAACTGAATTATATATTCTAAATAATCCAATTCACACAATATTGTGAATTATACTATTTCTGACTATTCTAGAATTTAAATATATTAAATTAATTAAATATTCAATATTATTTAATTTTGGTCACTTTAAAATACCAAACCATCCTTTAAATAATTAAATAAATTATTTATTATCCGTCAAAAATATGGACCATTACATGTAGTGACGGTGTAAATTGAATTTATGATAAAATGAGAAAGAATGAGGAAAACTTGTAAAATAAATAAGCTATATTTAATCATTAATGGTAAGTGACATGTTAATTAGGAAACATGTAAAATGAGATGTACTTAATTTCACATTAAGTAAGAACATGTTATTGTAATGATGTAATCAAGCAAGAATATAAAATAGATTGTGGACTACAGACCTTGGGCCACAATTTAGAGAATAACATGTTGTGGGCTTATTAATAAACTTAAATGGATTAAGTTATATGATTGAAATTAATAAGCAATAGAAAATTGGTAAACTGGAATAAGAATTCAATATGAACGGGAATAATCAAGTTAAGTGGGAACCAGATGAGGTAAGGCAAGAGTGAAAAAAAATGTTTAGACATAGGGTCTAACAACATATTAAAGAAAGGCGCTTGGACCAGTCCGTACGATAGAGGGTGAATAACCCAACGGGGTAGATCATCGAGGTGTTCTAAAACATGAGGGGATCGCACATTCATCTGATTATTAGGACGGCTCCAAAGGACTGGAAAGGGAAGCATGCGGCTTCCTGAAGTACGTAAGATGCTCCTAGTAGTCCTCTATGCGGTGACAGATGTCTAAGGCTATAGTCGCAGAGGTTTGGTCTGCGCGTAACTACTAGGTGGGTGGGCCTTGACTGCATATGTAGCTATGCAGTCAGAATGCTGTAACGGGGTTACACCAGGATGATTCGATGGTAGAGAGTCATGACCAACAAGGATAGTAGACCGTCGGATATCCGTCATCGACCGCCAGTGGGATGCGAAAAGACTAGAGCTAAATCTAAGATATCATTTCACCTTTCACTATCGAGGTACGGGGTTGAGGGTAGATGCCACATGGATGTTTAAATTGGTTGTATTAGGGGCAGTCGCTAAGCTTTTGTAGTCATTACTGGTTGAGGGAGGGCCGAGGTGGGGCCATAGCCACCATGGAAAATAGACCCGAGGAATATCTGTATTTGAAGGCACTTAAAGGCGGCCAGTACAGGTATGGAAAAGCTCCCGGCCGAGTTCCATGTTTCTAGTTTAGCCCTGCCATGGAACTTGGTGCACATTAGAGGACGTGCGATTGAGGCATCGAGCTACAATTACAGTACATACGTGGGACAGTCTAGATACATGCATATCTGCTCTGGGAGGTGTATCATAGACTAGAGGGCATTATTCTGATTATGAATCTGATTTGATCGATGGTGGCAGTCGGTACGCTTACGTAGCATAGTAATGACAAATATATGTGGAACGTAACATTGTTATATAGAGATCTGCATGTCACTCTGGCGTAGGATGAGGGACTATGATCACTACGGTGGAGACCGTGCGAGTGGGTTACCATGGGGTGTATCTCAATATTGAGAGATAGCTACATATATTGTATTAGGTGAATCCATGGGAAAGTAAATGGGTACGATGCGCGTATAAGTCATGAGTGCTATTAACCCAAGTAACCTAATAATCAAGAAAATGTAATGGAACGGTATTAGTAGGGATCATTCTACTTCTGATATACTAGTATCTACGCGGTGCAGAGAAATGTATTTAAGAAGCGCAATATATCATGTTCATCTTATCTTGCTTAGTTCACTGTTACTATTATCTTGTTCTTCCAGTTTTATATATACCTGCCATGATACTTTTGTTTATTTATATTTAAGAGTATCTGGACTCGCCATACTTTATGTCTGACCCTTTTTGTTTCCTCTTCTCTCTCTTCTGTTCCCCCCTCCAGGTTCTCAGGGTGGAAGTGCCTAGAGTTGATTAGGATTCTTTCATCTTAGCTTGAATTTCAGATATAAATGTATCGCTTTGACTTCTGGTCAACTCTCTTATGGCTTCACAGGGAAATATGGTATTATGCTTTAGCACTCTGATATTTTTGGCAACGCAGATTATTTATGTAATTAGTTACTTATGATGTAAACTAAGTATTTAGGACCATGATGTTTTGATTTAAATAAAGTTTGTTTTTTAGTTTTTAATTCCGCTACTATTTTACATGTCTATTTTGTGCTATTATGTTCTTATTTACCTATAACGCTTCACGGAACTTAATGCATTCCCTTAGTGAGTGACATTAATGGACGTGGGGTGTCACATTTGGTATTAGAGCATATGGTTATAAGATCGGATAAAGTATTTTGAAAATGGTTTTCAAAAAGGTCTCAAAAACAAAGTATTTTAAAATAAAAAGTCTATTTTTGAAAAGCATATTTCCCAAAGCTATAAATATCTTCTTGATTCTCCACTTGATTCCTTTCCTTTTTGTTCGGGGAACCGTTTCTTCCCGAAAGGGTATCCCTATTTCGGCATGGTTCCGTAGGCATGTCAAAACCACGGTACATGTCAAAGGGTAAAGAAGTGCCCAACCTCCATCTTTAGCCATAGTGGTTTCTCCTGCAGCTTATTTTCTTTCAAGCCTCATAAGAATTTCCGTGCGATGGAGGCAGCTTTCAAGAGACTAGTTTGCATGTGGAAAAAAAAGGAGAATAAGCGAGTCAGGGCTAAAGAGCACAACCCAAAGAAGAAAAATTAATGATGGCTTAAGAAGGAAATATAGATGAAAGACGAAATA
This sequence comes from Allium sativum, assembly GCA_030737875.1. Classification (NCBI taxonomy): domain Eukaryota; kingdom Viridiplantae; phylum Streptophyta; class Magnoliopsida; order Asparagales; family Amaryllidaceae; genus Allium; species Allium sativum. The sequence goes on from CM060916.1 coordinate 963,468,997, forward strand.
AGGAAATACTATAACTTCGGAACAGTGGGTCATCTAAAAAAGGATTGCAGAAAGAGGAAAGGCGTTGTTACCACATTGGTAAGGTGGGACGCCTTATTAAGGAGTGCCCAAAGAGATAGGGACAAGGCTAGAAGGAAGGAACTTCTAGGGGCAAGCTAATGTTCACATAGCTAGTGGACAGGATAAGGGTAGGAAAGTTTCCATTGAATGATTTATTTCTATTTCTGATCATCCTATTAGGATTCTTTTTCTGGTGCTTCGCATTCTTTTGTATCTGATCTTTTAGTTGAGTCTCTGCACCTAGATACTAGTATGGTTTTGGATACTGTTAGTGTCTCAAACTCGTTAGACGTATGACTCATTTATCGAGGATTTGTTGGGGATTGAGAATTTCTATGTTAGGCGTCGAGTTTGGTTACGACGCATATGTTCTTGATTTCATATGATACGGTTTGATTCTAGGGATGGATTGGTTAACTGCATATATGTAGCCATTCTAGATTGTGAGAGGAGAGTCGTTAGACTTCTGACTTGCCATAGAAAGACTCTCGATATTTCTAATGACCCCAAACGAGTCTGTCATGCTTAGTCTCCTAGTACCTCTTGAGAAATCTATCGCTAATTTGCGACATGTGACTCCTAAAGGAAAAGAGGGAACTTGATAAGCAATTAGGGGAGCTACTTGAGAAGAGGTTTGATAGGTGAGTCATATCGGGATTGGAAACCTATTGAAGATTGTAACACCCCACCTCCACTAAGGTCACTCATACCAGGGGAATGCCTTAGTTTCGGTGAAGTATTTTAAGTGAATATAGAACAGTAAAATTACAACAAGACAGATATAAGTAATACTTGAAAATTTAAATCATCATTTCATTGCAGCGGAAAGTAATACATGTTTGGTTACATCACAAAACCATAAATGAGAGTCAAGTACATAATATCCATCTTGATAAAATAGAAGTACATAATCCCTCTACATAACTAATAGCCATAAAGAAAAGATAAGCTGGGCTTCACTTCAACGGTCCAAGCTCCAAAGGATAGATACAGCAATCCGAACAAAGCCCACTAGCACCAGGCCCAATCTAATAACCTGGGGTTGGGGAAAAAAGATAAAAACAACGGGGTCAGACATAAGTCTGAGTGAGTCCTATAACCCTAACAATGCAATCATTAAAATAACCAGAGAAGACATAAGTTGATATACGGTAACGACTGGGGATGCGTGGCTACACCAAGCAGCTTGGCAAACTTAGGATAAACTAAGATAACCGTAAAGACGCATTTACCCACCCAAGGATAATTACTAAATTACACCGCCCCAGACCTACTCAAAGATAATTCCTACACTGCACCACACCAGTTATACCTACCTAAGATTAATTCCTACTTAAAGGTTGATCCCACTAAATGTACTTAGTAATTTTTACCCAGTAGTTTCTAGTACCCCTACATAGGTGCCGTCTGCCCCTATCATGACTAGGTGTACCCACTACTCCCAAGCGATCGGCTCCCTAACGTAGATACCCGTGCTGGTCCCACAATGGGGTGTATCATTTCCCCAAAGTGGCAACCTGATAATATCAACGGTGCACGGCTTTATATCTACACGATGTAACAACGATTTACTAACCAGCCCGGGTCCACACACGCATATGAAACCCGTTGGTCCTACGTTGCCACCGCTAACCCGTTTTTGGCCTCTTATAGTCAAGCCCAATATGCGTGTCCCGTCACTCGACTTGGGTCGAGCCCACAAAGATACGTTTGGGATATTGGTTGAGATGGGCCCCCACAAGCTACCACCTAAGCTTGTCATATATCTAGTGCATCCCACTTAACCCCTCTTTATAATCATGCCCACTTACATGTTAAGTTTTGGTTAAGTCATCTAATCATATTTCAATTGCCACTAAGGGCACCCACTAGATTTCCATATGCCACCCAAGTCATTTACTTAATTCCCACATGCCACCCGAGGCACTTACTTAACCCTTTAATCATGTTTAATTCCATGTTCCACTTTGGTTAAGTATTCTAATCGTATTTTCTATTGCCACCCAAGGCAACCCACTAGTTTCCTCATGCCACCCGAGGCACCCCCACTAGTTACTACATGCCACCCAAGGCACCCACTTAACCCTCATGCCCCACTACATGCTAATTTGGTTAAGTGTTTCTTAATTAATTAAGACCGTGATCCTCATAAAGACCTCTCACATTAGACTATCTTTTATGACCGCTGGTTAAGCCGGTTGGGTCCGGGCAGCCTTATGTCATAACCGAGTCTAACCTCGTGTCTTTACATTAATCACGTATTTAGTTTGTGCCTAAGACCTCTCACATTGGGCTAACATTTGTAGCAACTGGTTAAGCCGGTTGGGTCCGGGCAGTTTTACGCTACAACTGAGTCCAACCTCGTGTCTTAGTCGATTAATTACACCTAATTAATCACCCCCATAATTTATATTAATTATCCCTAATTAATATCAAGTTTTTCATAACATGGGTAGACCTAACTCAATAGGTAAATTCCCATGGGGTAGACCTAACTCAATAGGTAAATTCCCACTTATGTTAATTTATTTTTATGGTATGCTTAATCATACCCAATCATACTTTTATTAACATATTTATTAACCCCATCGTTCCCCACGCAAATCGTTCTCATTTCGCGACATAAATAAAGGGAAGATCCATCGCAAATATCATGGTTTAACCAAATCTTAGTATATAACTTTGTCATGGGTTAAGAGGATGTCAACTTGCATATATGAGCATATATTAACCCAACTACATTTAACCCAAACTTGCATATTATCACACATGACTTGCATAACATATTGCATATGAGCTCGCATATTATCATACACATATCTTGCATAAGCATTCACATACTTGCATAAGCATTCACATACTTGCATGAGCATTCACATACTTGCATAAGCATTCATAACTTGCATATCAACAAACATGTAACTTGCATAGCATATCTTGCATATTAACATACATGTAACTTGCATAATAACAAACATGTAACTTGCATAGCATATCTTGCATATTAACATACATGTAACTTGCATATTTACAAACATGTAACTTGCATAGCATATCTTGCATATTAACATACATGTAACTTGCATATTAACAAACATGTAACTTGCATAACATATCTTGCATATTAACATACATGTAACTTGCATATTAACAAACATGTAACTTGCATAGCATATCTTGCATATTAACATACATGTAACTTGCATATTAACAAACATGTAACTTGCATAGCATATCTTGCAAAATATCATATACTTAGCATGCATAGAATCACATACTAAACTTGCATAATATCATATACTTAGCATGCATAGAATCACATACTAAACTTGCATAATATCATATACTTAGCATGCATAGAATCACATACTAAACTTGCATAATATCATATACTTAGCATGCATAGAATCACATACTAAACTTGCATAATATCATATACTTAGCATGCATAGAATCACATACTCATCATGCATAAAACCACATACTTGCATAAACTTACATATTCATACATAGATTAGCATATCATTTCAAATGATTCAAACTCACAAATCCGCATCCAATACCATAAATCTCATTACACCTAATCTACTTATCTTAACAATTGATCATCAAAGTGATAGGAACTCACCACTAGCAATTTGCACTCCAAATGAAGATTAAGATGCTTAGAATGGATTAGAAGTTGATTAGAGAGGTTGATTAGCTTGCTTTCCTCTTCATTGATTTGTGGAGGCCATGATCAAGTTTCATTTTGCCATAGTTTAGTTACTAGGTTTAATTATGAATGAATTAGGGTAGGGTTGTGGTCTTATTTATAGGATTAGGTTGCATTTTAGACCCTTAGATTAACCCTAGATTAGTTTAGGACCCTTAGATCTCGGAACTCTCCAGAAATCAGCCCTAAGACCAAGCCCAAACCCCAAACTGGTGCACCCAACCACAGAACTCTCTAGAAACTGTGCAGGTTTCTTGGCTCGGCACGGGCGCACTTCCCAAGTGCGCCAGTCTATTTTTGTACTGGCGCACTTCACAAGTGCGCCAGTGCATTTTTGTTCTGGCGCACTTCACAAGTGCGCCAGTGCATTTCTGGCCTGTTCCGGGTTCTTCTGCCTAACTTCGTTCGTCCATATCTCTTTCATACGGACTCCGATTCTCGAAAACTCGGACTCTATTTCGCGTATTTTTCCGAGACGAACGCAATGACGCAGCCCGTTACCCCCAATTCCCACATCTGAGATTATTTATCCTGTAATTAGTGAATTTTAGTATTAACTAAAATTCGGGGTGTTACATTCTTCCCTCCTTAAAGGATTTCGTCCCCGAAATCTCTAAGCTAAGGAGAATGCATATCCTACCATCCAAACAACCATCTACTCAAACCATCAACCACAGGCATCCATTGTCCTTAAACAGTTTCTAATGATGTATGAGCATATGCGAAAAGTGTGTGTATATGTTCCCTATCTAATGTACGAACATATGCAAACCATGATAGTGCCATGCATCCAATATGTATGCGAGATAACCCTATCGACACATACAGTATCTATATGAGTGCACAATCATTCACCAAAATGCATCATCCATATGATAACACAATCATTATACATCCATAAATATAGCTAACTACACACAATTTTATGCAATATGCAATATGAAGTGATTGAGCCGATCTAGTGCCTAGAGTGTGTATATATGCATCCACGAGCAACCACTAGCAAACACTTGCATCCACTTGCATCCATCAACCATAACATGTCTCAAACACATGTTTCAACCATAGGTTTTCCCTATCTAAAGGTCAAACAGCACTAATCGAGAGGACATACTAAAGATAAGATAAGTACTAGGCAAGCGATAAAGGGGAAGTTAAAAGACATACTCTCCAAAAAGAAATGGATACAAAGAACGCATCTTTGCTTCCGTCTCCCAAGTAGCATTTCTTTCGTCATCTCCCCATTGCATTCTAGCTAGCTGAACTTCTCTGTTCCTCAACTTCCTAGTCTCTGACCCAATGATGCGAGTAGGAGCTCGTCGAATCGTCTCATCGCGCTCTAACTCTGCTTCTTTAAGCAAACTCGGCTCTACCACCTCAGCGGTCTCATGTAAGCACTTCCTCAAATGGGACACATGAAATACATCCGGTACACCACTAAGTCTGTCAGGCAACTCCACTCTATATGCCATCCGTCCAATTCTTTCCTTAATGGGAAATGGCCCTACAAACCTTGGTACTCACTTCCTAACAGATCCAAAGTGAACCACATTCCGTAACGGAGACACCTTGATAAAAAGCATGTCCTAATATCAAACTCAAGCTCTGTTCTCCTCTTGTCCGCATAAGATTCCGCCGCTTTCATCCTTCTTCGAATCCAACCAATCTTCTCTGAAGTCTCTCTAACCATATCTGGCCCAAGCAAGATCTTATCCGTAGATTCCCACCAACATGTAGGTGTTCAACAAGGCCTTCCATAAAGAGCTTCGAAAGGAGCCATACCAATACTGGACTGAAAGCTGCTATTATATGCGAACTCCACCAACGGAAGATGCTCTTTCCATGTACCTCCAAAATCCAAAATACATAACCTCAAAAGATGTTCTAGATACGGTTCACCCTCTTGGTCTGACCGTCCGTCTGAGGATGAGATGCGGTGCTCAAACACAACTGAGTCCCTACCGCCTCTTGCAAACTTCTCCAAAACTCACTAGTGACGATAGGATCTCGATCGCTCACTATACTGGGAGGTACCCCATGCAATCTAATAATCTCTCGAAGGTAAACTGAAGCTAGACATGGAATAGTCCTCTTGCTCTTCACGGGCATGAAATGGGCACACTTAGTAAGTCTATCTACCATAAGCCCAATCCCCGTATTACCCTTCCTTGATTTTGGTAATCCAACGAGACACTATCCCACTTCCCATTACGGAACTTCCAACGGGTGAAGCAACCCTCCGGGTTTCTTCTGTTCCGCTTTCACTTGTTAGCACACCAAGCATCTAGCGACATACTTGGCCGCGTCTTTCTTCATATTGGCCCAAAAGAAAACTCGCTTCATGTCTTGGTACATCTTGTCCCTACTGGGTTGAATGGTCATCTTCGATCGATGTGCATCATCAAGTATAGCCTTCCTCAAATCCTCGTCTTGCGGTACACAAAGTCCACTGTCTCTACGCAACCACCCCTTACCATCTAGGGTGTACCTACTCAAATGGCTGGACGACTCCCCTCCTTATGAGCTTCTCTACTAACTCAACCAATTGTGGGTCGTCCCGCTGTGCTCTGCCAATACGCCCCAAAAGAGTAGGCCTAACCTCCCAGGAGGCTAGCAAACCGGGTACAAAGTCAACGGAAGGTCTAAAGTCAAACATAGAAATAAACTCTAAACTCTATAGTTCAACGAACAATGAACTCAAGGACAACCTTTTTCTTCTTAAGGCGTCTGCTACCATGTTTCCCTTGTTAGGGGTATACGTTATCTCAACTCATAAGATGCTAAGAATCCTATCCAAAATCGTCACAACTGTCCATCTCTCACGCAGACCACCCTAGTCGAATTCGACATCCCCCAAATGCAAGCCCCAAAGGCCGAAACCAATATCAGACAAACACCCAAGGGACATCTCCTTCGAGTTCAGGCGACCTACGTGAGATGATACTAAAATAAATAAATAATGGCTAAACAATTAAGCCTTTGACCAACTTTGGATGTCCTTGCCAGTCTCGCTCCAAAACCACCGTTTATCCCATAACTGGCTTTGCTCAACTTATTGAGTACATACCAAACTTATTTCGCTCCTAGAAAAGACCAAGATGTCATTACAAAGACCATTATGAACTTATTTAGGTACTCCCTGAACACCCTTCTCATCAAATCAACAAAGTATGCGGAGGCGTTCTTCTAACCAAATGGCATCACCAACCACTCATAAAACCATCTGGAGTCCTAAAGGCAATCTTCTCTATACTATCCTCAGCCACTCTCAACTGACGAAATCACGTGGCTTAGTCCAACTGCGAAAATACTGAGGCGCCAATTAACTGATCAAAGAGATCATCAATCCTCGGCAATGGGTATCTATTCTCTTTGTGAGTTTATTTAGCTCTCTTTAGCCTACACAAAGTCTGAGGGACCCATCCGCCTTCGTGGCAAAACTACTGGAGCACCCCACTCCAATATACTTCTTCTTATGAACCCCTTCCCAAGCAATCGCCTACTTACTTATGGAGTTCCCTCCTCTCACGAGGAGCCTTGTGGCACACTGGCCAAGTCACTGGTTTGGCATTGTTTACCAGATATATTCGGAAGTCAATCTCCCGCTCCGGAGGTAAGCCCTTCACCTTTTCAAACACATCCGAGTATTCCCGGACCACTTCTAACAGATCGCAAACTCTCGACCGACGTGTCAAGCGATTCTAGATAACTTAGCATAAGAGATTCTATGGGATTACAAGAGATCTCGAGAGTGTTACCCAAGCGGGTCATAAGCCTAACAACTCTCTCTTCAAAATCAAGAACGGCACCCCTACTGGATAACCAGTCCATGCCCCAAAACTAACCCATAGCCCGTGAAGCCCAACAAGCATCACATCCAAACTCAACGCTAAGTATAGAAACTTTCAAACCCAAACACATCATGGAGCCCAATTGGGTTTGAAACAACTAAGGGATCATCTACTAAACTGGTGTCTAAGTGCAGTGACTCACTAACAATGATGAGATAAACGAACTTAATGCGTCCAAATCAAATAAAGTTCGAATCGGATAATAAAGAAATCCAAATTCCAACCTAGACGGTCTTATCCCCATCCGGCACCCTAGTCGTGAGGGAATACAACTACCCTCCAGAAGATTCCATACCTTGTCCTTGCTTCTTTGGTCAATCCTAATAAGGTGTCCTATTCCTCCCAAAAGGATAACTACTAGCCTTCTCCTTCCCATTCTCCACTCGTAACCTCCCATCAATGAGGTTTCGTCCTTCATTAACCAAACAATTATTAGAGCCTTCCTCCCATCGTCCATCCAATAAGTACTTACAAGTCCTCCTCCTTCTTGAACCAACTTCTAATCTGATTTACGTCTAAGTCCCTTGAAGCAGTTTTCCATTCTTATCTATCTTAGAAAGATCATCTACACACGGAGGGGAAACTCAAAACGTGAGAGAAAGAGATTCAAACGGAGAATTCGAAAGATAAAGATATGGCTATCGGGGATTATGCTTTTCTCTCAAAAACTTTTCTCTTAAAAGACATGTTTTTGAAAATACTCCTTCAAAAATTTTCTTAGAAAAATAGTTTTTCTAGAAATTTTATCTGTTCTGGTAACCTTAAGCTCTGATACCACGTGTAACACCCCACCTCCACTAAGGTCACTCATACCAGGGGAATGCCTTAGTTTCGGTGAAGTATTTTAAGTGAATATAGAACAGTAAAATTACAACAAGACAGATATAAGTAATACTTGAAAATTTAAATCATCATTTCATTGCAGCGGAAAGTAATACATGTTTGGTTACATCACAAAACCATAAATGAGAGTCAAGTACATAATATCCATCTTGATAAAATAGAAGTACATAATCCCTCTACATAACTAATAGCCATAAAGAAAAGATAAGCTGGGCTTCACTTCAACGGTCCAAGCTCCAAAGGATAGATACAGCAATCCGAACAAAGCCCACTAGCACCAGGCCCAATCTAATAACCTGGGGTTGGGGAAAAAAGATAAAAACAACGGGGTCAGACATAAGTCTGAGTGAGTCCTATAACCCTAACAATGCAATCATTAAAATAACCAGAGAAGACATAAGTTGATATACGGTAACGACTGGGGATGCGTGGCTACACCAAGCAGCTTGGCAAACTTAGGATAAACTAAGATAACCGTAAAGACGCATTTACCCACCCAAGGATAATTACTAAATTACACCGCCCCAGACCTACTCAAAGATAATTCCTACACTGCACCACACCAGTTATACCTACCTAAGATTAATTCCTACTTAAAGGTTGATCCCACTAAATGTACTTAGTAATTTTTACCCAGTAGTTTCTAGTACCCCTACATAGGTGCCGTCTGCCCCTATCATGACTAGGTGTACCCACTACTCCCAAGCGATCGGCTCCCTAACGTAGATACCCGTGCTGGTCCCACAATGGGGTGTATCATTTCCCCAAAGTGGCAACCTGATAATATCAACGGTGCACGGCTTTATATCTACACGATGTAACAACGATTTACTAACCAGCCCGGGTCCACACACGCATATGAAACCCGTTGGTCCTACGTTGCCACCGCTAACCCGTTTTTGGCCTCTTATAGTCAAGCCCAATATGCGTGTCCCGTCACTCGACTTGGGTCGAGCCCACAAAGATACGTTTGGGATATTGGTTGAGATGGGCCCCCACAAGCTACCACCTAAGCTTGTCATATATCTAGTGCATCCCACTTAACCCCTCTTTATAATCATGCCCACTTACATGTTAAGTTTTGGTTAAGTCATCTAATCATATTTCAATTGCCACTAAGGGCACCCACTAGATTTCCATATGCCACCCAAGTCATTTACTTAATTCCCACATGCCACCCGAGGCACTTACTTAACCCTTTAATCATGTTTAATTCCATGTTCCACTTTGGTTAAGTATTCTAATCGTATTTTCTATTGCCACCCAAGGCAACCCACTAGTTTCCTCATGCCACCCGAGGCACCCCCACTAGTTACTACATGCCACCCAAGGCACCCACTTAACCCTCATGCCCCACTACATGCTAATTTGGTTAAGTGTTTCTTAATTAATTAAGACCGTGATCCTCATAAAGACCTCTCACATTAGACTATCTTTTATGACCGCTGGTTAAGCCGGTTGGGTCCGGGCAGCCTTATGTCATAACCGAGTCTAACCTCGTGTCTTTACATTAATCACGTATTTAGTTTGTGCCTAAGACCTCTCACATTGGGCTAACATTTGTAGCAACTGGTTAAGCCGGTTGGGTCCGGGCAGTTTTACGCTACAACTGAGTCCAACCTCGTGTCTTAGTCGATTAATTACACCTAATTAATCACCCCCATAATTTATATTAATTATCCCTAATTAATATCAAGTTTTTCATAACATGGGTAGACCTAACTCAATAGGTAAATTCCCATGGGGTAGACCTAACTCAATAGGTAAATTCCCACTTATGTTAATTTATTTTTATGGTATGCTTAATCATACCCAATCATACTTTTATTAACATATTTATTAACCCCATCGTTCCCCACGCAAATCGTTCTCATTTCGCGACATAAATAAAGGGAAGATCCATCGCAAATATCATGGTTTAACCAAATCTTAGTATATAACTTTGTCATGGGTTAAGAGGATGTCAACTTGCATATATGAGCATATATTAACCCAACTACATTTAACCCAAACTTGCATATTATCACACATGACTTGCATAACATATTGCATATGAGCTCGCATATTATCATACACATATCTTGCATAAGCATTCACATACTTGCATAAGCATTCACATACTTGCATGAGCATTCACATACTTGCATAAGCATTCATAACTTGCATATCAACAAACATGTAACTTGCATAGCATATCTTGCATATTAACATACATGTAACTTGCATAATAACAAACATGTAACTTGCATAGCATATCTTGCATATTAACATACATGTAACTTGCATATTTACAAACATGTAACTTGCATAGCATATCTTGCATATTAACATACATGTAACTTGCATATTAACAAACATGTAACTTGCATAACATATCTTGCATATTAACATACATGTAACTTGCATATTAACAAACATGTAACTTGCATAGCATATCTTGCATATTAACATACATGTAACTTGCATATTAACAAACATGTAACTTGCATAGCATATCTTGCAAAATATCATATACTTAGCATGCATAGAATCACATACTAAACTTGCATAATATCATATACTTAGCATGCATAGAATCACATACTAAACTTGCATAATATCATATACTTAGCATGCATAGAATCACATACTAAACTTGCATAATATCATATACTTAGCATGCATAGAATCACATACTAAACTTGCATAATATCATATACTTAGCATGCATAGAATCACATACTCATCATGCATAAAACCACATACTTGCATAAACTTACATATTCATACATAGATTAGCATATCATTTCAAATGATTCAAACTCACAAATCCGCATCCAATACCATAAATCTCATTACACCTAATCTACTTATCTTAACAATTGATCATCAAAGTGATAGGAACTCACCACTAGCAATTTGCACTCCAAATGAAGATTAAGATGCTTAGAATGGATTAGAAGTTGATTAGAGAGGTTGATTAGCTTGCTTTCCTCTTCATTGATTTGTGGAGGCCATGATCAAGTTTCATTTTGCCATAGTTTAGTTACTAGGTTTAATTATGAATGAATTAGGGTAGGGTTGTGGTCTTATTTATAGGATTAGGTTGCATTTTAGACCCTTAGATTAACCCTAGATTAGTTTAGGACCCTTAGATCTCGGAACTCTCCAGAAATCAGCCCTAAGACCAAGCCCAAACCCCAAACTGGTGCACCCAACCACAGAACTCTCTAGAAACTGTGCAGGTTTCTTGGCTCGGCACGGGCGCACTTCCCAAGTGCGCCAGTCTATTTTTGTACTGGCGCACTTCACAAGTGCGCCAGTGCATTTTTGTTCTGGCGCACTTCACAAGTGCGCCAGTGCATTTCTGGCCTGTTCCGGGTTCTTCTGCCTAACTTCGTTCGTCCATATCTCTTTCATACGGACTCCGATTCTCGAAAACTCGGACTCTATTTCGCGTATTTTTCCGAGACGAACGCAATGACGCAGCCCGTTACCCCCAATTCCCACATCTGAGATTATTTATCCTGTAATTAGTGAATTTTAGTATTAACTAAAATTCGGGGTGTTACAAAGATAGTCCTTGAGGAAGCCCATCATTCTAAGATGACTATTCATCCAAGCGGCGATAAAATGTATAGAATTCGAAGTAGTGAAGGCAAACTTGTGATAGAAAGTGGAAGTATAGAAGGAAGCAATGATAGGACGAGTTCTGACTTGCATAATTGGATCGGAGGTTAAGAAATTATGCAACAAAGAAGTGAAGCTAGTAAGAGTGCAACAGGGAAAGGGCCGCGAGAATGCTACTTGGGAGGCTGAAGACAAGATTCGAGCTTTATATCCTTTCCTTTTCTAGAATATGTTCTTAACTTCTTTTCCAACCTTCGAATTAATACTTGTATCTATCATTTGAATATCTCCCATTGATCGAGCCTTTAGGTAGAAAACTAATGAATGTAAACATGTGTTTGAGACATGTTATGTTTGATGACGCCAGTGGTTGCTAGTGATTGCTCGTGGATGCATATACACACACAATAGGCACTAGATCGGCTCAGTCACTTACATTTTGCATATTGATGTGCGTACATTTTAAATTTTATGGATGAAAATGGGTGTATCGTTGCATTGATGTTGCATTTAGATGGATGATTGTGCACATATATAGAGCTTACATGTTATACTAGGATGATTTGCATACATTTTGGTTGCATGGCACACATACATTGCATTAAGGAGGTCAACTGAATCAGTAGACCACCTGATCTTTCGCATTAGTTTACGGACATATACATACACTATTGCGTATGTTCATAAAACAATTAGAAATTCCTTAAGGACAATGGATGCATGTGATTGCTAAATGGTTGTATGATTGTTAGATGTCAGGATATACGCTCTTCTTAACTTAGAGATTTCGGGGACGAGTTCCTTTGAGTAGGGGAGAATGTAACACCCCGGAATTTTAACGACACTAAAGATGATGAATTAAAGAATAATTAGTGTGAAATACACTATTAACAAAGAATTAAGAAAAACTTAATCTAATATTCATATATAAGTAAAACGGACTGCGTCATTGTGTCTGTCTCGAAATTATGGTCAAAATAGACAACTGGTTTACGTAAATCGGATACCGTATGAAGAAGTTATTAAGGTTCGAAGTTTGTATACGCATAGGAAGAATATATATATATATATAATAAGTTCAGAAATTCAAAAATGGGTCTAGAAATTTGAAATTTGGGAAGGCGGCAGATTTCCCGCTGAGGTGGGTCTACCTACTCAAAGGGGGGCTCAATCGATAGGTCGACCTACCCAATGGGGGGTTGACCCATAGGTCGACCCACACAAAGGGGGGTCGACCCACTCCTGACAGATCTGGGCGAAATACTTAATTTTGTATCTGGACACCTTTCTGAGCAAGATTAATTGAACCCTAGTCTATATAAAGGACCCCAGACCTAGGTTTTATTCACCTAAAAATAATGCTGACGACGAAGCTCTACTGCAACGAAAATTAAAATGGACTTTCTTCTTCTAAATCAATTCAAAGAAGATTACACATATTCGAATATTGCTACAACAAATTCAGCGATGGCTACAACAACTTATTCGACATGTTCTTCGCAGTAATTTGGATCCATTTCTTTAGATCTATTCACTCTGAGTTCATGTTATTTTTAAATCTAAATATTTAAATAGTAATCTAAATAAGTATGTAAAAAAATGGATCTTGAATCGGTGCCTAATCAGTTCTATTATGACATAACTATCAGATCTGCTTTTACATGTTCATACCGCCGCCATGTTAAATCTTGTCATAATATGCCTATCCAGTTATGCCTATTTCTATCAGTTTATTATTGATTCGTTATTATGCCTGTTCTGATTCTGTTCTCTCCCTCTTTTCTCTTTTATTTTTATATAGCCAGGCTACCTTCGAGCCTAGGCCTAACACTGAAAATGCGAACGTGCAAATTTGGGAATGATAGGGAAAGATATAATTTGGGGCATAATTGATATTGGACAGATATGAATATAAGTTTGGGCATAAAATGTGGAAATATACAAATATGGATTTAGGGACATATATCGTGTTGTATAACATGAATATGAATTTAGGCAAACATTGGAAAATATGATTTGGCATAAATTATGTAAAATATGATTTGGGCATAAATTGGAACATATGTAATTATGGAATTAGGCATAGATTGTGACATATGTAAATGTCAATTTGGGGCATAAAATGGAACACATGTGAATATTGATTTAGGCATGGAAACCTACAATTGAATATAATAATTGTAAATATGAATTGAATGGGGGCATTAAAGTCTATATTTGGAATAGGGAAATTATTTGAATATGCCTAAAATAGTGGAACTGTAGTAACGCTTAGACTCGAGGTTAGGTTGCATTAGTGGGGAAGTCTACCCGGACCCGATCGGCATATCCAGCAGCCACTAATGTTGAACCTAATGTGAGAGGTCTAAGTGTGCAAATACGAATCGGGCTAAGACACGAGGTTAGACCCAACTGTGGAATAAGACTGCCTGGACCCAACCGGCATATCCAGCATCCACACGTTGTAGGCCTAATGTGGGAGGTCTAGCCCATTATAACCATAATTGGACATGGTAATGAATTGGACTACTTAACCTAATTTAATCCATAAGTATTGTATGATTATGAACTTAAGTTAGGGCTAAGTAAAATTGGATGGGTAGTGGGTGGGTTAAGTAAAATTGAGGGGGTGGAAGGCCCACGAAATTCACCCAACAAGGATATGTAATTAAAGACACCTAGTGGTATACATAACCGGTGGAAAATATAATAAAGTTTTATAACTAAAGACGCCTTGTAGGGTAAGCATAAGAAATGATAGAATTAGATATGTGTAACAATCTGCTAAGTAAACAATGATAAGTTGTGGTGACGGTGTAAATTGAATTTATGATAAAATGAGAAATAATGAGGAAAACTTGTAAAATAAATAAGCTATATTTAATCATGAATGGTAAGTGACATGTTAATTAGGAAACATGTAACATGAGACGTACGTATTTTCACATTTAAGTAAGAACATGTTATTGTAATGATGTAACCAAGCAAGAATATAAAATAGATTGTGGATTACAGACCTTGGGCCACAATCTAGAGAATAACATGTTGTGGGCTTATTAATAAACTTAAATGGATTAATTTATATGATTGAAATTAACAAGCAAGAGAAACTTGGTAAATTGGAACAAAAATTCAATATGAATGGGAATAACCAAGTTAAATGGGAACCGGGTGAGGTAAGCAAGGTGATGTAAAAAAATGTTTAGACAGAGGGTCTAACAATATATTAAAGAAAGACGCTTGGACCAGTCCGTACGTTTGAGGGTGAATCACCCAACGAGGTAGATCATTGAGGTGTTATAAGACACAAGGGGAGCACATATTCATCTAATTGTTATGACGGCTCCAAAGGAATGGAAGGGGAAGCACGCGGCTTCCTAAAGTACGTAAGGTGCTCCTAGTAGTCTTCTGTGCGGTGACATATATCTTAGGTTGTACTCGCAGAGCTTGGGTCTGCGCGTAACTACTAGGTGGGTAGGCCTTGACTACAGATGTAGCTATGCATTCAGAATGTTGTGACGAGCTGACACCAGGATGATTCGATGGTTGCCTCACGAGGAGGTAAAGAGGGTCACGACCAACAAGGATAGTAGACCGTCGGATATCCGTCATCGACAGCCAGCGGGATGCGAAAAGATTAGAGCTAAAACCAAGATATCATTTAACCTTTCACTATCGTGGTACAGGATTGAGGGTAGATGCCACATGGGTGTTTAGATTGGTTGTATAGGAATGGTCGCTTAGCTATTGTAGTCTTTACTAGTTGATGAAGGGGCCGAGGTAGGGCCATAGCTACCATGGAAAACAGTCATGAGGAATATCTTTATTTGAAGGCACTTGAAGGCAGCCTGTACAGGTATAGAAAAGCTCCCAGCCGAGTCCCTTGTTTCTAGTTTAGCCCTACCACGGAACTCGGTGCACATTAGAGGACGTGCGATTGAGGCATCGAGCTACAGTTATAGTACAAACATGGGACAGTCTAGATACATGCATATCTGCTCTGGTTGGTGTATCATAGACTAGAGGGCATTATTCCGATAAGGAATCTGATTCGATCGATGGTGGCAGTCCATACGCTTACGTAGCATAGTAATGACAGATATATGTGGAACGTAACAGTGTTATATAGAGATCTGTACATCACTTCGGCGTAGGATGAGGGACTGTGTTCACTAAGATGGAGACTATGCGAGTGGGTTACCATGGGGTGTATCTCAATATTGAGAGATAGCTACATATATTGTATTAGGTGAATCCATGGGAAAGTAAGTGGGTACGATGTGCGAATAAGTCTTGAGTGCTATTAACCTAAGTAACCTAATAATCATGAAAATGTAATGGAACAGTATTAGTAGGGATCATTCTACTTTTGATATACTAGTATCTACACGATGCAGAGAAATGTATTTAAGAAGCGCAATATATCATGTTCATCTTATCTTGCTCAGTTCACACTTGTTATTATTACTGTTATCTTGTTCTTCCAGTTTTATATATACCTTCCATGATACTTTTATTTATTTATATTTAAAAGTAACTGGACTCACCAGACTTTATGTCTGACCCTTTTTGTTTCCTCTTCTCTCTTTTCCGTTCCCTCCCCCAGGTTCTCAGGGTGGAAGTGCTTAGAGTTGATTTGGATTCTTTTAACTTAGCTTGGATTTTGGATATAGATGTATTGCTTTGACTTATAGTCAACTCTCTTATGGCTTCATAGAGAAATATGGTTTTATGCTTTAGCATTCTGATATTTTTGGCAATACAGATTATTACTGTAATTAGTTACTTATGATGTAAACTAGGTATTTGGGACCATGATGTTTTGATTTAAATAAAGTTTTTTTAAGTTTTTAATTCCACTACTATTTTACATGTCTGTGTTGTGCTATTATGTTCTTATTTACCTATAATGCTTCATAGAACTTAATGCATTCCCTTAGTGAGTGACATTAACGGACGTGGGGTGTCACAGATTTGGAGTTTGGACGCAAATTTCACCTTAAAGTTACAATTTAAATAAAATAATAATATTATTAGGTATATAAACACCCCTTAAAAAAAATTCAATCAAACCTAATTCAATTTCTCACCCATGTTCAAAATTGTTCTCAGCCGCCACAATACTGTAAGAACGTGAGCAAATCCTAGGTTTAGAAATTCATATTAATTCGAATAAAATGCTACAAATCATCAAACTTGTTTATTTGGGTTCAACTGGGTTTGCTCTTCATCCTCACACTCATTTTACTGAGCTCGAATCATTTTTGGGGTTGCACAAAATAGTAGCGCACCTAGGGTTTAGATTCTTAGGAATGGTGTTAGTCGATTGAAGATTTGGAGTATGGGGGGTTGGTCGAGGTAGAAAGTAGCATGGTTTGGCAAATTTGGATACGAAACGGTACCTAAAAGAGTCGTACCTAATACTGGAGCGTGTTTCCTGGCTCGATGTCGGATTTCAAAGAGTGGAGGCGAGTTAAGTATCATGGGGACGGCATTGAAGAGAATTCCAA
This sequence comes from Allium sativum, assembly GCA_030737875.1. Taxonomy (NCBI): domain Eukaryota; kingdom Viridiplantae; phylum Streptophyta; class Magnoliopsida; order Asparagales; family Amaryllidaceae; genus Allium; species Allium sativum. Next base: position 963,486,585 of record CM060916.1, read on the forward strand.
AAGGGTTTCAACGATGCTTTCGAATTGGAATTTCGTGAAGAGGCTAAGGAGAAATGGTGATTCAAAGAAGTGGCAATGGTGCATGAAACCTGGGGACAACATAAGGAAGAAATGTGACGAGTGCAGGATTAGAAGCTTAAGTATAATTAAGGTTTAACTAATTAAATAATTATATTGTTTATAACTTTGAAACGTATTCAAGCTTGTAAAAACTGTAACTTTCTCATATTTAATCAGAATTCAGCAAACTCAAGTCCGTTGGGACCATAAAATCAAGATCTACACAATGGGGCAGACCGGAACAAATTTGGAACAAATTAGAATTTAAGGCGAATTCAAATTCAAATAGAATAAAATCATCATTTAAAAATGGCGGAGTAAACCCAATGTGAGAATTCTCTCACTAAAATATTGTACAGTTATTTATTTTATATAAACTGGCAGTATTGATTTTTTATTATTTTTTAATGATCACAAATGGTGTATGGTGCCTGTTAGTTCACTTTGTTGTTGCTTGGATTAAATTGACTATATTGTGATGAGAATAAAATATATATATGCGATGTGAATAAAATATATATTTCAGATGTGAATAAAATATATATATGCGATGTGAATAAAATATAAATATGCGATGTGAATAAAATATATATGCAATGTAAATAAAAATATATATGCATTGTATAGCATAAATATGCGTTGTATGAAATATATGTCTGCGTTGTATAAAATAAATAAATATGCGTTGTATGAAATATATATATATATATATATATACACATACATACATACATACATACATACATATATATATGCGATGTATAAATAAATATGCGTTGTATAATGTAACAACCTGGAAAATCAGAACCAATTTAGAATTTTTATTTTAGCTATTTTATTGAATTTTGAATATTTAAAATGATTTATTTTAAAAAATAACAATTTAAAATTTATTTAAATCGAAGTTAGAATGTATATATTTATTTAATTTATATAACGAGCTTGAAATGGCGCGACAGTTTGAAAATTCTATTTCAAATTTCAAATGAATGTACAGGATTCAAAATAAATCGTATTTCAGTAAAACCAGAAATATTTGAATTTGTTTAACAATATCTTTCTAATGAATGTGAAAAATCCATATTTCATAACGAGAATTAAAAGTGATGTCCAGTTTAAAATTAGAAATAGCCGCTATGGAATTTAATATAATATATAGCCCTTATAAATAGCCATTTTGAAAACGACCTCCATTTTCGACGACACCACTTTGGTTGGATACAGAATGTCAGTTTATTGCTAGATTTAAAATTCTATAATTTTTGAAATTAATATGTGAGCGTGGTAAATTAAAACGTGTTTGGTAATTTCAGTTTGAAATTGATCGACCAAAAAATGGCCATTTTTCAAACGGTCTCCAAATTTGACAAAATTAATTTTGTTATGACAGTATCATCAAAACATAGCTAGATTTATTTTTCGGGAATTTTTGGAATCAGTATGTGGCCCCGGTAAATTAAAATGTACGTTCAAATTTAAAAAAAATGTTTTATATTTTAATTTGAAGAATATCTGACCGAAAGAGTCGAATAGCCTTACGAAACATATTCCATTGTGTCCGGAATGGGGGTATTTAGCTAAGGGCGATAGTCGTTGGGTTTGGTTTGGACCTCGTGTGGAAAAACAAATATTTTTGGATTTAAAAGAATTAAAATATATAAATACGGGCCAATCACAATTTATCTCCCCTTTCTGAAAACCCGTAACCCTATATTTCGATGGCAGATGAAGCACGATTCTTCCTTCTCAAATAACTCTCCATCCGCTCAACGAAATCACTTGCTCCATTTAAGGTTTTTGTAGAGATTTCTTCTATATCCACATCCATACCCGATTTGTATTTTGTCACCGCATGTGGAGGGAGATCTGACGCCCTAAAGTCATCGCAGTTGAACCGCCGCCGTGCCTTCCTGCTGCCATCGATCTAAACGCCACTGGTGGTGCCGGGAAGCCCTTTCCTAGCTCGACAATGTGGCGCTAGCAGATCGTCTTCAAGTGCAACGGATTGGGAGAAAAATCAAAGCCTAGTTTTGAACTGTAAACTGAAGGTAGAGGTTTTAGTTTATTCAAACTATTTTTAACACATAAAAGCATTGCAAATCTAATTATATTTATAAAAATCGTATCTTTTCCATACAATAACGAAATTCGATGAAACATGAGACATTGGGACCGTGGAATCGTACACGACATTCTAGAAGGGACCGGAACATTTTTGGAGCTTTCTACAATTTTAGAAGGAATAAAAACCAATGTGAAATTTCTGAATTCAAAAATAATTGAATAAAATTGTATTAGGTTGCAAACGGAGTTTAGTAGCCCCTAACACCATCGTAACCATAGACCATGGACGACTTGATTGTATTGTGGTGTGAAATTGATTGTGATTGTGGATGATTGACTGTTGTGAAAATGAATTGTGTAATGAAAATGAAACACATGTATCGTCGTGAGGCCTAGAATAGTAGAGGAGCCATACTAGGGACGGTGCCGGTTTTAATTACCCAACATTATAATGCCGAAATTTTCCGAAATATTCATGTTATGAAATAAAATTGTTTGAACAATAAAAATCACAATTTTATGGTATGTACAAAATAGGTAAAATGTTCAAGTTTTGAAATAGAATTGTTTGAACAATAAAAATGACATTTTTATTGTATATATAAAATATGTATATGATCATAGTTAAAAATAAAAACATGTTAAAAATAAAAATTTCATTTTTATTGTATATGTAGAAATATGAAAAACGATCATAGTTAAAAATAAAAACATGTTAAAAATAAAATTTCATTTTTATTTTATATGTAGAAATATGAAAAATGATCATAGTTTGAAAAGGAAAAATGTTAAAAATAAAAATTTCATTTTTACTGTGTATGTAGAAATGTGTAAAATGATCATTATATAAAATGAAAATATTTTAACGATAAAATTTACATTTTTGTTGTACATGTAAAAAATGATGATTATATGAAATGAAAATATGTTAACGATAAAATTTACATTTTTATTGTACATGTATAAAATGATCAATATATGAAATGAAAATATGTTAATGATAAAATTTACATTTTTATTGTGCATGTAGAAGGGATTAAAATGATTATTGTTTGATAAAAATATTTCAACATTAAAAATTACATTTTTATTGTACAAATGAATCATTAAAAAGATTCATTGTTTAAAAAGGATTCAATGTTTGATAAAATGTGTTAACACTAAAAATTACATTTTTAGTGTAAAAATGAATCATTAAAAAAGATTCATTGTTTAGAAAATATTCATTGTTTAAAAAGGATTCACTGTTTGATAAAATGTGTTAACAATAAAAATTACATTTTTAATGTAAAAATGAATCATTAAAAAAGATTCATTGTTTAAAAAGGATTCATTGTTTGATAAAATGTGTTAACATTAAAAATTACATTTTTACTGTAAAAATGAATCATTAAAAAAGATTCATTGTTTAAAAAAGATCGTTGTTTGATAAAATATGTTAACATTAGAATTTACATTTTAATGTAAGAAGGAATCATTGAAAACATTCAAGTTTTGATAAAAATATTTCAACACTAAAATTTACATTTTTAATGTAAGAAGGAATCATTAAAAAGATTCTAGTTTGATAAAATGTAACATTAAAATTTTACATTTTTAATGTAGGAAAGAGTCATTATAAAGATCAAAGTTAGAAAAAGAATCATTTGATAAATATGTTTTGTTAGATAAAAACATTGATCATTGACATGTTAGCAAAGTTAGAAAAATAACCATGTGTTAAAATATATTTTTATTAGATAAAAATATTCTTTTTAGCATGCGTATGAAGTGTACAAAATTATTTAAAGAATAAATAGTTTGAAATCATCGAACGAATTATATATATATATAATTTAAAATAAAATGAATCAAGTAACTGTAGTTCGCGATTTGGAATCGTTACTTTAAACGATTATACCGAAAGATCCAACCGTCGGACTTTCCCAAAACTGGAACCATTGGGTTCGCTTTTGTAAAGATCTTTCCAATGATATAAAATTTGTTAAGATCCAGCAGTTAGATTTTGAGTAATGTGAAATTCAAATTTTAATAAAAACACCGTCGGGCCACGTATTGACCTGAAGCGTCGTTAAATAAAAAAGGGCTATTTTTAAATAAATAAAAATAGCGATAAATCGTTATAATACATTATAAATAATATGGAGTGAAAAGAATTGATTTGAATTATATATATTCGTGAATTATTTGAAAAGGCTGAGTTCATTCTCGTTTCAAATAATTATACGACGATTGAAAGTCGAGGATATTGAAGACGGTGGTTGAAGACTGGAGATCTTCACATCGAATGGACGACTACTGATGCCTTTGATTGGAGTTGCAGCCTTAAAAGGGTTACAGCGGTAGTTGTCCGGACGTACTTGTTGATTGTTCGGATATGCGAGAGCCTCTCTTCCGTATTGGACATATGGAACGAAGAATAAGGTGTCTCCAGTTTCGTTCAGACCCAGAACGGACTTGTAAATGGATGTGTGTCTGACATTGGATTTTATTCTATGTTGATTGATTTCTATTAAATATATATCTGTTTGGTGGCGGAGAATTTATTCTCTTGCTTAACACCATTCTCGCTCAGAGGTTATAAATCGATAGACATCAGTCGCATGGCGTGAATTGTCAGTGTGGCATGCCAAGATGCAAATGATCAAGGCTTTTATTGAAAAGCATAGCCTTGTGGTTAATGGTCAAAGCACATGTTTAATTAGCATAGCTTTGTGTATAGCGTTGATTCACGAGCCTCACACCCCGGTATGAACCAGAAACGGGAGAGGACTGCAGGGAGGACATGTGTTTCTTTCTAGTTAGGGGTAATGTCATGGTATAGAGCCCAGACATTCTAGATAGCTATGAAGCTGAAGATAGATGCTATCATTTCTGCTGTGTTGTTCAGACTTCATTTAGTATATTATATTTGATTCCGCTGCTGACATTTTAATTGAGATGAAACTGTATTCTGTACTAAGTATGATCCTATTATGCTGTGTAACTCTGATAATATATTATTTCCAGTGTAACTTTGATGTACTTTATCTGGTGTAATTCTATGATTCTGTTCTGCTTTTATGGTTTATGTGTTATATTCCAATGAATTATCCTTGCTTCCATGGCACGGGGGTTTGGGGTCATTACAGTTGGTATCAGAGCTTTGGTTAACCTTAGCTCCGGAATATAACATGTTAACGAACTCGTCAGAAATAGAATCAGTAGTATTCTAAGATGAATAACTCATTATAGATAGGATCACTAATGTCCAAGAATGAGTATAGCATAATAAAATACACCCGCATAGATGCATTTATGCTCAAATATATGTCTCTATACTTTACAATATCTTTTCTGTTGGCCTGACTCTTTGTCTGCTATTTGCAGACATAATAGAAAATGAGTGGCAGAAACAAAAGAAGTAATTCTTTGGTTTATCAGTCTAATGAACCAATCATGTTCCCATAACTAGAACTAGATCTAAAAGCTCTAGTAAAGAAGTATCGAATTCGGGGTGGAGTACCATTCTTGGGCAAGGAGTCAGTTATTGAAACACAAGCATGGATGCATTCTTTTGAGAGAATTTTTGAAGGTTTAAAGCTGAGGGATGATCAAAAAAGATTACTGGCATCTTGGGCATTCAAAGACGAAGCTTTAATCTGGTGGGAAACTGTTACTAAGGAAAATCCAGAAGGTAATATTACCTGGGATAGATTTAAAGAAATTTTCATAGAAAAATTTATTCCTCCAGAAGTAACTGAGCAGCTATATGATGAGTTTTACCATCTGAAACAAGGAGATATGACCATTCGTGAGTATCAGAATAAATTCAATGAACTTTCCCTCTTTGGCCCAGAACTAATTCGAGATAGTATAAGAAAGAATCTGAGATTTATTAACGGACTTCAAAAGAAATACAAAGGTAGAGTAATTTCTCATGTGAATCTTCCTTTTTCTAAGATGTTACAAATGGCATGTCGCTATGACAGTCTTGATAAGCAAGGTGCTTTGGAAGATGAAGAGGAAGGCAGTTTTAGCAGCAAAAGGAGGTTTGAAACGGATAGCCCTGAGGCAAGTTCAAAGCCTGAGGTCAGTAAGAAGGCTAAAGCCAATAAGAAAGGGGGAAAATCTAAGAAAGAACCATTAACGACTGCCACATGCTCTAATTGCAATAGAAAAGGACATTTAGCGATAAATTGCAGATCTCTAAAGAAACAAAAGAACGTTGGATCTAAATCCAATAAAAAGTTTCATGAGAGAAGGGGATGCAATAATTGTCATCAGACTGGTCACCTTGCCAAAGATTGCCAGCTTTTAAAAGGGACCAAAGTGGCCCAAGTCAATAAAGTGGCAGAAGCTCCAGCATCCTCGACTAGTGAGGAAAGCCCAGATGTTTTGGAAGGCACTTTTACTGTCAACAATATTCCCATTAAAGTACAGTTTGATACGGGCGCTTCACGTAGTTTTATTTCAAGTTTTATGGTCGATAAATTGAATTTAAAACGAACATGTCTTAAAGAATCCATTAGTATTCATAATCCGATTAGGGGTTCCCTTGTTCTTAATTGGTATTGCAGAGTGCCCATCTCCTATTCCCAATATCGTTTTTCATTTGATTTGATTGTTATGAATCTTACTGGATTCGATGTTATACTTGAATTACATTGGTTGACCAAGTATGTGGCCGAAGTTAAGTGCACCGAAAGAATTTTTAGGGCGAGGACCAAGTTTAAGAGCTATATAACGATGCCATGAATAAGCTCAAATTCAGATAGAAAAGGATTTTGGTCTGCTCTAGAAGTTACTCCCACTGCTATTAAAGATATTCCTATCGTTAAAAATTACGCGGATGTATTCAAAGAAGTTGGTAGCTTATCTCCGTGGAGAGAAATTGACTTCAGGATCGATTTAGTTCTGAATGCAAGTCTAGTTGTGCAAGCTATTCGAAGAATGACATTGGAAGAGAAAGAAGAATTGAGTAACCAAACTAAACAGCTTTTATGGAAAGGTCTGATCAGGCCTAGATTTTCAAGTTGGGGTGCAGCAGTGGTGTTTGTTTCGAAGTCAGACGGTACTCTAAGATTATGTGTTGATTACCGAAACCTCAACAAGCAGACGCTAAAGAATAAATATCCATTGTCTTGTATTGATGATTTATTAGAACGCTTGAATGGAGCGCAAGTATTTTCTAGAATAGACCTAGCTATAGGTTTCCTTCAATTGCGTATTGCTAAAGATTGTGTTCCTTTGATAGCTTTCAGAGGTCCAGACATATTTTATGAGTGGTTAGTAATGTCGTTCAGCTTACGTAATGCTCATGTTTATTTTATGGATTTTAATGAATCGTGTATTCCACAATGTCTTGAATAAATTTGTGCTGGTTTTCATTGACGACATTTTAATCTTCTCTAAGTCAACTGCCGAGCATGAGAAACATTTGGAAAAAGTTTTGGAAATTATGGGAAAGAATGTATTAAAAGCCAAATTTTATAAATGCATATTCTGGCAAGAAGAAGTGAAGTTCCTCGGTCACGTAGTATCCAAGGAAGGAATTTCAGTGGATCCAAGTAAAATCACATCCATTCGAGATTGGAAGCAGTGTAGCACGCCTACAGAAGTCAAAAAATTTCTAGGATTGACTGGATATTATCGGAAATTCGATAAGGTTTTTTCGAAGCTATCTTGTCCATTAACGAAGCTTACCAAAAAGCATACAAGGTTTAATTGGACGCCTGAATGTGAGGCAGCTTTCCAAGAGCTAAAATTAAGGTTGACTACTACTCCAGTGTTGACTATTATCGATGGGAATCAAGATTTGACAGCCTATGCAGATGCTTCTCTTGAAGGTGTTGGTGCGGTATTAATGCAAAGAGGCAAATTAGTTGCTTATGCTAGCCGTCAGTTGAAGCCGCATGAGAAGAGATATCCTACTCATGATCTCGGGTTGTTATCCATCGTGTTTGCTTTGAAAATATGGAGGCACTATATTTTGGGTAAGAAATTCGAGTTATATACAGATCATAAGTCATTGAAGTATCTGTTCATCCAGAAGGACTTGAAATTGAGGCAGCAGCGTTGGTTAGAATTTCTTGTGGCATACGATCTAGATATTTTGTATACTCCAGGGAAAGCCAATGTTGTAGCAGATGTTCTTAGCAAAAGGAATGCAACTATCGTAATCTCATTATTACGCCTTCATTGATTGATAAAATCCCTATTCTTCAGAAGTACGATGAATTTATTCAGAGGATTAATAAAAGAGTTCGGGAAGGCGAACCCTCGAGTTTCCAGATTGATAACAAAGGAGTTCTGAGGTTATTAGGCCGAATTTGTGTTCCGAATATTCCCGAGCTCAGAAGAGAAGTAATGGATGAATTTCACAAGTCCAAGCTTAGTATTCATCCAGGGGTGAGTAAGATGTATCATGATCTCAAGCGTATGTTCTGGTGGAGATCTATAAAAAGAGACATTTCCATTTAGGTTAGCAGGTGTTCTACTTGCCAACAAGTTAAGAGTGATCAGCAAAAACTAGCAGGATTGTTACAACCACTAGAGGTTCCAAATTTGAAGTAGGATCAAATTTCCATGGATTTCGTTGATGGCTTACCCCGAACCAGGAAAGATAATGAAAGTATATGGGTGATCGTAGATCGTTTCATGAAGATCGCCCATTTCATTCCTGTGAAGTCTACTAGAACAGCTTGAAGTCTGGCGTAGATCTACTTCAAAGAAATTGTCAGACTACATGGAGTTCCCAGCAGCGTTGTTAGTGATCGTGATCCGATATTCGCTAGTAAATTCTGGGAAGCATTCCAAGTGGAGTAGGGGACAAAGTTAAATCTGAGCACCGTTTATCATCCTCAAACAGATGGCCAGACTGAGAGGGTGAACCGTATACTAGAAGACTTGTTGCGGGCATGCATTCTTGACTTTGGCGGGTCATGGGAAGAATACTTGCATTTGGTTGATTTTTCATATAATAACAGTTACTAAGAAAGTTTACAAATGTCGCCATTCGAAGCATTGTATGACAGGCCATGTAGATCTCCCAAATGTTGGGTAGAACCAGGCAATCGACAAGTATTGGGTCTTGACATGATTCGAGAAGCTACAGATAAAGTCGATTTCATTAAGAAGCGACTTCAGACAGCTCAGAGCTGACAGAAGAGTTATGCAGATTCAAGAAGAAGGGATTTAGAATTTGCTGTTGGCGATTACGTATACTTGAGAGTTTCCCTATTGAGAGGAGTAGTTCATTTCGGGAAGACAGGAAAGTTGGCACCTAGATTCATTGGTCCATTTCCTATTCTCAAACGAATTAGAACTCTCGCTTACAAGGTTCAGTTGCCTGACTGGATGCCAGGGGTACATGATGTATTCCACGTGTCTCAACTTCGAAAGCATGTACATGATCCAGACTTGATTGTGAAGGAAGCAACACAACAAGATTTGGAGATTACCCCAAGCTTAGTAGTAAGAAGAGAGCCAGTGAAAAGTATTGGCAAAGAAACAAGAGTTCTGAGAAATAAGAGGATCCATTCAGTCAAAGTGCAGTGGAGCGGAGATCCTGAAGACTGTACATAGGAGACCGAGGATAGTATAAAACAGGCTTATCCCAAGTGCAAAGTGGACATCCCTGATTAGCTCTTGTGATGAGGTACATTTACAATATTTTGCATTTTCCGTTTTGTTTCCTACTTTACTATGGTTTCCTTTTCGGGGACGAAAAGTTTTTAAGTGGTGGAGATTGTAACAACCCGAAAAATCAGAACCAATTTAAAATTTGTATTTTAGCTATTTTATTGAATTTTGAATAATTATAATGATTTATTTTAAAAAATAACAATTTAGAATTTATTTAAACAAAGTTAGAACGTATATATTTATTTTAATTATATAACGAGCTTGACATGGCGCGGCAGTTTGAAAATTCGATTTCAAATTTCAAATGAATATACAGGAATCAAAATAAATCGGATTTCAATCAAACCAAAAATATTTGAATCTGTTTAACAATATCTTTCTAAAGAATGTGAAAAATCCAGATTTCATAAAGGCAATTAAAAGTTATGTCTAGTTTAAAATTAGAAATAGTCACTATGGAATTTAATATAATATATAGTCCTTATAAATAGCCATTTCGTAAACGACCTCCGTTTTCGACGAAACCACTTTGGTTGGATCTAGAATGCCAATTTATTGCTAGATTTAAAATTCCATAATTTTTGCAATTAATATGTGAGCGTGGTAAATTAAAACGCGTTTGGTAATTTTAGTTTGAATTGGATCGACCAGAAAATGGCCATTTTTCAGACGGTCTCCAAATTGAATGAAATTAATTTTATTAGGACCGTATCGCCAAAACATAGCTAGATTTATTTTTCGGGAATTTTTGGAATCAGTATGTGGCCTCGGTAAATTAAAATGTACGTTCAAAATTAAAATTAAATGTTTTATATTTAATTTGAAGAATAACTGACTGAAACAATCGAATGGGCTAACGAAACATATTCCATTATGATTGGAATAGGGGTATTTAGCTAAGGGCGACAGTCGTTGGGTTTGATATGGAGTTTGTGTGGAGAAACAAATATTTTTGGATTTAAAAGAATCAAAAATTAAAATATATAAATATGGGCCAATCACAATTCATCTCCCCTTTCTGAAAACCCGTAACCATATATTTCGATGGCGGCTAAAGCATGATTCTTCCTTCTCAAATAACTCTCCATCCGCTCAATGAAATCACTTGCTTCAGTTGAGGTTTTTGTAGAGATTTCTTTTAACTCCACATCCATACCCGATTTGTTTTTTTTTTTTTCGTCGTGTATGGAGAGAGATCTAACGCCTTGAAGTCGTCGCGGTTGAATCGCGGTCATGCCCTCCTACTGCCATCGATTTGAACGCCACTGGCGGTGCCGAGAAGCCCTTTCCTAGCTCGACAACGTGGCGCTAGCGGATCGTCTTCAAGTGCAACAGATCGGGAGAAATTTCAAAACCTAGTTTTGAATTGTAAACTGAAGGTAGCGGGTTTAGTTTATTCAAACTATTTTTAACATATAAAAGCGTTGCAAATCTATTTATATTTATTAAAAAAAACGTATCTTTTCCATACGATAACGAAATTCGATGAAACAGCAGATATTGGGACCATGACATCTTACGCGACATTCCAGAAGAGACCAGAATTTTTTTGGAGCTTTCTACAATTTTAGAAGGAATAAAAACCAATGTGAGATTTCTGAATTCAAAAATAATTGAATAAAATTATATTAGGTTGTAGACGGAGTTTAGTGGCTATCGACACCATCGTCCGCAGACTATGGATGACTTGATTGTATAGTGGTGTGAAATTGATTGTGATTATGGATGATTGATTGTTGTGAAAATGAATTGTATTATGAAAATGAAACCCTTGTAGCACTGCGAGGCCTAGGATAGCAGAGGACCCGTACTAGGGACGGTGCCGGTTTTAATTACCCTGGCGTTATAATGCCGAAATTTTCTGAAATATTCATGTGTTGAAAAATATTCATGTTATGAAATAAAATTGTTTGAACAATAAAAATCACATTTTTATGGTATGTACATATGTAAAATGTTCATGTTTTGAAATAGAATTGTTTGAACAATAAAAATGACATTTTTATTGTATATATAAAATATGTATATGATCATAGCTAAAAATAAAAATTTCATTTTTATTGTATATGTAGAAATATGAAAAATGATCATAGTTAAAAATTAAAACATGTTAAAAATAAAAATTTCATTTTTTTTATTGTATATGTAGAAATATGAAAAATGATTATAGTTTGAAAAGGAAAATATGTTAAAAATAAAAATTTCATTTTTATTGTGTATGTAGAAATGTGTAAAATGATCATTATATAAAATGAAAATATGTTAATGTTAAAATTTACATTTTATTGTACATGTATAAAATGATCATTATATGAAATGAAAATATGTTAATGATAAAATTTACATTTTTATTGTACATGTATAAAATGATCATTATATGAAATGAAAATATGGTAACGATAAAATTTACATTTTTATTGTGCATGTAGAAGGGATTAAAATGATCAATGTTTGATAAAAATATTTCAATAATAAAAATTACATTTTTACTACAAAAATGAATTATTAAAAAAGATTCATTTCATTGTTTGATAAAATGTGTTAACATTAAAAATTACATTTTTAAGGTAAAAATTAATATTAAAAAAGATTCATTGTTTAAAAAGGGTTCACTGTTTGATAAAATGTGTTAACATTAAAAATTAAATTTTTAATGTAAAAATGAATCATTAAAAAGATTCATTGTTTAAAAAGAATTCATTGTTTGATAAAATGTGTTAACATTAAAAATTACATTTTTACTGTAAAAATGAATCATTAAAAAAGATTCATTGTTTGATAAAATATGTTAACAGTGAAATTTACATTTTAATGTAAGAAAGAATCATTGAAAAGATTCAAGTTTTGACAAAAATATTTCAACATTAAAATTTACATTTTTAACGTAAGAAGGAATCATTAAAAAGATTCTAGTTTGATAATAACATTTAAATTTTACATTTTTAATGTAAGAAAGAGGCATTAAAAAGATCAAAGTTAGAAAAAGAATCATTTGGTAAATATGTTTTGTTAGATCAAAACATTGATCATTGACATGTTAGCAAAGTTAGAAAAAGAACCATGTGTTAAAATATATTTTTGTTAGATAAAAATATTCTTTTTAACATGCGTATGAAGTGTACAAAACTATTTAAAGAATAAATAATTTGAAATCATCGAACGAATTATATATATATATATATATATATATAATTAAATAAAACGAATCGCGCAGCTGTAGTTCGCGATTTGGAATTGTAACTTTAAACGATTATACCAAAAGATCCGACCATCGGATTTTCCCAAAACTAGAACCGTTGGGTTCTCTTTGGAAAGATGTTTCCAACGATATAAAATTTTCTAAGATCCAACAGTTAAATTTTGAGAAATGTGTAATTAAAATTTTAATAAAAATAGTGTCAGGGCCGTGTATTGACCTGAAGCGTCGTTAAATAAAAAGGGGCTAATTTTATATAAATAAAAATAGCGATAAATCGTTGTAAAATATTATAAATGATATGGGATAAAAAGAATTGATTTGAATTATATATATTCGCGAATTATTTGAAAAGTCTGAGTTCATTCTCATTTCAAATAATTATACAACAATTGAAAGTCGAGGATATTGAAGACGGTGGTTGAAGACCAGCGATCTTCACATCGAATGGACGACTACTGATGCCTTTGATTGGAGTTGCTGCCTTGAAAGGGTTATAGTGGTAGTTGTCCAGACGTACTTGTTGATTATCTGGATATGCGAGAGCCTCTCTTCCGTATTGGACATATGGAACAAGGAATAAGGTGTCTCCGGTTTCGTTCAGACCCAGAACGGACTTGTAAATGGATGTGTGTCAAACATTGGATTTTATTCTATGCTGATTAATTTCTATTAAATATATATCTGTTTGGTGGCGGATAATTTATTCTCTTTCTTAACACCCTACTCTGAGACGTACGAGCTCAAAGGTTATATATCGATAGACATCAGTCGCATGGCGTGAATTGTCAGTGTTGCATGCCAAGATGCAAATGATCAAGGCTTTTGTTGAAAAGCAGAACCTTGTGGTTGATGATCAAAGCACAGCTTTAATTAGCATTGCTTTTTGTATATCGTTGATTCGCGAGCCTCACACCCCGGTATGAAACAAAAATGGGAGAGGACTGCAGGGAGGACATGCGTTTCTTTCTAGCTAGGAGTGGCATCATGGTATGGAGCCCAGACATTTTTACTTATGTGGATGATGGAATGAGGCGCCTTGGATTTGAGTCCCTAGTGGCTCTATATTTACGCCCCATAGGGCGGGGAAACGTATTGTTCAGGAATTGCTAATCCACTAAAGCAAGTGTGGACCAGTCTTGCTGCTCAAGGGGATGATGCGTTCTGTTCCTGAGGCTCGAGCTAGAGAGTCTCGAATTCGGTAAGGACAATCCCTTGCCTTGGTTCATGATGGAAATCCAACTTCCAATACGACACCATGCGGTTTTGATTGTAAAACTAGTATGGCGACATTGTATATGGTAGCTATGCCGTCTATGATTGATACATTATGATTGAAATTATTTTTGAAACATATAGACACTAATAATAATATCAAATCTACTTTATACGTATCAAGCATATTTGGCCATTATAAGGTAAAACTCTATCCCCCGGTTTGATTTGCATTGTGTGATGGTTGAGTCTTATAATGGGTTCATTTTTCTAAAAAGCATTAAGTTGTTTAATGATTTACTTTATTTCATGCACTGGCAATCCAATAGAGTAAACCCATTCCGTGTTAGAGGCGTGGTCCTGTGATTAGCCTTATTATTACATAGGTTAAGTAAGATTTCTCATACCAGTCCCATGACTGAATTGTAGTTTGTTACACTTTGCAAACTCGGGTGCCCTTATTTTCCACATGGGCAGCATTGTATTCAGGTTTTAGCAACTCATTCTGGATAGCTATGGAGCTGAAGATGGTTGCTATCATTTCTATTATGCTGTTCAGAACTCATTTAGTACATTATGTTTAATTCCGCTGTAGACATTTTATATTGAGCTGAAACTGTATTCTGTACTAACTATTAAGTATGATCTTATTATGCTGTGTAGCTCTGATAATATATTATTTCCAGTGCAACTTTGATGTACTTTATCTTGTGTAATTCTATGATTATGTTCTGCTGTTATGGTTTATGTGTTATATTCCAATGATTATTCTTGCTTCCGTGGCACAGGGGTTTGAGGTCATCACATATAATATATATATGTGATGTGTAAAATATATATATGCATTGTATAAAATAAATAAATAAATATGCATTGTATGAAATATATATACGTGTTGTATAAATAAATATGCATTGTAGGAAATATATATATATGCGTTGTATAAAACTGAAATAGCGATATATAAAATGGTCATGAAATGAAATAAATATTTTTTCGCTAAAAATATTATTTTTAACATGTATGTGAAGTAAAAAAAATTGTCGTGTATGGAAATAAATATTGTTTGGTTAAAAATATGAGTTTTAACATATATATACACTATATAAAATTGTCATGTATTGAAATAAATATTGGTTTGTTAGAAATATAATTTTTAACATATATATGCACTGTATAAAATTGTCATGTATTGGAATATTCAATTTTGATTAAAAATTGGAAAATGGAAGTTGGAATCGTTTTGAAATAGATTTATAAACGATTTATAAAATATGTTTTGAATTGAAATCGATGATATATATATTATTTATACTTAGTGGCTTGAATAGAACGCGTCGCACAGCGACCGTTCGCGAATTTCAACCATTAAATTCGAATTGACATAACGGGATATCCGACCGTCGGATTCTCCTAAAACTGAAACTGTTGGGTTCGTATCGAAAAGAGCTTTCCAATGATAATAAGAGATTTGAAATCTAACGGTTAGATTTGGAAATATGTCCAAATCAATTTTAGAAAAGGTCGCTATAGATGCAGTTCGGTGGCCGTTATTGGAAACTGACTGTAAGGGCCTTAATAAAATTATTAAAAATATGGAAAAATTATGTAAAATTGTAACAACCCGTATTTTAATAACATGTTATAACCATAAATCAAGGCCTAATTAAATTTTAAAGTAATAACCAAGGGAAACGGGTTGCGCCATTGCGTTCATCTCGAAATTCTACATTAAATCGAGTCCGAGTTTTCGAAAATCGGAGTTCGTATGACCAAGTTATGACCTTAAGAAATTTCAGGAATTTGAATAAAATAAAACAGCTCGAAAATAATGCCAGAAAATTCAAAATTCAAACCCAGAGAAGGCTGGCGGGAAAATTCTCGCCTATATACCTAGGTCGACTGGGGAGTCGACTGGGGTGTCGACCTCCCCATGACCAGGTCGACTGGGGAGTCAACCTGGGGGTTGACCTGCCTCCCGAACCTATTTCCTGAACCAGATGCATTCTGATGTATTTAGACTTGTTTCGTGACCAGATTCGTGACTCTAATCCTTTATAAACTCACCCCTTGCCTCATTCTCTCCACACCATTTCATTCTGTCCTTATGCTGCTTCTGAAATAATTAAATTAAAGAGAGAATGACTACTTCTTCTTCGTCAAGATAATATCTAGGAATTGCAAATTGGGGGTTTTCAACTAGAACAAGACTAAACAAATAGAGATTCAACAACTGCAACAACCGTTTCTAGAATCAAATCTCTGCACTCTAATTCTCGATCCGCGCTCTGTAAGTTCTAGTTACTTTGAGATTGAAACTTGTTACATTTGATATGGACATGGAATAAAATGAAATTGGACCTAAGCTTGATTATCTATTTAAATCTGTTCTTGTCTCTTCTTGAATCTATGATTTTGGGATTATTTCTTATCGACTGAATCATGCCCATTCATGTTGTTGGACCTAGTCTATTATTCAAACGCTGGATTTTAACATAAATTCTTGGATCTTGACTTGTGGGAATATTTCTATTTGGGGCCTATTCATGTTGTAAATCAAATTCTTTCATGTCTATAACCTTAATATGCCTATGACTATGACGATGAACATAAGACTATGCCTATGCCTATGACTAAGAACATAAGACTATGCCTATGACGGTGAACATAAGACTATGCCTATGACTATGGCGAGGACAATTGTGGTTAATCACCTATGACTCTTGACTATGAGAATTATTACCCATGATTATGAACATAAGGCCATTATCCATGACCATGACTTTGAAACTATTACTGTTAATTGCCTATGACTATTTGCCTAGAACTATTTTTGATAATTATCCATGATTATTGTGATGAGTCGCTTATGATTCATAACTATGAGATTTCTACCTATGACTATAGGGGTTAATTGCCTAAGACTATTATAGTTGATTGTTTATGCCCATAACACTATAGTTGAAAACCATGTTGTGCACCGAATTGGCATTTTGTTGGATCGTATACCTAGGGTGTGACTTGCTTAGTTTATTCGCTATTATGTACACCAAAACCATTTGATCCATTATCCTTGTATTTGGATTGCTTTTGTATGCCTATTCTTTTATGTCAGCGTTTACCATGACTATCGCCTTATCTTGCTAGATTTGGAATCCTATATGCCAGTGATGTTGTAACCAATTTATGTCATGCTCGTCTTGTAACCCCTTTTATCGCTTTATGCTCGTCCCTCTTGCCTATCATAGTTTTGATGTTATTCTGAGATTTGGATTTATTTATAGTATGGATTGATCACGTTTACATGCGATGGGAACACGATTTGGGTAGAATAGGCAAAACATGAATTGGTTATGAACATGAATTATGAACTTGATAAAAGGCAAAACTTGAAACATGAACGCTATTATAACATGAACCTGGATATGGACGTTAAACTCGCCATGAAACTTGACACGAACTTGACATAAATCTTGAACATGGACATGACACTTAGATTGAACTTGAAAATGGACAACTCGAGGTTGGGTTGAGTTTGCAGTGTAATTTTGCCCGGAACCGCTCAGCAAATCCAGTTACTGCAAACAATAGGATCCAATGTGGGTAGTTGGTCATATCGCACTTGAAAACCCGTGGTCAGACTGAGTTGTGGTGTAATTCTGCCCGGAACCGCCCGGCATATCCAGTGACCACAACAACATGTCCGATGTGAGAGGTTGGGGTGCATTAATGAATTAATGCCCCAAGATAGGGTTAAGTCATGAACCGCTTGAATATACTTAACCAATTTGACACGATGATTTGATAAGGTTAAGTCATGAATTGCTTGAATATATTTAACGAATTTGACACGATGATTTGATAGGGTTAAGTCATGAACCGCTTGAATATACTTAACCAATTTGACACGATTATTTGATAGGGTTAAGTCATGAACCGCTTGAATATACTTAACCAATTTGACACGATGATTTGATAGGATTAAGTCATGAACCGCTTGAATATACATAACCAATTTGACACGATGATTTCTAGGGTTGAGTCATGAACCGCTTGAATATACTTCACCAATTTGACACGATGATTTGATAGGGTTAAGTCATGAACCGCTTGAATATACTTAACCAATTTGACACGGTGATTTGATAGGGTTAAGTCATGAACCGCTTGAATATACTTAACCAACTTGACACATGATTCGTAGGGCTAAGTCATGAACTTGAACGACAACACTTAGCCAATTTGACATGACACGTAGGCGGGTTAAGTCACGAACTTGAATGACAACACTTAACCAACTTGACATGCTAGACTGATGGGGTTAAGTCTCGAATTTAAATGACAACACTTAACCTACTGGATGGAAACCCTAGTTACGTGGTCCTTTTCAGAAGTAACACACTAGATGTATCACGGTACCCTTGAACTAGGCAGGGTGGGGCACGATTACTGGGCTGATTGTAAGCGACCAGAACGACGGCTGAGTTGGTGCGCCATTGTAGGTTCAGGCGGACTATGGTCGTGCACGTGGTCCGGAGTTGAAAAAGCAGGCATTGGGCACCGGTAGGTTTACACTGTGTGTGCTTGGTTCGTGTCGGTGGTTGGCACCCTAGGGCTTGATACACCCTATGGTGGACCTAGCACAGGTGACTACATTTCGTGATTGGGCCATATGACACAGACACATGAACGAGCTAGGACTTGTAGGGAGCCGATCGATTAATAGATCGTACATGGAAAAAGGGTATTGTTCGTTAGGTAACATAATCCCTAGTGGTCCTAGGTGGCATAAACCCTAATCAAATCTAGAAAACGTTCAATAGGTAGCATAATCCCTAGTGGTCCTAGGTGGCATAAATCCTAGTTGAACACACGATAGTTCATGATAAGGAAACCTAGCCAGAACAAGGGTGGCAGTCCAAACGATTTCAAGAATGGTGGCACTACGTTGAAGTAGTGTAGAATTACGTGATGAAACTCGTACGATATACGGCAAGGGACTGTACATATACATGTAAAGGATGATACGGGTTGGGGCACTAGTACAGTTTGTGCAGAGAATGTTAAACATGTGATGCTATACGTAGCTTATCTTGTTACCTTACTTTATCTTGTTACCATAGTTTATCTTGTTATCTTAGTTCAACTGGCCTATCTTGTCATCATCCTTATGTTTACTTCCAATTTATTCATGTCATGTTACCTTTACTTGTTTCTATGCTGAAAGTCACTAGGACTTACCAGTCTGTATGACTGACCCGTTTTGTTGCGCCTCTTTTTCCTCCGTTCCCCCCAGGTTCTCAGGGAGGAAGTACCACTACTTATTTTGGACTTCTTTCTGCTTCAAGATCATCATATATGGCTTGGACCTTTCTTGGCTATGGCTGCTTTACTGTTTTACTTGGGGAATGATTTATGACTATGGTTTTATGCTTCTTTACTATTGCAAGACAGATTTCGATGTAATGGATTTAATGGAATTTTGATGTAAAAGGCTTTAGACCTTACTAGATTTTAAAGAAATGAAATTTGGTTTTTCTTCCGCTGTTTTATATATGTTCTGTTTTGCAATATTTCTGTGTATGTTTACCTAGATAATGCTCCACCCAAGCTAGTGCATTCCCATTGTGAGTGACCCTAGTGGAGATGGGGTGTTACATTTGGTATCAGAGCAGAAGGTTACCAGACTGGGCAAAAGCTTTTAAAAACCTTCTGAAATTATTTTCGAAACGTTTACAAAGAAGCATTTTTTTTAAGAAAAGTTTTGTTTATTTCAAAGGCATATTCCCCAAAGCCATATGCACTATCTTTTGATTCTCTCCTTGAGTCTCTTCTCTCTTTCTTTTTCATCATAGTTTGTAGGCATACGACACTTGTCGGAGGGCAAAGTAGCGCCCAACCTCCATCAGTAGCCGCAGTAGTTCCATCTGCGCCTAATATTATTTCAAGCTTTCTAGGGTTGCCATGCGATGGAGGTAGATTTCGAGAAACTTGTCTACAAGCTATACAAGGATAGTAAGAACGAGGATAAAAGAACACAAGCCTAAGGATAAGAAACTATTGACATGGCTTAATCCACGAAGGAGGAAAAAGTGAAAAGGAAGAGGCCAAAGTGAAAGAATAATAAAACCCATGACAAGAAAGAGTATCGTTAGTATGGTAAAAAGGTACATGTAGTTAAGTGCTAGAGGACAAGGACAAGGGCAAAGAACAGGATCGTCGAGAGGGAAATTGTGTGCTCTCATTACTAGCATACCTAAGGGAGGCGGTAATGTTTTCGTTGAAGGTTTAGTTTCATCCCGTTAGAACTTTGTTTTTGTTCATCGCATCCTTTTAATTCCGCTTCGATAGTTGAGTCTCTACACCTTAGTACTAGCGAAGTAAAGGATCCCATTTTTGTGTCTCAAATCCTGTTGGGGAATCGGCTCATTTATTCGTGACTTGTTTGGATTTGAGAATGTTTATGCTAAGTGTATATTCATGACTTGTTTGTACTAGTTCCATGGTAGTTAGACTCTTGACTTGCCTTGGTAATGCCCTCGACGTCTAGTGTAACACTTAGGGTTTTGTCATGCTTAGTTACCTAGAATCTCTTGATACATTTGTTGATCCGCTCGAGTAGTGTTCGCCACTAAGGCGGAAGGTTCATTTCGCTTATGCACGAGTTATAGAAAATTACCTTAGTAAGTACATTCGGCAACATGGTTGACATTTGTTTATTTTCAAGAGATAATTCATTTTGGAATACCTTCTAGTAAGTGAATGAGATCCAAGATTCACTAGTGAATTTTGGAGAGCTTGCACGAAACCATGAGTATGCAGTTATGTTTAAGCTGAGTGTACAAGAAAAAGAATAAGTGAAAGTGGAATGAGAGGCGACAGTGAAATGAGTTTCAACTCATATTTTGGAAATAGGAATTAAGAAGCTATGAAATGTGAAGTTAAATACGATCAAAGCACAATGGAGTTAAGCTCAAGGAAATGCGACTTAGAAGATTGAAGACTATACATGCGCATCATATCTCTTTTTAAGAGTATATCCTTGATCCGTCTTTTCCTGTAGAGCTTATTTGCATGCTATCTTTTAAGTATAACCTCTCGGTCTTATTCTCAATCCTATTTCTATTGCAAAACCCCATAGGGATCATCTATTAGTAATACATGTTGGGGCTTGAGGGTGTCCGCTGGGTTGAGTAATTCTTTGGGCGTCAGCTCGATGTTGATTTCGGTCTTTAGGCCGGTGCCTAGGGAGTTCTTCTCCCAATCAATATATATGTGACATAGATTTCCAGTTTTGACATTGCCTAATGGGCACAAAATTTTTACTTGCTCCTATCGTTCAACTATATCTTTAGGTAGGAACAATTGGGTGTAAACATGTGTTTGAGACATGTTACGGTTGATGTTTGCAAATGGTTGCAAGTGGTTGCAAGTGGTTGCTCGTGGTTGCATAACACACATTAGGCACTAGATCGGCTCAGTCACATTTTGATATTGCATATGCAGGAATGTTTATACTTGTACATGGATGGAAACTTGATATGCTATCATTTGGATGTTGCATATGAATGAATGTTTGAGCACTCATGTAGAAATTATGAAATGTAATAGGAATTTGCATACATGTTGGACTCATCGCACTAGCATACTTTGCATTAAGGAGGTTTACTGAATCAGTAACCGCCTGATCTTTTGCATTAGATAAGCACATATTTACACACTTACCGCATATATACATACAACATTAGGAATCTTTTAAGGACAATGATTGTTTGTGGATGATGTTTTGACTAGATGGATGATGGATGGTAGGATACATCCTTCCTAACTTAGAGATTTCGGGGACGAAATCCTTTAAGGAGGGGAGAATGTAACAACCCGTATTTTAATAGCATGCTATAACCATAAATCAAGGCAGAATTAAATTTTAAAATAAGAACAAAGGGAAAAGGGTTGCGCCATTGCGTTTGTCTCGAAATTCTGCATGAAATCAAGTCCGAGTTTCTGAAAATCGGAGTTCGTATGACCAAGTTATGACCTTCAGAAGTTTCAGGAATTTGAATAAAATAAAACAGCTCGAAAATAAAGCCAGAAAATTCGAAACTCAAACCCAGAGAAGGCTGGCGGGAAAATTCCCGCCCATATACCTAGGTCAACTGGGGAGTCGATTAGGGTGTCGACCTCCCCATGACCAGGTCGACTGGGGAGTTGACTTGGGGGTCGACCTGCCTCCCGAACCTATTTCCTGAATCAGATGCATTCTGATGTATTTAGACTTGTTTCGAGACCAGATTCGTGACTCTAATCCTATATAAACTCACCCCTAGCCTCATTCTCTCCACACCATTTCATTCTGTCCTTTTGTTGCTTCTGAAATAATTAAGTTAAAGAGAGAATGGCTACTTCTTCTTCGTCAAGACAATATATAGGAATTGCAAATTAGGGGTTTTCAACTAGAACAAGACTAAACAAATAGAGATTCAACAACTGCAACAACCGTTTCTAGAATCAAATCTCTGCACTCTAATTCTCAATCCGCACTCTGTAAGTTCTAGTTACTTTGAGATTGAAACTTGTTAAATTTGATATGGACATGGAATAAAATGAAACTGGACCTAAGCTTGATTATCTATTTGGATCTGTTCTTGTCTCTTCTTGAATCTATGATTTTGGGATTATTTCTCATCGAATGAATCATGCACATTCATGTTGTTGGGCCTAGTTTATTATTCAAACGCTAGATTGTAACATAAATTCTTGGATCTTGACTTGTGGGAATATTTCTATTTGGGGCCTATTCATGTTGTAAATCAAATTCTTTCATGTCTATAACCTTAATATGCCTATGACTATGACGATGAACATAAGACTATGCCTATGCCTATGACTAAGAACATAAGACTATGCCTATGACTGTGAACATAAGACTATGCCTATGACTATGACGAGGACAATTGTGGCTAATCACCTATGACTCTTGAATATGATAATTATTACCCATGATTATGAACATAAGGCCATTATCTATGACCATGACTTTGAAACTATTATTGTTAATTGCCTATGACTATTTGCCTAGAACTATTTTTGATAATTATCCATGATTATTGTGATGAGTCGCTTATGATTCATAACTATGAGATTTCTACCTATGACTATTGGGGTTAATTGCCTAAGACTATTATAGTTGATTGTTCATGCCCATAACACTATAGTTGAAAACCATGTTGTGCACCGAATTGGCATTTTTTTGGATCGTATACCTAGGGTGTGACTTGCTTAGTTTATTCGCTATTATGTACACCAAAACCATTGGATCCATTATCTTTGTATTTGGCTTGCTTTTGCATGCCTATTCTTTTATGTCAGTGTTTACCACAACTATCGCCTTATCTTGCTAGATTTGGAATCCTATATGCCAGTGATGTTGTAACCAATTTATATCATGCTAGTCTTGTAACCCCTTTTATCGCTTTATGCTCGTCCCTCTTGCCTATCATAGTTTTGATGTTATTATGATATTTGGATTTATTTGTAGTATGGATTGATCACGTTTACATGCGATGGGAACACGATTTGGGTAGAATAAGCAAAACATGAATTGGTTATGAACATGAATTATGAACTTGATAAATGGCAAAACTTGAAGCATGAACGCTGTTATAACTTGAACCTGGATATGGACATGAAACTCGCCATGAAACTTGACACGAACTTGACATAAAACTTGAACATGGACATGACACTGAGAATGAACTTGAAAATGGACAACTCGAGGTTGGGTTGATTTTGCAGTGTAATTCTGCCGGGAACCGCCCGGCAAATCCAATTACTGCAAACAGTAGGATCCAATGTGGGTAGTTGGTCATATCGCACTTGAAATCCCAAGGTCAGACTGAGTTGTGGTGTAATTCTGCCCGGAACCGCCCGGCATATTCAGTGACCACAACAACAGGTCTGATGTGAGAGGTTGGGGTGCATTAATGAATTAATGCCACATGATAGGGTTAAGTCATGAACTGCTTGAATATACTTAACCAATTTGACACGATGATTTGATAGGGTTAAGTCATGAACCTCTTAAATATACTAAACCCATTTGACACGATGATTTGATAGGGTTAAGTCGTGAACCGCTTGAATATACTTAACCAATTTGACATGATGATTTGATAGGGTTAAGTCATGAACCGCTTGAATATACTTAACTAATTTGACACGATGATTTGATAGGGTTAAGTCATGAACCGCTTGAATATACTTAACCAATTTGACACGATGATTTCATAGGGTTAAGTCATGAACCGCTTGAATATACTTAACCAATTTGACACGATGATTTGATAGGGTTAAGTCATGAACCGCTTGAATATACTTAACCAATTTGACATGATGATTTGATAGGGTTAAGTCATGAACCGCTTGAATATACTTAACCAATTTGACACGATGATTTGATGGGGTTAAGTCATGAACCGCTTGAATATATTTAACCAATTTGACATGATGATTTGATAGGGTTAAGTCATGAACCGCTTGAATATACTTAACCAACTTGACACATGATTCGTAGGGCTAAGTCATGAACATAAGCGACAACATTTAGCCAATTTGACATGACACGTAGGCAGGTTAAGTCACGAACTTGAATGACAACACTTAACCAACTTGACATGCTAGACTGATGGGGTTAAGTCTCGAATTTAAATGACAACACTTAACCTACTGGACAGAAACCCTAGTTATGCGGTCCTTTTCAGCAGTAACCCACTAGATGTATCACGGTACCCTGGAACTAGGCAGGGTGGGGCACGATTACTGGGCTGATTGTAAGAGACTAGAACGACGGCTGAGTTGGTGCGCCATTATAGGTTCAGGCGGACTATGGTCGTGCACGTAGTCCAGAGTTGAAAAAGCAGGCATTGGGCACCGGTAGGTTTACACTGTGCGTGCTTGATTCGTGTCGGTGGTTGGCACCCTAGGGCTTGATACACCCGTTGGTGGACCTAGCACAGGTGACAACATTTCGTGATTGGGCCGTATGACATAGACACATGAACGAGCTAGGACTTGTAGGGAGCCGATCGATTAATAGATCGTACGTGGAAAAAGGGTGTTGTTCGTTAGGTAGCATAATCCCTAGTGGTCCTAGGTGGCATAAACCCTAATCGAATCTAGAAAACGTTCAATAGGTAGCATAATCCCTAGTGGTCCTAAGTGGCATAAATCCTAGTTGAACACGCGATAGTTCATGATAAGGAAACCTAGCCAGAACAAGGGTGGCAGTCCAAACGATTTCAAGAATGGTGGCACTACGTTGAAGTAGTATAGAATTACGTGATGAAACCGGTACGATATACAGCAAGGGACTTTACATATACATGGAAAGGATGATACAGGTTGGTTTATTAGTACAGTTGGTGCAGACAATGTTAAACATGTGATGCTATACGTAGCTTATCTTGTTACCGTAGTTTATCTTATTATCTTAGTTCAACTGGCCTATCTTGTCATCATCCTTATGTTTACTTTCAGTTTATACATGTCATGTTACTTTTACTTGTTTCTATGCTGAAAGTCACTAGGACTTACCAGTCTGTATGATTGACCCGTTTTGTTTTGCCTCTTTTTCTTCCGTTCCCCCCAGGTTCTCAGGGAGGAAGCACTACTACTTAGTTTGGACTTCTTTCTTCTTCAAGATCATCATATATGGCTTGGACCTTTCTTGGCTATGGCTGCTTTACTTTTTTGCTTGGGGAATGATTTATGACTATGGCTTTATGCTTCTTTACTATTGCAAGACAGATTTCGATGTAATGGATTTAATGGCATTTTGATGTAAAAGGCTTTAGACCTTACTAGATTTTAAAGAAATGAAATTTGGTTTTTCTACCGCTGTTTTATATATCTTCTGTCTTGTAATATTTCTGTGTATGTTTACCTAGATAATGCTCCACCAAAGCTAGTTCATTCCCCTTGTGAGTGACCCTAGCGGAGGTGGGGTGTTACAAAAATCGTAATAAATAATTTGGAAAGAGTTTGGATGAAAAAATCCAAGTTTGGAAAGATAAAAATATATTTTTATCTGAGTGAACTAGTTATTAATTAGAATAATAATCCAGTGTTTATAAATAAATAAATTGGATTGAAAAAGGGGTCTAAAATAACCAGAATTTTCCAATGAATAAATTGGAATGGATTTGAGTGGAAATAATCTTCGAAATATTTCGATATTGGATTCCATGATTATACGGGTATTGTTTAGGAATTTGGAAGATATAGATATCGTTATTCCCAATACGATATCCGTTAATTTTAGAATTTGAGATTGAATATAAGTCGATATTATATCTATGCATAGCCTTATATTTAATATCAAATAGGATTTTCGGGGTTTATAGTGAACAATGTTTTAAATAACAGTTGTTTTTAACCCAATTAACAATGAAGATATGATTTGGAATTTATAATTATTTAAATAAGATTAATGGAATTTTCCAAAGTAAAGTTTTTCCAATTTAATATATTAAATTTGAATTAAATAAAATTCGATTGATAATAATCGAGAGAAGCTTCTGTGAAGGAAGACTGGTACTATTTATTTAATTTAAAAGGCTTTGCCGTTATTCCATTATAGTATTGATTGGATACGGAAATTTATATCGATTATATACTATTATGATTTCCACGAAGATTCCATTTTGATGGAAGATGTTTGGCTTTGTCGTGTACTATGTTTTAAATGACATTGGTTCTTTAACCTAGTTAAAGGCATGATTAATTTCCAGAAAGTTGAATAATTATTAAGTAATGATTTTTGAAGATTAAAACTAAGAAGAGTTTTAATAAATCTTTAATTTGATTGAAATGAATGAATGGTGATTAAATTTACCAAAACATGAGAGATGGTATAAAACAAATATACTTGGTTGTTGATATTCATGATTGTGATTGATTGATTGGTTGGATTCTGCTCGACTGGTTTATGAGCAAAATATGCTTTTACATTTAGCATTGGATTGGGTAGAAATATTTGCATGCTAACATCTTGTGAAACACTTCACGATTTGACTATGAGATGTTTAGCGATGTTGTTGAGTTCATTTCAAATTTAATGAATGATTTTGAAATGATATTTCTTAATTAAAAAGAAATGTTTTCCCGATTTTAGACAAGGAATGTTTTATAAAAAAAAGTATTTCGAGGGCTAACCCGATGTTGAGAAATGATTTAGAAATGTATTATGTGTTACATTTTAGTTCATCACATAATCAATTAGTTGCTATTGATGATGTATTTATTTGGTGACGGAGAATTTATTCTCTTGCTTAACACCCTTCTTTGAGATGTACGAGCTCAAAGGTTATGTGATTAATAGTGACTAATCATATGTGTGAATTGCTAATGTAAAGTACTATATTTTGGAAAGTACTTGTGATTATTATGTTGTGAAATGGTTTTCCCTACTTCGGGATATAAAAATGATTTAGTATGTAGCTAAAGATTCTGGTAACCCGGACGACTAAAAGTATGGGTGAGATGGCGTTGTAGTCCCCGAGGTGTAGGATTGTCCATCGTCAGTGTAGCATGCTCCATCATGGGAGGTGCACATATTTATATATCGAGTTGCTTAGGTGTGTGCCCTTTGCCTTGTCTGAGGGGAGCCCGATATATGGTTGCATGCTTGTTTGTACGCATTGTTATGCTTTGGAATTCATATTTCCAAATATTTTGGTTTGAGCTCCCGAAGTGAAAATCTACTTTGATATAAAAGCTAGGTATGTATTTCAAATGATTTGAAATAAGAATCGGGAAATAAAGTCCAAAGGAATAATTTCTGTAAAGAGAATTGGATTTAAAAAAACTAAGTTTGGGGTTTAAGCCAAAATAGGCTGATTGAGGAATTGCATGTTGTCTGATGCATTGTAGATCCATATGACTATTATTGGTTATTTTTTATGCACTGGTATTCATGGGGGTAAACCCGTTCCGTGGCATGCGGTGTGGTCACGTGATTTACCATATTTTAAAGTAAAGTTTTTGATAACTGTTTTTAGTTCTCACACCAGTCCCATGACTGACTCAGAGTTTATTGTTCCTACCTAAACTCTAGGTACCCATATTTTTCATATGGGTAGCTTGTAGTTTTGGTTTTGCAGATTATTTCATTTGGCAGGATTCTGGATCGAAACTTAAAACTGTGTCCAGAGCATTGAAAGTCTTCCGTTGTGTTAGTTTATTTTTTCCGCTGCATTATATTACATTTATTGTAAATTTATTTTCCACTATATATTATTTTCGATACTCTGATATTTTGTACTCTGATGTAACATTATTATGATGTTTATAAAAGTCTTTTGTTGTTTGTTCAGATGTGTTGTGCACCCAAAGTTAGTGTATCTGCCTTTTTTGTTCGATTTAAGTCGGTTTAACAATCGATTTGGATCGACCGAAAGGGAGGGTTTTTGATTGATTGGTGACCACCCATGATTATGGGAGTGTTGTTCGAGGTGGGCGGTAGTTGCGGCTATGCGTTACCATTAGCTTAGGTCCGTAATCCGGTAGAATCTTACCGTGGGTATTCCTCGTTGTTGGAGATGCGGATTAAGGATCTTAAGGCAAGTTAAATACTAAAGGGTTGGTGAATGGTGTTTAATGGAGTTTATTGAATTTCTTGAAATCTTTTTGAATCTAAAACACTATATACATATTACAAAAATAACTAAACACAGAATCAATCAAGAATGCAGAAAGGAAACGTAAAAGCAATAAAAGAAAAGTACACACCGGGATTTTATACTGGTTTCGGACTTGCTTACATCCAGTTCTACACAACGTAGGGTTAATGTGGATTATTATTCAACAAAGCCAATTACAATCCTATATTTCAAAGCTACAAGGGCGCACCCCAACTGATTCCATGTACAGTGAGACTTAGTTGATTTCCGGACTATAACTTTGCACCTAATCGATTTCAGGGACACAATCGCATCCAGTCACTTTAAACGGGACATGACCAACACTCTTCCCTTATCAATTTGTGTAATATTGACTCTATAGGACTTGACTTGATATCTTTGATTAAAAACAACCTATATCTCTTGAGAAGCACTTGAAGTCAGAGATAATTTGATTTAGAATTGAAATAGAAGATGAATGATATGATTTCTATTTAAATCTACGGAGTATAAGTGTAGAAAATCAAGAATTAATGTATTATAATGGTAGGATGTTAAGAGAGGTAGAAGAAGATGAAAAAATTTAAAAAAAATCCAATTCTAGAAGGTATTTATAGGTTTCCAAGTCACAACGTTTCTGAAAGGATTTAAATACAAAAAGACACCCCTTTTCAAATTTTAAAAAACACCCTAATGGCTAGTATGTCGACATGCCTAAATGCATATGTCGAAATATGCTAGTGTAAAATTAAAAAATAAATTTTAAACAAATAAAATGATGTTTAAATAAATTACAGTGAATCCAGAGTTAAAACAAATTTAATTCCTTTATATTTAAACATTCTTTTCAAACTAAAAATATATTTTAAAACTTATATAAAGATATACTTAAAATAATTAAGAAATTAAATATAAAATGATATAAGAATATAAATATATAAAACTATACATATATTAAAAACTTAATATAAACAAGAAGGTTAAACAACATAAGTAATTATAAAACAAGTAAAACTTAAGCTCAAAAATCTAAACAACATAAGTTTAAATATAAATTAGTTTTTAGGAGTTTAGAAAAAAACTAGCAGGAGTTAAAATATTATTAAAACAAGGAATATATATTCTGAATAAGGAAGTAATTTAGAAATCATTTGAAAACAAGATTTAAAATTAAATAAATAAATTTGAAATTATTTTGAAATAAAGTTTAAAATCAGGATTTAAGTTTGAAAATAGAATTAAATGCTAACCAGAGTTTTAATAGGATTTCTAGACAAACTGACTTTATAATTCTTGAACTTTTGATTTCTTGATACCCATGAGTTTTGAAACTTGAACTCTTCTATTTGAAGTCTTGATTCTTGTGAACTGTACAGTATTCAGTAATAGATACTTGCATAGTTTTCCTGTATATATATATATATATATATACATATATCATTTTCAATATATATATATATATTCTAGAAAATTGTGTTAGTGTATATTTAATAAAAATAAAAATTGAAACTAAGTAGAAACAAGGTTGTTGTCATCAAAACCATCATTATCAATACCTCGGTCCTTAATGTGCCTTGTCATATTATCCAGATTGATCCCCCTACGATTTTCATCTGTACCATAACTATAGGGTGCCCTCTGATAGCCATGTTTACGGTGGACTTTACTGTATCCGTATAGGCTATGTATTATAAATTGTGTAAGGGTGATAATGGTAATCCTGCTTATGCTATTTTCAATAGTATATTTAACTGCAGACACTATTATAATAGCGTATTGTATTATATGACATCTAGTTTAACGGATCCTTAGAGGATGGAAATCCCATATATCACTTAATTTACCGATGCATTTCATTGAATATTTCACTTGAATTGATTCACTTATATAAGATTGTTAGTCCTGATGTGAGTGTCTGTTTTGTATTATTACTTCGGTCAGACCAAGTATTGCAGTATTGAGATTTCACCTTTCGAAGCTAGAGACTGTTGAAGACATCACGCTATCTATGGGTTCTGTTATTTCTTCTCTGCATTAGGAATTCTTGTATTTAGACATCCACTGTATTTGATTTTGTAACTCTGATATCATGTATAAGTTTTGAATTTTATTCAGTAACTTTATGAACTACTATTGTATTATATTTATTCCACTGCTAGATATTCTATTATTTTTATTTCTTGAATTTGGTTTGTTAAACCCTATAGTTAAAACAATCTGCTTTCTTGAATGATTCGAGTTGGTTTTATTACCGACTTAAATGGTAAGAAAAAACAGGTCGTTACAAACAAAAGCTAAAAACGAACAATTATTTTACAAAATTAACTGAAAAATGAATAAAATACAGTTCGATAACTTACAATAGGATAAGGTTTCAATTGGGGATCGTGTATCAATGCAAATATACCTTTGACTTTTAGCTTATATATTAAATTTAGTATTTGCAAACTACAATTTCTTGGTTTGACGTCTATGGATATTTTTGTGTTTTCGAAAACCAACAAATTCTATTCTGGTTATAGTATTAGAATTGAAAATGGTGCCACTAAAATTGGTGTCACCAAAGTCAAAAAAAATTCCGCTTTGTTTTCTAACTAAAAACCTGAAAGTACTTATCAAAGTTAACTTTTCAAATGGAAACTCGAATGAATTTTTTTAGTTCAATAAAATCCAAGCTTATAATAAAACCCACCAAATTTAATAAAATTTTGAAGTGTAGCTATAATAAATCGATCATAATTTGTTTTCCTTATGCCTAAATTGTTTAATTGAATAGGTAGTATTAGACTGAGAATCGAAATGGACAGAAAGGTAATGGAAAATGGTAATATTTTACTTTAAGTGTGAGTATGTGCTCCACATAACGTACCATAATATATGAAAAGTGAATTAACAAACACATTTAAAAGAATACCTAGAGCATTTGACAGTTATTTATAAATAAAGTAATTTATAAATTATTTATTATTATTCAAATGTTTGTTAGCATCATGTAAGAAAATGTAATAAAATTATATAGGAGTTGATAAATCCTAGGAACAAATATTGTTTTATGACTTGCTACAATTTTTCCACTAAATTTGACTATAGTTTCAACCTTTTGTCCAAACGCTTTTGAATTTTACTATCCACCTATATTTATTTAAAAATCCATCGTAAATTATAATTTGAAGTAGGTATTAACATTTGTTTGGTCCTTGAAACATGCATTTACCTTCCAAATAAACATTAGGAAAAGGTACACAAGCATTGCATTCAATTAAAAACCATCACATAGCTACAATTTATAAACAGTCCCAATAGTAGATGAAATTGTAAATTAAATGAATTGATAATGCCTAAAAATTGATGTCCTACAACATTGTATAGTTAGGAAAGGAAAGTTCACGAAAAGTGGGAAAAAAAGAAGAAAATGTTCAACAACACATATGATATCTACATTTGTAATATCTGAACTTCAAATTTATTATAAAATGCGAGAGGAAGGAAACATTAACCATGAAAACATTATGATTAGCTTCACCTTAAATTCATTAATCATTATATAAAAGTAATTTTTATTCTAATCCGTAGTTTTAGTAAGTTAATCCACCCTATTTTATATAATCGTTGACTTTCACTAAAATTCAAATTTTAATCAGTGTATCCACCTAAAAAAATCTTACATATTTTTTTCTCAGTTTTTATTTGTGTTTTGCGTCGTATACTTGTTTCTGAAATCCTATCATCAAACAATAGTGGTTATTTAATTCAGTGGTTTAATTCCTTGCAGCATAAATTGGAAAGTCTGGATGGTTTGATATGTTGAAATAGTAAGACAACATTTGTCAATTATACAAGCTACAACAAAAAACAAGCAAGTACATTCTTCATAAGCTTTTTTTCCACTCATCCTTCTATGATTTTTGTTATTAACCAATGAATATTGCAAATGTGATGTACCGACTACAAGCATACTGTGACACCATTGTTTATGATTTAAAATTGTGGCAAGCTAACATTATATTCAATGGATGCCCAAAAAATTGTTTTGTTTTTTTAACAAGTTAGATGCCTACAAATGTCATTTGCATTGATGCGCTTACTTCTTCTTTGCTATGTTGTTTTCCATTATTTGTGGCTATCAGTTTGTATTGAAAAATTAGGAATGACTTATGTGTGAAATGCAGAATGGAAAGGATGAACATATAAATAGATTGAAGCTATATTTTCTGTATCTCTTGCGAGCTGGTCATCCCAATTAGTATTTGTCATGTTAGTTTTTTTTCTTCAATTCTGCGATTATGTACACAATTGTATGGTTTTGATTACCCTGGTTGCCGTATGTTTTAATGTAATGTTTGGTTTCCTTGTTTTTTATAAGTTTGTTGTATTCGATTGTCAAATAGAACGAGGAGTTTTGTAATGTCATGGTAAAACAAGAAGCACAAAAATCAATTGTAAACTATATGATAGGGTGAAATCTTTAAGTTAATCCACTCGTGGATTAACTTACAAACTAGATGTGAATTAAATTATTAAACTAAAATGGTGTATTAACTTATTAAAGTTGTGGATTAAAACAAAAATTACCTTGTATAAAACTCAAATTCTCGAGCCCTTGAATGTCCTCTTCTCTGACTTCTCCCTCGTCCTAATCGCCCAACCAGCCAACGCCGTTCTCCCTTCAAATCCACCACTGATTCTGCCACCTCCCCTGCTATCTTGCCGTCCCCATACCCTCTGCCTCCCTCTTTGCCTACCCCCCTTTCTCCTAACATAGTGGTAGCGTTTGATTTGTTGACTGAGCAGTTAATGTCCGCGTCTGCGCCTGACGCGTCCGACGCGTCTGAAGCGTCAAAGGAGGGTTCCACCCTTTTGCCCCTTCAAGACGAATGGTTGAAAAGATAAGTTTCGCGTCCGACGCATCAGACGCAAGTCCGACGTGACGAAAATTCTAGAATAGCCGATTCCTCTCCCTCCCTCTATATATTTCCTCCATTTCAATCCATTTCCATCACCGAAACAACACCAAATCCGAAAATTTCAGCTACAATCACCTTCTATTCGTCGATTTTTTCAGGTTTTTGATTTTAAATTTGTATTTTTATACTTTTTCCTCCTATATTTCTTGTATTCATAAGTTTTTTGATTTTTTTTCCAGAAAAAATGGTCGCAAGTCAGTCATCGTCCACTCGCTCCATTGTCGAATGGAACAACGATACCACGAACGCGTTCACCGACGTGTGCATGCAACATCTTGGTTCGCGTGCACATAATGTTGGGGGATGGTATCAGTTGATCGCACAGGCGTTCAACGAGCGGACCGAGTTGGACTACAACGCTGGTCAAATGAAGAACAAATTCGACAATATGAAAAGAGATTGGGCTCCGTGGAACAAACTGCTACAGATTGGTGGAGGCGGATGGAAAGATGTGATTCTTGTGTTATTCATTTTGTTACGCTGCTGAGGGATGGAAAGATGTGATTCTTGTGGGTGTTGTGTCAGTATGTGGGAGTTTTAATTGTGTTGTTTTATGTGGGTTTTTTTTAAATGGTGTTGTAAGGTGTTGTGATTGTGTTGTGCTGTTTTTTTTTAAATGGTAATGTAGTTGTTTTTGTTTAAATTCAGTAATTTTTGTATTCTGCGTTCTACTATTCTGTTCAACACTAAACACAAACAATTAAAAATAATATATACAAAAACAATAAAATAATAACTCTGCTCTTTCCAAAATACCCCTTTCATAAAAAGAACACATTCCCCGTTCTCAATTATTACCCTTCAAATGCCCCTTCCAAATGCCCCTTCCCATTCAAAATCAAACGGACCCAACGTTCCCCGCTATGAAATGGTCATCGTTTTTTGCTGCAAAACCAAGGACTGAAGGAGCCTTTTCTCCTCCTTCGATTACGCTAAATTTTGCAGGTAATCCGGCTTTTTCCTTCTGAATATATTGTTAAGATGGTATTGAAGACGTTGTTAGAGAACAACAAATTATCACAAAATCAATTAAAATGCGAAAGGTGAACTCATTATAGTTATACATGATTCATTTTACAAATCCCCAATGTGGGACTTGTCTCAACACCAGTGTTGAAGATAGAATTAAGACAGTTGAATTTGATACAGTAGTTATCAGAAATAAGTTATTTATTGTTAAACCGTGGGACGCCTCTTTAAGAAACACTGGTAGTTGTATTAGGAGAGTTCCAGTTTGGATTAAGTCAACAAATGTCTCTTTATTCGCTTGGCCTTTGCTGGGTATTAGTTGGCAAGCTGCGCATGTGGGTAAATTTCTTTGTATGGACGGATCGACTAAAAAACTTGAGAGATTAGAATTTTCTAAATGCATGGTAGAAATATCGTCTGACGATGATTTACCTGATGAATACCCAGTACAGTTAGTAGATGGTTTTGAAAAACTAGTTAGAGTTCACTATCTTTAGAAGCCTGTTGTTTGTACTCTCTGTAAAGAATTTGGATAATACAATGTTGTATGTTCCAGGAACAACAAGAAACACATTTTTATTCTTGTCAATGATGCGCCTAATAGTGCAGATGTTACCTTTAGGAAAAGCAGTGAGATCATTGTAGCAAAACAAGTGGAAACCAATATGGAAAAATTGGGTGTAGTGCCTACTCTAAACAAGAAATCTTTTTGGAAGAGAATTACTAAGAGAAGTAACAGAGTCAAGATTTTGCCAGTCATTAAAGGGAAGGATGTCGATAAGTTTAAATCTAGAATGCTAGCTGAAAATGGTATGAATGTTGTTGCTGATCCTTCACAAAGTTACCTAATGTCATTAGGCAGTGCAGGAGGACTTCAAAGTAAGACTATTAATGACGGCGGCATAGGGACATCAGTTAACTTTGATGCTCTTGAAAAATTTCAGGAAGAGTTTAACTCTTTGGGTGAGGAACATGAGAGCGAAGAAGGTGAAGTAATTGCTCAAAAGGAACATGAAAGTTTAGTTACTGCCAGTGGCAATCTCAATTAAGTACTCCTAAAGGTAAAGAGCAAGTTAGCTTAGTGAATGAAAATTTGGTGGCAAAACAAGTTGGTGCAAAAGAAAAATATAAGAAAAGGCGATGCTGGTTAATGATTTTAACTGAAATCTCTAAAGGTATGAACATATACGAAGCTCAAAACAATACGCATGAGCTTTTGAATGATGGTATAAAAAGAATGCAAGAAAGATTATACCCCTATGAACATATTTCACTGCCTGCAGCCTATAAAGCACCTTCACCACTACCATCTGCTGATGATGGAAAGCATTTCAACTCTCCACTGTCAGCTTCACTCACAGGCTACAAGGAACACAGTGTCACGGTTACTAGCTAGGAGCAAAAAGCTTGAGATGATGAAGGTTCAGCATTTCAACAATGAACAATTGGTTTGTTGGTGTTAGCTGTCTTCCGAGGGCACTTGGAAATTCTGAATGTAATATTAGGTTGTAAATTTTTTATGTCATAACTTTTGTAGCTAATAAGTCTATACTGTATTTTTTAAGTATTTTTCCTTCTTGCATGGAGCATTTAGTATGTAGCAGATATGCATTTCGCATATCGCCTATACTTCCTTTGTATTTTTTATTTACTATAATATATGACTTTAAAAACCGGTCGGCCGTGCACAAAATGGAAAAACAAAACAAAAAAAATAATTTTATATGTAACTTTTAATGAAAGACCTAAGATAGACTAAATCAAACAACCCGAGAACGAACTGTATAGTTCAAGAAGATATGTAACTTAAATTGCTACACGTATTACTTATAGTATAGAATGGTAATTTCCCTCAAAGGCTAAAATTTCGAGAAGTAGACAGCTTTTAGCATTAAATTTGATTTAGCAAGCAATAACCAATAGTTGTAATCAAAATCAAGTAATCAATTATATAAACCAAACATATATTAATTAGGTAATCAGTATTATCCTCTTCATCATTTGATTCTTCATCATTTTCTACTTAGAAGGCTATAAGCTTTTATGTCTTGTGGTTAATCTCATTTTTCCTACTGATTAACTTCATAGGCTATAAGATTTCCAATTGACTTTTCCGGTTAAATGGTCGAAATGTCATTAGCTTCTTCAACAATGAACACTTTCCATTCCCATCATTCATCAAAGATTCAGATTATCAAACTATGTTAAAATCAATGTATTTCTCCCTTAAAGCAAAGAAGAGATTAATATCTATCTATTATACTATGTGAAAACGGGACATTTGTATGAAAACTTTACGGTTCCAATTCTTAAAGAACACGCAGCTGCCACATGTACACCCCCCAAATCCAACGCTTATCTTAGGCCTTGTTCGCAAATAATTTTTGGCACGTTTGGGTTTTCGTTGGCGTCGGACGCGCCAGACGACAACACTTTCTACCCCGTCCAAACAGAACGATTTGGGGACATTGGAAATCAAGTCATAGGCGTCCGTCGCGTCGAACACCAACGGCTTGATTTCCAACGTCCCCTTCTTTGCTTATAAAACAACCACCTCCTTACCTTCTTCACCTCCTAACCTTCTTCACCTACTTCTTCTTCTTCTACAACTGAAATAATGTCATCCTCCGATTACGATGATATTATTGATCTCTACGGGATTTCATTGTGTCTGAATGACAGGAGAAATCATATGATAATACTTCAGAGTTTACTGGGTTAGCTTGGATCAACGACATTTTGAACGGTCATCAACAACGTTGTCAAGTTAATTTTTGGATGAAAAAACTTTTTTCTACGCATTATGTGAAAAACTACAGCATCATGGTCTCTCTTCAACGACAGAAATTTGTGTCATCGAAATGATTGGAATTTTCGTTTGCACAATGGCTACTGGGCTTTCAACTAGACAATTTAGAGAAAGGTTTCAACGGTCAGGTAGCACAATTTCCGTTGGTTTTCATGTTGTTCTAAACGCTTTTCAATTTCTCGATGCTGATGTAATAAAGACTGGGGATCAACAATTTAATATCGTTCCACATCACATCAGAAGTTCAACCTGATATTATCGCTATTTCAAAAACTGTATTAGTGCTATAGATGTACACATGTATCTGCACATTTACCTGCTGATCAAATTATCCCTTATATCGGAAGAAAAGGTTTTGCAACTTAAAATATATTAGCGGTGTGTGATTTCAATTTACAATTTACGTACGTTGTGGCTGGGTGGGAAGGGACTGCACACGATAGTAGGATTTTTTAATTATGTTACAAATGATAGAAACTCTAACTTCTCTAAAACTCCAGCTGGACAATATTATTTGGTCGATTCGGGCTATCCACTTCAAACTGAATATTTACCACCATATCGAAATATAAGGTATCGTATTCCGCATTTCCGTGAAACCATGGATCAACCAAAATCGACCAATGAAGTGTTTAATTTCTACCATTCGAGTTTACGGATGGCCGTAGAAAGAACTTCTAGCATTTGGAAAAAAAATTACCATCCTGACCAGTATGCCTACATATCGATTTAAAACTCAAGTAAAAGTTGTCGTATCTACCATGGCCTTTCACAACTTCATACGCAAATATAAAAGTGGTGAGCCAGATTTTATGGCTCTTGATGATGATCCTGAACTAATCCTCGATCAGTACTTGGATAAATATTATGTTATGAGAAATACGACGAATAGAGGCACTGAACGGGTACAACGAAATGGATGCCAAGGAATGTCATCACTTCAAGATACCATTAGAGATGAGTTAGTTGCTGCTGAGCTGCACTAATTTTATTTGTATCCTTAACTGTACTCGTATTTGTATTTGTAACTGTATTTGTAGCTGTATTTTATCTGTAAGAAGGTTTTAGCATGCCAAATCCTATCTATTTATATCTTATATTAAAAATATCACGCTCAAATACCCCACTTAGATACCATGCTCAAATACACCGTTTGCAGCGAAAAAATGCATTCCCTATTTGCTACAGTATCACGCTCAGATACTCCGCTTAAATGCCACACTCAAATAGCTCGTTCCCATTCATCAAGAACGCACCCTTAGCTTCCGTATCAAACACTTACCCTTGCTTCTATATTCTCCTACCACGGCCTATGCCTGCCTTTGATGTTTTCTCTTCCTCACCCTAGCCTTCTCTTTCCCTTTTTATCTGCAACATCATACATCACCAGCATCTCCATCCTCCTTCCCTTCTACAATCGCACCTCGCATGCCCTAGCCTTCCCTATCCTTTTCCTCGACTATGCCATACGCTATTAGCATCTTCTTCTCCATCCGCCTTCCTTCCTATGTCCGAACACAGTCCTTCTGCCTGTTCTTCAACATCTTCCTGCACTGCTACGATTAACCCAGGTTCTCATCTTCGCTTTCCATGGATGCCTTACAGATCAGTGGATTATTAATTTAGTTTGGTTTATATAAACTATTTTCTTGATTTAGACTTCAATACTTAATGATTGCTCCCTGTATTACCTCTACATTTTTAATGTCCTCGTTTAGATTTAGATTCTTACCTTTTTATACACGAGGATTGGTTATACTGTTTGTTCACTGAATTTCCTACCATTTAGGTTTATACTGATTTATGTAGATTTCATTAGTTGTTAGTTTTATAACAAAAATATATATTCATAGTGTTAATGCAAAAAATAGCACTAACACCCCCAAGGTGTGTTTCAACACTTCACAAATGATCAAAACAAGGTTAAGAGTAAAATAAATACAGAAAATTAAAGGAGAGAGAGTTTATAGCGGTTCAGCCTTAGATTTGGCCTACAACCACTTTAATGGGGGGATTTCATTATGATTTGCATCATTATAAGGTACATAATCTCTTTTACTTTATACGTTTTTATCTTTTTACAATAAATTTCTCCCTCTCTCTCTCTTCTACTAATTCTCTATCTTTTTCAATCTCTTTCCATCTCCAAAGTAGAAACGATCAATTCTCACGAGTATAGACAATTATAGAATGAATGTTCATTAATTGTGATCGGTAATGAACTTTGACTTTTTTTTTTGGAATGGATTGATGATGAAGAAGCTCTGATCTTGTTTGAGAGAGCTTTAATAGAATTTGGAGAAACTTGAACGATGTCAGAGAATGGAAATGACAGCACTTCGTCGTAGAGAGTTCGGATCCCTTGAATGTGTGAAATGGCGGGGTATTTATAGGTGTTGTCTGAAGGGAGTGGCAAACTTGTAATTAATATGTAAGTAGGATGGTTTATGGATCGGTCGATCCATCCCACGTGGCGTGCTCAAATCGCATTACTTCATTTTCCCAAAATATATCAATTCATATAAATGGGTTGATCCCTCGATGTGCACACGGCCTGATCATGCGTTTTGACATGCCCGGCTCTTAGCAGATCCGCCATAGTAATGCCTGATCCTTCAAATGGCAACATGCCCGATCTAGGAAATGACGATGATTCGTCGATGCACGCTTTGCTGTGTCAAACATTTTCATATGTGCAACGCTGGCCGATCTAGAATTCAAATGTCAAAGATCCGCTCTTTTAGTGCTTGATCTCTTGGTTATTTTCCAATGCTGATACGCAAAACAACCATCATCTGCATTGCCTAATCAAGTGTTTTTTGGTGCGTGCCCTGTGGTGATCAGCAACAATTTCTACCCGATCCATCGGGTGATTATTTGCCCAACTCATGAAATAGTGATGATCCGTCGTTGCGCCATCAGCCAATCATGTTTTTTCCTATGCACAACGCATGGCTAATCTACTCTCTCTTTTCCCCGATCCATGGGCAAGCTGATTTTTCCGATCCATAGAACCAATGTGATATCGATGTGCACATGGGCTGATCACCCATTTTTGCATGAGCGGTGCTTGCCAAGCTATCATTTCAGTTATGCCTGATCCAACTACATAGTTGCCCGATCCACCAACAAGATTTCTGCCCGATCCATCAACAAGATTTCTCCTCAATCCATTCAATAAAAAGTGCTTGATCCATTAACTAAAAATCAGCCCCATCCATTACATAAAAACAAAATCGATCCATGGCATTTAATTTTTAATGATCTATCACATATGCATTTGACTAATTTAAACAAAATCGATCCATGGCATTTAACTGTTAATGATCTATCACATATGCATTTGACTAATTATATTTAAATCGAGTTTTAAACAAGGTTAAAATTTTCCCTTCAAAATTTATGTTTTTACTTGAAAAATATAAACTTTGAAATGAATGTCAAAGCTTGCGTTAACATATATTGATAGATTGTCAATATTTATTTTTGGTGGATCAGAATTTTTATATTGTTTTTAATCGGTGCATTTTTTCTGGGTCGGAACATTTTTGCACTAGGGATCAGAACGTTATCCTTCTATGGATCGGGTAAGTTGCTTAGTAGGTCCCATGTGCTTTTTACATGCTTGTTTTTATACCTCCTTTATGGATCCAACACGATTCACTTTATCTCTTCAGCCGATAAGGCATTTTAATGGCGGATAAGCTCTTCTGAGTAAACCCAATTTCGATTCAGTCTTTTGCCCATTTTCGGTCAAATTCACCTGCGATTAGATCTACATATCGACTCTCTCTTGAATCCGATCATCACTTCAATCGTATCCAGCTTGTACCGAATCAAAGCCGGAATTGTCGGATCTAAGCTATTCCAACTTCGTTCAATGCAAGCTAGCCTCGATCACTAGAAGCTGATCAATTGCCCATAATTATAGGTGGTCGTTTTCTTGAGCTTTTCATGTTAAATCTACTTTACTACTTCGTGAATTAATACTTCTAGGGTTTGTAGACCGAATCGGATCTCGGGATTGCGTTCAATAGCCGATTCCAATGTTTTATATTGGGAACAAGATCTCAATTTTGTTAATTTTGGATTTGAAAGCATGGATCATAAATTTATTTCTCCCCTACTCTTTATAGCAGGGGCAACAATATCACAGAGCTTTGAATTGATTTTTACCTCAGTAGAAATGTTTTTGCTAAACCGTCTTGATTGAACTCAGCATTTTGTATGCATCGATTTTGACAATGTATAAGAGTTTTTGTATAAACCGCTTCATGCCTTGATATGCCTTCAACTGTTTGAGTTTGAATAATGCTAAGATCTTCGATTTTTTATGCTGATTTGCGTCTGGACTTTGCATTGTAGTGTTGTACATTTTAGTTTTGAATGTTGCTAATTCTTCAGGTAAAATTTTGTGCAAAATGCCTTGAATATTTTGTACTGTTGTTGAAATTTGCTAAGAATCCAACTTTGTTTGCGTTAAAGTGTGAATTTTTTTTCTTTTATGGATTACGACTCCAATACTTGGCTAATTTTGGTAGAGAATCCAATGTTTGTACGCAGTGGTCCTTCAGTTTTTGGTGCTTGATGTTAATGTAAGAACTTTTACGCTGATCTTCAATTTTGAACTTAATAGTTGATGTTGATGATGTTGTGCCAGTGTAT
The DNA here is from genome assembly GCA_030737875.1 of Allium sativum. NCBI lineage: Eukaryota > Viridiplantae > Streptophyta > Magnoliopsida > Asparagales > Amaryllidaceae > Allium > Allium sativum. Next base: position 963,528,831 of record CM060916.1, read on the forward strand.
GAATGCTTCAATTTTGATTAAGGCTCATGTGTGCGAAACAAGTGAGAGAGGATCAGTCGTGCTCGATCCACATTGGATCGGTCATGCCCAATCCACATTGGATCGGTCGTGCCCGATCCATGCCGGATCGGTCATGCCGGATACATGCTGGATCGTTTTTTTTAGAGATTTGCTTGGCCACTGAATCTCTGTTGAAGCAATGCACACTTTCTAAAGCAAATAACAACAACTAGAATTAGTAACTGATATGTTAAACATGCCTTTTTCACTGCTACAACCTATTCTGTAATAACAAAAAATTTGCACTCTTTTGGGCCAATATTTTGTCATCGATTGCCCACGTCGACAATAGATTATTTAATCATTAAAAATATATCTACAATGAATTTCTTGTTCTGAATTGAATGAAGCACTTATATAGAAATAATTTATTCAAGTGTTTATAACTCGTCGAACTTCGCCTGCATAAACACGACATTCTAATTCGAATCTGCAACAACGCTTGTGATCAACTAATCTAAACACACCGACTGTGGATTTCAAGCTTCGCTTTTTTAATGACTTATATGATTATGCACAACATTTCACACATAGGAAATGCATACCTGTAATTTATTTAAAACACGATTCTTTATGTAGAATGGATACCCAAAGAAATCTCGTGGTCGGTCTAAAGACACAACAACGTCTGCTCAAACCGAATCTTCTACACAAGTTTCTTGAACTACGACGACTGCAACTTCTGGGCCATAACCAAACCATCCTTTTCCCGTTCCTCGCCCCTTTACTATATCTCCTTTGAAAAGATTCCCCACAGTGATTATAGAGCGTTTTTTAAGCAGTTATGCAGCCAGTTTGGCATTCCTGAAGCAGATGCAAGACTACCGAGGAAGGAAGAATGTACTGATCTTCCACCTGTTAGCTTCCTAGCATTTAATCGTCATGTGTTGATGAATTCCTCCCTTTAACCCATTTCTGGAGACGATCCTTTGGAATTTAGCCATTGCCCCATTTTAGCTACATCCCAATGACTACGCCATTTTACTAGGACTTTATGTGCTCTTCAAGAGAACATGGCGTTGTATGCCCACTTTCGAGGATGTCTGCTATTATGTGTTTTCAAGAAGATGAAGGAGCATCCATCTATAGTTTTTGTCAAGGGCGGTCGTAATTGCAAGCTTATCCTTGACTTATTTGATAGAGCTCGGGGGTTTCGGAACCTGTTCTTCTACTTTCAATGCCTAGAGAGCTTTTATGGAATGTGGATGCTCGAAGGTGAACATTTTTGCTCAAAACTCTTTACACCTGCTTTTTTTTCTAAGTGTCGATCTTTAGATATCCCTTTTGTTTTGCAGAATACCATTCTTTGTCGAGGAAACTGATACTCTCCGAACTAAACTCGAGAGTTTGAGGGACGTCAAAGACAAAAATTGATCTAGGAAGTTTTTGATCACCGAAGAATCTCTTCATGAGCCTTGGTTACTCCACCCTTCTAGTTCTTTTCCCTCTAGAGAAGCCCTCTCTAGCACTTTTGGAGATGATATTGCTTCACAAAATCCCTCCAAGGAATCCACCTAGAAGAAAAACTTAGATGTCGCTGGTGGAGCTCAGTCGTCTTCCCAGCCACATCAGCCTCCTATTGAGGAGGAGGAATTCGCACATCACAAAGGTAAAGGCCCTACAAAGATTGATGAATGGCTCAAATAAGGTGAAATTTCAGACCCGGGCGATCTTAATGTCGAAAGACCTAGTACCAAGCATGTGACTATGACGATTTATCAAGAGGATCTTATGGATATATATGTAGATTTGAGTGACCTTAATGTCACTTCGTGTGGACTTTCCAAAAGCGATATCATAACCTCCAAAATGGCTGCTTTAGTTTCAAAGATGTCAGCTAACTTTAGTCTAATTCCCCCAAATCGTAAACATGCCTTTGAGATTGCAACGACTTTAACTTCAAAACCTACGAGCGGTTCGTTGTTCGATGCGCGTTAGATCACACACCTCACACACTTAGAGCTTTTATACTTTGCACGTGTTTTTTTGGTTCCTTTCCAATACCTCCTGCTTTAATTGCTAAGGTCTCGTTTTCTTTTGTTTTAGGTCAAACCATGGGTCGCCATTATGTGGATATCTTCAACCATTACAAAAGTTACTATAACCCACGACATTATGTACCACCTTGTTATCATGAGGCAACTGAAGAGCAGAGACAAGCAAGGAAATCTCAGCAGGTGCAGGACTATCAGGATAGGGAAGAAAGGAGAAGGAAATCTCGTAAGAGCACTATAACTGGGACAGACGCGATGAGGATCACCAGAAGAAGAGAGTAGGGAGGACATGAAAAACGACAAAAGAAAATGTGATTCCCATAAATGCTCTTGGAAAGATAAAGATCCTGCTTCTATTACTTAAGCTTCTACTACCATCTTTATGTCTTTGGCAGCTCCATCTGTTACATCCGCTCCTGCTGACATTCAGACAATCATCCAAAAACCACCTCATACTCTTCACTTGCCCCAAAACACTTGCTGAACGGTTTTAGGCTTGGCGCGTAAAGGGATCCCTCTTCAATCTAGACATCCACCCAACTGAAAAGGATGAGATACTTAAGGGCCTGGATGAAGTGAGAGGTAACATCAAGAAACAATTGGATATGGTCAAGAGTCATGCCGAGACGATAACTTTGTGGCAAAAACTAACTAACGAACTAAAACGAGTTAACATACTTAACCTCGAAGCCATGGTTACAATGGACAACGACAAAGCTGAATAGAGCAGAGCTCTCCAATCACGTGATGCTTGCACTGCATCTATTTCACAAAAGAACCAGGAGTTGGAAGTGGAAAACCAAAGACTTAAAGATGAACTCGGTGCCGCTAAGCTAGGGAAACTTTGTTGTCTTCTCAAGTCAAAGATGTCCTCTTTGCTCAGAAGACTACCGAGGATAGGCTGGCTGTAGAGCGACAAACTATGAAAGCTCATCAGCGGGATAATGCTAAGTTGCGAGAAAAAACCGCTTCTAAAGAATCTGAAATTTCTTCTTTACAAGCCAGGGTGGCAGAACTTGAATAGGAAAAATACCAGGCTCTTCAGTGTCAGGAAGTACCTGGACCAATTAGGAAAAATGTTGGTTTTATCCAAAGACCTCTCTAAAGGCAACCCAATCAATTTGGTTAGTAATAAATTTATTCGGTTGCATTGAATGTTGGGCTTTAACCCAAGACCTCTCCGGGGGAACCCAATCTAAGTCACCAACGCTTAAGTTAATCAGTTGGTAGTAGACGAAAGTCTTCGACGCTTGAATTAACTAGGCAAGATAATAAACGAATATTGGGTCCAAAATATATGACCTCCCATGTGGTAGCAAGGGTACACAAGACTTCTCCAAGAAGAAGCACAAGATCAACCAACAAAGTTGGGTCTCCTAGATGCAATGCCAGACTTCGAAGATCTCACTGAAATGGCAGAAGCAAAAAGACCTCAGCAACAAATTAGAAGCTTCGAGTGCCCTAGTCAAAATCAAAGAAAACTTGATAAAGTTTATAGCATTCAATGTATGCAATTCATGATGCCATATGGTATAGGGGCAACACAACCACATTGGAATGGAACAATGCTCTGAAATCATACCACAACTCATCATGGCTTCACAGCATATAAAGAACTTGCATTTCATAAAGAAGTAAATGCGCAAAAGTACGACAAAGCTAAAAGTATAAGCTAAAGTATACCAAACAGAAGAAACTTTATTGCACTAAAAAAGTAAGTCTTAACAAGTTCATAAGCGAGGGCTAAAACATCAGGTCAAAGCAAAATGCGGAAAACAAAGTTACATAAAGCAAAGAAAAACTGCCACAAGCCTTAATCCTTGTTCTTTCCACCCATAGAAGAGCTTTCAGACCTCAAAGAGAGTTTGCTAGTTTAGGTCTGAGATGGAGGGGTAATGGCAGGCTGGTTTTTGTTCTTAGCTTCTGTATCACCTTAGGGATCCTCAGGGAAGATAGAGAAAATGCATTCTTTCGGGCACCGTGCTTTCCCATGCGCTTCTTGTGTAGAGACTTGACTTTTTTTAGAACTCTTCTTTGGGATTTCATCAATGTCTTCAAGATCCAATATTCCTTTTGGAATGTAATCTGGGTCGACTATATGAGTAGCTGTTGCAATTTTCTCTACCTGCGACCCGGGCTGCTAAACAGATGCAGGAGTAGAGTTCATAGTCAAGGAGGGATCGCTTGGAGGAGGTGTAGTAATCAGAGAAGAAGCGGTTGACACCAAGAAGAAGTTAATATAGCTCCAGTTGTTGTCATTTCAGCCATGGTAGGAGAGGGCTTTAAAGTAAGTAGGCCTAGTGCAAATGAATGATAAGCAAGAAGATCACTATGCCTAGATGCAGTGAAAAAGGAAATTAAGTCTGACACGACTTGATCAATGCTGATTTTACCTAAGGTGTGAGAAGTTCTGGTGCCATTAAGAGAGTCAATAGGAGGCACATAAGAATCATTGGGAACAGAAGCAATAGTATCAGTAAGAGCTATGTCGGCAGCGATGGTAGTTGTGTCTGGGGCATGCCCATCAGAAGACTCAGCTTCGACCCATAGGACGCGTGCTCGTATAAGTTGCTCTTTCCCAAGACCAAGGCATTACGATATTCTTTACCCAAAAAGTGGGCGATAAGTTCCTAATTATAACCTAGGAGATCAGCATGAAAAGCTCCCAAATTTTCGGATCATGCATATGAAGGCACACATGTTGCACTGCATAAGAAATATCCGGCCTTGTGAAGGTAAGGCACTGAAGAGCACCAGCAAGGCGATGATACTTAGTGGGATCCTCATACAGGGAATCCTTAATAGCATTAAGTTTAGATTTTGTTTTAACAGGAGTAGGGCAAGGACTGTAGTTAGACATTCTAGCTCTATTAATGATATTTGCAGCATACTTTTTCTGAGATAAAAATATGCCATTTGCCAGACAAGTAACAACAATACCCAAAAAAAATCTTTACTGACCAAGATCTTTCATTGAAAATTCTGAACTCAAAAGAGTAATGAAAGAATTAAGCAAATGATTTGAAGAAGCAGTAAGAATTATTTCGTCAACATACAATAGTATATATGCTATATCCAAACCTTGTTTATAAATGAACAAAGGGTGATCAAATTTACTGTGAGTAAATCCAATGGATGCAACAAAGTCAGCATATCACTAATACCAAGCCCGAGGAGCTTGTTTTAAATATATAGAGATTTTTTTTAGCAAACAAACATAATCTGAATGTCTCTTGTCTCGAAACCCCATGGAGTGATGCATATAGACTGTCTCATTAGGGTAACCATGTAAAAAGCATTCTTGACATCCATTTGATGAATGTGCCAAGATTTTGAAACAGCAATACTAAGAACTGCTCATATGGTTGCTGGTTTGACCACTGGGCTAAACGTTTCTTCACAATCAATACCCTGCTGCTGAATTTTACCATTACCTACAAGACGGGCTTTGTGCTACTCAAAATAACCATTACATTTGTACTTGTGAAGAAAAATCCACATAGACTGGATTACATTCACATTAGGTGTCCTAAGCACTAACTCTCATGTCTTATTATCAATTAAAGCATTAAATTCATCTAACATTGCATTATTCCAGTTTTGGCCATGAAAAGCACTAATAGGGTCCTTAGGTATGAGAGATATGTTTATGGTGTTTGTGTGTAAATTGGTAGTGTATTTAGGATTTGGATTAAAAATACCATCTATTGGTCTGGTTGTCATATGATGTAGTATGGGGTTGTTAGGCCGAGGAGAGCTTTGTGGGCTTTGGGTTTGGTTCGTTTGAGCAGTCATAATGAAGGTGTTTGGGGAAAGAGACGTCGCTAACCTAGAGTGTTGAGATTGGGCAGGGTGAGTGGGTCATGTTTGTGGACAGAAAAGAAGTGGAGTGGGTTGTGGGCTTAGCTGAGTTTTCGACCACTCTGAATGTTGACAGTACATGGATAGAGTTATGGAGGAACTGAGCCGTTGGAGTAGTGGCACAATAGAAGAGGATGCAACTGGGTCTGTTTGAGGTCGTGGCCCAGTAAGAGGAAGTTGATTTAGTGGGCTAGAATGAGATTTAATTATGTTTGGAGGCTTTAAAGTGGAATGCAAAAAATTCAATAAAAAAATCAGACCTATTGGATGTTAAAAGATCATACATTGTATTTGTGGTTTTGCAAATTTGTGCGAATGGGAATTCATTCTCAATGAATTTCATATGACGACAATAAGATTTTGCCGCTTGCCATATCATAATACTTTGAGCCTCTATGGTTGGGAGCAGGACCAAGATAAGCACATGGAGCGGATCGAGCTTGCAATTTGTGGATAGAAGCAGTCGGAAACAAAGGAAAACATAGACAACCAAATACATGCAATTTTGAATATTTAGGATCGCATCGGTATAGAATTTGGGTAGGGAACTGAAATCCTAAGAATTTAGTTGGAAGTATATTTAGAAGATATGCGGTTATTTCTAAGGCATGGTGCCAAAATGAAGGTGGCATAGATGCATTAGCAAGCAAGGTATGAATGATGTTGTTTATTGATTTAATGTATCGTTCGGCTTTTCCATTTTGAGGGGAAGTGTGGGGATAAGAAAGGCAGAATAACATCCCATTACGATCAAAGAATTGTTTAAAGGTGCCATTGATATATTTTGTACCATTGTCACATTGGAATGTTTTAATATTACTTTCGAATTGAGTTTTGATTAGAGCATGAAAAGATTTGAATAAGTGTTGACTTGTGAATTTTTGGCAATGGGGAAAGTCCACAAAAATTTGCTATAATCATCAAGAAAAAGAACATAATAATAGTGGCCACAAGAGCTAACAACAGGCGATGTCCAAAGATCGCTGTGAATAGTTTCAAAAGGTATCAAAGTGTATGACAAAGAATCATAAAATGGTAATTTAGAATGTTTGCCAATAGGACAAGAAGAACAATAAGTTTTACAAGCCTTATTACAATTAATGAAATTTTTACGATTTAATGATTTAAGCACAGCAATGCTAGGATGTCCTAAGCGGTTATGCCAAAGATTTGGAGAGAGAGCAGTAAAGACTGTCTGATTGATAAAGGGAATGGCTTGGTTATTGGAGAAGATAGGATAAAGATCCCCAGTGTGGTCACATCTTATTAGTTTGTTCCCCGTCTGTAAATCATTAATAGGAAATCCAAACGGATCAAATTCAACAGAAACCATATTATCGGTGGTGAACTTACGAACATATATCATGTTTTTAATAAGTTTAGGAGCATGCAATACATTGTTTAGAGTAAATAAAGGATATGCTAAGGGCAAATTAGTGCTACCGTGACCAACAATTAAATTACATGACCACTGCCAACAACAATGTTATGATAATTATTGCTAGAATCGAAATAAGAAGAAAGTATACCTTGATCCGCTGTCATGTGAGATGTAGCACCGGTATCCATGTAAAAATTTCCTTTGAGTTGTGAGAAAGATAGGGATGCATAGCAGCTTCAATATCGGTCGGCGTGTAGCCAACGTGTGGAGCCATAGTGTTGTATGCCTGTGGACTAGACCCAAGAACTCCTTCCCTAGTAGCTCATTGAGCTTGATTTACTTGACTTGGTTGCCATGGTGATGAAGGATACAGGCAAGGAGGTGGACAGGTGCACTAAGAGTTCCAAGGTCCAAATGCCATTGCTTCCAACTTGGTGGAGGGAGTAGGGACCACCACTACAACAAAAACACCATATTACAACTTTAATTTTACAACGGTGCAAAAAGCACCGTTGTAATAGATCCTTTTTTACAACGGTGGAAAACGCACTGTTGTAATATATGTTTTTTACAACGGTAAAATAATCACTGTTGTAAAGAACATATATATTACCATATCACAACTTTAATTTACAACGGTGCATTAAGCACCGTTGTAATAGATTCTTTTTTACAACGGTGTAATAATCACTGTTGTAAAGAACATATATATTACCATATTACAACTTTAATTTTACAACGGTGCAAAGGCACCGTTGTAATAGATCCATTTTTACAACCTTGCAAAACGCACTGTTGTAATAAACATATAAATCACAACTTTTCATTTTATTCGTTGTAATTGAGATGCCTAGTGCAGACTTCATGTTTATAATATCTATATTTAATAACTAATTATATTGATACTTAATAATAATAATTAATAATAAACTTAGAAATCAATAATATTTGTCAATTATTATTAAATAATTAATAGTTAATAAGTAATAATTACTATTAATAGTCAATTATTATTAAACAATTACATTTATATTGATTATTTATAATTAATAACTAATAATTACTATTAATACTTAGCAATTAAGAAGAATAATTAAAAAATATCGTTAATATTACATAATTACTATTAAATAGTTAATAATTAAAATATACTAATTAATGCTAATCATGAATAATACATAAGTAACTATAATTAAATTACAATATAAATAATAATTATTAAATAATTAACAACAACAATAGTAATTACTATTAGATAATGATAATAATAAGTAATTAATAATAGTAACTAATAATAGTAACTAATAATTAAAAAAATTGTTTGAAAATAAATATTAACCAAAGTTGAAAATTAATGTTAAATAATAAAAATAATCAGTAATTAAAATATAATACTAAATAATACCAAATACTCTTAATTTATAATTGATAATGTTGAAAGTTTTACCAAAACCTTTTGTCGAATATGATCCCCTACGGAGGGGGGGGGTCCAGGGGGGGTGGCAACCCCCCTAGGTGGGGGTGCGGGGGCAATGCCCCCGCTAACGGTACATTTTGTGTACTGTTGAATTTGAATTCAACAGGCAACGGTAACAACCGTTCAACAAGCGAATCTTTCGTGCCTTAGAGCGAATCTCAATCAATATTTATCAACAGATAATTACTTTTTAATAAGTAATAATTAATTAAATACTAATTAAACATTAAAATATAATTCTAAGTAATAACAGTAGTATATTTAAATCAATTGTAATAAATGAATCTCTAACAAATCTTCTTTTCTTGCCACTTGTAACCTATGTCGATTAGAGTTCTTTCTATTTTACAATTGCAATAATTCATAAGTAATTATAGTTAATTAGATGATAATACTAAATAATAGTTACTTTTTAAAAATTACTATTAAATATTTAATAGTATATAATCAATAACATTTACATAATAATTAACTTTTAATAGTTGGAATTCTATTACAACTTTACTTTTTCATCAATTGTAATTAATGTTTTTTTTCAATTCGTTTGAACAGATGTTTTGGCTCCAAAGCAAAATTTTGGCTCCAAAACAAAATTTTAACATGCATTCACCGCTCTGTCCCCTTGAAAATCTTAATTTAGTTTCCCCAAATTACACGCTTCCCCAAATTAACACTCTTCTTCTCCATTCATCTTCCTCATCAAATATTCTCAAGCCAGCCCCAAAGTCTGAAAACTCGGCCTCCACTTGCGGATCCTGCCTCCACCTGCGGATCCTGCCTCCACCTGCGGATCCTGCCTCCACCTTGCTTCTCCCTCCGCCATCGGACACCCTCTCTTCAGCCCTACGTGCATCTCCGCCTTCGCCTTACACCATCTCACAACAAATCTGCACCAGAGAGCGAGCCACACCCTCGCATCCAAGCTCCCACTTCCCTGAATCTGACCACACATCCGAAACCCATGCCTTAGGCCTCCACATCGACCAACAGAGAAACCTTGTCATAGTTCGATTTATTTGTTTCCCTTTGTTTTGGTACGGTGCCACCCATCATCGATTATCTGAAACATTTTCCGTCTAAGACTGCGATCAATATTGCAGCTACCTTTGTTGAAGTTACGCAATCCTCAAAGTAGAACCATACAGTTGAAGTCGAAACAAGTGAGTGTATATTTTTGCTGAAGTTAATACTTTTCGCAATCCTCAAAGTTGAATGTATTGTTTAACTGGTTCACAGCTGTCCGACAGCAATAATCTCCAAGTAAAGCTCCAGGTTCATCTTCATCGATCGTCTTGTTCTAAGTCTATAGTTTGCGGCTTGTCAGTCATCAAATTAAAACCAGCACAGAAAGCATTAAGGTATGATTCTTACTTTTTCTCATAGTTGAAACAGCTCAACAGATGAAACAGTAGCAGTAGAATATGTGTTTTTGGGCAATGAAGCAGATTGTTTGTTCAATTTTGAGCTAAAACTGTGAACTTTTTATTTGTGATCGTTTGAACCATAAGTCAAGTTCTGAAGTATCCAGTCTACATAAATAATATTACACTAAATCAGTGAGCATTGTCATCTTTGATACTAAGTTTCCCTACTCAAGTCTATTGTCATTTACAATTGTTATCTCTTTGTGTCCATGAGTGTTTGTTTGCCAGTTTCTTTTGGTGATAAACTGCTGTTTATCCTCTAGCAACTTTTGCATTGCCCATATTTGAAACAGGAATTGTCTCATGGTGACAGTACAATTATTTTGGTGAGCTATTGCTGTTTGACAGTATAGTTATTGTCCAATTATTATATATTAATATACTGACTGAACATTCTATTATACTTAATCTACAGGTTTACGGCCTTCATAGAACGATGCATTGCTAAGCCTAGAGCTAGACCGTCTACCTCGGATTTGTTGAGCGATCGGTTTGTAGTGAGGAATGTATGTATTGTTATGACTGTATTATGTAAATGTGAGTTGTACGATAGTGGATCACAAAGTTGTACTAATTCAAATATTGAAATAAAATATTTAATTGATTATTTCAGTTCAGTGTAGTATCATTTTATTCAGTATAAATATTTATTTTTATATGAAATGTAATGTATAAAGAAACAAAAATCATATTGTTATAATTAATTGTAGTGGAAATTACTACAACGGTGCAAAAATGTTGTTATACGTATTACTACAACGGTGGAACACAGTTGTAAAATATACATTTAACAACGGTGTCGCAACGGTGTATAAAAGTTGTAAAAGATTTCAGTCTATTACAACTTCTTAATACACGACGGTGGCTCCACCGTTGTAAAAAGTCTTTTACAACTGTTTTCCACCGTTGTAATAGGGTCATTTTGTTGTAGTGCACTGATGATGATTAGGTTTCCGACCTGGCATATAACTGCATGCCTAGGCAGTTAAAGCGCTTAGTGGTTCCATAGCGGTGGAGGAGCAAAAAGGTGTAGCGGGGATAAAGCGGGGAAATAGCAGGGATATAGCGGAGACGCAAAAAGGTTCATAAAATGTGAAACCAAATATTTAAAATTAATTAATTATCATTTTCATATTATTTGTGTAGAAGAAACTAACATTAATTAATCATATATATTAGAATCAAAGAATATCATGGTTACACACATTAGATTTGATGATTATAATAGATTTCCGGAATATATTGGACACTAGTGCCTTAAAATTAGCTCTTTACACTAACTTTATTGATATTTTTTAAAATAGAATTAGTCAAATCAATCTTTATATATTAATATTGCTAAAGCGGATGGTAAAGAGCGTTGATTTAGCGGATGCAGCGGGAAATAGCGGGGCTACAAGCGGGTCTACTGTTCATCAGCGCTAAATTGAAATAACGTAGCGGTTGAACGGCGCTACGGGCTATAGCGGGGATATTGCGGGGCTTTAGCGGGGCTTTAACTGCATAGCTGCATGCACCAGGTTGTTTTCCCCTTCCCCTTCCTTTCCCACTGATTTTGACTTACCCGTTGATTTTGACATTATTGTTGTTTCTTTTGTTATTATGCGAATTTTGGGTGGGGATGGTATTTGAATTCTCTAAGTTTGTAGGGGTTCCGGCCAGCTTGAGACGAGTTCGACAACTCTCGGGGGGTAAGGGATCTTGTGACGGCCTTCTTATATGAATCAAACATTTCCCCGAAATGTGTTGTATCCATGCCTGACTAGCACGGGACGATCGCCAAAGGGGTTTGATATTTAACAAGAACATGTAGTATATCTCACAGCGCATGGAATAAAATATAATAGTAACATAACTGGACATAAAACAGGAGAGATGGTACATAAGCTGAAAATTAAACCATATCCAGAAGAGTAGCAGAATACAAAAAACAGCTTCATATCCGATTATTAAAACTTTAAAAATACTGCTCTAAAAGGAAGTAAAAGAGGTACATTGCTAATGCCTAAAGCAGCGACCTTCAACAACACAGGAAGAATATATGTATAGTACGTGGAAACCTCCTGCTCATTTCCGGACAGCTACTCTTGCATGACCACCTAACCTACCTCTAGTCTGCTCATTTAGGAGCACCCAGAGTAATAAGAAGAGACATAAAACTATGGGTTAGACGAAAGTCTGGTGTGAGCGATAGTAAGTCTATAACAAGATAAAGTAATAACAGGTATAAATAGTCATACCTGACCTGGACCTGCAACCAAAGAGTTAGCATAACAAGATGTACAATACTCTAAGGTAACACTAACATAGAGTTTAAAGTGGAAGTGTGCATGTAATGTGATAGCAAACATCAAACATAGCAATCATCCTCACATCTCTCACTCAGTGCATAAAGCATACGATTATCCACTGCTTTGATCACCAAATCCATTGGGGCCATGACGGACCCACTCTGTACAACCATTGCTATGACCATACTTCCCTGGTCTATAGTCAATAACCCTACCCAGTCCGCACATCCCTGGCTCTAGGTTAAGGGCTAACCAGTTCACACTTCCCTGGATTTGGTTTGTCTACATGCCCCCTCTCTCAATGGTGAACCAAAGTTATAAATATAGATAACCCCTTTGCACATGTCCCGCAGCAAAGCCCAACTCTAGAAGTTAACTCTTTGGTTCCCGTCTGGTTCTTGAGTAATAACTTCGGATTTGGACTTCCTTTCCATCTCGGGTTTTGGTTAGATTGTAGTTGATCTTCAGAAGAGTTCACAATTGTCGTCGCATGGTAGAAGTTTGAATCTGGGTTGGTTCGGAATCATCATCTCGGTTCGAGTCGTGGTCCTCCACCAGGTCGGTTCGTGACCCCCCTCGGTTCATGACCCCCTGGCTTGTGACCCCCCCGGCTCGTGAGTCCCCCCGGTTCGTGAGTCCTCATATTGGAGTGGTTCATAACCATCTTCTTGGAGTGATTCATGACCATGATCTTGGAGCAGTTCGTGACCATAATCTTGGAGGGGTTCGTGAGACTTACCCCCTTCAGGAACCGAAGTCCTCTTGGGCGGTTCGTGAAGCATACCCCCCTTAGGAACTGAAATCCTGCAGTTTTTCCAGCAAGCTAATTTCGCCAAACAACAGTGTTTCCAACCATTCTAAATTTCCTATGCAATCATAAAACATAACAAACAGCAGTAGTAACATGTAGAATCAACTAAAACAATAATTTCATATCTTAATTTAGATCGAACATGCCAAAAAACATGATTTTCCCTTTAACCATGTAATTTTCCCCTTAACCATATCTAACTATACGATTAGAAAACTTAATCCAAATTAACTCAAATTCATACCTGTGACATAAAATATGATTTTAGAATTTCTACATATTTTTCCAAAAATTTTAGATGTATAATTTCGCTAATTACCACTAATCACACCTAATTAGCCATAATTAATGTATAAATATGTAAATCACTCACCTTAGCCACAAATGAACGTTAGATATGAAAATTATACTAATTTGGCATGGATTCCTATGTAGTGCAGCAGCTATAACTCTGATTTGGTGTTAATCCAACTTGATTTGGCGTGGTTTTGCTTAACTAGTGATAAAAAGGTGATTAGGGAGTGATTTAGAAGATGGAGGCCATTACTAGAGTTAGAGTAAGGTTTATGGCGACTAGGAAAACGAAAGGAAATGATTCTCCAACTCCTTTCAGCTCTCTCATAATCCTAATCCCGAAATGGGTTATGGGCCTAGTTGCTAATTACTCTGTTAAGCCCAATTATGTTGTTTTTCAGCTTCCAAACCTTATTTCAGCCATATCTCCCAAATGTTAAGTCTGTTTGATTAACATGACCACTCTACGGAAAGGTAAACTATCATCCGAATCCAATGGAATTGATTTCAGGTTAAAACTCCTTACTAATCAAAAGTTATAAGAGAAAGTAGATTTGTTAGGGGCAAAACGGTCATTTAAAATTTGGCAAAAATTGTGAACATGGGAAATGACCCCAATAGTCGTTCCGTAGAGTTACACGATCATACGACTTCGTATGAAAATAAAATAAATATTTTACGATCCTCCAATACGTAGAATGTGGGTTGTTACACTCTTCCCCCCCCCCTTAAGAAATTTCACCCCCGAAATTCCTTAACTAAAACATACAATGGTGGCCCGCACGCCTATCAACCATTTACAAAGAATCAAATATACGTAATAACACAACAAGCCTATCCTAGCATGTGGTTTACTAACAAGGGAATAACTATATCGCGATTAAAATCCTACTAGGCAAAGAGTTATGGATACGACTTCCTTATGTTCTCCTCTGTTTCCCAAGTACAGTCATTCTCATTATCACCCCACTGGACCTTAATTAGTTACACCATTTTCCTTCGAAGTTGCTTCGTATTGTGTCCGACAATACGAATCATTCTGCGGTTTCCAACTGCCTCGGGTTCTATCTTGATACCATCCAACTGATCTGGTGAAATAGTCATATTTGAATCGTACACACACTTCTTAACTGAGAAACATGAAATACGTTGTGAACTCCCGCTATCTTGTCAGACAATTCAACTTTATACGCTAAATTCCCAACTCGTTCGAGAACTGGAAATGGACCAACAAACCTTGGTGCTAATTTACCTCTCCTACCAAACCAAATTACACTCTTCAACGGAGAAATCTTGAAGAATACCAAGTCGCCAATGGAGAATTTCAAACCTCTTCGCCTTTTATCAGCATAACTCTTCTGCCTATCTTGGGCAACCTTCATTTGCTGTTGAACAACCTTGATCTTATCTGAAGTTTCTCTTATTACGTCTGACCCAAGCTCAAATTTCTCACCGGTTTCCAACCAACAAGATGGTGAGTTGCATGGTCTTCCGTACAAAGCCTCAAATGGAGCCATTCCAATACCGGACCGATAGCTATTATTATATGTTAACTCAATCAGATGCAAATGGTCTTCCCATGACCCTCCAAAATCCAATATACAAGCTCTCAAGAGATCCTCTAATACATGATTCACCTTATGTGTTTGACCGCCAGTTTGGGGATGGTACGCGGTACTAAGATGTAATTCTAACCATAAAGCCTTTTGCAAGCTCTTTCAAAACCCATTAGTAAATAATGGATCTCAGTCACTCACATTACCTCTAGGTATTCCATGAAATCTAACTACCCACTTCATATACAGTTCCACTAACTTAGTTGTCGTTCTATTTGATTTGACCAGTATAAACCTTGCACTTTTGGTCAATCGATCCACAATCACCCAAATTCCATTATGACCCGATCTAGTCCTTGGTAAACCATCGATGAAATCCATTGAGACTTGTTCCCATTTCCATTTGGGAATTTCCAACGGTTGTAACAAACCAATAGGTTTCTTTTGCTCGGCTTTAACTAACTGGCAATTCATGCACTTGGATATAAACTTTCCAACGTCTCTCTTCATTTCTTCCCAGTAGTAGGTTTGCTTCATGTCTCGATACATTTTGTTACCACCAGGATATATAGTCAGTTTTGAGTGATGACAGTCTCTAAGCACATCATCTCTCAATCCATTAACATTGGGTACAACTAGTTTCCCATTCTTTTGAAGCCATCCTTCTCTATCAAGTCCATACTTGTTCATTTCCTCACTGTCAATACCCATCTCTACCTAAGAGATGATTTCTAATAGGTTAGGATCGTTCCTTTGACTAGAACCGATCCACTCAATCAAAGTCGGTTTGACCGTCAAACTTGTTAACATCTCTGAATCTAATTCACATTTAGGTCTGAAATCATATCCTGCGATATATTCCAGTTGCTTCCATTCTAGAAACATAGCCCCCAAATTGACATGTCTCCTACTCAATGCATCAGCTGCCGCATTGCCCTTCCCGGGTGTGTATGCGATATTGAAATCATAAGAAGCTCAGAACTCTAACTATCTCTGCTGAGAAGATTTAAATAGTTCTGAGAGTAAAGATACCTTAATGACTTATGATCGGTAAACAACTCGAATCTTTCTCCCAAGAGATAATGTCTCTATATGTTTAACGTGAACACGATTGCTGCCAATTCCAAATCATGGGCAAGATATCTCTTCTCATGCGGTTTGAGTTGCCGACTAGCATAAGTTATAACCCTACCTCCTTGCATCAATATAGCACAAAGTCCAGTACCACAAGCATCCATGTATACTGTCATCTCTTTATTCCCTTTAGGAATAACTAACACTGGTGCACATGTTAACTTCTCCTTTAGGCTCTTAAATGCATTCTCACACCTTTCGTCCCAAGCAAAAGCTTGATTCTTCTTAGTCAATTGAGTTAACGGCGTCGCTATCTTGGAGAAGTCTTGAATAAACTTGCAATAATACCTAGCTAACCCCAAGAGACTTCTTACGTCCATTGCATTCTTGGGCGTAGACCAATCTTGCACCATAGCCACCTTCTTTGGATCCACGATAATACCATTCTCTGACACAACATGGCCCAAGAACCTCACTTCCCTCCTCCAGAAGTGACACTTAGAAAACTTTGCTTTTAGTTGGTGCTTCCTCAACACCTCCATCACTGTCCTCAAATGTTCCTAGTGTTCTTCCTTTATCCTCGAGTAAACCAAAATATCATCCACGAACACAAGAACAAACTTATTTAATTGATCCCTGAAAACCCTATTCATAAGATCCACAAAATATGCGGGTGCATTGGTCAACCCGAATGGCATGACCAACCACTCATAGAATCCAGACGGCGTCCAAAATTCTGTTTATGTATACTCTCAGCTGCTACTCAAAGATGATGAAATCTTGTCGTGAGATCTAACCAGGAAAACACTTTTGCTCCATTCAGCTGATCAAACAAATCATCTATCCTTGAAAGAGGATATTTATTCTTCCTAGTCACCTTGTTCAATGGCTTTGGTAGGAAATACAAATGGTGCTCTATACTCGGAAACACTTCTTCTGATAAATCCCTTCTTCAAAAGATCGCTTACTTGTACTTCGAGCTCTTGTTGCTCCCTTGGCGCCATTCGACGAAGTGGCATCACTATAGGTCTGGCATCTTTCACTAAATCAATCTGAAACTCTATCTCTCGGTATGGTGGAAGTCCGGTCACTTCCTCGAAGATGTCTGGATACTCGCCAGTAATAGGCACATCTGATAACTCATCAGGCGGGATGTCGGGGAATTTAGAAAACTAGCCATCACCCCATCATTAGGTAGGCAACCCAATACCACCCTCCTCCCATCTTCCGCTCTAATGGTCACCAAAGACCTCTCACAGTCTACCACCACTCCACACCTTTGGAGCCAATCGACTCCCAAAATAATGCCAAACCCAGTAAAGCCCAAAACAAAGCAGTCACAAGCAAACATGCATCCATGACTCAATAAGACCAAATTTTGACAAATCATACAAAGGCTAGTCGAACCACCGATCGGATTCGTCACAACTAAAGGTCTATCGACAATCTCAGGTTCTAATTCCAACCTATCTACCAGGTCACTAGATACGAAGGAATGGGAAGCCCTGGTATCAAGCAACACTTAAACAGGAACATCGTAAATAGAAAGCATACCTTGAATAACAATACCCTTTCCTTTCTCCGTCGCATTTGGGTCATTCGACTAAGAGGGAACAACGTTGATAACAAATGCTTTCACGATCTCCTTCTCCTTAGGGGGTTGTGGACATTTATTCTTGAAATGTCCCACTTGTTCATAGTTGAAGTACTGCGTTTCCCCTGCTTTGCTCAACAATTTTTGGCATAGTGGTCCTTCTTGCCACAACTATAACACGCGATATCTTTCTTATTCTTCTTTTTCTGACCATCCTTAGTCTGGTTCTGTTTCCTCTTATTCTGGGAGTTCTTCTTGCCTTCACTGCTTGTCTGCGGTTTTGGCTCCTCTGCAGATGTAATAGCAACCTCGGTCTTCGTCTTAGGGTAAAGGCTCTATGATCTCAATGCCTTTCCCACAATGGATTCGAAGGTCTCGTCGAAATGGTTTATAAGTCTTTCCCCTAAGTACTCATCTAAGCCAATTATGAACGTCTCATTCTTCTTCTCGGCAGTATCGATAAGAGATAATCCATACTTCGATAAGGTATCGAATTCAGTAATATAGTTTGAGACTACCCTACCATTCTGCTTAAGCTCCAAAAACATCCTGAACAATTCTGATTTCTGAGCAGCTGGAATAAACTTATCACTGAAGCGGGTCTTAAACTGATCCCAAGTAATTTGATCTTCTAGAGTAGCTGCTTTAATAGCATTCCACCAATTCATTGCCCGTCCTTGAAGCTGACGTGATGCTAACTTTCTCTTTATTGCATCATCGATCCCTAAATCCTTGGAGATGCGCTTACAACTATCTAGCCAATCTTGAACCTCCGTAGCCAACTCCGTTCCGTGGAATGGCTTCCCACCCAGACTAGTATAATTCTTGCTGAGCTTGGCGAAATTGGCTCTAGGCGCCTGCACTACTGCACCATCACCGTTAGCAGCATTAGGAGCTTCTCCCTGAACATCCCTAAGCATCTCTCACATGTAGGCAGTAAACATCGTCCTCATATCAAGGACATTCCCATTATTGACCCCTGAACCCGCTCCCTCTTCAACCCCCGGTGCAGGATTCCTCACTGTGCTCCTCGTATTTTGGCCCATTGTTCAATCTATAAAGAGAAAATGATTAACCATCTCCTTGGTGGTGCCAGTGCAGTGCGACTTCATCCTCAGATATATTAGGATTATATATATATATATATATAGCTTTTGAAAACCAAAATATCATAAATACGCGCTCTCATATACATATACTATCTCTCCCCGATGTCTTCCCTAGGTTAAACTATGCAAGCTAGGCTCTGATACCAAACGTGACTGCCGCCCATACGAATCAAACATTTCCCCGAAATGCACTGTATCCATGCCTGACTAGCACGGGACGATCTCCAAAGGGGTTTGAAATTTGCTAAGAACCTGTAGTATATCTCACAGTGCATGGAATAAAATATAATAGTAATAGAACTTGATATAAAACAGGCGAAACAGTACATAAGATGAAAACTAAACCATATCCATCGGAGTAGCGGAATACAAAACACGACTTCACATCCAATTATTACAAATTAAAAAAATATTGTCTCTAAAAGGAAATAAAAGAGGTACACTACTAATGCCCAAAGCAGCGGCCATCAACAACACAGGGAGAGTATACATATAGTACTGGAAGTCTCCTGCTCATCTCCGGACAACTATTCGTACATAACCACCTAACTTGCCTCAAGTCTGCTCGTTTAAGTGCACCCAGAGTAATAAGAAGAGACATAAAATTCTAGGTCAGACGAAAGTCTGGTGTGATCGATAGCAAGTCTATAGCTGGATAAAGCAATAACAAGTATAAATAGTCATACCTGAATTGGACCTGCAACTAAAGAGTTAGCACAAAAAGATATACAATACTCTAAGGTAACATTAACATAGAGTGTAAAGTGGAAGTGTGCATGTCATGGTGATAGAAAACATCAAACATAGCAATCATTCTCACATCTCTCACTCAGTGCGTAAAGCATACGATTATCCACCGTTTTGATCACCAAATCTATTAGGGCCTGACGGTCCCACTCCGTGCAACTATTGCTATAACCATACTTCCCTGGTCTATAGTCAATAACCCTACCCAGTCCACACATCCTTGGCTTTAGGTTAAGGGCTAACCAGTCCGCACTTCCCTGGCTCTGGTTTGTCTACATGCCCCCTCTCTCAATGATGAAATAAAGTTATAGATATCGATAACCCCTTTGCACACGTCCCGCAACAAATCCCAACTCTAGAAGTTAACTCGTTGGTTCCCCTGTGGATCCTGAGTAATAACTTTTGATTTGGACTTCCTTTGCATCTTGGGTTTTGGTTAGATTGTAGTTGATCTTCAAAAGAGTTCACAATTGTCGTCGTGGGGTAGAAGTTTGAATCTGGTTCGGTTCAGAGTCATCATCTCGGTTTGGGTCGTGGTCCTCCACCAGATCAGT
This sequence comes from Allium sativum, assembly GCA_030737875.1. Lineage (NCBI taxonomy): Eukaryota > Viridiplantae > Streptophyta > Magnoliopsida > Asparagales > Amaryllidaceae > Allium > Allium sativum. The sequence goes on from CM060916.1 coordinate 963,549,058, forward strand.
TCGTGACCCCCCTTGCTCATGACCCCCCAATGTTCGTGACCCCCTCGGCTCGTGACCCCCCGTCTCGTGAGCCACCCCCCCAGGTTCGTGAGTCCTCATATTGGAGTGGTTCATGACCATCCTCTTGGAGCGGTTCATGACCATGATCTTGGAGCGGTTCGTGACCATGATCTTGGAGCGGTTCATGAGACATACCCCCTTCAGGAACCAAAGTCCTCCTGGGCGGTTCGTGGAACATACCCCCTTCAGGAACCAAAATCTTGTAGTTTTTTCAGCAAGCTGATTTCGCCAAACGATGGCGTTTTCAACCATTCTAACTTTCCTATGCAATCACAAAACATACCAAACAACAGTAATAACAGGTAGAATCAACCCAAACAATAATTTCATATTTTAATTTAGATCAAACTTGCCCAAAACCATGATTTTCCCCTTAACCATATCTAACTGTAGGATTAGCAAACTTAATCCAAATTAACCCAAATTCATACCAGTGAAATAAAAATGATTTTAGAATTTCTACATATTTTTCTATTTTTCTAGAATTTTTAGATGTATAATTTCGCTAATTATCACTAATCACCCCCCCCCCCCCCCCAATTAGCCATAATTAGTGTATAAATATGTAAATCACTCACCTTAGCCACAAATGAATGTTAGATCTAAAAATTATGCTGATTTGGCACGAATTCCTATGTAGTGCAGCAGCTCTAACTCTGATTTGGTGTTAATCCAACTTGATTTGACATAATTTTGCTTAATTAGTGATAAAAAGGTGATTAAGGAGTGATTTAGAAGATGGAGGCCATTACTAAGGTTAGAGGAAGGTTTGTGGCGGCTAGGAAAATGAAAGGAGATGATTCTCCAACTCCTTTTGGCCTCCCATAACCCTAATCCCAAAATGAGTTATGGGCATAGCTACTAATTAGCCTGTTAAGCCCAATTATGTTGTTTTCCATCTTTTAAACCATATTTCAGCCATATCTCCCAAACGGTAAGTCCGTTTGATTAATGTGACCACTCTACGGAAAGGTAAATCATCATTTGAATCCAATGGAACTGGTTTTAGGGCAAAACTCCCTAACAATTGAAAATTATAAGCGAAAAAAGATTCCCTTTGGACAAAACAGTCATTTGAAATTCGGCGAAAATCGTGAACATGGGAAATGACCTCAATAGTCGTTCCGCAAAGTTACACAGCCATACGAATTCATATAAAAACAAAATAAATGTTCTATGGCCCTTTGATATGTAGAATACAGGTCGTTACAGATCTTGGTTTTGAATGCCACCGTGCCGGCATATGCTTCTGGCAAGGCTCTTATGAGACGCAATACGAGCCTGCTATTAGTCACAAAAGCACCGTCATCCGCCAATCTATCCGCCAATGATTTAAGGTGGGTGCAAAATTTGTCAATTGAATTAAATTGTTCAAAATCAACTATTGCAAGTTCTTCTTCAAGATGAGTTGCCCTTGAAGCTTTGTTGTCTTGGAACATGGCTTCAAGTATTTCCATGCACCCTCGGCTGTATCTTTACGGAGAAGAATGGCATGAAGGAGGTCGGAGGAGATCGTGCCATATATCCATTGAAGGGCAACAACATCAAGTCGTTTCCACAGGGTTGGATCAGCAAATTTGGCAGCCTCATAGGCAGCTTGGGTATTCTCTTTGGTTGGTGGTACGATGTAATCGTAGAGGTGGTGACCTCAAACAAGAACATTAAGTAATGCTGCCCAAGAATGGTACATGCCACGTTCGTTGTCTAATGTAATCGTTATGAGGGATTTGACATTAGTAATAGTTAGAGCAGGGTGTTATTTGGAGGATTCAACCATTGGTGGAGATTTAATAGGAAAAGAGGTGGTTGAAGAAGAAGAAAGAGAGGAGGATGGAGAGTGTAGGTTTAGATATTCGAAACCTACTCCGATACCATGAAGAAATTCAATTTGCTTGACATTTCATTATTCTCAACCTTTTTATATAAGAGTTTTGGGCTGCAAATGTTTACAGACATTATTGCAATAAAATAAACGTTAACATAAATAATATATATATTATCATATGTAATATATATTAATGTAAATCACATATATCAAATCAAATATTCTGTCATTAATATATATATTACCGTATGTAAATATATATAAACATAAATGACATATATCAATTAATATATATTGCCATATGTTATATATATATATATGAACATAAATATCAAATATTCTAACAATATCAGTACTACATAATCATTGGAAGTGTTTCGTAATAGAATTTTACTTTCCTCAACATCCATACAAAACTGATTCATAGATGGATTTTACTTATTGACTATGTAGCTACACATAATAAATTTTAAGTTTTGTTTGTATTAGAAAATTCTCATGTTGATTACTTCAGAATTCAATACCTACTGTTGGCTTAATGGAATTACTGACTAAAACCTACCCTTCATGCTGTTTGCATTCACATTTAGATTCTTAGGTTTATATGTGTAAAAATTGATTCATATCATTGTGTTTTTCTACATATAAGAATTTTTATTTTATTGGCCACACATATGAAACTGGTCTACATAGTTGATTTGTTGTTGCGTGTTGCTTAATTTAACGTATGCTATTTTTGCCAATTCAACTACATTTGTGAAATTTTTCAAAGTTCGCAACTTTTCCTTAAGTGTGGCTCAGTGGAAATTCTTACAATGTCTACTTCAGTAAAATTCCTGCCAAATTTGGTTTACATGTTTCTCCTACCTAATTGATTGCTAATGCATACTTTCTATTTCAAGCTATTTTAATTTTCGTTTAAGTTTACAATATTGGCAATCTTCGTATTCAACTATAGTTAAAAATAGTCATATATGAGTGTTGTAGATTCCAGCAATCCATCAACTGATTAATCTTTAAAACCAGATGGGTTGTCTCCACAAGTGTTTGATATATTGAATTGTTAAATTAAGTAGCCATATTGGTATACACACATTAGTTTATGGTTGATATGTTGGTATACACTCACAAAGTAAGTACAATTATTCAAGCATACATTTTTAATACATGAATCTAAATCATTTTATAATGTTAATATTATTTTTTTGTATTCATATAATTTTGTATTGGATAAATCAATCACCATTATTTAGTATTTAATGATTAACTGGTTATAAGATGCTAATATGATTTACGAATTCCTAATTCTATTATGCCTATAAAGTGTAGATATGAAAATAAAAGTTTTGAACAATACTATTCAGTTAATTATATAATTATATACTATTACATCTCTGAAGAGACAAAAAAAAGTGAACTTGCCCATTGTAAATGCTTCCAGCTATCATTTTCGAGTTTCCCTTAAATTAATTATCAATATTATGCAGAAGCTAATCGAGGTCACTTACACACTGTATTTCAGGTAGATTGTGTGTATGCTTGACGTGTACCCAAACTGGATTTCCTATTTTTTCATCAAAAAATAATAATTCATGCATGTATGATCAGTGTTGCAATAACCAATGTTATTTCCTTCAACATAATCGTTGTTGATGAAATAAAAATTACTAACAATTACAATAAATTATTACCCATCACATTCTAAATCTGAAACTTTTTACAAATTTATGGTATTTGCATTATGAAGAAAAACTGAACTAAGCTGGTAATTAACACTAGAATTTTTTGTTTGTACATGAATTTTGAATTATTGTAAAGCCCTGACGTAATTGGTTTGCAAACGGATTTTGCAGAGCCGGCCCAAGGGTAACAAATGCCTTAAACGAACTGTTTATTCTTTCATTTTTGTTGCCCCATTTATAAAAAAAAAAGCAAATAGTCAAACACATTTGTCATAATAAAATTTAGATAGATCACAAAACAATGTTTAACTAGTCATTTCGATAGAATCTAAACAAAAATCTAATATAATATCATAACAAATTAATACGCATTAACGGAAGCAACTTCTTCGTGCATTCTTCGAAGCAAACTCGTCTATTATCTCATCATAACTGAGCTTATCCAAATACTCATTTTCAATTGAAATAATTGCTAACCCACTTAATATCTATTGTGACATAGTGGTTCGAAGATACGTTTTTATCAACTTCAATTTTGAAAAACTTCTTTTCGCTGAAGCAACTGTGACGGGAATAGTTAACAGAATTCGATAAACAATCCAAGCATTTAAAAATCCACTAACATCATGATAAGATTTAAAGAAATTAAGAATACCAATTGATCTAGTTATCTTCGATGTAGAATTGCCGAAGCTCAAAGAATAACTCTTTATCACAAGTATCTTGTTCTTCATTGTGTTCCAAAAAACGTTCTAATTTCAAGCAACTTTGCTCCAATTCTTCATCATCTATAGTTTTGAATCTTAAGTTTAACAAAAAGCCAAAAGTTTCTTCATAAAGTTTGAATTGCTCAAATCGATCTTTAAGTAAAGTCAAAGCTTGGTCTATTATGTGAAGAAAATAGGAAACTCTAAAATTTTCTTCAAGAGATTGTCGATTGTTATTCTCAACCATATCTTCATTAAATTGTTTTTTTCTTTGCACGACTATCTTTTCAAGAAACTTTGGATCAATGCCAACTTCATCTGCAATTTTTTTGCCTCCTTCATCATGATTTCAAATCCTTCTTCTCTAAATTTTTCATAAAATTCTACAAGCCCTTTAATTTTTGTAATTGCGTCTTCTATATCAATCTCCTCCCGTTGAAGTATTTTGTTTACTAGATTAATGTCTTCTAATATTGTGTACCAACTACATAAACTAATTAAAAACCCGAAATTTTCCAATGCATTTTGGCACAATCGTTTAGCCCCCATCATAACAACATCATCTTTCGAATTATTTGCAATATCAATTAAAGCATCCCTTAGCTCTGAAGTTTGAGTTCTTATTGCTTTAACACTTTCAATGTGGCTTTCCCAATGAGTTGCTGATAATGGTTTGGGAGTCAAACCCTTCACATAGCTTCGAAGTATTTCCCATCGTTGAATTGAACTAGAAAACATCATATAAATTTTTTGCACATATGAAAAAAAATTCTAGCTTTCGTACATGATTTTTTCATATCACATAGAGCAAGGTTAAGGCTATGACATCCACATGAGACGTAGAAAGCTCTAGGATTAACATCAAGTAATCTTTTTTGTATACCTTGATGTTTACCTATACATGATTTAATTAAAGATATCATATTATAATTGATAATAAATAATCCAAATCGAGCATAAGATAAATTTTAATTTAAAATTATATCTTTTATGTTTGAACAATTATCGTATCCATGACCTCTCATGTCATTAATATTAAGTTTCAGATCAACCAAAATATTTTCAAGTTCTTTAAAAAGTCCAAATCCGGATGTATCATCAACCGTAATGAAACAACGAAAATATTCTTCCAATTTGATATCATTTGCATCATCAACATTCACATCTCTATTAACAATGGACATTTGCTCTTTATGGCTCAAATCCGGAGTACAATCAAGGATAACAGAGAAGTACTTTGCTTTCTTTATTTTCATAAGCATTGTTGCTTTGATCTTATCAGCCAGCAAACTTATTAATTCATTTTGAATTTTATGACTAAGATAATGATTATTAATTTCATTATTCTTCACCCGTCTAAGGTGTTCTTCCATAATTGGATCAAATTCAGCTATGAATTCAATAAGCTGACAAAAAAGTCCATTATTCTTCTCATAAATCTTTTCGTTTGATCCACGAAATGGTAAGTTATTCCTAGAAAGTGTTTTGACAACACCAATTATCCGCACAACTACTTTTTCCAATGTTGTTTCTCTTGATCAATTTGAACTTCCATAGCTTTATCAATTGTCGCTTTCTGTTGAAGTCCTCTATGCAAATCGACCCATTTAATAACATTTACATTGTGCAATGGGTTACTTTCATGCTCTCTTAGCTTAGTGGATAAATTTTGCCAATCATCAATCCTTTCATCAGCCAGTTTGGATGTTTTTTGTGTGCTCTTAATAGCTTGCAAAAGAAACAATAAACTTTATTCCATTCATTTGAATACATAAGCCACTTTCGTTCATGTTCTTCTATACATGGATAGCCACCAATATAATATTTATAAGTAAAGTGCCTGCCATTAACTTTATTTCTTGGAAAACGTCATTTTCTATTAATGGGACCACATTGAATTAGCATAATTCGTTTTGCATCGGTTTCCCCATAAACCTGGATCATAATTTATATCAACATCCTTCTCAAGATCAAATGTAGCTATATCATCAACACCATCATCAATAGCACCAACATTCAAATCATTCGTCTCCTCCATATGTTGGTCTACGATCTCTACTTCTACAATTTCATTTATAGGCGCTTTGTCTTCATGACAGTTTCGCAATTCCATATGTGTATGACAGTTTCGCAAAATTTACAATATAATTATTGTTTAATGAACAATAAGTTATGTAATCAACATATATTTATTAAATAAAAATATAATCTATAAAACGCAGAGAATTAAATCAACGATGATAAATGAATTTGTCTATTTTGCAATCAGTAGTAAAGTTTTAATTATAAGTTTAAAGCCCTTATAATTTTTGGTCTTCAAAACTTGAATCTTTCTCCTCCAGCAAAAAATGCGCTTGCCTATTAACAAAAAAAATCAAAATCAAATCTGTGTATGAATCATAAACTGCAGATTGCATAATTCATATACTGCAAATTGCATAACAACAAAATTTGGTACAAAGCAAAAGTATTACTGCATAAGATTCAAAGGTCCACATATAACTAGCTAGCCAAAAAAAACAAAGGATATGAGACATTAGAATTTACGAGTTCATATTTGAAACAATCAGGGATTGCTAGTTGTCGCATAAACAATGATCCATACATGAATCCCTACGTTATCTAAATTCATACCAGGATTGCTAGTTGTCACATAAACATTAGAATTTAGGATTAGGATAAATTCATACCGGAATAAAAACTGCATAATTAAAAAATATCTGCACACTATCTACAATTAGGGCTATATATGAATCAGTGAATCCCTGAATCTGAGAATCGTCTCTGATTGGATTGTGAGAATCAGATCGTGAGATGGGGAGGCACCGGAGAGCACTGGCCACGAGAAAGGGGCACTGACGGCCACCGCGAGGCGAGTGGACAGTGGAGGGTGACAACCATGTGCAGAAACAAAGAGAGAATTGATCGCGAGATGAGGGAAGCGGTAAATTTTTGATGCCCGTTCGCTGTTTGATGCCCTAGACAAATGTCTAGGTTGCTTGGGCTTCGGGCCGGCTCTGGGATTTTACATATCTAAATAACAACTGCACATAACTAAATTTACATTTTATGTGTGTTCGTTATTCCTTATCTTCATTATGGAGAGTTTAATGTCATGGTGAATTCATAGTTATAAAATGTACCTGGGAGTCGATTTTAATGCCATGCCCTTACATGGCAACAAAAAAAGTGTGATTTTTTCCTTTGGGTGAAACAATATTTGTCATTTTTCCTTTCTTTTCATATATTTTTTTCATCAAATTCTACTTCAAGTTCGTATAAATTCTTTGGTTTGAATATATACCATGGCCAAGATTTTGTCAAAAAAATGGATTACAATATATGAAAAATTAGAAAAACTTATCTAGAAGTGTTAGAATGACATAATTTCAACAAATTAAATTATGATGTTAGTTGACTCATGGACGGTCCCTTCCTTTTATTCTAAAGTTGGTAGTTGAATCAGTTATGTTGCATCAGTCAATAGATAAATAGCTAAAATAATATTGTGATTTGTGACATGATAAATCGCATATGTTAATGAAGATTGATTTGATTAATTGACTGATTGATTGATTGATTGATTGACTAATTGGTTTGACTGATTGGTTGGTTGATTGATTGATTGATTGATTAATTGTATCATAAAAGGAAAGAAATGAATAATTTTATTATCGATATATTTTTGAGAGGCAAATTGGATATTTGTCTAGGCCTTCTATTCTTCTATATTAGCACCATCTAGGTTTGGATTAAGAACAGGGGATTGAGACCGAAATACTTAATCCGAAGGTTGTCGCTGTTCTTCATTGTTCTCCTCCTCCAACAAAAGTTGTAGTCATTTAGAATTCTTTCCCTATCTCAATAAGGTTATTGATTCTTGTATTTCTTTTTTTTTTGTAGATCCATTGTATGTAAACAAAATTTATATTGTTGAATCAATAAAGAGGGTGGTTGGGTGTAATATATTGTTTGCGCGTGTGATTTCATATCTGTGTTGTTTTTCATAGAAATCATCTTTAAGTTTTTGGGTGAATAAGATCCTGGCCGCTTCTGCAAAGGCACAATTTTCCTAATAGTTGGTATCAGAGCGAGATCATCGCAAAGGTTAAAGTGATTTCAGATTAAAAAAAATTGTCTTTTGATGTTGCATATGATGGCGTTTCCAAAGATGACTATTTTGTGATACCCACAGGACTCGAACCCCCGACCTCCCGTAAAGCAACACCACGCACTAACCACTTGGGCTAAAAGATCTTTGTATTTTCTTTTCGGGAGGGGTGTTATAGACTTCCTACCTTAAAGAGACCAACGTCCTCGTTGGCTCATATCACTCACCACCCAGGCATTGTGCATGTAACCCGCATCAGTACCACACTGATTGACATCCGCAACATTACACACAAAATTCAAGCTGGGTATAGGCTTTGATATGTGATACCCACGGGATTTGAACTCCTGACCTCCCATAAAGCAAAACCAAGCACTTACCACTTGTGCTAAAAGATCTTTGTGTTAGCTTTTCGAGAGGGGTGTTACAATTTTTGATGGAATAAATTGGGAGATCTAGAAGCCTAAAATGGAGGATGTGCTTTACCTCAATTATCTTCATGATCCAATTGATGGATATGGGATGAAGCCCACGGGTGTGGATGAGGGAACGTGGAAGAAGATGGATAAGAAGGCGATTGCCTTGATTCAACAATACCTTGATGACTCAGCATGCCATCATGTGGCTAGTTGTGAATCCACGAAGGATTTATGGGACAAGTTGGTATCTTTGTATGAGTCGACGAGTGCTACAAGTAAGGCTTTTCTAGTTCGAAAGGTTGTTCAGTCGAGATTGGATGAGGAGAAGTCTGTTGTAGGGCACTTGAATGAATTTCAAGATGTGATCAATCAATTGGCAAATCTAAAAGTCAATTTTGATGATGAGTTGTAGGCTCTTTTGCTGATGAGTTCGCTTTCAGAAAGTTGGGAAACTTTGGTTGTTTCATTGAGTAAATCCAATGCTAGTGGAGCTATCTCTTTGCAAACAGTACGAAGCAGCCTTTTGAATGAAGAACTAAGGAGAAAAGGGTGGGGTTTGAAATCAGTTCGAGGTGAAGCTATGGTAGCAAAGGACTCGGGGAAAGATACGAGAAGGAAGAAGAAAGCGGCTAATGGTAAAGGTGTCATCGCTTGTTACTATTGTAGTAAGCAAGGTCACATACGCAAATATTGTCATGCTTATCAAAGGGATAAGAAGAAGGTTGTGGATGGTGATAGTAGTAGTGATGAGGCACAGACAGGTCTTGCTGCAGGTTCCTTTAGTGATGTTTCTTGTGATGTACTGTTTAGCAAAGTTAATCATTGGAAGATGGATTCGGGTGCCAGTTTTCACATTTGTAAGGCTATGAAGTATTTTCTTCTTATGAGAAGAATTTTGGCGTGATTAGAACAACCAATGGAGTAGAGCTACCAGTTTGTGGTATTGGATCTATCCAGTTTCATATGCATGATGGCGTGGTGAGAGAAGTCTCTGGAGTTAGACATGTACCGGCGAGTTCGCATAACCTCATTTCTCTCAGTCAGTTTGATCGTCGTGTTTGCACTTATGATACTCAAGGTGGAGTTTTGAGAGTGAAGAAGGGTGGTCATGTTGTGATGAGAGGTGTCTTGGAGGAGGGAAACCTGTATAGATTGGTTGGTTCTGTGGTCAATTGTGGAAGGCGAGTGATGGTTGAAAAACCCAGTCCACAGCAAGTTGGAGAGGTTAATTTGGTCATTGCTGATGGTATAAACAGGGGTCTTTATGTTGATGATGCTCGAGAGATCCAGAGTGATCAAGGAAGGGGCTCAGTTCAAGTGGTAGACGGGTGTCGATGTGGAAAATCCACAAGGTAGAGATCCTTGTGGTATTATAAGCATTCTTAGGCCGTTAGTATTGCGTGGTGCGTCTAGGGGGGGAGATGCATTTTTTTTGCACGTGGTGGGTTGTGTTTGTAATGGTTTAATTGAGAGTAGGCATCGTTGAAAGAATTAGATGACTTGTGCGTTGGAAGTTCATTTGATGTGATGTGATTTCATATCAAAGTGTAGTGTTGTGATTTGTGACATGAAATCACATATGTTAATAAAGATTGATTTGATTAATTGATTGATTGATTAATTAATTGACTAATTGATTTGATTGATTGGTTGATTGATTGATTATTGATTGGTTGATTGTATCATAGAAGGAAAGAAATGAATAATTTTATTCTGGATATATTTCTGAGGGACAAATTGGATATTTGCCTAAGCTTTCTATTCTCCTATATTAGCAGCACGTAGATTTGGATTAAGAGCATGGGATTGAGACCGAAATAATTAATCGAAAGGTTGCCGCTGTTCTTCATTGTTCTACTTCTCCAACAAAAGTTGTAGTCATCTAGAGTTCTTTCTTTATCTCAATAAAGTTATTGATTCTTGTAAATTTTTTTACTTTTTGTTGCAGATCCATTATATGTAAACAAAATTTGTATTGTTGAATCAATAAAGAGGATGGTTGGGTGGAATATCTTGTTTGCGTGCATGGTTTCATATCTGATGTTAACCCCGTTTTTAGAACACGATTCACAATGAAAAAGCATTAACGGACAACGACACATGACACAACCGACTTAAGTCGTTTCCACGGCATGGACCCCATAGTCATCTGCGCGACATGAATTTAGGTCGTTGGCACGAGATGATTCTATGTCATTGCACTCATGTCGTACGCACCAAATATATCCATACCGTAAAATACATGACATGAAATAATGTCGTTAACACAACATGAGATGCATACAACTCAAATCAGTGCCGCTCTAACGCCATAGGATGTCAGCTCTTCGGTCTCATGATATAACCAAATACTGCATGGCGTAAGTCTCGGGACGACATGGTTTAAGTCATCGGATATGACATGCTTTTCATGTGTATTATCCTTAAGCCGTATGCCAGCTATCTAATCGAGCCTCAGAGTTTAAGGTTGCTAGAAGCATACTATTCAAGGCATCCCAAAGAGCTTTCATGCCGTAAAGGATCCATACCATTGCCACAACTTGAAGTAAAATCATTACATATGTGGGGAACTGATATATGTCGTTGGATACTTGCTGTGTGCATAATGAAAGAATGAATCATATCATCCAGGCAGCCAAGCCGTTTTTGTTCATAATGCAAGCATTCCCGGGTCGTATAAACCATTTCACTAGTCTTCATGTCATATGTGATACATACATCATGTCGTAGCATGAAGGTATGTCGTTGGGTATGTCAAATCTATCCCGCAGGACTCATACCATGTAGACAGCTGGCAAATGAACAACACGTGAGCAAATTCAAGCCGTTTTTCATCTCATCTAAGTTGCAAGGGATGAGCGAAGAAGCCACGTGGGAACTAAATCTTAACACATAAATGATGTATTAAGATCATCCACGTAGATTGTGTAAAGACCGGATTGTTTCATAACCACTTTGGATCAAGACAATGGTCATGCGGCAAGCTGATCATTTCGCCAACCATCCATGTCGTAATGTAGGAGTAAGAACAAGCTGTGAGTAATACATGTGGAAATTAACTCAAGTTAAGTAGGCTCATGTCACTGTATGATCAAGGCATCATCAGTTTAATCATGTCGCAAGTATTGGAGTATATTCATGTCGTTCAGTCAACTACAACATGAGTCATGCTGCTTATAATAAAGTATGTCGCTTATTTGATCATGATAAGCAATGAGCTGTTGCCAGCTATGGAGCACCACATTAATTAGTCCAGGAATTGATGTCGTATAAGGACAAGACTCAATTCAAGCTGCACATAAAAATAAGTCATGGCGTGGGGCCGATGGTATTATATTGATACTTCCATGTCGTTAAGAGCATGACGCCATCCCAATAGCATGAGCCATGTCGCTCCAAAAAGGGTACTCCATGTCATTCAATTCATGTCACTCTAAATAGTGTACTCCATGTCGTTCAATGCATGTCGCAGGTACCATGTCGGTTACACCATGCCATTGCGCTAATTATCCACAGATATTTACAGAATTGCCGCCTGGGCAAAAATCACCTATAAATACCCTTCATAACTTATTTGAAAGGGGACCGAAAATTACTTCCTACAAGGAGACTCCATCAAATTCAAAGCTCATCTACCACTTCTCTAATGGCTTTTATGGATCCAACAACACTTTTTCTAACTTCATGAAGATCAAATCCAAATCAATGATCATGAGAGCTTTCTACAGTTGGATCTAAGCACCTTCAATCTCATTCAAGCTGCATAACAAATCTCTCAAGCAATTTCATATCTTCTCTAATCCTCTCCAAAGCCTAAGTCAAATGCTAATTCGCTATGAAATCTATGAAGATCATGGAAGAGGGTAAAAGCATGCACGTGGTTGAAGATTCATCACAAAGCTAAAAGATCTCTTCATTTTCTTCACCAAATTCAAGTGTAATTAGATCACAAGGAAGTTTAAAAGAGAGAAATGATTGTAATGAGGGAAAATTCGTACGTTATAAGCTTGAATATCATAATGAGAATGGATTGAAAGTGGATGTAGATTCATAGAGAATCGAACCACTATAAAAATTCCTTTGTGTTCTTACTTGTTTTTATTCGTTTATCTTGTAATTTCGCAGTTCCATATTCTTACCGAATAGGTGAAGTGTAGCTTTTACACCTTTGATGTTTGATTCCAAATTTGGAGCAAACATTTTGGCACCTACCATGGGGCCGCGCTCGCATCTTCTACCTCTTCTCGTGCTCTCCCAAAGTTGAGATCCTTGCATTAGAGCTCTAAGTTGCATCCTTCTCCGAAATCATAGCAAAGTCTAAGAAGACCGTTAGCAAAACCGTGATAGAAGCCGATGAGGTTGCTAATGAAGAGACACCGCTTACTAACCATTTCGATGTTGGTGAAAACTCGATAAGCGGAGCTGGCGTGACTAGAAATGAACTAAATGCCGCTATTGCCAACGTGAACCACCGAATTGAAACTTCAAATAAAGCTTTGATGGATGCTAATGATGCTTTAATGGAAAAAATGAACACCCTTCTAAATGCTCAACCAATTCAAGCCCCTCCAAAAGTGCATGTGGATCTCGAGGAGAATGATGAATCGCCCGCTCCCGATCATAACCGCAACGACAATATGGAAGACGATTGTGATTGGACAAGTGGCAGGGACGAAGTTAACATAGAAAAATTAAGATCCAAAGCTAAGAACCATTCCGAAGCGAATGCTCGAAAAGCCGCCAATCCTGTCACGAGGGCACCTCTTCGTCGAGAAGGCAAAGGGCCTAAGCTCTCTAATCGGGATCACATGCCTAGACGAACATTTGGTAAAGAGCTCAGCTTCATAGAGCGCCATAGCACCGAAGAATACATTTCGGACATGATAGAATGAGCCATGAAAAAGAATCAAGCTAGCAAGGACGACGAAAGAGAATGGGACTTCTCTCCCGATAGGACTCCATTCACCGAAAGAATCCTTGAAGCAGAATGTCCAAAGAAATTCAATTCTCCAACTTTTCCTCTGTACAATGGTCTCGTTGATCCGAACTACTTCCTATTCAAATATGAATGGCATATGAGTGCAGCTAAGGCGACCGATGAGATGAGATGCACATACTTTCCTCTCTACTTAGAAGGTGCCGCATCACTATGGTTCACAAAGCTGCCGGCCAAGTCTATCGATCGATTTTCTGACCTCACCAAAAAGTTCAAGGAACAGTTCCGCCTGTACGCTACTAAAGCCTAAGATGCTATAACACTTTCAGCAATGAAACAGAATCCAGGGGAAACTGTCAAAGCCTTACTCAGTCGATTCAATGTTGCCTTGTTTGAAGTGAAGAATCCAGAGCCATGCATAATTCTCATGGCCTTACTCGACCCTATAGACAAAACAAGCGAGTTCGGAAGATGGATAAAGATGAAGGAACCGAATACACTTGAAAAATTCTATAAGAAGGAGGAGGAATACATGAGAGTGGACGACATTCCTATACCTCTTCAGATCATCGATGATAACCAACTTCTTGAGGCTCCTAAAAGTACTGCTACTCAGTGCGATCAAAAGAATACTCAGGGGCAGAAGCGAGCAAATGACATAAATGACAACAAAGCTAACAAAAAGTTTCGCCTTCTTGACTCGTCTGAGCAAACTTCTCTGAATAACACTCCCGAGAACATCTAGTGCCACAAAGGACATAGAAGATTACCAAGAACCTCAGCCAATAAAAATGAATGACCATCTGACTAAGTCCGGGAAGTTCTATTGGTATCATAATCAACTGGGCCACAACACCAATGAGTGCAGGCACCTGAAATCATTAATTGAAGAATCGATAAGGAAGAACCGTCTGCAACAATTTGTGAAGAATTCCCAAGATGCAAATCCTTCTGTAGCTCCCCAGGGGCAAGGGGCATCAAATGATCAGTCTGGTCCAAACAACGTAGCTTCTACTCAGATCACTCTAAGGCTGATAATCAACTGACAACCGTTGATAATGATCTAATATCTACGGCTCAGAATAAGCGACCACTATCGCCTCTTTGCATTACTTTACTCTTTACTATACTCTACTTTCTTGTAAAAAGTCTATAATGGTTTACATGCATTGTACAGAACAAAAGTACTACGAATGAAATGTTGCCTGCTTGTGTAAATCTCTGGCTTGCAAAATATATATGAAAATTTGCTAAAAGTCGATTTTCTCATTGCAGGCTATTTCGTAGGCGTTTGCTTCCTCAAGAATCCGACGAAATAAGGCAACTCCAATAATACCAACTCAACGGTTGATCAAGGAAGTCCTAATGAATCAAACGGCAAATAGAGCAACAAGTTGTCACGGATCCAAAACCTCATCCCCCAAAGGTTGCGGGAATCCGTAGGCGCGAAACGAAGCGCAGGAGCTTGCTAAAGCAAGACGAAGTGTGGGAGTTCGTTAGCGCGGAGTGATGCAGCTTTAACCCAGTGGTTTGCGGGAATCCGTAGGCGCGAAACGAAGCGCGGGAGCTTGCTAAAGCACGACGAAGCATGGGAGTTCGTAAGCGCAGAGCGATGCAGCCTTAACCCAATGGTTTGCGGGAATCCGTAGGCGCGAAACGAAGCGCGGGAGCTTGCTAAAGCAAGACGAAGCATGGGAGTTCGTAAGTGCGGAGTGATGCAGCCTTAACCCAATGGTTTGCGGGAATCCGTAGGCGCGAAATGAAGCATGGGAGCTTGCTAAAGCAAGACGAAGCGTGGGAGTTCGTATGTGCGGAGCAATGCAGCCTTAACCCTATGGTTTGCAGGAATCCGCAGGCGCGAAACGAAGCATGGGAGCTTGCTAAAGTAAGATGAAGCGTGGGAGTTCCTAAGCGCGGAGCGATGCAGCCTTAACCCAATGGTTTGCGGGAATCCGTAGGCGCGAAACGAAGCGCAGGAGCTTGCTAAAACAAGATGAAGCATAGGAGTTCGTAAGCGCGGAGCGATGCAGCCTTAACCTAATGGTTCGCGGGAACCCGTAGGCGCGAAACGAAGCGCGGGAGCTTGCTAAAGCAAGATGAAGCGTGGGAGTTCATAAGCGCGGAGCGATGCAGCCTTAACCCAAACCTCGCGGGAGTTCGCACTGCGAAAAGATGCAACAACCAAAAATCCCTTTCCATGGAGAAAGCGACTTCTCTATAGGAGATATCAACAACGCTCAATGAGCTCCATCATTTTGACTTAGTCGACATGAAAAGTCAAAACATTGGATTAAAATGACCTCTCCAAAACGCGGGGAATCCACTGGAATCTCCAACGTCAAAACTGATTGACAAAGCAAAAAAAATTGAGCTATAGAAAAAATTCTTCTCATAATGAAGACTAGTGATGACCTCCAGAGCCGGGGCACAGATAATCGAAGATTCTCCAAAGAGAAACAAAAATAATCACAGATGTTTATTTCTCAAATGTGAAATATCATACACCATCATATAAGCCATTAAAACGATAACGTTCGAAATCCACAGTCGACTTAGTCGATTAGTTGGTTTTAAGCGTTGACGCGAATTCAAGTTAGAATATCGTATTTGTGCAGACAATATATGATGGGTTATAAACCATTGAATAAAATAATTCTGTGCAAACACTTTATTCAATTCAAAATAAAATTCAGTATAATTAATTTTCTGATGATTAACTAATCCACTACTGATATGGACAATCGGTAGTGAAGTATAAGTCCAAAATTATGCAATCACTTGTTTTAATTGCAAAATAGGTGGCAAGAAGCATACGAATTCAAAAAATGGTTCATCTTAGCAAAACAAAAAGCTACGACGGAATCCCAACGCAGAGTGTGTTCATTTCGAAGCCCGCATTTCTCGCAAGCAAGAAATACAAGCTTCGAGTGACAAATGTTAACCCCGTTTTTAGAACACGGTTCACAACGAAGAAGCATTAACGGACAACGACACACGACACAACCGACTTAAGTCGTTTCCATGGCATGGATCCCATAGTCATCCGCACGACATGAATTTAGGTCGTTGGCACGAGATGATTCTACGTCATTGCACTCATGCCGTCCGCACCAAACATATCCATACCATAAAATATATGACATGAAATAATGTCGTTAACACAACATGAGATGCATACAACTCAAATCAGTGCCGCTCTAATGCCATGGGATGTCAGCTCCTCGGTCTCATAATATAACCAAATACTGCATGGCGTAAGTCTTGGGACGGCATGGTTTAAGTTATCGGATACGACATGCTTTTCATGTGTATTATCCTTAAGCCGCATACCAGCTATCCACTCGAGCCGCAGAGTTTAAGGTTTCCAAAAGCATACCATTCAAGGCATCCCAAAGAGCTTTCATACCATAAAGGATCCATACCATTGCCACAACTTGAAGTAAAATCATTACATATGTAGGGAACTGAAATATGTTGTTGGATACTCCATGTGTGCATGATGAAAGAATGAATCATATCATCCAGGTAGCCAAGTCATTCTCATTCATAATGCAAGCATTCCCAGGCCGTAGAAACCATTTCACTAGTCTTCATATCATATGTGATACAAACATCATGTCGTAGCATGGAGGCATGTCGTTGGGAATGTCAAATCTACCCCGCATGACTCATACCATGTAGACAGCTGGCAAATGAACAACATGTGAGCAAACTCAAGCCGTTTTTCATCTCATCTAAGTCGCAAGGGATGAGCGAAGAAGCCACGTGGGAACTAAAGCTTAACACATAAATGATGTATTAAGATCAGCCACGTAGATTGTGTAAAGACCGAATTGTTTCATAACCACTTTGGATCAAGACAATGGTCATGCCGCAAGCTATTCATTTCGCCAGCCATCCATGTCGTGAT
This sequence comes from Allium sativum, assembly GCA_030737875.1. Classification (NCBI taxonomy): domain Eukaryota; kingdom Viridiplantae; phylum Streptophyta; class Magnoliopsida; order Asparagales; family Amaryllidaceae; genus Allium; species Allium sativum. The sequence goes on from CM060916.1 coordinate 963,566,708, forward strand.
GTAGGAGTAATAACAAGCTGTGAGTAATACGTGTGGAAATTAACTCAAGTTGAGTAGGCTCATGTCGCTGTAAGATCAAGGCGTCATTAGTTTAATCGTGTCGTAAGTATTGGGGTATATTCATGTCATTTAGTCAACTACAACATGAGTCATGCTGCTTATAATAAAGTATGTCGCTTGTTTGAGCATGATAAGCAATGAGTTGTTGCCAGCTATGGATGTAACACCCCTTGAATTCTATAACACTAAGCTTCACAAATTAAATTATAATTAATTCTAAATGAAAGAATTAAGGGAAACGGCTATGCCATTGCGTTCGTCTCGGAATTCTGCTTGAGATAGAGCCTGAGTTTGCACGAATCGGACTCCGTATGAAGGAGTTATGGCCTCCGGAAGTTTCAGAATCAAATTTAAATTCAAACAGCTCGGTTTTAAAATTCAAAATTCGAAATTTGGATTCAAACTAGGCTGGGCGGGAAAATTCCCGCCCAGAGACCAGGTCGACCATAGGGTCGACCATGGTGTCGACCTGGTCACCCCAGGTCGACCACAGTGTCGACCTGGTCCCTCCTAGGTCGACCATAGTGTCGACCTGCCTGGTCGACCTGGCTGGCCAGGTCTGGATCTGGCTCGAATTTCTGAGGCCCTGTGTGTCACTAGGGCTGACGTGTCACCTCTTGATTGGCTCTCTGAACTTTGAATGGCCTACATTCCTCCTATCTCCATATGACGACTCAAAACAACTTAAAAATCTATAAATACACCCTAAGCCTCAACTGAAAATTCACACAAAAAAATGAGAAAGGAGTCGTCATGCTGCTAGGGAGGAATTAAACATAGCTGTCAAGAGAAAAGCCAAGAGACGAATCAAACTAAGAAGAAGAACAAAGTTAAATCAAATTAACAAACACAACGTTAGTATACCCAAAGGCGCGCATCTCAATTTCAGAATTCAGAATCCAGAATTCAAGATTTTGCATTCGTTGTAAGTATAGTGACCTTTCAGAATATGAATAAGAATTGTGATGTGATTCGATGTAAATGAAAAATAGAATTGTGTTATTGTATTGGATAAAATTCCATGTATTGTGATGGTTCTATCATGACTTGTGCATTGACGTTTGTGGCATAAATTGATTGATGCAAGCCTATTAAACTTTTGTATATGAAAACAATGACACTTGCAAGTTTGTGGCAAAGATTAGAAATTGATCCCTTTATGTATATGTCGAAGGTATGGACTATGTACATACCCTTACTCTAAATTAGAATTTATGTAAACATGTTTTAGACTTGAAACCATCTATGCCTACATGACCTAAAACCTATGACATCATTTTCATGTCTATTTGCAAGTATAATTGATCTATGTTAAGCATCGTTTGGGTTTCATAAACTATGCAAGTTCATATTGAAATAGGCTATGTGATTAGATGCTATAATTGGACATTTTGGTGAATATACAACATGCTAGTTTTGTGTTTGACATTATGCCAAGTTAAACAAGTTTAAATACTATGCCATCTCATATGCCACCTACTTAGTTATACTTTGATTTGAATGCAAGTTCACATGACCCATCATTAATGTTAGCATCGCTAAATTGCAAGTTCATGCACCACACACCCTTATATGTTGTAAAATATTACATGTTCTTGATTTCCCCTTTTCTTACGCTTATAAAGTTGGGCTGAATTGTGTCGAGCCCAACATTTGTTATAACGTTGCGAACGTATAAACGGGGGTAATAACGTTGGGTGTAAAACATGAAAATATATGTTGGCATGTTTGGCACATGCCAACGACAATGACATTTAAAGCGGTATGAATTGTTATACCCAAAATAAAAGATATGACATTTACATATATAATTGAGAAGTAATAAAATATGTAAATTTAGAAAACACAGTATGCTTAACCCGAGGTTGGATTGAGTTGTGATGTAAACCTGCCTGGAGTTGTCCGATTGTCCAGTAGTCACAACAATATCTATCCAATGTGGGTGGTTAAGCATTGAGCCCAATAATGACCCGAGGTTAGACTGAGCTACAGTGTAAACCTGCCCGGAACCGACCGGCATATCCAGTAACCGTAGCAATACCTATCTAATGTGAGTGGTCAGGTGCTCATAAGAGGCTAAGGTGTAATAACCCGGAAAATCTGGGCCAGTTTAAAATTTTTATTTTGGCAATTTTAGCGAATTTTGAATATTTAAATAGATTATTTTAAATAAAATCAACGAGAAATTTATTTTGAATGTAATTCGAACGTATATATTATATACGTCGTCGTTAGAATATAAATATTTATATATAATTATAAATAGAATTGAAAATGGCGCGGTAGTTCGATAATTCGATTTCAAACTTCAATTGAACATACCGGGTGCAAAACAATCCGGATTTTAGTGAAACCAAAAATAGTAGGATCTAATTGATGATATCTTCCCAACGAATCCGAAAAATCAAGATTTCATAGCGGGAATCAAAAGATATGTCCAGTTGAAAATTCTGAATAGTCGCTATGGAATTCAGGCCCTTAAAAATGGACATTTTGCAAATGACCCCGGATTTCGACGAAACCAGTTTTGTTAGGTCCGTGTTGTCAAATTATTGCTAGGTTTCAAATTTCATAATTTTTCGAATCAATATGTGAGCGTGGCAAAGGAAAACGCGTTTGACCAGTTTTAGTTGATTTTAATCGACGGGAAATTGGCCATTTTTCCAACGGTCTCAGAATTCGACGAAACTAGTTTTGTTAGGACCGTATCGTCAATACGAAGCTAGAAAATATTTTTCTAGAATTTTTCTAGTTAGTATGTGACCCCGGTAATTTGAAATGTGCGTTTAAAATTCAATATAAGGATTTAAATGTAAATTCAACGGAAACTGATTGTAACGATCAAATCAGCTTACGATACATATCCCATTGTGTTCGGAATGGGGGTGAAACGCTAAGGACGACAGGCGGTGGACCTCGTTTCGAGGTCATATGTAAAAGTCAACTATTTGTAAATAAAATAATTAAAAATAAAATAAAATAAAAAACCCCTTTCCTTTATCAGCCGCCCCCCCCCCCCCTTATAATTTCAGAAATCGAAAATAAAAAAAAAAAAAAAAAAGAAAGAAAATCGCTCCAGTCTCCCTCCCTCCCGATCATCCGCCTGCCGCCGCCTCAGGCGTGGCGCCGCCCATCACCGCATCCCCCTCCCCCTCGTCAGTCGATCCCCGTCCTCTTCTTTCCTCCACCTACCTCGCTCCAGAATCCGACGCAGCCCTAGCCGAGCCCCCTCCGACCTTCTGAAACCCGATGCCTCACCCTCCTTGACCTCCTCCGCTGCCACCCCTGCCGACTCCACCTCCTCCAGCCTTCTACCCCGCGATGCCTTCCTCTCCTCCTCTGTAGAACTCGTCGTCCCCCCCTCCCAATCCTTTGAGCGCCGCCGATGCCACCGCCCCTTCGCTGACCACAGACCGACGCAGCGCCCCTGTAAGTTTTTATTTATTTATTTATTTTATTTTATTTTATTTAAAACATAAAAGAAAACTTTTTTTTATTTATGTTAAAACTGTTTTTTTATTTATTTATGTTAAAACTGTTTTTTTATTTATGTTAAAACTGTTTTTTTTTATTATGTCAAAACTGATTTTTGTAAAGAAGAAAAGAAAAAAACTGATTTTTGAAAAGAAATTAAAACTGATTTCTTTTAGAAAAGTAGAAAACTGATTTTGTTTAATGTTAAAAAATGATTTTTAAAAATGATTTTTAAACTGATTTTTTTTTGAAAAGTTTAAAAACTAACTTTTAAAAGGATATATATTGTTTCAAAAGGAGGATTTTTATATATTGAACTTCGATAGAAAAATAGGATTTTTATATATTGAACTTCGATAGAAAAATAGGATTTTTATATATTGAACTTCGATAGAAAAATAGGATTTTTATATATTGAACTTCGATAGAAAAATAGGATTTTTATATATTGAACTTCGATAGAAAAATAGGATTTTTATATATTGAACTTCGATAGAAAAATAGGATTTTTATATATTGAACTTCGATAGAAAAATAGGATTTTTATATATTGAACTTCGATAGAAAAATAGGATTTTTATATATTGAACTTTGAAGTAAAAATTCGATTTTTATATATTGAACTTTGAAGTAAAAATTCGATTTTTATATATTGAATAACGAAGTAAAAATGTGATTTTTACATATGTAGTGGTTACAGCAACGAAGATGCGATGACGACGAAGATTTCTATCAATGAAGAGCCGTGGAGCTAGGATAGCTATATGTGAGAACTTCTCACTCAAATTCTCTTTTTCTAGTTATATATATATACTAGGATGCAGACGGTGTTTAGTAGCACCCGACACCCGTCATCCACAGACCATGGATGGCTTGTTTGAAAATTGTTTGGTTGTGTGGTTGGTTAGATTAATTGAATTGAAATTGAATTGTTTGGTGAATTGAAATAGATTTGATTGATGTGTGAATGGCGTGGGCCTTCACTAGACCGGGGATAAGGCTAGGCCTCGTCCCGTTTCTAGTATCGTGCCGTTATGCCGCCGAAATTTTCTAAAATATGTTAGAAAAATAAAAATATCATTTTATTTAAAGAATGAACTGAATAGATATTCATATGTTAAAATAAAATGTTTTATCGTTAAAAATATAATTTTTAACGTGAAAGTGAATAAAATAAAATATTCATTTACAAACCAGACGGTTTGTTTATGTACACTGATTTGACTGACATTGATTGGGTCGATAAATTCTACACATCGCCCAACTGCACAAATAAAATCTGTGTTTGATTGTTTGAAACCCCACACGGGTGTTGGGATGAAATATGAAGTTCACTCATCCTGATTAATTAAATATGTCGATCGATTGATTGACAGGCTGTTATAAGCGTTAGATATCTATATTTGATGCTTATACAGTGTAGTGCACTTTGGTTGATGGTTGATTATTTTTCAATGTTATTATATATACATGTGTTGTATGAAAATCCATATAATTAACATTATATGGTGATTGATTGGGCCTCATTCCAATTTAGAAAATAAAGAATATTATAAAATAAAGGTTCATGTGTTGACTGTACTCATTCGTGAGATTAGTCATGTGTTGAACGAAATATTTTTATAATAAAATTTACATCTTTAATATTATAAAATAAAGGTTCATGTGTTGACTGTACTCATTCGTGAGATTAGTCATGTGTTGAACGAAATATTTTTATAATAAAATTTACATCTTTAATATTATAAAATAAAGGTTCATGTGTTGACTGTACTCATTCGTGAGATTAGTCATGTGTTGAACGAAATATTTTTATAATAAAATTTACATCTTTATTATTATAAAACAAAGGTTCATGTGTTGACTGTACTCATCCGTTGAGATTAGTCATGTGTTGAACGAAATATTTTTATAATAAAATTTACATCTTTATCATATATGGAATTAGAAATCAACTGGAAAATAGATGAGATGAGTGGTCTCCTGAATATTAATCTGATGTTGGTTTCGGCCTTCGGGGTTAATATTCAGGAAATCGTTCTCTCACTAAATTTCGGTTGAAGTCTGATTCAATATCAAACAATAGATACCTTCATTTTTATAAAATATATAACGATTTCGAAATGAATTGAATATATAACGATTTCGAAATGAATTGAATATATAACGATTTCGAAATGAATTGAATATATAACGATTTCGAAATGAATTGAATATATAACGATTTCGAAATGAATTGAATATATAACGATTTCGAAATGAATTGAATATATAACGATTTCAAAATGAATTGAATATATAACGATTTCGATTTGAATTGAATATAAAACGATTTCGAATTGAATGGAATAGAAAACCAATTTGATTTCAAATTGAATATGTAATGAACTTGATTCAAATAGAAAACGAAACGAATTTAATTTGAATAGAAAACGAAATGAATTTGATTAGAAAACCAATTTGAATTGAATCGAATTGAAAACGAATTCGAATTGAATTTAAAACGAATTGAATTGAAATGAATTGAAATTTGAATTGAATAGAAAAGAATTTCAAAACGAATTTATAAAGAAGAATTCAATTTTGATTTGAATTGAAATGAAAGTTGAAATGATTTTTGAAACGAATTCAAAACTATTTATAAAATTCGTTTTAAATAGAAATCGTCGAAATATATATTATATATATTATATATATAATATAATGGCCTGAATAGAACGCGCCGCGCCGCGGCAGTTCGTAAATTTCGACCATTTATTTCAAACGGGCATTACGGGAGATCCGACCGTCGGATTCTCCTAAAACCGGAACCGTTGGGTTCGTATCGAAAAGAGCTTTCTAACGAATATTAGAAATTCAAAATCTAACGGTTGGATTTGGAGATACGTCCAAATCAAATTCGAAAAAGGTCGCTATAGGTGCAGTTCGATGGCCATTGTTGGAAATCGACTGTACGGGCCTTGATAAAATTATTAAAAATAGTAATAATTTGTGTAAAATCATAAGGAATGATTTGGGAAAATTTGGGATGAAAAACTCCATATTTGAGAAGATAAAAATAGATTTTTATCGAAATGAACTAGTTTTGAACTAAATTTAAAACCCAATTATTTTTAAATAAATGAATTAGATTTAAAAAGGGGTTTTAAATGATCGAATTTCTAATATATTTGATTGAATTTAAAATGGGTTTATCGTGAAAAGTGTTTTAAATACCACTAGTTCTTTAACCCGATAACAAATAGAATGTGATTTGGGTTTGTCGGGAACTGTGTTTTAAATAACACCTAGTTCTTTAACCCAGTAAAGGGAGTTTTAATGAATCTGCAATTAGATTGAAATTCGAATTGATAATCTAAATTATCAAATTTAGAAATGAGCGAGAATGGAGTATTACCAGTTTTTCTCCAAAGCGATAGTTAAATCTTTAATTAGATTTGAACGTGAAATGGTAATTAATTTTACCGATAACACCACGGTGTTAGATATGGAGTATTACCAGTTTTGCTTCATGGGATGAATAGGTTGGGATTGGGAAATAAAATAAATAATTACTTCGTTACGGTTCGCTAATCTCGACTAGTTGGAAAAACCATAATTTGGTTTTAAATGAACATCCAAAGGAAGATTTCAGGATAAATTTTAAAGAATTTATCTTGGATAAAATTAATGGGAACCTTTCCCTAAGAATGTGTAATTTAGAAACTAGCTGTAGGTTGGCTAAGAAGAATGGTTTCCTGGGCATTGATCTGATGTTGGTTTCGGCCTTCGGGGTTAATGTTTGGGAAATTGTTCTCTTGCTAATTTGCGGTTAGTGACTAATGAATTGGAATGAGGCGTATGTTGTGTTTGTGTAACATTTGTTTTAATATACGCGGGTTGTACGGAAAGTCCGGGTTTACACCCATTCTGAATAACCGATTCGACGATAAGTCGAAGATGAAGACGGTGGTCGAAGACCGGAAGTCTTCACATCGTTTGGGCAATTACTGACGATCCTGATTGGGCTGTACACCCAAGAGGATGGAAATAGTTGGTGGTCGTCCAGACGTACTTGGAGATGGATGGATGTGCGAGGAAAGTGCCTCCGGTTTCGTTCAGACCCAGAACGGACTTGTAAATGGATTGTGTGTCTGACACTAGATTTTATTCTGTGTTGATTGATTTCTGTTAAATATACATCTGTTTGGCGGCGGAGAATTTATTCTTTTGCTTAACGCCCTTCTCTGAGACGTACGAGCTCAGAGGTTGTATATCGATGGACATCAGTCGCATGGCATGAATTGCCTGTGTGGCACGCTAAGATGCAATGATCAAGGCTTCTGTTGAAAAGCAAAGTCTTGTGGTTGATGATCAAAGCACGCCTACGTGGCAGCTTTGTGTATAACGTGAATTCGCGAGCCTCACACCTCGGTATGAGTTAAAAACGGGATACGGACCGCTGGGAGAGCACGACGTTTCTTTCTAGCTTTGGTGGTGTCAGTGACTTACCAGCCCTGACATTTATATACTTTTCACCTTTGTGGTTGTTGGAATGAGGCGCCTCGATTATAGGTCTGTAAGGACCGGGAAACGTGTGTTCAGGCATAATTAATCCTCTAACGTAAGTGAGGACCGGCCCAGCCGCATCCAAGGGTTGCCCAGCTTGCGTAGCCCTGGGACATTTGCTAGAGTGTCTCGAACGCGGAGAGGAGCTTGCCCCTTGCCTCGACTCATGACGGAAATCCAATTTCCAATACGTGTATTTCGGCTTTATTTGTAGAGCCTAGTATGGCGACATAGTAGCATGGGATACTATGCCGTCTATGATTTATATTTATGATTGAAATGTTTTGACACTATACACTTATTATAGTATCAAATGATTTGTTTTAAACGTACCAAGCATGTTTGGCTATTATAAGGGAAAACCCTATCCCCCGGCTTGCGTTGCATTGTATGATAGGACCTGGGTCTTATAATAGCTTCATTTTTCGAAAAAGCATTGCGCTGTTTATTCTGTGCACTGGTATTCTTGGGAGGAAACCCGTTCCGTGTTATACGGCGTGGTCCCTTGAACTACTCTCTTTTAAAGTAAAGCTTTAAATAACTGTTTTAGTTCTCACACCAGTCACATGACTGACCTGGAGTTTATTGTTTTAACCTAAACTCTGGGTGCCCCTATTTTCCGCACGGGCAGCTAGTAGTTTCGGTTTTGCAGATTTATATTCACAGGATCCTGGTTTACAGCTGGAATGATATCCGGAAAGCTCTGTATCCGTATATCACCTTCAGTTGTGCTTTTTATCATTTTCCGCTGCTTTGTAATTTATTGTAATCTCTGATATTTATCGAATGTAATTTATTCATTTATACTCTGTATATTATTGTATCTGATGGAATTGTTGCAATATACAATGAAATGTTCTTCTGTTTGTGTTCTGATTTGTCCTGTTCTCAAACGTTCAGGGGTTTCGAACGGTCTAGATCGGTTTAACGACTGATTCGGATCGAGCGAAATTCCAGGCCGTCACAGTTGGTATCAGAGCTTTGGTTTACAGAGCTCGAGAACAAGACACATTAGAACCATACGAAAGAATTCATCAGATATTGGATTAGCAATATCCAATTAGAATGACTCGTTAGAGATAGGATCAGTAGTATCCTAGAACGAGTGTGAAGAGTATATTTTCCAAATGAAAACAACTTTGTTTTGAAAATTTAAACCATTTTAAAACGTATTTGATTATTTATTTATTTTGAATATGGACAATCCACTATATAAAGGTTTCGTATATACGCGTCATGAACGTATATTCGAAGTTTTAATATACTGGATAGATATAGAATCACACTCTAGTCGCCCGGACCTGATTCTGATGATTGATGCGTCATCATTAGTAATTAGTTTCGTGTTTCGAAGGTGTGATACCTATATATTTCCATTAGACTGGTGTGAGAACCAAAACTTATATGGTTAGAACACATTATTGTGAATTGGCATCAAAAACAAGATTTTCAGTATATATATCAAATTATGAATTTGAAACTCTAATCCACTAATTGATTGATGTTTGTGTTGTTTGTTTATTTGTTTGCTAATTTTGAACCATTTAGCCTAATTGAATCAAATATTGAACTGTATTGATAATTGGTCGCATTTGCTTGCATATACATATACTTATATTGAACAGGTCATAGCAAGGAGGCTAGAGCCGAAGAATAAAATTTGTTTGCCCGACAAATAGGTACATGTTTACTACATAATTTACTGTTTTGTTTGGGTGATGATGATTTTGTGAGCCTATTGGCTAGCCGCTTGGCTTTTTCTTTTTCTTTTTGAGATCTGAAGGACCGGGGAAACTATTTGAAATTCCCCGATGCTCCCATTGCAGGGGAGGTTATGGCGAAATTTTTCGAAAATTTAGGGTGTTAGCCAAATTTTTGAAATTTTTGAAAATTCTCAGAAACTGAAAAGTTGGAGAATGCAAGCCAGATCGAACGTAGAGCTGAATAATTAAACCACTTTCGACTTTGTTCCTTTTCGGGGACGAAAAGTTTTAAGTGGGGGAGATTGTAATAACCCGGAAAATCTGGGCCAGTTTAAAATTTTTATTTTGGCAATTTTAGCGAATTTTGAATATTTAAATAGATTATTTTAAATAAAATCAACGAGAAATTTATTTTGAATGTAATTCGAACGTATATATTATATACGTCGTCGTTAGAATATAAATATTTATATATAATTATAAATAGAATTGAAAATGGCGCGGTAGTTCGATAATTCGATTTCAAAATTCAATTGAACATACCGGGTGCAAAACAATCCGGATTTTAGTGAAACCAAAAATAGTAGGATCTAATTGATGATATCTTCCCAACGAATCCGAAAAATCAAGATTTCATAGCGGGAATCAAAAGATATGTCCAGTTGAAAATTCTGAATAGTCGCTATGGAATTCAGGCCCTTAAAAATGGACATTTTGCAAATGACCCCGGATTTCGACGAAACCAGTTTTGTTAGGTCCGTGTTGTCAAATTATTGCTAGGTTTCAAATTTCATAATTTTTCGAATCAATATGTGAGCGTGGCAAAGGAAAACGCGTTTGACCAGTTTTAGTTGATTTTAATCGACGGGAAATTGGCCATTTTTCCAACGGTCTCAGAATTCGACGAAACTAGTTTTGTTAGGACCGTATCGTCAATACGAAGCTAGAAAATATTTTTCTAGAATTTTTCTAGTTAGTATGTGAACCCGGTAATTTGAAATGTGCGTTTAAAATTCAATATAAGGATTTAAATGTAAATTCAACGGAAACTGATTGTAACGATCAAATCAGCTTACGATACATATCCCATTGTGTTCGGAATGGGGGTGAAACGCTAAGGACGACAGGCGGTGGACCTCGTTTCGAGGTCATATGTAAAAGTCAACTATTTGTAAATAAAATAATTAAAAATAAAATAAATAAATAAAAACCCCTTTCCTTTATCAGCCGCCCCCCCCCTTATAATTTCAGAAATCGAAAATAAAAAAAAAAAAAAAAAAAAAAATCGCTCCAGTCTCCCTCCCTCCCGATCATCCGCCTGCCGCCGCCTCAGGCGTGGCGCCGCCCATCACCGCATCCCCCTCCCCCTCATCAGTCGATCCCCGTCCTCTTCTTTCCTCCACCTACCTCGCTCCAGAATCCGACGCAGCCCTAGCCGAGCCCCCTCCGACCTTCTGAAACCCGATGCCTCACCCTCCTTGACCTCCTCCGCTGCCACCCCTGCCGACTCCACCTCCTCCAGCCTTCTACCCCGCGATGCCTTCCTCTCCTCCTCTGTAGAACTCGTCGTCCCCCCTCCCAATCCTTTGAGCGCCGCCGATGCCACTGCCCCTTCGCTGACCACAGACCGACGCAGCGCCCCTGTAAGTTTTTATTTATTTATTTATTTTATTTTATTTTATTTAAAACATAAAAGAAAACTTTTTTTTTATTTATGTTAAAACTGTTTTTTTATTTATTTATGTTAAAACTGTTTTTTTATTTATGTTAAAACTGTTTTTTTTTATTATGTCAAAACTGATTTTTGTAAAGAAGAAAAGTAAAAAACTGATTTTTGAAAAGAAATTAAAACTGATTTCTTTTAGAAAAGTAGAAAACTGATTTTGTTTAATGTTAAAAACTGATTTTTAAAAATGATTTTTAAACTGATTTTTTTTGAAAAGTTTAAAAACTAACTTTTAAAAGGATATATATTGTTTCAAAAGGAGGATTTTTATATATTGAACTTCGATAGAAAAATAGGATTTTTATATATTGAACTTCGATAGAAAAATAGGATTTTTATATATTGAACTTCGATAGAAAAATAGGATTTTTATATATTGAACTTCGATAGAAAAATAGGATTTTTATATATTGAACTTCGATAGAAAAATAGAATTTTTATATATTGAACTTCGATAGAAAAATAGGATTTTTATATATTGAACTTTGAAGTAAAAATTCGATTTTTATATATTGAACTTTGAAGTAAAAATTCGATTTTTATATATTGAATAACGAAGTAAAAATGTGATTTTTACATATGTAGTGGTTACAGCAACGAAGATGCGATGACGACGAAGATTTCTATCAATGAAGAGCCGTGGAGCTAGGATAGCTATATGTGAGAACTTCTCACTCAAATTCTCTTTTTCTAGTTATATATATATACTAGGATGCAGACGGTGTTTAGTAGCACCCGACACCCGTCATCCACAGACCATGGATGGCTTGTTTGAAAATTGTTTGGTTGTGTGGTTGGTTAGATTAATTGAATTGAAATTGAATTGTTTGGTGAATTGAAATAGATTTGATTGATGTGTGAATGGCGTGGGCCTTCACTAGACCGGGGATAAGGCTAGGCCTCGTCCCGTTTCTAGTATCGTGCCGTTATGCCGCCGAAATTTTATAAAATATGTTAGAAAAATAAAAATATCATTTTATTTAAAGAATGAACTGAATAGATATTCATATGTTAAAATAAAATGTTTTATCGTTAAAAATATAATTTTTAACGTGAAAGTGAATAAAATAAAATATTCATTTACAAACCAGACGGTTTGTTTATGTACACTGATTTGACTGACATTGATTGGGTCGATAAATTCTACACATCGCCCAACTGCACAAATAAAATCTGTGTTTGATTGTTTGAAACCCCACACGGGTGTTGGGATGAAATATGAAGTTCACTCATCCTGATTAATTAAATATGTCGATCGATTGATTGACAGGCTGTTATAAGCGTTAGATATCTATATTTGATGCTTATACAGTGTAGTGCACTTTGGTTGATGGTTGATTATTTTTCAATGTTATTATATATACATGTGTTGTATGAAAATCCATATAATTAACATTATATGGTGATTGATTGGGCCTCATTCCAATTTAGAAAATAAAGAATATTATAAAATAAAGGTTCATGTGTTGACTGTACTCATTCGTGAGATTAGTCATGTGTTGAACGAAATATTTTTATAATAAAATTTACATCTTTAATATTATAAAATAAAGGTTCATGTGTTGACTGTACTCATTCGTGAGATTAGTCATGTGTTGAACGAAATATTTTTATAATAAAATTTACATCTTTAATATTATAAAATAAAGGTTCATGTGTTGACTGTACTCATTCGTGAGATTAGTCATGTGTTGAACGAAATATTTTTATAATAAAATTTACATCTTTATTATTATAAAACAAAGGTTCATGTGTTGACTGTACTCATCCGTTGAGATTAGTCATGTGTTGAACGAAATATTTTTATAATAAAATTTACATCTTTATCATATATGGAATTAGAAATCAACTGGAAAATAGATGAGATGAGTGGTCTCCTGAATATTAATCTGATGTTGGTTTCGGCCTTCGGGGTTAATATTCAGGAAATCGTTCTCTCACTAAATTTCGGTTGAAGTCTGATTCAATATCAAACAATAGATACCTTCATTTTTATAAAATATATAACGATTTCGAAATGAATTGAATATATAACGATTTCGAAATGAATTGAATATATAACGATTTCGAAATGAATTGAATATATAACGATTTCGAAATGAATTGAATATATAACGATTTCGAAATGAATTGAATATATAACGATTTCGAAATGAATTGAATATATAACGATTTCGAAATGAATTGAATATATAACGATTTCAAAATGAATTGAATATATAACGATTTCGATTTGAATTGAATATAAAACGATTTCGAATTGAATGGAATAGAAAACCAATTTGATTTCAAATTGAATATGTAATGAACTTGATTCAAATAGAAAACGAAACGAATTTAATTTGAATAGAAAACGAAATGAATTTGATTAGAAAACCAATTTGAATTGAATCGAATTGAAAACGAATTCGAATTGAATTTAAAACGAATTGAATTGAAATGAATTGAAATTTGAATTGAATAGAAAAGAATTTCAAAACGAATTTATAAAGAAGAATTCAATTTTGATTTGAATTGAAATGAAAGTTGAAATGATTTTTGAAACGAATTCAAAACTATTTATAAAATTCGTTTTAAATAGAAATCGTCGAAATATATATTATATATATTATATATATAATATAATGGCCTGAATAGAACGCGCCGCGCCGCGGCAGTTCGTAAATTTCGACCATTTATTTCAAACGGGCATTACGGGAGATCCGACCGTCGGATTCTCCTAAAACCGGAACCGTTGGGTTCGTATCGAAAAGAGCTTTCTAACGAATATTAGAAATTCAAAATCTAACGGTTGGATTTGGAGATACGTCCAAATCAAATTCGAAAAAGGTCGCTATAGGTGCAGTTCGATGGCCATTGTTGGAAATCGACTGTACGGGCCTTGATAAAATTATTAAAAATAGTAATAATTTGTGTAAAATCATAAGGAATGATTTGGGAAAATTTGGGATGAAAAACTCCATATTTGAGAAGATAAAAATAGATTTTTATCGAAATGAACTAGTTTTGAACTAAATTTAAAACCCAATTATTTTTAAATAAATGAATTAGATTTAAAAAGGGGTTTTAAATGATCGAATTTCTAATATATTTGATTGAATTTAAAATGGGTTTATCGTGAAAAGTGTTTTAAATACCACTAGTTCTTTAACCCGATAACAAATAGAATGTGATTTGGGTTTGTCGGGAACTGTGTTTTAAATAACACCTAGTTCTTTAACCCAGTAAAGGGAGTTTTAATGAATCTGCAATTAGATTGAAATTCGAATTGATAATCTAAATTATCAAATTTAGAAATGAGCGAGAATGGAGTATTACCAGTTTTTCTCCAAAGCGATAGTTAAATCTTTAATTAGATTTGAACGTGAAATGGTAATTAATTTTACCGATAACACCACGGTGTTAGATATGGAGTATTACCAGTTTTGCTTCATGGGATGAATAGGTTGGGATTGGGAAATAAAATAAATAATTACTTCGTTACGGTTCGCTAATCTCGACTAGTTGGAAAAACCATAATTTGGTTTTAAATGAACATCCAAAGGAAGATTTCAGGATAAATTTTAAAGAATTTATCTTGGATAAAATTAATGGGAACCTTTCCCTAAGAATGTGTAATTTAGAAACTAGCTGTAGGTTGGCTAAGAAGAATGGTTTCCTGGGCATTGATCTGATGTTGGTTTCGGCCTTCGGGGTTAATGTTTGGGAAATTGTTCTCTTGCTAATTTGCGGTTAGTGACTAATGAATTGGAATGAGGCGTATGTTGTGTTTGTGTAACATTTGTTTTAATATACGCGGGTTGTACGGAAAGTCCGGGTTTACACCCATTCTGAATAACCGATTCGACGATAAGTCGAAGATGAAGACGGTGGTCGAAGACCGGAAGTCTTCACATCGTTTGGGCAATTACTGACGATCCTGATTGGGCTGTACACCCAAGAGGATGGAAATAGTTGGTGGTCGTCCAGACGTACTTGGAGATGGATGGATGTGCGAGGAAAGTGCCTCCGGTTTCGTTCAGACCCAGAACGGACTTGTAAATGGATTGTGTGTCTGACACTAGATTTTATTCTGTGTTGATTGATTTCTGTTAAATATACATCTGTTTGGCGGCGGAGAATTTATTCTTTTGCTTAACGCCCTTCTCTGAGACGTACGAGCTCAGAGGTTGTATATCGATGGACATCAGTCGCATGGCATGAATTGCCTGTGTGGCACGCTAAGATGCAATGATCAAGGCTTCTGTTGAAAAGCAAAGTCTTGTGGTTGATGATCAAAGCACGCCTACGTGGCAGCTTTGTGTATAACGTGAATTCGCGAGCCTCACACCTCGGTATGAGTTAAAAACGGGATACGGACCGCTGGGAGAGCACGACGTTTCTTTCTAGCTTTGGTGGTGTCAGTGACTTACCAGCCCTGACATTTATATACTTTTCACCTTTGTGGTTGTTGGAATGAGGCGCCTCGATTATAGGTCTGTAAGGACCGGGAAACGTGTGTTCAGGCATAATTAATCCTCTAACGTAAGTGAGGACCGGCCCAGCCGCATCCAAGGGTTGCCCAGCTTGCGTAGCCCTGGGACATTTGCTAGAGTGTCTCGAACGCGGAGAGGAGCTTGCCCCTTGCCTCGACTCATGACGGAAATCCAATTTCCAATACGTGTATTTCGGCTTTATTTGTAGAGCCTAGTATGGCGACATAGTAGCATGGGATACTATGCCGTCTATGATTTATATTTATGATTGAAATGTTTTGACACTATACACTTATTATAGTATCAAATGATTTGTTTTAAACGTACCAAGCATGTTTGGCTATTATAAGGGAAAACCCTATCCCCCGGCTTGCGTTGCATTGTATGATAGGACATGGGTCTTATAATAGCTTCATTTTTCGAAAAAGCATTGCGCTGTTTATTCTGTGCACTGGTATTCTTGGGAGGAAACCCGTTCCGTGTTATACGGCGTGGTCCCTTGAACTACTCTCTTTTAAAGTAAAGCTTTAAATAACTGTTTTAGTTCTCACACCAGTCACATGACTGACCTGGAGTTTATTGTTTTAACCTAAACTCTGGGTGCCCCTATTTTCCGCACGGGCAGCTAGTAGTTTCGGTTTTGCAGATTTATATTCACAGGATCCTGGTTTACAGCTGGAATGATATCCGGAAAGCTCTGTATCCGTATATCACCTTCAGTTGTGCTTTTTATCATTTTCCGCTGCTTTGTAATTTATTGTAATCTCTGATATTTATCGAATGTAATTTATTCATTTATACTCTGTATATTATTGTATCTGATGGAATTGTTGCAATATACAATGAAATGTTCTTCTGTTTGTGTTCTGATTTGTCCTGTTCTCAAACGTTCAGGGGTTTCGAACGGTCTAGATCGGTTTAACGACTGATTCGGATCGAGCGAAATTCCAGGCCGTCACATAAGGACAGATGGTAGGGTTAAGTCAAATATAACACTTAACCAAATTCAACATTTATGGGTGGGGTTAGGTAAATACAGACACTTAACCACTTAACGTGTTTGACTAGAAAATCCTGGTAACGAGGAACCCGTTTCAGCAGTAACCCAAGTTAGGTATCAACGGTACCCTAAAACTAGGCAGGGTGGGGCACGATTACTGGGCTGATTGTAAGCGGTCAAACGACGGCGGTGGGTGCATAGTGGCGGTCTAACGGGGTGCGGGCGTGCACACACTCCGGAGCAGACAACCAGGGCACTGGGGACACCAGTAGTATAACCTATGCCTTCCAGAATTTGCGTTGGGGCCGCCACCATGGGTCTTGATACACCCTATGGTGGGACCAGCATAGGTATCTACAATTCTTAGGGGCCGTATGACACATGTTAACGCGAGTAGGAGCCGATCTTTAAATAAAGTTAGGGATCACTTCACCCTCACCACGGGGTGCCAGTTAGAGTAAACTCAAATAGATGCAATGATATAATATGGGTGCGATAGTACATTCGACACTCCCTTAGCTTGTGACACCATCCTATTTTCAGTATATATCTATCATGCCCTTTTCTTATTCACATACTGTGGAGTTACTAGATTTACTCAGGCTTTATGTCTGACCCTATTTTCTTTTCGTCCTCTTTTCTTTCGTTTCCCCGCCCCTTGTCCACAGGGGGGAAACAACTCAGCTCAGTCAGGCTCTGTTCAAGCTCCAAGAACGTTGATGTATGATTTGGGTCTCTTTTGCTCGGATTATGGCTTTGGATATCACTATGGGGATTTTTGTCACTTTATTTATGTTTTATGCTTCTTTAATAATCAAGGCAGTTATGATGTTGTAATGATGGAAGTATTTTGCGACAATTATGGAAAGTTTTGTTTTGAACACGTATTGATGCAATAAAAGTCTGCTGGTTTCTGCTGTTTAAAATATGTGTATTTATATCTGTCTTGAGTTTATCTGTGGCTTTTACTTATAAACCTCCACCAAAATTAAGGCATTCCCTTTGTGAGTGACCTTAACGGAGGTGGGGTGTTTCACTTGGTATCAGAGCATAGGTTTACCAGATAAGATAAAAGTTTTTGAAATTATTTTCAAAAAGAAAATTTAAAGAAGCATTTTTCAAGAAAAAGTGTTATATTTATAAAAAGACAAAATCCCCTAAAGCCATGTGTCCCATCTATCTCTCTCTATCCTTCGTTTTTTTTTTGAATTTTTCCCTTTCTGTTTCAGTATGTCTGGAGACCTTAACCTCCCAGAAGGAGTGCCGATTCCCGACTGGTTCAGGAGGTACTTAAAAGCAAGGGCCAATGGCGCAGGCCCAGCAGACATCCCTCCTCTAGTGGCCGCAGTTCCTCCTCCTCCTCCACCTCCTCGTGGAAATGCCTTCGCTAAAACCTGTAGAGACTTTAAGGCTATGGGTGGAAAAGACATTTATGGGACATAATCCTTTGTAGGGGCAAGAAACTGGCTAAAGGAGACTGAGGATCTATTTGTCATCTTCGGGGTTGATGACAGGCAAAAGATACAACTAGCGGTATAGTTGCTTAAGGATGAAGCTTCCTATTGGTGGGAAGTTACCAATGCTCAGAGGGCGGTGGAAACATGAGAAGACTTCAGGACAAGGTTTGAGATGAAATTCCTCTCCCAAGCAGAAAGAAGCCTGCAGATGGAGAAGTTCCTAACTCTAAAACAGGGGAGCATGACGATCAGAGAATATGTTAATCATTTTAATCAGCTGGCCAGATTTGGGTTAGACTTAGTAAACACCCAACACAAGAAGGCACTTCGCTTCGTCAAGGGGTTGAATGAGCCTCTACACAGCCTTGCCATGACCCATGTATCCACGGGAGCGACTTATGAAAGCTTGGTGGGCAAGGCGTTGCTACACGAGGAAGACCACGGTAAGAAAGAAACTAAGGTGGAAGAGAAGTAAGAAGGTCTACAAGCAAAGAAAACAGACTTCAAGAAAGTAGGGAAGGACAATAAGCCCCGTGAGAAGAGAAGGTGCAATTTCTGTGGCATTGTGGGGCATATATCAAAAGACTGCCAGAAAAGAAAGGCAAAGATGGGTGGTTGCTTTCATTGTGGAGAGACTGGGCACCAATCTAAGGACTGCCCAAAGAAGAAAGGGCAGGGACAGAAAGCTGGATCCACTTCAGGGGGTCAGGTTCATGCGCTAGTGGCACCTCAGCAAGAACGAGGTAAAATATTTCTGTAGAAAGTGTAGTCTATCTTTATGATCATCCAGTTCGTACACTTTTTGACTCTGGCACATCATACTCTTTTATTTCATCTGCCTTAGTAGAATCTCGGCATCTAGACATTAGCATGGTAGAAGATCCCTTAGTAGTTTCAAATCCAATTGGGTGCTTCGCTTACTTGTCAATGGTTTGTTTGGGTTTGAAAATCTCTATTCTCAGCATTGAGTTTAGTTGTAATGCCTTTGTCTTAGGCTTCTCGGGATATGGTTTGATCTTAGGCATGGACTGGTTATCCAGTAATAGTGCCATTCTTGATTGTGAGAAAAGAGTAGTTAGACTCTTAACTCGGCTTAGTAACACTCTAGAAATTTCTTGTAATCCCTTGAATGTTGTTATGCTAAGTTATCTAGAGTCGCTTGATGCTTCCAATGAGAATTTGCAATCAGTAAGAGTAGTCCGGGAATATTCGGATGTCTTTGAGGAGGTGAAAGGCTTACCTTCGAGGCGGGAAATAGACTTCCGCATATATCTTGTGGAAAACGCAAAGCCTATAGCTCTACCTGTCAGACACATGGCTCCAAGGGAGATAAAGGAGCTCAGTAAGTAGGTTAAAGAATTTCTCGAAAAAGGGTTCATTAGACGGAGCATTTCAGAATGGGGTGCTCCAGTGGTGTTCGCAACCAAAGCGGACGGTTCGCTTCGCCTTTGCGTCGACTATAGGGAGTTAAACAAATTGACCAAGAAAAATAGGCACCCTCTTCCCCGAATCGACGATTTGTTTGATCAGCTTGTAGGTGCAATGGTCTTCTCCCAACTTGATCTAGCAACTGGGTTCCATCAGCTAAGAGTAGCTGAAGATAGTATTGATAAAACAGCCTTCAGAACCCAGATGGTTTCTTCGAGTGGCTTGTCATGCCTTTCGGCTTGACAAATGCACTCGCTTATTTCGTAGACCTAATGAGTAGGGTGTTCAGAGAATTCCTCAACAAATTTGTGGTTGTCTTCGTAGATGATATCTTAATCTTCTCAAAGAATGAGGAAGAGCATGCTCAGCATTTGAAAGAAATCATGGAAACTCTTCGAGCTCATCAACTAAAAGCCAAATTCTCCAAGTGTCACTTTTGGAGAAAGGAAGTAAGATTTCTGGGGCATATAGTGTCCAAAGAAGGGTTGGCCATGGACCCCGCGAAAGTAGTGGCAGTACAAGATTGGAAAACTCCAAGAAATGCAACCGAAGTTCGAAGCTTTCTTGGGCTAGCCGGTTTTTACCGAAAGTTTATTAGGGATTTCGCGAAAATCTCATCCTCACTCACAAGGCTAACAAAGAAGAATCTGACGTTCACTTGGGATTTGGACTGCGAGTTTGCTTTCCAACGATTAAAAAGGGCTCTCACAACAGCCCCAGTTCTGACTTTTCCAGATGGAAGCAAAATGTTCACAGTATACACGGATGCATGTGGAACGGGACTAGGCGCTGTTCTAATGCAAGAAGGAAGGGTAGTAGCTTATGGCAGAAGACAATTAAAAGTTCATGAAAAGAACTACCCAACCCACGATCTTGAGTTAGCCGCCATCGTCTTTGCGCTTTAGTCTTGGCGCCATTATCTCCTAGGTGAGAAGTTCGAATTATACACTGACCATAAATCGTTGAAATATCTCTTCTCGCAGAAGGATCTTAACTTGAGGCAGGAAAGATGGATGGAGTTTCTTGCCTCATACGACTTTGAAATTTCCTATACTCTCGGCAAAGGCAACGTAGTAGCAGACGCGTTGAGCCGAAAGAAACTGACCTTAAGTCCACTCTTTGTGGAAAGGCAAAGCCTGGAGTATATAGCCACTTTTAACTTTAGGCCCTCCTCAGATTTTGTACCGGGTTTGCTAGCATCTGTCGAAGCACGCCCTACTCTCTTGGACTCAATAGGGGCTGCACAACGTGAAGACCCTCAACTTGTTGATGTGATTGATAAACTTATTAAGGGTGAGACTTCCAGTCACCTCAGTAGGTACGCCATCGATGATAAGGGTTGGCTGTGGCGAGATGGAAGATTATGCGTCCCACAAGCAAGGGAGTTGACAAAGAAGGTTCTCGAAGAAGTGCATCATTCCAAGATGACTATACACCCTGGCGGTGATAAGATGTACAAGGATATAAAAAGGACTTTCTTTTGGAACGGCATGAAGCAAGACGTGGCAGATTTCGTTTCTAAGTGTATGACCTGCCAACGGGTCAAGGCGGAACAGAAGAAGCCTGGAGGACTACTTCATCCTTTAGAGGTCCCACAGTGGAAGTGGGAAAGCATTTCAATGGACTTCATTGATGGACTGCCTAGGTCGAGAACAGGCAACACTAGCATTTGGGTAATAGTGGATAGGCTTACTAAGAGCGCCCACTTCATACCTATCAAGAGTAGAAGGACTACCACATCTCTAACATCTCTTTATCTCAAGGAAATAGTTCGACTCCATGGGATACCCTCCAGCATTGTTAGTGACCGAGACCCTATCTTCACAAGCGAGTTTTGGCGGAGTCTGCAAGAAGCTGTAGGCACACAATTATGTTTGAGCACGTCCTATCACCCCCAAACAGATAGCCAGACGAAAAGGCTGAATAGAGTTTTAGAGGATCTTTTAAGACTTTGCGTTCTTGACTTTGGAGGGACTTGGGAGGACCACCTTCCTTTAGTGGAATTTGCCTATAACAACAGCTACCAAGCTACCATCGGTATGGCACCCTTCGAAGCCTTATATGGAAGACCGGGAAAATCACCAACTTGTTGGTGGGAGTCTACAGATAAGCTTATACTTGGGCCAGACATGATTCAAGAGACTTCGGAGAAAGTGGACTTGATACGTAGGAGAATGAAGACTGCCCAAGACAGACAGAAATCCTACGCCAACAAAAGAAGAACCGACCTTGAGTTTGAGGTTGGGGACAAGGTTTTCCTTAAGGTATCACCTTTAAGGAACAGCGTTCGCTTTGGATCCGCAGGAAAGCTAGCACCAAGATTTGTAGGACCGTTTCCTATCATCGAGAAGGTTGGAAAGATGGCCTATAGATTAGAGCTACCCGAGAGACTGGCCGGAGTTCACAATGTCTTTCATGTTTCTCACCTCTGGAAGTGTTTACATGAGTCTGCGGAAGTGGTGGAACCTAGCATTCTAGAAGAAGCCGAAGTAGAATGTGAAGCAACTGTGAGGAGAGTTCTAACCCGCATCTTAGGAACTGAAGTGAAAATGCTACGCAACCGCGATAACTCGTTAAAGTCCAGTGGAGCGACGCCGAGGAAGATGTGACTTGGGAAACTGAGGACAGAATACGCGCTGCCTACCCTCTTCTTTTTGAGGGTACATCTTTGATCTCTCTCTTTTTCCTTAAGTTATGCTTTATCTATCTTTTTAGGTATATCTCCTCGATCCTTTTCCTAACTCCTTAGGTAGAAAACAAATGGATGCAAACATGTATTTGAAAACATGTTATGGATGATGGATGCAAATGGTTGCTAGTGGTTGCTCATGGATGCATATACACACACCCTAGGGTATAGATCGGCTTAGTCACTTCATATTGCATATGCATATATGTATTCTCATTTGTATATGGTTGAAACTTGATATGTTGTCATATGATTGTCGCATTTGTATGAATAGTTATGCACTCATGTAGAATTATGAGTAGTAAAATTTGCATACATAATGGATTCATGACACTTACATGATTTGCATTAAGGAGGTCAACTGAATCAGTAGACCGCCTGATTTCTGCATTAGATAAGGACATATACACACACTATGCATATGATCACGAAGCATTAGAAGTCTTTTAAGGACAGTGGATGCCTGTGTTTGTTGGTTGAGTAAATGGACTGTTGGATGGTAGGATATACATTCTTCCTAACTTGAATATTTTGGGGACGAAATCCATTTAAGGGGGGAGAATGTAACACCCCATGAATTCTATAACGCTAAGCTTCACAAATTAAAGTATAATTAATTCTAAATGAAAGAATTAAGGGAAACGAGTTACACCATTGCGTTCGTCTCGAAATTCTGCTTGAGATAGAGTCCGAGTTTGCGCGAATCGGATTCTGTATGAAGGAGTTATGGCCTCCGGAAGTTTCAGAATCAAATTTAAATTCAAATAGCTCGGTTTTAAAATTCAAAATTCGAAATTTGGATTCAAATTGGGCTGGGCGGGAAAATTCCCGCCCAGAGACCAGGTCGACCATAGGGCCGACCAAGGTGTCTACCTGGTCACCCCAGGTCGACCACAGTGTTGACCTGGTCCCCCCCAGGTCGACCATAGTGTCGACCTGCCTGGTCGACCTGGTTGGCCAGGTCTGGCTCTGGCTCGAATTTCTGAGGCCCTGTGTGTTACTAGGGCTGACGTGTCACCTCTTGATTGGCTCTCTGAATTTTGAATGGCCTAGATTCCTCCTATCTCCATCTGACGGCTCAAAACAACTTAAAAATCTGTAAATACACCCTAAGTCTCAACTGAAAATTCACACAAAAAAAATGAGAAAGGAGTCGCCATGCTGCTATGGAGGAATTAAACATAGCCGTCAAGAGAAAAGCCTAGAGACGAATCAAACTAAGAAGAAGAACAAAGTTAAATCAAATTAACCAACGCAACTTTAGTCTACCCAAAGGAGCGCGTCTCAATTTCAGAATTCAGAATCCAGAATTTTAGATTCTGCATTCGTTGTAAGTATAGTGACCTCTCAGAATATGAATAAGAATTGTGATGCGATTCGATGTAAATGAAAATTTGAATTGTGTTATTGTATTGTATAAAATTCTATGTATTGTGATGGTTCTATCATGACTTGTGCATTGACGTTGGTGGCATAAATTGATTGATGCAAGCCTATTAAACATTTGTATATGAAAACAATGACATTTGCAAGTTTGTGGAAAAGATTAGAAATTGATCCCTTTATGTATATGTCGAAGGCATGGACTATGTATATACCCTTACTCTAAATTAGAATTTATGTAAACATGTTTTAGACTTGAAACTGTCTATGCCTACATAACCCAAAACCTATGATATCATTTTCATGTCTATTTGCAAGTATAATTGATCTATGTTAAGCATCGTTTGGGTTTCAAAAACTATGCAAGTTGATATTGAAATAGGCTATGTGATTAGATGCTATAATTGGGAATTTTGGTGAATATACAACATGCTAGTTTTGTGTTTGACATTATGCCAAGTTAAACATGTTTAAACACTATGCCATCTCATATGCCACATACTTAGTTGTACTTTGATTTGAATGCAATTTCACATGACCCATCATTTATGTTAGTATCGCTAAATTGCAATTTCATGCGCCACACACCCTTATATGTTGTAAAATATTACATGCTCTTGATTTCCCCTTTTCTTACGCTTATAAAGTTGGGCCGAATTGTGTCGAGCCCAACATTTGTTATAACGTTGCGAACGTATAAACGGGGGTAATAACGTTGGGTGTAAAACATGAAAATATATGTTGGCATGTTTGGCACATGCCAACGACAATGACATTTAAAGCGGTATGAATTGTTATACCCAAAATAAAAGATATGACATTTACATATATAATTGAGAAGTAATAAAATATGTAAATTTAGAAAACACAGTATGCTTAACCCGAGGTTGGATTGAGTTGTGATGTAAACCTGCCTGGAGCTGTCCGATTGTCCAGTAGTCACAACAATATCTATCCAATGTGGGTGGTTAAGCATTGAGCCCAATAATGACCCGAGGTTAGACTGAGCTACGGTGTAAACCTGCCCGGAACCGACCGGCATATCCAGTAACCGTAGCAATACATATCTAATGTGAGTGGTCAGGTGCTCCTAAGAGGCTAAGGACAGATGGTAGGGTTAAGTCAACTATAACACTTAACCAAATTCAACATTTATGGGTGGGGTTAGGTAAATACAGACACTTAACCACTTAACGTGTTTGACTAGAAAATCCTGGTAACGAGGAACCCGTTTAAGCAGTAACCCAAGTTAGGTATCAACGGTACCCTGAAACTAGGTAGGGTGCGGCACGATTACTGGGCTGATTGTAAGCGGTCAAACGACGGCGGTGGGTGCACAGTGCCGGTCTAACGGGGTGCGGGCGTGCACACACTCCGGAGCAGACAATCAGGGCACTGGGGACACCAGTAGTATAACCTATGCCTTCTAGAATTTGCGTTGCGGCCGCCACCATGGGTCTTGATACACCCCATGGTGGGACCAGCATAGGTATCTACAATTCTTGGGGGCCGTATGACACATGTTAACATGAGTAGGAGCCGATCTTTAAATAAAGTTGGGGATCACTTCATCCTCACTAGGGGGTGCCAGTTAGAGTAAACTCAAATAGATACAGAGATATAGTATGGGTGCAATAGTACATTCGACACTCCCTTAGCTTGTGACACCATCTTATTTTCAGTATATATCTATCATGTCATTTTCTTATTCACATACTGAAGAGTTACTAGATTTACTCAGGCTTTATTTCTGGTCCTAATTTCTTTTCGTCTTCTTTTCTTTCGTCCCCCCCCCCTCAGGTCCATAGGGAGGAAACAGCTCAGCTCAGTCAGGTTTTGTTCAAGCTCCAAGAACGTAGATGTATGATTTGGGTCTCTTTTGCTCGGATTATGGCTTTGGATATCACTATGGGGATTTTTGTCACTTTATTTATGTTTTATGCTTCTTTAATAATCAAGGCAGTTATGATGTTGTAATGATGGAAGTATTTTGAGACAATTATGGAATGTTTTGTTTTGAACACGTATTGATGCAATAAAAGTCTGTTGGTTTCTGCTGTTTAAAATATGTGTATTTATATCTGTCTTGAGTTTATCTGTGGCTTTTACTTATAAACCTCCACCAAAATTATGGCATTCCCTTTGCGAGTGACCTTAACGGAGGTGGGGTGTTTCAATGGAGCTCCACATTAATTAGTCCAGGAATTGATGTTGTATAAGGGCAAGACTCAATTCAAGCCGCACATAAAAATAAGTCATGGCGTGGGCCCGATGGTATTATATTGATACTTCCATGTCGTTAAGAGCATGACGCCATCCCAATAGCATGAGCCATGTCGCTCCAAAAAGGGTACTCCATGTCATTCAATTCATGTCGCTCCAAATAGGGTACTCCATGTCGTTCAATGCATGTCGCAGGTACCATGTCGGTTACACCATGCCATTGCGCTAATTATCCACAGATATTTACAGAATTGCCACCCGGGCTAAAATCACCTATAAATACCCTTCATAATTCATTTGAAAGGGGGACTGAAAATTCCTTCCTACAAGGAGACTCCGTCAAATTCAAATTCATCTACCACTTCTCTAATGGCTTTTTTATGGATCTAACAACACTTTTTCTAACTTCATGAAGATCAAATCCAAATCAATGAACATGAGAGCTTTCTACAATTGGATCTAAGCACCTTCAATCTCATTCAAGCTACATAACAAATCTCTCAAGCAATTTCATATCTTCTCTAATCCTCTCCAAAGCCTAAGTGAAATGCTAATTCGCTATAAAATCTATGAAGATCATGGAAGAGGGTATAAGCATGCACGTGGTTGAAAATTCATCACAAAGCTAAAAGATCTCTTCATTTTCTTCACCAAATTCAAGTGTAATTAGATCACAAGGAAGTTTAAAAGAGAGAAATGATTGTATTGAGGGAAAATTCATACGTTATAAGCTTGAATATCATAATGAGAATGGATTGAAAGTGGATGTAGATTTATAGAGAATCGAACCACTATAAAAATTCTTTTGTGTTCTTACTTGTTTTTATTCGTTTATCTTGCGATTTCGCGGTTCCATATTCTTACCGAATAGGTGAAGTGTAGCTTTTACACCTTTGGTGTTTGATCCCAAATTTGGAGCAAACATATGTGTTGTTTTTCATAGAAATCATTTTTAAGTATTTAGGTGAATAAGATTCTTGTCGCTTCCGCAAATGCGCAATTTTCCTAACAAATAAACTCTTGCATCATCTTGAAAGTTTCTCCTTAGCTTGTTTGACAATATTTATTAAAGCACCTTTTTAATTTGCGAAGATGTACCTCATGTCTGGGAAGCAAAAATTTTCCACATTATGCGTGCTCTGCCCTTTTTTTTGGTTTAGCTAGTACTAATTAGTGCATAATTATAGTGACCACTGACAAGCGTGAGTTGTTTGTTATGGTTATGCATGGGTTCTCACAATATAAAATTTTCATTAGTCCATTATAAGCATGTATTACCTCTAAAATAATCTTTATGACAATTTATATTTGAATCTTGAGTCAAATTTGGGGTTTTATCTTATGATTTGTACTATAACGTATAATATCTTAATCAGTATAATTCATGGTCATTATTAGAAATAAGAAACAAAGACAGCGGCTACTCATATATTACTTCACAGGGACTGCTAACGTGGCACCACATCAGCCATCAATTCAGTTCATCCGCACCGTTTAATTTCTGATCTGCAACTACACTTTGTAACCAATTAGATATTAGCCCACAAAGCCCATTATGTTCTATATATAAACTCGGGCTGTACATTTGTTTATAATCAGTTTTCATTGTTGTATAAAACTTTGATAAAAAGAGAAACATTTCACATTCTTGCTATCTCAAAAATCTTTACTTGGTATCAGAGCTCCAAAAGCCTAACGGCATCAGTTGGTCAGAAAAAAAAAATTTATACCCATCAGCTAAACTTCATCATTTGGGTATATTTTCTCTCATCAGTGAATAATCACTTCATTTGAGAGATTGAATATAGAAAGATCATCGCTGCCTTGCCTCGGATTCACGAATCGTTTGGCGGCAACTTGACAATTCAATCTATATTCATTAAAACTCAGCATCAATCATCAAGAATTCAATTCAAGATAGTCAAAGAAACTCACCAAGAACTCAGTCAAAAGCCTCGCCAGAGAGTTTCATCAGATTCTTGTATTAATTATACATACCTCATCATCAAAACTCTTAGCTACTTCATCTTGAGCCTCAGGAGTTTCGTTCTTCCGATCAGAATCGACATTTGATCCAGAGTTTTTTAAGTCTTGTTTGTCAACATGGTAGATACATCTACTTCGGTTGCATCAGTGACTGGAACTAATGCTGGAAATTCTGGCAACCCACCAAATCCACCAAATCCACCGAGTGGACCTGTGCATCAATTAGTTAAAACTGGAATTAGCCCTCAAAGTCAATTAATTACTATTCAATTACAAGAAGAAAACTACTTGTTATGGAAACTACAAGTAGAGACTGCAATACAGGGCTACGGATTAGAGGGATTCATTCTTGGTACTACTCCTGTTCCCACCAAGTTTATTACTGATCAAGACAACCGAACAGTTGCCAATGAGGCGTTTGTTCAATATCATAGACAAGATAGACTAATCAGTTCATGGTTATTATCTTCAATAAGTGAAGACCTGTTACCAACTGTTATTGGATGTTCGTCCGCTAATGATATATGGACCACTATAGTAAAAGAATTCAACAATCAATCATCTGCCAAGGTCTTGCATTATAAAAGACAACTTCAAAACATAAAGATGGAAAATTCAAATATGAGAGAGTACATAGCTAAGGTAAAAAAATTATGTGATTTACTGGGAGCTACAGGCAACAAAGTATCCAATGGAGATCATGTTCTATACTTACTAAATGGTCTAAATGAAGATTATGAAGTCGTTGTTGCTGTTATCACAACCCAAAGAGTTGTTCCTCCTATTGATGAAGTTCATGCCATATTATTATCTCATGAATCAAGAATTAGCAGTAAAAGGATTCAAGAAATCGATCTTAATGCAAACCTTGTTACTAGCAACAAGAATAAGAACCAAAACACCAACAACAGATCAGAATCATCTTACCAGAGAGGTGGTTGTCCAAACAGAGGAAGAGGCAGAGGCAGATGGTCCAATAACAACAAACCAAAATGTCAGATCTGTGAAAAGATAGGCCATACTGCATTAAAATGTTACTTCAGATATTCTAACAGCAATCAAAACCAGAAAAGTAGCAACAATCCTAATGCAAACATTGCACAAATAAATCAAGAATCCAGCAGTCAAGACAAAGGAAATGACACAGCAAGAATAGATCACTTGCAAGACGACAGTTGGTATCCTGATTCTGGAGCAACCAATCATCTTACAAATAATCTGAACAATCTTAACATTGGGTGCAAGGAATATCGAGGTAATAAATCTGTTTCTATTGCTAATGGCAAACACATTCAAATTACTCATATAGGTAACACTTATATTAATGGTAGTAAACAACTACAGCTATGCAACTTGCTTAGAGTACCAAAAATTACCAAAAATTTAATTAGCGTATCTCAGTTTGCCAAAGATAACAAAGTTTACTTTGAATTTTTCCCAAGATATTGTTTAGTCGGGGATATTCTAACTAGAAAAATCATATTACAGGGTGACTTGGCAAATGGCTTGTACAAATTTAGTTCGATTAAATGCCAGAATGATGTGAATCACGAGAAGTGCAATGTCACATGCAATTTGAATGTTAAAACTAATAACAATATGAATGTATTTGATTTTTGGCATTGTAAGCTTGGACATCCTAGCACTAGAATTGTTCAGACTATATTGAACGACAATCATATCAAATTTGATCCTGTATCCTTACCTTATATTTGTGAATTTTGTCAAATGGGCAAGAATCATAGACTTCCATTCAATGATTCAGACACTACATATACTGAGCCTCTACAGTTAGTCGTTATAGATCTATGGGGTCCATCTCCAGTATATTCTGACTATGGTTATAAGTATTATGTATCTTTTGTAGATGCTTATACCAGATTCACTTGGATATATTTTTTGAAAGCCAAATCAGAAACATACAATGCTGTTATAAGTTATATTATCATGGCTGAGAAACAACATAGTCACACAGTTAAAGTAATTCAAACCGATGGTGGTAGTGAATTTAAAAACTTACACAAGTTCTTTCAGAAAAAGGGTATCATTCATAGAACTACCTGTCCATATACCTCACAACAAAATGGACTGGTAGAAAGGAAACACAGACATTTGGTCGAATCTGGATTGACATTGCTTGCACAAGCAAGTATGCCATTAAAATTCTGGCCAGAAGCTTTTAATACGGCTGTTTACCTGATTAACAGGCAACCAACAGGTGTATTAAAAGGCATATCACCATTTGAAAAACTATACAATGTCAAACCAGATTATAAACAACTTAAAATGTTTGGATGTCTGTGTTTTCCATACTTAAGGCCCTATAATACTAATAAACTAAATTTTAGATCAAGACAGTGTACCTTTCTAGGGTATGCTACCAACCAGAAGGGATACAAATGTATTGATAATACTGGCAGAATATACATCAGTAGACATGTTGTGTTTGATGAAAAAAATTTTCCATATAGTACAAAGGATATAAGTACAACAGGTAAGGTCAGAAACTCAACAATTTCCATACCTGCCGTGCCTCAAATCAATGAAAGCTGGCAGCAAATAGAGAATCATCAACAGTCTGATGCTCAAAGCTCACCAATCAACGATGACCATGAGAGCTTTGAGCCACCCAGTGTGACTTCTCATTCACCTGTTCAAAGTCAGAATCAAAATGAAGAGTCAAATGATCAACAACAAACTCCTGAAAGGTCTGAAAGCAGCAATAACTCACCACCAACCAGACAACCAGTTCAAACTGGTCATCCTATGATCACTAGATCTAAAAGTGGTATCTTTAAACCCAAAATATTCACTGCTGCAGCCAGTACTAGTGAACCTGAATCATTTGATCAGGCAATTAAAAGCAAACACTGGAAAGCAGCAATGGATGAGGAATACAATGCCTTAATTAAGAATAATACATGGGATATTGTATGTCCACCTGCTAACAAAAACATAATAGATTGCAGATGGACATACAAACTAAAGAAAAACCCTGATGGATCAATAAATAAATACAAGGCCAGGCTTGTAGCTAGAGGTTTTACACAAGAGTATGGTTTTGATTTCAATCAAACATTTTCTCCTGTTGTAAAACCCACAACCATAAGGCTTGTACTTACTATTGCTGTAAGTAAAAATTGGCATATCAAACATCTAGATGTCAATAATGCATTCTTAAATGGTATTCTCAAGGAAGAAATCTATATGAGCCAGCCACCAGGATATAATGTTAACTCAAACTATGTCTGTAAGTTAAATAAGGCTATATATGGCCTGAAACAGTCCCCTCGTGTATGGTTTGACAGACTGAAAAGCACACTATATAAATTAGGCTTTCAGTCTACCAAATCAGACAACTCTCTATTCACTAGAATTAGTCAATCATCTACAGTTTTTATATTAATATATGTAGATGATCTGATAATTACTGGTAGCAATATTAAAGACATAGATGAGTTAACACAGTATCTAGACAGACAGTTCTCTATAAAAAAACCTGGGGAATATTAATTATTTCTTGGGCATAGAAGTAACCAGAAATAATGACAGCTTATTTCTATGCCAAAGAAAATACATCACAGAATTGCTTAATAAGACAAAGATGTTAAATGCTAATCCTCAACCAACTCCCATGATAAGTAGCCAACAATATTCTAAATTTAGAGGAGAAGCAGTTTCTAACATCACTGAATACAGGATGGTTGTAGGAGCACTACAGTATGCTACTATAACTAGACCTGACATTTCCTATAGTGTAAATAAAGTATCTCAATTTATGCAGGAACCACTGGACACACACTGGAAGGCTGTTAAAAGAATTCTAAGATATCTCAAAGGTATTATTGACTATGGTCTCATGCTGAAGAGGAGTCAACACCTTAACATAGTGGGATACGCAGATGCTGACTGGGCCTCTGACCCTGACGATAGAAGATCCACAAGTGGCTACTGTGTATATGTAGGTCAAAGTATAATATCATGGAGTTCAAAGAAACAAGTTACAATTTCAAGGTCAAGTACAGAATCTGAATACAGAAGCATAGCTAATGCTGCAGCTGAAATAAAGTGGATCCAATCAATACTAAAGGAACTTCAAATTACTACTTCAGCTAAACCAGTAATTTGGTGTGATAACAAAAGTGCGGTCTACATGTCAGAAAATCCAATACAACATGCAAGAACCAAACATATTGAAATAGATCTACACTTCGTAAGAGAAATGGTTCAGAAAGGAGAAATTGAAGTTAATCATATACCTGGAACTTACCAAAAGGCCGATATGCTAAGGTTATAAGTGCGAAAAACTTTACCAGATTCCGTTCAGAGTTCAACGTCAGTGAAAACAAGGGGCAATCGGAAAGTGAAGCCAGCGCAAGCAAATCCAACATAGAAGCACTCAGATCTAGTAGATCCAGCGAAGAGTTGAGCAAATCTAATGAAGAAACTCTCGAATCCATCAAGTCCAGAAAAGAATCGAGCAAATCTGACGAAGAAGCACTCAAACTCTGTAATACTAAAGTCAGAAGAATCTTAACGAAGGAATACGAGAGCGATAATCAGAAGAAATCAAGTGCGCCGCCATGACTAAAGTGAAAATTAGGCTTTGAGGAAACCCTAGTTTTCAGAGGGGCGTATTAGAAATAAGAAACAAAGACAGCGGCTACTCATATATTACTTCACAGGGACTGCTAACGTGGCACCACATCAGCCATCAATTCAGTTCATCCGCACCGTTTAATTTCTGATCTGCAACTACACTTTGTAACCAATTAGATATTAGCCCACAAAGCCCATTATGTTCTGTATATAAACTCGGGCTGTACATTTGTTTATAATCAGTTTTCATTGTTGTATAAAACTTTGATAAAAAGAGAAACATTTCACATTCTTGCTATCTCAAAAATCTTTACTATAGTTTAAATTATTGATTCTGCAGTCACATGAAACAAATAAATGCAATTAAGAAGTAGTTACTTTAACTAATGCGATTATTGTCATACTATATACCCACTTTTTGCGTCATGGCAGGAATTCCTTTTTCTTTCCTTTTCTAAGTCTCTCCATGTTCGAATTAATGCTTTATGATAGATTTATAAAGCAACTTGTGGATTTTAAGCAACACACACATAGATATGTGTGTGTATGTATTAGTGACTTAAATTTAATTACATGCTCTATTGAACGACCCCATGTCTCAAGCAATTCTTTTGTTTTACTTCATAATATACTCTACAAAATGATTCTTTTAGCTTCAATAATCACACAACAATGACTGACATCCTTATATCAGATGGTTAAGACATTGGGACAGAATGCAAGAGGTCATGAGTTCAATTTGGTTGGACTACCTTGTAGTGGTAGTATGGTAGATACTATCCATATTTGTGTATATAAGTATCAATTTTCAGAAAAATAATTGTACAACAGTATCTAGGAAAATAAATTTACCAACCAATAGGCTTGCAACCCTTAAGAGAGAGAGAGAGAAAGAGTGTGGATACACACATATTTACGTATATAAGGTTAAAATAAATTTATCAACCAATAGGCTTGCAACCCTTAAGTGTGTGTATTTGTGTATATACATACACAAACACACATACAAACATTTACATATATAAGGTTCCAAATTACTTCATATGCAAAATTGATAATGCATATTGAAATACGATTGTCTTAGTTCTAAATTTGTATATGTTTATTATATTATATAATAGCCGAGCTTGGAACTTCATGTTCGTTCGTTTCGACTTCAACTGAAAATTCCAAACTACTTTCTTGTGTATGCTATAGTTCACAGGATGAATAGCCTATTCATTTAAAAATTAGTAACCCTAAAGGGAAAAGAATATGCTGCCACGTTGCTTTTTTCTGTAACACCCCTTAAAAATATACTAAATGACTTAAAGATAATCTAATTTAAAAATAAATAATAATAAGTAATAAAAATCAATAATAAAATAATAATATATTTAATGTTGATGTACCTATTATTACATGAGACTCGCTGTAACTGATATTTAGGATGGTTTTAAACTAAATATACATCTATTTT
The DNA here is from genome assembly GCA_030737875.1 of Allium sativum. Lineage (NCBI taxonomy): Eukaryota > Viridiplantae > Streptophyta > Magnoliopsida > Asparagales > Amaryllidaceae > Allium > Allium sativum. Next base: position 963,600,918 of record CM060916.1, read on the forward strand.
AAGTTATTATATTTTATCCTTTTCGCTGTGTAAGATTCTGATTTCGTTTTAGAATACTTTGTTATATTTGTTATACATTTTCCTTGTAGTAACCAACGATCCGCTTAAAATGGCTTTAAGTTTTGATATGTCTTTTTAAACCGAAATTTAGGTTCATTCCGGACGGGTTGTTACATTTTCCATCATGATCTCTACGCTTCACCGTGGGTTGTGGCGAACTTGGATACTCTCTCCCGTTGACTTCGACTACAATTGTAGACATCCTTTTGACTGTCCAATTGTCACCCTTAAGGTCTTAAAATTTTGTGCATTTTCTTTTCTGTTTGATCGGACTAGGTCCGAATCCGACTGTAATATTGCTTGGTGTCAACTTCTCTCTGTTGGCGCAGCATGCAGCAGATCAAAGTGGAACATAAGCCCCTGTACTCCCCTTTTGAAGCTCTAGGAGACATGTAGAAGTTTCCTGTAGCGATATATTCACGTCGATTGCTCCCACTTGGAGCAAAATTGGAGTATGTTTGTTGACAATTCTTAATTTTTGATTATTTATTCCACAATGTGATATGATATTTAACATACGACTTTTCCAATATGCACCACTTTCGAAAATCACATGGTTGGTATCCCGGGATCGACTGCTTATTTGATTTTGGTCATAAGGTGTCATTTTTTTCCCATGCACGCTACTATCACATTAGTACGTATGATAGTTCCTCTCTGTGATGTTTCTACTCCCACCTACCCACATTTGTATTTATTTCCTTACCGTGTTTAGTAGTGATTTGGTGTATAAATCTATAAGGTTACCACTCTGAGTTTGTTCACACCACATTATGTGATGTGAACATAACTCCACCAGCCCATTGGTGAAAACCAGAAGAATCCATATAAACTTTCCTGATTTCCACCAACGGGGAACCGGTGTTATGATCACACCACATAAAGTGGTGTGAACAAACTCGGACTCGACTTCGTCTTGTTGGGTTTTCCAATGTTTTTTGCCTTTAAATATGGATTCTACTATAACCGCAGTTTATTCTAGACCCATGTATTGTATTGGATTAATTCGTTAAACGTGAAATTGAAGTAATTCCTTAACCATGTTTTTCTATCTTCCCATCATCTTTTGAGAGGTAATCTTCTGTACCCAAGATTTTCTGTTTTTCTGTACCTAACCAATCAGTATTCCTGATTTTCACCTTTTTACGATTAAATCAAAGAAAAAAAGGTTTAATTGCAAAAGGAGGAATTCAGGGGTACTGATTAGTTGGGTATAGAGAATCAGAGATTAAATGCAAAAAATTGAAAATCAAAAATTTTGATTGGTTGGGTATAGAGAGACAGAGAGTTACAATTAGAGATGATTTTATTTGGCATCTTTTATTGCTATTCCATTTTGGATTCAACCAGTATTTTTCAAGCAGTCTATCCATATCTTGCTATTTGTAAATGGCACATTATGGAAGCTTTCGACGTTTTATGGATGTGCTTATTCCTCAACGTAAACTTGGAGTTAATTAACTGCCTTTAGTTTGATCATTCACTATATCCAAAGAAATCAGTAATCATTACAACCAAACTACGTCATTATTGAATCTTTTTCATGCACTATTCAAAAAATGTATATGCATGGACCCTTTTCTATATATATATGATACACTTTAATGCTAACTGATATGATGGAGTGCTGCTAAAAGCATCCAGATTCGTTCTTCTTAATAGAATGAATAATATTAAAAAGTGTAAAACTGAGTGTTTTTAGTATTACATAGTGGTGTAGTGCTAAAAAGAATTGAAATCCCATGTACCAATATTTCACGTTCCCCTATATTCAATCAATCAGAATTCTACTTTTTTTTTTTTTTTTTTTTTTTTTTTGGAATTAAGCCCTCCGACTTAATTGTAAAAAAGTAAAGATAAGAGATCCTGATTGGTTGGATATAAAGGGGAATTTGGGTACAGATGATTTGATTTCTGCTAAAAGAATTCAGTTTTACATTTTCTAATATCACTCATGTTATTAGAAAGAAGAAATTTGGATGTTTTTAACAATACACTTCAAATATTGCCCCTTTGTACAATGGTAGTTACATGCACTTGACTGCTAATATATGCTCTACGCTACATAGAAGGGTGTGCGTCTTTCTGCGAAACAGATCGACTAATTTACTTGTTGATATCAAAAAGCACTCATAAAATCAAGTAATGTAGCAACCTGAAAATTTTGATTGACATGTGCAACCTTATCATTGCATTCACACAGTTGCGGTACTTCAGTTATTGATCATACCACGTAAATAAGCTCAATTATTCTGCCTTCCGGGCATGCTTCACCTGTAATTCAAAGAACTAAAAATTTGGTACCGCTCTTTTACTATATCTTGATTTATTAATGAATACCATGAGGAAAGCTATTGACACTGGCGCCTGAGCGAGTGGAAGTAGCAGTCGCTACTTCATATCATTAGTTATCTCCAATTTGTACACATGATTCTCTTATAGGTTCTATGTGTGTCTATATGCATGTGAGCAGGGCTTTGAACTCACCAACATGATTTGTTTACCAAAAACAACAAGTATTGACATTTCTCGTATTGTTTATCATTGTATTCATATTGTTTATCATTGTATTCATATGCCATTATCTAGGATATTACCAACAGAAAGGTCATTACTAAAATAGTTAGTATCATTGATAACAGGTCCAAGTCATAGGAGAAATGAACATGTGGTAAACTTCACATTACTACTAAAATTAGTTGAATTTATAGATTCATCAAAAGTGGGGTAGAAATAAGTTAAGCTGCAAAATTACTTACATAAAATTCCATAATTTAAATGCACATATTTTCTTCTTAATATCATTCTTCTACTGCATTACTTCCTCTTAGCACTTCGGCATAACAAACACCTCTGTTTTTCATTAACAAGTTTAGAAGGATTATGTTTACATATCCATAATTGATTTGGTATGTTTGAACATTTTCTACAAATAAAAATCAATTTTGAGCTCTAGTCTTTTGTAGGTTTACTAATAAATTAACTAATATGTAGAAAAAGTACTTCAACTTCAGTATCTGTAGCTATTGCTTATGGTATGATCTGTTTCATAAATTTGAACTTTATGAATTTTGCATACATAGTTTTTCTCCTATGTCCTTGATCTTTAAATCACGTAACAAGGCATATGCAGGATAATTTAGTTATATCTTGGTGCCTTTGGTTTGATAGATATGACTAGGGATGTGATGTAATGGTAACTGCTACCGATACACAAGAATCATTACCGTACTAGTACTACTGGAAAGTCAAAAATAGCTACCGATAATTTACCGTTACCAATGGTAAAATATTCATTGGTATACCGATAAACCGGTATACCGTTGGCTGGTAATGGAAAATTTACCAGTACAACAAACATTTGATATTTATATTAGTATTACGACATGTTTTAGTTGACATCTAAGTATTTCTTAATCCGCCACAGCTTATTTCCAATAATATGAGATAATAACATTCATAATCTCAAACTTTGGGCCTAACAAAACTTTAAAAGAATCATCATCATAAATAATACTACAAAATCTTCTTAAAAACCACGACGTATCGTTAAAAGTGTCTATGGTTAAGGTTTGACCTAATAGTTAAAAATATATTTAATATGATTGGTAAATTTACTGTTACCACTGGTTTTTACTTTTCTTTACCGCTATATTTACCGTTAACAATGGTAAATTTACAGATGCTATACCGATAACATTGGTAAACCAAAATGACTCATTTTTTTTACTAATTGCTTGGTATTGGTAAATTTACCATTATCATAACAACCTATGACTGGTAAAAAAGATTGGCTATTGGAACCATTTTCAAACTTCGCCCCACAAAATTTTATGGTTACTCCAACTTACAAAAAATTGACTAGAAATGAATCTGATTGTCTATGTTTTTCGAGTTTGGTAGAACTCAAAATATAAAGTCTTCGCAAGAGTCATCATGTGACAATGTTCATTTTCAACAATAAATGATAATGGTGCATTTCCATATATAAGCTACAAGAGTATTAAAATCCATTAGAATTCACGTATCTTGAAGCTAAAAATTCAATAGCATGCCTCTTCTACTAGTTCATTGTTGAAATTTGTGATACACAAATCATAAGAATTTTGAGCAACAAATAATCTATGAATATTTTGTGGAAGATTTGTTGCTGTATTTGTGGGATATTTGGAATTGAAGGCTATAATTATTTGATGCTTATCCAAGTAGTTTTTTAACATATATGAAAATAATTTGGGTGCTAAATTTACTTGGATATGAAGAAATTCACTCTATAAAAGGCCTAGTGAACATCATTAGGTGCAGGTGAGAGCCACCAAGAGTGATCATTCTAGCTATTCCGAATTGAGCGTTCTCCTTCAAATTATTTAGCCATTAAATATTCTCTACCTATTTCTCAACAAGATTATTGGTTCAAGTTGTAATTGTTTGTAATGATAGTTTAGATCGATTGTAAACAATTTTTTATTAGTGAATCAATAAAGATGGTGGTTGGGTGGAATATCGTGTGCTCATATTTCCGATATTATTTGTGTGTTTTTTTTCCAATCAAATCCATCTTCAAGTGATTGGGTGATAAAAATCCTTTTTTTTTTTTGGCGTTTTGTCAAACTTCCGCTGCGCACAAAACCCCAACAGTTTGGTATCAGAGCGATTTTAGCATAACATTCATGGCCATTTGTAATATGATGTTTGACTTAAACATTGCATAAGGTAATCTATTTCCTTATAGAAAGAAAACATCGGCAAACCGCAGTTGTTCCCTCTGGAGCTTCAAAAGGTATAATTGACAACCAAAGTAAATAATTTCAATTGCGCTTTTTATTTAATATTTGTATTGTTTTAGCGACGTAAATGCATTATTCCACTACCAACATCATGCATAGTTTCTCCAAATTCTACTTCATTCTTCTTACGACCAAGAATTTTGTTGTTATAGGTGGACAACTACATCGAACATCAAGCATGTAGTGGCTAGTCTATTACAACGGGTATTATATTCAAGACAAACTCACATAAGGTACCTTCCAAACAACATAATGAAAATAAAAATGAAAATCGACCTGCTAGAAAGCCAACAAAATCAGTCTAATGCGGTAATTTTTGACTACAACCACAAAACTATTACCTCATCGAGTTAGACTATTATGCAAAAATTACGCAAATGCAGAAGCGCAATAAGTAGGATCTAGATTTGCCAATTGAACATCAGTCTAATCTGATAGCAATTATTTTATTACATGAAGCAAGTAGTAAATAACTATAACAGAGAAACAAAGAGACACAATATTTATACTGGTTCCACTATCTCCCATAAGATAGTGTACATCCAGTCTAAAAGAGAGAGATTTTATTCCACATGAGAGAATTACAAGAGATTACAAAATAAGTGTTTACATATCCAAATCTCAAACATGCTTAATAAGAAAAGACACCATTGGGGATCACTGGCTCCATGGCAGGATGAGTTTACACTAAAGTCTACCCTCAATATATAGCTAGTGCAAATCCATGTGAGTCATCAATTACATTACCAACCAACATATGGTAATAATATAATGGAGGAAAATTACCATAGCAACAAATGTGCAAGGATAGAAAGTAAATCAATCCATTTCTTTTGCATAGATGGAAGAAATTAATCCTTTCATTTATTTCTCTAGCATCTTATCAAATGCAACCAATGAATTCCCATTATAAAAATATTTATTTTCCATTTTTTTTTGCAAATTTGTTCTAATCAATTTGTGATTTTTTATCACCTAAATTTAACACTCCACCTTGATGCAAAATCACATATTGGCAACACCCCATCTCAAACCAAATTCTCTTCACATCATAAAACTCTTCAACAAAACTCCACCTTCAATCAAAATCTCATAATGAGATAGAAACCAAAAATGAATATTTGCCTAATAGGTTCCAGCAAAGCTACCTCCCATCACATCATATTAACGAGCTCAGACTACATCCCCGCCGGCCAATAAAATGTTGCAAATATCCAAAATAAAAAAAGATGTTAGACATCAAAGTAATCTCAACACCGCCAAGGCCAAAAATAATTCTCTCAATCACCAATTCAAATACAGAGCCAAAATCAAAATCTCTGTATGCACAAAAATCTCTTTATTGCCACTTAGTTATTACAAACTTCACCCACCGCCTGCAAAAGATACATCTTCCTCATAAAATGTACCGCGGAAAAATAATGGTCTAAAAAAAAGTTTGTAATACCACAAAGAACTCTGTCTCGACACCCATCTATCACTTGACCTGAGCTCCTTTCCTGATCATCTTGGATCCCTCGAGCATCATCAACATGAAGACCTTTGTCTAAAACATGATCAAAAGTTCCCAAGTCCAATGGTCCCTTCAACGCAGTAAACTCCATATCACGTCAAAGTTCTGAGATTGGAACGCTCTTCACTCTCAACATAATCTCTTCCACCAGAGTCTTCCATTTCTACAAAAAAGTAATAGCATAATTACCACTGAATTTACCAACCTTTGTAGAAATAATCGATGCATAATTTAAAATAAATCTCCTCGCTCTGATACCAATCTGTTATGCAAAAATTGCGCGAATGCGGAAGCGCAATAAGTAGGATATAGATTTGCCAATTGAACATCAATCTAATTTGATAGCAGTTATTCTATTACATCAAGCAAATAGTAAATAAATATAACAGAGAAACAAAGAGACACAATATTTATATTGGTTCCACTATCCTCCATAAGATAGCATACGTCCAGTCTAAAAGAGAGAGATTTTATTCCATATGAGAGAATTACAAGAGATTACAAAATAAGAGTTTACATATCCAAACCTCAAACAAGCTTAATAAGAAGAGACATCATTGGGGATCACTGCCTCCATGCCAGGATTGGTTTACACTAAAATTAACCCCTCAACATATAGCCAGTGCAAATCCATGTGAGTCATCAATTACATTACCAACCAATATATGGTAATAATATAATGGAGGAAAATTTCCATAGAAACAAATGAGCAAAGATAGAAAGTAAATCAATCCGTTTCTTTTGCATAGATAGAAGAAATTAATCCATTCATTTATTTCTCTACCATCTCAGCAAATGCAATCAATGCATTTCCATTATAAAAATATTTAATTTCCATTTTTTGCAAATTTGTTCCAATCAATTTGTGATTTTGTATCACCTAAATTTAACATAGACAAGTTGCTATGGTAGAATTGTCTAGACTGCTATTCAAAAGAGAATAACTGACGTATTTGCATACTCCCATTAACTAGAAAATGGCTAATAAGTTTTTCTTACCTTCTAATGGACATAATATAATTGCTTAAATACACGTAACCTAGGGATGACACACCTTCTAGGAAAATATAATCAAAGATACTACTATTGTTAAAATTACATCCCACACTATGATAATAGCTGAAAAATGAAAAATACTATGCAATGATATTTTTTAACTGTTACATGCATTCATTATTCTAAGATTATGATTATACATGAAAAATGAAAAATAACCTTCAAGTTCAGACCTAAATTGAACATTGTTAACTACGGATACCAAAAGCTTTTTCAATTGAAGGTTACTATTAAAGGTTTCACAGCCATCGATTAAGTGTTACTACAAAATGAACGTTTTGCCTTTGGGCTTATGTACATTGTTTTGGGCCTTATCTATTTTAGCCTATTTTTTCATATCTGCTATATAACCTTATGCAGATCTTTGTACAATAATTATTCGAATAGATTTCATCTGAATACAAAAAATTTATTCTCTGAAATTACAATTCTTACATGGTATCAGAGCCAATTAAGCCTAACGGCATTTCTAATTGATTTACCTTCTTGCAAACGATAGAGGGGAGTGATTTTTGACTCCTCAGTTAAGTTTCATCATCGAAGATCAAACCTCTTTGATCGTGTAGCGTCTGTTCTTATCTTGCTATGCGTGCCTGGCAAGAAATTTCTTTCACGGCGGCTACAACAGCTTTTCTGGTCATCTGAGAACTGCATCTCATCATCTGACTTTCTTGGAGTGAATTCATCAGTTTTTGCAACTTAAAAGGAACCAAGAACCTCCTTCACAACCTTATTTTCCTACGTCACTGCATTGGCTGCCACCCTTTCGAGCAGGTGGCCTCGCCATACACATTTCTACTATCTGGGCAATTTCTGATCGTCACTCAACCACGGTAGGACCCAATAATGGGAATTCTTCTACTAATTCGAGTGTGGGCATTGTTGAACCCGCCATTACCACTCTAAGCCTTGTTAAACCAAAAACCCAAGTGATAACCACCCCTCTTAATGAAGAGAACTTCCTCATATGGAAATTCCAAATTGAAACAACCTTGAAAGGTTATGACCTTCAAGATTATGTTAAAGGAACAAGACCCATGCCAGCTGCTATGATCAATGATAAAGATGGAAATATGATCAGTAATCCAGCATATATACACCATCATAAACAAGATAGTCTACTGTCCTCGTGGCTTCTTTCATCCATCGTCACCAGGTTATTGTATCAAGCTATAGGATGTAATTCATCATATGAAATATGGTCCACCATACAACAAATTTTTAACTCTCAATCATCAGCTAGAATAATGCACTACAGGAGAGAGTTTCATAATGCAAGAAAAGGGGACTTATCAATGAGAGAGTATATTTATAAGGTCATGACTCTATGCGACAAACTTAAGGCAGTGGGACATCTTGTATCAAACATTGAACAAATTCTTACATTGACTAATGGATTAGATGAAGAATATGAGTCACTTGTTACCTTTATAGATACCCAACCAATCTTACCAGACATCCAAACAGTGTATTCTGCATTATTAGCACATGAGGGAAGAGTAGAACAAAGGAAAGCTAACTGAATATAGTATAAATTTTGCCTTAAATTCGAGAAATGCTAACACAAATCAAGCAAGAAATGCACCTAGTTTTGGCAAAGGAAACAATCAGGGGACAAGAGGAAATCCAAATCAGAGAGGGAGAGGAAGTGGCAGATTCAACAATGCTCTAAGAATCAAGTGTCAAATATGAGAGAAACCCGGACATTCAGCAAACATATGTTACAGATGTGAATAATGCACAACAAGGTCAGTTCAATTAAAGGGGACCAAACATAAACATGGCACAAGCCAATCAAGGCAGATCTAATGCAGAAAGTTTTGCAATGACAAGCAACAATGATGATCTTGTCAAAATTGATGATATCAACAGTGAAGACTGGTTTCCAGATTCTGGAGCAACCAACCACATTACCAACAATTTCAAAATCTGAATCTTAGAAACAAGAACTACACAGGTTAAGCAAGTTATTCACACCTGTAACAGTGAAACGATGAATATATCTCACACTGGAACAGGTTTCATTAAAGGAGGTAGAAAATTTTTCCTCAATAATTTGCTTAGGGTCCCAAATGTCAAGAAAACCCCTATTAGTGTGTCCCAGTTTACTAGTGATAATAAGGTATATTTTGAGTTTTACCCAGAACATTGCCTTGTTAGAGACTCTCTGAATAAAGAAATATTGTTATAGGGTAACTTGGATAATGGCCTATATCGATTCAACAATGTAATGACCTTGGTTTTTTGGTCAATTAATTTAAAATATTTAATATAATTTTAAATATCGAGTTGATAATATAAAGCAATTTTTATATTGAGTTATCGAATTTATAATCGAAATACAATTTATTTCGAATATATATAATTATCGTAATATGGGAATCTGAACTAATCAATTCAAAAATCTAATTAACTATTTTAATTTGATTCAAATGATTTATAGAAATTTTAATTGGATATTTATAAATGAGAATAATAATTTATTATTTAGGAATTTATTTGTTTTGAATTTAATTTATATAAATATAAATCTATATCTTCTCCATATAATCGAATTGAGCTTCGGAACTTGTCGAGTGTGTTCAGAATAATGGTATAATGCTAGAAACGCCGGTTGTTGCGTTCAAATAGGAGATCGAAATCAACGGGATAATTTAATTAACTAAAATCGTATCGGTTAAATTATAAACTAGAATAAATAAATATAAAACCTTTTCCTTCCTACCGAAGTATCTACTGCAAACCTACCTTTAGCTGTAGCTACTTCCTTTCCACTCACGTACATTTGTCTTCCGCCTTCACCTCTAAGTAAAACATTGATTTGATGAATGGTACGAATGGTTCCCTTTTCATGTTTAAATATAAGTCTCGGCTTTGCTATTTCTTCCTATTTCAACAATATAAAGCCACTGTCCCCATTTTCCCCAGTCACTAAAAATCATCTGTTCCTTTTCATTTGTCAAAATCCAAATCGATCCACCATAAATCGAATCAATTTAGGAAAATAAAAGAGAATTATATTAGAAATTGCAAATTAAAATCGCGATGTCCCAGAGGTGCTCGTGGACTGTGAACGGGAGGAGCAGCGATTTGAAACCGTAAAGCTGGAGGCCAAGCTTGAAGCATACATGAATTAGGAACAACTAGTTATCGCGATTTGAAATTACCGTCTTTAATGAGGCTCGACCTACAACTGCAATGAACTAGGTTTGAGGGTATTGGTGATTTAATGCATCGATTTGTGAAAAAGAGTGTATACGCGATAGGCTAAGATCGAAGAAGGGGACTAAAACGGGTTGAGGAAGGATGCGATAGATGATGAGGCACTTGTGAAATTTTGGAGAACCGGTGCTGGAATGGGTCGATATTATTTTCGATGTTGATTTTGGGTGAGAGTTCAAATATAGGATGTTGACGTGGAGGTAGTTCCTGAGTCACCATCTGTTGTGTTGTTCCAATTGGCGGTTGGGAAGGAAGATGATGGCAACGCTGATGGATTCAGGACTAAGGGAGTTCGGCAATAACGAAGAAGCCATAGGGAAGGAGCGTTTTTGCTGTAAAGGAAGAGTGGTTTCAATATTTCGTCAAGAGAGAATTGGGTAATTAATTTTTTTTTCATTTTCCTATTACATTCAGTAAACATATATATATATATATATATATATATATATAATCTTGTTAACTAACAAATACAATTATTACTCAAAATATCAGATTAAAATGGCGATAAGTTTGTTGGGTTCATATGGAATCAAGTTTAGCGATGTCATTCGTTATGTGATTTTTTTTGGAGTCAATAATTGGAATCAACTATGAAAATTTAATTTAAATCGAGTATCATTCGATTTAAATTAAATTAGATCTACACATAAAAATCCGGTGAGTAAATCTCACTCAAATTTACTATTTAGAATTATTTTTAATCATTACAAATAATTTTTGGTTGCTTAGATGCGTTTAAATATTTTTGTGGTTATTATATATTAGTTATTTAGGCTTGTTGTGGTTATTATATATATATATATACATATATTGGTGATTGGTTGGTTTCCCGCAGTACCATTAGCGGATGCCCGCAGTATCATTAGCGGATGACCCTATACGCCCCACGCTATGGTAGTGGATGACCTTCTATACTGCGATATCCTGCCTCGAAGTAGGATGGGCATTGTTTATGTTGGCTAACATCTGTGGATGCAGGGAAAACAGGTTGGAGGAGTCCGACTGGATTCCTCAAAATTATTATTATTTGTTTGTTTCACATGTATTATCATATATGATGTGTCGGAAAATATATGTTTGATAATTGGTTGTTTTTGATTGGTTAAATGTCACTGGCCCTAAATGTTGATTTATATAAAATATCGTAACATGATATTTAGAGATTAAAAAGGGAAATCTATTTTTCCAAAAAAAGAATTCGAATTTTGAATGGACTATAAATATTTACTCGTTTTGTAAAATAAAAACAAGTATTGAATTTATAAACGGCGTTTATAAATTAGATAATGCAATGAATTTATAAACCGTGTTTATAAATAAAACGAAATGATTTTCATTGGATAACCCGGGAACTAAAATGAATTTATAAACAATGTTTATAAATAGAAATGGGAAAAAATTATCATTGGATAATTTGAATATTTAAATTCAAATGTGAATTTAAAAATAGAAATGGGGAAATCGTTCTAAAGAAATAAACAATGGAATTTATTCTGATGTTCAGAATATAAATTGAACTAAAATAAATCTGTAAATATTTGTGATTTGAATTCGGTTAATTTGAATTTATTTAAATAGAAGTTAAATTGAATATGAAAATAAATTGGGTGTTATATATATATAAGTTATTATAAATAGAAATTTCCAAAATGATTTTGGTTTTAAATAGATTTCGAAATAAACTTGTTCAAAAATAAAACAAGGAAATTTATAAAATGGTGTTTATAAATATAATGAACTAATTATCAAGAGATAATTTGAATATTTGATTTCAAATATTAATTTAAAAATAGAATTTGAAATCATTCGAAAGGGAACAACGGTTTTTATTCCGAAATTCGGAATATCAAGGGATGGAGTTTCAAATAGAAATTTGAAATGGGAATTTGTTTAAATATATGAAACAAGGAAGTCGAATTTATAAATAGTGTTATAAATTTGGTGAAATAAATTATCATTTGGATAATTTAAACCATTTAAATTCAAATGGGAATTTAAAAGTAAATTGGGAAGTGTTTTGAAACAAAACGATTGATTGTATTTCAGAATTCGGAATATAAGCTGAATTGAGAAGAATTCAACAAGTTTATAATTGAAATTCGATTATATCGAATTTTATAATTTAATTATTTATAAAGGAATTAGAAGTTAATATAGCAGATCGAGTTGTAAATAAATTTATAACCGAGAAATGAAAAATCGACAATTAGATAAAATCAGAAATGTTAAGTTGGATTTGAAAGCTGGAATAAATATATATTAAGATATACATTAGAACGAGATTGAAATTTATTTATAAACGGAGTTTAAACATTTATATATATAAATATAATTAAAACGAACTTGCCGCAGTACTACAGTTTGTAAATTGGCGTTTCGAACTTCAATTGAGTATAAAGAACTCAAATTTAGTCAGAATTCTTTGAAACAAAAACCGTCAGGACCAATTAGATAATAGTATTCTAATGGATAGTATAGATTTTGAGTTATGTCAAAATCAAATTTTCAGAAAAACACCGCCAAAACCCTTATAAAGCCATAACGGTTTATTTGAATAAAAGGATTTTTAGTAAATAAAATACGAATTGCCATTAGAAAAATCCAGACTGGAGATATAAAATAAATATGAACTCCAGTAAAGTAAGTGAAATGATTTTTGAAACAAAAATCATATTTGTAGTTATTGATTAGAACTAACTAATTTGAATAATAATTTGTTAATCGAAATTTGATATGAAATTGGACTTTGAATAAGTAAAGGTGATTTGAAAAATTATATTCGAATTTGAAAAGGGAACTTGAATCGAAAATGGAATTCAATTTGTTCATAAGAAAGTTAATATTTTATTTGAACATGTTATGTTCAAACAAAGAAGTGAAATAGGCAAAATAGCTAACTAGAAAATAAATTAGCAAATTGGATTAAGACGAATGGATTGAGTTGAAACCAAATAGGAATATTTGGATATGTGTTAAGCAGGTTTGGATTGAAGTATACGAAGAGATATAAATTGAAATGCCCAACCAAAAGGTACATATTTAATTTAATATGAGATTTTATGCGCCAAATCAGCAAGCCACTTGGCTTTTTGATTTTCTTTTTGAATGGAAAGGGCCTAAAGAGGCGAGTTGAGGTTTGAACTATCGACCAGTATGAAGGAGGTTATGGCGAAATTTTCCAGAAATTTAAGGAGTCGAATATTTTTTAAGAAATTTTGATAACTGGAAATCGATATATCAATATATTAGAATTCGATAAGGAAACGAACTTAAAATAGAATATTATAAACAAAAAGGAAATCGATAATCTGGAAATAGAAAGAGAAATGTATATACGTTTTAAAAATGGAGAATTGGTTTTATATGATGTTAATTATTCGAGGTAAGTGGTCTTGTCCGTTTTGAAGTTAAGGATGTTTTCAATCAAGGTCTGAGAGGTAGTTATACCCCAACTTGATTGATTTTGTTTTTAACCGATAAATAACAAGATCCAGTCTCGAAGAGGAATCTTTGAATAAGAGTTAGCTGAATGCGGTGTTTTGGGTTGTCGTAACGATGTTTTACACAACATTCGTTTTAACCCAAGGAAGTGAAATCTTGGAAATATGATTATAAATATTTCCTAAGTCTAAAAATGAATGGTCGTGAAAGAGATAAGTAATTGAAATATTTTCCAATTATAAATAGAATATTTTTTCTACGTATTGAAAATAAAAGGAGGCGATATATGGAAATGTTTTCCAAATAGCGAAAAGGCCAAGACGATTGTAGAAAATATTTGGTTAACAAATATTGATAAGGAAATGGAGTGGTGATTTAATTAATGAAATATTAATTAAGGGGCCTAGTGATTGTTTGATGCTATGAGTGGATGTTTGTTTTTCTTCGATAGTTAAATAACCGACTAATGAAGTGTTTACCAATATCGTTGTCAATATGGAGAGACCGGTTGGATTATTATCCGAGAACCTCTCCGTATTGGTAATAGCATTGCGAATCAGATTATATGAAGAAAATCGAAGATGGAGTAAAGTGCAATGTCTTTTTCTATTAATGGAAATGGTGCCTTCGGTTTCGTTTAATACCAGAAGGAACGTATATGGACGAATGTCTGACAGAGTATTTTCAGTGATCGCATATGTTGGTCTGTATAGATATATATGGTGGCAGATAATTTATTCTCTTAGCATAATATCCAGAATATATTTGTGCAAATCAATTAATGATTTACGGATCTGACAATGTGGCATTTAAAGTGATTGTGCTATCAATGAATGATAAGAAATCGTAGCCTCAGGCCTCAACAACCGGGGAATGACAAAAATCAGGAAGGCAGCATGGCTATGTGTGTCGCTCCCATTAGGGTGTATAATCACCTATCTAGAGAAATTCCATTTGCTTCTTTAATCCATCGATACTGTCCTTTTTGGGAAAACGATTGTTGATCCCAACCGTTGGTAATATACATTCGATACACTCAAGCGAAATGAGTGGTCGGTCATGTGTGGGCTGGGTTGCAAGATGTTCTTGATGAACCCAGTGTATTCTCCTCTAGAGATACACTATTGGAAGGTGGTTCCATACCTTGTCATGTTGGAAATCCAATCTCCAATAAGCGCCCTGCAGTTTTTGGTTTTATAGTATATATGGAGCGTGAGATGCAAGTGTTCCGCTAGATTCTATTTATTTGATGTAGACATTATTATAATATCACTGGATTTGATATCAAAAAAATATTTTGGGTCATTGTAAGGTAAAAACCATCTGTGTTTATGTGTGGATCGGTCTTACGATTATCATTTCTTTCGAAAGGATTTTTTAAAAAAGTTAAACAAATGATTGGAGTTTACTCACACCAGCCCCATGACTGACCCAGAGTTTATTTTCTTTTTGTTTTCCCTAAACTCTTGGGTGCCCAAATTTGTACGGATAGTCAAGTAATCGGGATTTTTCAGGTTCACTTGGAAGAGCTCGAAGCAGGAGGCTTCACCAGTTAGCTATAGACTATCATATTTCTGCTGTGTACTATGTTGTATCTGGAAGCAGGTGTTTATAACTGTTCCAGGAATATATGTTATGCTCTGATAATGGTATGTATATACAGTTACTGATTTGTATTTCAAAAGTTATGTTATTTAATATATTTTATTCGTCCCGCTGTGAGATTTGTGTTCTTCATTTTTCTTCTATTCTAACTTTTCTTTCTTTCTATTCCTCATCTCTAACTTCTTTCTACTAATGATTCGTATTTCTGTGTTATTTGGGTTGGACGTTTGGTGTTATTAGTTAACTCAAAGGGTACGGAAATTCGGGCCATTACAGTTGGTATCAGAGCTTAGGTTGAGCGAATACCTAGGCTTTGGTGGGATTGTGCTCATTAGAGATAGGATCAGTAGTATCCTAGAATGAGTTCAGTGTATATACGAGAGCGTGTATTTGTTAATTGATTAAAACAAATGTTTTAAGCTGTGTTGACTTGTTTTTTGAGTGGTTTATGAATTCAGATCGAATCGTGGGGCGCCACGAAGTCGATAGGAATTTATAAATATTTGAATAGAGAAACTTGACACAATATTGTTTTTAGTTGGTCAATGAGTTAATTTTTTCCAAAAAATATATTTTGATATAAAAAGAATAATTTTCTGAAATTATTATGATATATGGATGTGTTGGTTGTTTTTATAATCAGATGAGTTTATACAATTGAAATTGTTATATATAGGCAATTATAAAATTGTATATGAATGAAATATACAAACGAAATGAATAAAAAAGGGATTTACAACCAGAATTTGGAATTAAAATCCTGGGAGATTTGAAAAATGTTTTTCGAAGTATATTAGAACAATATAGCTTTGTTTTAAATGGATTTTTAATGGATTTTGAAAATGATAAAGCATTGAACTCACTTCAGTGGTTGGAAAATAATCCTGATGATGACTTCAGCATCATCAATGTTCATTTTCGAGTTTCTAAGTGATGGATTGCTACCTTAGAAAGTTTTTTTTTTTGGAAATTTGTTTGAAGGAAAACAAATGGGTTTGAAAATTCAAATGTTTTGAATTTGAGATGGTTAGAAACATATGTGTATATATTTATATGATTTCAAAAGGATTTGAAATAAAAACCCAAGAGTTTGAATTCTGGAATTTAATTTAACTTAAGAAAGTTAAATGGATCAAAGTGAATAAATTGATCAGAATCAATTTGAATGGAATATGAATTGATCGTAAATCATTCAGATAAAATGAATACAAGCATATTTGATATTCAATACGAATGAAAACCAAAAGTTTTGGTTGGAACTATAGTTGTACAAGTACGAAATGTTGAGTTTCAACATAAGTGTATTTTGGAAAAATAAATGGGTTTGTAGACTTTTTCCTACCTTAGTAATTTTGGGGACGAAATTCATGCAACGACCCGGATTTTTTGGTCAATTAATTTAAAATATTTAATATAGTTTTAATATCAATTTGATAATATAAAGCAATTTTTATATTGAGTTATCGAATTTATAATCGAAATATAATTTATTTCGAATATATATAATTATCGTAATATGGGATTCTGAAATAATTCAATTCAAAAATCTAATTAACTATTTTAATTTGATTTAAGTGATTTATAGAATCTTTAATTGGATATATATAAATGAGAATAATAATTTATTATCTTGGAATTTATTTGTTTTGAATTTAATTTATATCAATTTAAATCTATATCTTCTCCATATAATCGAATTGAGCTTCGAAACTTGTCCCAGTATGTTCAGAATAGTGGTATAATGCTAGAAAAGTCGGTTGCTGCGTTCAAATAGGAGATCGAAATCAACGGGATAATTTAATTAACTAAAATCATATCGGTTAAATTATAAACTAGAATAAATAAATATAAAACCTTTTCCTTCCTACCGAAGTATCTACTGCATACGTACCTTTAGCTGCAGCTACTTCCTTTCCACTCACGTATGTTTGTCTCCCACCTTCACCTCTAAGTAAAACATTGATTTAATGAATGGTATGAATGGTTCCCTTAACGTGTTTAAATATAAGTCTCGCCTTCGTTATTTCTTCCTGTTTCTACGATATAAAGCCACTGTCCCCATTTTTCCCAGTCACTAAAAATCGTCCGTTCCTTTTCATTTGTCAAAATCCAAATCGATCCACCAAAAATCGAATCAATTTAGGAAAATAAAAGAGATTTCAATTAGAAATTGCGAATTAAAATTGCGATGTCCCAGAGGCGCTCGCGGACTATGAACGGGAGGAGTAGCGATTTGAAACCGTGGAGCTGGAGGCCAAGCTTGAAGCATACGTGAATTAGGAACAACTAGTTATCGCGATTCGAAATTACCATCTTTACTGGGGCTCGACCTTCAACTGCAATGAACTAGGTTTGAGGGTATTGGTGATTTGATGCATCGATTTGTGAAAACGGGTGTATACGCGATAGGCTAAGATCGAAGAAGGGGATTAAAATGGGTTGAGGAAGGATGCGATAGATGATGAGGCACTGGCGAAATTCTGGAAAACCGATGTTGGAATGGGTCGATATTATTTTTGATGTTGATTTTGGGTGAGAGTTCGAATATAGGATGTTGACGTGGAGGTAGTTCCTGAGTCACCATCTGTTGTGTTGTTCCAATTGGCGGTTGGGAAGGAAGACGATGGCAACACTGATGGATTCAGGACGGAGGGAGTTCAGCAATAACGCAGAAGCCATAGGGAAGGAGCGTTTTTGCTGTAAAGGAAGAGTGGTTTCAGTATTTCGTTAAGAGAGGATTGGGTAATTATTATTTTTTTCATTTTCCTATTACATTCAGTAAACATATAAATATATATAATCTTGTTAACTAACAAATACAATCATTACTCAAAATATTAGATTAAAATGCCGATAAGTTCGTTGGGTTCATATGGAATCAAGTTTAGCGATGGCATTCATTCCGTGATTTTTTTTTTGGAGTCAATAATTGGAATCAACTACGAAATTTAAATTTAAATTGAGTATCGTTCGATTTAAATTGGATCGGATATGCACATGAAAATCCGGTGTGTAAATCTCACTCAAATTTACTATTTAGAATTATTTTTAATCGTTAAAAATAATTATTGGTTGCTTGGATGCGTTTAAATATTTTTGTGGTTATCATATATTAGTTATTTAGGCTTGTTGTGGTTATTATATATATATATATATATATATATATTGGTGATTGGTTGGATTCCCGCAGTACCATTAGCGGATGCCTGCAGTATCATTAGTGGATGACCATATACGCCCCCACGCTATGATAATGGGTGACCTTCTACACCGCGATATTCTGCCTCGAAGCAGGATGGGTATTATTTATGGTGGCTAATGTCTGTGGATGCAGGGGAAACAGGTAAGAGGAATCCGACTGGATTCCTCAAAAATATTATTATTTGTTTGTTTCACATGTATTATCATATATGATGTGTTGGAAAATATATGTTTGATAATTGGTTATTTTTTATTGGTCAAATGTCACTGGCCCTAAATGTTGATTTATATAAAATATCATAACACGATATTTAGAGATTTAAAAGGGAAATCTATTTTTCCAAAAACAGAATTCGAATTTTGAATGGACTATAAATACTTACTTGTTTTGTAAAATAAAAACAAGTATTGAATTTATAAACGACGTTTATAAATTAGATAATGCAATGAATTTATAAACAGTGTTTATAAATAAAATGAAATGATTTTCATGGGATAACCAGGAAATTGAAATAAATTTATAAACAAAGTTTATAAATCGAAATGGAAAAAATTATCATTGGATAATTTGAATATTTAAATTCAAATGTGAATTAAAAAATAGAAATGGGGAAATCGTTTTAAAGAAATAAACAATGGAATTTATTCTGATGTTCAGAATATAAATTAAACTAAAATAAATCCGTAAGGATTTATGATTTGAATTCGATTAATTCGAATTTATTTAAATAGAAGTTCAATTGAATATGAAAATAAATTGGGTGTTATATATAAGTTATTATAAATAGAAACTTCCAAAATAAGATTTTGGTTTTAAATAGATTTCGAAATAAACTTGTTTAAATATAAAAAAAGGAAATTTATAAAATGGTGTTTATAAATATAATGAATTAATTATAAAGATATAATTTGAATATTTAAATTCAAATATGAATTTAAAAATAGAATTTGAAATCATTCAAAAGGGAACGACGGTTTTTATTCCGAAATTCGGAATATCAAGGGATGGAGTGTAACGACCCGCATTCTACGCATCGAAGGATCGTAGAACATTTATTTCTTTCACATATGAAGTGGTACGGTCATGTAACTTTGGGAGACGACTATTGGGGTCATTTCTCATGTTCATGATTTTTGTAGATTTTTAAATGATCGTTTTGCCCCTAGTTGGTACTGTTTTGGCCATAACTTTTGACTGGAAAGGAATTTTGACCTGAAACCACTTCCATTGGATTCGAATGATGGTTTCTCTTTCCGTAGAGTGGTTACATTAGCCAAACGGACTTACCGTTTGGGAGATATGGCTGAATTAAGGTTTAAAGGGTTATTTTCAGCTAATTGGGCTTAACCGGGTGATTAGCAGCTAGGCCCATTGGGTAATTTCGGGTTTGGGAGTATTTAAGGGCTGCTAGGGTTTGGATTTCGGTTTTAGACTCATTTTTCCAGCCGCCACTTAGTTTCTTCAACCCTAGTCATGGCCTCCACCTTCTAATTTCATCCCAAATCACCTTCTAATCACTTTCTAATCAAGTCTTGGCCTAATCTACATCAAATCAAGGCGGATTAGCATCAAACCAAGATAAGAGCTGCTGCTAAGCATTGGGATTGGATCCAAATCAGAGGACATTTCAGATCTATAGTTTAATTTGTGGCAAAGGTGAGTGATTTGCATAGTTCCTCACTAATTATGGCTAATTATGGTAATTAGCGAAGATTAGCGAAATTATTGCTCAGAAAAATCTAGAAAAATTCCCAAAATTCTAAAACGTCATTTTATTCTTCTGATATGAATTTGGGTTGATTTCGACTAATTTTGCAAATCCCGGAATTTGGGGGATTAAGGGGTAATTAGTGATAATTAGCGAATTTATGCATGTTAAAAATCTGGAAAAATATTCAGAAATTCTGAAATATTGTTTTAGGCCTCTGTTAGAAGTTTGGTTCGATTTGATTAAGTTTTGCTAAGTATATCACTTGATTTGCTTAAACATGCTTAAGGGGAAATTTGGGGTTTTGACCATGTTTGATCCACTTTATATGCTATGATTTGTGCTATGGTGTTTGTGGACGATACTATATGTTACTATGACTGTATGAGATGTTTTGTGATTGTTTAGAAGTGTTAGTTTGGTCAAAAACGCCGTCGAATGGCGAAAGACTGTCGCAGAAACGAAGTGCAGGAATCCACCCGGATCGGATCGCCCCCCTATGAGCACGATCCGATGGGAGCTCGCGCCACGATCCGCTCCACTTCGAAGGCCACGAACCGATGCAGCGCCGTGTCCAAACTGAAGTACCTCGATCCGAACCGCTCCAGCTTGGTGGACCACGAACCGATCAGAAGGTGCGATCCGAGATGAGGCGCGACGATCCAGACGAGGTATCACGACCCGAACCCAATGGGTTGCCAGCGCCACGAGCTGATGAGGCGCGATCCGTATGCAGATGACCACGATCCGAGCTGAAGGAGCTTGTCACGAATCGATCTGGAGGGGAGCGCACGATCCGAAACAGAGGGTGACCACGAGCTAGTGACTCCGAACCGAACCAGAGTGGTGCGACCCGAACCGTTGGAGGGCGGAGCACGATCCGAACCTGAAAGGAAGACCGATCCGGATGGAGATGACGACCAAAACCCGAGATGCAAAGGTAGTCCAAATGGAAGTTAGAGCTCAGGATCCCGGAACCAGTTGGGAATCAATGAGTTCACTTCATGGTTGGGCTTTGCTGCGGGACGTGTGCAAAGGGGTTGTCGGTATTCATAACTTTGGTCCACCACTGAGAGATGGATAGTGGGCTTGTAGTAATAGTTACACGGGATTGGATTCCGTCATGGCCCAAAGTATTGGGTGACCAAAGTAGTGGATATCGTATGCTTTACGCACTGAGTGAGGGATGTGAGGATGATTGCTATGCTTGATTGTTTGACATCACTATGACATGCACACCCCCCACCCCCGTTATCTTTACACCATTTGAAAGGGCACCTCAGAGTGTTGTACAGTATGTAGTGCTAACTCTTTGGTTGCAGGTCCAGGTTCAGGTATGATTGGATTATACCTGTTATTGTTATGTTTTGATGCTTATTGCTCATACCAGGCTTTATGTCTGACCCAGAGTTTTATGTCTCTTCTTATTACTCTGGGTGCTCACACGAGCAGACTAGAGACAGGTTATGGTTAGCTGGTGATGCGCGAGTAGCTGATTCGGAGGCGAGCAGGAGGCTTCCACGTATGATATAGATATTCTCCCTGTGTCGTTGGTGGTCACTACTTGGGCATTAGTAGTGTAACTCCTTTATCTTTCTTTTGTTTTGAGACAGTTTGAAAAGTTGTAATAAGCTATATTTTGGATTTCCGCTGCTATGATGCTCAGTTCTGGTTTTTAGCTTATGCACTGTCTCTTCTGTTTTATGTCAAGTATGTTATTATTATATTTTGTTCTATGCGCTGTGAGACATATTACAAGTTCCTTAATTAGTCCATTCTCTTCTTTCTTTTCCTTCTGGCGACCCGTTCCGTGCTAACTGGACACGTGTACAGCGCACTTTTGGAGTAAATGTCGGTTGGTGCGGGGCGGGCCGTCACACTTGGTATCAGAGCTCTAGGTTGCGTAGTTAACCTAGGGAAAGACACCAGGGAGAGATAGTACGTATATGAGAGCGCGTATTTGTGATTACTTTAGTTTTCAAAAGCTATATATATATACTATTGGTAGTATAAGAATGAAGTTGTACTGCACTAGCACCACTATGGGGTCGTTAATCGTTTCCCCTTTTACAGATTAACGATGAGCCGATATGCTAGAGGTGCTGGTAGGGGAGCCAATAATTGGAATGCTGCCGACATGAGGGCGATGTTTACCGACCTCATGAGAGACATGCTTAGAGGTGTTCAGGGAGCAGTTCCCAATCCCGGAAATGGTGGTGGTCCAGTGGTGCAGGCGCCTAGGGTCGATTTCGCCAAGTTGTGCAAGGATTACACTAACCTTGGTGGGAAGCCGTTCCACGGAATGGAGTCGGCCACAGATGTTCAGGATTGGTTGGATAGCTGTGATCGTATCTTCGACGACTTGGGTCTTGAGGATGCGGTGAAGAGAAGGCTAGCGTCTCGTCAGCTGCAGGGGCGAGCGATGAATTGGTGGAATGCCATTAGAACGGCTACTCCAGAAGATCAAGTTACTTGGAATCAGTTTAAGACTCGTTTTTGTGATAAGTTTATTCCAGCTGCTCATAAATCGGAACTGTTCAGGAAGTTCTTGGCGCTTAAGCAGAACGGAAGAGCAGTCTCGGAGTATATCGCTGAATTTGACACTTTATCGAAATATGGATGGTCCCTTATCGATACAGTCGAAAAGAAGAATGAGAAGTTCATAACTGGCTTGGATGGGTACTTGGGGGAAAGACTTATAAATCATATCGATGAGACGTTCGAATCTATTGTAGGAAAGGCATTAAGGTCAGAGAGCCTTTTCCCTAAGTCGAAGACCGAAGTTGCTACGGCATCTGCAGAGGAGCCAAAGCCGCAAGCAGGCGGTGAAGGCAAAAAGAATTCTCAGAACAAGAGGAAGCAGAACCCGACCAAGGATGGTCAGAGTAAGGAGAATAAGAAAGATGGCGAATGCTTTAGTTGTGGCAAGAAGGGCCATTACGCCAGAGATTGTCGAGAAAAGCCTGGGGAAAGGAAGTGCTTTAACTGCGGCCAGGCAGGACATCACAAGGATGATTGCCCACAACCTCCTAGGGAGAAGCGGATTGTGAAAGCGTATGCTATCAACGCTGTTCCTTCTTCGTCAAATGCCCCAACTGCGGCGCAGAAGGAAAAAGGTGTTGTTATTCGAGGTATGCTTTCTATTTAAGATGTTTTGATCGGGTTTTATTTGACAAACCTGAGTTAGTCGATAGACCTTTAGTAGTGACGAACCCGATTGGTGGTTCGACTAGTTTGGCATGATTAGTTAATGTGGTCTTATCGAGTCATGGATGTATGTTTCCTTGTGATTGCTTTGTTTTGGGCTTTACTGGGTTTAGCATTATTTGGGGAGTCGATCTACTCCAAAGGAATAGGGTGGTATTAGGTACCTACCTAGTGATGGCGATAGTAACTGGAGTTAAGGAAGCTAAGAGGTTATCGTTGCAGTAAGTTCTAGTTGTCTCTGGGAGGCAAATGAGTACTCCAGTGCTAGATTGTTTTGCTAGTATCACCTCATGTGTATTGTCCGAACTCGGAGGAGATGTTCCTTGGGTGCTTGTCTGATATTGGTTTAGGCCTTTGGGGCTTGTGCTTGGGGAATGTCGATTTCGACTAGGATGGGTTGCGTGAGGGGTAAATAGTTGTTGTGATTTTTCATTGGATGATATCTTGGTTCACTCGAGGAGTGATGGGCAGACGGAACATGATAAGACTGTTCAACGGTATAGACTGCCTAGAGTTAGACTTGATAGGGTTATGAGATTGCTCGAGTGGGACTCGAGAAAGATGCAAAGAAATGGATTGTTTAGGACCCTATGTTGATGTTCTCTATTGGATAGTAGAACTTTGAAGGAATAGGATGTGTTCGTTGATCATGGAAGGTACAACGAAGATTAGGACGATTCAAGTTAGACTTGAACTCGTAAAAGAAAAATGGGGCGAGTTCGTTAGTCATGGTGATATAACGAATATGGAAATACTTCACATTAGATTTGAAGTATGTTTGGAACATTGTGGGAAGCTCGTTGATCTTGGAGATTCAGCGAACATAGGAGAGTTTCACGTTGGACTTGGACTCATAAGTAGAGTACCTAGATTCACTAGGTGGGTCTAGTTTACCTTTGGAAGGTGAATGTACGTTGGACGTGCAGTACGAGATTCATTGGATGAGTCTAGTTTATCTCTGGGAGATTGACTCGAGTTGGACTCGAGAAGGCTGCAAGGAATTGGATTCAGCTCGAGTTGGACTCGAGAGGGCAGCAAGAAATGGATAGACTTGGGTTGGACTCAAGTATTTTAGGAGGACTAAAAGCAGGGGTATCTGGGGACGCCCGTTACCTTGGATCCGTTGGACGTGATCTAGTTATCCTTGGAGGATAAACGTACGTTGGACGTACGGTAGTCCGATTGGAGGCTGGGCTTCCATTAGTTTAATTATCCTTGGAGGATAAACGTACGTTGGATGTACGGCAGTCCGAAGGGAGGCGGGGCATCCATTAGCCTGGGATTGGTTGGACCAGTCAAGTAGGCATCGGTGTAGGTATGGGGGCTGGGCTTCCATTATTTAGTGATGTTGGTTGGACCAGACATGCTAGAATCGACGTATTGGGATTGGTTAGACCAATCATGTAGGTGTCGATGTGTTTATGACTTTAGCAGGTGATAGATAGGATTTGTTTGATGGATGATTATGGTTGCTATGTTTGTTCCTATCTTTCTTCTCTTGAGTAGACTATCACCTGTAGGGTTCCAGCGATGGGGAACAAAGTGATTGTAGTAGGACTATGAGCCAGTGCAGTAGAGTCGTCATGACTCGAGGGGCAGAGTGGACATAGCAAATGACTAGTGACTATGGATCAGTGCAGTGGAGTCGCCATGACTCCATGGGGCAGAGTGATCATAGTAAAGGATTTGGGTGCAGTACTAGTTGCATTGAGTAGGAGACATGCCAGTTTAGGGGTTTTGTTTCAAGGATGGAAGCAACTAGAGTATGTCATAGGATATGATTTCAGACCCAAGACTGAATTGGATTCAGAAACGCTAGTAAGCTTGACGATTAGATCGATTTTGATTGAGTGGATTGTTTCCAGTTAGAAGGACGATCCTAATCTATTGGAAACCATCTCTAGGGTAGAGAAGGGTATCGATGGAAAGAGAATGATCAGGTAAGGATTTGATCGAGAAGGGTGACTTCGAAAGAATAAGGGACTAGTTGTACCCAACGTAGATGGACTGAGAGGTGAAGTGCTTAGAGCATATCATCACTCGAGATTGACTATACGTCCCAGTGGTAACAAGATGTATGGAGACATAGAGTAGATATACTACTGGGAAGGGATAAAGATTGGCAGAAGGCTTATCTCGATAAGAGATGAAGAGATTTGGAATCCTTCGTTAATGACTGGGTGTTCGTCGAGATCTCTCCATAGAGAATGTGATTCGGATTGGTTGGAGAGGTAGGTTAGCACCAAGATTTGTTGGCCCATTCCCAGTCCTCGAGCAAGTTGGGAATTTGGCATATGAGGTAGAGCTACCTGACAAGATGGCGGGAGTTCACAACGTATTTCATGTTTCCCAGTTAAGGAAGTTTGTGCAAGACCCTAATGTGGCTATTTCACCAGATCAGTTGGACGATAGCGAGGTTGAACTCGAGGCGGTTGGGAACCGCAAGTCCATGCGTATTGTTGGGAACGATACGAAGCAGCTTCAAAGGAAGGCGGTGAAACTAGTCAAAGTCCAGTGGGGTGAGAATGAAAAAGACTGTACTTGGGAAACAGAGGAGGATATAAGGAAGAAGTATCCAGAACTCTTTGCCTAGTAAGGTTTTGGTAGTGATAGTTTCTTCCCTTGTTAGTAAACCGCATGCTAGGATAGACTTGTTTTGCATGTTGATTGTTGTTTATGGTTGATAGGCATGCGGGACCCTTTGTGTGTTTTGGTTAGGGAATTTCGGGGGCGAAATTTCTTAAGGGGGGAAGAGTGTAACGACCCGCATTCTACGCATCGAAGGATCGTAGAACATTTATTTCTTTCACATATGAAGTGGTACGGTCATGTAACTTTGGGAGACGACTATTGGGGTCATTTCTCATGTTCAGGATTTTTGTCGATTTTTAAATGATCGTTTTGCCCCTAGTTGGTACTGTTTTGGCCATAACTTTTGACTGGAAAGGAATTTTGACCTGAAACCACTTCCATTGGATTCGAATGATGGTTTCTCTTTCCGTAGAGTGGTTACATTAGCCAAACGGACTTACCGTTTGGGAGATATGGCTGAATTAAGGTTTAAAGGGTTATTTTCAGCTAATTGGGCTTAACCGGGTGATTAGCAGCTAGGCCCATTGGGTAATTTCGGGTTTGGGAGTATTTAAGGGCTGCTAGGGTTTGGATTTCGGTTTTAGACTCATTTTTCCAGCCGCCACTTAGTTTCTTCAACCCTAGTCATGGCCTCCACCTTCTAATTTCATCCCAAATCACCTTCTAATCACTTTCTAATCAAGTCTTGGCCTAATCTACATCAAATCAAGGCGGATTAGCATCAAACCAAGATAAGAGCTGCTGCTAAGCATTGGGATTGGATCCAAATCAGAGGACATTTCAGATCTATAGTTTAATTTGTGGCAAAGGTGAGTGATTTGCATAGTTCCTCACTAATTATGGCTAATTATGGTAATTAGCGAAGATTAGCGAAATTATTGCTCAGAAAAATCTAGAAAAATTCCCAAAATTCTAAAACGTCATTTTATGCTTCTGATATGAATTTGGGTTGATTTCGACTAATTTTGCAAATCCCGGAATTTGGGGGATTAAGGGGTAATTAGTGATAATTAGCGAATTTATGCATGTTAAAAATCTGGAAAAATATTCAGAAATTCTGAAATATTGTTTTAGGCCTCTGTTAGAAGTTTGGTTCGATTTGATTAAGTTTTGCTAAGTATATCACTTGATTTGCTTAAACATGCTTAAGGGGAAATTTGGGGTTTTGACCATGTTTGATCCACTTTATATGCTATGATTTGTGCTATGGTGTTTGTGGACGATACTATATGTTACTATGACTGTATGAGATGTTTTGTGATTGTTTAGAAGTGTTAGTTTGGTCAAAAACGCCGTCGAATGGCGAAAGACTGTCGCAGAAACGAAGTGCAGGAATCCACCCGGATCGGATCGCCCCCCTATGAGCACGATCCGATGGGAGCTCGCGCCACGATCCGCTCCACTTCGAAGGCCACGAACCGATGCAGCGCCGTGTCCAAACTGAAGTACCTCGATCCGAACCGCTCCAGCTTGGTGGACCACGAACCGATCAGAAGGTGCGATCCGAGATGAGGCGCGACGATCCAGACGAGGTAGCACGACCCGAACCCAATGGGTTGCCAGCGCCACGAGCTGATGAGGCGCGATCCGTATGCAGATGACCACGATCCGAGCTGAAGGAGCTTGTCACGAATCGATCTGGAGGGGAGCGCACGATCCGAAACAGAGGGTGACCACGAGCTAGTGACTCCGAACCGAACCAGAGTGGTGCGACCCGAACCGTTGGAGGGCGGAGCACGATCCGAACCTGAAAGGAAGACCGATCCGGATGGAGATGACGACCAAAACCCGAGATGCAAAGGTAGTCCAAATGGAAGTTAGAGCTCAGGATCCCGGAACCAGTTGGGAATCAATGAGTTCACTTCATGGTTGGGCTTTGCTGCGGGACGTGTGCAAAGGGGTTGTCGGTATTCATAACTTTGGTCCACCACTGAGAGATGGATAGTGGGCTTGTAGTAATAGTTACACGGGATTGGATTCCGTCATGGCCCAAAGTATTGGGTGACCAAAGTAGTGGATATCGTATGCTTTACGCACTGAGTGAGGGATGTGAGAATGATTGCTATGCTTGATTGTTTGACATCACTATGACATGCACACCCCCCACCCCCGTTATCTTTACACCATTTGAAAGGGCACCTCAGAGTGTTGTACAGTATGTAGTGCTAACTCTTTGGTTGCAGGTCCAAGTTCAGGTATGATTGGATTATACCTGTTATTGTTATGTTTTGATGCTTATTGCTCATACCAGGCTTTATGTCTGACCCGGAGTTTTATGTCTCTTCTTATTACTCTGGGTGCTCACACGAGCAGACTAGAGACAGGTTATGGTTAGCTGGTGATGCGCGAGTAGCTGATTCGGAGGCGAGCAGGAGGCTTCCACGTATGATATAGATATTCTCCCTGTGTCGTTGGTGGTCACTACTTGGGCATTAGTAGTGTAACTCCTTTATCTTGCTTTTGTTTTGAGACAGTTTGAAAAGTTGTAATAAGCTATATTTTGGATTTCCGCTGCTATGATGCTCAGTTCTGGTTTTTAGCTTATGCACTGTCTCTTCTGTTTTATGTCAAGTATGTTATTATTATATTTTGTTCTATGCGCTATGAGACATATTACAAGTTCCTTGATTAGTCCATTCTCTTCTTTCTTTTCCTTCTGGCGACCCGTTCCGTGCTAACTGGACACGTACGCACTTTTGGAGTAAATGTCGGTTGGTGCGGGGCGGGCCGTCACATGGAGTTTCAAATAGAAATTTGAAAATGGAAATTGTTTAAATATAAGAAACAAGGACGTTGAATTTATAAATAGTGTTATAAATTTGGTGAAATAAATTATCATTTGGATAATTTAAACCATTTAAATTCAAATGGGAATTTAATAGTAAATTGGCAAGTGTTTTGAAACAAAACGATTGATTATATTTCGGAATTCGGAATTTAAACTGAATTGAGAAGAATTCAATAGGTTTATAATATAAATTCGATTATATCGAATTTTATAAAT
Organism: Allium sativum; assembly: GCA_030737875.1. NCBI lineage: Eukaryota > Viridiplantae > Streptophyta > Magnoliopsida > Asparagales > Amaryllidaceae > Allium > Allium sativum. The sequence continues at coordinate 963,630,315 of CM060916.1, forward strand.
AAACTATTTATGTAGGAATTAGAAGTTAATATAGAAGATCGAGTTGTAAATAAATTTATAACTAAGAAATGAAAAATCGACAATTAGATAAAATCAGAAATGTTAAGCTGGATTTGAAAGCTGGATTAAATATATATTAAGATATATATTAGAACGAGATTGAAATTTATTTATAAACGGAGTATAAATGTTTATATATATAAATATAATTAAAACGAACTCGCCGCAGCACTGTAGTTTGTAAATTGGCGTTTTGAACTTCAATTGAGCATATAGAACTCAAATTAAGTCAGAATTGTTTGAAACAAGAACCATCAGGACCAATTAGATAATAGTTTCCTAATGAAAGAGAAAAATCTGGATTTCATCGTATAGATTTTGAGTTATGCCAAAATCAAATATTCAGAAAAATAGCGCCAGAACCATTATAAAGCCATAACGGTTTATTTAAATAAATAAAAGGTTTTTAGTAAATAAAATCCGAATTGCCATTAGAAAAATCCAGACTGGAGATATAAAATAAATATGAACTCCAGTGAAGTAAGTGAAATGATTTTTGAAACGAAAATCAGATTTTTAGTTATTGATTAGAACTAACTAATTTGAATAATAATTTGTTGATCGAAATTTGATATGAAATTGGACTTTGAATAAGTAAGGTGATTTGAAAAATTATATTCGAATTCAAAAAGGGAATTTGAATCGAAAATGGAATTCAATTTGTTTATAAGCAAGTTAATATTTTATTTGAACATGTTATGTTCAAACAAAGAAGTGAAATAGGCAAAATAGCTAATTAGAAAATAAATTAGCAAATTGGGTTAAGACGAATGGATTGAGTTGAAACCAAATATGAATATTTGGATATGTGTTAAGCAGGTTTGGAATGAAGTATATGAAGAGATATAAATTGAAATGCGCGACCAAAAGGTACATATTTAATTTAATATGATATTTTATGCGCCGAATCGGCAAGCCACTTGGCTTTTTGATTTTCTTTTTGAATAGAAAGGGCCTAAAGAGGCGAGTTGAGGTTTGAACTATCGACCAGTACGAAGGAGGTTATGGCCGATTTTCCGGAAATTTAAGGAGTTGGAATATTTTTTAAGAAATTTTGATAACTGGAAATCGATATATCAATATATTAGAATTCGATAAGGAAACGAACTTAAAATAGAATATTATAAACAAAAAGGAAATCGATAATCTGGAAATAGAAAGAGAAATGTATATACGTTTTAAAAATGGAGAATTGGTTTTATATGATGTTAATTATTCGAGGTAAGTGGTCTTATCCGTTTTGAAGTTAAGGATGTTTTCGGTCAAGGTCTGAGAGGTAGTTATGCCCCAACTTGATTGATTTCATTTTTAACCGATAAATAGCCAGATCCAGTCTCAAAGAGGAATGTTTGAATAAGAGTTAGTTCAATGCGGTGTTTTTGGGTTGCCGTAACGATATTTTACACAACATTCGTTTTAACCCAAGGAAGTGAAATCTTGGAAATATGATTATAAATATTTCCTAAGTCTAAAAATGAATCGTCGTGAAAGAGATAAGTAATTGGAATATTTTCCAATTATAAATAGAATATATTTTCTACGTATTGAAAGTAAAAGGAGGCGATATATGGAAATGTTTTCCAAATAGCGAAAAAGGCCAAGACGATGGTAGAAAATATTTGGTTAACCAATATTGATAAGGAAATGGAGTGGTGATTTAATTAATGAAATATTAATTAAGGGGCATAGTGATTGTTTGATGCTATAAATGGATGTTTTTTTCTTTGATAGTTAAATAACTGACTATTGAAGTGTTTACCAATATTGTTGTCAATATGGAGAGACCGGTTGGATTATTATCCGAGAACCACTCCGTATTGGTAGTATCATTGCGAATCAGATTATATGAAGTAAATCGAAGATGAAGTAAAGTGCAAGGACTTTTTCTATTAATGGAAATGGTGTCTTTGGTTTCGTTTAATCCCAGAACAAACATATATGGACGAATGTCTGACAGAGTATTTCCAATGATCGCATATGTTGGTCTTTATAGATATATATGGTGGCGGAGAATTTATTCTCTTAGCATAATATCCAGAATATATTTGTGCAAATCAATTAATGATTTACAGATCTGACAAAGTGGCATTCAAAGTGATTGTACTATCAATGAATGATAAGAAATCGTAGTTTCAGGCCTCAATAACCGGGGAATGACAAAAATCGCGCAGGCAGCATGGCTATGTGGGTCACTTCCATTAGGGTGTATAATCACCTATCTAGAGAAATTCCATTTGCTTCTTTAATCTACCGATACTGTCCTTTTCGGGAAAACGGTTGCTGATCCCAACCGTTGGTGATATACATTCGATACACTCAAGCGAAATGAGTGGTCGGTCATGTGTGGGCCGGGTTGCAAGATGTTCTTGTTGAACCCAGTGTATTCCCCTCTAGAGATACACTATCGAAAGGTGGTTCCATACCTTGTCATGTTGGAAATCCAATCTCCAATAAGCGCCCTGCGGTTTTTGGTTTTATATTATATATGGAGTGTGAGATGCAAGCGTTCCACTAGATTCTATTTATTTGATGTAGAAATTATTATAATATCACTGGATTTGATATCAAAAAAATATTTTGGGTCATCGTAAGGTAAAAACCATTCGTCTTTATGTGTGGATCGGTCTTATGATTATCATTTCCTTCGAAAGGATTTTTTTTTAAAAGTTAAACAAATGATTGGAGTTTACTCACACCAGTCCCCTGACTGACCCAAAGTTTATTTTGTTTTTGTTTTCCCTAAACTCTTGGGTGCCCAAATTTGTACGGGCAGTCAAGTAGTCGGGAATTTTCCGATTCACTTATTAGAGCTGGAAGCAGGAGGCTTCATCAGTTAGCTATAGACTAACATATTTCTGCTGTGTACTATGTTTTATCTGGAAACATGTGTTTATAACTGTTCCAGGAACAACTATTGTGCACTGATAATGGTATGTATATACAGTTACTGATTTGTATTTCAAAAGTTATGTTATTTAATATATTTTATTCGTTCCGCTGTGAGATTTGTCTTCTTCGTTTTTCTTCTATTCTAACTTTTCTTTCTATTCCTCATCCTCTAACTTCTTTCTACTAATGATTCGTATTTTTGTGTCATTTGGGTTAGACGTGTGGTTTTATTAGTCAATTCAAAGGGTACGGAAATTCGGGCCATTACAAGCAACTTGCAATCAAGTCTGGGGAATGATAATAATTCTTGGTGCTGTAATGCTAATATTCAATTTAACAGTGACATTGAAAAAATTAATTCTGATGATAATGACTGTAATTTTGATAAGAATGACTAATAATATCAAAAATGATCTTGACATTTGGCATTGTAAACTAGGACATCCTAGTTATGATATTGTGATGAAAGTATTGCATGATAATAATATTCCATACAAGAATTTACTTGTCTCTACCACATGCACACATTGTCAACTTGGAAAAAGCCATAAATTGCCTTTTAGAAGATCAAAAACAGTGCATTCCAAACCTCTTGAATTACTAACAGCAGACCTATGGGGTCCTGCATAAATGTGCTCAAGACAAGGACACAGGTATTATTTATCCATTGTTGATGCATGTACTAGGTGTACCTTGATTTTGTTTCTTAAAGCCAAATCTGATACACATGATGCTATGTTATAGTTCATCAATTTTATTGAAAGGCAATTAAACTGTAGCATAAAGATCATACAAACCGATGGAGGCATTGAGTTCCTACCACTAAAAGGATTTTTTAAATAATAAGGGGATAATTCAAAGAACCACTTGTCCTTATACATCTGAACAAAATGGTATAGTGGAAAGAAAGCATAGGCATATAGTGGAAACAAGGTTAACACTATTATCAAAAGCATCTATGCAACTGAAATATTGGAATGAGACATTTGACACAACTGTGTATTTAATGAACATTATGCCAACTAAACTTCTACAACACAAATGTCCTTATGAAGTGTTGCATGGAAAGAAACAAGATTACAACATTTTAAGAACATTTGGATGTTTTGTTTTCCATGCTTCAGACCATATAACAATTATAAACTTTCTCTAAGATCCAACAAGTGTACCTTTTTAGGATATGGTAATAATCAAAAAGGGCATAAATGCATGGACAACAAGGAAAAGTTATAGTGTCTAGATATGTTGTCTTTAACGAAGGTGTTTTTCCTTTTGCAGAAACGGGAAACACAAACAAGCAAGAGCATGATCAATTAAAATTTCAAATGCAGACAATTCCTATACTATCTAAACATAGAATGCATACAAATGAAGAGAATATACCACATCAAATACAAGCTACTCCAAGTGTATCAAGCACAAGGTCAGGATACAGTTCAAGTGAGCACATGACCGATGATGATCAACCTCTAGATGACAACAGAGACATCAACAACAATCAGAATAATGGTAATAACAGCACAGAATCAGATGAAAACAATCAGAATAATCGAAATGACAGCACTACAGAAGATGGAAGAAGCAATGATAATGAAAGGCAGCAACCACAAACTAGACATTACATGATTACTAGAGATAAAAGTGGTATATTCAAGACTAAAGTCTATAATGCTTCAGTTAAAGACATCCAACCTACTGATGAGCTAGTCACATTCAACCAGGCAGCAAAATATAGACAATGGTGTAATGCCATGAATGAGGAATATGAAGCTTTAGTTAAAAATAAAACATGGAGTTTGGTCATTCCTCCTAAAAATAAGAACATTGTGGGATGCAAATGGACTTATAAACTAAAAAAAGATGCTAATGGTAACATATCCAGATATAAAGCTAGGTTGGTCGCAAGGGGGTTCTCACAGCAGTATGGCTTTGATTTCAATGAAACATTTTCCCCAGTAGTCAAACCCACAACCATAAGAATTGTCCAAACTATTGCCTTACACTATGGCTGGAATATAAGACAACTGGATGTGTGTAATGCATTCTTAAATGGTGAACTAAATGAGGAAGTCTATATGCAGCAACTAATTAGATATGTAAGCAAAGGAAAAGAAAATTATGTATGTAAACTTCAGAAGGCCATATATGGGTTAAAACAAGCTTTAAGAGCTTGGTACATGATGTGGAAGAATACTCTTGCAAAACTTGGGTACAAGGCAACCATACCAAACTACTCTCTGTACACTAAAATTACTGACAAATGTACTACATACATTCTGGTTTACGTTGATGACATTTTAGTAACAGGGAGTGACATGACATAAATTAATGGGGTGATACATCAACTTGATCAAATCTTCGCCATCAAAGATATGGAAGAAGTTAACTGTTTCCTAGGCATACAAGTTCAAAGGAAATAAAAATCAGAAATTTTCCTTTCTCAAAAGAAATACATTTCAGAAAATTTATCAAGAGCAAACATGGACAGTGCAAAGCCTATTTCCACTCCTGTTACTAGCAACCTAAGACTCTCCAAGAGTGATAGTGAATCTATTGAAAACTACAAGTAATATCGCAACACAGTTGAGGTATTACAATACTTAACTATAATAAGACCAGAGATTTGTTTCAGCGTCAATAAAGTTTGTTAATTCATGGAAAATCCTTGAACAAACACTGAATTGCAGTTAAACGCATTTTACGCTACTTAAGAGGTACCCTAGAGCATGGCCTAACATTAAAAGCAAGTGCAAACATTAATCTAAACACTAATAATGATGCTGACTGGGCAAATGATCCAGATGACCGGAGATCAACATCTGGTTACTGCCTGTTCATGGGATCAAACCCCATATCCTGGTGCACGAAGAAACAACCCACAATATCTCGATCGAGTACTGAAGCTGAATACAGGCCATAGCCTCTGCCACTGCTGAGATTATCTGGGTGGAAGCCCTAATCAAAGAATTAGGGTTGCAATTGACGAAGAAGACAATGCTCTGGTGTGACAACAAGATCATGGTGCACAATTGGTGAACCCAATCCAACATTTGAGGAAAAAAACACATGGAGATAGACCTCCATTTTGTTAGAGAAAGGACCGAAGCTGGGAAACTGTAGATTAATCATGCCCTTGCTTTCTATTAAAAAAGGCAGACATTTTGACTAAAGCCTAATTGTGAAACAATGTTGAGAGATTAAGGAAGGAACTTAGGGTTTTTGATGGCGGCGTTGAAAAGTTGAAGACAAAAACCTAGTTCATTTTGGGAAGGGGTATTGAAGGTTTCACAGCCATTGATTAAGTCTTATTACAAAATGAACGCTTTGCCTTTGGACTTATGTACAATATTTTGGGCCTTATCTGTTTTAGCCCATTGTTTCATATCTGTTATATTAACTTATGCAGATCTTTGTACAATAGTTATTCAAATATATTACATCTGAATACAAAAAAATTATTCTCTTAAATTACATTTCTTATAGTTACTCACAACCTCAATGCACACGTACATAACACACTACTTGCATTTTAAGCAATTTAGCACTCATATAACTCAATTTTCATTTTAAGACCAATATTCAACAAATATTTATCTCTAATTTTAAGACCAATGCTAATACCTTCTCATCGACACCTAATATTTTAGCATATATATATATATATATATGTATGTATGTATGTATGTATATACCTAATATTTCCGCATATATATATATATGTTATTTTCCTAAGCTATTAGAATGAATGTAGGGGGAAATAGATTCGCTTGCATACGGTAACATCTATATTTTGACCATAGATAGGTATTTAATTTTTCATCAACATTACCGCCACTTTATAGTTACTACAGTTGATTAAGAATATTCTCACTGCCTAACCGAGAATAAAATTTTCCCATTCCACTTACTATACACGGACATGAAGATTTTTTATGGACAAATAAGTATAAGTTACTACCTCCCAATAAGTCATTTCCCATTTTTACAAATTCAGACGATTGATTTACAAAGTAAATATTTTCTAAACTATTATTTTGACATTAACTAAGTCCTGAACTCAGCAACCCAACACAACCTCAGGGGTTCCACAACAACAATATGTTGACCCAGTTCAAAGTAAATAAACTAACATTGGACTCATTGTTCGGCTGTTTTAATTTGTTTTATAAGTTTCTCTCTTTACAATTTGGTATTTTATATCATGTTGTTTTCTAATTCAACATAACTTACGGTCTTCCAATTCAATTGCTTGCAAAAAATACTTGTCATACACATTCGTAATGTCTATCCAAAATGTAGTACTTCTATGCAACTTCGATTCATAGTACTCAGTGCATATTACTGAGTAAAAAACAGTGAACGCTTCATCTAAGTATCACAACTTTATGTTAACATTATGATTAAAAAAAGCTTTCGATTTTCGGTCAAAATGGTTTCAGTTATTACATATCAAGTTTTTGTTCATGTAATTATCATTGAGTTGCACACTAAATGGGAAAAACACTGACATTACTATTTCAAATACAGACTTTGAAACATACAATATTATCTTCATGAATGAATTTCTTAGTACTACAGCTACAACATACATTTTTATAACTTATACACCTCTAACTTCCTTGCTACAACCTAATAAAATGAACTACCATTATATAATGACTGGCTAAACGAAAAGAAATGATATTGGACTATCCCAAGTATGTAGCACAGATTCACCCTATTATATCTTGAAAACTTGAATACATATCACTTATAGTCTTATCTAGTTTCATTTTAAAATTTTAAAACCGATTATTTAGCATAAATAATTTACTTTATTTAACTTTATTTGTACCTATGGGTGTAACTTTTAAAGAATGCCAAATATCATTAATTTGCAGCAATACACATGCTAACTCTATCAAATTAATTTTTACCTAGTGTACAAAATAACATGCTCATATCTTTAACAGTACCAGCGATTTCTATTTTGGCTGAAAATTGTGAAAAATCAGTAGTAGGTATAATATATTCTTGTTATATGTAATATTCCATGTGCCAAATCCATGTAAATTTTGATCCTAGTTGACTAACAATTGTAATTTAATTAAATCATCAAACAATGATGTTCATGTAGTAGATTAAGCAAACACGCACCATGAAGTTGTTCCAATAATTAACCAATCCGCTCGAGGTACCATTGAAAGATTTTCCTAGAAAGGGTTGCATTCATAGAAGTATATCGAGTGGGGATGTAACGTCCCGCCAATTTGACCACTTCAAATTGGTGATTAAACCAACTTAAAACGTCCAAACTGACGGAGCGTATTTAGCTTACAGAGTTTAGAAACAGAATCAACACAGAGAATACAGGATAATAAATAATACAGTATGAGATATAAAAATAAAACTTTCATTTATAAATCATGATTTTTGAATACAAGGATTTTTCTACAGCGGAAAATAAAATATACTTTGAATACAAGAAAATCTTTACTGTATAAATCTTCAGAGCACGCCAGCTTGGAATCCCCATCTTCGTCGATCTTCGAATCCTGACTGAAATCTTTAAATCTGAAATGCTCAGGGTCTGACTCGAGCATCCCATGCAAAACATAAAAATACTCGAGTCAGGATTAATCAAAGTTCAAGTAAATTGATTTCAATAGAAACTGAATATAAAATGGTTAATTCTAACTTCGAATGTGTCTAACGAATAACGTACAGTGGCATGAAGAGTAGAGCAAACTAAGATCTCACAAATAGTATTTGCGGTTTTAATCAATCAGGTGCTCACCTTACAATTTGACAAAGACCATAGCATTATCAAGGAAGCATCACATATACATCATGGGAGGCACTTACAACATGGCATCAGATTTGCGCAGGGTACATACATGAAGGGGCCAGGTCATACTCAACATGTGCCCAAGTGAAGCAATAACTCACAAGAGATGTACGACAATAGCAAACAAATATATATGAAGCAATACAAGTCCGTATTGGTCGAGCAACAGTTCAGCGAACATAGAGACAAAGGGTAAGTGATTACAAAATGGTGCAAAACTCAAGTTTGAAGTGGCTAAGGCTACTGCAATGTCCAGTGTTTGTTAAGCAACATTTCAAGTCTATATTGGTCAAGTAATTCAAGTTTGTTGCTGGTCACTAGTTGACAGTTCCCAGGCAAACCCATCATGTATGCATTCAAGTCCATACATATAAGCTACACAACGCAGGTAACAATTACATTACAGCCAAATAAAAGTGGCCAAATCATCAAGTTTATTTCTGTAGTTAAATGTGCTAAATATGCTGGTCGATACACAATTAAAATGAGGCCACATTCAGTTAAAATGACATTCATTGTTTAGGCTTCCCAACTGGCCCGGGTGCAAGCAAATTCAATAATTTAAAATGTATGGCATAATCACTGTATACATGAAATAAACCCAGTCCAGTGTAAAACCAAGTACGGGATATCAAAGAACATCAATATATGAGCAGTAAGGGTGTGAGTCAAGAAAAACACTAATCTTATAAATGCAACAGTAAACTGGATGCATACTTAGGTTGAGCAAGGTTTAATTACCATTATTATTATTTTTGTGTGTATGTTTTTACCCTACACATCTAACCAGCTCGATCTAATGTATTCAAAATGCATGGTATATAATATGTTTGTCTACCCAACAAGAACAGTTTAAATGGGGAAAAGGGGAGGGTTTTTCTCACTTAAAAGTACTCTGTTCTTTCTGGGTTTTGACGTAAGATTGATTTACATAGATACCATCCATTCAGACACATGCATATTCATATATTACTGCATCACACTCCAAAATCAGTACTCGATTTAGTGGGTTAAAATTGGAGTTACTTACAAATTTTACTACCTTTATGATATTAACATTTACTGAGCAAATAACAAACCATTTATGCAAACAATTTCTGATTACTCAAATCAAATGCCTACACTTGTATATAATGGTCAACTAGTGCAAGTATAAACATTTCTGTAGTAGAACAAGCAGGTGTGTGTGCTCGGATAAAACAATAACCAACATGTAAGTGTATAATCAAACAGTTGAAAGGAGTTCAATAACCATGATGCAACTATTATTAGTTGGTGTAAAATTGGGAATGACCAGTGTTTTAGCAAGATCAAGAATAACATCCAGAAAATTTATCAGCACCAATATCCATACACAAACAAGAATCACGACATGGTACACGAAACCACTAGCATTAACTATTATACCCAATTAAAATTGAAATCAAATACTTGAAATAGGATTAATCGCGAGTGAGATAGCTCACCTTATGACAATGTTTCGGATGAAGGCTGTGGCTCGATGTGGTGGCTTGCGAAGGCACGGTGAAGGCTTGGCCTTGGACTGGATAAAGGCGGCGACTTTTGACCCAAATGAAGATGGCGATGCTTAATTGGCAAAAAGGAAGGACTTCAGCAATAACGGGGATCGTGGCGATGTAGTGAAACTTCGATAGGGTTGCGGCGGAGCTGTGGGGCCTCGATAGTGTAGATCGGTGGTGTGATTTAAAGGAAAGAGGAGGGAGATGACAATGGAAGGGCTTCGGCCATTATAAATCGAAAAGGGGAAAACATGATTTAACTTTGGAAAAGGAAGACTTGATTTTTTTTTTTTGCTGAAGAAGAATGAACGGAAAGGTGATTTTTATATAGAAGAGAACCGTGGGGTGCAAGGCATCGAAGTAGGTTGAATTGAGGGAAGGTGCTTTCTGGGTACGAAAATATTTGGACTGAAGGAATCAAAAATAGCACCATTGAACCCTGGAAATTTATTTCTACCGCAAATTACGTTAATGTTTTATTGTTGTTCCTTCACGAACTTCGATCGCAACGAATTTTGATGTGTTGCTACGTCCCAGTAAAATTTTATTAAATCGAATTTCGACCTTGTTTGCACTACGTCGAAAACTTTTATTTTTAAATTATTTATTCGTTTATCAATTTTATTCGGTTTGTTTAATAACAACTCGGTTTGATTCTAATTTGAAACAAAAAAATTTCATTTTCTTTATATATACAAATACGTACATATCTTCGCCAATTCTCATATAATTACAGAAGTAAATTTCCCAATTTGTTTAACTACGTTATGTTTCAAATTTAAAAATATATAATTTCAATCGAATTCCAATTCAAATCCAAATATTCAATTCAAATATGCAACAACAATATTTGATTCATAACTGCCCATTCTGAATTCAATATTCAATTCATACTCCAAAATCATCTATTTGATTTTAAATTTTTGACTCAAGTATTAATATAACATTGGTTATTAATAGTCCTATCTTTAGCTAACATCATTTCAAATTGTCCAAATTTCCGGGTCGTTACATTCTTCCCCCCTTTAAAACTTTTCGTCCTCGAAAAGGAGAGATCGTCAGGGTTATACCAACGTATGCTTCAAATTCCCATATTCGTGGGTAATTTCTCCACAACTTATTATCGACCTTCTTTGTTTAGTTATCATATCCGATTAACTCGGAAAAAATCAAATTCTTCCCAAATTAATCCCTTCTCCCAATATTTTACTTATCCATCGTTTCACAAGTTCAATCACATCTCCATATATTCAGTCTATTAATCTTCTCCTTTTTGAAGAGTGTGATTATCATTTTCCTTTCAAGTTACAAATTTCCGACTTGGAAATATCCAAAATTTAAAATATTTGTATTATTACTTCGAAATTCTTTTCTTAGCTTAATTAGTTAGATATATTTTGATTTCAAAATTATCGATTTGAAAGTATTTGATAACTCGAAGTTTGACAAGTCTATTGTCATTCTCACAGATATTAGGCATACGCTGGCCAGGCGCATGACTAAAATCTCCAAGTACTAAATATTCTTGCTTCAACTCACAAGTGAAAATATTTCAAAAATTCTTTTAAAAACAGATACGGAAAGTACCAATGTGTTATTGATATGTTGATTGTTCATGAATCGCAGATACACAATGGTTTCGTCTGGATCCCCCAGAAAACATCCGTATCCGTAGGAAATCACTTCCCTGCGAATTTCGTCCTGGACAGATCAACGGAAGGTATTTTAAAAATCAAAAGACATTCTGAGATCACTGAGCGTTGATTGCCCTGTCTCAGAATCACGGAAACAATCAAGGAATTATGAAGATACTTCAAGTCACGAGGACAAAACAAGTCCCAAAGACAAATCAGGTCACGAAGACCAATCAAGTCACGAAGACTAACTGCTGCATTAAACAGGTGGCTCACTATTACTTAGATATCTCAGTGGACCGCAGGTACACAATGGTTACGCCTGGGTTCCCCAGGAAACATCCATACCCGTAAGATTTCGCAGCTCTGCGGATTTCGCCCTCACAATTCGACTGTAGATCGCAGCAGTCACAATGGTTACGCTTGGTTCCCCCAAGAAACATCTGTCCGCCATAGGCTATCTGCAGCCCTGCGAATTTCGCTACACGATCGAATTCCCACGACTCTAGATCGCAGCGATCACAATGGTTACGCCTGATTCCCTCAAGAAACATCCGACCGCCGTAGGCTATCTGCAGCCCTGCGAATTACGCTAGCAGTCGTGCTCAATGGCAACTCATGAGTTTTATGTCCGGACAACCTACCGCCACCAGCAGCACTGCAGATTGCGCTATCTGCAGTCCTTTTACATAAGCTCGAAATTCAAAGAAGAAGGATGGTACTTCCCTTATCTTGACTTGAAAACATATAATACTATATACATATAGTATCTAATTCTCATACTTTTCATAATTCATACTTTACATAAAATTCTCTTTCCAAATCAAACATCTCATCCTTATATAAATTCTGTTATATAAGACTTTATTTCAAACTGATTATATCACATTTTTCTCCATATAAGTTTCGAAACTTCTATGCTAAATATCTAAACTCGAACATCCCTCAATTTCCATTCTAATCTTAAAATTTTAGCTTTAAACTCTTAATCAATTCAAATGATTGATTGATATCACTTCAAACTCGGCTTTCTGAATCCACTGGCTATAAACCAAATTTTTCTTTCAATTTCTAATTATAAAATTCATCACTTCATCAACATCTTTATTTGCTCAAAACTCCGGATTTTTTCTTCTTATCACAAATTTTTCCTTCACGCATTATCACTTCTTCACATTCATACTTCGACCGTCAATTAGTAAGCGAACAACTTCCTAAGTATCAACCCCCAAGGCCGAAACCAACATCAGATCAACACTCAGAAAGTCATCCAACTTGATTAATCTCCGGTTAGTTTCCACTTTCTTAACTTCACCTTCTTATCAAATTATTTCTCACGTAACTCTCGAATTCAGTTTACGAACCTACTTTTATGAAAACCATTTGTTATAACAATATTATTATAATTTCTACTCAGAAATATTTCACTTTTAAGATTTCAAATAACCTTATAAAAATAAGATTAAACCATTAATAGCAACTTCATAGAGTTCAAAAATTTTCATAACCATTCCATTCAAATAATTATACATAGTCTTTTTGTTCTATTCAAAATACCTACATAGGAGTTTTAGAATTACACGATAGTATTACGAAACAGAGCTAACTTAACTAGGATTCACAATCTTCGATGATTTTCTGCTTTTCGATCGATGATCCACATCTTTGCGTAAACTACTTTCACGATATTCATGGTTCTGGAGTCTCCACAAAAAGATTTGTGCATTCCTCATCCACATGACCCCACTCCTTGCAGCTCTTACAATAATACGAGATGGAGCCATCTTTATCTACATACTTCACCGTTTTCTCTCTAGCGGAGCGCAATATTGTCTGTCTTCCTTGTTGTCTCTCGGAACAATTTCGAGCTATATGTCCAACTTGCTTACAATGATAGCAAGTGATTGGTTCCTCAGACGTCTCAGCAATGGCAGGCCTCTTCTTCCTCACTTTGAGACAACGACTGGGAAAATGTCCCTTCTTTCTACATTTAAAACAGAAAATATTGGGTCGATAAATTTTTCCTTCTTTCTTCTTTCCCTTATCTCTCTCTCCGCACGTAGCCGCATAATGTCCCTTTTTCTGACATCTGTAACAAATGACATTGTCATAGGGGCCGGCTGTCTGTTTTTCCTTAATTCTCTTCTCGTATTCCATCATTACTTCTTCCTTTCTTTTACGTTCTGCCGCTCTTCGTTCTCGACGTGCGGCTTTTTGCTCTTCAGTCCTCACCATTCTGATTTTTCAGAACTCGTTAGTCCCTCACGGTTTTCTGGAAAATATTTCCAATTATCATATTCATATTTTTACAATTTTACGAAATCTCTTATTATTATTGGGAAAACATTTCAATATATTTGCAAATCTTCATTTTCTGACGAAAATGTACTTTATCCTCTTGAAAACATTTCTAAATTCGTAATTTGGATTCAACAGATGTTAAATACAACATCGTTATCCCTACATACTTGTTGACACTTATTAGCTCTCTTCACTTAACCCCTTTTTATTTTATTTCATCAACTTATATTCTTAATTTCAAAATAAACTTCATCGTTTCTTCTTTGAAATGATTTCAAATTTTTCCTTTTCTATTCAAACTGAACTCTTATTTACAATCAACTTCAGTTATCTTTGATACGCTTAACGAAATTAATTCGTTGATTCTCTCCTATCTATACTAGATACCATCCGATGATGGATTCTAGATTCAAATCCTAAGGGAACTTATTGAAGAATAATTCTCGCAAACCTGGATTCGAAGACTTCTGAAGACTGGGGATTCCGAACAAAATTTTAAATCTCAAAATAAATTTTTATTTCCGCTGTATTAATTTCAAAACACTAGTTTCAAAATATTTGATATTTCAAAATAATTATTTTCCAAAATCGCTTTATTTTCAAGATCCGTTTTAAACTCAATAAGCTAAGCTTTGAATAAACCAAAGCTCTGATACCACTGTAACGACCACGAGATTCGAGTAGGCTTTTCAACCATCCTCTCCTCCCTCGGCACTGGGCTAACCTCCCAGCGTGGCTTACAGAGATACCTCAGAACTGCTTTTACGGCCAGCCTCTCGACTCGACCAACCCACATTGTCGGGAGATGTAGGGGTAAGAGTCTCCCGTTCGCCACCAAACGCGAAGCGAGAACCCCCTATCATCCGTACCAATTAAGCAACCAGCTCTGATACCACTGTAACGTCCCGCCAATTTGACCACTTCAAATTGGTGATTAAACCAACTTAAAACGTCCAAACTGACGGAGCGTATTTAGCTTACAGAGTTTAGAAACAGAATCAACACAGAGAATACAGGATAATAAATAATACAGTATGAGATATAAAAATAAAACTTTCATTTATAAATCATGATTTTTGAATACAAGGATTTTTCTACAGCGGAAAATAAAATATACTTTGAATACAAGAAAATCTTTACTGTATAAATCTTCAGAGCACGCCAGCTTGGAATCCCCATCTTCGTCGATCTTCGAATCCTGACTGAAATCTTTAAATCTGAAATGCTCAGGGTCTGACTCGAGCATCCCATGCAAAACATAAAAATACTCGAGTCAGGATTAATCAAAGTTCAAGTAAATTGATTTCAATAGAAACTGAATATAAAATGGTTAATTCTAACTTCGAATGTGTCTAACGAATAACGTACAGTGGCATGAAGAGTAGAGCAAACTAAGATCTCACAAATAGTATTTGCGGTTTTAATCAATCAGGTGCTCACCTTACAATTTGACAAAGACCATAGCATTATCAAGGAAGCATCACATATACATCATGGGAGGCACTTACAACATGGCATCAGATTTGCGCAGGGTACATACATGAAGGGGCCAGGTCATACTCAACATGTGCCCAAGTGAAGCAATAACTCACAAGAGATGTACGACAATAGCAAACAAATATATATGAAGCAATACAAGTCCGTATTGGTCGAGCAACAGTTCAGCGAACATAGAGACAAAGGGTAAGTGATTACAAAATGGTGCAAAACTCAAGTTTGAAGTGGCTAAGGCTACTGCAATGTCCAGTGTTTGTTAAGCAACATTTCAAGTCTATATTGGTCAAGTAATTCAAGTTTGTTGCTGGTCACTAGTTGACAGTTCCCAGGCAAACCCATCATGTATGCATTCAAGTCCATACATATAAGCTACACAACGCAGGTAACAATTACATTACAGCCAAATAAAAGTGGCCAAATCATCAAGTTTATTTCTGTAGTTAAATGTGCTAAATATGCTGGTCGATACACAATTAAAATGAGGCCACATTCAGTTAAAATGACATTCATTGTTTAGGCTTCCCAACTGGCCCGGGTGCAAGCAAATTCAATAATTTAAAATGTATGGCATAATCACTGTATACATGAAATAAACCCAGTCCAGTGTAAAACCAAGTACGGGATATCAAAGAACATCAATATATGAGCAGTAAGGGTGTGAGTCAAGAAAAACACTAATCTTATAAATGCAACAGTAAACTGGATGCATACTTAGGTTGAGCAAGGTTTAATTACCATTATTATTATTTTTGTGTGTATGTTTTTACCCTACACATCTAACCAGCTCGATCTAATGTATTCAAAATGCATGGTATATAATATGTTTGTCTACCCAACAAGAACAGTTTAAATGGGGAAAAGGGGAGGGTTTTTCTCACTTAAAAGTACTCTGTTCTTTCTGGGTTTTGACGTAAGATTGATTTACATAGATACCATCCATTCAGACACATGCATATTCATATATTACTGCATCACACTCCAAAATCAGTACTCGATTTAGTGGGTTAAAATTGGAGTTACTTACAAATTTTACTACCTTTATGATATTAACATTTACTGAGCAAATAACAAACCATTTATGCAAACAATTTCTGATTACTCAAATCAAATGCCTACACTTGTATATAATGGTCAACTAGTGCAAGTATAAACATTTCTGTAGTAGAACAAGCAGGTGTGTGTGCTCGGATAAAACAATAACCAACATGTAAGTGTATAATCAAACAGTTGAAAGGAGTTCAATAACCATGATGCAACTATTATTAGTTGGTGTAAAATTGGGAATGACCAGTGTTTTAGCAAGATCAAGAATAACATCCAGAAAATTTATCAGCACCAATATCCATACACAAACAAGAATCACGACATGGTACACGAAACCACTAGCATTAACTATTATACCCAATTAAAATTGAAATCAAATACTTGAAATAGGATTAATCGCGAGTGAGATAGCTCACCTTATGACAATGTTTCGGATGAAGGCTGTGGCTCGATGTGGTGGCTTGCGAAGGCACGGTGAAGGCTTGGCCTTGGACTGGATAAAGGCGGCGACTTTTGACCCAAATGAAGATGGCGATGCTTAATTGGCAAAAAGGAAGGACTTCAGCAATAACGGGGATCGTGGCGATGTAGTGAAACTTCGATAGGGTTGCGGCGGAGCTGTGGGGCCTCGATAGTGTAGATCGGTGGTGTGATTTAAAGGAAAGAGGAGGGAGATGACAATGGAAGGGCTTCGGCCATTATAAATCGAAAAGGGGAAAACATGATTTAACTTTGGAAAAGGAAGACTTGATTTTTTTTTTTTGCTGAAGAAGAATGAACGGAAAGGTGATTTTTATATAGAAGAGAACCGTGGGGTGCAAGGCATCGAAGTAGGTTGAATTGAGGGAAGGTGCTTTCTGGGTACGAAAATATTTGGACTGAAGGAATCAAAAATAGCACCATTGAACCCTGGAAATTTATTTCTACCGCAAATTACGTTAATGTTTTATTGTTGTTCCTTCACGAACTTCGATCGCAACGAATTTTGATGTGTTGCTACGTCCCAGTAAAATTTTATTAAATCGAATTTCGACCTTGTTTGCACTACGTCGAAAACTTTTATTTTTAAATTATTTATTCGTTTATCAATTTTATTCGGTTTGTTTAATAACAACTCGGTTTGATTCTAATTTGAAACAAAAAAATTTCATTTTCTTTATATATACAAATACGTACATATCTTCGCCAATTCTCATATAATTACAGAAGTAAATTTCCCAATTTGTTTAACTACGTTATGTTTCAAATTTAAAAATATATAATTTCAATCGAATTCCAATTCAAATCCAAATATTCAATTCAAATATGCAACAACAATATTTGATTCATAACTGCCCATTCTGAATTCAATATTCAATTCATACTCCAAAATCATCTATTTGATTTTAAATTTTTGACTCAAGTATTAATATAACATTGGTTATTAATAGTCCTATCTTTAGCTAACATCATTTCAAATTGTCCAAATTTCCGGGTCGTTACAGGGGAGCACCTATATTATTCGCGACAAAAGTGGATTGTTCCCTTAGAACGTGTCTTGATTATCGTAAGATGAACAAGGTGATGAGGAAGAACAAGTACCTGCTTTTGTGAATTGATTACTTTTTGGAACAGCTTTATGGTGCTAAGGTGTTTTCTCAATTAGATCTTACAACTGGAGTTTACAAGCTTTGAGTGGCCAGAGAGAATGTGTTAATAACTGCATTTTGAACGCCATTTGGATTTATAAGTGGGTGGATATGCCATTTATCTTCAGCAAAGTAAGTCATTTATTATTCATATTACTATAAATTATCAAATAACTTTTTACAGTTATAAGATGCCCTTGCTGTGATACCAAATGAATATGACTTAGTATCGTGTAGTATAGATAATTTATATACATAAATGCAGATAATAGTGGGTAAAGTATAGATCATACCAGTAATTTTAATACTAGTTAGGATTTCCCATCCTACTTCAAGTCTCATATTTTTTTCAAAATTTTCACTAACTAACACCCTCATTTAGCCCGAGGAATATGCACCTGAGAAGCCGGACATGATTTCACTTACACTTGCCTGAGCAGCCGAATGGGACTTCAACCTTGCTTTAGTTACACTACAGGACTTAGGATGTAGGAGTACTTGTTTTTCTGAGCATGTTATTCTTAATACAACACGAATTTATCAATTGTAGTACACCCTTTTGGTAATTTTCTCTTCAAGTAGAATATTCATATTTGTGTGTTCATGAAGATATGAAAGATATAGAATGCTTTTAGAATATTAAAATGAATGTGTAATTTCTAAAATATAAGTAATGAAAGAAAATAATTCAAAGAATTCAAGATTAGGAGAATAGAATGAGAACTGAGTTATTTGATCATCAATCTCATATGTGTTTGTAGGCATTGTAGAGTTGAAACCCTCTATAAAAAACTTTGATTAAAATAAATGGTTAGAATTCTTCTTGGAAGAGATATTCTTTGTTGAAGATAGCCGTCTCTTCAGGAAATTTAAATTTCGATAATCATATAATATTCAGTCGACCAAATAAACATAGCTAGTCGATTGAATTGATTAAATTCGAACAAAAAAGGTCTCTTATATTAGTTAACTTAATCAATGATTAGTCGATTTTTCATGAAATTTAGTTGATTGATATAAGATGTATATGATTATTTGTGTATTTGCATAGGTACAATCGATTGGGGGAGGTATTTCAATTGACCGACCCTGTTGTAAATTTAATATTAACCATTTTTAGGATCTTGATCATACTCTTAATTACAAATCATAATGACATACTTGTAGACGTCACCGATTGAGAAAAAGGTAAAAGGCGTAGATCTGCAAGTGGAAGATCTGGATATCGTAGATCTGGAGTTTTCCTTCTCTCTCTTAGCCTTACTTTAGTTTGTGACATTTTGAGATAACCCTAACGATGAATATTGGGTTATATTTATAGGCACGGAGAGGGGCCAAAATCCTCTAAAGGTATAATCTCAACCATTCATCAAGGTTAATCATTAATAAATAATATCTTTATTTTAATAGAATTATATCTTCTAATTGCAAGCTTATCCTATCAAATCAACAATTCCATAAATAACCTTTTTGTTATATGGAATTATATCTTCTTATTGCAGTCTTATCCTATCAAATCAACAATTCCATATACAACATTATTTTTTATATGGACCACATAATGGGATGTTCATTATTTCTTACATTCTCCCATTTAGCCTATATGACATGCTTTAATGGTCATATAGGAACAAACATAAGGCATACATAAATTTTGAAGTGATATTTTGATAAATTTTTCTTAATTACACTTAGTCGATTTGAATCATCAATTAGGATCTTGATCATACTCTTATTTACAAAACAAATTGTTGGTTTCCTGTAATAAGCTAAGGTCACTGCTTGCTATCAAGATACCATCAAAATATGGAACCAGAAATGCAAACTTGCTCCCATTGATCTTCAAGAACATGCATTGGTCAACCATGTTTTCAATGAACCCAAAGGTAGTAATGATATCATAAAACTTAAGGTACCATTGCCAAGAAGCTTGCTTTAGTCGATATAACAACTTTTTTAACAAATAGACCATGTTTTCCTTTCCATCTATAATGAACCCTACTGGCTGAGCCGTATAGACTTCTTCTTTTAAACTCTCATTCATAAAATCCATTTTCATATCCGTTTGATGTAAATCTAAAGTCAAAATGAGTTACTGAAGCCATAATGATCCATAGAGAATCCTGCTTTTGGAACCAGAGAGGTCTCATTATAATCGGTTCCCTCTTTTTGATGGAACCTTTTAGCCATAATTATGTCGTTCGATTTTACTAAGAGAGTCACGTTTAGTCATATCGACCCACTTATAACCGACTTTCTTATGTCCTTCTCGTAAATCAACCAACTCCCAAACTTTATTTGCAACCATAACAAGCATGGTATAAATTCATTTTTCATGATCCTCACTTTTCATGGATTATGAATACGTAGCTGGATCTTTTTCCAATCTGATGTTAAATTCACCATTCCTGCAAGTGTACCATATAATCATCTGAAATAGCTAGACTTCATGTCTTGTAGAGCTCCTTAACGCTACCTAAGGTGCTGCATTCACATTCGGTTCAATGGCGATAGTCCCATGATGAAGTGCATGATCATTGACAATTGGCTTTACATTATTGACTGGGCCAACGACATTAGGTAACACAATGTCAGTCGAAATTAAGGACAAAGGAATTGATATTGCTGCATGAACCTCTCTGATGACTGCTTTTTTACTTGGTCACTCCTACTAACTTTGTTATTCTCAAGGAATTTAGCATGACCAGTTTCCACAATTCTGTTATTATGATTAGGACAATAAAATTTATACCATTTTGATCTTCTGGGTACCCAATAATAAATCCACTGATGGTTATGGATTGAGTTTCTTCTCAGGTGGACTATAAATGTGTTCCTCTGCTGGACATCCCCAACAAGTAAATGTCTTAAATTTGGGTTTCCATCATTTTCACACTCAAAAGGTGTTTAGGAATAGCTTTACTAGGATCTTGATTCAAGGTATACACTATAGCCATAAGGGCACGCATCCACAATGATATGGGCAAGCTTGAATTAATTGTTAGGGATTGCGGAATGGATCGTTAAGGCAAAGCAAACACTAAAGAGGGTTGAATAGTGTTTTTGAGAATTTAAACAAAATCTAAAACTTATATGAACTACTATATGAATCAAACACCACAGAGACAATCACAGACACAGAATCAAACACAAACACAAATCTAAACAAATTTAAAGTGTAAAAAAGGAAATAACACACCGGATTTTACACTGGTTCGGATTGCTCCTACGTCCAGTCCTACACAACGCTGGATTGCGCAGAGTTTTATTACTATATCAATAATTTCACAGCTACAAGGGATACCACCGATTACCCGTCCTTGAATTCACGGCTACAAGGGATATCAACAATTACCCGTCCTTGATTTCACGGCTACAAGGGATACCACCAATTACTTACACAACCCAAACAATTACAAACAACCCTATAACTCTTCAATAACACTTGATTCAAGAGAGTATTGAGTAGAGAGTGAGAAGAGAAGAAGTTTAATGAATACATAATTGAATTCAACAGAGTATAAGTGTAGAAATCATAAAAGTGAGAAGATATAATGGTGTAATGAAAGGTAATGAAGATGGAGAAGAAGAATTATAATAAAATTCGAAATCAGCACCTATTTATAGCATTCGAAAGGTTACGACATTTCTGAACCATCACAAATAGTGGAAACACACTTCCTTTCAATTTTGGAAAAAATGGCAGTTACATGTTGACATGTATATACATGTATGTAGACATATACATGTACAAAATTAAAATTTGAATATTTTTCAAGTGTTTTGATATATATATAATTCTAGAAATTCTTGAATTAAAATATAGTGTTATAAATAAACATTATAAAGTAGAAAATCATATGAAAACATAGATATAAACTATATAAACATATTTATAAAATTATAGAACTTAAAACTATATAAATATAAAGTATATAAAATATAAATAAATAAAACTTATAAAGTGTAGACTTATAAAACTTAAGTTAAAATCAAATTCAAATAGAAAGTAAAATAGAGAAGATAGAGATTGCAGAAAGAATTTGAAAACAAAATTTGAAATTATTTTGAAATTGAACCTGGAGTGCTACTCAGAGTCTTACATAATCTAGACTTTATAACTATATTTATCTTGAACTCTTGAAATCTTGAATACTCATGAGTCTTGAATCATCTCTGAATTTTGAATCTGTAATATCTTTAAACTGTATGGTCTTCAGTAATAATTCCTGTATTTAAATCCTACATATGTATATATATATATATCCTAGACAGAAGTGTTAGTATATATTTTATAATCAATTAATATTGAAATAAGGTTGTTGTCATAAAAACTCCATTCTCCAACATTAATCATCATATTTCTAACCGTCTCTAAAAGTGTATGATTACGTATCTCGGCAACACCATTCATCCATGGTGAACCAAACATTGTGTACCGTGGAACAATTCCTAATTTTTCAAGAAGTTTAACAAAAGGGGCAGGATGTTGTCCTGACTCATCATACTTTCCATAATATTCACAACCTCTATAAGACCTAATGATTTTTGCCTTTTTTACCTAATTGTCTATCAACCACGGTTGTGTAGGATTCTACAACATTTACAGATTAAGATGTGTCATGCAAAAGGTAAAGATAACAATAACGTGAATAATCATCGATGAAGGTAATGAAATATTTTTCTCCATAAAAAGATGGATAATTGAAAGGTCTGCATATGTCTATATGTATAATTTCAAGCAGTTTAATACTTCTTATGGCTCCTTGCTGGGCAGTTGGTATGTTTAGTTTGCTTACCCTTAACGCAATTTACAAACCTCAAGATCTATAAAATCAAGAATCAGATAAGTCCTTCTTTCACTAATGAGTAAACTCTTTCTCTGGATATATGACTGAGTCTTTTATGCCATAAGAATGAAGAATTATCACTTGTCCTACTACGTTTCAAACAAATTTTAGAATGCAAGGTCATATTAAGTAATCCATAAAATGAATTATCAAGATTAAATTGATATAAACCATTAATTAAAATTCCGTAACCTACTAATTCATTGTTTTTAAACAAATTAAAACATCCTCTCACCAGTATATGAAGAAAAACCATCAAGATCAAGTGTAGAGAAGGAAATCAAATTGCGAGAAACTGTAGGAACATAAAGAGTGTTCTTTAAATCTAAATGAAAACCAATACTTAATGCTAAATGAATATTCTCAATGGCTTCTACTGGTGCTTTCATCCTATTTCCCATGAACATGTAGGCTTCATTTAGACTTATGTTTCGGGTTGTAAGGTATCCATGCATCGGGTTTGAAACATGAACATTAGATCCAGAGTCATCCACCAAGTTTAGAATGTGTCCACTCATTTTGCAAAAGTGGCAATTATCATTCTTCTTAGCTTTCTTTGATGTAGGTTGACTGGAGTGGCCGGGAGAACTATTCTAATTGGAGGACCAATCCTTACTGTCCTTCCAGTTTTTCTTTTTGAATTTTTTCTCCTCATTCTCAGTCCATTGCATGTAATTAGAATTAGCAACATGACTGTTTTTCTGCTTAATTCTAGCCTCTACTTGAACTGGCTTATTGGTCAATTGGTTCACATTCCAAGTTTCCATAATGGTGTTATAATGAATCTGGAAAGGAACATACTATGAAGGCAAGGAGTTGAGAATAAATTAGACTAGGAATGAATCCTCTACTTTCATGTCTAATTTGCCCAACTTTGCAACCAGGTTAGTCATCTCAGGTACATGTTGTTGGTACCATCATAAGGGGCAGTAGTTAGTTCATCCATGAGTTTCCCAACAACAACTTTGTCACTAGGCGTAAAGCTTTTAGTGATTATCTATAAGTATTCCTTAACCGCTAAAGTTTCACTTTCTAGAATGGAAAACTTAATGTTGGATGCAGTGGTTAGACGTAGGAATTTCATGCACAGTTCATCGGCTTTAGTCTATGAATTATGGGCAAGTTTCTCATCCTCTGTGGACCCAGCCGTAAGATCAGTCGACTTATCCATTGTAAAACCATAGTTTATCTCTAGTACACCCAAGTAGAACTTAACATGTTATTTCCACTCACTATAATTATTTCCATTTAGTTCCGGAACCAAGTTGATAAAGGAATTAAGTTGGATAGTTTGAGGAACTACAATATTGGAACAATCTCACAATAGTTAAACTTTGGGTTATAAAATATAACATACATGACTAAGGTTTAAACATAAACAAGTAACTTATGGCCTATAATTAAACAATTATGGTATTTGTGGATATCCTGTACATGCTCAATCACACAGATAAGTCATCTACTTAATGGTTATTTTTACTTATGTTGCATAGTCAACCTATGGGTAAAACATCATGCTAAGAATTTAATCAATAATAAATTAATATAAATGTCATATGATAATGAAATCCAATTTACAAGTATTGAACTGTTATCACTTTGGTGATTACGAAAAAAATATAATTTTAATATTGTACTATTGAATGTGTTAATCCCCGTGTTATACAATATAACTGAATATTGACTTCATTATGTTATACATGTCACCAGGATCATAAAAGGAAACAAATTCGCAAAAATTTGCAAAAACATCATATGAGTTTTCGATCACCATAAATCATCATTATAATTGTTGCCGAAAAAGTAGTAAATGCAATTCTTAGGGGTCCAAATGATTGAAAAATACTTTAAAAAACAAAAAATCTTGGCAGAGCTTTGAATTTGATAGATCTAGCTATTTTCAATCAACTATGAAAAATTCATTCAATTCTGACACAAAAGACCTGTTTTGGCTACTAGTGAAGAAACCTAATTTATCGGTAAAAAGGAAAAAACAAACAAAAATTATGTAAAAATAATTATTGCATCATAATCATAATAAATAGGTGAACCACGTAAGACCAAATAATAATATTAACATGTAATTTAAATAAACATGATGAATACATGACATCATAAAAGAATCAAAACAAATAATTGCGAAAACATAATATCAAGATGATTGTACTATGAATTCAAATTAAGAATATGATCTATGACCTTTCTATGATACCACATTAAACAAAATACTGACCATGATTGCATTTTTATTATCTTGATCATACTCTTAATTACAAAACACAAATACATACTTGTAGACATCACAATTGAGGAAGAAGGTAAAAGGATGTAAATCTGTAAGTTGAAGATATGGAGATCATAGATTTAGAGTTTGCCTTCTCTCACTTAGCTTTACTTTACTTTGTGATATTTTGAGATAACCCAAAAGATGAATATTGGGTTGTATTTATGGGAAAATAGAGGAGCCAAAATCCTCTAAAAATATAATCTCAACAGTTCATCATCCTTGATCATTAATAGATAATATCTTTATTTTGATAGGATTATATCTTATAATTGTAATCTTATTTTATCAAATCAACAATTCCATAAATAACCTTATATGTTATATGGAATTACATCTTGCAATTTTATCCTATCAAATCAACAGTTCCAAGAATAACCTTATAATTTGTTATATGGACCACTTAATGAGATGTTCATAATTTCTTACACCTGTTTATTTCATATTCAGTTTTTATGAGTTTATAAAATTGTCTTCATCGAGTGTCATGTATGCATGAACTACTTGAGGAGATATTTTAACATTTCTAAGACATTGGTAACACTTTAATAACATGTAATTATACCATACTTGGAAATTGAGTATTAAGTCTTCTCTTCGTATTTTATCAATATAGATTCAAAAATATAGCTTTTTATATCTTCATTATCTTGTTTTTATGACTATTTTGTTGTTTATCAAAACCTAAGATTCAACAGTAAGTAATAATTGTAATAAAATGATAGCATAGAGATAAAAATGATATGATTCAAAACATGCGTAGCAGCTAATTTATGACATTATTAAAGATATTATTATCCCTCTGGTTGCACTAGAAATTCATCTATTAGTAAAATTAAATCTTCGTTTGTTCCTTCAGCCTTACCCTTGAACTCCTTAGCTGTAGAATTTTAAAACTACATAACTCTACGCCTTGCACCCATATCCAATAATTGCAGAAGAAATTTTTTTTTTTTATGAAGAATTGGCTCCATCCACTTAGTTCTTAAATAACGGATTTTGAATTGAAAAACAAGAATAAAAGAACAAGGTAAAAAAATAAGTAATGCTAATTTACGATGTCGCCTTCTTTTAGTTGGTTAACCTGCGTAATAGTTGCTTAATTTGTACCGCTACATAAAATCTTACAGCTTAAATTAGCAATCAATGCGATAGTTTAAACCTTGTTCTTGGAAAACCTTATTATTCTCTATCTAGCATTTTCAACAATGATAATTTACTCAAATTTACCTCAAAAGTACGACTATAACAACTTACATATGTGAAAACTTAACATAATATAGATCAATGTAGGGATATCAATGGATACTTTTAGATGTCGATAGCGTCATATTCATGTCCGCATCTAAAATCATCTTCGAATGTAGGATTTCAGCATCCGTAGATATGAACGGAAATTAGATAATTATCTAGGCTGCATACGATTGATAAATAATGGAATATAAATGAAATATTCAAGTTTAAGATAACTTTTTTTCATCACTATGATATAAAAATGGAATATTCTTAACAAAAATGATGTTTTCATCACATGGATGGGTAAGGAGCATTCAATTAGACATTTCTATGATTTGTTGAGTTGTGATAAGCCTCTATTTCCTTGGCATAAAAAAATTTGGAATTTGAAGAGCTCGGCCAAAGCCAATTTCCTATTATGGAAAATCAGGTCAAATGCTCTCAATACTAAGGATAAACTTTTCAAAACGGGTGTTATTTCAAAAGATAAATGTGTATTTTGCAGGGCTGAGGCAGAGTGTAATACATATCTATTTTTTAGTGCACTTTTGTATTCCAGATTTGGTGTAGAATACAGGGAATTAATATAGACCTTCTAATATTAGTAGAATCGAATGGCGTAATATATTTAAGGCAACAAGGTGGAAAACTGGAAAAAGCATGCGTCTCTTGAAGATATTGAAGACTTTTGTATATGAAGTGTGGGCAGAAAGGAATAGGAGAATTTTTGGTGGCTCAAAGTTGAATGCACATCAATTGTTAGCAATTATGCATAGAAGGATATTGAGAAAATTAAATACTGGTTGAAGCTAGCGGATGATGATTGTATGAAGACTTTATATTTGTTTGAAGCTTCTTTCTTCTATTGGGTTTTTTGTTGATGAGGTCATATGTCATGCAACGATGAGTTTTTCTGGATTTATTTGTATATCTGTTATTGTTTATTTTTCCTCATTGCTGTATAGTTGAGTAATATTGGGGTGTTGTAAAGTTTTTGTAATCTGTGTTGAGTTTGTAAACCTATGTAATTGTTTTGGTGTAAATATATTTTACTTGCCTTTTAAAAAAGATAAATGTTTTTAAATCCCATGGATCATGAAAAAAATTTAAAAAACTAAGAAAATACGATGATGAAAAATAATTTTGAGCAGTTAATATGCATTTAGCACATATAATGTAAACTTTTAAATTAATAAAATAAAAGATAGATTTCTTTCATTATACTAAAATACACATTGTTTAAGTCTTAAAAAAATGTAACGTCCCGCATTTTTATCGGTTTGTATTTGAATATTTAAATCAGTTTAAATATTGAATTCATAATATAAGTGGATATATATTAATTAAAACGAAGTTGAACATATAAAAATATATATTAAATATAATCGAGCTCATAACGACGTTGCAGTTCGTAATTTAATGTTTTGAACTTCAACTGAGCGTACAGGATCCGTTACAAGTCGAATTTCCTCTAAACAAGAAACGTTCAAATCTGTTGAACTATATCTTTCTAGTGGAAGCGGAAAATAGAGATTTCGTCTTATAGATTGCAAGATTTGTCCAAATCAAATATTTAGATAATCGCTATAGAATCGTTTATCGACCGTAACAGTTTATTCGATATAACTAGATATCGAATTCGAATTTGAACAAGATTCTTTTGAGATGTAGTGATAATTTAATTTTTAGAATTTTACTGTAATTTTTAATTAATTAAATAAGCAACTTTTTATTTGGAGTATTTTGCACCCTATATCAACATTTTGGGGTATCACAATATAAGTCAACCTATCGATATTATTATATTTTTGGGATCATGACACCTCGCTGGACACGACTGTATTTTTATTTCTATCCATAAGCGATTCGTATGTGAGCAAAATTTTATCTGGCTATGGAGTAACGCCAATATCAATATGAGACATGAGAATACATACGTTGCAGACCTCACCATGCCTATACTTTCAAATCCAACATTGATTGTGAAAAGAAAACTCAAGGCCAACCTACCTTAAGGAAATTTTCATATGAACGTGCTATTACTTCATGCTGAAGGGATGCTACAGTTCTCCCCTAGAACACAGGCTACACTAATTCTATAGCCACCGTGCATGTGTTGTTCCATCTTAACCTTAACTATTTAATGCAAAGACCCTATACAACCTAATACTTCACGACTAAGAAAACAAAATGGCTACCGACCTACGGGTTTAGGAATGGACATGATACAGTGACCTAAAACTTATCATCTAAGGCTTATAACCCTATAAATATATACATTGCTTCATCTCATTTCCTTCATTGAGAGATTTAGCTAAAGTTTTCATGGCTTTTAGAATTTCAAACCATTAAACCGTCCTCTTAAAAATCATGATACAAACATATCCGAACTCACCGAACGTCTCTTTTCAACCTCGTACGATTTTGGGAAGGTGCCAAAGCAGTTTCATTTTCAGTGGAGGGTCTTTGCGTAACCAAGGGCTAATTGCGGTGGTTAATAAGGAAGTATATGGAGGAGTTTGTGGTGGTGTTCATTTATGCTTGCGGTGGAGTTGTAGGGACATGGAAGTTGGTTAAAATATGAGGGGAGGTGACCTGAGACTCCTTAGTTCAAGGCGAGCTTGCTGGTGGATCCGTACTGTTGGAGATGGTGGTGTGTGACTGAAGCGCAACAAGGCGGTGGAGTGAACTTCGTCGGAGACGACGGCAGGAGGGTGTGGATGCAGTTTTGAGGGGAGCGGTTTTCATGCAGTAGTGGGATGTTCGAATGTAGGGGATGAGACATTGTACTGTGGTGCATGAATGAGCACGATGTAAAGGGGAAGAAGGAGGTCATGGGGTGTAGAGAGATAGTGATGGGTGTAGGAAATTCTGAAAATGGATCTAATGCTTTGACAGAGGGGGGTTTCACGAAATGATGATGTACATATATGGACGTATTGGAATGTTGAAGTTCGGCCATGGTAATTCACACGTGAGCAACCATTGAAATAAAGAACAAATATATATATATATATATATATATATATATATATATACGGATGCTATTTTTCTCAGCATAGCGTGGAGGAGCGGTTGAACGTCACGTTCTTGATGGAGTACTCGCAGGAGAGGGGGACCATGGTGACAACACGAGTTTGGGTTATGCAAGGGTATGTTTTGATGGTGATGACCGATATTTGAGCTGACATCGTGGAGTAAACATGGAAGCTCAGGAGGTTCTTCGGCCATAGGAGTTTTAGTGTATATAGGAGCAGTGTATACACTGGAGTTGAATAGTAGAAGGGTGAACAAAGTCTGAAGCTATGCGGCTATGATGTGTTGAAGTGGGGGGCTGTAACGTGAGCAGCATAGGGAGTTCTGATAATACAAGAGTGGGTATTAAAAAGTAAAAGAAGATGTGAAGTAACAAGAAGAAGAAAAGAACATTAGCATAGTAAATGAGAGAAACGTGGTTGCACAATTTTGGACAATGAAGGGGACAAGGTAGAAGAGAATGTGAGGAGCAATGCAGTAGTAATTTTTCCGTGATTGTTCATAAAGGAATGGACGAGAACGAGGGTTTCAAAGTTGTGCTATCGGTGAAAACATATACATGGATCAGCTTGAAACGGGGAGTGATTTGGAGCATGTTACAGTTTTGGAAATTAAAGCGCTGGGTATAATCAACGGACGCAAATCGTTATTTAATGGTTAACGTGCGAAGGTGAGTAAACTCACTAACTCTGTTCAATTTAAATATTTTAATTATATTTAAATAATGGTTGAATGCTGTGTGCGATGATTGTTTGGATGATTTACTTGGTTGAAATACACCGTTAATTATATACACCGTCTATTAAACACTGATGTTGTTTAACATTATACCAATATGAAATTAGTATTTATGCCAACTAACGTCCGTGGATGCATGGAAACAGGTTGGAGGGATCCAACTGGATTCCTCAACAATTATATTATTGTTTTTCATATGCAGCATTATATGATGTGATTAATATTGTTGATTGTTGTGTGTTTAGGGTATTGAATAACATTGGCCCTGAAATAACCGGTATTTTAATACCGTAAAAATAGATGAAAATTGATTCGAGTTTAAAACGGAAAAATCTATTGTTTAAATAAGAGTTGAATTTAAAGTAGAATTATATTATTAGCTCGTTTTAGTTTTATTAAAACAAGTTGTTTAATTTATAAACAATATTTAGAAATAAGGTTGAATAATTATTATTAAATAGTTTGGAAACATAGGAATAGACTTTTAAAGGGAAATATGGCAGCGTATTGCATTAGTTATAAAGGGAAACATGGCAGCGTATTGCAGTTGTAACGGATGGGATTTTCGACCCAGAAAATCAACATAAATACACTGTCAATTTCTCGAGCATCGAAAATACCAGGACATTAATAGGAGAATTAAGAGGGTGAGAAAGATAAGATAGAACTAATAGAATAGAAGAAGAAGAAGAACTCACTGAACATCAGAATCAGAGTAATCATGAAACTCACAGCGGAATGAATAAATTTTATTGCAACATAACTTTGAAATACAAATCTGAATTTGTATATATACATACCATATCAGAGTGTAACTCATGTACATCACAGCGGAAATAATCTGTAAATATCTAACGGTGAAAACTCCTGCTTTGAGCTTCTCCAAGTGAATCTGCAAAGCCTGAAACACTTGACTGCCCATACAAATTTGGGCACCCAAGAGTTTAGGGAAAACAAACAAAATAAACTCTGGGTCAGTCATGGGACTGGTGTGAGTAAATTCCAATCATACTATCCAACTTTGAAAATCCTTTTCAAATAAAGGATAATAGTAAGACCAGCCTACACATAAACATGGACGGTTTTTACCTTACTATAATCCAAAATACTTTGATATTAAAACAGTGATATTATGATAATGTCTAAACAAATAATTATACAAGTAGCAGAACGCTTGCATCTCACGTTCCACATGCATATAGTATAAAATCATAAACCGCAGGGCACGTATTGGAGAATGGATTTCAACAGACAAGGTATGAGAGCACCTTCTGAATAGTGTACTCTAGAGGGGATACACTCAGGGTTCAACAAGAACGTCTTGCAACTCGGCCACACATGACCGCTCACTCATTTAGCTTGAGTGTCGCGAATATATTGCCACCACGGTTGTAGGCCATCCAACCATCATCCGAAGATACAGAATCGAAAAGAAGTATAAATATGGATTTTCTCTATATCGGTGACAATACACCCTGCTTGGGGATGACCCAACTAGCCATGCTGCCTAGCCCAACTTTTGTTACTTCCTGGCTGTGAGGCTAGAGGCTACGTCTATCTTCAGAACATCTGATCACCATTCACTTTGAATGTCACATCATCAAATCCATAATCACATATTAATTACACAAATGCACACTGGGTGTAGAATAAAGAGAAATGACATTCTCCCCACCAACTTGGTATATTCGTAAAATCAACGGCATGACCGTTGGAAATACTCTGTCAGACACTCGTCTATACAAGTTGTCCTGGGACTGGACAAACAAAAACACACCATTCTATAACTAGACGATCCTCGCATTTAACTCCGTCTTCAATTATCTTCAGCATATCTAATTCACAACGATTATGCCTATACGGAGTGGTTTTCGGGTAATAACCCAACCAGTCTCTCCGTATTGACAATGATGGTCAAAACACTTCGATAGTCGGTTATTTAACTATCGGAGTTTAAAACAACATCCAATATAATGTATAACTAACATCACACAACCACGGGTACTTTTTATTCAACATTCATTTTTATTATTCGAATTCTCATATCTTACCGGATATTACTATACTCCCGATTTACCCTTTTACACTCTTGGAAAAACATTTCCAGTTATTATAAAACCCTTATTCTTTCATATTCCAAAAAATATACGTTATCAACGTTCGATCCATTATTTTCACATTCTTTATTTCTATACTTGGATAATCTACCCTAGTTATATTGGAAAATATTTCCAATTTCATTTTAACCTTTTAATCGGTCCCACGTTTACTTTTAAAACATTGTTCATTTTGAAATGTGAATACCATCCCTTATTATAGAAATCTGAACACCTTGATCATATAACTATTTATTCACATAATAATCTCCCTTATCTTGTTTACCGAAATCTCTTTCATACTTTTTCACTCCTATTCCTCTTTATAAACTCTGTCTCTAAGTCAACTTCTTATCTAATCGATATCAAGTTTATAACTAAATACTGACTCCTATCCTATTAACATTTATTTGTTTAAACTAAATGTTAATTAGTCTATCGGATTATAATCCCTAAAAATAGTTTACTTTTAATACATTCGACATCATCGAATTCTAGTTACAAATCCTAACGGTTTAATTCTAATCACATTTCGAACATCGAAATGCTGTCATCAGTTTCTAATACGATCCCCTAATTCTTTTTCTAAACTCTTTCTTATATTTCTTTGAACAAACGTCGTTACTTATTACTCTAGAATAAGTGGATTTCAAACCAAACTATTACATTTCCTAGGAAGTGCTGCTATATATAAAAGTCATGCTTAAGTCAAATCAACAGCAGTTAATTTGTCGCTATAGTTCTAAACTTGTCATACGCTGTAATATTCTTTGTTATAACTAATCTTGACATAACAGTCACACTTATCTTATCAACAGCGTTATTTTATCACTATAATTCTAAGATTGGCAATACACTGCCGTATTCCTTTTATACACGTCTTGACATCTCTTTCCGTTACAACTGTTATCGTTCCTCGATAATAGTGAAGCCGTTCAAGTTGGGGTATTCTATTTACCTCTCAGACCTTGATCGACAACGTTCTTATCTTAGAACATATATACGTTCATAACTCTAAACTCCTTATTTCTTATAATATGCATCTAATCGTATTTCTTTGTTTTATTTTGGAATATGGTTTTATAATACCACATCTTTATTTTGAACTCGGCTGTTTTACGATTATTTATATTCCACATTAACTTTTCGCTTTCTCTATTCCACAGTTTTATTGATAACTTCTTAAATTAAAAGGTAATTAAATCTCATTTATTTCTAAACTGTTTTCATTAGATTAATTAAAGGCCAATTAATCTAATAATCATTTTCCCAATAACAGTTTATTAAATCAACTTCATTTCATCAGTAAATTCGTTAACTGATCTTGATTACTTCTCATTAGATTAATATAATAAATCTAATAATATTTATAAAATTGTTTATCTTAAATATAATTATCCAAATATTTAATCGTCGGATAATTTCTGCTTTATAAACTTATTTAAATATCAACAAATCGTTTTTATTTATTTTATAAAAACGAACTCTAAAATACTGGTTTATAATAGAACTTCTATTATAAATTTAAATCTTCTTTTTAATTATAAAAATAAAGTTTTTATAATTAACCTCGTTGATTTGCCTGACGGCCAATCAACTCCTTAACAAAACGATGGTTTTACGGTCGACTGTTATCACTTTCTAAATTGATATCGTTTATTGATTTATCGAAACAGATGTTGAA
This sequence comes from Allium sativum, assembly GCA_030737875.1. Lineage (NCBI taxonomy): Eukaryota > Viridiplantae > Streptophyta > Magnoliopsida > Asparagales > Amaryllidaceae > Allium > Allium sativum. Next base: position 963,664,639 of record CM060916.1, read on the forward strand.
TTTTCCGTTCAACATCAATATTCACATGGGGTTTTAAATATAATTCAGGTTCATACAAAACAAACAGTACATATAATTATCAAGGAATCCGGTCGGATTCCTCCAACCGGTCTCCGCATCCACAGATGTCAGTCAACACAATTTACACTAACTCTATACTAGGGGGTATTCTAATCGATGGAATCAGTGTCCAACCCATGATGTGTACATATGTAACAGTATATAATATTCAACCAAATTAATTGTAATCTACCTAATCGACCATCACACAGCATTCAAACAACATTAAAATATTTTAAAATAAATCAGAGTTAGTGATTTTACTCACCTTGGCGCGTTAACCATTAAAACGATTTGTGTCGGATGTTTAATTCATCATAAGTCGAAACGATCTCCACTGATCGTCGCCACCAGCCCCTAACTCGTCCTGGGAGTCACCCTTCATCACGTATTTGCACATCTCCACTCCCCTACCGTATACATACGTTTTTCTTCTTCAATGAATATGCCGCACCCAATATACACCTTCTCCCCACGTAAAAAGCTTCTGGTCCATACCCATTTATACGTGAATAAACCACTTCTTGCGTTCAACTATCAGGAGGATATCGCACCTTCATTGTTTCTTCCTTGCATGTCTTCATACAGCATGTCTTCCTCCCAGTCCCGTACACCCTTGCTCCACTTCGAAACAGCACCTGACCCTATCCTTGCGCCTTCCTCACTCACAACGTTCAGTTGTAGGAACCCTCGTGCTTTAGTTTTTAAGAACAGTGAAGAGAGAGATTAGTCGTATATGGTTTGAATATATATTTTGAAGCATCACAACCATGAGCTACACGGCATGGCTTCAGCTTGACAGGAGCAAAATGGAGGGATCCCTTAGATTTATGTTTTCTTTTGTTTCGGATTTCTGAAGAAGAACAAGGCCAACTGTGTGTTTATATAGGCGTTCATGCCTTAGCACGCACGTAGTAGCGTTAAGGGGTAGCCGTAGATTAGGGTAAGGTCATTTCTTCCTCCTTAGTGTTTTAATAGTAGGTGTACGTGGGGAAGGCCATACTGCATTAACATAGTGAGGATGTGTTGTGTTTTCAATGTGAGGTTTCATGCTATATTTAGGTGTACTGTGCTTTTTGAGGACACAGGGTGATTAATTTATCAGCTTAGGGTAGCCTTAGTTTGTATAGCTGGCCATGTGCATTTGTATACGGTTTTCAAGAACAAAGCTTTCTATTGCTCAACTGCTAACATGTAAATGATCTTACCATTCGAATGACAAGCTTGCTGTGTTAGTCTATACTAGGGTAATCTGAGTTTTCACTTCAACTATCAGTTCTTGAATGTGAAAGCATAGCTGATGGTGTTTCCTTTTCTTTGCTAGGCTTGCGCTAGAGTTTAGGTGTTGAGCTTTGATACTTTTGTTTTGAATGATATTTAGTAAAAGATTTAAATAATATTCAACACTGTGTAATACATGTTCTGGAATAGACTAACTTGGTGACGTTTCTGGCCGAACTGTACATGTGGCATTTTGAAACACATGTCAAATAGATTGGCCTTTTTAAAGTTCAGATTAGAAAACTTATGATATAATTGGGAATTGAAGTCGTGTTTGAAGATAGAATGTTTGTACCAGTAAGTAAACATTAACGTGACCAAATGGAGGGTATAAGAGTGTCGAACCGTGCCTAGGTACAGCATACCGAACCCCAATACAAAATACTTCATTTACATATGAACCACTGTGGACAGAAATAAAAATACAGTCGTGTCCAGCGAGGTGCCACGATCCCAAAAATATAATAATACCGGTAGATTGATTCATATTTTGAAACCCCGAAATATCGATACAGGGTGCGAAATACTCAAAATAAAAAGTTGCATATTTAATTAATTAAAAGTTACAGTAAAATTCTAAAAATTAAATTATCACTACTTCTCAAAAGAACCTCGTCCAAATTCGAATTCGATATCTAGTTATATCGAATAAATCATTGCGGTCGATATACGCTTCTACAACGACTTTTTTTGAATATTTGATTTGGACATATCTTGCAATCTACACAACGAAATCTTGGTTTTTCACTTCTGTTAGAAAGATACGGTTTAACAGATTCCAACGTTTCTTGTTTCGAAGAAATCCGATTTATAACGAGTCATGTATACTCAGTTGAAGTTTAGAACGTTAAATTACGAACTGCAGCGATATTACGGGCTCGATTATATTTAATATATATTTTTATATGTTCAACTTCGTTTTAATTTATATATAAATCCACTTATATTATAAATCCAATATTTAAACTGATTTAAATATTCAAATACGAACCGAAAAAAATGTGGGACGTTACAACAGTAGTTATAAAAGGGGAATATAACATCATTAGTTATAAAGGGAAATATGGCAGCGTATTGTAGTAGTTATAAAGGGGAATATAGCAGCGTATTGCATAAGTTATAAAGGGAAATAAAGAAGAGTATATAAAAATATGGAAAACTAGAAAGTTAGTATTGAATAAAAGGGCCAGTATTTGTGTTATGTTTGGTTGCACATTTGGATGGATGTTTGTTTTACTTCAATAGTTAAATAACCGACCATCGAAGTGTTTTGACCATCGTTGTCAATAAGGAGAGACCGGTTGGATATATTATCTGAAAACCACTCTGTATAGGCTTAAGCACTGCGAATTAAATTATGCTAAAGATAATTGAAGAAGGAGTGAAATGCAAGGGTCGTCCTGTTCCAGAATAATGCTTCCTCGGTCCTAGGACAACTTGTATGGACGAGTGTCTGACAGAGTATACCTAGAAAATCACCTACGATTGATCTTTAAAAGGTATTACGTTTGGTGGCGGAGGAATTCGTTCCTCTTAACTTTTTATACCCGTGATATTTTTAGAAATCAGTTAGTGAATTGACGGGTTTGACGATGTGACATTCAAAGTGAATGGTGATCAGATGTTCTGAAGATAGACGTAGCCTCTAGCCTCACAACCGGGATATGGCAGAAGTTGGGCTGGGCAGCATGGCTAGTTGGGTCATACCCAAGCAGGGTGTATTGTCACCGATCTAGAGAAAATTCATATTGTTCTTCTTTTTCGATTTTGTATATTCGGATGACGGTTGGATGGCCAACAACCGTGGGTGGCAATATATTCGCGACACTCAAGCTAAATGAGTGAGCGGTCATGTGTGGTCGGGTTGCAAGACGTTCTTGTTGAACCCTGAGTGTATCCCCTCTAGAGTACACTGATCGGAAGGTGCTCCCATACCTTGTCTGTTGGAATCCAATCTCCAATAAGCGCCCTGCGGTTTATGATTTTATACTATGTATGTGGAACGTGAGATGCAAGCGTTCTGCTACTTGGTTATTATATGATTAGACATTATCATAATATCACTGGATTTTGATATCAAAATATTTGGTTTATAGTAAGGTAAAAAAAAACCCTACGTTTATGTGTGGGCTGGTCTTACTATTATCCTTTTGTTTTCAAAGGATTTTCAAAGTTAAACGATATGGTTGGAATTTACTCACACCGGTCCCATGACTGACCCAGAGTTTATTTTGTTTGTTTCCCTAAACTCTTGGGTGCGCAAATTTATACGGACAGTCAAGTGTTTCAGGCTTTGCAGATATACTTGGAGGAGCTCAAAACTAGAGGCTTCACCAATTAGTCATATAGAGATTATTTCCGCTGTGATGTATATGAGTTATACTCTGATATGATATGTAAGTACAAATTCATATTTTGTATTTCAAAGTTATGTATAATACAATTTATTCATTCCGCTATGAGATTCATGTTTACTCTGATTCTATTCAGTTGTGTTCTTCTTCTTCTTCTATTCTATTAGTTCTATCTTATCTTTCTCATCCTCTTATTTCTTTCTATTAGTGATATGAATTTCATGCACTTTGAGTTGAATGTGTAGGATATTAGTCAGCTCAAATTGGTACAGATTTTCGGGCAATTACAAAAAGCAAATGGATAATTTTTTAATGCGGATGTCTTCACATCCGCACCTGCAACCTTTTCTCAATATTGAATATTTATTTATTTATTGAAAATGGATGGATTTTCGATGTTCCGGGTATCATGGCTCTCAAATTGAGGGAATGTTGTTAGGTAGCATAAGTTGACATCATTAAACATTTTTGTTAATTTAGTACAATATTTAAAAAATATTACCGAATTTAAGCAGCCAAAAGATATCATTAAACGCTATAATTTTCCAAAATATAAGAAAATTTATGTTAAACATAGACAATTACATTCATTTTTTGAAGTGTCATTAAAATAGATTATTTTTGCGGCAGTTAAAGTAATTTTTGTATCAAATTTTTTTTTTTCAAAAGCAAATGTTGTAAAAGACTTAATTCATCAACAATGGTTTCAGTAACAGTTGCAAAACTCAAGATGTAAAATGCATTTTTTCTTATAGTGTAGACTATAGTGCACGATGGCAGAAGCATAACAAGATCAACTCCAATATAAGGAGTTCATGTAATAACATTATAGTCCAGGACATCAAACTTGTTCCATGAAAATAATAAATTCCGTCTTAAAGACAATTTAGTGTTCTTAGGTAGTCACTTGAAAGAACATAAATGTGACGACCCCGAACCCCGTACCGACGGTGGCAAGGGCAATCCTTTGGAATATAACACAAAAACAGATAACAGCAGAGCAGAACTAAATAAATATACCAGATAATGAACAATAGAATATACTGGATAAACGTAATCATCAGAGTTACACAGTATACAGGATCATACTTAGTACAAATACATGTCAGCTATACATAAATGTCTACAGCGGAAAACAAACAAAAAATGTACAATAGGATCTGAACAGCATAAAATAGATAAATGATAGAATCCGTATTCAGCTCCAGCTATCCAGAAAGCCAGCTAAAACCTGAATACAAGGCTGCCCATGTAGAAAAAGGGGGCACCCGAGTTTGAAAGTGAAACAAACTACGAGTCAGTCATGGGACTCGTATGAGAAATCTACTCAACACATTCATAATATGGCTAATCACAAGACCACGCCACTTTCGTGGAACGGGCTTACTCCATTGGATTGCCAGTGCTTTAAAACAAATAATTCTTTTAAACATCGCAATGCTTTTTATAAGAATGAAACCATTATAAGACTCAGTTCCCATCACACAATGCAACGCAAACCGGAGGATAGAGTTTTACCTTATAATGGCCAAAATATGCTTGATACGAATAAAAAAAAGCATTTGATATTATTACTAGTGTTTACATGTTTCAAAAACAATTTCAAATCATAACTATCAATCATAGACGACATTAATGCCCCATACCACTATGTCGCCATATATAGGTATACAATCAAAACCGCACAGTCACGTATTTGGAAATTCGATTTCCGTCATGAACCAAGGCAAAAGATAGTCCTTACCGAATTCGAGACTCTCTAGCCCGAGCCTCCGGAACAGCCGCAACTGCCCCTTGGAGCGATAAGGCCGGTCCACACGGAGTGGATTATAGTGCCTGAACAATACGTTTCCCCGCCCTTTGGGGTGTAAATGAGCCAACAAATGACTCCATCGGCTCCACATAGTCATCGATATATCCGAGGCGCCTCACAACAGCAACAACCACATAAGTCAATCTCGTCAGGGCGTGTAAAACCACTGACGCCACTTCTAGCTAGAAAGAAACGCATGTCCTCCCTGAGGTCCTCTCCCGTTTCTGGTTCATACCGGGGTGTGAGGTTCGCGAATTAACCTTAATCACAAAGCTACGACACACAGGCGGGGCTTTGATCAGCACCACAAGACTTTGCTTTTCAACAGAAGCCCTGATCACTGCATCTTAGCATGCCACACAAGCAATTCACGCCATGTAACTGATGGCTATCAATCACACAGAATAAATTCCAATGTCAGACACACTATCCATTTACAAGTCTGTTCTGGGTCTAAACGAAATCAGAGGTACTAAATACCTCGCAAACCCATCGATCTCCACGTACGTCTGGATGATCACCACTCATTATCCATATTTCGGGATGCGTCCCAATCAGGACATCAGTTACCATCCGAACGAGGTGAAGATTTCCAGTCTTCAACCACCGTCTTCATCTACGATTTCTTATCGTCGATTCAGTTATTCAGAATGGGATAAACCCGGTCTTTCTGAGCAACTCGCGTATATAATAAACACATGCTACACAAACACTACATACGCATCATTTCAATTCATTAGTCACTAACCGTCAATCAGTAAGAGAACGTTTTCGCAAATATAAACCCCGAAGGCCGAAACCAACATCAGATCAAAATCCAGGAAACCATTCGACTTAGCCAACCTTCAGTTAGTTTCTAAATTTCACATCCATATCGTTTATAATATCTAATAATGATTTATCGCTATTTTTATTTATTTTAAAAAAGCCAATTTATTTAAAACGACGCTTCGGGCCATAACGCGGCAGTGGCGCTGTTTTACTTCAAATTTGATTTACACATATCTGAAAATCTAACCGTTGGATCATCACTAAATTTATATCATTAGAATGATCTTTTCAAAACGAATCCAATGGTTCCAGTTTTGGGAAAATCCGACAGTCGGATCTCCCTGTACAATCGTTTGAAGTTTCGATTTCAAAATACGAACTGCAGCGTTGTTATTCGATTCAATATAATTATATTTATATATATATATATATAATTGATTCTGGCGTTGTTTTTCTTCCAATTTGAATTAAACATTCCAGACAATCCAACCGTTGGATCTTTACAAAGTTGGTGTTGTTGGAAAGGTATTTCCAAAGTGAACCCAACGGTTTCGGTTTCGGGAAAATCTGATGGTCGGATCTCCTGCACTAATCGTTTGAAATCACGGTTTCAAAACACGAACTGCAGCTTTGTTATTCGATATATTTCAATTCTATTTATATATATATATATATATATATCGATTCTTTGATTTCAAAGCTATATTCTTTTTATACATTTGATAAAAATGATGTTTTTATCCAACATACATTCACTTCGACACTTCACTATTTTTAACAGTTCATATATATAGTAAAAATGTGATTTTTATTGTAAAACGATTTATTTCAAAACACGATTATTTTATATAGTTAATATAGGTGATAAAAATAGGATTTTTATTATAAAACAATTTATTCCAAAACAAGATTATTTTATATAGTTAATATAGGTGATAAAGATAGGATTTTTATTATAAAACAATTTATTTCAAAATATGAATACCATTCAACATTTGAATTTCAATTCAACGAATGAATTTCGATTCAACACATGAAGGTTTTCTATAGTTTATATATATAGATAAAAAGGTGATTTTTATATTTAAAACACGAATACCATTCAACACATTAATTTCTATTCAACGAATGAATTCCAATTCAACACATGAAGGTTTTCTATAGTGTATACATATAGATAATAAGGTGATTTTTATATTTAAAACACGAATACCGTTCAACACATGAATTTTTATTCAACGAATGAATTTCAATTCAACACATGAAGGTTTTCTATAGTTTATACATATAGAGTAAAAGTGTGATTTTTATTGTTAAAACTATTTATTCAAAACACGAATACCATTCAAAACATGAATTTCAATTCAACGAATGAATTTCGATTCAACACATGAAGGTTTTCTATTCAACACACGAATATAGTTTCAACACAGGAAAATAATTCTAACATATGAATGTTATTCAAAATTTCGGCAGCATAACGGCAGGGTAGTTAAAACCGGGACCGTCCCTAGTACGGCTCCTCGCTCTACCTTAAAGCCTCGCAGCTTTTGACAATGGGGAATCATGCATCTAGTTCGCACGCAGGCGGCATGTATATTTTTTCATTTCCACAAACTAATCCTATGTGGTTTCAACCAAATATTTCTCAACCACAAACGGGTATTTTTCAACCACAATCAATCAATTTCAACCACAAACAATTCTAATCAACCATTCGTAATCAACCAATTTTCACACCAATCACAACCAATAAATATCGTCCATGGTTTGTGGACGAGGGGCGTATATATATATTTATATATAAGCATTTCACTTTTATTCAACACATATATAATTTTTACAATGCATATATAACTTATATATCAAACGTACAACTTATACAACGCTTATATAACTCATACATCGACTATATAATTTATACATCGTCGTTTTCCATATCATTTATAAATTAGAAATCTCACATTGGGTTCCACTCCACCAAAAATAGCAGAAGGCTTAGAAAAATATGTGGTCTCTTCTAGAATGTAGAAGGCGTCCACATGAGTCCATAGTCTCTTGTTTCACTGAATTTCGTCAACAAACGAAAAAGATATGATTTTTACAGTGAAATCAAAAACCGTAGCGCTTTAAAGTGCTATAATATAATTTATTTTAAAATAGACGTATACCTCTCACGTTTGTTCAAAACTAGGTCGAGGATTTCCGCGAAATCCGTGCAGCTATATGACCATCGGCCTTCACCACCTTAAAAGGCTAGGAGCGGCGCGCCTGGGGTGCTGACGGCGTCGAACTCGGAGGTCTAGGGGAGGAGCAATCGAACGGCGAAACTTTGGAGAGCTAAAACTCGAGCAATACACAACGATTTGAGGTGGGGTTTGTTTTGATTTGAAGAGGGAGAGGAGGACTTCAAAAACCCTAACTGGAGGTGGGGCTAATTCTTCTTGGATCGATCGGAAAATGAGGAGGAAGGGAGGAGCGTTTTCCGCCTTCGATCTGGAGCTTTTGGGCGTGACGACGGGGAGTGAGAAAATAGGGTGGACCAATGGGATTTTTTATTTTATTTTATAATTTTTAAATCTCCAAAATACCTCTTGTCACATACGAACACCAATTCAAACCCAACGACTGTCTTCCTTAGCGTTTTACCCCCATTCCGAACACAATGGGATATGTTTCGTAGACCCATTCGACTGTTTGAGTCAGTTTTCCTTCAAATTAAAATATAAAACATTCAATATTCGATTTGAACGTACATTTCAATTTGCCAGGGCCACAAATTGATTCGAAAAATTGCCGAAAAATAAATCTAGCTATGTTTTGATGATACGGTCCCAACAAAACTAGTTTTGATGAATTCTGAGACCGTTTGAAAAATGGCCCATTTCTGGTCGATCCAATTTAACTGTAATTGACCAAAACACATTCTCCTTTGCCACGTTCACATACTAGCTTCAAAAATTATGAAATTTGAAACCTAACAATAACATCACATCCCGAATCCAACAAAAGTGGTTTCGTCGAATTCCGAGGTCGTTTGCAAAACGGCTATTTTCACGGGCTATATAATTCCATAACGACCTTTCAGAAAATTCATTTGGCCATAACTTTTGCTTCCTGCTATGAAACTTCGATTTTTCAGATTCCTTAGAAAGGTATTCACTAACAGATTTAAATATTTTTGGTTTCACTCAAATCCGCTTTGTTTTGCACCCGGTACAGTCAGTCAAAGTTTGAATTCAAATTTTGAAACTACCGCGCCATTTCATGCCTTGTTTATAATTAGAATTAATTATATTCGTTTTCAAATGTCGATTCAAACTTACTTTTCATCGTTATTATTTAAAATATTTATTTTAAATATTTAAAATCCACTATTTTAGCCAATTAAAATTTTTTAAATTGGTTCAGATTTTCCGGGTCGTTACAATCTCCCCCACTTAAAACTTTTCGTCCCCGAAAAGGAACAAAGTCGAAAGTGGTTTGATTAATCAACTCTACGTTCGATCTGGCTTCCATTCTCCAACTTTTCAGTTTTTGAGAATTTTCAAATTCTTCAAAAATTTTGGCTAACACCCTGAATTTTCGAAAAATTTCACCATAACCTCCTTTGTACGGGGAGGGGTTTGGAAATTTATTGGGCCATATTAGGTACCCAATAAATCCTATAAAGCATACACATATTTATAGTGATATAATCTAGTGTTTACAGAGGAGCGTGTATAAGTAATAACTCCAGAGAATAAATTCTCGTCACCCTGTCAAAGCCTGAGGGAGTGTGTATTTTAATTGCTCCAGAGAATAAATTCTCATCACCTCATCCCGTGTGGGAAATAGATAATCCATGTGCCGTATATAATGACTAGAGAGACGTGATTATTGTCAACTCTAGACCCGTATGGGTTTTTTTTTAATAATCTGGCAATTTATCGTTACAATTTAAATAGTCCATATCAGTCATCAGTTCAACCTGTAAAATATAGTCATTTCCATACAAGCCTCACGCTCGTATGATAAATCTTCCATCTCGTCACACAAGCTCCGAATGCTTATGTGGTATATGATGAAGTATGCCTATCTTCCAGAAGTATGCCATGTAATGTAGTTCAAAATTAATTATTACTATCCTATGGCGACATTTATTTTTACACACAGAATAACCAGCACTCCGCATCCAAGGCATTCACAGGAGTTGATATAATAATATTTCGCATCCAACTCATTAAGGTTTACCTATTTGTCGGGCACACAAATAAAATCTTTACTCAACAGCTATCCATTTACCTGTTCAAACATATATAATGCACATGTATATATATCTATCTATTTTTAAATCAGTTCAATGTGTGATTTAATCAAATAAATTCTACCATTCATTCTATTATTGATTAAATTAACTATCGTTTTAATAATTTAATTAATCTAATTTACTCTCATACAATGCAAACAACAATCAAATTTATTTTCAACCTTTCAAAAATGTACTAATCAATTCATATACTCATTTAAAATCATTCAGACTATAGAATTAAAAGTGCACATCCATGGAAATAAAATGACAACAGAATAGAGAATTACATGGTAATGCAAAGTATGGTAAATGTACCTTGCACCGGAGTCAATTAGAGATATCCACTCGACACTTAGGATAGGCTTTCTGAATGCTCTCCTCAGTTTCCCAAGTACAATCTCGCGGATCTCCACTCCATTGCACTTTGACTGAGTGAACCTTCTTGTTCCTCATCTCTTTGGTTTCTTTGCCAATAATCTTTAGCGGCTCTCTTCTCACAGCTAATTCTGGAGTAATTTCAATATCCTGGTTAGCTGCTTCTTCCACGATCAAGTCTGGATCATGAACGTGCTTTCGAAGTTGAGATATGTGAAATACATCATGCACTCCAGGCAACCAATCAGGCAATTGAACCCTATAAGCGAGAGTTCCAATCCGTTCAAGAATAGGGAATGGACCAATAAATCTAGGCACCAACTTTCCAGTTTTGCCAAATCGAATTACTCCCCTCATCGGAGAAACCTTTATATACACATAATCACCAACAGAAAAAGCCAAATCCCTTCTTCTCGGATCAGCATAGCTCTTCTGTCGGCTTTGAGCGGCGAGTAATCGTTTCTTAACGAAATCGGCTTTATTGGCAGCCTCACGGATCATATCAGGTCCCAATACAAGTCTATTACCGGGTTTGACCCAACAAGCAGGAGATCGGCACGGTCTACCATACAATGCTTCGAATGGCGACATTGTCAGGCTTGCTTAGTAGCTGTTGTTATATGAGAATTCAGCCAAATGCAGATGGTCTTCCCATGATCCACCAAAATCTAGAACACAAGCCCGCAATAGATCTTCTAAAATACGATTCACCCTCTCAGTCTGACCATCTGTCTGAGGATGATAAGCGGAGTTTAGCTTCGTTCCCAGTTCTACTTGAAATGCCTCCTAGAATTTGCTAGTGAATATTGGATCTCTATCACTCACTATAATGATCAGCACTCTGTCTAGTCTAATAATTTCCTTGAAATAAATCTGCGCTAGACTTTGAGCAGTTCTGTTTGATCTGACAAGGATGAAATGGGCGACCTTCGTGAAGCGATCTACAATCACCCAAATACTGTCATTTCCTTTTCTGGTTCTGGGAAAACCATCTATGAAGTCCATGGAAATATGTTCCCACTTCCAACCTGGAACGTCTAGCGGTTGTAACAATCCAGCCAGTTTCTGTTGGTCGCTTTTGACTAGCTGGCAAGTAGGGCATTGGCTAACATATATTGAAACGTCTCTTTTCATATCCTTCCACTAGAATGTTTGCTTGAGATCGTTATACATTTTGGCCACACCAGGATGGATACTCAGCTTGTACTTGTGACACTCATCTTACACTTCCCTCTTTAACTCTAGGATGTCGGGAACACAAATCCTTCCTTTCAATCTCAGAATCCCATCGTTATCTATTTGAAAACACGAGGGTTCGCCTTTCTGAATCCTTTTGATCATATCCTTAATAAAGTTATCATCCTTCTAAAGAATAGATATTTTGTCAATCAAGGAAGTCGTAATAATAAAGCTAGCGATCATTACATTCTTTCGGCTTAACGCATCGGCCACGATATTGGCTTTCCCTGGAGTATATAGAATCTCAAAATCATACGCTGCAAGGAACTCTAGCCAACGTTGCTTCCTTAGATTCAGGTCTTTCTGGGTGAACAGATGCTTTAACGACTGATGGTCTGTATACAGTTCGAATTTCTCACCCAGAAGATAGTGTCTCCAGATTTTCAAAGAGAATACGATAGCCAACAACTCAAGATCATGAGTTACGTAGTTTTTCTCGTGTGGCTTCAGCTGACGGCTAACATAAGCAATCATTTGACCCCTTTGCATTAACACTGCGCCAAGGCCTTCTCTAGAGGCATCTGTCCAGACTTCTAAATCCTGATTGCCGTCGATAATGGTTAACACTGGAGAAGTCGTTAATCTTAATTTTAGCTCTTCAAAAGCCTCCTCACATTCTGGAGTCCACTTGAATTTTGAGTGCTTCTTCGTAAGCTTCGTTAAGTGACTAGATATCTTCGAAAAGTTTTTAATGAACTTCCGGTAATAACTAGCCAATCCGAGAAAACTGCGGACTTCTGTAAGAGTACTGGGTTGTTTCCAATTTTGAATAGATGTGATTTTACTTGGATCCACAGCAATTCCTTCTTTTGATACGACATGGCCCAGAAATTTTACTTCATCTTGCCAGAATATGCATTTGGATAGTTTGGCTTTTAGAACGTTCCTTCTCATAATTTCTAGAACCTGTTCCAGATGCTTTTCATGTTCGGCCTTTGATTTAGAGAAGATTAGAATATCATCAATAAAAACCAGAACAAATTTATTCAAGACACCGCGGAACACTCGATTCATCAAATCGACGAAGTAAGCTGGAGCGTTACATAAGCCAAACGACATTACTAACCACTCATAGAATAGGTTTGGACCTCTGAATGCTGTCATAGGAACACATTCTTCGGTAATACGAAGCTGATGGAAGCCTGTAGCTAGGTATATCCTTGAAAATACCTGTGCTCCATTCAGACGATCCAATAAGTCATCGATTCGCGGCAATGGATATTTATTCTTTATTGTCTGCTTATTCAAATCACGATAATCCACACATACCCATAGAGTACCGTCAGATTTTGGGACAAACATCACTGCTGCACCCCAATCAGAGAAACTAGGCCTGATCAGACCCTTCCATACAAGCTGTCTTGTTTGATTGTCTAATTCTTCTTTCTCTTTCAAGGACATTCTTCGAATAGCATGAACTACCGGCCTTGCATTCAGAATTAAAGCAATTTTGAAATCTATTTCTCTCTGCGGAGGTAAGCGAACAACTTCTTCAAACACATCCGCATAATTCTTGACGACAGGAATATCTTTTACGAGGTCGGGAATATTCTCTGTGACTATTGGGACATTTTCTATTTGAGCAGGAGAAACATCCAAAGCTGCCTAGAAGTCTTTTCTATTTGAATTCTGGCCTTCACAGGGAATAATTATATAATTCCCTAATTGGGCCTTTGCTTTAACAACTCTCTCGGCACACTTAACTTCAGCTTCATATTTTGTCAACCAGTCTAACCCTAAGATAAGATCGAATTCAGTAAAGTTCATGACGATGGAGATGGTAAGGAACTTATAACAGGAAAAAGAGACAGGCACTGCACAAATCCAGCTAAGATTGAGAGACCCCCCAACCGGATTTTGGATAGTGATGGGTTCTTTAAGCTTCCTCAATTTCAAATCCAACTTCTTAACTGCATTCTTGGCAATAAAGCTTCGTGACGCGCCTGTGTCAAACAGTACTTTAACTTGAATATTTTTGACATTAAGCGTGCCTTCTAAAACATCAGACCTTCCCTGACTATCTGAGGGTGCTGAGGTTTCTGCTACTTCATTTACCTGAGCCTCCTTGGTTGCCTTTAATAGCCAGCAATCCTGCTTTACATGGCCAAAGCGATGGCAAATGCTGCATTCTCTGGTCTCTTGAAACTTCTTATTAGACTTAGATCCTTCCTTTCTTTGTTTCTTTAGAGATCGGCAACTTATCGAGAGATGTCCTTGCCTATTTCAGTTATAACATACAGCTGTCATTACTGGTTCCTTCTCAGATTTGGCCCTTTTTCTCTTGGCACTGGGCTTCTTACTGACCTCTGACATCGTACGGGCCTCAGGACGATCAGTTTCAGACTCAACTTTATTACTAGAGCTGACTTCCTCTTCATACTGTAACATACCTTTCTTGTCAAGATCCTCGTACTAGTAAGCCGTGTATATCATTTCAGAAAAAGGAAGCTTCACATTCCTCATTACACTATTCTGATATTTTCTTTGAAGCCCATTGATAAATCTCAGATTCTTCCTCTTTGGATTTTGAATTAGATGAGGGGCAAAGTGAGAAAGTTCATTGAATTTCTTATGATATTCTGGAATGGTCATATCTCCTTGTATCAAATAAGAAAATTCATCACATAGTCGCTCAATCGCTTCAGGAGAAGTAAATCTTTCCAGGAAAATTACTTTGAATCTATCCTAGGTGATATCACCTTCTGGATTATCCTTAATAATAGAATCCCACCAGAACAAAGCTTCGTCTTTGAGTGCCCAGGACGCCAGTAATCTTTTCTGGTCATCCCTCATCTTTAAACCCTCAAAGATTTTCTCTGCAGAACGGATCCAAGTTTGTGTTTCCATAATGGACTCTTTGCCTAAGAATGGTGATCCACACAGATTTCGAAATCTCTTGAATAGAACTTCTATATCTGATTCTGGTTGCGGAAGCACAACTGGCTCATTAGCTGGTCGAGCCATACGATTATTTCTTCTGCTCCTGTCACTCATTTTCTAGTGTGTCTGCAATTAGCAGACAAAGTGTCAGGTCAACAGAAAAGATATTTCAAAATATAGAGACAAATACTTAAATGTAAATGTGTCTATTGGGGTGTATTTCATTCTGCTTTACTCATACTGGGATATTACTGATCCTATCTGTAATGAGTTACCCGTTCTAGAACACTACTGGTTCTATTTCTGACGAGTTCGTTAATATGTTATATTTCAGCACTAAGCTTAACCAAAGCTCTGGTACCAAATGTGACGACCCCGAACCCCGTACTGACGGTGGCAAGGGTAATCCTTTGGAATATAACACAGAAACAGATAACAGCAGAGCAGAATTAAATAAATATACCAGATAATTAACAATAGAATATACTGGATAAACGTAATCATCAGAGTTACACAGTATACAGGATCATACTTAGTATAAATACAGTTCAGCTATACATAAATGTCTACAGCGGAAAACAAACAAAATATGTACAATAGGAGCTGAACAGCATAAAATAGATAAATGATGGAATCCGTCTTCAGCTCCAGCTATCCAGAAATCCAGCTAAAACCTGAATACAAGGCTGCCCATGTAGAAAAAGGGGGCACCCGAGTTTGAAAGTGAAACAAACTATGAGTCAGTCATGGGACTGGTATGAGAAATCTACTCAACACATTCATAATATGGCTAATCACAGGACCACGCCACTTTCGTGGAACGGGTTTACTCCATTGGATTTCCAGTGCTTTAAAACAAATAATTCTTTTAAACATCGCAATGCTTTTTATAAAAATGAAGCCATCATAAGACTCAGTTCCCATCACACAATGCAACGCAAACCGCAGGATAGAGTTCTACCTTATAATGGCCAAAATATGCTTGATACGAATAAAACAAAAGCATTTGATATTACTACTAGTGTTTACATGTTTCAAAAACAATTTCAAATCATAACTATCAATCATAGACGACATTAATGCCCCATACCACTATGTCGCCATACATAGGTATACAATCAAAACCGCACAGTCACGTATTTGGAAATTGGATTTCCATCATGAACCAAGGCAAAAGATGGTACTTACCGAATTCGAGACTCTCTAGCCCGAGCC
Source organism: Allium sativum (assembly GCA_030737875.1). NCBI lineage: Eukaryota > Viridiplantae > Streptophyta > Magnoliopsida > Asparagales > Amaryllidaceae > Allium > Allium sativum. The sequence continues at coordinate 963,680,918 of CM060916.1, forward strand.
TCCGTAACAGCCGCAACTGCCCCTTGGAGCGACAGGGCCGGTCCACACGGAGTGGATTATAGTGCCTGAACAATACGTTTCCCCGCCCTTTGTGGTGTAAATGAGCCAACAAATGACTCCATCGGCTCCACATAGTCACCGATATATCCGAGGCGCCTCGCAACAGCAACAACCACATAAGTCAATCTCGTCAGGGCGTGTAAAACCACTGACGACACTTCTAGGTAGAAAGAAATGCATGTCCTCCCTGAGGAACTCTCCCGTTTCTGGTTCATACCGGGGTGTGACATTCGCGAATTCACGTTAATCACAAAGCTACGCCACACAGGCGGGGCTTTGATCGTCACCACAAGACTTTGCTTTTCAACAGAAGCCCTGATCACTGCATCTTAGCATGCCACACAAGCAATTCACGCCATGTAACTGATGGCTATCAATCACACAGAATAAATTCCAACGTCAGACACACCATCCATTTACAAGTCCGTTCTGGGTCTGAACGAAACCGGAGGCACTATATACCTCGCAAACCCATCGATCTCCATGTACGTCTGGACAATCACCACTCATTATCCATATTTCGGGATGCCTTCCAACCAGGACATCAGTTACCATCCAAACGAGGTGAAGATTTCCGGTCTTCAACCACCGTCTTCATCTTCGATTTCTTATCGTCGATTCAGTTATTCAGAATGGGATAAGCCCGGTCTTTCTGAGCAACTCGCGTATATAATAAGTACGTGCTACACAAACACTACATACGCATCATTTCAATTCATTAGTCACTAACCGTCAATCAGTAAGAGAACGATTACCCAAATATTAACCCCGAAGGCCGAAACCAACATCAGATCAAAATCCAGGAAACCATTTGACTTAGCCAACCTTCAATTAGTTTCTAAATTTCACATCAATATCGTTTATAATATTTTATAATGATTTATAGCTATTTTTATTTATTTTAAAATAGCCAATTTATTCAAAACGACGCTTCGGGCCATAACGTGGCCGTGGCGCTGTTTTTCTTTAGATTTGATTTACACATATCTGAAAATCTAACCATTGGATCATCACTAAATTTATATCATTAGAAAGATCTTTTCAAAATGAATCCAATGGTTCCAGTTTTGGGAAAATCCGACGGTCGGATCTCCCGGTACAATCGTTTGAAGTTTCGATTTCAAAATACGAACTGCAGCGTCGTTATTCGATTTAATATAATTATATATATATATATATATAATCGATTCTGGCGCTGTTTTTCTTCAGATTTGAATTAAACATTCCAGATAATCCAACTGTTGGATCTTTACAAAGTTGGTGTCGTTGGAAAGGTATTTCCAAAGCGAACCCAACGGTTTCGGTTTCGGGAAAATCCGATGGTCGGATCTCCCGCACTAATCGTTTGAAATCATGGTTTCAAAACACGAACTGCAGCTTCGTTATTCGATATATTTCAATTCTATATATATATATATCGATTCTTTGATTTCAAAGCTATATTCTTTTCATACATTTGATAAAAATGATGTTTTTATCCAACATACATTCACTTCGACACTTCACTATTTTTAACAATTCATGTATATAGTAAAAATGTGTTTTTAATTGTAAAACGATTTATTTCAAAACACGACTATTTTGTATAGTTAATATAGGTGATAAAAATAGGATTTTTATTACAAAACAAGATTATTTTATATAGTTAATATAGGTGATAAAGATAGGATTTTTATTATAAAACAATTTATTTCAAAATATGAATACCATTCAACACATGAATTTCAATTCAACGAATGAATTTCGATTCAACACAAGAAGGTTTTCTATAGTTTATATATATAGATAAAAAGGTGATTTTTATATTTAAAACACGAATACCATTCAACACATGAATTTCTATTCAACGAATGAATTTCAATTCAACACATGAAGGTTTTCTATAATTTATACATATAGATGAAAAGGTGATTTTTTTTATTTAAAACATGAATACCATTCAACACATGAATTTCTATTCAACGAATGAATTTCAATTCAACACATGAAGGTTTTCTATAGTTTATACATATAGAGTAAAAGTGTGATTTTTATTGTTAAAACTATTTATTCAAAACACGAATACCATTCAACACATGAATTTCAATTCAATGAATGAATTTCGATTCAACACATGAAGGTTTTCTATTCAACACACGAATATAGTTTCAACACAGGAAAATAATTCTAACACATGAATATTATTCAAAATTTCGGCAGCATAATGACAGGGTAGTTAAAACCCGGACCGTCCCTAGTATGGCTCCTCGCTCTACCTTAAAGCCTCGCAGCTTTTGACGATGGGGAATCATGCATCTAGTTCGCACGCAGGCGGCATGTATATTTTTTTCATTTCCACAAAATAATCCTATGTGGTTTCAACCAAATATTTCTCAACCACAAACGGGTATTTTTCAACCACAATCAATCAATTTCAACCACAAACAACTCTAATCAACCATTCGTAATCAACCAATTTTCACACCAATCACAACCAATAAATATCGTCCATGGTTTGTGGACGAGTGGCGTATATATATATAAGCATTTCACTTTTATTCAACACATATATAATTTTTACAACGCATATATAACTTATATATCGAACGTACAACTTATACAACGCTTATACAAGAGGTGTACAACGCTTATATAACTCATACATCGACTATATAATTTATACATCGTCGTTTTCCATATCGTTTATAAATTAGAAATCTCACATTGGGTTCCACTCCACCAAAAATAGCAGAAGGCTCAGAAAAATATGCCGTCTTTTCTAGAATGTAGAAGGCGTCCACACGAGTCCACTGTCTCTTGTTTCACTGAATTTCTTCCACAAACGAAAAAGATATGATTTTTACAGTGAAATCAAAAACCGTAGCACTTTAAAGTGCTATAATATAATTTATTTTAAAATAGCCGTATACCTCTCACGTTTGTTCAAAACTAGGTCGAGGATTTCCGCGAAATCCGTGCACCTATATGACGATCGGCCTTCACCACCTTGAAGGGCTAGGAGCGGCGCGCCTGGGGTGGTGACGGCATCGAACTTGGAGGTCTGGGGGAGGAGCAATCAAACGGCGAAGTGCGAAACTTTGGAGAGCTCAAACTCGAGCAATACACAACGATTTGAGGTGGGGTTTGTTTTGATTTGAAGAGGGAGAGGAGGACTTCAAAAACCCTAACTGGAGGTGGGGCTAATTCTTCTTGGATCGATCGGAAAATGAAGGGGAAGGGAGGAGCGTTTTCTTCCTTCGATCTGGAGCTTTTGGGCTTGACGATGGGGAGAGAGAAAATAGGGTGGACCAATGGGATTTTTTATTTTATTTTATAATTTTTAAATCTCCAAAATACCCCTTGTCACATACGAACACCAATTCAAACCCCAACGACTATCGTCCCTAGCGTTTTACCCCCATTCCGAACACAATGGGATATGTTTCGTAGGCCCGTTCGACTGTTTGAGTCAGTTTTCCTTCAAATTAAAATATAAAACATTCAATATTCGATTTGAACGTACATTTCAATTTGCCAGGGCCACAAATTGATTCGAAAAATTCCTGAAAAATAAATCTAGCTATGTTTTGACGATACGGTCCCAACAAAACTAGTTTCATTGAATTCTGAGACCATTTGAAAAATGGCCCATTTCTGGTCGATCCAATTTAACTGTAATTGACCAAAACACATTCTCCTTTGCCACGTTCACATACTAGCTTCAAAAATTATGAAATTTGAAACCTAGCAATAACTTCACATCCCGAATCCAACAAAAGTGGTTTCGTCGAATTCCGAGTTCGTTTGCAAAACGGCCATTTTCACGGGCCATATAATTCCATAGCGACCTTTCAGAAAATTCATTTGGCCATAACTTTTGCTTCCCGCTATGAAACTTCGATTTTTCAGATTCGTTAGAAAGGTATTCACTAACAAATTTAAATATTTTTGGTTTCACTCAAATCCGCTTTGTTTTGCGCCCGGTGCAGTCAGTCAAAGTTTGAATTCAAATTTTGAAACTACCGCGCCATTTCAGGCCTTGTTTCTAATTAGAATTAATTATATTCGTTTTCAAATGTCGATTCAAACTTACTTTTCATCGTTATTATTTAAAATATTTATTTTAAATATTTAAAATCCACTATTTTAGCCAATTTAAATTTTTTAAATTGGTTCAGATTTTCTGGGTCGTTACAAACATAAAATCATATAAAGTGTATGAAATGTATAAATTTATACAACCTTATAACCAATGTGAATTTTCCTTGATCCATATGGTTCTGATTTTTGTATTATCAACCTCCTCGTAGTTATGCGATCAATCAGAAGATAAGTCTAAAATCATGGCGGTAGAAGTATTATATATTGTATTGCTTTTTTGTTTACAATATGTAGTGATTATGAATTATTCAAATACTACGACCATGCCTGAAGTAGAGTTAAACAACCGCCATCTTGCTGTTATTGTAGCAACACACTCTAGTAAGCTCTGAATAAGTGAAAGCTGGCATTGCACCACCTCACAAATATTGTCAATAAGAATCAAAGTATGCTAATAAAAAAGCAATTGAAAGGGCGGTTAAGTCTTTATCTATGTCGAAAAAGATGTTGAGTGATGATGTATGAAATAATTGTAGATTTATTTAATTAATCTTAATAAATGATTAAAATAACAAGGGAGAAAATTATTTTTTTCCAGCAAATAAAAATGAAGCCTAAATGGAAATTTCAAGCCAAGACTCCATCAAACACGACATGAAGCCGAGATTGGAACGTATAAGCCATGACCAAGTAATCAAATACGACATTAAGAAAAGGTCAATTGGACCACATGGTTGTTTCATGAAAACATTCAATGTTATTGACTGTAACTAGGTTGGAGATATTGAAAGAAAATCTAAAATCAATTGTTATTATTTTATAAATACAAGGCTGTGGTTGACATGGGATTTGAGATTGAATGGATTTTAATAGGAATGGGGAGTAATCAATAAAACGAAGTATCTCTAGTATTTTGTTTGAGGTTAAAGATGACTTTGCGCGTGTTTTTGCGTGTGCATGTGTGTATATATATATATGCATGTATGCATGCATGTATGTATGTCTGACAACACTATTTAGGAGCATCCTTTGGCATTTGAACCACGGTCCCTCATTTATACCAAAATAACGAATAAGTGGGAGAGAGAATGAATGGATTGAAAGAGAAAATAAGTTGTGCTTTGAAAATTAAAGTGCATTTAGGAGTCTCGCACTGTTTGAAATGTAAAGGAACACTCACACACACACACACACATATATATATATATAGACACACACGCACACACTACAAAACAAAGGAAAAAATGCAATGGTATTTTGGCATCGGCGGCCATTGCAAGCCGTTGTAATTTACTTTGTTGCCAATAGTAGTAGCGACGGGAATAGCGACGGATCTGTCTTCAATTTAGCAACGGCTACAACTACAAACTGTCCACCAGGTAGCCAACGTGGCAATTAGTTAGCTCCCCGGGCGTGTGTTGTAAGCCATTGCAAAACTGGACCAAAAAGTCGTTGTAAGCCGTTTTATAATGGGACCAAATAGCCATTGCAAATCTAGATTATTTTTTCAGTCCTAACCAACATTTCCATCCTCCTCAAACCATACAAAAATTCAATCAACCCAAATATTACCATTCCATAATTCTTCACAAACAATACAATTCCATTATTCCTCCATATAATCCAATAATCAATATTCACACAACCATATCATCAATTAACACATATTCCACCATTAACCAATGAAATTGCCAAAATTTGCCATACCAAATAACCACATAAGTCATCATAATATACACGAAACAACTAACTACTAAGTATCAAGTATCAAAACCATCAAAAAAACACTCAAGTCCACCAAACAACTACTAAGTATCAAACACATCAACCAAATAACTAAGTATCAAATATACATGATAATGTGTACATAAATCATACCCATAAGAAATATCCAACTATGCATCATCATTATCATCATTATCATCATCACCAATACCCTCTGTAACTCTCTACTCGGGCATTGACCTATGCTCTTGATAGTAGGTAGCAATACGCTAATCTATTTGCCGCACCAAGTAGCTCTTTCACCAATCATTAAGCTCATCCAACTATCATTGCATTCAAGCCATCTTCTGCTCTTTGCATTCTAGCAATCATCTTCTCATCGTTTGACCACTTGTATAAATATTGATGTTGATAATTAATATATTTTAAATAATATAACTGAATTAAAATTGGTACTTACCCAGCGCTCTTAGAAACTATCTCCGCAACTCACCGTAAAACTGGCTTTGAGCTGCTGGCACCTACTCCAAGAGATGGAGAAGGCTGAGATTTACTCCTATGTCTTCTTTCCGACATATCTTTCACAAACATACATATCATATGATGCATAGAAAAGAATAATGATCACATAAGCATTAATCGTCACATAATCGTTAATCAAGTGATAATAGTACAACATATCATATCATAATCATATCCTTCACATAATCATCACATAATAATACATGAAAGAATAATACATAACTCATAATAATACGAAACATATATAGCCATGATTATTAATACATAGCTTAAGATAGTACAGAACATAATCATAATTCTTAATACATTGCTCAAACTAATATATTATATAACATACATGCCATCTTTGATCAGTCTTCGTCATTTTATGATTTAGACTCGGTTTCATACTCTATATCGTTTTCTTCAGTACATACAAATGTATCTATTAAAACATTTTCTTTACCATTCAATGATCCTACATCGATTATTATTATTTATGTATTTGGCTCAAGACCCGCTTGATACGCTGCTCTGTCTGAAATATTATTTCCATTAAAAGTAAACCTTGCTTTCGTTTTAAAAACAACCCAGTAGTCTGCTTTATATATTTTAAGGACTGATACAAAGCAAAATAAACTTGTAATGCTTTCTTAGCTAATATGAAGAATCATACGTATAGTAATGCGAGGTATGCTTTATTTCAATTAGCTTATAGAATTTGTGCACGTTAATTGCAGAACCATGAACATTGCTAAACCAGTTGCATTTAAATAAAAAAACTTTCTCTGTAGGTTTTATATAATATGTCAACTCTAAAACTTGTGTTAATACGCTATAAAAAAAATTATATGCTCCTCTGGATCATCACTGACTCTGGAAAATACACCAATGTTATCTGTTTTCAGCGCCGTAATTTTTGGTGTCGAATTTAAATCCATTAACGAATAATATTGGATAAGCCATGGCATTTCATTTTTGTCCGATAAAAAGATATCGTAATCCTTTGTCAACAACACAATTTTTCGGATCATAAACTTAGTTTGAAAACTATTCTTCAAATTCTTTACTAAGGTCGCCAAATGGATGTTGTGATTCTTATATGTTGCAAATATGTATTTTGTTCCTTTATTATTAATATATATACATATAAATTAATTGTACATGAATTCAGTATTACTTGAAAAATGATGCATCTTCAACACAATTTAAAAGAGCATATGTGTGTGCTATATGATAATCTCTATTGTCTAACATATTTCCACACATTTTGCAGCAGGTCTTCCATGTTGTTAAAATATAGATAACATTTTTTTCTTCATTATGGGGAATACTTACAAATGATATGCTCGTATCATTACTAAAGGAATAGGAGAAAAAACGAAGCTTCTTCTCAAGATATGATTTGCAAATCGAACCTTCCACTCGTACTTTTTGTCTAACTTTTTTTCCAAATGTTCAAGTACCTATAATAAAATTAATTTAATTTTATTCTAGTATATAAATTTAAATTTTAAACTAACAAAAGTATCGAAAATATTCTAAATTGCCTCTCAAATGGATACATCCATCCATTTTGCATAGATCATCAAAGAAGTGCTCCAGATAGACGATTAACAGGTAAATATTACATAACATTAAAGAAACCTGGCGAAAATATTTTTTGTAGATTGTAGAGTAGTATATGGATTTCTATTTCAAGTTTGCATATATGATCTACCATTAACGTTATCAAATAAAGTTGTTTATAAAACATACTTAATTTTGTTATAACACTCCATACATTTGCGGGTAATAGTTCTTCGAAAATCACATGTAAAAAATATTCCATCATGATATGACAATCATGACTTTTCATCCCACTCAATTTACCAGTTTTAAAGTCAACACATCCATAGAGTTTAGAAGAAATCTCATTATGACATCTTGGTCCTTCCAACCACTTTAGAACAACCTTTACTTGCTTCTTTTCTAGCTCATAGCATGCTTTGCTTTTTTTATTATCGTCGCACAAATGAAGTACAACCATCTTACAAAAGTGTAATATTTCACGTTTCTAATTTACATCATCCTTAGTTTCCCCTTTACATTCAAAAATGTACGTTATCAAACACATTTTTTTCGTTCCGCATGACGTTAATATTATGTCAATGTAGGAGATATCTCCAGTAAGGTAACTTCCAAAATATACTTTGTTTGCACCAGTTATGGATGTCCGATTTACCTGGAAATTTAACCTATACCCAAGTTTCATGTATCTTTGGATATTCTTTTACGATTTCATATATCTCTTCGCTTGACAAAATTTAGGTGGTAGCATGCTCTCTGCTTTGTTAGTTTTAAAGTTCTTTTTATCCATTCTAAATTTATGATTAATATGTATAAAACACCAATGCAATCAAACCATGAATTTTCTTTCCATATTTTAATGAAAATGCTCGTGTTTCATCCATGCAATGAGGACAAGCTAGACGTTCAGCCGTGTTCCAACCTAAAAGCATGTCATACACATGAAAATCATTAATATTCCATAATAAAGAAGTGAACATACGAAAATTCCTTTTTTTCCAAATGTCGTATGTTTCAACTCCTTTATGCCATAATGTTTTTAACTCTTCAATCAATGATTGTAGATAAATAACAATTCCTTGAGTCAGACCATTAGGATTGGGCATGATAATCGTTAGAAACAAATATGGAGTTTTCATACATATCCATTGAGGTAAGTTAGAAGAGTAACAATAATAGGCCATAATGAATATGTACTTCCAAACTAAGAGAACAACGAAAATCCATTCGTACGTAAACCGAGCCTAACATTACGATTCCCTACAGCAAATTCAGGATAAGTCTTATTGAAATGTTTCTATGCTTCTCCAACAGATTGATATATTAAAGTTTTGGTATTCTCACACTGTGCCATCGCATATGACGTGTTGTGTAATAAATTAAAATTCTAACAATCAATAATTAACTAATGAATTAATTAGTTGAGGATTAAACTAATAAAATAAATATTAATCAAAAAATATAGAGAGTGGAGCTAAAAGGATTTCACCATTGCGCCCGTTACAAAATTCCGATTTATATAGACTTTTAGTTTGTGTAAATAGGAAAAGAAATGAGTAAGTAATGATCAATCAAAGTGTGAAATTAAATTAGAGAATTTAGTTAATAAACAGAAAAAAGCAATGGTAAATTGGCGACAAAGGCGATATATGGGTCTACCCCTGTGTTGACCCATGGGTCTACATGTATGTTGATGTAACACCCCGTATTTTATATAAATATTAAACGAAAATATCGATAATTTATGATTTTACAACTTAGCCCCGAAACATATATCATTGTGTTCATGACAATTTTCTGATTTGCTTTGATATATGACCTTCCCAAAACAGAAACCGTATAGGAAAGTTATTAACGAATTAAAAGGTTGTATGCATATATACACACACAAATTCGAAATTTGAAACTAAGTACGAGTTATAACTGGAAAATAATAATTCAGATGAGTTATATTAAGAAATAAATTAAATATTATTACATAACATTAATCATAAAATCAATTCAATAGAAAACGCGTTAAGACCCAAGAGATGGGTCGACTTAGGCTTTACATGGGTCGACCTATGTGTCGACCTTAGGGTCGACCCACCTCTAAGGTGGGTTGATACAGGGGTCGAACAACTCGAGCCAAATTTGTTTTGCTAAGTTATGTTTTTTTCTGATTTATACGGTTTAGATTTTATAGTATTAAATCTGATGGACTAGAATCTCCTGTACACCTATAAATAGACTTGCATGGCCTAGCTTTCAACTCATATTTTCTAAGACGCTGCCAAGGCTCTTCCATTTTCTTTCTTCTCCAAATCTTTTGGAAATTAGAAAATTAGCTTTAGAAAATTCTGATTCAAGATTTGAAGATAAAGAATGTACATCTACAACGTAGGTGTTTAGATTTTTGATCAGCGTAGGTGTTTATTTGATTAGTCCTATAAATATGATTAATTTAGGTTTCTTTCCTTCTTTCCGTCTTCTTTTAGTATTAGATTTGTAAATCTACGGTTGTTTTAATACTAGATTCAGTTAGGAAGACCATGAAGTCACAGATCTGAATCACATTCAAGGATTGGAAAGCTGTCAAGTGAGTGGATTTAGAATTATACCTTTTGGGTAACTGTATATTTACCGTTTACGTTCCCCGATAAACTTAACATGTTAAATAACTATAATTTGTGATATAATTTATTATCAAGTATGTTAAGAATATGCTGTTGTACAAACCCATTCTGTTAATCTTCTGTTTGGACTAAGAATTACAATACCATTGAAATTTTGAAATTTACAATAAATGCGAATATGTTACTGAAGATGTTGTTTAATGACAAATTTGTTATATTGTAAATCAAATTACAATGAAATTGAGAATAATGGAAAAAGAATAGATGTACTTAATTTGTATAGAAAATTTACAGTGATTTGGAAATGGTAAATAACATCTAACTCAGAAAATAAAAGGGGAAATTAGTAGTGAACTGGGTTAGATGGATTTGGGAAAAATTGATATATTTCCATAATGGTAAAATTACCAAGAATGTAGTTGCAAGAAAAAAAAGGAAAAAGGGATTAGTGTGAAATAAGGTTTATTTTACTGTATTGCACACTAATCAAATAAAAAGATATACGTATGTCCACAACGAAAATAAAAGAAATAACTTGCAACTATGGATCTTGGTTTATGTGCGTTATGGAAATGTATCTTTATATCTTTCACTAATCTGTGAAATAATTTCCTAAAATAGTGAGAAAATACAAGATGGTAATTAAGCGGATGTTACAACAGTAAAAGTTTGGTTAATGTTAAGGAACCAAGGGAAAATATAATGAACGGGGAATATAAGCTATTATAATTAATTATTTGAATGAGAAGGTAATATAATAGGTAGGCTTGTCCTAAGGACAAGCGGAATTATGACATCAGTTATAATAAACAGAAAAGAGAACTTATTAATAAACCTTAGTTAAGAAAACTAAGTTAATAAGTAAACGACAACAAAAGGTTGTGATGATAGTGTAAGACAAGGTGATGATTAAATAAGAAAGAATAAAGAAGACTTATAAAATGAAATAAGTTGTGCTTAGTTATATATTAAGTAGACATATCATAAGAAAACATGAGGTTTGGGAAAGGATATACTTAATTGTACATTAAGCAAAACATGTTATTGAAATTGTAAGCGTGTAACTGAACAACAAATGACATGGAAATAAAAAGTAATTGTAGACTACTTTCGTTAAGTACAACTTAAGGAACAACATGTTATGCCTCCAGGATCATTAATGAACCTAAAATACGATTAAGTTAAATTTGTCTAATTAATAAGCTAATCTTGAAAGGGGTTATTTCTAATGAGATATAAGGGGCTTAGGGAAAACCTAGTAACTTGAATAAAAGTGAGTATATGGAAAATTAAGTTAATTAGCGATCTAATAAGATAAAGCAAGCACAGGATTAAAAGATTTGACATATGGTCTAATAACACATTTGCGTGATATGGATGTGCTTAGACCATCTGCATGTACAAAAATGAAGTACCCAACGGGGTAGATCATTGAGGTGTCTTGAGATATGGAAGGAGCATGTCCATCTGATTATTCTACCCAGTTATTCTGTTTTCTTGTTCTACGGTACCAGAGGGAAGCACGCGACTTCTGAGGGATGTGATAGGGTACTCCGTGGGGTCCTCTGTTGTGGTACATGCTCAGGCTGTACTCAAAGAGGTTTAGTCTGTGCAGTACCACCCGGTGAGTATACCTTGACTGCAACTATAGCTTGTCAGTTTGAAGGCTATGGCAAACAGCGTTGGGTGATTCGGTGATTGCCTCGGGAACAGGCTAGGTCAGGACAATTACATGATACTATTCATTGGGTACTTGTCATCGGCAATCAGCGGGATTTGTAAAGACTAGAGATAAACCAGGAGACCATCAATCTTTCATTATCGGGACGTTGGTTGCGAGACATGTTGAATTAGATAATTATTTTGCTTGATAGGGGCACATCACTTAGCTGTTGATATAGTCTTTCACCAGTTGGGGGGGGGGGTCAGGTGGGACCATAGCTAGACCGTATTCTGGATATCTATATTGTAGGCCTTTTTGGGCGGACCTTTACAAATATGGAAAGCTCCGGACAGAGTTCCGTGCATTCAGATGCAACCTTATTACGGGACTCGGTGTACAGTAAGCAGTACATTTGTGTGAGGGTCCAAGTACATGCATTGGGTAGGGTATCGTAAACAAGACGGACTTACTCCGTGTTGAGGCTTGATTCAACTAAGGAGTTCAGATACGACAATCTGTGTGCTCGCATAGCATAGCGATGGTGGTTGATTGACATAGAAATGTGTTTATTTTATGCTCTTATATCTTATCTTTTGTATATAAATAAATATTACTTGGGTATTGTTTTGTTACTTTTACAGATATTCCAACCCAACCCACATGCAACCAGAAATGTAGCGAAATAGAGTTCAATTTGCTGTGTATTTGCATTTTGAAGAATTGTATTATGAAGATATCACATCTAGTTGCTGTTGAAGGATTGATAACAAGGCTTTGCACATCACAAATCAATGAAGAAATGTCAAGGAAGCAAGAGGAAAAAGAGAAAAGGCCCAAATTTGCTTAATTTATCTAAGGCCCATTTATGTTTCTCATTGTAAACTAATTAGTGATGTAATGACAAGGCCCAGTATCATTAGGGTTAGGGTTAGGGTTAGGGTTTGGCTATCTACCCTATATATACCCTTGTAATAACCTTGTAGCCACCATCTCATCTCTTATTCCATTGTTCTAATAAAAGTTCTTCTTTCTCTTTAATTTTCTGCATTTTTTTGTTTTCTTAGCAACTAGTGTTGTCTATACGATTAGATTCGGTAGAACACTATTTGTATTTTGCACTTATTTGCATTAGTGATTTACCGTCTGATTAGATTCAGCGGAAATACTAATTTTAATTCTTGTTTGTTATTTCAATTTCTGCAATTTCAATTTCTGCTTTTATTATTTTCTTAGGTCAAATTGGATTTGATTAGATTCAAATCTAATTCATAGTTCTATTTCTTTTCCATTGAAATTGTGATCTGATCGTCGGTTCAGTTAGATCTGTTCTGAATCAAATCACAGTTTTAATTTTGTTTTGTTTTATTTTCAAAATCAACCTCCAAAGTTCGTCTAACACGCCCACGAAACATATAAATAATAAAATTTAACTTTCCTCCCTGTGTTCGACCTGTATGCTACACACCTGTATGCTTGCAGAATTTATTACAAATGTCGCGCTTTTCTAATTCATAGTAGTATAAATTTCCGTATGCAGTTTGGCGTAGGATGGATATTGTATACGCTTCCGTGACGTGACGACGAAGATCGTACGAGGAGAGTACTATGGGGAGTACCTTGAGATGTGGGGTTTATCTATATGTATACTATATTAGGTTAATATACTGGGGGGTTGATGGGTATGACGTGCGTATAGAGCCTTGAGTGCTGTCAACCCAAATAACTTAATAGTTAAAAAAAACATAACTGAACGTACATGTAGGGTTATTTCAGAATGTATAATTTGTCCAGTCAACCTAACTTTGTGTTTTGACCCCCTCCTCATAACAAACTTGTGACGGCCACCCACAACCTCTACACTAAACAGAGGAATGATGCACTGAAAGGTATGCCAAACTGCTATGGACGATCATCGAAATATGAAAACACATGCAGAACCTGTTGTAAATCTCATAGTGCAAGCATAAAATATAATAGAACGTATACAATAGGTAATACCAGTGAAACAAAAAACACTAAACTTTTATAATAACTAGAAAGTAATATCCATACATTTGGATTATAACAATAGTGTTTACACAAAATTGCCTCACTACAACACTCAGAGAAGAATAACAGACAACGGAAATCCAAATACTATATAGTAGGTAAGATAATATGCCAGCCTCCTGCTCGCCTCCGAACTGCAACATCATCCTCACTAAGCTATCACCTGTCACCTGCCACCTAGTCTACCCATCCCCAACCGGATGAACAACCCAAGGTAATAAGAGGGGAATATAAAACCTTGAGTCAGACAATAATCTTACTGAGCGATAAAACATCTACCTAACATCATCAATAAAATATATGAGAATAGGCAGATAACAACTAATCTACCCACAATACCAGAGAAGAACTCAACCCCATCTTCCCCACATTAGACAGTGATAACCTTTACATCAAACACTTTAACCATACATCCATAGTAATTAGAATAATCATTCATTTATGGCAATTGGAAGCAAACACCACTAGCATTCATGGCCTCTAGATTATATATATCTCATGTAAACCATCCTAATCGAGTTCAACATCCCTCAAGCATAAGCCCCAGAGGTCTAAACCAATATCAGACAAGCACTAAAGAAACATCTCATGGACAATCTACGTGAGACGGTATAAACAAAGTAACTGGTCATCCATGACAGACTCTGGCTATCACCGCCAATCCTGCTTTGAAACTATCGTTAATCGCATGATGTCTAACCTTACCACAGGTCAAGGGCTAATGGTAACCCCAATTCTAGCATGAACTCCATACGTCTTTCAACAATACGTATGTTTGTCCAATTTTGACAACTAGGCCTTTCACTAATACCCAGGGTACTCGACCAACAACGTTCCAGTCTTTTGGGTTCCCTCATTGTACCCCTTCTTTGAGCCTGCTAGAACTTACGACAATGATAACTTCTCGGTCTTCGCATCTCTAGTCATCCAACCTTAATAACTATTCATAACTCGAGCAACCTTCTTGAGTAACCATTATCCACCATCTTCAACTCATAACCTTAGAGTTGCCACCTCACTGCGCTACAACACGGGTTCAGGGGCATCGCCCCCAAATTTTTTTAGTCCCTTTTGTTCAAATGTGGGTCGTAACTGATTTTTTTCTCTAGAAATGACTCTGTGCGACTGACCTGAACCTAACATAACTCCCAAGCCAGACACGACATGACTCCTCATGCCGATCATGACATGACTCTCCAAGCCGTACATAACATGACTCTCCAAGCCGTTATCTCAACCATGTCGGTTTCCACCATGTCGGTTTCCACCCATGTCGCACCACCATGTCGTTGACCCCATCATGTCATCAACTCCCTCATGTCGTCACGCTACCATGTCGTGCCATGTCATCAGCCAACGACCTGCGACTTAGGCCATGCGACCTAGTTTTCCAATGATCTAAACTTCACGATCTACCGTTCGACATGGCTTCCAGTGACATGGCTCCCGACGCCTTGACTTCTTGCTGCTTGGTCTCTTTTCTTGGAAAGGAAGAATTATGACCCGACTTATGCCAAAAACAACATGACTCCAGATTTGATCAAAACAACTTCAAATTTGACCAAATCTTCAACAAACAACAACAACGATGAAATCCACTCATCCCAAGCATCCAAATCAATCATAAACACTTCAACAAATCATCAATAACATCAAAATAACCATTATCATCATTAAGTCATAGGAAATGTTATAAATCATCAATAACACTTCAACAAATCATGGATCTAACTTGCATAAACATACGAAATGACATAGAAATTACCAGTTTAAGGTTGCTAGATTATATCCTATGATGGTTCATATGAAAATACTCTTACCATGATGTAGACCTAAGGAAAATAACTTGAAAATGATGAAATTAAGATCATAAAACTCATATACTTGATTGAATCCACGTGAGAGATGCATACCACTCACCAAGTCTCCAAAAAAAGCCAAAAGCAATGAATTATGGTTCCGGACAGCAAAGAATTTGCTTTAAACTCTTTGATTCAATGATCTCTATCTTTGAATGGCATAGATCTAGCTTCAAACAACGTAGATCATCGATTCTCTAAGCTCTAATGGTGGAAAGGTGTAGAAGATGGAGGAATGGAGTACCCCTAGCTCTTCCAAATGAAGAAATGGAGAAAGTAAACTATTCTTCCTGCCTCCTACCCCTATTTATAACCTCCATAACCCACTAACGGGCCTTCCCAAATCAGCCTATTTTGGATTACCAAACCTAAAAAACCAACTGTTAAACCTTAAAACAACAATTTCTCTGAAACCGTTGAACCAAATCATTAATATGACCAATCTACGGAAAAGGAAATATCATTTCTTTTCCAATGTACAGGGTTCAACACCTGATTCAATCCGAATCAAAAGTTATGCCCTGTACAAGACTAACAGTTGAAAAATGATCACAAACAAAATTTGTAAAAATTATGGACATGTCTCACATTCCCATAAGCAACATATTGAAATATGAGAATGATCCAACCCCCAGGGAATAAAATAAAAATATTTTACGATCTTCCGATATGTAAAATGCGGGTTGTTACAATACTCGTAGTTTAGGTTTATGGCAGAGATTTAGTAGCCTTTGGACACTTGTTAGATTGTGTTACTATTTCGGTAAGGCTATATTTGATAATTATATTTTATTTATTTCGTTGTGAGATGTTTTACCAAGCTCTGATATGTTTATTATCTTTGTCTTTTCTGCAGGATAACAGACATGCTAACTCGGGCTTCGATAAATTGGAATTTTTGAAAGAAAAATTGGTTTGTCGAAATTCGGGTTGTTACATCTGGTATCAGAACTTAGGTTAGGATTCCTGTACAGATAGAAAGTGAACGTATTTAAAGAAAAAGAATGTAAATCTACAACATGGGCGTTCAGATTTCTGATCAACGCAAGGTAAATTTTGTGAATCTGTTTTGTTTAGGTTTCTTTCCATCTTTCCCTCTTCTTTTAGTATTAGATTTTAAATCCATGGTTGTTTTAATACTAGACTCAGTTAGGAAGACAACAAAGTCACAGATCTGAATCAGATTCAAGGAAGGATTAGAAAGCTGTCAGGTGAATGGATTTAGAATTATGCCCTTTAGGTAACGGTGTATTTTCCGTTTAGGTTCCTCGTTATTCTTAATATGTTAGATAACTGTAATTTGTGATATAATTTATTTTCAAGTATGTTAAGAATATGTCGTTGTACAAACTCATTCTATTAACCTTTTGTTTGGACTAAGAACTACTATAACACTGAAATTGTGGAGTTTACAATAAACGCGAATATATTACTGAAGATGTTGTTTAATGACAAATTAGATGTATTGTAAATCAAATTACAGTGAAATTGGTAATAATGGAAAAATAATATATGTGCCTTCTACGTATTGAAAATTTACAGCGATTTGGAAACGGTAATGTAACACCCCGTAATTTTAAAACATGTAAGGGATACTTAAAGGATACTTATTTTTTATAAGAAGAATTAAAGAAAATAGGTTGCACCATTGCGTTTATCTCGGAATTCTGCTTGGAATAGAGTCCTAGTTTGCATAAATCGGATACAGTTTGAAGAAGTTGTGAAGCTTAAATGATTTCAGTTTAAAGCAGAATTTAAATAAAAATAATAATTAAAAGTCAAAAACGAGTTCAAGAATCTAAAATAGAGAATTTGGGTGAGCGAGAAATCTCCCTCTCTAGGGTGTCGACCACCCTAGGGGAGTCGACATAGGTTTCGACCCCCTATAGAGGTGTCGACATAGGTGTCGACCCCCCTATAGGGGTGTCGACCTCCCATCTGCCCAGATCTGGCAGACATGTTTTTGAGGTCTAGGGATGATGTGTCCTTCTGGGATTGGCTGGATGACGTGTTTTTTCTGGTTTGGATGGTTCTGATGGATCCTAATCTAATCTAAGGGTCCTAATACGCCTAGTACTCCTATAAAAAGACACCTAGACCTAACCCTAATTTCATTACACTAATCCATGGCGCCTCCATGCTGCTCTAGTCTAAATTAAACTAGCCTCTCTTCTCTTGCCCATAGTAAATCAGAATTAGAGTATTCAAATTGGAAGATAAGAATCAAATTCTACAACAACGGTTTAGCTAATCAAATTCAGAAATAAAAATCCAGATCTATCCTCTCTCCTAAATCTTATCGCTGCGAGTCTCTGTTACTTTCACATATAATTAAAAAGTAATTGTGATAGGATTGTAGATTGGATTTAATGATTACGCCTATAAGTAAGATGAATCATATCAAGTTTTGTTGATTCTTATCTTTCAGATTCATACCCAAATCACTGCTATCATATGCCTAACTGGATCTATTTTATTGTTCTATGCCAATTCATGTTTCATATGTCTCTTTTATGCCAGTTTTGATGACATGATTCTCTTCCCTTCTTCTTTTCCTTTTTTTTATGAGATTAGGCTAACTTTGAGCCTACCATATTACGTTTAATTATACGTACGAATGACGTGGGAACGTTGTGGAAAAAGTTTAGGAAAATATTGAATAATATGTAATTGGGCATAAATTGATTTGTAATCACGTAGTTGATTTGGGGTATAATTATGTATAACTTCTATACGTGAGATTTGGCATAAGTTGGATATGGGCATAATTGGATATAATTTATATACATGAGATTTGGCATAAATTATTAATAACAATGAATGCAAGTTGATTGGGCGTAATTTGGCATGACATGTATACATAAGATTATAGGCCTAATTTGGATTAAAATTATGAACATAATTTAGATTGGAAATTATGGGTAATTGGAATACATTTTAATTTAAGATTTAAAATGGGGATTTGAATCAAGAAAGTAATAATGAACGCCTAAGACATGAGGTTAAATTCGAATTGCGGTATAAGACTGCCTGGAACCGCCCGGCATATCCAGCAACCGCAATTTTGTATACTAATGTGAGAGGTCAAAGCCAGAAATTAGATACGTAATAATGCAAATACACGAGGTTAGATTTGGATTGCGGTATAGTACTACCCGGAACGGCCCGGCATATCCAGCAACTGCAGAACGACAATCTAATGTAGGAGGTTTTGCAAGATTGTGGTCATAATGAGTCAATGAACATTTAACCAAGATAAGACATGTAGTAAGACGTGGGGGGTTTAGTGGGTGACATGGGTGACATGTGAAATATAACTAGAAGCACTTAACCAAGCTGAACATGTGATTAGACATGGGAATAAAGACAGGTTAAGTGGGAATTCCTAGTGGGGATCAAGCTTAGGAGGGAAGCTTGTGTCAAGTGGGTGGACCCTATTCAACCAGTAACCAATTTAATATCTATGTGAGCTTGAACTAGGTCAAGGACAGGACACACTTACTTGTTTGATTGTAAGAGGTTAATAAAGAGTTAGCGGTGGCAACGCAAGTCCAACGGAGTCATGTGTGTGCGTGGGTTCGGGCTGGTAGGTAAGACGTTGTTGCATAGTGTAGGTATAAGCCGTGCCTTTTAGTAGTATCGAGTTGCCACTTTAGGGAGTGATACACCTTACTATGGGACCAACATGGGTATTTACGAGTTAGGGAGCTGATCGAATGAGGAGGGTAGTGGGAACAACTAGTGGAGATAGGAGCAGGCAACACCTATGACAACAGCTAGGAGTACACGAAACTACCATTATTATTATTATTATGTTTAGTAAGAGGGATCAACTTTTAGTATGGAACTAGTATTGGTGCGGTGTAGGGATTATCTTATAATGATTAGAAGCGCAATCAATATTATATCTTGTCCTGTCTCACTTACCTTGTTTACCTTGTCATATCTTCTTATTTTACAGTCATCTCTTATATCCAGTTTATGTTCTTATCTTGTTACTTTACTGATTATATAGTTAAAATCACTAGAATCGCCAGATGTATGTCTGCCCCTTTTTGTTTTGCCTCTTTTCTTTCCTCCCCCCAAGGTCCTCCGGTCGAGACTAGTGGAGCTTGACTTGGATTTCTTTCTTCTTGAAGTTCTTGAAAGTGATGAAAGTAATGCTCAGCTTTATCTCTTTTCCATTTTGGCTATTTGGAGTGGGATTATGGTTTTACTTTTATGTACTCTGATAATAATTTTGTACAAGATGGATATTTGTGTACTTGGCTTTAGTATATGGTTTTGATGTTGTAACCATACATGTTTTGCTTTTCCGCTACAATGAATAAATTTCGAATTTTCTTAAGTACCATTTTATATATCTGTCTTCTGATATTTTGTTCTATACTCTTATAATACTCCATGAAAGTTAATGCATTCCCTTAGTGAGTGACATTGATGGATGTGGGGGTGTTACACGTGGTATTAGAGCTGGAGGTTACCAGAACAGATAAAAGATTTTGAAAACCATTTTCAAAAGCATTTTTTAGAAGTATTTTCAAAAACATGCTTTAAAGAATGTGTTTTCAACAGAAATGTTTGTTATGAAAAACATGATACCCAAAAGCTATATATCTATCTTTTGATTCTCTGTTTTGAATCTCTTCCTCTTTCCTTTCAGCATGTCTGGGGAACCCATTATACCCGAGGGTGTACATATACTAGGCTAGTTCAGAAGGTATCTGGACGCTAGGGCTACTTCTGCAGGCCCAGCAGACATTCCACCTCCCCCAGCTGCAGCTCTTCCTCCTCCCCGTGTAGATTCTTTTTCTAAGATATGCAAAGACTTTCGTGCGATAGGCGGAAAGCCATTTTATGGGACTGAGACATTTGTTGAGGCTAGGAATTGGCTCAAGGAAGTGGAGGATTTGTTTGGTATCTTTGAGATAGACGAGGGAAGGAAAGTTCAGCTAGATGCTTGGTTGATGAAAGATGAAGCTTCCTTTTGGTGTGTAGTAACTAATGGAGAACGTCCAGTGGAGACAAGGATAGACTTCAGACGAAAATTTGAGTCAAAATTTCTTTTACAAGCAGAGGAGAGTTTATACATGGAGAGGTTCTTGGCTTTGAAGCAAGGGAGTTTGTCTGTGAAGGAGTACGTCAACTAGTTTAACCAGTTAGCAAGATTTAGTATGGAATTAGTTAATACACCACATAAGAAGGCCTTGAGATTTGCCAAAGGTCTGAATGAACCATTACACGGGTTGGCTATGTCCTGCATTCCTATGGGGGCTACTTTCGAGAATCTTGTTGATATGGCGCTGATGCATGAAAAGGAGAAAGGTGATAATTTAGTTAAGACTCAGGATAAGAAAGTGGATCCGAAGAAAGCACAGCAACAACAAAAGAAAGGTGGTTAGGATAACAAGGGCCAAGGAAAGAAAAGATATTTTAATTGTGGAACACCAGGCCACTTAATCAAGGACTGTAGGAAGAAAAAGAAGACAGGTTGCTTCCAATGTGGTGAGGCAGGACATATGATTAAAGACTCCTTGAGGAGGCAAGGACAAGGGCAAGGGCAGAGGACAGGTCCGACTTCTGGAGGGCAGGTTCGTGCTCTCATGGCACTAGGACAGGAGGGAGGTAGAAACATTTCTATTGAAAGTTTAATTTTCCTTTTTGATCATACTTTTCGAACTTTGTTTGATTCTGGCGCTTCTTATATCTGCTTCGTTAGTTGAAACACTGCACCTAAATACTAGTTTAGTTATGGATCCCGTTGTTGTCTCAAATCCTATTAGGGGTACGGCTCATCTTTCTATGTTATGTCGGGATTTGAGAATATATGTATATGGCGTTCAGTTCGAATGCAATGCTTATGTGCTTGGCTTCACGGGCTATAGGTTGATTCTAGGAATGGATTAGCTAACCTGGTATGGAGCCATCCTCGACTGTGAAAAGAGGGTAGTTAGACTGTTGACTAGTTTGGGTAATACTCTCGATATTTCTTGTGATCCTAATGATTCTGTTATTCTTAGCTACCTAGAATCTCTTGACACATCTATTGATGATTTGCAATCTGTTCGAGTAGTCCGTGAGTATGCAGATGTCTTTGAGGAGGTTAGGGGCTTACCTCCAAAATGCGAGATAGATTTCCATATATACTTGGTGGACAATGCAAAGTCAGTTTCATTGCCAGTGCGTCACATGGATCTAAGAGAAAGGATGGAGCTTAGTAAACAAATGAAAGAGTTGCTTGAGAAAGGGTTCATAAGAAGAAGTATCTCGGAGTGGGGTGCTCCTGTTGTTTTTGCAACGAAGGCTGATGGTTTGCTTAGATTGTGCATGGACTATAGAGAGCTGAATAAGCTTACGAAGAAGAACATACACCATTGCCGAAGATAGATGATTTGCTCGATCAGTTGGTTGGTGCTTCGGTTTTCTCGCAGTTTGACTTAGCTATAGGATTTAATCAGTTGAGGGTAGCTGAGGATAGTATAGATAAGACTGCCTTTATGACTCCCGACGGTTTCTTCGAATGGCTCGTCATGCCTTTTGTTTTGACTAATGCATCCGCATATTTCGTAGACTTGATGAGTAGGGTGTTTAGGGAGTTTCTAAACAAGTTCGTGGTGATCTTTGTGGATGATATATTGATATTCTCTAGAAGCGAGGAAGAACATGCCCTACATCTTAGGGAAGTCTTAGAGACCCTTCGAGCACATCAACTCAAAGCTAAGTTCTCTAGATGTCATTTTTGGAGAAAGAAAGTGAGGTTCTTAGGGCATGTGGCCTCCAAGGATGGGATATCTGTGGATCCCGCGAAGGTGGTAGCAATCCAAGAATGGAAGATTCCCAAGAACGCTACAGAAGTAAGAAGTTTTCTTGGTTTGGCGGGCTATTGCAGAAAGTTCATCATGGACTTTGCTAAGATATCAGCCCCACTTACACGGTTGACGAAAAAGAATTTGACCTTTTCTTAGGATGTTGACTGTGGCGATGCTTTCCAACGTTTGAAGAGGTCATTGACGATAGCTCCAGTTTTAGTTTTGCCTAATGGGAGTAAACCGTTCACAGTGTATACATTGCTTGCGGGACAGGGCTTGGTGCAGTTTTGATGCAAGAGGGAAGGGTGATATGCTATGGTGGAAGGCATTTAAAGGCCCATGAGAAGAATTACCCTACCCATAATTTAGAGTTAGCTGCCATAGTTTTTGCGCTTAAGTCTTGGCATCACTATTAGCTTGGTGAGAGGTTTGAGTTGTATACATACCATAAGTCACTAAAATACCTGTTCTCTCAAAAAGATCTGAACTTAAGGCAACAGAGGTGGATGGAGTTCTTAGCATCCTACAATTTTGAGATTGCATATACCCCTGGCAAGGGTAACGTTGTAGCTGACGCCTTGAGTAGAAAGATGTTGGCTCTGAGTCCTTTGTTCGTCGAGCGGCAGAGTTTAGGGTATATCTCTACCTTTGACTTTAGACCCTCTATCGATTATGTACCCGGTTTGTTGGCATCGTTAGAGGTACGACCAATGCTTTTGGGATAGATAGGTGAGGTACAATGAGATGACCCATAGTTGATGGAGATAGTAGACAAGCTCATAAGAGAGGAGTCTTCGAGCCATCTTAGTAGGTATATTATCGATGACAAAGGTTGGTTGCGTAGAGATGGGAGACTTTGTGTATCTCGAGACGAGAGTTTGAGAAAGACAATCCTTGAAGAAGCACGTCGTTCTAAGATGACCATACGTCTCGGTGGAGACAAGATGTATTGGGACATGAAGCAAGTTTTCTTTTGGGCCGGAATGAAGAAGGATGTGGCTGAGTTCATTTCTAGATGCTCAGTGTGCCAGCAAGTCAAGGCTGAGCAGAAGAAGCCTGGTGGTTTGCTTCACCCTTTAGAGGTTCCACACTGGAAATGGGAAAGTGTTTCCATGGATTTCGTTGACGGGTTGCCGAGGTCAAGAAAGGGTAATACGGGGATTTGGGTAGTAGTGGATAAACTTACCAAGAGCGTCGTTTCATTTCCGCCAAGAGTAAAAGAACAACGACATGGTTAGTGTCTGTTTATCTCCGAGAGATAGTTCGTCTACACGGCATGCCTTCCAGTATCGTAAGCGATCGAGATCCCATTTTCACCAGTGAGTTTTCGAAGAGCTTGCAAGAGGCGGTAGGAACGCAATTGTGTTTGAGCACCGCTTATCACCCTCAGACGGACGACCAAACAGAAAGAGTGAATCAGATTCTAGAAGATCTTTTGAGGTTATGTATCTTGGACTTTGGAGGGATATAGGAGGAACATCTTCCATTAGTAGAGTTCGCCTACAATAACAGCTATTAGACTAGTATTGGCATGGCACCTTTTGAGGCTCTATATGGACGACCTTGTCGATCACCGACTTATTGGTGGGAGTCTATGGATAAGATTTTGCTTGGGCCTGAGATGTTTAGGGAAACTTCAATGAAGATAGACTTGATTCAAAAACGCATGAAGACGACACAGAACCGACAAAATACATATGCTGATAAGAGAAGGACCGATCTAGAATTCAATGTTGGAGACATGGTCTTTATTAAAGTATCTCCATTGAGGAATGTAGTTCGTTTTGGGTCTGTAGGGAAATTGGCACCAAGGTTCGTAGGACCATACCCCATTACAGAGCAAATTGGATAGATGGCTTACAGAGTGAAGTTGCACGAGAAGCTTAGTGGTGTTCATGACGTATTTCATGTGTCACATTTGCGGAAGTGTTTACATGATACCGCGGAAGTAGTAGAGCCGAGCATGCTTAGGGAAGTGGAAGTGGAGCAAGATGCCACATTAGACGAGCTCCTACATGCATCCCTGGATCGGAGGTCAAGAAGTTACGCAATCAAGAGGTCAAGTTGGTTAAAGTCCAATGGGGAGATGATCAAGGAGACGCTACTTGGGAGACTGAAGACAAGATACGCGCATTGTACCCTTTCCATTTTGAGGATATGTTCTTAACTTCTCCTTTCTCTACCACTTTTTTTATACTTGCTCTATCATTTAGTGTATCCTCTCGATTATATCTTCGACCCTTACATAGATAATCTTATGGTTGTAAACATTTTTTTAGGACATGTTATGTTTGGTGGATGCAAGTGGATGTAAGTGTTTGCTAGTAGTTGCTCGTGGATGCATTTACACACACATTAGGCACTAGATTGACTCAATCACTTTCATATAGCATATGAATGAGTGTGCATATTTAAGTTAATGGATGTATATCGAATGTGTTATCATATGGATGTTGCATTTGAATGAATGATTGCGCACTCATATAGAAAATGATATGTATCATTAGGATTCTTTTGCATACATAATGGACGCATGGCACTATCATGTTTTGCATTAAGGAGGTCAACTGAAATAGTAGACCGCCTGAGCTTTGCATTAGATATGGGACATATACACACACTTTTGCATATGTTCATATAGCATTAGAAATCTTTTAAGGACAATGGATGCATGTGGACGATAGATAAGTAGATGGATGATTGGATGGCAGGATATATTCTTCTTAACTTGAAGATTTTGGGGACGAAATCCTTTAAGGAGGGGAGAATGTAACACCCCGTAATTTTAAAACATGACATAAGGGATAATTAAAGAATACTTAATTTTTATAAGAAGAACTAAGGGAAATGGGTTGCGCCATTGCGTTCATCTCGGAATTCTGCTTGGAACAGAGTCCGAGTTTGCGTAAATCGGATATAGTAAGAAGAAGTTATGAAGCTTAGAAGATTTCAGTTCAAAGCAGAATTAAAATTAAAATAATAATTAAAAGTCAAAAACGAGTTCAAAAATCAAAATCAGAAAATCTGGGTGAGCGAGAAATCTCCCGCTCTAGGGTGTCGACCCCCTTAGGGAGTCAACATAGGTGTCGACCCCCATATAGGGGTGTCGACAGAGGTGTCAACCCCCCTATAGGGGTGTCGACCCCTCATCTGCCCAGATCAGGCAGATGTGTTTTTGAGGTCTAGGGATGATGTGTCCTTTTAGGATTGGTTGGATGACGTGTTTTTCTGGTTTGGATGGTTCTAATGGATCCTAATCTAATCTAAGGGTCCTAATACACCTAGTACTCATATAAAAAGACACCTAGACCTAACCCTAATTTCATTACACTAATCCATGGCGCCTCCATGCTGCTCAAGTCTAAATTAAACTAGCCTCTCTTCTATTCTTCAAAGCAAATCAGAATTATAGTATTCAAACTAGAAGATAAGAATCAAATTCTACAACAACGGTTTAGCTAATCAAATTCAGAAATCAGAACCCAGATCTATCCTCTCTCCTAAATCCTATCGCTTTGAGTCTAAGTTACTTTCGCATATAATTAAAAAGTAATTGTGATAGGATTGTAGATTGGATTTAATGATTATTCCTGTAAGTAAGACGAATCATATCAAGTTTTGTAGATTCTTATCATTCAGATTCATACCCAAATCACTGTTATCATATGCCTAATTGGATCTATTTTATTGTTCTATGCTAGTTCATGTTTCATATGTCTCTTTTATGCCAGTTTTGCTGACATGATTCTCTTCCCTTCTTCTTCTCCTTTTTTATGGGATTAGGCTAACTTCAAGCCTAACATATTACATTGAATTATACGTACGAATGACGTGGTAATGTTGCGGAAAAAGTTTGGGAAAATATTAAATAATATTTGGGCATAAATTGATCTGTAATCACTTAGTTGATTTGGGGCATAATTATGTATAACTTGTATACGTTAGATTTGGCATAAGTTAGATATGGGCATAATTGGATATAATTTGTATACATGAGGTTTGGCATAAATTGTTAATAACAATGAACGCAAATTGATTTGGGCGTAAGTTGGCATAACATGTATACATAAGATTATAGGCCTAATTTGGATTAAAATTATGAACATAATTTAGATCGGAAATTAAGGGTAATTGGAATACATTTTAATCCAAGATTCAAAATGGGGATTTGAATCAAGAAAGTTATAATGAACGCCTAAGACACGAGGTTAGATTCCAATTGCGGTATAAGACTGCCCGGAACCGCCCGGCATATCCAGCAACCGCAATTTTGTAATCTAATATGAGAGGTCAAAGGCAGAAATTTGATACGTAATAATGCAAAGACACGAGGTTAGATTCGGATTGCGGTATAAGACTGCCCGGAACCGCCCGGCATATCCAGCAACCGCAGAACGACAATCTAATGTAGGAGGTCTTGCAAGATTACAATTATAATGAATTAATGAACACTTAACCAAGATAAGACATATAGTAAGACATGGGGGTTAAATGGGTGACATGTGAAATATAACTAGAAGCACTTAACCAAGGTGAAACGTGTGATTAGAAATGGGGATAAAGAGGGGTTAAGTAGGAATTCCTAGTTGTGACCAAGCTTAGGAGGGAAGCTCGGTCAAGTGGGTGGACCCTTTTAAACCAGTAACCCATTTTAGTATCTATGTGAGCTCGAACTAGGTCGAGGACGGGACATGCTTACTGGTTTGATTGTAAGAGGCCAATAAAGAGTTAGCGGTGGCAACGCAAGTCCAATGGAGTCATGTGTGTGTGTGGGTCTGGGATGGTAGGTAAGACATTGTTGCATCTTGTAGGTATAAGCCATGCCTTTTAGTAGTATCGGGTTGCCACTTTAGGGAGTGAAACACTTTACTGTGGGACCAGCACGAGTATCTACGAGTTAGGGAGCCGATCGAATGGGGAGGGGTAGTGGGTACAACTAGTGGAAATAGGAGCAGGCGGCACCTATGATAGCAGCTAGGAGTGCATGAAACTACCATTATTATTATTATTGTTATTATTATTATGTTTAGTAAGAGGGATCAACTTTTAGTATGGAACTAGTATTGGTGCGGTGTAGGGATTATCTTATAGTGATTAGAAGCGCAATCAACATTATATCTTGTCCTATCTCACTTACCTTATTTACCTTGTCATATCTGCTTATGTTACAGTTATCTCTTATATCCAATTTATGTTCTTATCATGTTACTTTACTGATTATATAGTTAAAGTTACTAGACTTGCCAGACGTATGTCTGACCCTTTTTGTTTCGCCTCTTTTCTTTCCTACCTCCCCCCTCCTACAGGTCCTCAGGGTGGGACTAGTGGAGCTTGACTTGGATTTCTTTTTTCTTGAAGTGCTTGGAAGTGTTGAAAGTAATGCTCAGCTTTATCTCTTTTCCATTATGTCTATATGGAGTGGGATTATGGTTTTACTTTTATGTACTCTGATAATAATTTTGTACAAGATGGATATTTGTGTACTTGGCTTTAGTATATGGTTTTGATGTTGTAACCAGACATGTTTTGCTTTTCCGCTGCAATGAATAAATTTTGAATTTTCTTAAGTACCATTATATATATATGTCTTGTGATATTCTGTTTTATACTCTTATAATACTCCGTGAAAGTTAATGCATTCCATTAGTGAGTGAAACTAATGGACGTGGGGTGTTACAGGTAAACCTTTAACTCAAGAAAGGGGAAATTAGTAGTGGACTAGGATAGATGGATTTGAGAAAAATTGATACATTTCCATAACGGTAAAATTACAAAGAACGTAGTTGCAAGAAAAGAAAGGAAAAATGGATTAGTGTGAAATAGGGATTCTTTTACCGTATTGCACACTGATTAGATAAAAAGATATATGTATGTCTGCGATGAAAATAAAAGAAATAGCTTGAAATCTTGATTTATGTGCATTATGGAAATGGATCTTTATATCCTTCCACTAATCAACTAATGAGGTGAGTGAAATATTTTCCAACAGTAAAAGCAATGTTAAGGAACCAATGGAAAATATGATGAACAGTGAATATAACCTATTATAATTAATTATATGAATGAGAAGGTAACATAATAGGTAGGCTTATCCTAGGGACAAGCGAAATTATAGCATCGGTTATATTAAACGGAAAAGAGAACTTATTAATAAACCTTAGTTTAAGTAAACGACAATAATAGGTTGTGATGACAGTGTAAGATAAGGTGATGTTTAAATAAGAAAGAAAAAAGAAAACTTATAAAATGAAATAAGTTATACTTAATATTATTAAGTAGACATTTCACATGAAAACATAAGGACTGGGAAAGGATATACTTAATTATACATTAAGTAAAACATGTTATTAAACTTTTAAACATGTAATTGGACAGCAAATGACATGGGAAATTTTGATGTCAAAAGCTGGTCTTATGACGATCAACCACCAACGTGTGATGAGTGCACACGAAAATGATCACAGAGATGTAAACAAAAAGTAAATGAACAATGGAGAAACAAAATTTTATAGTGGTTCGGCTTTTATTGGTGCCTACGTCCACTTATAATCTTTGTCTATACTATCGATTATAGGTTACAATGATTTTTCAGTGGAAGAAAGTAGAGATTACACAAAAACCTTGTGTTGTTTGAAGGGTTCGGCTGAATGTTTTTCAGTATGCCAAGTATGATTTATTGGTGGAGAATTCAACATGCCTTTCCATTTTCAGCAATGGTGTATTTATAGGTGAAGAAGTTGGGCTGAGCCGTGTGCTACATGGCTTGCCTCGCTTTCGGATTTTAAACACATGGAGCTCGGTCTAGTAAAGTAGTTGCGGTGGAGAGACCTGGTCTACTGTTGATGAATAGTTCTCCTTGGGAATCATTGTCGACGTGGAGCTTAATATTTGGCATATAAAAAGGAGAGTTGGTCAAAAGCTAATCTGATTCAGCAACTTTGGGAGTAGGACTTCGTCCGGTAGCTTACAACTCTCCAGATACTTCAAGAGAGATCCGACACTACACCATAATGGCCATTTGGCAACTCTTATTTTTTTTCAACTGCCAACATTTATATGTGTTATAGACTAGTGACACTAATATGTGTTGCGGTAGCAAAAATATGTCACCAAAAATGTGCCAACACTTCTATGTGTTGTTGTGCCCAGTCAACCCTTATGTTCTGAGGGCAAAATGGTAAGTTGTCAACCATAACCTAATCGCTGCCTCAAATTTTTTCCCCCAACGCTTATTCCTTTGAAGGCCGCGTCTTTAGCAAATAAAAAGAAAAATGGACTTCGAAGAATTGATACAGCTCTCACTAATCGATATCAACATCAGCGATACCAATGATTTTGGTATACTCAAATCGGGGCTTCTAGGAATTGGGGCTTCTAGGAATCACAGCTTCTAGGAATTGGGGCTTCTCAAATCGTTTCTAAATCCTCAACTTCGAATTGGGGATTCTAGGAATCACAATAATAGGTGAAAAAATCGATTTCACTTTCTTTGTGTTTGTTGTATATTTTTAGGTTTTCCTCCCTTGTTTTGTTTTTGAAGAGAGAAGGAAAGATGTAACCTTTTTGAGTATACACGATGGTGGAGTAAAAGGCATCATACCAAGAACTATTCTTGCTTTTCCTGAATCCGAACTTCAGTAATGAGTATTTAATTGATTTACTAGGTGAATTAGGGTCTGGAGCATATGGAAACAATGAGATGTTTATTTTCTTTGGTGGTTATGGAAATATGAGAGCAAAGTTTACATCAGCTTTTGATCCCAAGTTTTTTAACTTACTGTTAAGAATGATCTCAAGTTTGGATAGTTTTTTTTCCTCCTTCTAATATTTGTTGCATTATGTATGTCATCTTATGTTTATTTAATATCTACAGTTTTATTATCAAGTTGTTTTCAAAATTAAGGTGCGTGGTTAATCTTAATTGAGGTAAGTAATGAATATTATATAGTAGATGATCAACTTGAAAAAGTTATGTAAACTCTCGAGTTTTGTTTCTGGATACCTTAAGTTAAAACAGTTAAATAAGCTGCCATTTAAATACTATCGCTTAAAATTTGATTGGTGATATACTAGTAATGTGTCACAAAGAATAGTGAATCATTTCCTGGCTTAATGATTTTTGTTGATGTTCTTTTAAAGCTGATACTGAAATATTGAGTGTGTTATTATTTCTAATAGATTTGTAGCTTTTGTCTTCGCATTGCAGCAAAACTTCGATAGTTTTGATTTGTTTCAGAATATTTTAATATAAATTTGATATAGAAGGAATAAATTTAATAAAGGAACTGTAATGGACCAAGGCAATTGTAACACCCCGTATTTTCTATGAATTTAAGAATTACAAATCTGAGTATAATTAAAATATAAAATCAGAATCAAGGGAAACGGGCTGTGCCATTGCGTTCGTCTCGGAAAAATTCGCGAAATAGAGTCCGAAATTTCGTAAATTGGAGTCCATATGACCAAGTTATGGCCTTCCAAAGTTCAAAAAAAAAAAAAAAAAACAGCACAGACCAGGTCGACTGGGGAGTCGACCCTAGAGTCGACCTGCCCCCAGGGGTCGACCCTAGAGTCGACCTGCCCCCAGGGGGTCGACCCTAGAGTCGACCTGCCCCCAGGGGGTCGACCCTAGAGTCGACCTGGGGGTCGACCTACCTCCCGAATCTGCTTTTCTGCCTGGGTGCATTCTGATGTATCTGGTCTCGTTTTCTGTCTAGATTCGTTTGCCTAAACCTATTTAAACAGCCCTAAACTCAGCCTTCTCTGCACACAATTCTATTCTGCTTCTTCCCTGCCTCTGATCTAAATAAAAATAAAAATGGCGTCGCTACTCTGCTGGAATCAAAACTAGAAGCTAATCAACATCAACCTAAGCAACTCAATTCAAATTAGAGATTAAAGCTTCTGCAACAATTCTGCAACAACTAATGTTCTTTCTTTAATCCAACCAAGGCAAGTACAGTTATTTTCCGCTATAAACGTTAATTCTGATTTTGAAATGAATTGTGAATCTGAATCTCGGATTATATCTGTTCTGTTCTGATTTGATTTATCTTATTCTTTACCTCTTTCCTCTTTCTGTTCTATAGCCAGGCTACTACGAGCCTGAGCCAATCTCATAAGAGATTAACATGCGCTAAAATGTTTGGGACAGTAAAATGAATGATGCATAAATTGGGCATGACCAATAGGTGACTAATTTGAGGAGAGAACATGGACTGTAGCTAGAACATGAATCTGAGACATATGATTGGACATGTTATATTTATAACATAAAAAGGTATTGAACATATGATTTGTGGACATGACATAAAAAGGTATATAATTGAACATAAATATAGACTGTATTGAACACATGATTTAGGATAAAGAGAATATGGCCTAGGTATAAAGATTTACATGAAAGTAGGATATCTATTAATGTAAATAAACACCTAAGTAAGGGACCTTTGGGATTTATGACATGCATAGTAATCTATGGCTATATTTGGTATAAATTATATGGATCTTCTGTACTATGCAAGTTTAATAAAAATTTGGAACATATGAGATATGGTAAATTTATGACCATAATCCGTGCTATGTAAATTTAATACAAACATAGGGTATATGATAATATTGTGAATCAAGACTATTATTTATGCACGTGAACTTAGGCAAGGTTTATAATTAGGCAAGGTATGAAACTTTAACAAATAAGTAAATTTGTTATATTTGCCTAATTTGCTAGTTGCGTTACATTGCCTAATCTGCTAGTTCTGTTATATTGCTTAATCTGCTAGTTCTGCTCTACTGCCTAGTCTGCTAGATTTGTTCATCTGCCAAATCTGTCATTCGCTAAGTCTGTTGAAAATACTAAATCAGCTAGTTTGCTTAATCTGCTAAGTCGCCTAACCTGAGAAATCTGTTATCTGCTATATCTGTTGAGTTGGTATAATTAGTCCGCTATTGACATAATCTGAATTGGCTATAGTTATGAATAATTGACATGTATATTACGCGTGGGTATAAATGGTAAATCATTAATTAATTGGCTGCAAAGATAAACATGGCTAACTCGAGGTTAGAATGAGTTTGCGGCGTAATTCTGCCCGGAACCGTCCGACATATTCCAATGGTCGCAAACAATAGGTTCTAATGTGAGAAGTTAGTCATAACGTGCTTGAAAACCCGAGGTTAGACTCAGTTTGCGACAGAAACCTGCCCGGAACCAACCGGCCTAACCAGTAGCCGCAAACTGTCAGTCTAATGTGAGAGGTTTTGGGCATTAATATTTAATTAATGAAAATCTGAGATAAATATGATGTTTAAAACGTGTTGGGTGGGTAAGGTTAAACCAATTGGACCAATGAATCTGATATACCCGTTTCGTGAATCCGTAGGCCCAATACAAAGTTAGATAATCTGTAACCGGTTAATCTGTAAGCTTGTTAATCCGAACATCTGATCCGTTAGTCTGAAAACCGGTTAACTTGTTTGTTTGATCTATGAACTAGTTGGTCTAAACTCTGTATGTCTGAACTTCTAAACAAGTTAATCTGAAATCTGTTAGTCTGTGGACACAAGGTTAGGAGGGGAATTACTTGTGTCATCTGTTGTTTGGGACCCATATTAGTCAGTAACCCTTTCTGGTATCAAAACTTTGACCCAACAGTAGGTAGGGTCCGGGCACGCTTACTGAACTAATTATAAGTGGTTCATTCTGATAATGGCGAGGGGTGTTGATGGTGCATTCCAACCGAGTCATGTGCGTGCGTGGATCCCGGTCTGCCTCTAAGGATGTAAGACGCCGTGACATCTGTAAATAGGTCTATGCCAATTGGTTTTCATTTTAGGGAGTGATACACCCTACTGTGGGGCCAACACAGGATATTTATGTATTAGGGAGCCGATCGCTTGGGGTAGGGTTTTAGGGTACACTTAGTTCTGTCTGTTTCCGTTGGTACCGTCTGTTTCTGTTGGGTGGTAACACCTGTCTGTTTCTGCGTGGTACCGTCTGTTCGGGTGGTAAAGGCCCATTACTAGTGTACACCTCATTCTACATTCTGTTTCTGTTAAATTATTCTGTACCCGTTCCTGTTTCAGTTTAGACATTAGGGTGACACCTAATTCTGTTATACTAGTATTAGTGCAGAGAGGTGTAAAGCAATAGCTTATATCATTCTGTTCTTCTGTTATATCTACTACACCTGTTACAGTTATCTCTCATCCAGTTTTATGTTCATGTCATAATATTATTATCTGTTCATATGCTGAAAGTCACTGACTTTATGTCTAACCCTTGTTGTTTCGCCTCTTTTCTTCCGTTTCCCCCCAGGTTTTCTAAGGAGGGAATACTCTAGCTAGATCCGGATTTCTTCTGCTTGAAGTGCTTAAAGTATGGATTGTCTTCTTCTGTGGGGATTATGATTTTAAACTATGCATTCTGAAGGCTTTTGTACAAGACTGATATTTTGTACTTGAATTCTGAGATTTGAAGGGATGTAACCATACTGATTTCTGTTTCCGCTGTAATAAAGTTAAAATTTTCAAGTACTGTTTTTATCTGTCTTGTAAGTTTCTGTTCTGTTTACTAAAATGCTCCACCAAAGTTAAGGCATTCCCTTTATGAGTGTCCTTAACGGAGGTGGGGTGTTACAGCAATATGTCAACTGGCTTGTTTTTAAACTTATTTCTTGAATCCATTGTTTAATGTTAGCTTTGCAAAAAATATAAGATCAAAATCATAAAAGCTGAGACCGTCTGTATATAAACTATATTATATATTATATTGCATTAACATATGAGCTCACAAGCTTATGTTGCTTCATCACTACTGAAGCAAATGCTTAACGCCATTAAATGAGATGAAAGTTTATTGTATTTCTTGTTCTTATGTCCACAAGTGTTGCACTACATATAATAGAAAAAGCATCTCTATCCAATTGGCATTCACTACACCAAAACAGGTGATTCCCAACGAGTATAACCGTTGCAAACAATTTCAGCAACGTTTATTAGTGTTGCTAGGGGTGGCAATTTAGTACCAACGCTTATAAGTGTTGGTAGATTTTCTGTCCCAACGCTTATAAGCGTCGGTATATTTTCAATCGCAACGCTTATAAGCGTTGGTAGATTTTCTTTAGCAACACTTATAAGCGTTGGTAGATTTTCTTTACCAATGCTTATAATCGTTGTAAGATTTTTGTTTGCAACGCTTATACATGTTGCAATACATTTGTTTGTAACGCCTATACATGTTACAAAATTTTAATTTACAACAAATATAAATTTTAATAATAACAGAAATATGTATTAGCAACTCGCATATTCTAACATTAACATTCAATTAATAACCAACATGATGATAATATAGACGATATTTAATATGAATCAAAAACTAATATTAAACTCAATGCATACTAATAGATAACATTCATAATCACATAACGACATAGAATATCAGTTAACAATAAACAAACACAATACATAATTATGATGTCAAATTCAATACATAATTAGTTTGCTAAATTCAATACATAAATAAGATTCTACAAATAACGAATACGAAACTCTGGCCATATAACGAAGCCTCCATCTGAAAATTCACATAACTTGTACATTCCATTTTGAGGACCATCATAAATTGGTGCATCCGGTTCAAGAACTTCAACAACCCAAATTACTTTCTCTATATTCGGTACCACTTTCCTAAAATGACAAACTGTTTGTGTTCTAAGATAACCTTTTGATACCTCCTTCTCTAGATCATTTGACAATAGCATTACGTATTTCTTTTCCATTGTAGATGAATGAAGATCATGAAGTGACACATTTGGAGTAACGGTTACATTATTACTTATAGGATGATCCGCTAAATTAGAAGCACCTTCTGTATGAGGAGTGGAAGGACTTGCAACAAGTTTTTCTTGCAAATTAGATATAAATTTCATAAAAGTTGAATTAATTGAATTGATGGCGTTATTAACCTGAGTAGCTACTTGCCTTTCTATCTCCAATTTCCAAACGGACAAATCCATAGCTTGTTTTTTTTTTCAGCTACAGCTTTTACAACTCGAGCCACCTTAACTTGTTTTATAGAAGAAGTAGAACTAATTGCTCGACAATAATTTTTCTTCATGTCGGAACCAAAAACTTCTGCAATTGGATCATTATCAAGATCATGTACTGCGCCACTAGAACTACCATCCAATTTTCTCTTTTCTTCCGCTGCCTCTAGAAGTGCCTGCGATCATTGAATGTCACATTAAATTGAAAAATTCAGTTTGTTGTTAAAAACAGAAAATTGGAAGAAAAAATATCAGTTTGTTGTTAAATTCAGTTTGCACAACAGCTTGAAGCTGCTGTGCAACAGCAGCTACAAGCTGTTGTGCAAACAGCAGCTTGTAGCTGCTGTGCAACAGCAGCTAGAAGCTGCTGTTTGCACAACAGCTTGTTCCAGGTTTCTGTTTACTCAGTATTTTGGTAGCTCTCTTCGTAACCTAGTACTAAATTCACTGTCATACATAACATAAATTACAAGATCATGTGTTGGGTATCAAAGCATCAACAATAAAAAGTACGTTAAAAATGACCTATAAATTAAGATGATGATATGTAAAATTAGCCTGCATATCGCTCCAAATCTGCAAGCCTTAGCTACAACACAAATGAAGCAATGTAAAAGTTATTTTAAGCATAGCCGTAAGAATGAGCTATGGAATTCTAATATGTCAAAATGAATTCTCTACTTAACAAAGTACTACCTTTATATAAAACCTACATATGTTTCTACATAACATTGAACTATCACTACAAATAGAGCTTATCAACATATATGCAAACCTACATATGTTTCTGCGGCACATGGTAGTACTTCTCCCGATTTTCTTTTATGTCCAAACTTCCAAATCGTCATTCGTGAAATATATGCTTCTGGATTGGTTAAGACCTACAGGAAATATCAAAGTTGACAACACATAGTTAATATAACATTCTACAAACAACCATTTACAAAAGAAAATTTTATTACCATTTCATGGTGCACTCTATGGTAAGGTTTCCTTCCTAGAGTATGAGTGATTTGGTTTTTCGCTTTGTTTTTTGCATTTTTTTACATTGCTCCATCTTTTCATTCGTATACTCAATATCAAGGAACTTTTCCCACCACACTCTATCTATGTCATTTGGACATCTACCAATGGCAACACGTTTAGGAATCATAGTGTCATCAACTTTAAGAAGACTTTTTCTTAATGTTGACTTCATTGATCTATAATACGGTGGGAAATGTTTCTCTAATAACGGTCGAGCTATGCTAGGATCTACATCCATGTCAAATTCTTCCTATCACGAGAAAAGAAAAAAAATAAAAGAAATCATGAACCAATCAAATATATCATAATTTAAACTTGATGGTGAAATTGATATGAGTGAAAATACCAAAAGCCCTTCCCATAGTTTATCCTTGTAGAAGCTATCTACGGCCCTCCATTCTTTGTAGCCAACGGGTACATGACAACGGATTAACTCACCACAACGTGTATTCTCAACACCAACCGTTATAAAATACTTTTACCTTTGGGTGGTTGAGGTTCAATAGTCTCTGTTGTACTTACATTTGCATTTGCGCTAAAATTGTTTGTCATTTTAATGAATAATCTACATTAAAAAACAAACAAAATGTAAAGTTAACATAACACGTGAAAGATACTTGCAGGATATGAATTAACATAAAAACTGGTAATAGTTTCAAAAGACATCAATGAAAGACAATCATACATTTCAAAACACAACACAATTGTACAATACATCAATAAAAGTTAATGCATGATCAAAACAAGAAAAATACATGCAAAATATTTTCAATCAACATGTTGATTTCGATTGAATACATTTCAATAATGGTTCTAAATTTGGTTGTTCTTTCAAAATAGATTTATATGTTGTTGGTACTTCATAATCATCTATGTTATCCATTATGCGTTTAGGGGAGCATCGAACAATTGACCACTCGGAATTTTGTGTATTTATGATGTAAAATACTTGACTTGCTTTGGACGCAAGAATAGCGGGCTCATCATATTCTCCATCGGTATTATTGAGCTTCTTTAAGTTTACCATTAACAAATTTGTATCCGGGCAAACTTTACAACCATTTGTCTTATCTGCAACATTCACCCAATCACAATAGAATACTACATGTTGAAAATCATAGTAATCAACTTCCATGATCTCTCTAATAACACCATACCAAGTAGTATCATCATCCATAGGATTTAAATCTTTTGAACTTGCAACAAATGTAGTGATCACATCCATACAGACACCACTATCTTGCGTTGAAATGCTATCGTCATAATGTTGAGGAGAGAATGTATAGCCGTTCACTCTGTACTTAAGAAAAGTTTTTACTTCCCACTTTGGACCATTGACATACAACCATAACATTGTGTTCATGCATTTTTCGTCCACTAACTGTTAAGAATTAACAAAATTAATAGAATAACATTAGTTAAAAAGAAATACATTGCTCTCAAGTAAATTTAGCACACCTTATTGTATAGCCAATCAACAAATTCAGGTTGGACTACTACTTCTGCTTTTGTGATAGTTTTCCTTTTACCACGAAGACCGTCTTCTAAAGATAAGCGGTATGCACTACAAATTCAATAATGTGATATATATATATATATATTCTTGACTAAATGTGATACGTATTGAAAATGTGAAAATGTATGACCTGTAGTATTCATCTCGTTCCGGTATATCAATTCTAAATAGTAACCATCGTCGAATCTGTGTTCGTTGCACTCTAGATAATTTTAATGGTTTACCTTCAACGATGGAACGCTCATATATATCATCACTATTCTCATCTAAAAAGGATGCTTGTTTGGAGCTATGATTTCCATTACGTGGATTTGGCATATATTCCATTGCGTATCGAACTGATTCTGAAACAAGGTATGCTTCAGAAATTAATCCTTCTATATACCTTTTGTTACTAGGTATGTTTTTGCTATCTTTCATAGCCCTAGCACACAAAAATTTAGTATGCATACTTACAGTTAGTTACTTCATAACCCTTAGGTAACATAATTTGAATGCAAAAACAATATTTACCTTTCAAATGGATACATCCATATATAAGTCGATGGTCCACAAAGCAGAGCTTGATCTGCTAAATGTACCATCAAATGGATGCTTATGTCAAAAAAATCCGTTGAAACATAGTGTGCCAACACACATAATGCTTCAACAATCATATCTTTAGCCGCTTGCACATGTTCTCGAACAAGAACTTTTGAACATATTATGTTGAAGTACAAGCTTACTTGTAAAAGAGCTCGTCTTAACTCACGACACTTTGGATATGCATGTTGAGCCCTGATAAGAAGCAAGTATTGGATGAGAATATGATAATCATATGTCTTTTTAATTTGCAAACCGGGTGGTTGAAGACATATAAGACCGTGTAACTTAGTTGCAAGACATGATGGAAGTTTTGCATCTTTAAGAACTTGACAACATTGCAACTTGTGATCCTTATCAAATGCAAGTTTAGAAGATTGCTTTCCTTTGTTAAACATAAAATTGATGAGATGTTCAATAACATTTTTTCAGTATGCATCACATCAATAGTATGACGAACTTTATGACTGCTCCAATAATCCAACTCAAACAAAATTGACTTCTTATACCATGTCGGCCTTCCTTCCTCATTGACAAGACAATCTACATTATCATAAGCTTCAGAAATCAATCTCTTTTTGCTTGGTGGTATTTTGCCACGAGCATATTTGATACGCTCAAGCTTTTCTAAAAGAGACGAGCCTCTTAGCCGAGTTGGAGGCTCTTTGTATTCAACATCCCTATACCATCTGTGTTTTAATGCTCTATATGGATGATCATTCTTCAGAAACCTTCTATATTTTGAATAGATGATCTTGTTGCCAATGTACTCTAATTCTGTCTCGGTAGCACAGACAGGACACGCTTTATAACCATGAGTCACACAGCCAGATAAGTTACCAAAAGCTGGTAAATCATGAATTCCCCATAGTAATATTGCTTTCATATTGAAAAATTCTTGCTTGTTTGTGTCAAAAACAGACGCTCCTTCGTCCCAAAGATGTTTTAATTCATATATAAGAGGTTCCAAGTATACATCAATGTCCTGACTTGGTGCTTTTGGTCCAGGAATTAAAAGACTCAACATTTGAAATTGTGATTTCATACACAACGAAGGGGGTAGGTTATAAAGTATCATATAAACAGGCCAACAACTATAACTATTGGAGAGAACGCCATTTGGATTAAATCCATCTGTAGAAATACCAAGCCAAACATTGCGTCCTTCAATAGCAAATTCTGGCCACTGACTTTTGACTGATCTCCATTTAGCTGAATCAATAGGATGTCGCATGGAATTCCAAGATGGTGTAGCTTCCTTGTGCCATTGCATTTTACGAGCTATCCATGGTATAGTGTACAGTCTACTTAATCTTGGACTTATAGGAAAGTATCTTAAAACTTTTCTTGGTTCTTTCGTCAATTTGACCTCCCCTAACACTGTTTTTTTAGTTTTGTACCTTGTTTTATGGCACACAGGACATTCTTTCGCATCAACATTTTCTTTCCAAAATAATATACAATCATTGACACAAGCATGCACATGCTTCACCTCCATTCCCAAATCCTTTATTATTTTCTTCATCGTGGGATACTTGTCAGGTAAATTATTTTCTTTTGGAAGCCAACGTTTTAATCGCTTCAACAACTCAGTCACACTATTTCCCAACCAGTTAAACTCTTTTTTAAGGTTCTGAAGCTCAACAATTACACCTAACGTTGTAATCCCCTCTTCGCAAGAAGAATAAAGCTTTTCATTTGCTTTGTCTGTGTATTTTTTGTGCTTCTCTCCAAAGTAAGTATGATAATCGTCTGTATTTTTCTGTTGAACTTCCTCTTCACCGCTAGCCTGTGGCATATTATGCACTCCAAAATCATCGTCTATGAGATTTCTAAGAGCCCCCTCTACAAATTGGTCGGATTGAATTTGATCCTGATCTTGGATATGAGGATCTGAAATAATATTTTTTGTATGATTCATTCCCGAGTTATTGTTGCTCATCTCTCCATGGAAAAACCACCTATTATATGTTTTAATCATACCATGAATGATTAAGTGTTTCTCAACGTTTTCCAGTGAGAGCTTTTTTAGAGTTCTTGCACTTAATACAAGGGCAGGTGCAAATTTCAACATCACGAGATGAGTGATTCTTCACAAACTAATGAAGTCTCGAATGCCTTGCTTGTACTCTTCAGTATTTCTATATGGACTTTTAATCCACTCTCTTGAACTTGAGTTAAACATAAATTTCAAATTTTACCTTTTGGACCTATCAAAGAAAAATATAGAATAAATACTTTAATTTGAGCTATACATAAATGCATAAAAAACTGCACTGTTTTTTTTTAGAAAAACTACAATGCACTTGTTTTTTTTAAAAAAACCGCATATATATTTATAAAAAAAACTGCATTTGTTCAAAAACAAACACTGCACTTGTTCAAAAACAAACACTGTACTTAGTTTTACTAAAAAAACTGTATTTCTCAAAAAAAAACCAGCAGTTCCTAATTTGATTAATACAAGCTGCTGTGCAAACAACAGCTTCAAGCTGCTGTGCCACAGTAGCTTCAAGCTGCTGCGCAACAGCAGCTTGAAGCTGCTGTTGCACAGCAGCTTATAGCTGCTGTGCAAACAGTTATTTGGATTTCCCTCACACATATGCATACACATACCTAGAAATAGATGCATAGACTCATAAATTTATGTACACCGTTGCATATATCATTCACGCGTCAATCTTTGTACATACACACACATATATCAACGATTTCCACTGAATCACACACATCTACACACATGCACAACACATACCACAACCCATTATTTATGTACACACACACACACACACACACACACATATATATATATATATATATATATGTACTTATACCCAGGCAACACCCACATTATATTCTCATCTATGCACATAAAAAAGAAACTAGCAAACATTTTATATTACATGAAGGAATTAGCATGTGCGACATTCAAATATAGCACGGATAAGGACATGTTAAGGGAACTAGGTGTAGTTATATTTTTATTATTATTAAGATTAAGATTTCGTAGTATACATTAATAATCATATAATTTCTAAACACAACATTTTGTTTTAATCTTGGGTGTGAGATTATTATCTTTCTTGCCTTAATTTTTACTCAACTTTCTCACATGCATGTACAGCTTTTTGAATGCTAAGTACCACATATAAACATAGGAAAGCAGAGACTAATTAATGAATGCAAAATTGTACATGAAACCCATACACACACCATACACGCAAGCTAGTACGCAAACAACATACACAATACTTCACCAACTAGTTAATCATGGACACCTGTCCTTAGGTTCACACAATGTCACTCACCATTGCTCACTATGAGCACAGGCAACAAAAAAAACACCCAAATGCACATTTGAGGGCCAAATTTTGTTTTAATTCCAAATAATAAGTACCTTAATATGAATACAAATACTAGTCCAAAATTTAGTATCATAAACAAAATATAAATTGAAACATCCATTCTTTAATATTGTTTACAATCAGCATATGTAGTTCACAATAAAAGTCAAGATTAACAAATGTTTATAGCCTTCGTATTTACTATTAACAGAGTTGAACTGAAAATAAAACTGTGAGTCAATGCAATAAATGTTTAGTATATATGCTTGTTTATCAAAAAAAAATATACTTGTATTATTATTTTAACAACAAGTAAGTCATTTAAAGTTTCCCTACAACCATGATAATGTATTTACTACATCAAGGAAAATGTATCAGATTGAAGGAACAAATGATGATTTTGATTTTTGGCTACCTGAAAAGGAGATTTAGAAAAAAAATTAATATTTATGTATCACTCATTTTTGGCAAGAAATCCAAATGATTTATTAGATTATTTGATATATTTATCAATATGAACCATGAAAGTTCAATACAAATGCATTATTGAAACCACTATGATGCTAGGATAATCGACAGTTGATATAAGTAAATTAGTGGACAATGAAACGTTAAGTCATCTAGTTGGGACCGTGTCTTATTCCTCATATCTTTTAGAGCAAACAAGTCAATCTCTTCATGTACTATTGCAACAATTTTAATACCTGTTTCTTTATTTCAAAAAATAGTTTCACTACATGAATATTGTACAAACTATAGTGATTATGGTGAATGAAAATTAAAGGGGATAATTCGTAGCAGCTAACTTAATGATTCTAGTGAATGAAAATTTTGGTTCATTAGCTAATCAAGTAAGCTGCGTTAACTCCTTTGAATCCAATTAAGTTCGGCAGTTGTATATCAAACACCGATATGAACCAATTATATACTGAAAATTAATAGCTTTATGGACAAATTAAGAAAGCTTACCCTTAATTTCTTCGAGTGGCTTTCCTCCTGTGTAAAACGACAGTTAAAATAGGTCGAATTTCCCTGTAGACGAAGAGGAAGTAGGGTTTTGATTTTCTGAGAGGGGATAATCACGTAAATTAATGCGACGAATTAAGAAAGCCTACCTTTAATTTCTTCAAGTAGCCTTCCTCCTGTGTAAATCAGTAGCTAAAATAGGATTGAATTTTCTTGTAGATTAAGAGGAAGCAGGGTTTCGATTTTTTGATAGAGGAAATTCATATTTTGAAATACATCCAAATAATGATGATGTTCTATTATATATTATTACTTTTCTCATATTTTACAACAAAATATACATAGAAGACTTTGGAGTTTTCGAAAAGTCAACATTCTTTCTTGATGACTAGAATTTTAATTTCCAAACATAACAAATATTGATCTAGCGATGCCCATGTACCTCCATCAAAGTGCCTATATAAGACAGACTATGAAATTCACCCTCAATGCAAAAACATGGCCTCACATTTGATTTTGTCTTCGAATAGGTTAGGAGCTAGCCATGAAGAATAAACATCCGGAATCAGGAGAACAATTTAATAAAACATGTTCACAAATTTAACACCAAAAACGCATGATACTCATAAGTTTAGTTGGCCTAAGAAGAAAAAGCAAATTAGATATTTATAGTAAAAAAATTCATTCACACATTATAGTATCATGACAAATCCTGACAATCAAAGGGACAAAAAAGATACCAAACCTAACAAAACATAAATCAATTGACCTAACTGCAACGATAATAAAATTATTTACATCAAATCCGAAGATAATAGCAAAGACGGAGTTAAAAGCGAGTTGAACCCTAAAGCGCGAGTTGTACCCTGAAGCGCGAGTTGTACCCTGAGTTGAAATCGAATAAAATCCCTAAAATTGAATGAAATTTATACCTGCGAGTTGAAAGTGAGTGAAGCCACCCCTAAAATCCGATTAGAGAGGAAGCTTCATCTTCGCCTTCATCTTCGTCATGTTCAAATTTTTTTTCTTTTTTCCTCTGAGAATCGTGGGAGGTGAGATAATGATTTACGCGGCCGAAATGGGGAAAGCGTTGGAACAATGGAACGTAGAAGAGGAATTAGGGTTATGCTGGTTTGTTTACATTTTTACCCCCATAATCCACCATTAACAACCCAAATAAGTGTTGCCAACAATAAAGTTATTAATATGTATTTTTGGCAACACTTTTTTAATATAGCAACACATATTATTGTTACCACCTTACAACCCAAATAAATGTTGCCAATTGAAAAATAAAAGGGTTGCCAATTGGCTATTATGGTGTAGTGATTCAAAGGTGATCTAGGTTAGTGTATAATAACACTGGTATTATGGTTTAACATTAAATTTAACAGTGATATTTATGGTGTAGAAACTCAATGGAGATGATGCAAGGATTACAAAATATTTCGACATGGCAGCTGGAATAAGCACAGTACTGGTGACTGCAAT
Source organism: Allium sativum (assembly GCA_030737875.1). Lineage (NCBI taxonomy): Eukaryota > Viridiplantae > Streptophyta > Magnoliopsida > Asparagales > Amaryllidaceae > Allium > Allium sativum. The sequence goes on from CM060916.1 coordinate 963,725,822, forward strand.
GTTAACTGCCCTTGGAAAAGATGGTCGTCCATTGTATGATGCGAAAGACACGTCAAGGGTGTCAGATGTTAATGACTATATGTACGACTCATTTTCTCACTATAAACATTCCCTATAATCTTTTTTCCCTATTAGCCTATCGGTTTGATGTTTAACGACTCATGATTCAATTAGCACCCGGATATGCATCTAGTTTCTCATAGGTGATGTTGTAGATGCTACAGAGATTAGCGCTTGTACTGGTCGATTAGCTTTGCACATCTGAATTGTTCCCAGATAATGCCAGCATTATGATCCTAACGTATGAGCAAACAGTTATATTTTGTCCTATAAGGTTAGAACTGAAATGGGCATTAATAAGAACATATGAAATTAGAAGTTATAGTATCCTCTCCAATTCTGCAATTCAATCATTTGTTTCTATGCCATTTCTTACGAAAATTTCCTAGCGTATTTTTTCTAAAGGATCATATTTTAAAGTTCCTTTATATTCCAAAATTATCTCTAGTAACATATTTTGTAACTTAAGAATAAATTATGGAAATTTTGGCATGATTATTATGCACAGAAAACCAAAAGGACTTGACATAATTGAAAAAGTCCCAAAAGAACAAACAAATAAAATGAGAACTATAATGGTTCAAGTTTGTCTTCGGAAACCTTTGGTAATCCATGCTTGGCGAATTCTGAAGAATTTCAAGTAAAGGAAGTAGAGGTAATGCAATATCACATCAATGCACATGAAACTAGAAGTTCTGGCTGTGTCACTTTTTGAATGTGGATTAAGTATGCAATATCATATCATAACATTGCTTGATATTAGTGATTTGGATATATCATTTTTTACTTGTAGATATATCATATTGCACCTTTTTTTTGGTCAGATCTTTTCCTTGTGGGCTGTAAGCAAAAAGGTTTATGGAGGATTAAACTTTTCAACTGAGCTGAAAGGCTCAGTTTCTAAACTGAGCCAGGCTCAGTTTAAAAACTGAAACTTTCGGCTCAATTTCAACTTAAACTGAGCCAGAAAAGGCTCAGTTTGGACTCAAAACTTAGGCGGAAAAGGCTCAGTTTCGAGTCGAAAGTGAGCTTAGTTTAAAAACTAAGCCGAAAGCCTTAGCTGAAACTTCTAAACCGAAAGCCTTAGCTGAAACTTCTAAAAAACTATGGATACACATTTTGAAAGCCTTAGCCCAAATCCTTAGCCGAAAGTTTCTTATAGCGTTTCCAGTAATTCATATGCATGCACACTCTTCAAACGAATGATTAAAAAAATTGTAGAGCCTTTTCGGCTTAGTATCAAAACTGGGCCTTTCTTGGTGTCGAAACTCTATCAATTAAATGTTGGACCCAGCAAATGATATTTGCGCTTGTCTCTTGAACTCAGCAAATGATCATCCAACATTTTTCTGTGGTTTACACTTGTTATTTATCAGTTTTGCAATTTGTTATTTTTGTAAAAATGAGTGCATTTATATTTTTAGGCAGTTGTGGAGGAGGAGGGAAAAACAGAATTTTGAATGTAATGGCAACGAGAAAGCAAATATGTGTGATCTTGACAATGATCCTATCTCTGAAGTTTTCGGTTCTGATAAAAAGAAAAATTATTGTCATGCATGTAACAAATATTTGAGCATTATGCGATTGTGACATTGTTGAATTTGAAATATTGGATGCATGTAACAAGTATTTGAGCATTATGCAAATGTGACATTGTTGAATTTGAAATATGGAAGTGTACCAAATCTTAGATCGAATTGATATTTTGAATCATATACTGATTGAAAATGATAAAGACATGTCATATATATTAATTTATAAGTGTTAGCAATTTATGAATGCCAACGTTTATAAGTGTTAGTAGGATTTTGATACTGACATTTATAGGTGTTACCATATCTTCTGGTTCCAACATTTATAAGTGTTAGCAATGATTATGTTTGTAACTCTTATAAGTGTTACCATATCTTATGTTTCCAACATGTATAAGTGATAGCAATGAATATGTTTGTAACTCTTATAAGTGTTACCATATCTTATGGTTCTGACATTTATAAGTGTTAGCAATGAATATGTTTGTAACACTTATAAGTGTTAGCAATGAATATGTTTGTAACACTTATAAGTGTTAGTAGTTACTCTGTTTGTATCACTTAAGTGTTACAGGAAATTCCTCACAGGCCATTGGTGACACTTAAAAGTGTTACAGAAATAATTTGCAACACCTATACTTATTGGGAATCCCCTGTTTTGGTGTAGTGCGAGACTTTAGTCTTGATCCGATATTATGGGATCAGACTAATTAACTGGTAGATGATGCGGTTGGTTGATTCACTTTCTATTTCCAAGAGATCGACCCGGGCTGAGTATAGCTGGGCGATCTGAGCTAAGAGTTGACTCGACAAATGGAGAAATGTCTGGCCATTTATGAAGTTGATCCCGGATCTTGAGTTGTGACAGCTTTTTCCAAAAAGTTGGTCAACACTTTTCCCCCAGAACATATCTTCTTGAGGAAAGGAGATGTGTTCTGGATTTGATGGAGAATGTCAAACAACAAGGATCTAGGAAATCATGGTTGCGCCAAATCATATTAAGCCTGGAAAACCAATGATCGATGATTATATTAAGGCCGGAAAATCGATGACCGATAAGGATCGTATTAAGTCCAGAAAACCGATAATAATCTAAATGATTGTATTAAGGCCAGAAGCTTGTAAATGAAAACGAGTCGATCTTTGGTTGAGGCAGAAGAACTGGGATCCCTCCTATTAAATGATACTTGCAAATATTTGTTGTACGAGCATAAACCATGCCCGATTTATAAAGTGGGATATGAACCATATCTGAAGGGCGAATATAATACATACTCGGTTTGACTTGGTAAGACGGTATAGTCTTTTGGTACCAAGGTTATTGAGGTCGAACATTAACCATGTTCGTGGAATGATCAGAGGGTTGAGCATGAGCCGTACTCATACTAAAAAAAGGACTTTGTAGTGTCCTGACAATGGATATGTTAGTGCTAGTATTAACCATACCTGAGGGATGAGCATAAGCCATACTCGGTTTAAGAAGTTAGCGGGCATAAACCATGCTCGGCTTGGTAAAAAAAGGAGGCGAGTACTAACCGTACTCATCTTTAAGGAGTTTGGCAAGTATTAATCATACTCGGCTTAAAGAGGTGGCGAGTATTATCCATACTCGGCTTATGGATTTGGTTAGATATGGTGGCGGGCATCGACCTTGCTCATGAAAAGTCGATGTATATGACTTAAGCATGATCTTTATGTGGATATAGCAGAATGGTATGTGATAAGTTAACTAGTAAACTACAATAGTTATGCACGTAAATGCAAGCTATATAAATCTATCACAAATTAAAAAGCAGTAAGTAAAAGATACCAGGATTTTTATACTAGTTCGGACTTCCAGTCCCGAAGCTCATCTTTAAAATTTACTATCACACCCTCTCTTAACCCGGAGGAATAGGTCACAATGCACCCGAGCACCAACAAGGGTGTCCACGCCTGAGCACCCACATATGACTTCACAAATTACAAGATTTTTGACTTTAGAATGTGTTCTCTAATCAGCACTGAATAGTCACGATGAGGTACACCCTACCTATAATCTTATCCTTATGTATTTGATATGTATGTGAAGATTGAAGGAAGTATGTTGCTTGTTGAATCAAGATATTTGAAATAATATCGAAGATTCAACAAGTAACTTGAATTTAAGAGAGCTTTAGAATGCAATGATTATAGAAGTGAAAATCAGAAATTAGATAGAAGATGTGAGAATCGGTGATTTGGAAAATACGTTTGCAGTGCTTATATAATTGTAGAAGAGTAGCATTCTTTCATGAAAAGTTTCAAAAAAGAGTTGCATCCATTTCTATTTATAATTGAAGAGGAATCTCTTCATGAAAGAAGGTGACTCTTCATAAAAATGACTGTTAATCTCTGATCAGTCGACTGGTAGAAAAGTTACTAGTCGACTGGTTAAGAATGAAATTCATATATATATTTAAATATACTCAGCAACTAGCCGTTACTGGACTTCTGGTCTGTGACCAGTCGACTGATCTGTTTCCTCCCAATTGATTGGTTACAGAACCAGTCCAGTATGACCTGGTTTTTAGAGCATGCGCGCGCGCACACACACGCACACACATACATACATACATATATATAATTAAACATTCATGCGTTCGTGTTATACTATGAGGATAGATTTTAACATAAATCTAATACAACTCAATACTTATATAAATATAAACTTAGCTTCTTGACATGATTTCCATTGCTCTTCTCTTCGTTGTCATTAATCAAAATTCTCGTGAATCAACATTCTCACTTTTTTGATTGATGACAACATATTGCATTCTTGTTGAAAAATTGAATTTCTCCCCCTGAATATATTGCTCCCCTCGAATCTCTGCAACATTTTATTATTTCATAAATATATAAACTTACCTTTCGAATTCCTACAACAAAATGTTAGTGCATATATATATATATATATATATATATATATTAATGCATAAATAAGTAAATCCATCATTATGAGAATAGAAAATATAATTCTCCCCCTTTATCATCGATTAAAAGCACTAAACAATATGATTACAAAGTAACCAAATAGCAAATAAACCATAGATGCTAAACAAAACATAGTCATTCCAAACATGCGAATTGTTCAACACAACCAAAATACAAAAGCTTTTTAGTACAAGCTATTACAAAAAGCAAATGATTCATGACTTATCAAGTTCGGAAACTAAAAGAAGCTAAAGCAAAAACACACATATAGTACTAAGGAGATGAACATGCGAACTAAATTTTTTTTGGATTCCATACTTTCGGAAGAAGTCCGGTTAAAAGGAGATATAAGCCTCTTTTCTGGATCCGTGACATGTCCAGTAGATGCAAGAGAGCATGATTACGATGTCCACATATTTCCAAGAAAATCCTTTATTTTATCGAACTTTTTATCCATTTTCTTGTCCATCCTCTTCAGATGAGCTTCTAAAAGAAGTTGATTGCGAGCAATGCCATCAAGTGCTTGTCTAGAAGTTTGTGATGGTTCTGTCAGACAGATATCCTATGGATTTGCATGAGCCGAGGTGCAGGATGGTCGATCCATATTTCTCTTGTTTCATTCTTCCAAAATCACGATTCTAATAGTCGGAGGAGGCGTATGCATTTGTTTTAAGTTTTTTCTATCTAAAAGTTTAATTTCAATATTGGAATCCGGATTAGGGATGTTTGCATTTTCGAAGACTCTCATTAAATTTTCCCCAAAATGAAAATAAGTAGCCATACCATGTGTGAAGAGAAAGAGATGATCCATTGTCGTTTGCATCCAATTTATTTTTATGTTGCCATAAGTTGCGTGTAAAGCTCGAAAAGTACCCGCATATACAAGATCATGTGTTCCGAATCTTGGTAAGATTATATGTGTAAGAGAATGGTGAAGAAGACTTGCACTTGGTAGCAATCCTTTGGATTGAGAGCCATCGGAATTATCATCAATAAAGAGATGACTTACTTCATCTCTAACTTCAAATCCGCAATTTACTTCTGATAAGGCTATCTGATCCGTAGGAGAATTTAGAATATCCCCAAGCCTTGCAATTGTAATAAAGATTGGTTGCCCATAAACTGTAACAACCCGGAAAATCAGGGCCAATTTAAAATTTTATTTTAAGGAAACTTTGTTAGAAAATGCGTCAGAATTTAACAAAAAAAAATGAAATATGTTTTAAAATAAATGTTAGTCTTTATTTAAATGTAAGAACATAAAAATGATTTGCATTAAAAATTTATTCTTTTTAAATGTAAATGAACATATTTTGATTAGTGCTAAAAGTCTAACTTTTTAATGTCATGTAAGAACATGAATTTGGTTAACATTAAAAATTAATCTTTTAATGTCATGTAGAAACATGAAATGTTTCACATTAAAAATTTATTCTTTTTAACGTTATGTAGGAACTTTAATGACATTTATTAAAATATTGATTGAAAATAATTGTGGGTCCTAAATAAAAAAAATTCTGACAAACATATACAGATATATATATATATATATATATATGAATGTGTGTGTGTATATATATATATATATCTTTGGCCATTCTCTTTAATACCTTCCCCTATTTATTCTAATTGTATCATTCATTAATTAATAAATTCCCAAATGTGAATTGTTCCCCTGAATTTTGAAAGGAAATAAATAATTATTTAATCAACGCACCAATTAGGCGCATTAAATGAAGAATGACACACTACAATAAATTTCATACATTGTGCACATCTAAAACTTGCCACAATATGTTATATCTTCGTATGCATGCAATTTAATTCTATGCACATTAATTTTTCTTTCTTTTTTTTTACATTAAATTGTCATGTTGGAGACACGCACGCGTTTCTTAAAACATGTGGTCATGTTATCTATATTCCTTTATTATTTTCAACGTATGTAAATGCTACCTTATTTTGAATTCTTCGCATATAAAAAAAATATATATATAAGGACAAGGAAACAAGAGTTATTACTGTTATTAATTTATTTCGTGATATAAGAAAAGAAAAAAAAAACGTTCAACTAAAATTTGTTGAATAACATAAATTGAGGTTTTGTTATGTAATTGATAAATATAAACCTTATTTTGTATTAGGATGAGATTTATGTCAATTGGAAATCGAATTAGATGAATAAACAAAGTATTGAATATGGTATCTAATTAATTGAGCATTGAAAAGATGCCTATTAATAATCCTAATCACTAACCATAATTCATTTCATATCATATTTGTACTGTTCTATTTCTCTTAACAAATACAGAGGGAAGCTTTTGTTTCTTTCTTAATAATAGTAAAAAAAAAAAATCAAATCATAAAATGTAGTTTTGTTCATATGGGTAAACGTTAAAAGTTAGAATTCAATCTTGGTATATTTAATAAAATTGAATGGTGTATTTATTTAATTAACCTTTGAAATCCTTTCCTAAACTCTAACCTAAATCAACCCTTCATCTATTCACTTTCTTTGCCTATAAATAATCTTAAAATTCCTAACCCTAATCCTTTATTTCACGATAGCCGCCGCCACTATTACGTCTAATGGCTGAAAACATCACTCCTTCTCTCCTCCCCTCGAATTAGCACCCACCACACACATCACCTTGAAGAGCCTTCTCTCCTCTTTCCATTGATACCAATCACCACCCATATAATCGCCCGTAGGCCTCGCCCCGACCACAAAGTCGCGCCAAAGTTCTGAACAATTGCAAATACTCACGGCCGAAATTCAGAACAAAGAGAAGAGGGTATTTTATTTAAATTTATTTAATTAAAATAAATCACTCTCTAACTTAAATCAATCATATCTCTTTCGTCCTAGCTCGGAATTCGGTGATTTCAGAAGCTGTGGAATCGTGATTCGGAGTACTACGCTTTAGGACAATTTGGAACTGATTCTGGACTACTTGAAATTTTGACAAAATCTACAAACACAAGTGAGAACTCTGATCTAATTTAAATAATTATATATTAATGTAAATCGCGAAATTCTGATTTGTATACTATGGTTCTTGATCTGCATCATGATGATATTTGTATGCGATGAGTATGTGATTATTGTATGTGATGATGCCATGAAATATGTGTGTTGTTCAGATATGTTATTTTGGGTGTAATCATGATGAGACTCTCATCTTTATTATCTTCTTTTTATTTTCATTTCTTTCAAAAGCAAAAAGGGGATTTAGACCTTTATATATATATTATTATTATTTTTTATGTTTGAATCTTGGATTCACCATAGAATTAAATAACAAAGTTTTCAACATAAAAACTTGTTAATAAAATAAAGGACAATTTTTAATGTTATATTTTTGAAAAAAAATTTAACACAATTTGTTTGAATAAAAGACCAATTTTAACATAATTTGTTTGTTAAAAATAAAAAGAACAAATTTTTATGTTGTTTGTTAACAAAGTTAAAAGAACAAATTTGACGCTACTTTTGTTGTTAAAGTTAAAAGAATCATTTTGTCACTATTTTGTTGATTAAACAAAAAAAAAATCATTTTGTCACTATTTTGTTGATTAAACAAAAGGAACCATTTTTGTCACCATTTTTGTTGTTGAAACAAAAAGACATTTTACCTAATTTTGTTGTTAAAAATAAAAGAATAACTTTTATGTCTTTTGTTAAAAATAAAAGAATAACTTTTATGTCTTTTGTTAAAAATAAAAGAATAACTTTTATGTCTTTTGTTAAAAATAAAAGAATAACTTTTATGTCTTTTGTTAAAAATAAAAGAATAACTTTTATGTCTTTTGTTAAAAATAAAAGAAAACTTTTTCTGTTATTTTGTTAAGAATAAAAAGCCAAACTTTTTATGTTATTTTGTTAAGAATAAAAAGACACAAGCTTTATGTTTCTTTGTTAAAAATCAAAATACCCATTTTTATGTCACGTTTGTTAACATAATATCAATGTGAATTTGTATGCTATGACACCCCAAAACTATAAGCATGTTAATTTGTATGTCATGACACTAAAACCATCAGTGTGTCATTGTGAATGTTTTGACGCTAAAATCACCGTTGTGTTAATTTAGTTGAGACGACATGAGAGTCATCGTCATGTTGTATAATTGCAATGCATCAAAATATACTTTATGCAATAACAAACATAGTTGAATTGCTATTTTTGGTCGCACTAGAGTTGGCGAACAAAAAAAAATATGACTTATGCAATAACATATATAGTTCAGTAGTTATTTTTGTCGCACTAGAGTTTGCGCATAAAATATGTTTTATGTAAAATATAGTTTAATCGTCATTTTTGTCGCATTAGAGTTTGCGAGCAAAATTGTGTTTCATGTAAAAACAAAAATGTGTTTTATGTAAAAAAGAAAAATAGGAAAGAAACTTTATTTTTGTTGTTTACATAAAAATATGAATGAAACTTTATTTTTATTTACATAAAAATATGAATGCAACTTTATTTTTATTGTTATGTCAAAAACATGAATGCAAGTTTATTTTAAGCGTTTTAAGTAAAATATGTAAATAAATATATTCGTAGTGTTTCTGATTAAAAATATAAAAAATTTATATATGGATATTGCACATGAAAGTTGTACATGAAAGTGAATATATAATTAGCGTTATTGAGGAACTTGAAATATTTTCATTATGTACTCAATTAATGGAATTAATGGACGATTTAATTAAGAAGATTACACATTTAAAAAGGATGAAATAAAAAGTTTAAATTGATAAGTTTTCATTCCAATTATAATAATGAAGATTTGAATTGAAAAATCTCGTTTTATGTTAACTTGTAAATTTAGAAGATTTGATTTTAAAATTTAACATAAATGGATTAATTGAGGAAGATTTCATTTAATATTAAAATGGTAAGTTTTTGATATTACAATTGAAACATTTTGGGAATAGTTTTATGATATTAATATGGAAAGATTAATGTTTACTGAAATGAAAGGATAAGTAAAAGAATGAATGATATTTTAGAAATTAGATATTCTAAAATATGAAATATTTTAAAATAATACTTTTAAGAGATAATTATAATTATAATTATTAATTGTACTTGGACACGAGGTTAGGTCACATTTATGGCGGAAGTCTGCCCGGAACCAACCGGCATATCCAGCAGCCATAAATGTTGGGTCTAATGTGAGAGGTCCAAGTGCGCAAATACGAATTGGGTCAAGACACGAGGTTAAGCCCAACCTGTGGTAGAAGTCTGCCCGGAACCAACCGGCATATCCAGCATCCACAAGTTGTAGGCCTAATGTGAGAGGCCTGGCCCGCTATTAAATAATAAAATGTAAAGATAAACATAATAAATGGATAAGGAAAATGAATTGGGCTATTCAGCCCATTTTAAAATAGTAACTCCATTTTAACCCGTATAAATTATGTTATACTTTTATAAAGGAAATCGAAGATGATTAATATTTTATTTAAGATTAGATGAAATACTCTGAGATAAAGGATGTCTAATTATATATATATTAAATGGGAAATTTATGAAATTTAAATTTGGGTTTATCGTGAATTATGTTTTAAATAACATTTATTCTTTAACCCGAATTTATGATAGAATTAATTCCCTAAAAATTGAATAATCATTTAATAATGACTTTGGAAGATTAAAACTAAATAAGATTTGAATTAAATCTTTAATTAGATTGAAAGGGAATTAAGTAGTTAAGATCACTGAATTAAGAAAGTGATCGAAAATGGAAAATGAACCATAAAGCAATGAATATTTTCATGTTATAAATGAATAAATGAATGAAAACATGAAATGGTTATATTATTTATATATTTTATATAAATAAAAGTAATGAAACTTTTATTTACATTTCATATGTAAATAAAAAGATGAAAATAAGAATGAAACTTTTATTTACTTTTCACATGTAAATTAAAAGATGAAAATAAGAAGGGAATTTTTATTTACATTTCACATGCGAATAAAAAGATAAAAATATGAAATGGAACATAATTTAGAAGCATGAACCGCATATGAAAATTTAACATGTTTTAAAAAGCATGAAGTTGCATATGAAATGCATGATCAAGAAACCGCATATAAAACAAAAATTCATGTTTAGAGTAGTATTATTGCATATGAATTGAAAGGCAAATCTTGAGATAGCGTTAATATATATATGATATTCAAACATACTTAAAGTTTATGCTACCATATTAAAAATAAATATATTTTTAAGATCATGTTCATATGGTAAAAATGAACATATTTTTGATGTCGCGTCTATATATTGAAATAAGGTCTTTTTTTTTATTTGAAAAGAATTAAACGTTTAAAAGACTTTAATTGTATATATGTTGACTTTAATGAAATGATATAAAATAAAATATCATTTTTATTTTGTATGATTGTTGAAATAAATAGAATAAATTGTTGAATTATAAATTCTTTGACACGATTAATGAATGGACGATATTTATATTTATAAAAAAATAAATAACGATATAGAATGGTTTGCAAATTAAATATGCGAAGATTATTTGGAAAGTCCGAGACTCATCTCATTCCAAATAATTATACGACGTTAAATCAGAAAAATGAAGACGGTGACAAGACCGACAATCTTCACATCGAACGGATGTGATGCTATTGAGGCCCATGATGGGAGTAGCTACCTTGAAGGGGCTGAGATGGTGTCCGTTCGGACGTAGCGTTGATTTGTACGGATTTGACTTTCGCTCAGACCCAGAGCATAAGTTTATAAATGGAATGTATGTCTGACGTTGTAGTCCTTTATACTACATTCGTTGATCTCTGTTAATACATATCTGCTTGGTGGTTAACACCCTTCTCTGAGACATATGAGCTTAGAGGTTATATATTGGCAGAAATCAATGGTATAGTATGGACTGACAATGTGGCATGCTAAGATGCATTGATCAAGGCTTTTGTTGAAAAGCAGGCCTTGTGGTGATGATCAAAGCATAGCCTATTACGGCATAGCTTTGTGTATATCGTGACTTCGCGAGCCTCACACCCCGGTATGAGTCAAAAACGGGATATGGACCGTAGGGAGTGCACACGTTTCTTTCTAGCTAGAGTGGTGTCAGCGACCTGCCAGCCCTGACATTTTACTTATGTGGATGATGGATTTTGAGGCGCCTCGTTATTTTTATAGGCCGTTGGTGGTCATACTATAGGTCCAAAGGGACCGAGAAACGTGTGTTCAGGCATAACCAATCCACTATCCATAGGCGGGGACCGACCCTACCGCTTCCAAGGGTTCACTGCGGGGAATCCTGAGGCATTTTCTAGAGTGTCTCGAATCGGAGAGGATCTTGCCCCTAGCCTCGACTCATGATGGAATCCAAATCTCCAATACGACCTTGCGGTTTTGATTGTAGAACTAGTATTGGCGACATGCTATATGGTAACCATGCCGTCTAGGATTGATACTTATGATTCAAATCTTTTTATTAAAACATATATACACTAATAATAATATCAAATCCGTTTTATACGTATCAAGCATCTTTTGACCATTATAAGGTAAAACCCTATCCTCTGGTGTGCGTTGCATTGTGTGATGGGACCTGGGTCTTATAATGGTTTCATTTTTCCAAAAAGACATTGCGTTATTTCTCGATTTACTTTGGTTTATGCACTGGCAATCCATAGGAGTAAACCCGTTCCGCGAAAGTGGCGTGGTCCTTGGATTTGTCTTATTAGTTATATTAGTTTAGAATTCTCACACCAGTCCCATGACTGACTCGTAGTTTGTTTCACTTTGCAAACTCGGGTGCCCTCTTTTCCACACGGGCAGTCGAGTAGCTTTTTGCAGATATCTCTCTCTTTAGCAGGATCCTGGATCGAAGCCTACAGCTGTGTCCAGAGCTTAGAAGTCTTCCGCTGTTTAATGTATTAAATCTGTTGTAATTTATCTTCCGCTGTAGTTTACTTTATTTGTACTCTGATATTCTATACTCTGATGTTATATTATTGTAATGTAATAAAAGTCTGTTGTTATTGTGCTAATGTTTTGTATTCCCAAAGTTAACGTATGCGAGTTTTGAACGGTCTTGGTCGATTTTGCGATCGATTAAGGTCGGGCAAAATCCGTGTCGTTACATAAACCATACTCCAAACACAATTTTGTGTATTGGTCGGAGTTTGACGATCCAAATTCAAATTAGCCAAGATTTTTTTTATCATCGTAATGTTAATATTCTTATTATTTTGAGAGATTCAAGTCTACCTTTTACGAGCCAATTGTTTTAATCCATAAGAATCAAAATCTTGAAAATTGACAAAAGGTCCTGGAATGAACTTCAAATTAGACATAAGCTTCCATCTTTTCTTTGCAATATCATTCCATAAGCATTGATCTATGGATGGATCAAGTTGCTTCTTTACCCTAGTTGAAGATGGTGAACCAATTAACCTGTAACAACCCCATTTTTAGGGATACTGAATTGAGAAACCACCAATAACTTAATAATAATGATATTAAACATTTTTCAAAAATTAAAATGGAAATAAAATGTTATAGATGGAAAAAAAGTGATGATGATGTATACAATATTTGTGCACAGTTAATGTGAAGAATTTATGTTTGATTTCTTAAAATTGTTCATTTTTATGTTTGTGTTATTTTGAATATTATTAATAATGTTTTATGTTATGTTTCAAGTTATGGAAAGGAAGAAAAAAATAAAGGTAAATTTGAAGTTAAAAGAGGAATTTTGTCTTAATCCTAAAAGAAGAAAAAAAAAGTAATAATAATAAATTTTAAAGATATTTTGTATGAGTCTCTAGAACCATATACCATATATATATACATAAATATAGCATAAATATCTGTATAAAAGACAAAACAACATTTTTATGTTATAAAGAAAAAAAGGGGAAGAAATAATTCACAAGATGCATTAACAAGTCTTTGTTATTAGTTTAAAACGGAATAAAATTAATTGATATGCATTAAATCATTCCAACATAAACTATGCCAATTAAAAATAAGGATAATATTAAATTGCTGCTTTCTTCCATGTTTTTATGAATAAATTATTGATTGAAAGGAAAAGGGAAATATTTAGTTAACATTCTATTCCATGTTCGACAATTGGACCTAATTTGTTATTAAATCTTTGGCTAGATGGAAGCTTTCTTTTTCACAAACCCTTCTACATTATTTATCTTGTTTCAAATTTATTTTGACTATGTGCCTACTTAAGTTTAATTAATTATATATGTTCATAAAATGTCTAGATTTGTAAATGTTTGCTAAAAGATGTAGATTTAATCCTTTTTGTGCGAAAAAAATAGAATAATAAGTGTAACTTTGCAAACATATGTTAAATGAAAGAGAACTAAATTTACAATAAACATATGTATAAATTGCAAAAAAAAAAATTTAATAAAGAGGAATTAGGCTGAATTAGATAAATTAATGAGAATTAGCAACGAATTATAACATGTGTTATAAGTGGAAAAGTAATGGAAATTTCCTTTTGAAATTTAACAAAAGGGACATAATTGTAAATAAAATTTAGCAACATCAGATTTTAATAAAAAGGGCTCTAATAACCTAATTTCTAAAACCTAATCCCTCATTCTCCACCTTCATCTCTCATGGTGGCTACTCTCTTCTTCTTCCTCTTTCACCTCTTATCTCTCATCCTTTTCCCTCTTTCAATTAGCAAACCTTAGAGGCCAAATCACCTCCACCAGCGCCTCCACCTCCCCTTCCTCTCTCCTCTCTCCTCTTCTTTTCTTCAAATTTGTGTTCAATGGAATCATCTTTGTAAGATCTACGCGACGAAATAAATTTGGAGTTCGTCTCAATTTAACCTTCGGTGAGTAATTCTGATTTAAAATAAATAAATTTTAGTTTAGTTATTTCGTTTGCTTATAAGTCATGTTATGTATGCTATTGGTGCTGATCTGTGATGTTGCGATTGATTACTGATTGTTGGAGATGTTATATGGTTACCACTCTAGTGGGTGATTTATTTAGATCTGAAACCTTGCTTGGATTATCTGCATGTATGTCAATTTAAACCGTTCTAGCTTGAATTCAAAATATGTTTCTCCCTTCTAGATTCATTTTCTGTTATTCAGATCTGAAATTTTTAGGTGTTAAATTAAGGTATCATTTTGCCACCGTATGAATATTTCATTATTTTTAATGTAATTAAAAGCAGGAATTTACACCATAGAAAAATTACATTATTTCTAATGAAATTAAAAGTATGAATTCACACCGTATGAAATTTACATTATTTTTAATGTAATTAAAGTATGATATTACACTGTAAAAAGAAATTACCTTTATTTTAACATAAATAAGAAAAGTGAGATTCTATTTTTTTTATTAATTAAAACGGTTAATTAATTATCGTATTTGAGATTTATGAATACACGAATATAACTATGTTTGCGATGTTTGATGTTGGGATTGTAATCTTATATCTTGTATGATGGTATGACATTTAAATGAACCTTACAATTGTATGATGTTATGACATGAATTGAACCTTACATCTTACGTAATGTTATGACGTGAATTGAAGCTTACATCTAGCGTTATATTAACATATCAAAATTTACATTTTTATAATGTAAATAAAAGTATGAATTTACCTTGTAAATGAAACTTACATTTTGTATGCAAGTTAAAGTATGAATTTACCTTGTAAATGAAACTTACATTTTGTATGCGATTAAAAATCACATTTTTAGTTGAATTATGTAACATGAATTTTGTATGCAATTAAAAATCACATTTTCATTTGAAACTATGACATGAATTTTGATAGCAAAAAAAAAATTACATTTTTATTTGAACGATGACATGAAATTTGATATGCAAATAAAAATTACATTTTTATTTGAAATTACGATATGAAGTTAGTATTGAAAAAAAAATTTACATTTTTCAATGTAATTAGAAAATGAAATGAGCTATGCGAACAAAATTTACATTTTTCAATGTAATTAGAAAATGAAATGAACTATGCGAACAAAATTTACATTTTTCAATATAATAGGAATATGAAATTGGCTATGCGAACAAAATTACATTTTTTATTTGTAACCATGATATGAGAATTGGCTATGCGAACAAAATTACATTTTTTTTTATGTAACTATGAATGGGAATTTGCTATGAGATTAAAATTTACATTTTTCAATGTAACTATGATATGAAATTTGCAATGAGAATAAAATTTACATTTTTTTAATGTCATATTGAAATGCAATGTTGAACTATATTTATATTTTAATATAAATAAAAAGAATTAAAGGATAGAATTTGCATCGTAAGTAAAGTTACAATTTTATATGTAATTAGAATGAGATTTTACACCGTAGGATAAAATTACATTTTTATTATGTAATTAAAGGATAGAATTTGCATCGTAAGTTAAAGTTACAATTTTATATGTAACTAGAATGAGATTTTACACCGTAGGATAAAATTACATTTTATTATGTAATTAAGGGATGAAATTTTCATTGTAAGTTAAGAGTACATTTTATTATGTAATTTAAAAATAGAATGTGCATTGTAAATTAGGAAGGACATTTTAACTTGGAATGTTAATCACACTTTATTGGAGAATTACCATGTAACAAAAAGAATGAATTTTTATGTCGTACTTGCAATCAAACAAAAGTATGAACTTGCATAGTAAATAAAATTTACATTTTATTATGTGATGAGGAAGTAGGATTAACATATAAGAAAATTTACATTTTTATGTGTAAATAAAAAATGAGGATATAGTTACATACTTTTAATGTATATTAAAATGAATATTTTCACCGTAGGATAAATGTACATTATTTTTACTGTACATAAAAAGAGGAATTTCACCGCATGATAAAAATTACATTTCTCTTTGTAGTTAAAAAGGGAATTTCACCGCATGATTGGAATTACATTTTTCTTTGTAATTAAAGATGTGAATTTCACTGCATGAAAAAAAAAGTTTCATTTTTCTATGTAAATGAAATATAAGTTTGCATTATATGTAAAGTTACATTATTTTAAATGTAAATGAAATAGAAACCTCACCCGTATGTAAAATTTGACATTATTTGACATGTAAATACAGAGTAGAATTTGCATGTAGATTAAAGATTACTTTTATTATAAAGAAGTAGAATGTACATGGTGAAATGAAATTTACATTTTATTTTATAAGGTAAGATATATAGAAATCCATCGTATGTTAAAATTTACATGTTTATAAATGTAATAAAAAGGAATTTAACTGTAGGAAGATTTACATTATTTTATTTATGAAATAAAAAGAATGGACTTTACATTGTAATTAAAAAGTCAATTTTACATTGTAAAGAAAGAACGGATTTCGCATTGTAATTAGAGAATGAAAATTTACATTTCCTTTAATGTAAATATACATGAGTTTCACCGTATGCCCATTTTACATTATTTTTAATGTAAAATTTTTAGTAATTACAACGTAGGATGATTTTGCATGATTTTATAATGTAAATAAAAAGGGGATTTACACTGTAGGAAATTAACATTATTTATAATGTTAAGATAAAAGGATGATATCGTAGGATGAATTGACATTATTTATAATGTTAATAAAAAGAAAATTTACCGTAGGATAAGTGATATTACTTATAATGTTAATAAAAAGAGAATTAACCGTAGGATAAGTTACGTTATTTTATAATGTCATTTAAAGAAATTTAGACCGCATGACATGAATTACATTTATTTATGCAATTTATAAATGAAATTAGACCACACGACATAAATTACATTTATTTATGTAATTTATGAATAAACTTTCATCGTATGACATAAATTACATATTATTATGTAAATTATGAATGAATTTAACCCGCATGAATGAAATTTCATTTTATTCCACGAAATGAATGTATGGGTTTACTTTGTAAATAAAGATTTTATTTTTATAATGTAAACAAGAAGTAGGATTCACATTGTAAATAAAATTTATATTTTTATATGTACTTAAGAACGATGAATTATAAATTACATTTTACATGTAAGAAGGAATTGGACGATGAAATATAATTTACATTTTACCGTAAATTAAAGAAATTAAAAGAATCAAAAGGGAAGAATTCATCATTCAAGTATGATTTTCATTTCTCTGTAAATGAAGGAATAAAAGGATAAAGAAGGAAAATATACTTAAGAATAAAGAGTTAAACGGGTTACGTTTATATATTTATATATAAATATAATTAAAATTAAACGAATCGAGCGCAGTAGTTCGCGTTTTAAAATTATATCTTTAAATGACAATACAAGAAGATCCGACCGTCGGATTTTCTTGAGACGGAAACCGCTAGGACCGTCTTGGAAAAATCTTTCCAACGATATATAATACGTCAAAATCCAACGGTTAGATTTTGAGATATGTGAAAATCAAAATTGATTGAAAATTGCACCAGAATCGCCATTGACCTGAATCGTAGCTGATTAAAGAATTAATTATTTTCAATTAAATAGAATAGGAAATAATCGTTATAAATTAGAAATAACTATAAGGAAGAGTTTCCAATATATATATATATATATATATATATATATATACACACATATATACGAAGATTATTTGAAAAGGCCGAGTTAATCTCATTCCAAATAATCAAAACGACGATGAAGATCGAAGTAAGAAGACAACGCATGAAGACCGTAAATCTTCCCTCGAATGGACAGCGATCGAGACCCTGAATTGACTTGCTACCAATTCATGGGTCAAGGTCATTGCCCAGACGTACGTGTTGGTTTCACGGATTTGACTTTCGTTCAGACCCAGAGCATAAGTTTAAATGGATGGTGTGTCTGACATCGTACTTCGTTATATATCATATTGTTGATTTTCTGTTAATATATAAATATTGGTGGTGGAGAATTTATTCTCTACTTAACACCCATTTATGTATTGATGGAGAAGCAATGGTATGGTATGGAGTGACAGTGTGGCATACTAAGATGCAATGATCAAGGTTTCTTGTTGAAAAGCAGGCCTTGTGGGATGATCAAAGCATAGCCTGTTTAGGCATAGCTTTGTGTATGACGTGACTTCACGAGCCTCACACACCGGCGGAGTCTAAAACGGGAGAAGGGAACGCAGGGAGTGCACACGTTTCTTTCTAGCTAGAGTGGTGCCAGGGACCTACCAGCGCTGGCATTTATTCATTGTGGTTGTTGGATTGTTCGAGGCCTCGGTTTATGCGGTCGCCACTGGCCGTATTATAGGTCCAAAAGGACCGGGAAGCGTGTGTTCAGGCATAACTAATCCACAAAAGTAAGTCTGGACCGGCCCTGCAGCTATCCAAGGGTTGGACAGAGTACCAATCCTGGGGCATTGCTAGAGTGTCTCGAATCGGTAAGGATCTCCTCCCTAGCCTTGACTCAGATGGAAATCCAAATTCCAAATACGACCCTACGGTTTTGATTGTATTACTAATATGGAGATATAGTAGGATGGGGTACTATGTTTCCTAGGATTGATACATTTATTTTGAAATGTTTTTATTATACACTAATAATAATATTAAACTCGTATTTGCCGTATTTAGCATGTTTAATCACCATAAGGGAAAACTCTATCCTCTGGTGTGCGTTGCATTGTGTGATGGGATTTGAGTCTTATGGTGATTCCATTTTTCTAAAAAGCATTGCGATGTTGTACGTTCTGACACTTTAAATTATGCACGACAATCCATTGAGTAAACTCGTTCCACATTAGCGGCGTGGTCTTTGGATTTGTCATATTATTATTACTAAACTAGTTATGAATTCTCATACCAGTCCCACGACTGACCCGTAGTTTGTTTCACCTTTTTGCAAACTCGGGTGCCCTCTTTTCTACACGGGCAGCCAAGTAAACAGGTTCATTCTTTGCTTGGAGTCTTCTTGGAGTTGCTCATTATCTTTGCTTGGATTTGCTTTTGCGGAGAGGTGATGACTTGGAGCTTTGAGGACAGCTACCATTTACTTCTATTGCATTTTTCTATCTTTAAGTTCAGTCATTAGACTTGTTTCATTTCGTATTGCTTATTTTGGGAGTTGGAACTTATTTTCATTTCTGCAAACTTGATGTAATAATTTGGATTCTGTGACTGTTGGGATTCTGTGGTTTATGACATTATATTTCTGCTGCTTTGATGTAATTATGCTATGGTTTTCCTCTGCTATATTGTATCAGTGATATGTATTGTTATATTTATGTTGTATTCCATATGATTATTCCTTACTTTCACCTAGTGGAGGTTCGGGGTCATCACATAACCTCTGTCTTTTTGGAGGTGCCATGAGTTTAGAGAAGATAAAAAATAAATTTTGCGGATTTTAGGGTTTTGAGATATAAAAGGAAGATGTTAGAAATGAGGCAAAGTGAGGTAATTGGGGTTATAAAGGACCGAACTATAGCGATTTTTGGGTTTTCAGATTTTCCTTATCCAGTCAACTAGTATGTATATTACCAGTTGACTGGTTGCTGATAAAAGCAACAGCAGTCTTTATTTTTTGAATTCTTTTCTTATGCACATATATTATATATATATATTTATGTTTATTAATTTAGAAAGAAAAATATGTATTTTTAATAAGAATAAAGACAAAAATACATAATCATTTCAATGGTTACAAGAATCAGGGTCTTGAAATTTTGCATTTTCGATCAATGCAAATCTTATTAAACAAAAAGAATGATTTATATGGTCATTGCATTATTCTTATTCTTATGAAGTTGATTTCTTTGGGGTATTAGATCCGACTCCTTCATTTTCTTGATAATTCTTATCCGTTGAATTGGGACTTGCCTTCGTATTTTTGGGAGATTTTTTCCATGGACTCCATGAAGTAGATGGCCTTCTTGGTGTTTCTGGAGTCATAAAGAGAGGATGATGTCTCGGTTCGAGAACAACTGACCTACCGCAAATACGAAGTGCGATCATTTCTAAAAATGTTACCGAAGTTTGTTTTTGCTCAAAGTATTATTCCCGTAGCAACCTCATCTATTCATGCTGGTAATGACGTATCTCATCTTTATCTAAGTGTGTTGTCATGCTCATTGGTGTAGATTTACTTGAAATGTTTCCCATTCCAAAACATTTACTTAAATTAGTGCAATATTTTTCTTGATTAATGAAAATTTCATCTAATAATTGTTTAGTGTGTAAACCCAGAAAATACGATAGTTCTCCCATATAAGACATTTCAAATTCACTTATCATTATTTTTGAAAATTCCTAACATAATCTATCATTTGTAGATCCAAAAATAATGTCATCGACATATATTTGTACTATTAAAATATTTTTATCAGCTTTCTTAATAAAAAGAGTTTGAACAACCTTTCCTATTTGAAATCATGAATCTAATAGATAGTTCTTGAGACGTTCATGTCAAGCAAGAGTTGCTTGTTTTAAATCATATAATGCCTTTTTTAATTTAGAAACATGATCAGGAAATTTCTCATGAGGAAATAGTGGAGGTTGTTCAACATATACTCTCTCTTTAATGTAGCCATTTAAGAAAGCGCTTTTAACATCCATCTGATATAGTTTAAAGTTATGATAACATCGTATGCTAATAAAACCGAATTGCTTCTAGTCGTGCGACTGGAGAAAACGTTTCTTCATAGTCTATGCCTTCTTCTTGATTGTAACCTTATGCAACAAGTCTATCTTTATTTCTAGTAATATTACCCAATTCATCTGCTTCATTTTTGTAAACCCATTTTGTTCCAATGATAGTTTGATCATTTGGTCTTGGAACTAATTCCCATACTTCATTATGTTCAAACTGGTTTAATTCTTCTTGCATGGCAATGTCCAATTTTCATGTATAGAGGCTTCTTTAGGACTTTTAGGTTCGATATTTGATAAGAAGGCTACATTACTTACTAAATTCAGTTGACTTCCTGTTTTTACGTTTGAAGTTATTTCTCCAATAATATTTTGAGTTGGATGATCTCGTAATATTCTTGGTGGAGATCTAACTTCATTAACAGGAATATTCTGATTATCGATATTATCTTGAATTTCTGTGGTATTATCCTCTACGTTATTATGAATAATGTTTTCATCTTCTATATATATATATATATATATATATCATCATCATAAGAAGAATTATTTTTCATAATATCCGAATTAAAAGAATTTTGAATAAAATTTTCATCAAATGAAATATGAAGTGATTCTTCTATTTTACAAGTTCTCTTATTGAAAATACGATAAGCTTTGCTTCTTGAAACATAAAACATGAAACATAAATTATTTTTCATAAATCTAACACGACTCAATAGTTATATATATAAACTTTGCTTCTTGACATTATTTCCATTTCTCTTCTCTTCATTGTCATTAATCAAAATTCTCGTGAATCGTCAGCTCGATTTAGAGATGGTGGCTAGCATTGACCATACTTGGGCTGGCGAGCGTCAATCATGCTCGGCTTAAATCATTCAAACATAATTCATATTTGAAAAAGAAAGTTTATTGCTGCTAAGAATCTATTATAGAAAAATGGAAATAAATTCTAAGAGAGTAATAGTTGAATCCATAGCATTCCTAGGAGCTCAATCCTAACCCCATACGTGTGTACTTCAACATAACCACATTATTGAATAAAAAATAACAAAAGTGCATTTCTTATATCCTAAGAAATGGGAAATATCCATGGTGATCTAAACCAGATCAATCAATGATGACGCCGCTATTCCTTTCCGCTTCGAGGAGCTTAGGGACCGACCTGAGGAGCTTGGGCAGAGGGTGGTGGCAGCACGACATTTGTATCAAGCACCTCAAGGCTTTCCATCTCGATGCTGGCATCCTCTTCCCGGAGGAATCTATCGGCTTCAGCATAGAAATCTTCAATGTCCCTGGGGGATCTCTGGTTAATGAGATCCTGAATTCTGATCGGTTCTGGACACCAGCTATGGCGGCCATAAGCACCATCAATGGCTCCAGTCGGTTTATTGATGCAACGGTCGCATTGAATCTTTCTAAGAAGGAGCAGAGCGTCTCGCCGGACCGTTGCTTGATGGAGGTAAGGATCATGACGCTCTTCAGTCCAGAGATGTGAACTCTAAACTGCTCAATTAAGCTGGTAACCAACATATTCCAACTGTTGATCGATTCAGTTGTTAACTGCCGGAACCACATGCCAGCTATGTCTGTGAGAAAGAGAGGGAAGCACTTGGCCATGACATTGGTTAATGCAAAAAGCACTTCCGCGTGATGCATATATCGCAAGGGATGAATGCTTGGATCGGTCCTGCCGTTGTAAGGCTCCAGAACTAGAAGCCTGAAGTCAGGAGGATTTCGGGAATTTCTGATTTCCCGTCTGAACAAACTACGATGGATGTCACCACATCCCATTGTGAAGATGTGCCTTGTGTGAAGTGTTTGATGATGCTTGCAAGATGACTTCCATCTCCGAATAGTTGTTTCCACGAATCCAATTCTACATTGGGGACATCAGTCAGAATCCCAGTACTAGGCCCGGGTGGAAGTATTCCCGAAGCTCTTGGGGTCGGCTCGGTACGACCTCCGAGAGTTGAGTGAAGGTGGTCCCCCGTCACAGGAACTGGTCCAAGGCTAGCTAAAGTCGCTTAGTTATTGTTGGACTGAACCATACCTATGGCAATGGGATTGGGCCAGTTCAGGCGAGTGGTATCCATCCGGGGCTCCATGTTGCCTCAGCCCGAAGCGATGTTAGAGCAGTTTACAGTAGCATTTCCCTCCGTCATGTTCAGGACCTGTATGGTAGAGCGATCTTAGTGACGCGGAGGGTTGTTGTCCCCAGCTCTTCGTCGAATGGGAGACTTCATAAGACGGGTTTGCAGTAAGACGTTGGGTCGAACCAGATGCTGCAACATTCCCGGTTCTAGCCAACCCAGAGGTTGCACTAGTTTAGGAGCTGTCGTTCCAGGGAGTTGAGTCGAGCCCTGTGGTGGAGGCAAAGTGGTCGGCTGGTCCGGAACTTGGACACGACCAACCTGTGGATCTGCAACTACAAGAGCTCTGTTTAGTACCGGCAATGATGATCCTAGCACTGGCCGATCGGGAGTGAAATTGAAACAGGAGGAAGCAATGGTATGGACCGATCTGGGGATTGGATTTTTGTAGACCAAAGATCAGATGTTGCCCCATCTTTACCTGGTGCACGAGATGATAATAGAATGTGAGATTCCTTTTCCATCCAAGCGAGGAGATTTTTCATCACTTCCTGTTGATGTTTGAGATGTTCACCCTGAGATGCCATTTTGTTTCTGAACTCAGCCAAAACTTTATTCATTTCGTCTCGTGTGACGTATTGGGACGACTCTTCGTGGGAAGAAGACTCATGGCTTGCCACCGTTGCTGCTGCTACTATTGTATCAATGGGTCGAGATTGAGAGTGAGAAGGTCCGGTTTCTTCCACGTTGTCATTATTTTCTTAAGAGTTTCCGAAGGTCGTATGGCAAATTTACGTGCCCCTTCCTAGTGCGCCAAAGTGTTGACTTCAAAAGCTGGTCTTATGGCGATCAACCCCAAACCTGTGATGAGTACACATGAAAATGGTCATAGAGATGCAAGAAAAAGTAAATGAACAAGGGAGACCCAAAATTTTATAATGGTTCGGCTTATACCAATGCCTACGTCCACTTATCTTTATACTGTCGGTTACAGGTTACAGTGATTTTTCAGTGGAAGAACGTAGAGATTACACAAAATTCTTGGGTTGTTTGAAGGGTTCAGCTGAATGTTTTTCAATATGCCAGGTATGAGTTGTTGGTGGAGAACTCAACATGCCTTTCCATTTTCAGCAATAGTGTATTTATAGGTGAAGAAGGTGGGCTGAGCCATGCGCCATGTGGCTTGCCTATTTTCGAAGTTTAAACGTATGGAGCTCGATCCAGTAAAGTAGTTGTGGTGGAGGGACCTGGTCTACTGTTGATGAATAGTTCTCCTTGGAAATTGTCGTCGACGTGGAGTGTAACACCCCGTATTTTCTTTTAACTTTATAGTAATGAATCCAAGAATATTTTATTAAAAATGTGAAAATTAAGGGATATGTGTTACGCCATTGCGTTTGTCTCGGAATTCTGCTTGAGATAGAGTCCGAGTTTGCGTAAAACGGACATCGTATGAAGAAGATATGGACGAACGAAGTTAAAGTAGAAAACCAGAAGAAAGAAGAGGAAAAAATAAAGCACTGGCGCACTTGGAAAGTGCGCCAATACAAAAATACACTGGCGCACTTCCCAAGGGCGCCCAGGCCAAGCAGAAAGCCTGCACAGCTTTCTGGTGTGATTTGATCCATACTGTGAGTCATTGCTGAATCCTTTCTGACTCCTTGCCTATGCAGTTAAAGCCCCGCTAAAGCCCCGCAATATCCCCGCTATAGCCCGTAGCGCTGTTCAACCGCTACGTTATTTCAATTTAGCACTGATGAACAGTAGACCCGCTTGTAGCCCCGCTATTTCCCGCTGCATCCGCTAAATCAATGCTTTTTACCATCCGCTTTAGCAATATTAATATATAAAGGTTGATTTGACTAATTCTATTTTAAAAAATATCAATAAAGTTAGCGTAAAGAGCTAATTTTAAGGCACTAGTGTCCAATATATTCCGGATATCTATTATAATCATCAAATCTAATGTGTGTAACCATGATATTCTTTGATTCTAATGTATATGATTAATTAATGTTAGTTTCTTCTACACAAATAATATGAAAATGATAATTAATTAATTTTAAATATTTTGTTTCACATTTTATGAACCTTTTTGCATCTCCGCTATATCCCCGCTATTTCCCCGCTTTATCCCCGCTACACCTTTTTGCTCCTCCACCGCTATGGAACCGCTAAGCGCTTTAACTGCCCAGCTCCTTGCTGAGTCATTAGGGCTGAGGTGTAACCCTATCCTGATTGAATGGTTACAGTTAACCCTAGAATCATCCGACGACTCAAATTAAATTGAAACTCTATATAAACAACCCAATGCTCAAACCTGAAAATCATACAAAAATAATCCTAGAACTATCATGCCGTCAATAGAGAACTTGGAATAGCTGTCACCGCTTTCAATTCAGAAATGAGATAAATGCCTATATCAAAATCCAATTAAAGTAATCAAATTCAACGATCTACATCAAAGGCAATGCATACCAATTTCAGAATTCAGATTTCAGAAATAAAGAATTCCTTTTTTTTGTAAGTTGGTTATTACGTAGATTTAAACGTTCTTTTATTGAAATCATGATATGTTGTAATTCGAATATAGAATGATGTCTATGTATAAGATAAATAAAGTTTGATTCTCAAACTACCATTGCGATTGATAATATGTTTGTGATGATGAGCGTACTATATTGGAAGTTATTGGAATCTATTGTGATTGGGTATTGGATTTATTATGCCAACTGAATAGTGAAACATGTCATGTTATAAATTGGTGGTTACCTGCAAGTTTATGACCTAAAACACATGCTTATATGTTAGATCAACACTCATGTATATTTAGATCCATGTTAAGCTGAATCTATTTATGTTGCAAGATTTGATTTTGTAGCTCTCTTATGTTTAACACACATAAGTTATCATGCTAAGTTGTGATTCGAATATGTTTATGGTAGTTCTCTTATTTTTAACACACATAAGTTATCATGCTACGTTGTGATTCGAATATGTTTATAATAGTTCTCTTATGTTTAACACACATAAGTTAATATGCTAAGTTGTGATTTAAATATGTTTACAGTAGCTTTCTTATGTTTTTGCATACATAAGTTAATATGCTAGGTTGTGGTTTAAAAATTGTGTTTACATGTTAAACCTCCATGCTAGACCTATATCAAGTTTACATGATAATTAGATCCAACTTAGTCACGAGTTCATCTTTACATGACAAGTTTAATTTGTGTAGTTCTATGTAAATTCATATGCTATGATTCATGTTAATCGGATCTAAATTTGCAAGTTCATTATCCTATGCCAAATCTATATGTCACTTATTTTTATGCTGATAGAATATTTCATGTTCTTCGCTTTTCCCTTTTGTGGTTATAAGTTAGGCTAAAATATCGAGCCTAACATTCCTTGTAATTTTGCGAACGTACAAACGGGGGATATCGTTGGGGTAAATATGAAATTATATGTAATTGGCATGTTTTGGCACATGCCAATGATTAGTGGCGTTTAAATGGTATAATTTTTATATACCAAAGATTATGAATATGATTTAGGGGAAAAGTGGGCCATGACAATAATTGATTTATAATTTACTTATAAGTATGAAGGATAAACATGAAAATTACATGGCATAGATTTGGTATATTTGATATACCATTTATTATGAGCATAATCAAAGGGATAATTATGGCATGATTAAATTAAGATTAATTTACATAAAGAATTAGACATATATAGAAAATATGGGAAATTAGAAAAGACGAATTTGCCTAACCTGAGGTTAGACTGAGTTGTGGTGTAAAACTGCCCGGAACCGACCGGCATATCCAGTGACCACAATAAGACCTATCTATTGTGGGTGGTTAGTGCATAAAGCCCAAAAGAACCCGAGGCTAGACTGAGTTATGGTGTAAACCTGTCCGGAACCGACTGACACATCCAGTGACCACAACAAGACCTGTCTAATGTGAGTGGTTGTTGCTTTAATGAATAAATTAAAGTTAAGTCAAGATTGATAGGGTTAAGTAATTAAGAAAACAATTAACCATTATAACATGTTAACTAGGCAAGTGGGTAAGGTTAAGTAAATATTTAACCATTATAACATGTTAATTAGACTAGAAGGTGAGGTTCAGTAAATTTAGAACCCTTAACCGTAATATTATGTTAACTAGGCAAGTGGGTGAGGTTAAGTAAAATTAGAACACTTAACCGTTACAACATGTTAATTACACAAGTGGGTAAGGTTAAGTAAATTTAGAACACTTAACCGTAACAACATGTTAATTAGACAAGAGGGTGACGTTATGTAAAATTAGAACACTTAACCGTTGTAACATGTTAATTAAGCAGATGATACGGTTAAGTTAACTAAGGTAACACTTAACCAAAATATATAATGACATGTGGTGGGGTTAAGTAATACAAGAGGTAAACACTTAACCAATTATGTAGCACGATGTCTGGGAAGGGTTAAGTTAACACAAGAGGGAAGCACTTAACTAATATAACATGATTTGAGGTAGGGTCAAGTCAACACCAAAAGGAAACACTTAACCAACATGACGTGACGAGTGGGTGGGTTAAGCTAACTTGAGTTGATTAATGACACTTGACCAATATAACTTGATGAACGAATGGGATTAAGTTAAATGGGAAATACTTAACCAATATAACCTGATGACTGAACGGAGTTAAGTTAATAAATCACATTTAACCAATACAACAAGACAAGCGAGAAAGGTTAAGTTAATAAGAACCACTTAACCAACACGACTTGACGAGTAGGAGGTTAAGTACACGTCGGGTTGGTGAGTAATATTAGTAAATATAGGCCCACAAAACTTAAACATTAAATAAACATGCTTGAATCTGTGGGGAGGTTAAGTACACGTTGGGTTGGTGGGTAATATTAGTGAATATAGGCCCACAAAATTTAACCATTAAACAAGCATGCTTGAATCTGTGGGAAGGTTAAGTACATGTCGGGTTGGTGGGTAATATTAGTAAATATAGGCCCAAAAAACTTAACCATTATATAAACATGCTTGGATCGATGGAGGGTTAATTACATCTCGTGTAGGTGGGTAATATTTGTATATATAGGCCCACAAACTTAACCAGTAGGAAACCCTAGTAACGGGGACCCATTTCAGCAGTAACCCACATAGATGTATCATGGTACCTTGAAACTAAGCAGGGTGGGGCACGATTACTGGGCTGATTATAAGCGGTCAAAGATAATGGCAGGGGGTACGTCAGTGTAGGTTCCGACGGTTTACGGGCATGCACGTACTCCGAAGTAGGAAAAAAGCAGGCACTGGGTACCAGTAGTTTTACACTAGGCATTCTTGAATCGTGTCGGGGGACGCTTTCATAAGGATTGATACACCTTGTGGTGGGACCAACACAGGGTAGCTACACGCAAGAGAGGGCCGATTGACACAGACACATGACAAGCTAATACAGGTAGGGAGCCGATCGATAGGGTAGTAAGGGTACATCTTACATATTCATGGAAATTGGGCTGATTGAGGTGGAATTCTCAACTATAGATGTACACCTGAAGGCTACCACAACTGCGGGGGTTGGGATCGTATTATACAGATTATTAGTTGAGACACTAGCTATGTGGTGCAAAGATTATAGTAATGGGTGCGATCACATGTTCAACCTATCTTGTCTTATATTAGGGTATTGTCCTATGTTCTTTTCCTCCTGCCAGGATCCCTTTTCCTTGTTTAAATGCTAATAATCATTGAACTTACCAGACTTATTGTCTGACCCGTTTTCTCTCATCTTCTTTTCTTCCGTTCCTCCCAGGTAGTCAAGGAGGGAATAGCTCAGGTTTGTTTGGACTGTTACTCTTTCCAAACGTAAAGACTCTTTGAGGTATTACCTTGGACTCTCTCTTCTACTGCTATGGCTGGCTCATGCTTTATTTGGGGAAATCATTTTATGCTTCTTTATTTTTGTTAAACAAGACAGAATACTTTGGTATTGTAAAACAATCTTTGTACAAGTTGTTTATCAATGAAATAAAATTTTATTTATTTGCTGCTGCTTTAATTGTCTGTCTTGTTATTAATTTGCATCTTTTACCAATAATGCTCCACCGAAATTAAGGCATTCCCTTTGTGAGTGACCTTAACGGAGGTGGGGCATTTCACTTGGTATCAGAGCTGAAGGTTACCGGATCAGATAAAAGATTTGAAAACGGTTTTAAAAGAAGCATTTTCAAAAGAAAAGTTTTGTTTAAAGGCATATTCCCCAAAGCCATATGCACTATCTTTTGACCCTCTGCCTGAATCCTTATTTCCTTCGTTTTTGAGTCTCTGGGGATCTTGGCTTTCTGGGAGGTAACCTTATCACGGCATGGTTCCGTAGGCTTAACGAGACTACGACACTTGTCAAAGGGCAAATAAGTGCCCAACTTCCATGTATAGCTACTGTAGTTTCACCTACAGCTAATTTTCTTTCGAGCTTTGTAGGATTTTCCGTGCGATGGAGGCAACTTTCGAGAGACATGTTAATAAGTTACAAAGGATAGAAAAGTTGAGAATGAGGAGGTTTGGCTAAGTAGCACAACACAAGGATGAAGAACCCATGGATATGGACTTGGTTCACAAAGGAGTGGAGGAAAGAATAGTAAAACCTAAAACAAGAGGGAGTATCTTTATTTTGGTATAACGGGTCGTATAATTAAGGGCAAGGGCAAGAACAAGGGACAGGATTTTCCGGAAGGCAAGTGCATGCTCTCATCGCCAGCATACTCGAGAGAGATGCAGTAAGATTTCTGTTGAAAGAGTTTTTCCTTTTTGATTATCTTGTTAGTACTCTTCTTGACTTTAGCGCCTCACATTTGTTTATATCTACTTCCATAGTTGAGTCTCTGCACCTTAGTACCTGTGTATTAGAAGATCACATTACAGTCTCAAATCCAATTGTTGGTTTGACTCATTTGTCTTTGACTTGTGAGAATTTGAGAATAGCTATATTTATGCTTATGTTTTTGGACTATGGGTTGATTCTAGGCATTGATTGGTTAGCTAGAAATTGTGAAACAAGGGTAGTTAGACTTTCGACTTGCCTCCGGAATACCTAGAGATTTCGTATGATCCTAAGGGATCAGTTTGTCTTAGCTACCTGGAATAACTTTATTTATCTATTGACGATTTTCGATCTGTTGGAGTAGTCCATGAGTACGCAAGATGTTTTGATTTGGGTAGGGGTTTTCCCGCTAAAACTCGAGACAGACTTGCGCATGTATCTAGATGACACTGCAAAGCCAGTTATGCGATCAACGATAAATCTGGAGCAATATTGGCGAGGATAGCTAGAGTCGGTAAAGTGCTCAATGGTTTGGTTGTTTTGTTAGTATCATCTCACATAGATCGTCCAAATTCGGTGGAGGTATCCCTTGGGTGCTTGTCTGATATTGGTTTAGGCCTTTGGGGTTTGTACTTGAGGGATGTCGAGTTCGACTAGGATGGTTTGCATGAGAAATAAATGGTTGGGGCTGGCACCCTAAGTAAGACTGACCTTAAGAGAGGTAAAAAGTACTAGCAACCTTTAGCTTTAGACCCTCAGAATCGAAACATGATGGATAAGTTAAGTAGAAGAGAGACCTCTAATCATATACACTTGGTATCGTGAAGTCAAATTAGTTAAGGTACAGTGGAGTGAAGCTCAAGAAGATGGGACTTAGAAGACTGAAGACTAGATATGCGCATCTTACCCTTTTTGAGGTTATATCCTTGATTCCTCTTTTTCTGTAAAATGTATTTGCATGCTAGTCTTTAGCTTTTAAGTATATCCTCTCGGTCCTATCCTCGATCCTTAGAAAGAAGCCAATGGATGTAAACATATGTCTGAGACATGTTATGCTTGGTGGATGCAAGTGTTTGCTAGTGGTTGCTCGTGGATGCATATACACACATTAGGCACTAGATCGGCTCAGTCACTTTCATATTGCATATGCATGAGTGAATTTTTATCCATATGAATTGAAACTGGATGTGTTATCATATGGACATTGCATTTGTATGAATGATTATGCACTCATATAGGAAATTTTGAGTGGATTAAGGAGGTCAACTTAATCAGTAGACCGCCTGATTTTGCATTAGATAAGGACATGTACACACACTATGCATATGATCATGAAGCATTAGAAATCTTTTATGGACAATGGACGCCTATGCTTCATGGTTGAGTAGATGGGTGATTGGATGGTAGGATATAAGTTCTTCTCGACTTGAAGATTTCAGGGACGAAATCCTAAAAGGAGGGGAGAATGTAACACCCCGTATTTTCTGTTAACATTATAGTAACGAATCCAAGAATATTTAATTAAAAATGTGAAAATTAAGAGATAGTGTTAAGCCATTGCGTTCGTCTTGGAATTCTGCTTGAGATAGAGTCCGAGTTTGCGTAAAACGGACACCGTATGAAGAAGATATGGAAGAACGAAGTTAAAGAAGAAAACCAGAAGAAAGAAGAGAAAAAAAACAATGCATTGGCGCACTTGGGAAGTGCGCCAGTACAAAAATACACTGGCGCACTTCCCAAGTGTGCCCAGGCGCAGCAGAAAGCCTGCTCAGCTTTCTGGTGTGATCTAATCCATACTGTGAGTCATTGCTGAGTCCTTTCTGACTCCTTGCTGAGTCATTAGGGTTGAGGTGCCACCCTATCCTGATTGAATGGTTACACTTAACCCTAGAGTCATACGACGGCTCAAATTAAATTGAAACTCTATATAAACAACCCAATGCTCAAACCTGAAAATCACACAAAAATAATCCTAGACCTATCATGCCGTCAATAGAGAACTTGGAATCGCCTTCACCGCTTTCAATTCAGAAATGAGATAAAAGCCTATATCAAAATCAAATTAAAAGTAATCAAATTCAACGATCTACATCAAAGGCGAGCAAACCAATTTCAGCAATTCAGATTTCAGAAATCAAAAATTCCTTTTTTTTGTAAGTTGGTTATTACATAGATTTAAACGTTCTTTTAATTGAAATCATGACATGTTGTAATTCGAATATAGAATGATGCCTATGTATAAGATAAATAAAGTTTGATTCTCAAACTACCATTGCGATTGATCATATGTTTCTGATGATGAGCGTACTATATTGAAAGTTATTGGAATCTATTGTGATTGGGTATTGGATTTATTATGCCAACTGAATGGTGAAACATGTCATGTTATAATTTGGTGGTTACTTGCAAGTTTATAACCTAAAACACATGCTTATATGTTAAATCAACACTCACGTATATTTAGATCCATGTTAAGCTGAATCTATTTATGTTGTAAGATTTGATTTTGTAGCTCTCTTAAGTTTAACAAACATAAGTTATCTTGCAAAGTTGTGATTCGAATATGTTTATAGTAGTTCTCTTATGTTTAACACACATAAGTTATCATGCTACGTTGTGATTCGAATAAGTTTATAATAGTTCTCTTATGTTTAACACACATAAGTTAATATGCTAAGTTGTGATTTAAATATGTTTATAGTAGCTTTCTTATGTTTTGGCATACATAAGTTAATATGCTAGGTTGTGGTTTAAAATTTTTGTTTATATGTTAAACCTCCATGCTAGACCTATGTCAAGTTTACATGATAATTAGATACAACTTAGTCAATAGTTCACCTTTACATGACAAGTTTAATTTGTGTAGTTCTATGTAAATTCATATGCTATGATTCATGTTAATCGGGTCTAAATTTGCAAGTTCATTATCCAATGCCAAATCTATATGTCACTTATTTTTATGCTGATAGAATATTTCAAGTTCTTCGCTTTTCCCTTTTGTGGTTATAAGTTAGGCTAAAATATCGAGCCTAACATTCCTTGTAATTTTGCGAATGTACAAACGGGGGATATCGTTGGGGTAAATATGAAATTATATATAATTGGCTTGTTTGGCACATGCCAATGATTAGTGGCGTTTAAATGGTATAATTTTTATATACCAAAGATTATGAATATGATTTAGGGGAAAAGTGGGCCATGACAATAATTGATTTATAATTTACTTACAAGTATGAAGGATAAACATGAAAATTACATAGCATAGATTTGGTATATTTGATATACCATTTATTATGAGCATAATCAAAAGGATAATTATAGCATGATTAAACTAAGATTAATTTACATAAAGAATTAGACATATATAGAAAGTACGGGAAATTAGAAAAGACGAATATGCCTAACCCGAGGTTAGACTGAGTTGTGGTGTAAAACTGCCCAGAACCGACCGGCATATCCAGTGACCACAACAAGACTTGTCTATTGTGGGTGGTTAGTGCTTCAAGCCCAAAAGAACCCGAGGTTTGACTGAGGTATGGTGTAAACCTGCCCGGAACCGACCGGCACATCCAGCGACCACAACAAGACCTGTCTAATGTGAGTGGTTGGTGCTTTAATGAATAAATTAAAGTTAAGTCAAGATTGATAGGGTTAAGTAATTAAGAAAATACTTAACCATTATAACACGTTAACTAGGCAAGTGGGTAAGGTTAAGTAAATGTTTAACCGTTATAACATGTTAACTAGACTAGAAGGTGAGGTTAAGTAAATTTAGAACACTTAACCGTAATAACATGTTAACTAGGTAAATGGGTGAGATTAAGTAAAATTAGAACACTTAACCATTACAACATGGTAATTAGACAAGTGGGTAAGGTTAAGTAAAATTAGAACACTTAACCGTAACAACATGTTAATTAGACAAGTGGGTGAGGTTAAGTAAAATTAGAACACTTAACTGTTGTAACATGTTAATTAAGCAGATGATAAGGGTTAAGTTAACTAAGGTAACACTTAACCAAAATATATAATGACATGTGGTGGGGTTAAGTAATACAAGAGGTAAACACTTAACCAATTATATAGCATGATGTCTGGGAAGGGTTAAGTTAACACGAGAGGGCAGCACTTAACCAATATAACATGGTTTGAGGTAGGGTCAAGTCAACACCAGAAGGAAGCACTTAACCAACATGACGTGACAGGTGGGTGGGTTAAGCTAACTTTAGTTGATTAATGACACTTGACCAATATAACTTGATGAATGAATGAGATTAAGTTAAATGGAAAATACTTAACCAATATAACCTGATGACTGAACAAAGTAAAGTTAATAAATCACATTTAACCAATCCAACAAGATGAGCGAGAAAGGTTAAGTTAATAAGAACCACTTAACAAACACGACTTGACGAGTAGGAGGTTAAGTACACGTCGGGTTGGTGGGTAATATTAGTAAATATAGGCCCATAAAACTTAACCATTAAATAAACATGCTTTAATCTGTGGGGAGGTTAAGTACACGTCGGGTTGGTGGGTAATATTAGTGAATATAGGCCCACAAAACTTAACCATTAAACAAACTGCTTGAATCTTTGAGAAGGTTAAGTACACGTCGGGTTGGTGGGTAATATTAGTAAATATAGGCCTCCAAAACTTAACCATTATATAAACATGCTTGGATCGATGGAGGGTTAATTACATCTCGTGTAGGTGGGTAATATTTGTATATATAGGCCCACAAACTTAACCAGCAGGAAACCCTAGTAACGGGGACCCATTTCAGCAGTAACCCACAAAGATGTATCATGGTACCGTGAAACTAAGCAGGGTAGGGCACGATTACTGGGCTGATTATAAGCGATCAAAGATAATGGCAGGGGGTACGTCAGTGTAGGTTCCGATGGTTTACGGGCAAGCACGTACTCCAGAGTGAGAAAAAGCAGGCACTGGGTACCAGTAGTTTTACAGTGTGCATTCTTGAATCGTGTCGGGGGTCGCTATCATAAGGATTGATACACCTTATGGTGGGACCAACACAGGGTAGCTACACGCAAGAGAGGGCCGATTGACACAGACACATGACAAGCTAATACAGGTAGGGAGCCAATCGATAGGGTAGTAAGCGTACGTCTAACATATTCATGGCAATTGGGATGATTGAGGTGGAATCCTCAGCTATAGATGTACACCTGAAGGCTACCACAACTGCGGGGGTTGGGATCGTATTATACAGATTATTAGTTGAGACATTAGCTAGGTGGTGCTGAGATTATAGTAATAGGTGCGATCACATGTTCAACCTTGCTTGTCTTATATTAGGGTATTGTCCTATGTTTAGTTACTCCTGTCATGATCCTTTTTCCTTGTTTAAATGCTAGTAATCATTGAACTTACCAGACTTATTGTCTGACCCGTTTTCTCTCGTCTTCTTTTCTTTCGTTCCCCTCCCCCACCAAGGTAGTCAGGGAGGGAATAGCTCAGGTTTGTTTGGACCATTACTCTTTCCAAGCTTGAAGACTCTTTGGCGTATTGCCTTGGACTCTCTCTTCTACTGCTATGGCTGGCTCTAGCTTTATTTGGGGAAATCATTTTGTGCTTCTTTATTTTTGTTAAACAAGACAGGATACTTTGGTATTGTAAAACAATCTTTGTACAAGCTGTTTATCAATGAAATAAAGTTTTATTTATTTGTTGTTGCTTTAATTGTCTGTCTTGTAATTTATCTGCATCTTTTACCTATAATGCTCCACCAAAATTAAGGCATTCCCTTTCTGAGTGACCTTAAAAGAGGTGGGATGTTTCACTTGGTATCAGAGCTGAAGGTTATTCAATCAGATAAAAAATTTGAAAACGTTTTTCAAAGATGCATTTTCATAAGAAAAGTTTTGTTTAAAGGCATATTCCCAAAAGCCATATGCACTATCTTTTGACCCTCTGCTTGAATCCTTGTTTGCTTCGTTCTTGAGTCTCCGGGGCTCCTGGCTTTCTGGGAGGTAACCTTATCACGACATGGTTCCGTAGGCTTGACGAGACTACAACACTTGTCAAAGGGCAAATAGTTGCCCTACTTCCATGTATAGCTGCTGTAGTTTCACCTACGACTAATTTTCTTTCGAGCTTTGTAGGATTTTCCGTGCGATGGAGGCAACTTTCAAGAGACATGTTAACAAGTTACACAAGGATGGCAAAGTTGAGAATGAGGGGGTTTGGCTAAGGAGCACAACACAAGGATGAAGAACCCATAGATATGGATTTGGTTCACAAAGGAGTGGAGGAAAGAATAGTATACCCTAAAAAAGAGGAAGTATCTTTATTTTGGTATAACGGGTCGTACAATTAAGGGCAAGGGCAAGAACAAGGGACAGGATTTTCCGAAAGGCAAGTGCATGCTCTCACCGCCAGCATACTCGAGAGAGAGGCAGTAGATTTCTGTTGAAAGTGTTTTTCCTTTTTGATTATCATGTTAGTACTCTTCTTGAATTTAGCACCTCACATTCGTTTATATCTGCTTCCATAGTTGAGTCTCTGCACCTTAGTACCTGTGTATTAGAAGATCCCATTATAGTCTCAAATCCAATTGTTGGTTTGGCTCATTTATCTTTGACTTGAGAGAATTTGAGAACAGCTATATTTATGCTTGTGTTTTTGGACTATCGGTCGATTCTAGGCATTGATTGGTTAGCCAGAAATTGTGAAACAAGGGTAGTTAGACTTTCGACTTGCCTCGGGAATACCCTTGAGATTTTGTACGATCCTAACGGATCAGTTTGTCTTAGCTACCTAGAATCACTTTATTTATCTATTGACGATTTTCGATCCGTTGGAGTAGTCCATGAGTATGCAAGATGTTTTGATTTGGGTAAGGGTTTTCCCCCTAAAACTCGAGACAGACTTCCGCATGTATCTAGATGACACTGCAAAGCCAGTTATGCGATCAACGATAATTCTGGAGCAAGATTGGCGAGGATAGCTAGAGTCGGTAAAGTGCTCAATGGTTTGGTTGTTTTGTTAGTATCATCTCATATAGATTATCCAAATTCAGAGGAGGTATCCCTTGGGTGCTTGTCTGATATTGGTTTAGGCCTTTGGGGTTTGTACTTGAGGGATGTCGAGTTCAACTAGGATGGTTTGCGTGAGAAATAAATGGTTGGGGCTGGCATCCTAAGTAAGACTGACCTTAAGAGAGGTAAAAAGTACTAGCAACCTTTAGCTTTAGACCTTCAGAATCGAGACATGATGGATAAGCTAAGTAGAAGAGAGACCTCTAATCATATACACTTAGTATCGTGAAGTCAAATTAGTAAAGGTACAGTGGAGTGAAGCTCAAGAAGATGGGACTTAGAAGACTGAAGACTAGATACGCGCATCTTACCCTTTTTGAGGATATATCCTTTATTCCTCTTTTTCTGTAAAATCTATTTGCATGCTAGTCTTTAGCTTTTAAGTATATTCTCTCGGTCCTATCCTCGATCCTTAGAAAGAATCCAATGGATGTAAACATGTGTTTGAGATATGTTATGTTTGGTGGATGCAAGTGGTTGCAAGTGTTTGCTAGTGGTTGCTCATGGATGCATATACACACATTAGGCACTAGATCGGCTCAGTCACTTTCATATTGCATATGCATGAGTGAATTTTTATACATATGAATTGAAACTTGATGCGTTATCATATGGACATTGCATTTGTATGAATGATTGTGCACTCATATAGGAAATTTTGAGTGTTAAAATTTTTTGCATTCATAATGGACTCATGGCACTGACATAATTTGCTTTAAGGAGGTCAACTGAATCAGTAGACCGCCTGATTTTGCATTAGATAAGGACATGTACACACACCATGCATATGATCATGAAGCATTAGAAATCTTTTAAGGACAATGGACGCCTATGTTTCATGGTTGAGTAGATGGGTGATTGGATGGTAGGATATAAGTTCTTCTCGACTTGAAGATATCGGGGATGAAATCCTAAAAGGAGGGGAGAATGTAACACCCCGTATTTTCTGTTAACATTATAGTAACGAATCCAAGAATATTTAATTAAAAATGTGAAAATTAAGAGATAGGGTTAAGCCATTGCGTTCGTCTCGGAATTCTGCTTGAGATAGAGTCCGAGTTTGCATAAAACGAACACCGTATAAAGAAGATATGGATGAACGAAGTTAAAGCAGAAAACCAGAAGAAAGAAGAGAAAAAAAACAATGCACTGGCGCACTTGGGAAGTGCGCCAGTACAAAAATACACTGGCGCACTTTCCAAGTGCGCCCAGGCCGAGCAGAAAGCCTACATAGCTTTCTGGTGTGATCTAATCCATACTGTGAGTCATTGCTGAGTCCTTTCTGACTCCTTGCTGAGTCATTAGGGTTGAGGTGCCACCCTATCCTGATTGAATGGTTACACTTAACCCTAGAGTCATACGACGGCTCAAATTAAATTGAAACTCTATATAAACAACCCAATGCTCAAACCTGAAAATCACACAAAAATAATCCTAGAACTATCATGCCGTCAATAGAGAACTTGGAATCGCCTTCACCGCTTTCAATTCAGAAATGAGATAAAAGCCTATATCAAAATCAAATTAAAAGTAATCAAATTCAACGATCTACATCAAAGGCGAACAAACCAATTTCAGCAATTCAGATTTCAGAAATCAAAAATTCCTTTTTTTTTTTGTAAGTTGGTTATTACGTAGATTTAAACGTTCTTTTAATTGAAATCACGACATGTTGTAATTCGAATATAGAATGATGCCTATGTATAAGATAAATAAAGTTTGATTCTCAAACTACAGTTGCAATTGATCATATGTTTGTGATGATGAGCGTACTATATTGAAAGTTATTGGAATCTATTGTGATTGGGTACTGGATTTATTATGCCAACTGAATGGTGAAACATGTCATGTTATAATTTGGTGGTTACTTGCAAGTTTATGACCTAAAACACATGCTTATATGTTAGATCAACACTCATGTATATTTAGATCCATGTTAAGCTGAATCTATTTATGTTGCAAGATTTGATTTTATAGCTCTCTTATGTTTAACACACATAAGTTATCATGCTAAGTTGTGATTCGAATATATTTATAGTAGTTCTCTTATGTTTAACACACATAAGTTATCCTTCTATGTTGTGATTCGAATATGTTTATAATAGTTCTCTTATGTTTAACACACATAAGTTAATATGCTAAGTTGTGATTTAAATATGTTTACAGTAGCTTTCTTATGTTTTGGCATACATTAATATGCTAGGTTGTTGTTTAAAAATTTTGTTTATATGTTAAACCTCCATGCTAGACCTATATCAAGTTTATATGATAATTAGATCCAACTTACTCATGAGTTCACCTTTACATGACAAGTTTAATTAGTGTAGTTCTATGTAAATTCATATGTTATGATTCATGTTAATCGGATCTAAATTTGCAAGTTCATTATCCTATGCCAAATCTATACGTCACATATTTTTATGCTGATAGAATATTTCATGTTCTTCGCTTTTCCCTTTTGTGGTTATAAGTTAGGCTAAACTATCGAGCCTAACATTCCTTGTAATTTTACGAACATACAAACGGGGGATATCGTTGGGGTAAATGTGAAATTATATGTAATTGGCATGTTTGGCACATGCCAATCATTAGTGGCGTTTAAATGGTATAATTTTTATATACCAGAGATTATGAATATGATTTAAGGGAAAAGTGGGCCATGACAATAATTGATTTATAATTTACTTATAAGTATGAAGGATAAACATGAAAATTACATGGCATAGATTCGGTATATTTGATATACCATTTATTACGAGCATAATCAAAAGGATAATTATGGCATGATTAAATTAAGATTAATTTACATAAAGAATTAAACATATATAGAAAATATGGGAATTTAGAAAAGACGAATATGCCTAACCCGAAGTTAGACTGAGTTGTGGTGTAAAACAACCCAGAACCGACCGACATAACCAGTGACCACAATAAGACCTGTCTAATGTGGGTGGTTAGTGCATCAAGCCCAAAAGAACCCGAGGTTAGACCGAGTTGTGGTGTAAACTTGCCCGGAACCGACCAGCACATCCAGTGAACACAACAAGACCTGTCTAATGTGAGTGGTTGGTGCTTTAATGAATAAATTAAAGTTAAGTCAAGATTGATAGGGTTAAGTAATTAAGAAAACACTTAACCATTATAACATGTTAACTAGGCAAGTGGGTAAGGTTAAGTAAATGTTTAACCGTTATAACATGTTAACTAGACTAGAAGGTGAGGTTAAGTAAATTTAGAACACTTAACCGTAATAAATGTTAACTAGGCAAGTGGGTGAGGTTAAGTAAAATTAGAACACTTAACTGTTACAACATGTTAATTACACAAGTGGGTAAGGTTAAGTAAAATTAGAACACTTAACCGTAACAACATGTTAATTAGACAAGTGGGTGAGGTTAAGTAAAATTAGAACACTTAACTGTTGTAACATGTTAATTAAGCAGATGATAGGGTTAAGTTAACTAAGGTAACACTTAGCCGAAATATATAATGACATGTGGTGGGGTTAAGTAATACAAGAGGTCAACACTTAACCAATTATATAACATGATGTCTGGGAAGGGTTAAGTTAACACGAGAGGGCAACACTTAACCAATATAACATGATTTGAGGTAGGGTCAAGTCAACACCAGAAGGAAATACTTAACCAACATGACGTGATGAGTGGATGGGTTAAGCTAACTTGAATTGATTAATGACACTTGACCAATATAACTTGATGAACGAATGGGATTAAGTTAAATGGGGAATACTTAACCAATATAACTTGATGACTGAACGGGGTTAAGTTAATAAATCACATTTAACCAATCCAACAAGACAAGCGAGAAAGTTTAAGTTAATAAGAACCACTTAACCAACACGACTTGACGAGTAGGAGGTTAAGTACACATTGGGTTAGTGGATAATATTAGTAAATATAGGCCCACAAAACTAAACCATTAAATAAACATGCATGAATCTGTGGGGAGGTTAAGTACACGTTGGGTTGGTGGGTAATATTAGTGAATATAGGCCCACAAAACTTAACCATTAAACAAACATGCTTGAATCTGTGGGAAGGTTAAGTACACGTCGGGTTGGTGGGTAATATTAGTAAATATAGGCCCACAAAACTTAACCATTATATAAACATGCTTGGATCGATGGGAGGGTTAAGTACATCTCATGTAGGTGGGTAATATTTGTATATATAGGCCCAAAAACTTAACCAGCAGGAAACCCAAGTAACGGGGACCCATTTCAGCAGTAACCCACATAGATGTATCATGGTACCCTTAAACTAGGCAGGGTGGTCCACGATTACTGGGCTGATTATAAGCGGTCAAAGATAATGGCAGGGGGTACGTCAGTGTTGGTTCCGATTGTTTACGGGCGTGCACATACTCCGAAGTGGGAAAAAGCAGGTATTGGGTACCAGTAGTTTTACACTAGGCATTCTTGAATCGTATCGGGGGACGCTTTCATAAGGATTGATACACCTTATGGTGGGACCAACACAGGGTAGCTACACGCAAGAGAGGGCCGATTGACACAGGCACATGACAAGCTAATACAGTTAAGGAGCCGATCGACAGGGTAGTAAGGGTACATCTTACATATTCATTGCAATTGGGCCGATTGAGGTGGAATCCTCAACTATAGATGTACACCTGAAGGCTACCACAACTGCGGGGGTTGGGATTGTATTATACAGATTATTAGTTGAGACACTAGCTAGGTGGTGCAGAGATTATAGTAATGGGTGCGATCACATGTTCAACCTATCTTGTCTTACATTAGGGTATTGTCCTACGTTCTGTTACTCCTGCCATGATCTCTTTTCCTTGTTTAAATGCTAATAATCAATGAACTTACCAGACTTATTGTCTGACCCATTTTCTCTCATCTTCTTTTCTTCCGTTCCCCCCCAAGGTAGTCAGGGAGGGAATAGCTCAGGTTTGTTTGGACCGTTACTCTTTCCAAGCTTGAAGACTCTTTGACGTATTGCCTTGTACTCTCTCTTCTACTGCTATGGCTGGCTTATGCTTTATTTGGGGAAATAATTTTATGCTTCTTTATTTTTGTTAAACAAGACAAGATACTTTGGTATTGTAAAACAATCTTTGTACAAGTTGTTTATCAATGAAATAAAGTTTTATTTATTTGCCCCTGCTTTAATTGTCTGTATTGTAATTTATTTGCATCTTTTACCAATAATGCTCCACCGAAATTAAGGCATTCCCTTTGTGAGTGACCTTAACGGAGGTGGGGTGTTTCGTGGTGCTTGATATCTGACGTATAAAAAGGAGAGCTGGTCAAAAGCTAATCTGATTCAACAACTTCGGGAGTAGGACTTTGTTCGGTAGCGCACAACTCTCCAAATACTTCAGGTGAGATCCGAGACTTTAGGCTTGATCCGATATTATGGGATCAAACCAATTAACTGGCAGATGACTCGGTTGGTTGATTAGCTTTTTGTTTCCAGGAGATCGGCCCGGGATGAATATAGCTGAGCAATCTAAGCTAAGAGTCAACTCGACTAATGGGGAACTATTTGGCCTTTTATGAAGTTGATCCCAGATTTTAAGTCGTGACAGCTGTTTTAGGTCAATGGAAATAAAAAGGGGTTTTATATTAATTTCGTAAATTACAACTTAAGGAATAACAAGGTATGTCACTGGGCTTATTAATGAACCTAAAATACGATTAAGTTAAATTTGTCTAATTAATAAGCTAATCTTGAAAGGGGTCTATTCTAGTGAGATATAAGGGGATCACGAAAAACCTAGAAATTTGAATAAAAGTGAATATGTGGATAATCAAGTTAATTTGCGATCTAATAAGATAAAGCAAGCCCATAATTAAAAGATTAGACATTGGTTCTAATAACACGTTTGTGTGATGCACTCGGAATAGTCCGCATGTACGAAGGTGAAGAACCCAACAGGGTAGATCATTGAGATGTCTTAAGACATGGGAGGAGCACGTCCATCTGATTAATCTGCCTAGTTATTCTGCTGGTTATTCAGTTTGCTTGCTCTGTGGGACTGGAGGGAAGCATGCGGCTTCCAAGGCACGTGGTATGGTACTCCGTGGTGGTTCTCAATTGTGGTACACGCTCAGGCTGTACTCGCCGAGGTTTGGTCTGCGCGGTGCCACCCAGTGTGTATACCTTGACTGCAACGGTAGCTTGGCAGTCAGAAGGCTGTGGAATATAACATTGGGTGATTCGGCGATTGCATCAGGAAGAGGCTGAGTAAAGACTAGTACTGGATAGTATTCGTCGGGTACCTGTCATCGGTAGTTAGTGAGATGCAAAAAGACTGGACCTAAACCAAGAGACCGTCAATCTTTCACTATCCAGATGTCGGTTGAAGAACATGCCAAATTGGATGATTAGATTGCTAGCTAGGGGCACATCACTTAGCTTTTGATTTAGTCTTTCACTAGTTGAGGGAGGGGTCGGGTGGGACCATAGCCACCAGGAAACTACAGACCATATTCTAGATATCTGTATGGCAGGCCTTTTCGGGTAGACCTTTATAGATGTGAAAAGATCCCGACCAAGTTCTGTGCATTCAAATTCAGCCCTATTATGGGACATGGTCTACATTAGTCACTATGTTCATGTGAGGGTCTAGGTACACACATTGGGATGTGCATCATAGACAAGAGGGCATTACTCCGTGTTGAGGATTCATTCAACCGAGGAGTTCAGATATGACAATTTGTACGCTCGCGTGTCATAGCGATGGTGGTTCTATGTGGTAACATGGAGTAGTAATGTGTACTTTTGTATGCAATTTAGCGTAGAAAGATTGTTGTATACACTTCTGTAGCATGACGGTGTAGACCGTACAAGGAGGGTACTATGGGGAGAACCTTAAGATGCGGGGATTGGCTACATGTACACTATAGTAGGTTAATATACTGGAGGGCAGATGGGTATGATGTGAGTATAGAGCTTTTAGTGCTGTCAACCCAAATAACCTAATAATTAAGAAAACAAAACTAAACGGTACATGTAGGGTTATTTCAGAATGTATAATTTGTCCAATCACCAGAACTTTGTTTTCTGACCCCCTCCTCATAACATGCTCGTAGGTTAGGTTTATGGCAGAGATTTGGTAGCCTTTGGACACTTGTTAGGCAGTCTTATTATTTTGGTAAGGATATGTTTGATATTATATTTTATCTATTCCGCTATGAGATATTTTATCAAGCTATGATATGTTTATTATCTCTGTCTTTTCTGCAGAATACCAGACAAGATAACTCGGGCTTCGATAGATCAGAATTTTTGAAAAAAAAATGGTCTGTCAAAATTCGGGTTGTTACAATCGACCCACATATAAGGTGGGTCGACCCAGTTCGAGCCAAGCACGATCTTGTGCCTGGCCAACGTCGCCTTCTTCTAGATTATCGTTTTATGATGTATTGATGATGTGTCTTTTATGATTTTGATTAAAAACCGAATATCTAATGTCCTAAATTTTAAGTATAAAATACAACAAATTTGGGTGTTAAATCCAATGAACTTAGACACCTAACTCTATTACAAATAGCCTCCACAACCAAACCTTATCTTTAGTGCTCCATTTCTCTACCTCTCTC
The DNA here is from genome assembly GCA_030737875.1 of Allium sativum. Classification (NCBI taxonomy): domain Eukaryota; kingdom Viridiplantae; phylum Streptophyta; class Magnoliopsida; order Asparagales; family Amaryllidaceae; genus Allium; species Allium sativum. The sequence goes on from CM060916.1 coordinate 963,770,569, forward strand.
AAATAACCTTCTTCTCAAATATAATTCTAACAGAGTATTGGATGCTTGTTTCTATACATATTTCTGGGGGATATTCATCGATATAGAGAATCTACCAAATCCTATTGGATTTACTCGTATTTTTGTTATTATTACTGCGATTATCAAATTTCTTCTAAGTTAACATTAACACTGATACAATAGTTATTACAGTGATTTCAGATCTAAATAAAAAGGAGTAAGACAGTAAAACAGATTGGATCTGAAAATGACAACCACAGTTTTTATATGTTTTTCTTTTACATATCACTGTTCATTTTATTCACTATCTATTATTTATCTCTTTTCAGCCGTTATTTATTTTCAAGTAAAATCTTCTTCTTTATTCCCTTTTCTATCATTACTTTATTTACAGTCTTGTAGTGCTTATTTACTCATTTCTGTTTATTCTTGAGCCTAGACCTATTTTTCCTTTTTCTTTGCTTTTGCACTGAGCCTAGTCATACAAAAGCCTAACATTTACCGTTTAATTTGCGTAAAAATTGGAATAATCTAAAAGGATATTTAAAAGGGAATTTTTGGGCATATTCAGAATTATGGACTGTAAATTGGGGTAAATTCCAATGGAAGAATATGCAAACTTGTGAATTGGAATAGAATGTATTTAATTATACATTGAGTAAACAGTAATTGGGAAAACATATTAATTCGATAGTAATTTGCAAACATGTTAATTTGACAGTAATTTGGATAACATGTTAGTTTGACAATAATTTAAAAAACATTTTAGTTTGATAGTAATTTGGAAAACATGTTAGTTCGATAGTAATTTGGAAAACATGTTAGTTTGACGGTAATTTGAAAAACAAGTTAGTTTGACAGTAATTTGGAAAACATGTTAATTGAAATGAATTGTACTTAATTTGACATTAAGTAACTTGTATTTGAAAAACATGTTAACTGAAATAAATTGTGCTTAATTTTACATTAATAACCTGTATTTGGAAAACATATTAATTGGAATGAATAATAGTTAATTTGACAATAAGTAACCTGGATTTGGAAAACATGTTAATTGTAATGAATTGTACTTAATTTAACATTAACTAGCCTATATTTGGAAAACATGTTAACTGAAATTAATCGTAATTAATTGGATAAAGTAACATTTAAATGGGAAACATGTAAGTAGTGAATAGTTAGACTTAATGGCATTAAGTGACATGGTAATAAAAGATCGTAGATTACCCTCATTAATTACAATTTAGAGGTAAAGGATTGTAGATTACTTTCCTTAATTACAACTCAAAAATAAAAGTTTGTAGATTACTATCTTTAATTACAATCTAGGGGTAAGGGGTTGTAGGTTACTTTTGTTAATTACAATTCAGAAATAAAAAATTGTAAATTATTTTTGTTAATTAGAATCTGGAGTTAAAGGTTTGTAGATTACTTTCGCTAATTACAATTCAGAAATAAAAGGTAGTAGATTACTTTTGTGAATTACAATCTAGAGGTAAAGAGTTGTAGATTACTTTCGTTGATTACATTTCATAAACAAAAGGTTGTAGATTACTTTCCTTAATTACAATCTAGAGGTAAGGGGTTGTAGATTAATTTCATTCTTTAGAATTTAGAAATAAAAGGTTGTAGATTACTTTCGTTAATTACAAGCTAAGAGTAAATGGTTGTAGATTACTTTTGTCAATTACAACCCAAAAATAAAAGGTTGTACATTAATTTCGTAAATTGCAATTTAGAGGTAAAGGGTTGTAGATTACTTTCGTTAATTACATTCCAAGGAATATAACAAGTGGGTACATTGGGCATACTAATGAACTTAAACGTGATAAGTTAAACCTGTTTGATTAATAAGCTAAGGATTCTGTTCTAGTTAGATATAAGGGGCTCGTAGAAATCCTAGTCAACTTAGGGACCATTTTTTGTGTGGGAACACATATCAGTCAGTATTCCTTGGTAATTATGGAGACTTGCACTAGGTAGAGGCTAAAGCACACTTATATTGAACTGGATAGTAAGAGGTTCAAACGAGAGGTGGGTATGAGCGTGTTCCGGCGGAGTCATTAGCATGCATGGATCCAAACAGGGAAGATAAGATGATGTAACGTCTTTGATTAAGGATGAGTCTTTTTATTTGATGGGTTCGGGACTAATAAACCCGAATGCTATAGCTGGCACAGGTTATTCACATTCTGTTTAAGAAGCTGACCAATCGGTAGTCTTAGGAAATTCCTTCCTATTTATTTGTTTCTATCTGAAATTATAGAAGTGCAAAAAAGTCAATAGGATCATTATTACCATCATTGTCTCTTATATAAGAATAGTCAGTCCTTATTATTAGTTTATATAAGTTATTATTCACATTCAGATATGTACAAACACTTACCCTTTTATGACACTAGAACCACTATTTATCTGTTTTACTTAACTTAGTAGTCGGGTTGGTAATCACAGCAGCTCACCAAGCTTTATGTCTGACCAATTTCCTTTCTTCCTTTCTCTTTTCTTTCCCGTGGGCTTACATGGAGAAAGTTTATAGTTCATATTTCTTTGTTGATTTTGTCTTGAAGGTTTTCTGCAAAGGACGAATACTTCATGTTCTCTTTCCAAGGTTAGGTTATATCTTTTGACTATTTGAGGGATAATATTATTTTACTTTGATATTATTTTTGACTGAGATTTTCAGACATGTCACTTTATAGCTAATTAGTTAATCGAAACAAAGAAGGATTTGTATTTTAAAGTGAAAGTTCTTCTTCTGCTGTAGATTTACTATTTTTATGTCTTGTGAAATCTTAATCTCTGTAATATTTATGTCTTTATACCTACAATACTCCATAATATCTTAATGAAACCCTCATATGAGTGACATTAAGGAATGTGAGTGTTACATTCGGTATCAGAGCCTAAGGTTTCCAAGATCAATAAAGTTTTGTTTTAAAAGAAAATATTTTCAAAAGAAACCACATTTTTCAGAAATCGAAAGTTACTTATGAAATTAAAATATCCTGTGACACCCCATCTCCGTTAAGGTCAATCACAAAGGGAATGCCTTAATTTTGGTGGAGCGTTTATTGTGTATAGAACAGAAAAGTAAACAAGACAGATAAATATATTGGTACTTGGAAAATTAAAACCACTTTTATTGCAGCGGAGAAATAGTTTGGTTACATCACATCAAAAACCAACTACAAAACCAAATACACTTATTACCCATCTTGACAAATAAGTTCTGAGTACATAAAATAAAAGACATAACCCCAACATAAAATAGCCATAAATAAGTTAGGCTGAACTTTACTTCAGCGATCCAAGCAACTTCCAAAAGAAAGAGATAAAGCTGTCCAAATCAAGCTCCACAAGTACTGGTCCCACCCTGAGCACCTAGGGGGGAGGGGAAGGAAGAAAAGAGGTGAAACAAAGGGGGTCAAGCATAAAGTCTGGCGAGTACAATAACTTTAACAATATAATCATTAAAGTAACTAGGGTAAGGCATAAGCTGGTAAATAAGCAAATGACTGTGAACAAATGGGCATGACAGACTAGACAAAGGAAATAAGATGAACAAAGATAACGTTAAAGGCGCACCTAATCACTATAAGATAATTACTACATTTCACCACACCAAACACCCTAAAGGTTGATCCCGCCTACAGAACTTAACAATGATAATGGTAGTTTCGTGTACCCCTAGCTGCCTTCGTAGGTGCCATCTCCCCCTATCTCCACTAGGTGTAACACTAACCCCATTCGATCGACTCCCTAACTCGTAGATACCCGTGCTGGCCCCACAGTGGGGTGTATCACTCCCCAAAGTGGCAACCCGATACCACCAAAAATGCATGGCTTATATCTACACGATGCAACAACGTCTTATCTACCAGCCCGAGCCCACAAACGCACATGAGCCCGTTGGACTTGCGTTGCCACCGCTAACCCGTTTTGACCTCTTACAATCAAACCCAGTACACGTGTCCCGTCCTTGACTTGGGTCGAGCCCACAAAGATACTTAATGGGATCTGATTTGAAAAGGGCCCCCATGGATGACATAAGCTTACCACATATGCTTGGTCCCCTCTAAGGTTTTTCACACTTAACCCCATTCTTATTCATGTCTTCTTACATGTTTCAATCTTGGTTAAGTGCATCTAATGGTATTTCACATGCCACCCAAGGCATCCTCTTAATTTCACATGCCACCCAAGGCACCCACTTAACCCCTCATGTCCTACCACATGTTTATCTGGTTAAGTGTTTCTTAATTCATTAAAACCATAACCTTGTAAAGACCTCCCACATTAGACTGGCATTTGTGGCTGCTGGATTTGTCGGGCGGGTCCGGGCAGTCTTACACCATAAATGAGCCTAATCTCGTGTCTTTACAATTGTTACGCATTTAATTCGTGCCTTTGACCTCTCACATTAGACTGGCATTTGTGGCTGCTGAATTTTGCCGGGCTGGTCTGGGCAGTCTTACACCACAAACGAGTCTAACCTCATGTCTCAAGCGGTTAATTATTACATATCTTTATTTAACCCCAAACTGGATTAATATCCCTATTCAAATTTGTCAATAATTTCCAAATATACTTATGTCCATAATTGTCACCTAAATTATGTCCATAAATACCAAATATGCCAATTAATGTCTTAAATTGATTATATGTCTTTTTAAGGCCATTTATGCCAATTCCACCATTTTTATGTATATTCAATATTATCTCATCCTCCCCACGCTATTCGTACGTTTGCATATGACATATGTTAGACTCGCAAATAGTCCAACTCATAAAAAGAAAAACAACATCACGTAACACATAAAATAGATCTAAGGATCATAAGATTACATAGCTAATAACTTGCATATGAATTTCATTCAAACTAGCATATGATACAAAACTAGCATAGGTGATGGACATGAACTTGCATAGCTTATGTACTTCTATAGATCCAAACATAAAGGTGTGAACTTGCATATGGATCTAAACATAAAGGTGTAATTTTGCTTATGGATCTAATCATAAAGGTGTGAACTTTCATATGGATTCTAACATATAAATTAATGTCACATAAACTAGCATGTGCATATACATGTTTCACGTATATTTTAACAACCCAAATTTGCATAAGATTCATATAAGAATATATGATCCAATCACCACAAACTTGCATGAGATATATGATTCAACTTGCATAGGATTCACATAAGTACTAACATATGATCCAACTTGCATAAAATTTACATAAGAACTAACATGTGATCTAACTTGCATAAAATTCAAATAAAAACTAACATATGATTCAACACCACAAACATACATATAATTTACATCACAAGATTCACAATCATATTCTTATTATCCCAATTATATCTTATCATAATTAAATTAACGAATTATCTTGTGAAAGCTATCATACTCACAATAAAAAAGAATAGTCTTGAGTTCCAGGATCTGTGTTTTGAAGTTGATTTAGCTCACCTTTGAAGTAGACAAATTCATTGTTGTTGTTGTTGTTGTTGTTGTTGTTATAGACTAGAGTTGAATTGAGTTGATTAGCTTTTCTTTGCTCCTAGTTGGTGGCGGCTACTCTAGGTTGCGGAGTGAGACCATGACGGCCATGGTTCCAATTTTTATTAGGTTTAGGGTTTGAGTCTACATGTGTTTATATAGAGATTAGGATTAATTTAGGCTATCCGATCAACCTAAAAGCAACATGAACCATCCAAAAAGCGAACTCATCCCTAATGACTCAACAGCAGCTCAGAATTGCGCTCAATTCAAATCTGCCCGAGGGGGGTAGGTCGACCCCCAGGTCAACCTATAGTGTAGGTCAACACTAAGGTTGACCCCTTGGTCGACCTGGCCTTGGGCGGGAAATTTCTACCCTGCCCAGTTCTGAGTCTGAATTCATTTTTGAATTTAAATTTGAATTTCTGGAAACTTCCGACAGCCATAACTTCTTCATACGAAGTCCAATTTATGCAAACTCAGAATCTATCTCAACTAGAATTCCGAGACGAACAAAATGGCGTAACCCGTTTCCCTTGATTCTCAAATTTAAAATTAATTATTCCTCAATTTTTTTGTTTAATGTTAACAGAAAACATGGGGTGTTACATTCTCCCCTCCTTAAAGGATTTCGACCCCGATATCTTGAAGTTATGAAGAATACATATCCTAACATCCAATCGTCCATCTACTCAACCATCAAGCACAGGCATCCATTGTCCTTAAAAGACTTCTAATGCTTTCATGCTTATATGCACAGTGTGTGTACATGTCTGTGTCTAATGCAAAATCAGGCGGTCTACTGATTCAGTTGACCTCCTTAATGCAAATTATGATAGTGCCATGCATCCATTATGTATGCAAAAGATCCCTAATAATACATATTATTTCTATATGCGTGCACACCCATTCATACGTATGCAGCATCCATATGATATCACAACCATTATACATCCATTAATCTAAATAAGCACACATTTATATGCAGTATGAAAGTGATTAAGCCGAGCTAGTGCCTAATGTGTGTATATGCATCCACGAGCAACCACTAGCAAATACTTTCATCCACTACCATCCACCAATCATAACATGTTTCAAATACATGTTTACATCCATTGGTCTCTACCTAACGGTAAAGAATATGACCGAGGAGATACACTAAAAAGGTAGATACAAGCTTGAATAAACTTAAGGAAAAAAGATTAAAGATGTACCATCAAAAAGAAAAGGTTAGGCTGCACGTATTTTGGCCTCGGTCTCCCAAGTCGCCTCTTCCTCGGCGTCGCTCCTTTGAACTTTGACAAGATTAACTTAACGGTTGCGTAGCTTTTTTACTTCCATCCCCAAGATACGAGTTGGAACTCTCCTCACAGTCACTTCTCGTTCCACTTTGGCTTCCTCTAGTATGCTTGGCTCCACAACTTCTGCTGACTCATGTAAGCACTTTCGTAGCTGAGAGACATGAAAAATATTATGAACTCCAGCCAGTTTTTCAGGTAGCTCTACTCTGTAGGCCATCGTCTCAATCCTTTCGATGATAGGAAATGGTCCTACGAATCGTGGTGCCAACTTTCCTACGGACCCAAAGCGGATGACCTTCCTCAAAGGAAATACTTTAAGGAACACCTTATCTCCAACTTCAAACTTAAGGTCGGTCATTCTCTTGTCTGCGTAGGATTTCTGTCTATCTTGGGCAGTCTTCATTCTCCTTCGTATCAAGTCCACTTTCTCTGAAGTCTCTCTAATTATGTCCGACCCAAATATAAGTTTATCTGTGGACCCCCATCAACAAGTTGGGGATCGACATGGCCTTCCATATAAAGCTTCGAAGGGTGCCATGCCTATAGTGGCTTGGTAGTTATGGTTATAAGCGAACTCCACCAAAGGGAGATGATTGTAACAACCCGAAAATCTGGGCCAGTTTAAAATTTTTATTTTGGCAATTTTAGCGAATTTTGATTATTTAAAAAGAATTATTTTAAATAATATCGACGAGAAATTTATTTTGAATAGAATTCGAATGTATATATTATATACGTCGTCGTTAGAATATAAATAATTATATATAATTATAAATAGAATTGAAAATGGCGCGGTAGTTCGATAATTCGATTTCAAACTTCAATTGAAAGTACCGGGTGCAAAACAATCCGGATTTTAGTGAAACCAAAAATAATAGGATCTAATTGAGGATATCTTTCCATCGAATCTGAAAAATCAAAATTTCATAGCGGGAATCAAAAGATATGTCCAGTTGAAAATTCTGAATAGTCGCTATGGAATTCAGGCCCTTAAAAATGGGAATTTTGCAAACGACCTCGGATTTCGATGAAACCACTTTTGTTGGGTCCGTGATGTCAAATTATTACTAGATTCCAAATTTCATAATTTTTCGAATCAATATGTCAGCGTGGCAAAGGAAAACGCGTTTAACCAGTTTCAGTTGATTTTAATCGACTGGAAAATGGCCATTTTTCCAACGGTCTCAGAATTCGACCAAACTAGTTTTGTTAGGACTGTATCGTCAATACGAAGCTAGAAAATATTTTTCTGCAATTTATAGAGTTAGTATGTGACCCCGGTAAATTGAAATGCAGGTTCAAATTCAATATATAGGGTTTTATGTTGATTTTAACGAAAACCTATCAAAACAGCCGAATGGGCTTACGAGATATATCCCATTGTGTTCGGAATGGGGGTGATTAGCTAGGGATGACAGGCAGTGGGCCTCGTTTCGAGTTCGAAATAAAAAGTGGCTTTTTGAAAATTAAATATAATAAAATATATATTATTATAAAATTTCCCCTTGACTTCCTTTTCTCTCCTCACTATTCTCCCTCGTTCATTTCAACAGAGAATAGAAAAATAAAAAAATAAAAAAAAATCGCCGACGCTGTAGCCCTAACCACATCGCGATGGACCTCCGCCACCCGCCGTCGTACGCCAGGGCGCCGACCCCCTCCTCCCTCCACGCGTTGCTCCAGCCTCGCCCCTCTCCTCGAATCCACACCCAAATCAAAACCCTAGCCCTCCGTTTGAGCGGCGACCGAACCCCCCCCCCTGAAGCCCCTCAGCCAACGCCCTGCCACCATACCCCACCACCCGCTTCCCCATTCTCCCCGTACCTCGACGCCCAGACCCCCCCTTCGACCACAGCAGACGCGCATACACCCCCCTTCCTTCCATCTGTAAGTTTCCTTTCTATTTTATTTTCTTTATTTATTTTGTTTTATTTGTTTTAATTTCGAATCTGAGCTTCTTTTTATGATTAAAACATATATATAGCAAGAAAAAATTGGATCGTTTATATGTAGGAAGTGTGGAAAAGCTTTAATTTTTTGAACATAAAAGGGTTTGATTTTTTTTTTTTGAAAATATAAAGCTATGACATTTGTGAAGATATAGAAATATGATTTTTGTTTATGTAGAGAATTAAAAATATAATTTTTACATGATAGGAATATTAAAAATATCATCTTTATATGTGTAGAAAAATAAAAATGTGATTTTTATAATGATATATTTGAAAAGGCGAAATCTTTATAATTGAAAAGGCGAAATCTTTATAATTGAAAAGGCGAAATCTTTATATGAATAATAGCGTGATAAAAATAGAATTTTTATCTATATATCATCGTTGCAAAAATAGAATTTTTATCCATATGAAGCAATTATAAAAATATGATTTTTTATATACATAGCAACAATATAAAAATGTGATTTTTATATGTAGAGAATACAGGCAACAAAGTGGCAAAAGGCGAGAACGACGAAGATTTCTACTAATGAAGAGTCGTGGTATTGGATAGCTTTCGGTGAGAACTTCTCACCTTTCAATTTCTTTTTTTCTAGTTATATATATACTAGGATGCAGACGGTGTTTAGTAGCACCCGACACCCGTCATCCACAGACCATGGATGGCTTGTTTGTTTAATTGTTTGGTTGTGTAGTTGGTTAGATTATTTGGTTTGAATTGAATTGTTTGGTGAAATAGAATGGATTTGATTGATGTGTGAAGGGCGTGGGCCTTCACTAGACTGGGGATAAGGCTAGGCCTTGTCCCGTTTCTAGTATCGTGTCGTTATGCCGCAGAAATTTTCTAAAATAAGTTAGAAAAATAAAAATATCATTTTTATTTTGTAAATGAACTGAATAAAAATTCATGTGTTAAAATAAAATGTTTTATCTTTAAAAATATAATTTTTAACGTGAATGTGAATAAATAAATATTCATTTACAAACCGGACGGTTTGTTTATGTACACCTATTTGAAGGACATTGATTGGGATGATAAATTTTACACATCGCCCGACTGCACAAATAAAATATGTGTTTGTTGATTTGAAACCCCACACGGGTGTTGGGATGAAATTTGAAGTTCACTCATCCTGATTGATTAAATATGTCGATCGATAGATCGACAGGCTGTTATAAGCATTAGATATCTATATTTGATGCTTATACAGTGTAGTGCACTTTGGATGATGGTTGACTATGTATCGTTGCTATTATATACATGTGTTGAATGAAATCCATATAATTAACTTTATATGGTGATTGATTGGGCCTCATTCCAATTTAGAAAATAAAGATTATTATAAAATAAAGGTTCGTGTGTTGACAGTACTCATCCGTTGAGATTAGTCATGTGTTGAACGAAATATTTTAATACTAAAATTTACATCTTTATCATTATAAAATAAAGGTTCATGTGTTGACAGTACTCATTCGTTGAGATTAGTCATGTGTTGAACGAAGTATTTTAACAATAAAATTTATATCTTTATCATTATAAAATAAAGGTTCATGTGTTGACAGTACTCATTCGTTGAGATTAGTCATGTGTTGAACGAAGTATTTTAACAATAAAATTTACATCTTTATCATATATGAAATTAGAAACTAACTGAAAAATAGATAAGATGGGTGGTTTCCTGGATGTTGATCTGATGTTGGTTTCGGCCTTCGGGGTTAATATTCAGGGAATCATTCTCTTACTAATTTACGGTTGGAGTCTGATTTGAAATGAAATGATAGATACCATAATTTTTATAAAATATATTAAATAACAATGAAATGTTCTTCCGTCTGCGTTCTATTTTGTCTTGTCCTCAATTCTATCCATGCTTTCCTTCACGGGGAAGTTCGGGTCTTTACAGTTGGTATCAGAGCTTTGGTTTACAGAGCTCGAGAACAAGACACATTAGAACCGAACGAAAGAATTCATCAGATATTGGATTAGCAATATCCAATTAGAATGACTCGTTAGAGATAGGATCAGTAGTATCCTAGAACGAGTGTAAAGAGTATATTTTTCAAATGAGAAAGATTTTGTTTTGAAAATTTAAACCATTTTATACGTATTTGATTATTTATTTTGAATTTGGACAATCGAGTATATAAAGATTTCGCGTATACGCGTCATGAACGTATATTCGAAGTTTTAATATACTAGATAGATATAGAATCACATTCTAGACATCCGGGGATGATTCTGATGATGGTGCATCATCATCAGTATTCATATTCGAATTTCGAAGGTGTGATATCTATATATTTCCATTAGACTGGTGTGAGAACCAAAACATATATAGCTAGAACACATTGTTGTGAATTGGCATCAAAAACATGATTTTTTGTATATATATCAAAATTATGAATTTGAAACTTTAATCCACTAATTGATTGATGTTTGTGTTGTTTGTTTATTTGTTTGATAATTTTGAACCATTATGTCTAATTGAATCAAATATTGAATTATATTGAAAACTGGTCGCATTTGCTTGCATATACATGTACTTACATTGAACAGGTCATAGCAAGGAGGCTAGAGCCGAAAAATAAAATTTGTTTGCCCGACAAATAGGTACATGTTTACTATAATTACTGTTTTGTTCGGGTGATGATGATTTTATGAGCCTATTGGCTAGCCGCTTGGCTTTTTCTTTTTCTTTTTGAGATCAGAAGGCCTATATGGCAATTTCGGGATTTTCCCGTGGCTCCCGGTGCAGGGAAGGTTATGGCGAAATTTTTCGAAAATTCCGGGTGTTAGCCAAATTTTTGAAAATTTGAAAATTCTCAGAAACTGAAAAGTTGGAGAATGGAAGCCAGATCGAACGTAGAGTTGATTAATCAAACCACTTTCAACCTTGTTCCTTTTCGGGGACGAAAAGTTTTAAGTGGGGGGAGATTGTAACAACCCGAAAATCTGGGCCAGTGTAAAAATTTTATTTTGGCAATTTTAGCGAATTTTGATTATTTAAAAAGAATTATTTTAAATAATATCGACGAGAAATTTATTTTGAATAGAATTCGAACGTATATATTATATACATCGTCGTTAGAATATAAATAATTATATATAATTATAAATAGAATTGAAAATGGCGCGGTAGTTCGATAATTCGATTTCAAACTTCAATTGAAAGTACCGGGTGCAAAACAATCCGGATTTTAGTGAAACCAAAAATAATAGGATCTAATTGAGGATATCTTTCCATCGAATCTGAAAAATCAAAATTTCATAGCGGGAATCAAAAGATATGTCCGGTTGAAAATTCTGAATAGTCGTTATGGAATTCAGGCCCTTAAAAATGGGAATTTTGCAAATGACCTCGGATTTCGATGACACCACTTTTGTTGGGTCCGTGATGTCAAATTATAGCTAGATCCCAAATTTCATAATTTTTCGAATCAATATGTCAGCGTGGCAAAGGAAAACGCGTTTAACCAGTTTTAGTTGATTTTAATCGACTAGAAAATGGCCATTTTTCCAACGGTCTCAGAATTCGACGAAACTAGTTTTGTTAGGACCGTATCGTCAATACGAAGCTAGAAAATATTTTTCTGCAATTTATAGAGTTAGTATGTGACCCTGGTAAATTGAAATGCACGTTCAAATTCAATATATAGAGTTATATGTTGATTTTAACGAAAACCAATCAAAACAGCCGAATGGGCTTACGAGTCATTTCCCATTGTGTTCGGAATGGGGGTGATTAGCTAAGGACGACAGGCGTTGGGCCTCGTTTCGAGTTCGAAATAAAAAGTTGCTTTTTGAAAATTAAATATAATAAAATATATATTATTATAAAATTTCTCCTTGACTTCTTTTTCTCTCCTCACTATTCTCCCTCGTTCATTTCAACAGAGAATAGAAAAATAAAAAAATAAAAAATCGCCGACGCTGTAGCCCTAACCACATCGCGATGGACCTCCGCCACCCGCCGTCGTGCGCCAGGGCGCCGACCCCCTCCTCCCTCCACGCGTTGCTCCAGCCTCGCCCCTCTCCTCGAATCCACACCCAAATCCAAACCCTAGCCCTCCGTTCGAGCGGCGACCGAACCCCCCCTGAAGCCCCTCAGCCAACGCCCTGCCACCATACCCCACCGCCCGCGGCCACCAAACCGCACCCCGCTTCCCCCTTCTCCCCGTACCTCGACGCCCAGACCCCCCCTTCGACCACAGCAGACGCGCATACACCCCCCTTCCTTCCATCTGTAAGTTTCCTTTCTATTTTATTTTCTTTATTTATTTTGTTTTATTTGTTTTAATTTCGAATCTGAGCTTCTTTTTATGATTAAAACATATATATAGCAAGAAAAAATTGGATCGTTCATATGTAGGAAGTGTGGAAAAGCTTTAATTTTTAGAACATAAAAGGGTTTGATTTTTTTTTGAAAATATAAAGCTATGACATTTGTGAAGATATAGAAATATGATTTTTGTTTATGTAGAGAATTAAAAATATAATTTTTACATGATAGGAATATTAAAAATATCATCTTTATATGTGTAGAAAAATAAAAATGTGATTTTTATAATGATATATTTGAAAAGGCGAAATCTTTATAATTGAAAAGGCAAAATCTTTATAATTGAAAAGGAGAAATCTTTATATGAATAATAGCGTGATAAAAATAGAATTTTTATCTATATATCATCGTTGTAAAAATAGAATTTTTATCCATATGAAGCAATTATAAAAATATGATTTTTTATATACATAGCAACAATACAAAAATGTGATTTTTATATGTAGAGAATACGGGCAACAAAGTGGCAAAAGGCGAGAACGACGAAGATTTCTACTAATGAAGAGTCATGGTATTGGATAGCTTTCGGTGAGAACTTCTCACCTTTCAATTTCTTTTTTTCTAGTTATATATATACTAGGATGCAGACGGTGTTTAGTAGCACCCGACACCCGTCATCCACAGACCATGGATGGCTTGTTTGTTTAATTGTTTGGTTGTGTAGTTGGTTAGATTATTTGGTTTGAATTGAATTGTTTGGTGAAATGGAATGGATTTGATTGATGTGTGAAGGGCGTGGGCCTTCACTAGACTGGGGATAAGGCTAGGCCTTGTCCCGTTTCTAGTATCGTGCCGTTATGCCGCCGAAATTTTCTAAAATAAGTTAGAAAAATAAAAATATCATTTTTATTTTTTAAATGAACTGAATAAAAATTCATGTGTTAAAATAAAATGTTTTATCGTTAAAAATATTTTTTTTAATATGAATGTGAATAAATAAATATTCATTTACAAACCGGACGATTTGTTTATGTACACCTATTTGAAGGACATTGATTGGGACGATAAATTTTACACATCGCCCAACTGCACAAATAAAATCTGTGTTTGTTGATTTGAAACCCCACACGGGTGTTGGGATGAAATTTGAAGTTCACTCATCCTGATTGATTAAATATGTCGTTCGATAGATCGACAGGCTGTTATAAGCATTAGATATCTATATTTGATGCTTATAAAGTGTAGTGCACTTTGGATGATGGTTGACTATGTATCGTTGCTATTATATATATGTGTTGAATGAAATCCATATAATTAACTTTATATGGTGATTGACTGGGCCTCATTCCAATTTAGAAAATAAAGAATATTATAAAATAAAGGTTCATGTGTTGACAGTACTCATCCGTTGAGATTAGTCATGTGTTGAACGAAATATTTTAATAATAAAATTTACATCTTTATCATTATAAAATAAAGGTTCATGTGTTGACAGTACTCATTCGTTGAGATTAGTCATGTGTTGAACGAAGTATTTTAACAATAAAATTTACATCTTTATCATTATAAAATAAAGGTTCATGTGTTGACAGTACTCATTCGTTGAGATTAGTCATGTGTTGAACGAAGTATTTTAACAATAAAATTAACATCTTTATCATATATGAAATTAGAAACTAACTGAAAAATAGATAAGATGGATGGTTTCCTAGATGTTGATCTGATGTTGGTTTCGGCCTTCGGGGTTAATATTCAGGGAATCATTCTCTTACTAATTTACGGTTGGAGTCTGATTTGAAATCAAACGATAGATACCATAATTTTTATAAAATATATTAAATAACAATGAAATGTTCTTCCGTCTGTGTTCTATTTTGTCTTGTCCTCAATTCTATCCGTGCTTTCCTTCACGGGGAAGTTCGGGTCATTACAATGATCCTCCCAAGATCCTCCAAAGTCAAGAATGCACAGTCTCAAAAGATCTTCCAGTACTTTGTTCACCCTTTCCGTCTGACCATCGGTTTGAGGGTGATAGGCTGTGCTTAAACATAGCTGTGTGCCTACAGCCTCTTGCAAACTCCTCCAGAACTCACTTGTAAAGATAGGGTCTCGATCACACACTATGCTGGAGGATATCACATGGAGTCGAACTATCTCCTTAAGATAAATGGAGGCAAATACGAGGCGATCCTCCTACTCTTGACAGGTATAAAATGAGCGCTTTTCATGAGCCTGTCCACTATTACCCAAATACCGGTATTTCGCCTTCTTGACCTAGGCAACCCATCAACAAAGTCCATCAAGATGCTTTCCCATTTCCATTGCGGGACTTCTAGAGGATGAAGCAAACCACCAGGCTTCTTCTGCTTCGCCTTGACTTGCTAGCATATCATGCATTTTGAAACAAATTCAGCTACATCCCTCTTCATGCCATTCCAAAAGAAAAATCTTTTGATATCTTTATACATCTTGTCTCCCCTGGGGTGTATGGTCATCTTGGAATATTGTGCTTCTTCCAGAACCATCTTCACCAAATCTCTTGCTTGTTGGACGCATAGTCTTCCATCCCGTCTCAACCGACCCTTATCATCGATGGAGTATCTATTGAGGTGACTAGAAGTCTATCCCCTAATCATCTTATCTATCACATCAACTAGATGAGGGTCTTCACGTTGCGCGGTTCCTATTGAGTCCAACAAAGTAGGCCGCACCTCTAGCATTACCATCATGCCAGTCAAATAATCAACAGAGGGTCTAAAATCATAATTTGCAATGTACTCCAAACTTTGCCTTTCTAAAAAGAGAGGACTTAAGGTCAGCTTCTTTCTACTTAAGGCGTCTACTGCTACATTGCCCTTGCCATGAGTATAGGAGATCTCAAAGTCGTATGAGGCGAGAAACTCTTAATCCATCTTTGCTGCCTTAGATTGAGGTCTTTTTGCGAGAAAAGGTACTTCAACGATTTATGGTCAGTATACAACTCAAATTTCTCACCTAAGAGATAGAGGCACCAAGACTTAAGCGCAAAAACGATGGCTGCTAACTCTAGATCGTGGGTTGGGTAGTTTTTCTCATGCACTTTCAATTACCTTCCACCATAAGCTACTACCTTCCCTTCTTGCATCAAAACGGTGCCTAGTCCCATACCGCATGCATCTGTGTATACCGTAAACATCTTGCTCCCATCTGGTAATGTCAAAACTGGGGCTGTTGTCAGAGCCCTCTTCAACCGTTGGAAAGAGACTTCGCAATCCAAATCCCAAGTGAAAGTCAGGTTCTTCTTTGTTAACCTTGTAAGTGGAGCTGAGATTTTCGCAAAGTCTTTAATGAACTTGCGATAAAAGCCTGCTAGTCCAAGAAAACTTCAGACTTCGGTTGCATTCTTTGGAACCTTCCAATCCTGGACCGCAACTACTTTTGTGGGGTCCACAGCTAACCCTTCTTTGGACACCACATGCCCAAGAAATCTTACTTCTTCTCTCCAGAAGTGGCATTTGGAGAATTTTGCTTTTAACTGATGTGCACGGAGAGTCTCAATGAATTCCCTTAAATGCAAAGCATGCTCTTCCTCATTCTTCGTGAAAATCAGAATATCATCTACGAAGACCACCACAAATTTATTGAGAAATTCCCGGAACACTATATTCATCAAATCGACGAAATAAGCAGGTGCGTTTGGCCGAAAGGCATGACGAGCCATTCAAAGAAACCGTCCGGGGTTCTGAATGCAGTCTTATCAATGCTATCTTTAGCCACTCTTAGCTGATGAAATCCGGTAGCTAGATCTAATTGGGGGAAAATTGTTGCACCTACAAGATGATCAAACAAATCGTCTATTCTTGGCATTGGGTGCCTATTTTTCTTGGTCAGCATGTTTATCTCCCTATAATCAACGCATAGGCGAAGTGAACCGTCCGCTTTGGTTGCGAACACCACTGGAGCACCCCATTCAGAAATACTCCGCCGCATAAACTCTTTTTCTAGCAGCTCCTTAACTTGCTTGCTAAGCTCCTTTCTCTCCCTTGGAGCCATGTGTCTAACGGGTAAAGGAACGGGTTTTGCATTATCAACTAGGTATATGCGGAAGTCTATCTCCCCCTTCAGAGGCAAGCCCTCTACTTCCTTAAAGACATCCAAGTATTCACGGACCACTTTAACAGACTGCAAATTCTCAACAGATGCGTCAAGCAATTCTAGATAACTTAGCATAACAGAACTCATGGGATTATAAGAGATTTCGTGAGTGTTGCCCAAGCGAGTCATAAGCCTAACCTCTCTCTTTTCACAATCTAGGATGGCTGGATAACCAATCCATGCCAAGAATTAACTCATAGCCCATGAAGCCCAAAACATAAGCATCACATCTAAACCCAACGCTAAGTATAGAAATTTCCAAATCCAAACAAATCATCGAAAATAGGCTAAGCCCCCAATTGGATTTGAAACAACTAAAGGATCCTCTAGTATACTAGTGTTTAGGTGCAGTGACTCAACTAAAGCAGTAGATATAAAAGAGTGCGATGCACCAGAATCGAAGAGTGTGCGAACATGATGATCAAAAAGATAAACTAAACTTTCAACGATAATCGCTCTACCTCGCTCTTGCAGCGGTGGGGCCATGAGAGCCTGGACCTGCCCCCTTGCCTTCCCTGGTGCCATGAGAGCCTGAATCTGACTTCCAGAGGCAGGCCCTTCCCTCTGCCCTATCTTTGTGCAGTCCTTAATCAGATGTCCTGCCTCGCCACAGTGGAAACAACCAGTCTTCTTCTTCTTCCTACAGTCTTTTCTTAGATGGCCTAGTGTCCCACAGTTAAAGCATCTTTTCTTTCCCTTGCCGTTGTTGTCTTTACCACCCTTCTTGTTCTGCTGTTGCTGTTGTTGTTTCTTTTGATCCCCTTTCTTCTCAGGTGCCTTATTAGCATTGGCGCCTTTCTCCTCTTCATGCATAAGTGCCATGTAAACTAGTCTCTCAAAGGTGGCTCCCATAGGGATGTGGGTCATAGCTAACCCATGTAGCAGCTCGTTCAAACCCCTAACAAATCTCAGGGCCTTCTTTTCGGGTGTATTCACCAACTCCAAGCCAAATCTCGCCAACTGATTGAACTTGTTGACGTACTCTTTCACTGATAGATTTCCCTTCCTCCATGCAAAAAACCTTTCCATGTATAGATTCTCTTCAGCCCGTGAAAGAAACTTTGCCTCAAACCTTCGCCTGAAATCCGGCCATGTATCAACTGGACGATCTCCATTAGTGACCTCCCACCAAAACGAGACCTCATCCTTCATTAACCAGGCAGCTAATTGGACCTTTCTTCCGTCTTCTACCTCAAAGATTCCAAACAATTCTTCCACCTCCTTTAGCCAATTTTGAGCTTCAACAAACGTCTCCGAACCGTGAAAAGGTTTTCCGCCCGTTGCCCGAAAGTCCTTGCATATAATTGCGAAAGTATCAACACGGGGAGAAGGATGAGGAGGAGGAGCATTTGCTGGGCCTGCGACATTGGCCCTAGCTTCCAAAAACCTTCTAAACCATCCTAGTATCGGTATCCCCTCGGGTATCTCGGGAATTCCAGACATGCTAAAAAGAAAATGAAGAGATTCAAATGGAGAATTCAAAAGAAAGATATATGGCTCTTGGGGGTTATGTTTTTAAAATAAACTTTTCTCCTTAAAACGTATTTTTGAAAGTATTTCTTTATAAAAATGTTTTTGAAAAAATAGTTTTTCAAAATTCATATCTGGTCTGGTAACCTTCAGCTATGATACCACGTGTGACACCCCGTCTCCGTTAAGGTCACTCACAAAGGGAATGCCTTAATTTTGGTGGAGCGTTTATTGTGTATAGAACAAAAAAGTAAACAAGACAGATAAATATATTGGTACTTGGAAAATAAAAACCACTTTTATTGCAGCGGAGAAATAGTTTGGTTATGTCACATCAAAAACCAACTACAAAACCAAATACACTTATTATCCATCTTGACAAATAATTTCTGAGTACATAAAATAAAAGACATAACCCCAAAATAAAATAGCCATAAATAAAATAGGCTAAACTTTACTTCAGTGATTCAAGCAACTTTCAAAAGAAAGAGATAAAGCTGTCAAAATCAAGCTCAACTAGTACTAGTCCCACCCTGAGCACCTGGGGGGGAGGAAGAAAAGAGGTGGAAACAAAGGGGGTCAGACATAAAGTCTGGCGAGTACAATAACTTTAACAATATAATCATTAAAGTAACTAGGGTAAGGCATAAGCTGGCAAATAAGGAAATGACTATGAACAAATGGGCATGACAAATCAGACAAGGGAAATATGATGAACAAAGATAACGTTTAAGACGCACCTAATCACTATAAGATAATTACTACATTGCACCACACCAAACCACCTAAAGGTTGATCCCGCCTACAGAACTTAACAATGATAATGGTAGTTTCGTGTACCCCTAGCTGCCTTCATAGGTGCCGTCTGCCCCTATCTCCACTAGGTGTACCACTACCCCCATTCGATCGGCTCCATAACTCGTAGATACCCGTGCTGGCCCCACAGTGGGGTGTATCACTCCCCAAAGTGGCAACCCGATACCACCAAAAATGCACGGCATATATCTACACGATGCAACAACGTCTTACCTACCAGACCGGGCCCACACACGCACATGACCACGTTGGACTTGCATTGCCACCGCTAACCCGTTTTGACCTCTTACAATCAAACCCAGTATGCGTGTCCCGTCCTCGACTTGGGTCGAGCCCATAAAGACACTTAATGGGTTACTGGTTTGAAAAGGGCTCCCATGCATGACACAAGCTTTCCACCTATGCTTGGTCCCCTCTAAGGTTTTTCCCATTTAACCCCATTCTTATTCATGTCTTCTTACATGTTTCAATCTTGGTTAAGTGCATCTAATCGTATTTCACATGCCACCCAAGGCACCCTCTTAATTTCACATGCCACCCAAGGCACCCACTTAACCTCCCATGTCCCACCACATGTTTATCTTGTTAAGTGTTTCTTAATTCATTAAAACCGTAACCTTGTAAAGACCTCCCACATTAGACTGGAATTTATGGCTACTGGATTTGCCGGGCGGGTCCGGGCAGTCTTACACCACAAACGAGCCTAACCTCGTGTCTTTACAATTGTTATGCATT
This sequence comes from Allium sativum, assembly GCA_030737875.1. Classification (NCBI taxonomy): domain Eukaryota; kingdom Viridiplantae; phylum Streptophyta; class Magnoliopsida; order Asparagales; family Amaryllidaceae; genus Allium; species Allium sativum. Next base: position 963,790,771 of record CM060916.1, read on the forward strand.
TAATTAATGCCTTTGACCTCTCACATTAGGCTGGCATTTGTGGCTGCTGGATTTTGCCGAGCGGGTCCGGGCAGTCTTACACCACTAACGAGTCTAACCTCATGTCTCAAGCGGTTAATTATTACATATCTTTATTTGACCCCAATGTGGATTAATATCCGTATTCAAATTTGTCAATAATTTCCAAACATACTTATGTCTATAATTGTCGCCTAAATTATGTCCATAAATACCAAATATGCCAATTAATGTCTTAAATTGATTATATGTCTTTTTTAAGGCCATTTATGCCAATTCCACCATTTTTATGTATATTCAATATTATCCCATCGTCCCCACGCTATTCGTACGTTTTCATATGACATATGTTAGACTCGCAAATAGTCTAACTCATAAAAAGAAAAACAACATCACATAATACATAAAATAGATCTAAGGATCATAAGATTACATAGCCAATAACTTGCATATGAATTTCATTCAAACTAGCATATGATACAAAACTAGCATAGGTGATGGACATGAACTTGCATAGCTTATGTACTTCTATAGATCCAAACATAATGGTGTGAACTTGCATATAGATCTAAACATAAAGGTGTAATTTTGCTTATGGATCTAATCATAAAGGTGTGAACTTTCATATGGATTCTAACATATAGATTAATGTCACATAAAATAGCATGTGCATATACATATTTCACGTATATTTTAACAACCCAAACTAGCATAAGATTCATATAAGAATGTATGATCCAATCACCACATACTTGCATAAGATATATGATTCAACTTGCATAGGATTCACATAGGTACTAACATATGATCCAACTTGCATAAAATTTACATAAGAACTAACATATGATCTACCTTGCATAAAATTCACATAAGAACTAATATATGATTCAATACCACAAACATACATATAATTTACATCACAAGATTCACAATCATATTCTTATGATCCCAATTATATCTTATCATAATTAAATTAACGAATTTTCTTGTGAAAGCTATCATCCTCACAATCAAAAAGAATAGTCTTGAGTTCTTGGAAATGTGTTCTGGAGTTGATTTAGCTCGCCTTTGAAGTAGACAAATTCGTTGTTGTTGTTGTTGTTGTTATAGACTAGAGCTGAATTGAATTGATTAGCTTTTCTTTTATCCTAGTTGGTGGCGGCTACTCTAGGTTGCGGAGTGATAGCATGACGGCCATGGATCTAATTTTTATTAGGTTTAGGGTTTGAGTCTACATGTGTTTATATATAGATTAGGATTAATTTAGGTCATCCGATCAACGTAGAAGCAACCTGAACCATCCAAAAAGCCAACTCAGCCCTAATGACTCAGTAACAGCTCAGAATTGGGCTTAATTAAAATCTTCCCAAGGGGGGTAGGTCGACCCCTAGGTCAACCTATAGGGTAGGTCGACACTAAGGTCGACCCCCGGTCGACCTGGCCTTGGGCGGGAAATTTCCCGCCCTGCCCAGTTCTGAGTCTGAATTCGTTTTTGAATTTAAATTTGAATGTCTGGAAACTTCCGATAGCCATAACTTCTTCATACAAAGTCCAATTTATGCAAACTTGGACTCTATCTCAACCAGAATTCCGAGACGAACACAATGGCGTAACCCATTTCCCTTGACTCTCACATTTAAAATTAATTATTCCTCAATTCGTTAGTTTAATGTTAACAGAAAACACGGAGTGTTACATATCCCCTATAGTCATTTACAACCTTCCTTTGACTCTTTCTAAATCTTTATCTTTTTAGTTAAGTTATAAGGCATTTTTATTTAAGCATTCCTTTATAGGTTGAAAATTGATTAGTGGACAAACCCATTTAGCTCAGTAGTTGGGAAAGGTCGAGGTTAGAAAGATATTTGCTGCTTGACATATGTTGAAAAGGGTTAATCATGTATAAGACAACCTTATTTAGGATAATTAGGAAGTTAAGGATAATCTAGATTGACTGATTAAGAAAAAGGGATGTATTTCCTTAATTTAGTTTGAAATTAACATAGAAAACATCATTGCACGAACGATTGGATTGGTGCAGATAGGTGTTCTACCATATTGCCCACCAATCGTCAACTTAAAGATAATTAAAAAGAAAAATCTTGCCAGCACGGATTTCTATAAACTATATTTTGTTATACGATGGAAATTTATTTTTATACATTTTCGATAACCAATCAATTAGGGATAAGAAGACCTTCCTAAAAGTTAAATTTAAGGATGGAAAGCGAAAGAGCAACATGAGTATATTAATGAAAGGATTATGAGAAAAGATGTTGATCAAGAATGGCCAAGGAGAAGGAAGGGGTTGGTGAAAGAAAGATTGTTAGTTATCTTTAGTTCTTTTTAGTTTTCCTATTCGATTTAGGAATATTTATTCCTTTTCCTTTGATGTATTTGGCTACGTGGGGCTATAGCCGTGATAAGTTGAGTCATGTGAAGCATCTGTATTGTAGGCTTAATGAAGTGGACCTTTGTAGATATAGTAAATCCCCTAGGGTGTGATGATAGCACCAGTTGACTTTTTTGCACTTAGGCCCAGTAATATTTTCTGAACCCCATAGGGATCGGCTTGTTTATCTGTTTATCCATGGTAAGTCAGGGTTGAAACTAAAATCTTGATGTTTGGGGCATTTCTGGGTATGGGCTAGTTTTGGGTCTAAATAGAACAACCATATAATTGGTTATCCTTGATTTTTTCACTAGTAGTAGAATTGAATTGAGGTGCTTATATTCTAAGGTATTAAAGCAGGAAAAATTGAAGGACGGATTAGGTATCCAATTAGAGGCTATTTTGACTGCAAGAAGGACATGGTTCGGCTAAGTCATGCGATGGACTATAGGACTTCTTATGACTCAAAGGGTCAATCATGTTGATATTCCTATTTTCCTTAGTGCACCTCTAGGCAGTATCAATATAATAAGTGATTGAAGGATTATCTCTAGAAGAGAGAGAATGATTTTCAGATCTGTATTTGTGATGACCCTAAACTTGTAGCATTTTGGGTAAAGCACGTGATTTTTGGGTTGTAAGTGAGAATTGAGTTCCATAGTTAGATCAGGATATTTTATTATCTAAACCCTATCATTCGAAAAGAATGGTATGACTCTTATGTTGGAGCCTTCTGCATGTATTATAAGGAAGTAATTGGATTTTAGTTGTAATGTAAAAGTTTTTCGGAAAAAGTCAAGTAACAAGTTTGGTTAGTAGATAAGAGAGATTTTAAATGGATAATTATGTTCCAAGGCAAGAGTGTAATGAACAAATGTTTGAAGTGAACTTGTGGAACCGCACTGAGTTAAAACCCATATGCGTAAAGTTTTAAGAAACGGGAATCTTGATAGACTAATGTATTTGATGTGAAAAATGTATTTTGGTAATTTCATAAAAGCAACTATATATGTAAAAAAAAATTTGCAACTAAAATTTTGTCTCATTAAGATTTTGAAAAAAATATATGTAGAAAATGGGGTGATTGGTAAGTTTTTATGGTGTTGGACAATATAAGTGGAACGAACCAAGGAACACAAAATAGGTAAAATAGAGACTAGAAATTCGAGGACAACGAGGAAAAGTGTGGCTATACTTGTAAGATTAAGTAAGATTTTGAATTATTTCACTTGATAGTTTCTCCCCGAAGAAACTAAGATGAGTGTGATGAAAGAACTGCACCAAGGGATTCAAGTTTCTTACCCGTATTCTTTCGACAAGTATTTCCTCTTCGATATTCTATTAGTAACTTCTTCCTTTGATTAGGGACTTCCTTCCTGTATATCCTTGGAAAGTGTAGATATTAGGATTCGAGCTCATAGATGATAGGATATGGCTGAAACATATGTTTGAGACATGTTATGTTTGATAGTTGCAAGAGGATGCAAATGTTTGCTAGTGGATGTAGTGGATGCATATACACACATTAGGCACTATATTTGGGATCAGTTGAACTAGGACACTTACGTATTGTATATGGATGTGTGCGCATTTTAAGTTGCTTTAAAAATGAATGGAAAAAATATGGTTGAATCATCACCTGGATGTTGCATTTGGTGAATGGTTGTTGCAAACATATAGAATTTCATATGTATCATTAGGATTCTCTTGCATAGATATTGGATGCATGGCACAGACATAAATTGCATTAAGGGGGTCAACTGAATCAGTAAATCGCTTGATTTTTGCATTAGTGTAGGGACATATACACGACACTTTGCATGTGTTTATACAAAACATTACAAAGTTCTAAGGACATTGGATGCCAGAGGTGATGGTTCAGTAGATGGTTGCATATAATTATTGATAGTATTCATAGCATTCTTCTAGCCTTGGAGATTTCGGGGATGAAATCCTTTAAGAAGGGGAATGTAATAACAACCCGAATCTTTAACAAGCAATAATTGATTAATGAATTAATTAATTGAGCATTAAACTGATAAAATAAATATTGATTAGAAAAGTATTGAGAATTGAGCAAAAAGGATTTCACCTTGCGTCTGTAATGAAACTCTGATTTAGATAGACTTTTAATTTGCATAAATCAGATAAGTAATGAGTAAGTTACGATCAATCAAAGTTTGAAATGAAATTAGAGAAATTAATTAATAAACAAAAAATAAAGCAACATTAAATGGGCGACCCAACCCATATATGGATCGACCCCGTTGTCGACCCACATATAAGGTGGGTCGACCCAGTTCAAGCCAAGCACGAGCCTGTGCCTAATCAGTGTCGCCCCTTCTGAATTATTGTTTTCTGATGTATTGTTGATGTGTATTCTATGGTTTAGATAAAAAACCGAGTATCTAATGTCGTAAAATTTAAATATAAAATACAATGAGTTTGAACATACAATCTAATGAACCTGGACACCTAATTTTATTATAAATAGCCCCCAAAACCTGTCGTAATCTTCACTATTCCATTTTTCTACCTCTTTCGGATAACCTTCTTCTCAAATATAATTTTAGTGGAGTATTGAAGGGTAGGATGTAACACCCCACGTCCATTAATGTCACTCACAAAGGGAATGCATTAACTTCCATGGAGGTTTTAAGTGAATATAGAACAGTAAAATTACAACAAGACAGATATAAAATAGTACTTGGAAATTCAAAAACTTTATTTCATTGTAGCAGAAGTCAAAACATGTTTGATTACATCATAACACCATATTCAATGTCAAGTACAATATCTATCTTGATAAAACAAGTACATAATCCCATTACATGAATAGCCATTAAAAAGAAAGATAACAAGCTGGACTTTACTTCAGCAGTCCAAGCTTTCCAGAAGATAAGCGATCCAACTAGACTCCACTAGAACTTGGCCCAACCTGCGGACCTGAAGGGAGAAAAAGGATGGAAAAGAGGGGGTCAGACATAAAGTCTGGTGAATATGATAATTCTACAATACTATTACCAAAATAACTGGACTAAGGCATAAGCTGGAAAACAAGAAAATGTCTATGAAGAGCAGATTAAGGACATAGACAATCGCTAAAGGCAACGTTATAGGCGCTCCTAAATACTAAAGGATAAACACTATACTACACCACACTAGTCACCCTAAAGATTCATCCCACTTAGCTTCACTTAGAAACTTTCCCAATGGCTTTACGTACCCCTAGCTGACTACATATGTGCCGCCTGCCCCTATCTCCACTAGGTGTACCCTACTTCCCATTATTCGATCGGCTCCCTAACTCGTAGATACCCGTGCTGGCCCCACAGTGGGGTGTATCACTCCCCTAAAGTGGCAACCTGATACAACGGACATGCACGGCTTATACCTACACGATGCAACAACGTCTTACCTACCAGCCCGGGTCCACACACGCATATGAAACCCGTTGGACTTGCGTTGCCACCGCTCCCTGTTTTGGCCTCTTATAGTCAAACCCAGTATGCGTGTCCCGTCCTCGACTTGGGTCGAGCCCACAAAGATACGTTTTGGGATACTGGTTGAAATGGGCCCCCACTATTTACGACAAGCATTCCACCTAAGCTTGTCCCCATTAGTCCATCCCACTTAACCCACTTAGTCATGTTCATTTACATGTGTGTTTGGTTAAGTCTAATCGTATTTCAAATGCCTCTAAAGGCAACCGCCGGATTCCTCATGCCACCCAAGGCACCTACTTAACCCCCATGTCCCACCTTACATGATTATCTGGTTAAGTATTTCTTAGTTCATTAAGGCCATAACCTCATAAAGACCTCTCACATTAGACTGGCATTTATGGCAGCTGGATTTGCCGGGCGGGTCCGGGCAGTCTTACACCATAAAAGAGTCTAACCTCGTGTCTTTACAACTGTTATGCTTTAGTTTGGGCCTAGGACCTCTCACATTGGGCCGACATTTGTGACTACTGGATTTGCCGGGCGGGTCCGGGCAGGTTTACATCACAAACGGGTCCAACCTCGTGTCCTAAGCATTGATTATTAATAATAATCCACTTTCCCCTAATTTTAATAATTCCCTACTTGAATTATTAATTACTTCCAATTTTTAACAATGTCCATAATTGACTCAATTATGGACATTCATTCATGGTATGCAACATCTTACAAAATTGCACCCAATTTATTAATTCCTAATATTACCCCTACCCCACGTTTGAACGTTTATTCGCAAAATATATGTTAGACTCGAATAGCCTAACTCATAGCATAAAAGAGATTATCATAATAACAACATGTATATGTGACCAAATGAATCATAATAAGGGGTGAAACTTGCATATGTCTAACTTGCATAGATTATACATGTCATGGATCTAAAGGTGTCAACTTGATCAAAATTCACCTAATATGATCTCAATCAATTTTCATAAACTTACATATGAACATGTGTGAATCAACATCATCTAATTTTTTAACAACATGGTTTTATATGGGTACACCTAACTCAATAGGCAAATTCCCATAATCAAGTTTTATTTAATTATAGTTTCAAGTTTATGGGTACACCTAACCTAATAGGCAAATTCCCATAAACAAGATCCATTTAAATTAAGAAAAAAAAAACATAACTTTAAGCATGATCCAACAACATCATGATTTTTCAACATAATATAGCATGATTTATAACATGGCATAGTATGATAGTATAACATAGCTTGACATGATTCTCAACATAGCACGACATAGCATAAGAGAATTTACAACATAGCATGACATAGCATATATAATTTACATCATACGACAACATAATAACATAATAAGAGATCCACGATATATAGAATTTACAATTACAAATCACATCACTTTCTTGTGATCCATTCATAACTGAGTCAAATTAGTTTGTAATAGTCTTGTGAGAATCATCATACTCACCAACAAAAGAAAAGAATTAGAGAAAGAGAGATCTTTTGATTTGATTTGTGTAGATTTAGTTGTAGATGATTAGGCTTCCTCTTCTTAGTTTGTGACGGCTATGCTGAACTCCATGGCAGCAGCATGACGGTAGCTTCTCTAATTTTACAAGTGATTTAGGTCTAGGGTCTACCCACTTATTTATAGATTTTAGAATTCATTTAGGCCATTAGATTTAACCTAGAAATAACCGCAGCCGTTCAGACAAGATGGGGTTTATCTTGTTGACTCAGCAATGAGTCAGAAGTGACTTAGCAAACACTCAGCAAATTAATAAACTTCTATTCATGTTTGCATTAACTGCCCATATATATATATATATATATATATATATATATATATATTCTACAATGTACACATTAGATACGTCCCCCCCCCTTTTACACACTTATTATTGTTTTTATATACATATTAGATACATCCCCTCTCTTACACACTTATTAATATTTTTATATTCATATTAGATACATCCCCTCTCTTACACACTTATTAATATTTTTATATTCATATTAGATACATCCCCTCTCTTACACACTTATTAATATTTTTATATTCATATTAGATACATCCCCTCTCTTACACACTTATTAATATTTTAGCAACTTTAGTGTTAATAGAAAATTCGGGGTGTTACATTCTCCCCTCCTTTTAGGATTTCGTCCCCGAAATCTTCAAGTCTGGAAGAATGTATATCCTACCATCCAAACGTCCATCTACTCATCCATCATACACAGGCATCCATTGTCCTTAAAAGACTTCTAATGCTTTATGATCATATGCAAAGTGTGTGTACATGTCCTTACCTAATGCGAAATCAGGCGGTCTACTGATTCAGTTGACCTCCTTAATGCAAATTATGTAAGTGCCATGAATCCATTATGTATGCAAAAGATCCTAATTGCTTACATACTACTTCTATATGCGTGCACACCCATTCAACCGAATGCAGCATCCATATGATGGTACAACCATTATACATCCATTATACTAAATACATCCATATATATGCAATATGCAATATGAAGTGACCGAGCCGATCTAGTGCCTAAAGTGTGTGTATATATGCATCCACGAGCAACCACTAGCAAACACTTGCATCCATTTTGCATCCATCATACATAACATGTCTCAAACACATATTTCAACCATAGGATTATCCTAACTAAAGGTCAAAGATACTAATGAGAGGACATACTAAAGATAAGATAAGATAAGCTAAGCGATAAAGGAGAAATTAAAAGACATACCCTCAAAAAGAAAAGGGTACAACGAACGCATCTTCTCTTCTGTCTCCCAAGTTGCGTTGCTCTCATCATCTCCCCATTGCACTTTAACCAGTCTGACCTCTCAATTCCTCAACTTTTTTATCTCCGACCCAAGAATGCATGTAGGAGCTCGTCTAATTGTTGCATCACGCTCTATTTCCACCTCTTTAAGCAAGCTCGGCTCTACCACCTCCGCGGTCTTGTGCAAACACTTCCTCAAATGTGATACATGGAATACGTCGTGTACTCCACTAAGTTTCTCAGGCAACTCCACCCTATATGCCATCTTCCCAATCCTGTTTTTTTACAGGAAACGGCCCTACAAACCTTGGTGCTAATTTCCCCACGGACCCAAAGCGAACAACATTTTGTAACGGAGATACTTTGATAAAAACCATGTCCCCAATGTCAAACTCAAGATCTGTCCTCCTCTTATCAGCATACGTTTTTTGCCTATCTTGTGCTGCTTTCATCCTCCTTCGAATCAACTCAATCTTCTCCGAGGTTTCCCTAACCATATCGGGCCCAAGTAGGATTTTATCGGTAGATTCCCACCAACATGTAGGCGAACGGCAAGGCCTTCCATAAAGAGCTTCGAAAGGTGCCATGCCAATACTAGACTGAAAGCTATTATTATATGCGAATTCTACTAACGGAAGGTGCTCTTCCCATGTACCCCCAAAGTCTAGGATACAAAGCCTTAAAAGATCCTCTAGAATGCGATTCACCCTCTCGGTCTGGCCGTCTGTCTGAGGATGATATGCGGTGCTCAAACATAGCTGAGTCCCTACCACCTCTTGTAAACTCTTCCAAAATTCGCTAGTAAAGATGGGGTCACGGTCGCTTACTATACTAGAAGGAATACCGTGCAAACGAACTATCTCCTTAATGTATACAGAAGCCAACCACGGAGCAGTCCTCTTACTTTTCACGGGAATAAAATGGGCGCTTTTAGTAAGTCTATCTACTATAACCCAAATCCCCGTGTTACCCTTCCTTGATCTTGGTAATCCATCCACAAAATCCATTGAGATGCTTTCCCATTTCCATAGTGGAACTTCTAATGGGTGAAGCAACCCACCGGGTTTCTTTTGTTCTGCTTTAACTCGTTGGCACACCAAGCATCTAGCGACGTACTCGGCCACATCCTTTTTCATACCGGCCCAAAAGAAAACCCGCTTCATATCTTTGTACATCTTATCCCCGCCGGGATGAATGGTCATTTTTGAGCGATGAGCATCATCAAGAATGGCCTTCCTTAAGTCTTCGTCTTGTGGTACACAGAGTCTATTATCCCTTCGTAACCAACCCTTATCGTCTAGGGTATACCTACGAAGATGGCTTGACGACTCCCCCCCTTTGAGCTTTTCTACTATCTCAACCAACTGTGGGTCGTCTCGCTGTGCCTCACCAACCCGTCCTAGAAGTGTAGGTCTAACCTCCAAGGATGCTAACAGACCGGGTACTAAGTCAACGGAGGGTCTAAAGTCAAACATAGAGATGAATTCTAAGCTTTGTCGTTCAACAAACAACGGACTCAAGGACAACCTTTTCCTACTTAAGGCATCTGCCACCACGTTACCCTTGCCCGGGGTATATGCTATTTCAAAATCGTAGGAGGCTAAAAATTCCATCCACCGTTGCTGCCTTAAATTCAAATCCTTTTGAGAGAATAAGTATTTTAATGATTTGTGGTCAGTGAACAGTTCGAATTTCTCACCAAGAAGATAGTGACGCCAAGACTTAAGCGCGAAAACAATTGCGGCTAACTCTAAGTCATGCGTGGGGTAATTCTTTTCATGAACCCTCAACTGCCTCCCACCATAGGCTATTACTCTTCCCTCTTGCATGAGGACCGCGCCAAGTCCCGTCCCACAAGCATCAGTATAGATGGTAAACGGTTTATTCCCGTCTGGCAGCACTAAGACTGGGGCTGAAGTTAAGGCTCTCTTTAAACGTTGGAACGCATCATCGCAATCTTTGTCCCACGTAAAAACCAGGTTCTTCTTCGTTAACCGTGTTAATGGAGCTGATATTTTTGCGAAGTCTTTGATAAACTTCCTATAATAGCCAGCTAACCCCAAGAAACTTCTTACTTCGGTTGCATTTTTAGGGACCTTCCAATCTTGGATGGCCACCACCTTTGCGGGATCCACTGCTATCCCTTCTTTGGAAACCACGTGCCCTAAGAACCGTACTTCCTTCCTCCAGAAGTGACACTTAGAAAATTTTGCCTTAAGGTTATGCGCTCGAAGGGTTTCCAACACTTCCCTAAGATGTAGGGAGTGCTCTTCTTTATTCTTAGAAAAGACTAAGATGTCATCCACAAAGACTACCACGAATTTGTTAAGGTATTCCCTAAACACCCTACTCATCAAATCAACAAAATATGCAGGGGCGTTTGTCAAACCAAAGGGCATCACTAGCCATTCATAGAATCCGTCAGGAGTCCTAAAAGCAGTCTTATCTATACTATCCTCAGCCACTCTCAGTTGATGAAAGCCAGTGGCTAAGTCCAACTGCGAAAACACTGAGGCGCCAACTAACTGATCAAAGAGATCGTCAATCCTCGGCAGTGGGTGTCGGTTCTTTTTAGTAAGCTTGTTTAGTTCTCTATAGTCCATACAAAGTCTAAGAGACCCATCCGCCTTTGTGGCAAAAACTACTGGAGCACCCCACTCCGATATACTACGTCTTATGAACCCCTTCTCAAGCAACTCCTTTACTTGCTTATTGAGTTCCCTCCTTTCACGAGGAGCCATGTGGCGCACTGGCAAAGATACGGGTTTAGCATTATCCACAAGATAAATTCGAAAGTCTATCTCCCGCTTTGGAGGTAAGCCCTTCACCTCCTCAAACACATCCGGATATTCCCGGACCACTTCTACCGATCGCAGGTTCTCTACAGACGCGTCAAGCGATTCAAGATAACTTAGCATAACGGAATTTATGGGATTACAAAAGATGTCGAGAGCATTACCAAGGCGAGTCACAAGCCTAACTACTCTCCTTTCACAATCAAGAATGGCCCTATTTCTAGACAACCAATCCATTCCTAAAATTAGCCCATAGCCCGTGAAGCCCAATACATAAGCATCACATCTAAATTCAACGCTAAGTATAGAGATTTTCAAATCTAAACATATCATGGTCAAATGAGCCAAACCCCCAATTGGATTTGAAACGACCAAGGGATCCTCTACTAAACTGGTGTTCAAGTGCAGTGATTCAACTAATGATGCAGAGATAAACGAATGAGATGCGCCAGAATCGAATAAGGTACGGACAGGATGATCAAACAGAAAAACTAAGCTTTCAACAGAAATTGTTCTACCTCTTTCTTGCAGCGGTGGGGCCGCAATAGCCTGAACTTGCCCCCTTGCCTGCCCTGGTGCCATAAGAGCCTGCACCTGTCCTCCCGAGGTAGACCCTGCCCTCTGCCCCTTCTTTGGACAGTCCTTCACTAAATGTCCCGCATCTCCACAATGAAAACAACCAGTCTTCTTTTTCTTTCTACAATCTTTGCTGAGATGGCCAGGCGTCCCACAATTGAAGCATTTCTTCTTCCCTTTGCCATTATTGTTTTTACCACCCTTCTTATTTTGCTGTTGGGGTTTCTTCTGATCCCCTTTCTTTTCAACTGCCTTATCCTCATGCATAAGTGCCATTTCTACTAGCTTTTCAAAGGTGGCTCCCATAGGGATGTGGGTCATAGCCAACCCTTGCAACGGTTCATTCAAGCCTCTAACGAACCTCAAAGCTTTCTTCTCTGGCGTGTTCACCAACTCCAAGCCAAACCTTGCTAACTGATTAAATTTATTGACATATTCCTTTACTGATGAGCTCCCTTGCTTTAGTGCCAGGAATTTTTCCATATTTAAGTTCTCCTCTGCCCTTGAAAGAAACTTTGCCTCAAACCTTCGTCTGAAATCCGCCCATGAATCAACTGGACGTTCCCCGTTAGTGACCTCCCACCAAAACGAGGCCTCTCCCTTCATTAACCAAGCAGATAAACGGACTTTCCTCCCATCTTCCACTTCAAAGATATCCAACAATTCCTCAGTCCCCTTAAGCCAATCTCTGGCCTCCACAAACGTCTCAGTCCCTTGAAAAGTTTTTCCTCCCATAGCCTTGAATTCCTTGCACGTCTTTGCAAAAGTGTCAACACGAGGAGGAGGAGGAGGAGGAGGAATGGGTGCAACTAGGGGTGGAGGAGTATCCGCTAGGCCTGCAGTGGTGGCCCTAGCCTCCAAGTATCTCCTAAACCACCCTGGAATCGTCACACCTTCTGGGAGATTAAGATCTTCAGCCATGCTGAAACGAAAAAGGAAAGATTCAAAATGGAGAATTCGAAAGATAAAGATAAGGATATGGCTATTTGGGATTATGTTTTCCATAAAAACTCTCTTTAAATAACATGTTTTTTTTTTTTGAAAGCACTTCTTCCAAAAATACTTTAGAAAAAAAAACATTTTTCTAAAAAAAAAAAATTTTATCTGTTCCGGTAACCTTATGTTCTGATACCACGTGTAACACCCCACGTCCATTAATGTCACTCACAAAGGGAATGCATTAACTTCCATGGAGGTTTAAAGTGAATATAGAACAGTAAAATTACAACAAGACAGATATAAAATAGTACTTGGAAATTCAAAAACTTTATTTCATTGTAGCAGAAGTCAAAACATGTTTGATTACATCATAACACCATATTCAATGTCAAGTACAATATCTATCTTGATAAAACAAGTACATAATCCCATTACATGAATAGCCATTAAAAGGAAAGATAACAAGCTGGACTTTACTTCAGCAGTCAAAGCTTTCCAGAAGATAAGCGATCCAACTAGACTCCACTAGAACTTGGCCCAACCTGCGGACCTGAAGGGAGAGAAAGGATGGAAAAGAGGGGGTCAGACATAAAGTCTGGTGAATATGATAATTCTACAATACTATTACCAAAATAACTGGACTAAGGCATAAGCTGGAAAACAAGAAAATGTCTATGAAGAGCAGATTAAGGACATAGACAATCGCTAAAGGCAACGTTATAGGCGCTCCTAAATACTAAAGGATAAACACTATACTGCACCACACCAGTCACCCTAAAGATTCATCCCACTTAGCTTCACTTAGAAACTTTCCCAATGGCTTTACGTACCCCTAGCTGACTACATAGGTGTCGCCTGCCCCTATCTCCACTAGGTGTACCCTACTTCCCATTATTCGATCGGCTCCCTAACTCGTAGATACCCGTGCTGGCCCCACAGTGGGGTGTATCACTCCCATAAAGTGGCAATCTGATACAACGGACATGCACGGCTTATACCTACACGATGCAACAACGTCTTACCTACCATCCCGGGTCCACACACGCATATGAAACCCGTTGGACTTGCGTTGCCACCGCTCCCTGTTTTGGCCTCTTATAGTCAAACCCAGTATGCGTGTCCCGTCCTCGACTTGGGTCGAGCCCACAAAGATACGTTTTGGGATACTGGTTGAAATGGGCCCCCACTATTTACCACAAGCATTCCACCTAAGCTTGTCCCCATTAGTCCATCCCACTTAACCCACTTAGTCATGTTCATTTACATGTGTGTTTGGTTAAGTCTAATCGTATTTCAAATGCCTCTAAAGGCAACCACCGGATTCCTCATGCCACCCAAGGCACCTACTTAACCCCCATGTCCCACCTTACATGATTATCTGGTTAAGTATTTCTTAGTTCATTAAGGCCATAACCTCATAAAGACCTCTCACATTAGACTGGCATTTATGGCAGCTGGATTTGCCGGGCGGGTCCGGGCAGTCTTACACCATAAAAGAGTCTAACCTCGTGTCTTTACAACTGTTATGCTTTAGTTTGGGCCTAGGACCTCTCACATTGGGCCGACATTTGTGACTACTGGATTTGCCGGGCGGGTCCGGGCAGGTTTACATCACAAACGGGTCCAACCTCGTGTCCTAAGCATTGATTATTAATAATAATCCACTTTCCCCCAATTTTAATAATTCCCTACTTGAATTATTAATTACTTCCAATTTTTAACAATGTCCATAATTGACTCAATTATGGACATTCATTCATGGTATGCAACATCTTACAAAATTGCACCCAATTTATTAATTCCTAATATTACCCCTACCCCACGTTTGAACGTTTATTCGCAAAATATATGTTAGACTCGAATAGCCTAACTCATAGCATAAAAGAGATTATCATAATAACAACATGTATATGTGACCAAATGAATCATAATAAGGGGTGAAACTTGCATATGTCTAACTTGCATAGATTATACATGTCATGGATCTAAAGGTGTCAACTTGATCAAAATTCACCTAATATGATCTCAATCAATTTTCATAAACTTACATATGAACATGTGTGAATCAACATCATCTAATTTTTTAACAACATGGTTTTATATGGGTACACCTAACTCAATAGGCAAATTCCCATAATCAAGTTTTATTTAATTATAGTTTCAAGTTTATGGGTACACCTAACCTAATAGGCAAATTCCCATAAACAAGATCCATTTAAATTAAGAAAAAAAAAACATAACTTTAAGCATGATCCAACAACATCATGATTTTTCAACATAATATAGCATGATTTATAACATGGCATAGTATGATAGTATAACATAGCTTGACATGATTCTCAACATAGCACGACATAGCATAAGAGAATTTACAACATAGCATGACATAGCATATATAATTTACATCATACGACAACATAATAACATAATAAGAGATCCACGATATATAGAATTTACAATTACAAATCACATCACTTTCTTGTGATCCATTCATAACTGAGTCAAATTAGTTTGTAATAGTCTTGTGAGAATCATCATACTCACCAACAAAAGAAAAGAATTAGAGAAAGAGAGATCTTTTGATTTGATTTGTGTAGATTTAGTTGTAGATGATTAGGCTTCCTCTTCTTAGTTTGTGACGGCTATGCTGAACTCCATGGCAGCAGCATGACGGTAGCTTCTCTAATTTTACAAGTGATTTAGGTCTAGGGTCTACCCACTTATTTATAGATTTTAGAATTCATTTAGGCCATTAGATTTAACCTAGAAATAACCGCAGCCGTTCAGACAAGATGGGGTTTATCTTGTTGACTCAGCAATGAGTCAGAAGTGACTTAGCAAACACTCAGCAAATTAATAAACTTCTATTCATGTTTGCATTAACTGCCCATATATATATATATATATATATATATATATATATATATTCTACAATGTACACATTAGATACATCCCCCCTTTTACACACTTATTATTGTTTTTATATACATATTAGATACATCCCCCCTCTTACACACTTATTAATATTTTTATATTCATATTAGATACATCCCCTCTCTTACACACTTATTAATATTTTTATATTCATATTAGATACATCCCCTCTCTTACACACTTATTAATATTTTTATATTCATATTAGATACATCCCCTCTCTTACACACTTATTAATATTTTAGCAACTTTAGTGTTAATAGAAAATTCGGGGTGTTACATAGGATCTACACATGTTTATGGGGGATATTCGTAGATAAAGAGGATCTACCCAAGCCTATTAGATTTTCTCAGATTTTTTTTTAGTATTACTATAATTATCAGATTTCTTGTTATAGTGATTGCGGATCTGAATAAAAAGGATTAAAACTGTAAAATAGATTTGATCTGAAAGTTAGACAATTACATTATTTATAAGTTTATCTTTTACATGTCACTGTTCATTTTATTCACTGTTTATTATCCCTTTTCAGTTGTTATTTATTTACAAGCAAAATCTTCTTATTTATCCCCTTCTCTGTCATTACTTCATTTACAGTCTTGTAATGCATATTTATTAACATTTTTTATCCTTGAGCCTAGGCTCACTTCTCCTTTTTCTTTTCCTTTCCGCTGAGCCTAGGCCAATGAGAGCCTAGGCCTTTACAGTTTAATTTGTATAAAAATAGGAATAATATGAAATGATATTAAGAGAATTTTGGGCATATTGGGAATTATGCACTGTAAATTTGGGTAAATTCTAATTGTAGAATATGCAAACTTGTGAATTGGAATAAATTGTACTTAATTATACATTAAGTAAGTAGTAATTCACAAAACATGTTAATTTGACAGTAATTTGGAAAACATGTTAATTGAAATGAATTGTACTTAATTTGACATTAAGTAACCTGTTTCTGGAAAACATGATAATTGAAATGAATTGTTCTTAATTTGACATTAAGTAACTTGTATTTGGAAAACATGTTAATTGGAATGAATTATACTTAATTTGACATTAAGTAATTTGGATTTGGAAAACATGTTATTTGGAATGAATTCTATTTAATTTAACATTAAGTAACATGTATTTG
The DNA here is from genome assembly GCA_030737875.1 of Allium sativum. Lineage (NCBI taxonomy): Eukaryota > Viridiplantae > Streptophyta > Magnoliopsida > Asparagales > Amaryllidaceae > Allium > Allium sativum. Next base: position 963,807,823 of record CM060916.1, read on the forward strand.
GAAAACATGTTGATTGTAATTAATCGTACTTAATTGAACAATAAGTAACATGTAAATGGAAATCATGTAAGTGGTGAATAGTTGGACTTAATGACATTTATTGACATTGTAATAAACGGTTGTAGATTACCTTCGTTAATTACAATCTAGAGGTAAAGGGTGTGGATTACTTCCATTAATTACAATTCAAAAATAGAAGGTGGTAGATTACTTTCGTTAATTACAATATAAAGGTAAAGAGTTGTAGATTACTTTCATAAATTACAATTCAGAAATAAAAGATTGTAGGTTACTTTCGTTAATTACGATCTAGAGGTAAAGGGTGGTAGATTACTTTCGTTAATTACAATTCAGAAATAAAAGGTTGTAGATTACTTTCCTTAATTAAAATCCAAGGGTAAAGGGTTGTAGAATACATTCGTTAATTACAATTGAATAATAAAAGGTTGTAGATTAGTTTCATTAATTATAATCTAAAGGTAAGAGGTTGTAGATTTCTTTCATTAATTACAATTCAGAAATAAAAGGTTGTGGATTACTTTCGTTAATTACAATCTAAGGGTAAAAGGTTGTAGATTACTTTCGTTAATTACAATCTAAAAATAAAAGGTTGTAGATTACTTTAGTTAATTACAATCTAGAGGTAAAGGGTTTATAGATTACTTTCGTTAATTACATCCAAGGAATACAACGAGTGGGTACATTGGGCTTATTAACGAACTTAAACGTGCTAAGTTAAACTTTTCTAATTAATAATCTAAGGAGTCCATTCCAGTAAGATATAAGGGGCTCGTAGAAATACTAGTTAACTTGGGGACTACGTGTCGAGTGGCTTGTGTCAGGGCATTTTTGTGTGGAAACCCGTATCAGTCAGTATTCCTTGGTTATCATGGGGGCTCGCACTAGGTAGAGGTTAAGGCACACTTATACTGAACTGGATAGTAAGCAATTCAAACTAACGGTGAGTAGGCACATTCCGGCAGAGTCATGAGTGTGCATGGATACCAATAGGGAAGATAATACATTGTAACGCCTGTGATTAAGGTTGTGTCTTTTTTGTTGATGGACTCGGGAATAATAATCCCAAATGTCATAGCTGGCAGGTTATTTACATTCTGTTTTAGAAGCCTATCAGTGGGCAGTATTAAAAAATTACATCCTAAATATATATTTCTATCTTAATTTGTAGAAGTGCAAAACAGTCAATCAGTTTTAGTATGATCATTATCATCATCATTGTCTCTTGGATAAGAATAGTCAATCCTTAATATTAGTCCATACCAGTTATTGCTTACCTTTAGATATGTACAGTCACTTACCCTTTTATGCACTAGAACCATTATTTATCTGTTTTCCTTAACATAATGGTCGAGCTAGTAATCACAACAGCTCACCAGACTTTATGTTTGATCCATTTCCTTTCTCTTTTCTTTCCCCTTGGCTTATAAGGAGAAAGTGTATAGTTCAGATTTCTTTGTCGATTTTGTCTTGAAGATATCTGCAAAGGACAGATACTTCACGTTCTCTTTCCAAGATGTGTCTTTTTAACTATTTGGGGGATATTATTATTTTACTATGATATTGTTTTTGACTGAGATTTTGAGACATAACACTTTGTAACTATTTAATTAATTGAAACAAAGATAGTTTTATATTTAAAAGTGGAAGTTCTTCTTTCGTTGTAAATTTATTATTTTTGTGTCTTGTGAAATCCAGGTCTTTGCGATGTTTATGTTTTTATAAATACAATGCTCCATAATTTCTTAACAAAAACCTTATATGTATGACATTAAGGAATGTGGAGTGTTACATATTATAGCAGAAGATTCATAACCGTTGATGTAATAGCCCATGTTTTACATATCAGAAAATCATAAAATATTTTTTTATTCCCTGAGGGTTGGATCATTCTCATATTTTAATATGTTGTGCATGGGGATGTGAGACATGTCCATAATTTTTATCAATTTTGTTTGTGACCTTTTTACCCCTATCAGCCTTATACAGAGGAGATCGAATCAGGTGGTGAGACCTGTACCGTTGGAAAGAAAATGATGATTGCCTTTCCGTAGAGTGGTTACACTAAGGATCTGTCTCAGTGGTTTGGGAGGAATCGTTGTTTTAAGGTTTTTCAGTTGGTTGTTCAGGTTTTGGGAGCCACAATGGGCTGATTTGGAAAGGCCTATTAGTGGGATGGTGGAAACAATAAATAGGGGGTGGGAGATATGGGAAATGCTTTTAGTTTCTCTGTTCTCTCATTTGTTGGCCTATGTTCCTCCTTCCTTTAACACCTTTCCACCATTAAAAATCAAAATCTAAGGAAGGCAATCGAAGATTTACATCATTGGAGAACAGATCTACATCATTTGAAGTGAGAAGTCATCAGATCAAGGGGTTTGGTTCGAGTTGCTTGCTGTCCGAAATCTTAATTCATTGATTTTAGCTTGTTTTGGAAAATCGGTGAGTGATTTACATCTCTCACATGGATTCAATGAAGTATATGAGTGTTTGATCATGTTTTTTTTATCAAATTCAAGTGTTTTACCATAGATTTATACCTTGTTAAGTCTATTTTCATATGAAACATTCTATGACCTAAGTTAGCATGTTTAAACCGGTAATTCTTATGCCATTTGACATGTTTATGCAAATTAGATTCGCAATTTAGATCGTATGTTCATTTGTCATAATTTTAGGTGAATTTGCATAATTTGATGATAATTGTCATTTTCATGATGTTAGTGGTTCCACAACATGCTTATAATTGTATAGGATGAGTTGGTTTCGTCGAATTTGTCGATTAGTGAAGTTTTGGTCGATATTGGAGTTGGATTAGGGCTGTACAATGGATCGATCGGTCAGGAAGAATCAGTTATGGAGTGGCTTGGAGAACAAGCCAGGGGAAGACCGATCGGTGCCCAGAGGTTGGACCAATCGGCGGGTGTGTTCCAGAATGGGCCGATCGCTGGGTGTGTTCCAGGATGGACGATCAGTGGGTTTGTTCTAGGATGGACCGATCGGTGGGTGTGTTCTAAGAAGGCCGATCGGTGCGTATTCCAAAGGGTCGATTAGTACAATTTGTTGCTCCAGGTGGGGGCCGACCAATCGGTGTTCTAAGAAAGGTTCTGTCAGTTAGTGCTTCTAGAAGATGGGACAATCGCACAGGGTTATTTCTGAAAAATTATATTTTTCTGGTATGACCTGGTTTTGAAGAAAAAGCTTAAAAAAATCGGGGTCAATGTAACAACCCGAATTTTAATAAAATGTTATAACAAGAAATCAAGGTATAATTAATTTTAAAATGAGAACTATGGGAAACGGGTTACGCCATTGCGTTCGTCTCGGAATTCTGCATGAAATAGAGTCTGAGTTTTTGAAAATTGGAGTCCGGATGAAGAAGTTATGGCCTGTAGGAGATTCAGCAAATTTCAGGCAGCATAGAACCAGGCAGGTCGACCTGGGGGGTCAGGTCAACCAGGGGGTAGACCTACCCCCCCTGGTCGACCAGGGGGTTGACCTCCCCCCTTATAGGTCGACCTGGTCGGCCTGATTTGGCCCAGAACCCATTTTTGAAGCCCAGGATGTGTTTTGATGGTCTGGATTGATTCTAGGGTTGATCCAAAGGCCCTAAATAGTTCCTACACCTATAAATACACCCTAAGACCTAATCTAATTAATAACAAATCATTCTTACACCAAAATGCTGTTGAGATCCCTCTTGATCATGGCCACCACCTCTAATAAATTTCCTAAGCTTTCATACACAATCCAATTAGAAGATTAAGGCTTCTACAATGATTCAAGACAATAAATCAACAACACCGCAACATTTCTACAACAAATTCAGTTCTTAATTCATTAGCCACGATCTGTAAGTTCTAGTTACTTTTAGATTTAAATATTTAATTATAATATGGACATGAAATAAAGTGGAATTAGATTTAAGTATGTTTATCGATTCAGATCTATTTCTGTTGCTTCTTGAATCTTGAGTTTTGAGACTTGTCTTTCTTTATTCTCATGTCAATTTCATGACCTATTCAGCCCATCGTAAATTAGTTTTCTTGATTCATGCTGATATTATTATCAAGTTGTAATCTTCATGCCTGTGATGATGTTTTTCTCTCTGATCTTATTTTTATGCAAAATTCTACCTTCCTCTATTTATTTTCTTTTGATGAACCTAGGTCAATTTCGGACCTAGGCCTAAACTACGATATACGTGCGATGGTATACGGGAGAAATATTGGAATATTGCCTAGTGGAATATATGTGTTTGGTGGAATCGAAGGCATAATATGAAAATTGGATGTTTGGGGATAATTTACCATTAACATGAAACAGGGTAATTTTAGGTATTGTCATTATAATGGTTATTGCGCGATTGGGATTGATATATGTAATTTGACATGGATCTTGATATATGTAAATTGGGCCAGAACTTGTTATGGGTAAATTGGTGTAAACGTGGTATACATGTAATTTTGGGTATAAAAAACTTGATCTATGTAAATTGAACATAGCTTTGTAAACATGTAAATTATGAATCTTGACATATGTAAAATGGCATGAAACTTGGTATATGTGTAAATTGGTATAAAATTGGCATACATGTAAAATGACAGGAATTGAGCATATGTAAATTTGGTATGAATTGGGCATATGTAAAACTGACATGCAATCTAGAACTTGGGCATATGTCAATTATGTAAAATTTGGAGTTGGAACGTATATGATAATTTATGACCTGGTAGAGGTTTAATATGAATGCGCCTAAGTTGGATTTTGGGCAGTTGGCATGTATTGTAAATAAAAGGCTATAACTTGGCATAACTTTATAGTGAATTATGATAATAATTTGGGAATACGTTTTGGGGCAAAAACGTGAATTATGAACTTGGTAATTGGCATATAACTAGAAATATGAACGTGGTTGAAACATGAACATGAATATGAACACGAACGTGAACACGAACGTGAACATGGATAACTCGAGATTGGGTTGAGTTTGCAGTGTAATTATGCCCGGAACCGCCCAACATATCCAATGACTGCAAATAACAAGATCCAATGTGAGAACTTAGTCATATCATGCTTAAACCCGAGGTTAGACTGAGTTGTGGTATATTTCTGCCCGGAACCGCCCCGCGTATCCAGTGACTGCAACAACAGGTCTAATGTGAGTGGTCGATGCATTAATAATTAATTAATGCCAATAAATAGACAAGCTAAGAATGGAAAGGTTAAGTAATATGACTAGACTAATGACACTTAACCGATATGATATGAATGGATGGGTTAAGTAAACCTGAACTTGATTGCTTGAGGACACTTAACCAATATAACATGTTAATTAGACAAGTGGGTAGGATTAAGTTAAGAACACTTAACCGTTATAACATGACTAGTGGATGGGTTGAGTCAACTTGAATGGGTTGATAACACTCAACCAATATAACATGACGCGTGGCAGGGTTAAGTCAACTTGAACATATAGATAACACTTAACCAACTTGACATGATACGTGGGCGGGTTAAGTCACGAATTTATTGAAAACACTTAACCAATTTGATACGCTAGAATAATGGGGTTAAGTTATGAATCGCTAGACAACACTTAACCAACTTGACATGATACATGGGCGGGTTAAGTCACGAATTACTTGAGAACACTTGACCAATGCAATCTGACGAATGGGTGGGTTAAGTTAACTTGGATGGGTTGGCGATGCCGAACCAATATGACATGGTGTGCGGTAGGGTTAAGTAAACACGCGAAGGCAACACTTAACCGATATAACAAGACATGCGGTAGGTTTAAGTAAAACAAGAGAAAACACTTAGCCAACTTAACGTGATTGACATAGAGGGTTAAGTACATATCAGGTTGGTGGGTAATATTTGTAAATATTGGCCACAAACTTAACAATTAATAAACATGCTTGAATCAGTGGGTTAAGTACATCACGGGTAGGTGCGTAATATCTGTATATAGAGGCCCACAATCTTAACCAGTAGGAAACCCTAGTAACGGGGACCCATTTCAGCAGTAACCTACATAGATGTATCATGGTACCCTGAAACTAGGCAGGGTGGGGCACGATTACTGGGCTAATTGTAAGCGGTCAAAGCGACGACGAGTGGTGCAGAAGTGCAGGTTCTGACGGAGTGCGGACGTGCATGCACTTTGGAGAAGAAAAAGTAGGCACTGGGCACCAGTAGTATACACCATCATTCTTGAATTGTGTTGGGCCGCCACCATGGGACTTGATACACCCCATGGTGGGACCAGCATTGGTATCTACAATCATTGGGGGCCATATGACACATGCAGGTAGCATAATCCCTAGTTGGACCTAGGTCGCATAAACCTTGAATCCAAGAAGCGTCCAATAGGTAGCATAAACCCTAGTTGGACCTAGGTCGTGTAAACCCTGGTTGAATCTAGGAAGCGCCCGATAGAAAACCCTAGATTAGATCTAGGTGATAAATAATAGATGTACACCTGAAAGCAACCACAATTTTGGGGATTGGGATCACGTTATCATATGATCATTTTATATAGATCACTAGTTGGGACACTAGTTAGGTGGTGTAGAGCAAATAGACATCACTGAAATATTTTAATGACGAATCTTAGAAATCTTGCGATGTTATACTTGATAGAAACCTTGCGATGTGATACTTGGTAGGAACCTTGTGATGCTACTCTTGATAGGAATTATGGGATGTTATACTTGATTCATCGTGCCTGTAGCTTAACTTGACATCATGCTTATGTTTATTTTCAGTTTATTCATGCCATGTTATCTTTACCTGTTTTTATGTTGAAAGTCACTAGGACTTACTCAGTCTTTATGACTGACCCGTTTTGTTTTGCCTCTTTTTCTTCCGTCCCCCCTAGGTTCGTAGGGTGGGAATACAGTTTAGTTCGGATCTTACCAAGCTCCAAGGCTCTTTCATGTATGGCTTGGATTTCTCTTGGCTATGGCTTGCTTTGCTTTATTGGGGAAGATCACAATTTATTTTTATGCTTCTTTGTTTTTGAGCAAGACATATATTTTAGCTATGTAATTGGGTATTGGAAGTTGATGGGATTTTATTTTAAACAATTATATTTAATAAATTATTTGAAGTACTCTTACTTTACTTTCCGTTGTTTTATATATGTCTGTCTTGTAATACTTCTGTTCCAGTACCCATAATGCTTCATTGAAGTTAAGGCATTCCCTTTGTGAGTGACCTTAACAGATGTGGGGTGTTACATTTGGTATCAGAGCAGAAGGTTACCAGACTAGGCAAAAGCTTTTAAAAACCTTCTGAAATTATTTTCAAAATGTTTACAAAGAAGCATTCTTATAAGGAAAGTTTTGATTGGTTAAAAAGGCATATTCCCCAAGGCCTTATGCACTATCTTTTGATTCTCTCTTTGAATCTCTTCTTTCTCTCTTTTCACCATAGTTTTGTAGGCGTACGATACATGTCGGAGGGCAAAGGAGTGCCCAACCTCCATCTGTAGCCGTAGTAGTTTTACTTGCGACTAATCTTATTTCAAGCTTTGTAGGGTTGCCTTGCGATGGAGGTAGCTTTCGAGAAACTTGTCAACAAGCCTAAGGATGAGAAACTTGTTGATATGGCTTAATCCACGAAGGGAGAAAAGGTGAAAGGGAAGAGGCCAAAGTGAAGGAATAATAAAACCCATGACAAGAGAGAGTATCTTTAGTATGGTAAAAAGGGACATGTAGTTAAGTATTATAGGACAAGGGCAAAGAACAAGAACGTCAAGAGGGCAATTGTATGCTCTCACTACTAGCGCACCTAAGAGAGGTGGTAACATTTCTGTTAAAGGTTTAGCTTTTCTTTTCTATCATCCCGTTAGAACTTTGTTTCTGTACATCGCATACTTTTAATTATGCTTCGATATTTGAGTCTCTGCACCTTAGTACTAGCATAGTAGAGGATCCCATTTTAGTCACAAATCCTGTTGGGGAATCGGCTCATTTATTCATGACTTGTTTGGATTTGAGAATGTCTATACTAAGTGTTGAGTTTAGAAGTAATGCTTATGTTTTTGGGCTATAGGTTGATTCTAGGGATGGAGTGGTTATCCAGAAATGATACCATTCTCGAGTATGAAAAGAGGGTAGTTAGACTCTTGACTTGCCTCGGTAATACCCTCAAAGTCTAGTGTAACCCTTAGGGTTCTTCTATGCTTAGTTACCTAGAATCTCTTGATACATTTATTAATCCGATCGAGTTGTGTTCGCCACTAAGGCAGATGGTTCATTTCGCTTATGCATGAGTTATAGAAAATCACCTTAGTAAGTTCATTTAGCAATATGGTTGGCATTTGTTTGTTTTCAAGAGATAGTTTTTCTGCATGGAATACCTTATAATAAGTAAACGAGATCCAGGATTCACTAGTGAATTTTGGAGAGCTTGCATGAAACCATGAGTACGTAGTTATGTTTGAGCCGAGTATACTAGAAAAAGAATAAGTGAAAGTGGAATGAGAGGCGATAGTGAAATGAGTTCCAACTCATATTTTGGAAATAGGAATTAAGAAGCTACGAAATTGTGAAGTTAAAGATGACCAAAGCACAATGGAGTTAAGCTCAAGGAAATGCGACTTAGAAGATTGAAGACTAGATACATGCATCATATCTCCTTTTTTTAAGAGTAGATCCTTGATCCCTCTTTTCCTGTAGAGCTTACTTGCATGCTATCTTTTAAGTATATCCTCTCGGTCCTATTCTTAATCCTATTTCTGTTGCAAACCCCATAGGGATCATCTATTAGTAATACATGTTGGGGCTTGAGGGTGTCCGTTGGGTTGAGTTATTCTTTGGGTGTCAGCCTGATGTTGATTTCGATCTTTGGGGATGATGCTTAGGGAGTTCTTCTCCTAATCAGTATATATGTGATGTAGATTTCCAGTTTTTACATTTCCTAATGGGCACAAAGTTTTTACTTGCTTCTATCATTCGACTATATCTTTAGGTAGGAACAATTGGGTGTAAACATGTGTTTGAGACATGTTATAATTAATGGTTGCAAATGGTTGTGAGTGGTTGCTAGTGCTTGCTCGTGGATGCATATGCACGCACATTAGACACTAGATCGGCTCATTCACCTTTCATATTGCATATGCATGAGTGTTTATACTTGTTTATGGATGAATTTGAATGTGTTATCATGTGGATGTTGCATATGGATGGATGTTCGTGCACACATATAGTGTTTATGTGACTAGGACTATTTGCATACATGTCGGACTCATGGCACTAAACATATTTTGCATTAAGAAGATCAATCAGGCCTGATCATTTGCATTAGACAAGGAACATATACACACACTTCTTGCATATGTTCATACAACATTAGAAATCTCTTAAGGACAATGAATGCCTGTGATTGATGATTGAGTAGATGGATGATTGGATGGTATGACACATTCTTCTTAACCTGAAGATTTCGAGGATGATATCCTTTAAGGAGGGGAGAATGTAACAACCCGAATTTTAATAACATGTTATAAGAGGAAATCAAGGTATAATTAATTTTTAAAATGAGAATTATGGGAAACAGGTTGCGCCATTGCATTCATCTCGGAATTCTGCATGAAATAGAGTCTGAGTTTTCGAAAATCGGAGTCTAGATGAAGAAGTTACGGCCTGTAGAAGATTCAGCAAATTTCAGGCACCACAGAACTAGGCAGGTCAACCTGGGGGTCAGGTCGACCTACCCCCCCTAGGTCGACCAGGGGGTCGACCTCCCCCCTTACAGGTCGACCTGGTCGGCCTGTTTTGGCCCAGAACCCATTTTTGAAGCCCAGGATGTGTTTTGATGGTCCGGATAGATTCAAGGGTTGATACAAAGGCCCTAAATAGTTCCTACACCTATAAATACACCCTAAGACCTAATCTAATTAATAACAAATCATTCTTATACCAAAATGCTACTGAGATCCCTCTTGATCATGGCCACCACCTCTAATAAATTTCCTAAGCTTTCATACACAATCCAATTCGAAGATTTAGGCTTCTACAATGATTCAAGACAATAAATCAACAACGCCGCAACATTTCTACAACAAATTCAGTTCTTAATTCATTAGCCACGATCTGTAAGTTATAATTGCTTTTAGATTTAAATATTTAATTATAATATGGACATGAAATAAAGTGGAATTGGATTTAAGTATGTTTATCGATTCAGATCTATTTCTGTTGCTTCTTGAATCTTGAGTTTTGAGACTTGTCTATCTTTATTCTCATGTCAATTTCATGATCTATTCAGCACATCATAAATCAGTATTCTTGATTCATGCTGATATTATTATCAAGTTGCAATCTTCATGCTTGTGATGATGTTTTTCTCTCTGATTTTATTTTTATGCAAAATTCTACCTTCCCCTATTTATTTTCTTTTGATGAACCTAGGTCAATTTCGGACCTAGGCCTAAACTACGATATATGGGCGATGGTATACGGGGGAAATATTGGAATATTGCCTAGTGGAATATATGTGTTTGGTGGAATCGAAGACATAATATGAAAATTGGATGTTTGGGGGTAATTTACCATTAACATGAAACAGGGTAATTTTGGGTATTGTCATTATAATGGTTATTGCGCGATTGGGATTGATATACGTAATTTGATATGGATCTTGATATATGTAAATTAGGCTAGAACTTGTTATGGGTATATTGGTGTAAACGTGGTATACATGTAATTTTGGGTATAAAAAACTTGATCTATGTAAATTAAGCATAGCTTTGTAAACATGTAAATTATGAATCTTGATATATGTAAAACGACATGAAACTTGGTATAGTGTAAATTGGCATAAAATTGGCATACATGTAAAACGGCAGAAATTGAACATATGTAAATTTGGTATGAATTGGGCATATGCAAAACTGACATGCAATCTACACCTTGGGCATATGTCAATTATGTAAAATTTGGAGTTAAAACGTATATGATAATTTATGACTTGGTAGAGGTTTAATATGAACGCGCCTAAGTTGGATTTCGGGTAGTTGGCATGTATTGTAAATAAAAGGGTATAACTTGGCATAACTTTATAGTGAATTATGATAATAATTTGGGAATACATTTTGGGGCAAAAACGTGAATTATGAACTTGGTAATTGGCATATAACTGGAAATATGAACGTGGTTGAAACTTGAACATGAATATGAACACGAACGTGAACATGGCTAACTCGAGGTTGGGTTGAGTATGCAGTATAATTCTGCCCGGAACCGCCCGGCATATCCAGTGACCATAAATAATAAGATCCAATGTGAGAAGTTAGTCATATCATGCTTAAACCCGAGGTTAGACTAACTTGTGGTGTAATTCTGCCCGGAACCTCCCGGCATATCCAGTGAATGCAACAACAGGTCTAATGAGAGTGGTTGATGCATTAATAATTAATTAATGCCAATAAACAGACATGCTAAGAATGGAAAGGTTAAATAATATGACTAGACTAATGACACTTAACCGATATGACATGAATGGATGGGTTAAGTAAACCTGAACTTGATTGCTTGAGGACACTTAACCAATATAACATGTTAATTAGACAAGTGGGTAGGATTAAGTTAAGAACACTTAACCGTTATAACATGACTAGTGCATGGGTTGAGTCAACTTGAATGGGTTGATAACACTCAACCAATATAACATGACGCGTGGCAGGGTTAAGTCAACTTGAACATATAGATAATACTTAACCAACTTGACATGATACATGGGCGGGTTAAGTCACGAATTGCTTGAAAACACTTAACCAATTTGATATGCTAGAATAGCGGGGTTAAGTTATGAATCGCAAGACAACACTTAACCAACTTGACACGATACGTGGGCGGGTTAAGTCACGAATTACTTGAAAACACTTGACCAATGCAATCTGATGAATGGGTGGGTTAAGTTAACTTGGATGGGTTGGCGATGCCTAACCAATATGACATGGTGTGTGGTAGGGTTAAGTAAACACGCGAAGGCAACACTTAACCGATATAATAAGACATGCGGTAGGGTTAAGTAAAACAAGAGAAAACACTTAGCCAACTTAACGTGATGGACGAAGAGGGTTAAGTAATACTAGTTTGGTGGGTAATATTAGTAAATATAGGCCCACAAACTTAACCATTAATAAACATGCTTGAATCAGTGGGTTAAGTACATCACGGGTAGGCGGGTAATATCTGTATATATAGGCCCACAAACTTAACCAGTAGGAAACCTTAGTAATGGGGACCCATTTCAGCAGTAACCCACATAGGTGTATCATGGTACCCTGAAACTAGGCAGGGTGGGGCACGAATACTTGGCTGATTGTAAGCGGTCAAAGCGACGGCGAGTAGTGCAGCAGTGTAGGTTCTAATGGAGTGCGGGCATGCACGCACTTCGGAGCAGAAAAAGCAGGCACTGGGCACCAGTAGTATACATTATGCATTCTAGAATTGTGTCGGGCCGCCACCATGGGACTTGATACACCCCTTGGTGGGACCAACATAGGTATCTACAATCATTGGGGGCCGTATGACCTACGCAGGTAGCATAATCCCTTGTTGGACCTAGGTCGCATAAACCTTGAATCCGAGAAGCGTTTAATAGTGAAAATGTGTGCGTGTACTTTCCGAGTATAATACACACAAGGATCGTGTAATATGACAAACAATATTCAGGTATAAAGTAATAACTATTCGCAGATAAGTAAATATAGTAAATGCAGTGAAAAGGAAAAATCACACCAGGGATTTTTTTACTGGTACGAAGCACCGTCCTACGTCCAGTCCCAGACCTCTCTCCGGATTTTCACTAACAACCTCACTTTACCCGGAGGAACAGGTATACAACACTACTTGATTTACGGGCCACGAGCTTACCCACTTGATTTTACGGTCTACAAGCTTACCCACAGGACTTTAACAATTACAAGATTTTGACTTCTGAATGTGTTCTTGTTTCAACACTGATTAGTCAATAATTGAGTACACCCTTCCTACAATCTTATCCTTAAATGTAATTTTATGTTTGCGAAGATTCGGAAGTGGATTATCATTGAATCACAAGTGTATTAAATATGCTTGGAGATTCAAACGATAATATAATGATTTTGAGTGCTTTTTGAATGCCAAGTAATAATGCAAGATAGATCAGAGAATAGAGAGTGAAATTCGGTGATTTGGATGAATGAATCACGATGTATTTATAATGATTGAAAAGATGTAATTATTGGTGAAGAGTTGCAATCAAAAGAAATGATTTCTAATGAACAGAAATGGATGCAACCCTTCAAGAAGGGAGATGACTTTTCAAAAAGATGCTTTGTAATTTTGAAAAGCTATTGACAGATAAAGATTACAGGTAGATAGGTTTTTGACTGTTATTTTAAAAAACTGTTGACAGGTTAATTTTAACAGGTAGACAGGTTTCTTTTGAAATCCTGTTGACAGGTTAAAAATAACTTGTTGACAGGTTTTTGTCAACATGCACCAAAAATGGGTTTTCATGCATATTTTTGAAAGTGATAAGAAGTATGATTATTTGAGGATAGATTTTAACATAAAAGACTCTAAATAATCAACCTCTAACCTATGAAGACATCAATTCTTCTTTTTGTCGATCATGAACTCCTTCTTGTCATTAATCAAAATTAAGCATTGAAACCGTTGACTAAACATTCTCCGCCTTTTTGATTGATGACAACATAGCTTGATATTTTAATCTCCATTGCTATCTCCCCCTGTAAATATGCTCCCCCTGAAATATATAACTAAATTTCTGCAAGAAGAAATGTTAGTAACATTTCTCCCCCTTTGTCATTGACAAAAAGGGTATATAACACCAATATCAAGATGAATTAGCATTATATCCAGAGTGTATCAAATATTACAGACCATATCAACCATACTATATGAAAACGAAGTTTCGTAGCATACACACAAAGCACAAATCACATACAAGTGCTGATAAAAGTGTTTGAAGATTAAAAAACATAAAAAGAATTGACGGAACTACTGAGGTGGTAAATCGAAATCGGTTTCGTTTCCTTCTTCGTTTGACGATTCCTCCTCCTTATCTCCTTCTTGTTCCTCATCATCTCCCACTTGTTCTTCTTCATTTTTACCTTCTTCAATGTAGGATGTGCCACGACCCCGTCCATGTTCAGTACTTGCTCCAGAGCTAGTACTCTCCTCTGAAGATGTCCATGTGAATGTAGGAGGCCTTGGACGTTTTGCCGAGTCTTGAGCATGTGTTGTGGAGGATGATGCACCACAAGAAATTGCATCCAAAAGAATCCCGAAGAATGACTTAAGTTTATTAAATCGTTTATCAAGTTTAGTGTCTAAACGATCAAGCTTGTTATCGGTTCGTTTAAGTCGTGCTTCGAGAAGAAATTGATTCCTTGCAATTTGTTCAAGAGATTCCTTAGTTGTAGAAGTAGGTGAAGGAATCCTAACGTCTTCTGGTTTTGGCCTAGTAATTTGTGAGGAAGAAGCTTCGGGAGGACCTTGGTGTTTATATTGCTCAAAAGGAATGATGTTTAAGTATGGCTCGGGAAGTTTCATTCTCTTTTTCGATGCTTTATTAATACACTTTGGCCCTGAAACCTTGGACTCGGGAGATTGAATACCGCAATCAAATAATAGACGCATTAGGTATTCATTGTAAAATAGAAGTGGTCTTGAATGATTATTCACGATTGAAATTTCGTCGAAGATCATCTCTATCCAATTTACATTTATTTCTCCATAAATTGCGTACAAGGCCTTAAAGTTTTCTTTATAAACGGCATTGAAATTTACAGTCCTTGGCAACAAAGAATGCGTGATACAGAGATGAAGAAGTCTAGCCGTAGGTCGTAAATTAACTCCTTTTGTACTTGGCTTATGATCTTCAATAAACAAGCGAATGACTTTATCTCTAGTATGAACAGTGCAAAAATCACTAGAGAATTTAATACCACTATTTTCAGAACGAAGAACTTGTTCCATCCTATCTTTTGAGATAAAAACATGTTTTCCACACACAACGGACCAAAAACAATTTGATGAATTCTCCGGTTTGAATTTCTCTAAGTTGAGGTTAGCGTAGAACAACTTAATCATGATATGATTGATTTCAATGTTGTTTTTTTCAAAGTCAAGAAGAGAATCAATACCTGCTCTCTTTGCAAAGGTCTTAACATCATAGAGAAAGAAATCGGAGAACTTGATAAATGATCCTTGATGAATAGTATAGTCTTTCATTTTGTTCCATCTCCTAATAGCGATTGGATCCGTTAACCACTGTTTAATATGTGAATCAATAGGTTGTAGGGTTGAAGAGGAAGAAGATGTTTTTGATTTCTTTTGCTTTGGAGCCATTGGAGATTGAAGAAATTGAAATTGGAGAAATTAGGGTTGAGAGGAATGGGTTTTTTTTTAGTTTAAAAAGAGTTAAGAATGAAATGGCGTTTGAGTTTGGAGTATGAACTAATGTTTCTGTAAAAAAATTGTTTTTGCGGAAATCGGTCGACAGGAATGTATTGGCGGTCGACCTTTTTTGTCACAGTTCTATAAATTAAAGGCAGAGAAGAAATCGGTCGACAGCGAGGAATTGGGCGGTCGACAGATCAAGTATCGGGTTCAAAAAATAAAAGATTAACATAACTGGTCAACAACAATTTTTGGACCGATCGACCTATTTTCTTTCGGTTTGAATCTGAAGCACATTCGGTTGACAGGAAAAATGGAGGTGGTCGACCGAAAATCTCTCTGGATTGTAATGTTATAAAACTGGTCGACAGGAAGTTTTCAGCGGTCGACAGGTTCTGTTATTCTTCATTTTTCTGGCTTTCTCATTAGTATTTTGAACTCCAAAAAAAACAAATTTATTATATTAAAATTTTTTATAAATGAAGAATAAGACATGGAAATAACAAAGCAATATAATGATCTCCTTAGATATGATATAGTTTTATTTCCGAGGTTCCCCAGGAGAATATTTATCGTTTGCACCTTCATTTTTACTGAAATTCCTATCCCATGTATTTGGTATTCTTGATGAGGATGGCATATGTGTGGGCTCATGAACGATGTGCTTATTAGAGCTACAGAAGAATGAAGCTATTTGTTCGAGATACATGAGCCGAGAAGCTGTTAACTTCTGCTCGTAATACATCTCTCTCTGGAGATTAACTTGATGCTTTTGATAATGGTGTATCTCATCTATTTTCTCTCGTGTACGTGGAGAACAAAATAACGCTTTCTTGCAACATTTTGAGTTAGGTATGGTGCCAGGTGTACGTGAGTTTTAATGGAAACCAGGAGGATGTTCCGGTGTCTTCGGGGAGTAGTGCTCGTCTGATTCAGAGCTAGTTATGGTGATGTGTGATCTTCGAGCACATTCGTCGCAAATATGAGCCATTACAAGATGAATGAAGATTGAAAGGATGAATTCATAAAGCACTCAACGAAGAGGTATATATAAGACTACTTCTATTTTTAGAAGAGGCCCATATTAATCTCACCACAAAATAACACTTTATTTTAGGAGATAAAATTGTTAAGTAATAACTATTTGTATTAGATAGAAAATAACTCTGCTACATTTAAAATACAGTTTAATTTTCAAGTTCCTTCCTGGATAATAAGCCTAGCTCTCTACGTATTTTTATGAAACTTGATTCGAGTAGAGGCTTGGTAAATATATCAGCTAGTTGATTCTTTGTGCTTACATATTCAAGATTTATATTTCCTTTTACAATATTATCTCTCAAAAAATGATGTCGAATGTCGATATGTTTAGTCCGAGAGTGGTTAACCGGGTTTTTGGATAAGTTTATCGCACTTGTGTTATCACAATATACGATTGAATTTGATAAAATATTCCAAAGTCTTTAAGTGTTTGTTGCATATATAAAACTTGTGTACATGCAAGACCCGCTGATATATACTCCGCTTCACACGTCGAAAGTGAAACACAATTTTGTTTTTTACTAAACCAAGAGACAAGTGATTTTCCAATAAAATGGCAAGTACCACTTGTGCTTTTTCTATCCGTTCGAGATCCTCTGAAATCCGCATCACTATATGATACTAACTCAAATGAACAATCTTTTGGATAGAAAAGACCAAAATCTTTGGTATTATTAAGATAACGAATTATACGTTTCACTGCTCGTAAGTGTGATTCTTTAGGATTGGCTTGAAATCTTGCACATAAACAAACACTCATCATAATGTCAGGACGACTAGCCGTTAAATATAAAAGAGAACCTATCATACTACGATATGTCTTTTGGTCTACACTTTTTCCATTTTCATCTTTTTCAAGAAGAGTAGATGTACTCATAGGAGTAGTTTTTCCGGAAGTATTTTCAAATCCAAATCTTTTAACAAAATTTCCACAATATTTTTCTTGATTTATGAAAATACCATTCGGAAGTTGTTTAATTTGAAGACCAAGAAAGTATGATAATTCTCCCATATGTGACATTTCAAATTCTTTGGTCATAACATCTGCAAATTCTTTACAAAGTTTTTCATTTGTTGATCCAAAGATTATATCGTCCACATATATTTGAATAATCGATATGTCTTTTTGCGAATGTTTAATAAATAATGTTTGATCAACCTTCCCTATATGAAAACCCGAATCAATAAGATAACTTCGTAAACGTTCATACCAAGCACGTGGTGCTTGTTTTAAGCCGTACAAAGCCTTTTTAAGTTTAAATACATGATCCAGATATTTTTCATGTTTAAATAAAGGAGGTTGTTCAACCTATACTCTTTCTTTTATAAACCCGTTTAAGAATGCACTCTTGACATCCATCTGATATAATTTATAATTGTGATGACAAGCAAAAGATAATAAAATTCTAAAAGCCTCTAGTCTTGCGACAGGTGTGAATGTTTCTTCATAATCGATACCTTCTTCTTGATTATAACCTTGTGCTACTAACCGTGCTTTATTTCTAGTGATATTCCCTTGTTCATCAGCCTTATTTTTATAAACCCATTTAGTTCCTATAACCGATTGGTCAGTTGGCCTTGGAACAAGTTCCCATACATCATTGCGCTCGAACTGAGTTAGCTCTTCTTGCATGGCAATGATCCAGTAGTCGTCGGTAGCAGCTTCCTTAGGATTTTTCGGTTCGATATTCGAAATAAACGCAACATGACCCATTTGATTAAGTTGACTCCTTGTCCTAATCTGTGAGGTTACTTCTCCAATAACATTTTGAACCAGATGATCTCTTAGAATTCTTGGACGAGATCTAAATCTAGATTGAGAAGGTGCCACAGCAGGTTGAGGAATATCTTCAATAATTTCTGAGTCAGAGTCATTATTTGTGATGGTAGGATTATTAGTGACTATATTTTCTTTGTCATCTGATATATTATGAGATGGCTTATAGAATTCGTCAAAAGATACATGAAGTGATTCTTCAATAGTTTAGTTCTCTTATTGAATATACGATAGGCCTTGCTTCGTTCTGAATATCCAACAAATATACCTTTATCGGATTTTGGATCAAATTTTCCCAGATGGTCTTTCGTATTTAAAAAAAACATTTAGAACCGAAAACTTTGAAATATGAGATATTTAGCTTTTTTTGATTAAATAACTCATAAGATGTATTTTTCTTGAGAGGTTGAATAGATACACGATTCAAAACATAACGCGCAGTTGCAACAGCTTCTGCCCAAAAATGTTTTGGTAAAGTGGATCCATTTAATAATGTTCTTGCATATTCTTGTAAAGTCTGATTTTTCCGTTCTACAACTCCATTTTGTTGTGGAGTTCGAGGAAACGAAAAATTATGATTGATACCTTTCTTTGTACAAAAATGTTCAAATTCATTATTTTCGAACTCTCCGCCATGATCACTTCTTATATTCTTAACCTTAAGTCCTTTCGACTTTTGAATTTTCTTGACGAAGGATTTGAAATGATTAAACGTGTCACTTTTTTTTTCAAGAAAATTACCTATGTATAACGAGGATAATCATCAACAATTACAAACACATACCGGCTATGATTTATTGACTGAACCTGTGTTGGTCCGAATAAATCCATATGTAATAACTCAAGTGGTTGTAATGTTGATATGACTTTCTTGGATTTGAAAGATGATTTAGTCAATTTTCCTAGTTGACATGCATCACAAATATTATTAACCGTAAAGCTCATTTTGGGTAGTCCTTTAACTAGATCATTTTTGGCTAGCTTGTCAATAGTTCTGAAGTTTATGTGACAGAAACGTTTGTGCCATAGCCATGGATCATTATCATTTGCTACAAGACACATATCTGAATTACGATTGATGTTCATATTCAAAATATAGATATTTTTGTCTCTATAACCTTCAAAAACTAGATTTCGATCTTTATCTAAAATACTACATTTATTATCCGAAAATGAAATGATAAAACCTTTGTCGCACAGTTGACTAATACTTAGTAAATTATGTTTCAAGTTTTTAACTAGCATGACATTAGTAATAAGAGGTAAGTTAGATGTACCGTAATTGCTCACATCGCCTTTGCTGATGATATAGCCTTTTGAATTATCTCCAAAAATGATAGAGCCACCATTTGAATAAGTGATATTTGTTAATAAGCTCTTGTCTTTAGTCATATGCTTCGACCAACCACTGTCCAGTATCCACTTTCCTCTTTTCTTAAGTGGGACCTGCAAAAAATGGAATTAAGATCATGGTACCCACTTTTTATAGGGTCCTAAGAGTCAGGTCTTAGGAGTCCAAACCCATACGGGTCCGGTATTCCCTTTATATAAATAATTGGAATTATGATGCACAGTATTCAAAAAAATTTGAATGTACTTGTTCCTAATTAAATTGTTATTTGTTTTAGGAACCCATATTTTAATATTCTTGATATTTTTCTTTTGAAATTTCACAACTGATTTTGGTTTGGAATATAATAAACTAAGATTTTTCTTAGCTTTAGTTTCTTTCACCTTTTTCTTTCTTTTATTACCAAGATGTTTCTTGGTATCTTGTTTCTTATACCCCAAACCATGTTTATTTGTAGCAGACTGTGAACTTTCAATAATCTTTGTCAAATTTTCTCGACCTTTGTTGAAATTAGAAACATTTTGAGTAATGTCATCTAACTTAGTTTGTAAGCTAGCTTTTTCTAGGTCTAGAATTTTGAGTTTTCCTTAATCCCATGATTTTCAGCAGTAAGAGCATCATTTTTCTCTTTTTGAGTTTCAATTTCTTGACTCAAAAGAGATAGTTGAGAATCAATATTAGATGATGATTGTTGAGCTTTTTCAAGTTCCTCCTCTAGTATTTTCTTCTCGTCTTTTAGCATATCACGCTCCAACTCTGTTCTACGTAAGTCTGCTTTAGCTTGTTTGCATTGTCATTTCATATCTTTGAATTTATATATCAATTCAGCATTTATATCAAGAACTTCTTCAAAAGAAGGAATTTGTATCTCATCTTCTTTTGCCATAAAACATACATTTGCTTGTTCATCGTCTGAGTCACTTTCACTATCAGACGAAGATGAGGCTGAATCATCCCATGTTACTGAGAATGCTCGTTTCTTTGACTTGTCTTTGTTGTATTTGAATTTGTCATTTTCTGACTTCTTCTTTTATTCTGGACAATCTTTTTGCATATGCCCCTTTTTATGACAATTAAAGCATTCTATACTTGAAGATGATGGTTTATTTGAACCAAACTTCTTTCTGTTGTATCGACTAGCCTTTCGTTGCTTTAAGAATTTCTTGAATCCTTTTGCAATGAACGCTAGATCTTCATCTTCAGAATCTGAGTTCTCCTCATCTTTTTCAACATGAAAAGTAATAATTTTCTTTTCTCCTTTTTGTTCTTTTCTAGCCTGCAAGTTAGCTTCACAGGACATTAGATTTCCTATCAATTCATCTGGATTCATGGTGGAAAGGTCATTAGCTTCTTCAATCGCTAATACTTTTCCTTCCCATTCACTAGTCAGAGAATGTAGGACTGTTGAAACAACATCAAAATCTGAATACTTTTGTCCTAAACCAATGAGTGCATGATGAATAGTTTGAAATCGTGAATACATCTCATTGATTGTTTCATTCGGCTTCATTTTGAAATTTTGAAATCAACTTTTTAACATAGCTATTTTTGCTTGTTTAACCTTGTTAGTACCTTCATGAGTAGTTTTTAGCATTTTCCAAATTCGATATGCAGTGGTACAGATACTAACGCGGTTATATTCATTTTGATCTAATGCACAAAACAACATATTTATTGCTTTTGCATTTATAGTTGTTGCAGTTTTCTCAGCAGCCGTCCATTCTGTATACTCAGGTGTTGGATTTACAATTTCTTTCTGAGTAGCATTCCAAGCATCATAGCTAGTTGATTGCATGTAAAAAGCCATACGTGTTGCCCAATAGCTATAGTTAAGACCATTGAAGAAAGGAGGTCTTTGTGTTGATTGACCTTCTGTGTAAGTAGTGTTAATGATACTACTTGGGTTATTTACCATATTACTAGAATATATCAAATAACTGTGTTACGGTTATAAGATGACCGTGCTCTGATACCAACTGAAAATGTGTGCGTGTACTTGCCGAGTATAATACACACAATGGTCGTGTAATATGACAAACAATATTCAGGTATAAAGTAATAACTATTCGCCGATAAGTAAATATAGTTAATGCAGTCAAAATCACACCAGGGATTTTTATACTGGTTCGGAGCACCGTCCTACGTCCAGTCCCAGACCTCTCTCTTGATTTTCACTAACAACCTCACTTTACCCGGAGGAACACGTATACAACACTACTTGATTTACGGGCCACAAGCTTACCCACTTGATTTCACGGGCTACAAGCTTACACACACAGGACTTTAACAATTACAAGATTTTGAGTTCTGAATGTGTTCTTGTTTCAACACTGATTAGTCAATAATTGAGTGCACCCTTCCTATAATCTTATCCTCAAATGTAATTTAATGTTTGCGAAGATTCGGAAGTGGATTATCGTTGAATCACAAGTGTATTAAATATGCTTGGAGATTCAAACGATAATATAATGATTTTGAATGCTTTTTGAATGCCAAGTAATAATGCAAGATAGATCAGAGAATAGAGAGTGAAATTCGGTGATTTGGATGAATGAATCACGATGTATTTATAATGATTGAAAAGATGTAATTATTGGTGAAGAGTTGCAATCAAAAGAAATGATTTCTAATGAACAGAAATGGATGCAACCCTTCAAGAAGGAAGATGACTTTTCAAAAAGATGCTTTGTAATTATGAAAAGATGTTGACAGATAACGTTTACTGGTAGACAGGTTTTTGACTATTATTTTAAAAAACTATTGACAGGTTAATTTTAACAGGTAGACAGGTTTCTTTTGAAATCCTGTTGATAGGTTAAAAATAACTTATTGACAGGTTTTGGTCAACATGCACCAAAAATGGGTTTTCATGCATATTTTTGAAAGTGATAAGAAGTATGATTATTTGAGGATAGATTTTAACATAAAAGACTCTAAATAATCAACCTCAAACCTATAAAGATATCAATTCTTCTTTTTGTCGATCATGAACTCCTTGTCATTAATCAAAATTAAGCAGTGAAACCGTTGACTCAACAAATAGTAGCATAAACCCTAGTTGGACCTAGGTCGCATAAACCCTAGTTGAATCTAGGAAGCGCCCGATAGAAAACCCTAGATTAGATCCAGGTGATAAATAATAGATGTACAAATGAAAGCAACCACAATTACGGGGATTGGGATCACGTTATCATATGATCATTTTATATAGATCACTAGTTGGGACATTAGTCAGGTGGTGCAGAGAAAATAGATATCACTGAAATATTTTAATGACGAAGCTTAGAAATCTTGCGATGTTATACTTGATAGAAACCTTGCGATGTGATAGTTTGTAGGAACCTTGTAATGCTACTCTTGATAGGAATTATGGGATGTTATACTTGATTCATCGTGCCTGTAGCTTAACTTGTCATCATGCTTATGTTTATTTTCAGTTTATTCATGCCATGTTATCTTTACCTGTTTTTATGCTGAAAGTCACTAGGACTTACTCAGTCTTTATGACTGACCCGTTTTGTTTCGCCTCTTTTTCTTCCATTCCCCCCTCCCCCCAGGTTCATAGGGTGGGAATACAGCTTAGTTCGGATCTTACCAAGCTCCAAGGCTCTTTCATGTACGGCTTGGATTTTTCTTGGCTATGGCTTGCTTTGCTTTATTGGGCAATATCACAATTTATTTTTATGCTTCTTTGTTTTTGAGCAAGACAGATATTTTATCTATGTAATTGGGTATTGGAAGTTGATGGGCTTTTATTGTAAACAATTTGTAAAGACCCGCAAATTCCCGCCCTTTGAATCGACCATAAACCACACAGGTCTGATCCAAAAAGTGGAAACCTACGTATACTTTAACTTTGGGCATACAACACATTACAACAGATAACAGAAGACTTTTATAACATATCATATAATGTTACATCAGAGTACAGAATATACATATCAGAGTACATTGGAATATAATTACAGCGGAAGATAAATACAAAAAAAAATGTAATATACTGCAACGGAAGAACACAGCGGAAGACTCTCTATCTCTGGACACAGCTTTAAGCTTCAACCCAGAATCCTGTTTAATATATCTGCAAAAATAGCTACTCGACTGCCCAAGTGGAAAATATGGGCACCCGAGTTTGCCAGTGGACAAACTACAGGTCAGTCATGGGACTAGTGTGAGAATTCTACTTAACCTATATAATATAATAAGGCTAATCATAGGACCACGCCACTTTCGCGGAACGGGTTTTCTCCTATAGATTGCCAGTGCATTACTAAAGTAAATCGTCAAAATAATGCAATGCTTTTTAGAAAAATGAAACCGTTATAAGACCCAAGTCCCATCACACAACGCAATGCAAACCGGAGGATAGGGTTTTACCTTATAATGATCAAAAGATGCTTGATACGATAAACACGGTATTATATAATAATAGTGTGCAACCAATTTGAAATACATCAAAGTAAATGTATTAATCCTAGACGACATGAGTGTCCCATCCCACTATGTCGCCATATATATGTATACAATCAAAACCGCGTGAGGTCATATTGGAAATTTGGGTTTCCATCTGAGTCAAGGCTATGGAGGAGATCCTTACCGATTCGAGACATTCTAGCAATGCCCCAGGATTGGTACTCTGTCCAACCCTTGGATCCTGCAGGGCCGGTCCACACTTACTTTTGTGGATTAGAAATGCCTGAACACACATTCCCCGGTCCTTTTGGACCTATACTACGGCCAGTGGCGACCGCATAAACCCGAGGCCTCGAAAATCCAACAACCACAATGAATAAATGCTAGCACTGGTAGGTCCCTGGCATCACTCTAGCTAGAAAGAAACGTGTGCACTCCCTGCGTTCCCTTCTCCCGTTTTAGACTCTACCGGGCTGTGAGGCTCGCGAAGTCACGTTACACAAAGCTATGTATAAATATACTATGCTTTGATCATCAACCACAAGGCTCTGCTTTGCAACAATAAGCCTTGATCAAGTGCAACTTGGCATACCACATCAACAACTCATATCATGCGATCGGTAATTATTTAACATACAAAAAGGGTGTTAAGCAAGAGAATAAATCCTCCGCCACCATGCATTTATATATTAAATGAAAACCAATTTAATTACATGAAATAAATTTCAATATCAGGCATGCTATCCATTTACAAGTCCGTTCTGGGTCTGAACGAAACAACGTATCCGTCGATCTCCCGTACGTCTGGAAGATCATCACTTTTTACCTTGCCTTGGGGGATCAGTCCCAATTCAAGATATCAGTCACCATCAACCAAACGATGTGAAGCTCTCCGGTATTCAGTCACCGTCTTCATCTTCGACTCTTGATCGTCGTGATGATTATTCAGAATGGGTTAGACCCGGTCTTTCTGAATAACTCGCGTATTTGTAATTAAAATCAACCATACGCCACATTCCAACTCTGAACATTCTTTTTTAAATAAAAATATTATTTATATTAAAAGATTCTCATTAATTTTATCAAAGATAAAATAAATTAAATTTTTAATCTTTCTAAAAAGATTTATTAATATTCCAATTTTGATTTTTAATACAAGAATCATTATTATTAATTTCAATAAACCAATCGTGTCTTAAATTGGGTTAAAGAACTAGTGTCATTTAAAACACAGTTCACGATAAACCCAAAACCAATTTCCAAAATATGGAATTTCTACAGAAACCAAATCAACAAATAATCGTTATAAATTT
Organism: Allium sativum; assembly: GCA_030737875.1. Lineage (NCBI taxonomy): Eukaryota > Viridiplantae > Streptophyta > Magnoliopsida > Asparagales > Amaryllidaceae > Allium > Allium sativum. The sequence continues at coordinate 963,833,164 of CM060916.1, forward strand.
CTGTATCTTTTAAATTTATAAAATAGATTTACAAATTTCAAATAGTAATTTCAGTGTAAATTGGATTAAAGGATAAATGTTATTTAAAACATCGTCCACTACAAATCCAATCTACATATCAATCACCAAACATAAAGGCTAAGATCTAATAATCTTAAATAAAAGGTTTACCCTAAAGATATTAATTCATTACTATATAAAAAAAACATATTTTAAAATAATCAATAAATTATTCTATATATAAAAGATTCTGAATGTAAAATATTCTTTATAATACAAAATCTTTTATTTTACAAAAATCCTTTTATTATATAAAAATTCTTTATTAAAAAAAAGAAATTCTGCATTGGAATGCGACTCAACCATGTACCATATAATTTGGGTCATATGGGTTTCATACATTTCATGTATAGGGTAATAACAGGAAATAATCCTCAATCCATCCATTAACAACCAGAGTGACAATGTCAACTGTGTGAGCATTAAAATGAAACAATAACGCTCATCGCAGCCTGTCGATCAATCGATAGACATATAATTAAACATTGGGATTTGTGTCAGTCAAGTATCGTCCCAATACCCGTGTGGGGTTTTCAGCCAACAACAGTTCATATAAATAAATACAAAATTGGTTAATAGGTTTAACCAATTTCAATTTCACTCAACATGTCACTTATAGCGAGTAAAATATATTTTACTCGTATGACTTCCCTATATACTTCTAAAGTCACGTAAACAGTAATTTATTTATATAGCTTTATTGCGGATGACAAATGGAATATAAATTCCATTATTCTTTATTTGTATGAAGTTTCTTAACAATACTTTTCAGTGTATATTTTGACCAACAATACAATTGTATATTAGAATATAAATTCTAATGCAAGTTTTGCAAATAAAAATTGGATTTTATATTTGCGTATAAATTCTACTGTATATTATGCAAATAAAAGTGATTCTTATATTTTCACATTATTTCTGTTTCCTACAAAGATGAGTGAAAGTGATATACTCATTTTGTTAACAATTCTATTTCAACAAATACAATGTAAATAAAAGTGTATTTCTAATCTTGTACTTTTATTTAACAAAACAATGGTAAATAAAATGTCTTTTTACCCTTCTACTTTTATTTAACAAAACAATGACAAATAAAAGTATAATTTTCTTTCTATGCTTTATTTGCATCTAAAAATGCAAATAAGAAATATAACTCTCTTTTTACTTTTTCTTTACAATAGAAAATGTAAATAAAATGGTTCACACAATTTTGCTCTTTTCTTTACAATAGAAAATGTAAATAAAAGGATTCACATTATTTTGTTCTTTTTCATTTACAATAGAAAATGTAAATAAAAGAATTCACAACATTTTGTTCTTTTTCATTTTCAATAGGGAATGTAAATATGTGTATTTCTAAAATCCATTCTTCTTATTTACATAAGAAAATGTAAATAATTGTAATTTCAAATTCCATTCTTTTTACTTACATAAGAAAACGTAAATAATATATTTCTAAATTTTATTCTTTTTATTTACATAAGAGAATGTAAATAATATATATTTCTAAATTTTATTCTTTTTATTTACATAAAAGAATGTAAATAATTGCATTTTCAAATTCTATTCTTTTTACTTACATAAGAAAATGTAAATAAATATATTTCTAATGTTTTATTTGTTTTTGAAAACACAAATAAAAAGTCTGTTTCATTTTTCTATGTTATACCCGCATTGTGAAATGCGACTAAAAGAACAAATTTTATTTTCAATGAATATTTGCATTTGTGAATGCAAATAAAAGGACGAATTTTATTCTCAATATTCATTTGCACTGGTGAATGCAAATAAAAGAACAAATTTTATTTACAAAATATATTTGCAGATAAAAATGTAACTTCTGAAAATAATTTCTTATTTACATATAAAATGTAAACAAAATTGTGATTTCTAAAACATGTATTTTATTTACATAAAAACATAAACAAAAATTTAATTTTTAAAAATGTACTTTTATTTACATATAAAATGTAGACCAAAATATGATTCTTAATCTTTGATTACATTAAAAATGTACTCCTTTTCTATTCATTCTTTTATTACAAATAAACATAAATTTTTATTCTTTATTCATTCTTTTATCACATATAAATGTAATCTTTTCTATTTATTACAATGAATAAAATTTCAATAAAAATGTAATCTTATGAACTTTTCATTGCAACAAAATGAAAAATAAAAATATAATCTTTTTATTTTCATCTTTACAGTGAAATCTACATCTCATTAAAAATGTCATCTTTAATGCAACATCTTTCTATTGAAAACGATGAACACATAAAAATATAATCTTTTACGTTGCTTCTTTTTATTGAAATCACTATTACCTTACAAATGAAATTCTTTATGTTACTTCTTTAATCAAAAACAATATTTCATTAAAAATGAGATTTTTAATGTTACAGCCTTTATTGAAATCAAAGTGACAAATAGTATGTCATTTTATTGAAATCACTATTATTCAAAACAATAGACAGTAAAAAAATCTAATCTTTAATTTCAATCCTAATATGACAAAAAAATGTAATCTTTTAATTTCATTCTTTTTAATGAAACAATTTCATATTGAAAATATATGCTTTTTAATTTACTCTTCTTAATGTAACAAATTTACATTAAGAATATATTCTTCTTAATGCATTCCTTTTAATTTAAAAAAATAGAGAATGTATTTTATTCATTGTTCAAATTCTATTGTAAATAAACAAATAAAAATAATATTTTATTTGTCGTTCTAATTCTATTGTTGAATCAATAAATAAAAATAATATTTAATTTATACAAAATAAATTTCAACATCTAGATCTGAATAAATACGATTAAATCTGAAATAACTATGTTTTAAATCTAATTTTAGATCTAATTCTCTAACTGAAAATAAATTTAATAATATCTGCAATTTCAATGCGAATCTAACACATCGTACACAACAAATCATATCACAAGCACAATCAATAATTCATACAACATAGAATATTTCAGAATTGAATAAATATAATAATACAATTATTTTAACGCGAGAAAACAATTTATAATTAAATAAATAATCAAAATTAGAATTCTCACCTAGATTTTTGCTGAAAATTTGACTGTCTCCGTTTCAACTGCGGTCTACGCCATCGCGAAACTCTTAATTTTGTGATTCCAACGCAATTTACGTTTGTCAATCAGCTCTCGTATGAAGAAGTTATGGATTTTTAAAGATCGGACAAATTAAATATTAAATGAATAAAATAATATAAAAAAATCGGGACCTTTCTTCCTCCTTGTACGTGTTTTCCAGTAATCGCTGAAACCCATCCACCGTCGTTCTCTCTCTCCTCGCGCCACCTCGCTTCGAGCCACCTTTCACCGATCCGAGACCACCACCCGAACCACCTACCTCGCCTCCATCCTCGCCCATACCCACGGCCATCTCGGTGGGACCCATGCTCCAGAAATCGAGCCCGAACGCAGCGGCTTTGGCCTCGAAATTCGTGAAATCCGTGAACCAAAACCGGATCTTGACCGTATAGATTTGTAGCTCTCTGAATTCTCTTCGATTTTGTAGGTCATACGTCAATTTTCGTCGAGCGGATCAAAAGATATTAAGGTTTGAAAATGGGAGGTTTCTGGCCATTGGTTTAAGGTGGCCTCTGGCCATTAGGGTTAGGGCCGAATTTTTATTTATTTATTTAATATTAAATCTCGAATTTCGTGCTTAAAAGGTGAAATTTCGGACTTTCTCGGATTTGGGCCTGCTTACTGTCAATCTTAACGTTTTGAGGCCTTCTGAACGCGATGGGCTATGTCCCAAGGTCCAATTCCGAAATATACAGCAGTTTTTTTCGGTTTTACTTGAAAATACAATATTAAATTAATTATTTAATTTCTACCGTACATTTAAATATGCCGGGGCCACATACGACCCCAGAAAATTCTAAAAAAATTTTTTTGGCTTTCTTATGACGAGGCGGTTCTAACGAGACTAATTTCGTTGAATTCTGAGACTATTTGAAAAATGGCCTTTTTCAAGTCGTTTAAAATTTACTGTAAATTGACAAAACAGAAATCTTTTTGCCACGGCCACAAATTAATTCTAAAAATTATGAAAAATTAAACTTAACAATATTTTGACATTCCGGATCCAACAAAAGTGGTTTCGTCGAAAACCGAGGTCGTTTGAAAAATGACTATTTTTAAGGCCAATATATTTAATATTAAAAATACATTTTTAAACAAATAAATACCGAAACTCAAAATATATAAGTGTTTACTGTTTTCCAATGCAGAAACGTCATTTTGAACTCAATGGAAGTGGTTTCGAGTTCAAATTCCTTCGTATGCAAAAAGTAGCATTTTGACATTTATAAATTTCATAGTGACCTTTCTAGATTTTAATTTTGACATAACTTTTGATTCCCGTTATGAAATATCGATTTTTCGGATTCGTTGGAAAGATATTTTTAAATAGATTCTAATATTTTTGGTTTCACTAAAATCCGTTAAATTTTGCATCCTGTATGGTCAGTCAAAGTTCAAGTTTGACTTTTCAAACTACCGCGTTAATTCTAACTCTTTTTATAATTAAAATTAAATTATTCACTCTATCTTCGATTTAAATCAAATTTGTGATCATTATTATTTAAAATAGATTATTTTATATTGTCAAAATTCATTAAAATTTTCTAAAATAAAAATTTTAAATTGGTTCTGATTTTGCGGGTTGTTACAATCGCCCCCACTTAAAAACTTTTCGTCCTCGAAAAGGAACGTAGCTAAAAATTGTAAAATTAACTATCTTAATTTTAAATTTTAATGGTAGATTATCTTTTCAAAATATATATAACTTTATATATATAAAAATCATATTTCAAAGAATAGATTATAAATATCAAAATGCGTTAATTATAAATTCGTAACTCTTAACTCGTTCTAGGGCATTACTAACCCCATCTCTAACGAGTTTACTCATTCTAGGATACTGCTGATCCTATCTCTAATGAGTATTCTTATTGGACATTACTAATCCAATCTCTGATGAGTCTTTTGTTCAGTTCTAACGAGTTGTACCCCAAAGATTTGAGCTAACCAGAGCTCTGATACCAACTGTAAAGACCCGCAAATTCCCGCCCTTTGAATCGGCCATAAACCACACAGGTCTGATCCAAAAAGTGGAAACCTACGAATACTTTAACTTTGGGCATACAACACATTACAACAGATAACAGAAGACTTTTATAACATATCATATAATGTTACATCAGAGTACAGAATATACATATCAGAGTACATTGGAATATAATTACAGCGGAAGATAAATACAAAAAAAAATGTAATATACTTCAACGGAAGAACACAACGGAAGACTCTCTATCTCTGGACACAGCTTTAAGCTTCAACCCAGAATCCTGTTTAATATATCTGCAAAAATAGCTACTCGACTGCCCATGTGGAAAATATGGGCACCCGAGTTTGCCAATGGACAAACTACAGGTCAGTCATGGGACTGGTGTGAGAATTCTACTTAACCTATATAATATAATAAGGCTAATCATAGGACCACGCCACTTTCGCGGAACGGGTTTTCTCCTATAGATTGCCAGTGCATGACTAAAGTAAATCGTCAAAATAACACAATGCTTTTTAGAAAAATGAAACCATTATAAGACCCAAGTCCCATCACATAATGCAACGCAAACCGGAGGATAGGCTTTTACTTATAATGATCAGAAGATGCTTGATACGATAAACACGGTATTATATAATAATAGTGTGCAACCAATTTGAAATACATCAAAGTAAATGTATTAATCCTAGACGGCATGAGTGCCCCATCCCACTATGTCGCCATATATATGTATACAATCAAAACCGCGTGAGGTCGTATTGGAAATTTAGGTTTCCATCTGAGTAAAGGCTAGGGAGGAGATCCTTACCGATTCGAGACATTCTAGCAATGCCCCAGGATTGGTACTCTGTCCAACCCTTGGATCCTGCAGGGCCGGTCCACACTTACTTTTGTGGATTGGAAATGCCTGAACACACGTTCCCCGGTCCTTTTGGACCTATACTACGGCCAGTGGCGACCGCATAAACCCGAGGCCTCGAAAATCCAACAACCACAATGAATAAATGCCAGTGCTAGTAGGTCCCTGGCATCACTCTAGCTAGAAAGAAACGTGCACTCCCTGCGTTCCCTTCTCCCGTTTTAGACTCTACCGGGCTGTGAGGCTCGCGAAGTCACATTACACAAAGCTATGTCTAAATAGACTATGCTTTGATCATCAACCACAAGGCTCTGCTTTGCAACAATAAGCCTTGATCAAGTGCAACTTGGCATACCACATCAACAACTCATATCATGCGATCGGTTATTATTTAACATACAAAAAGGGTGTTAAGCAAGAGAATAAATCCTCCGCCACCATGCATTTATATATTAAATGAAAACCAATTTAATTACATGAAATAAATTTCAATGTCAGGCATGCTATCCATTTACAAGTCCGTTCTGGGTCTGAACGAAACAACGTATCCGTCGATCTCCCGTAAGTCTGGAAGATCATCACTTTTTACCTTGCCTTGAGGGATCAGTCCCAATTCAAGATATCAGTCACCATCAACCAAACGATGTGAAGCTCTCCGGTCTTCAGTCACCGTCTTCATCTTCGACTCTTGATCGTCGTGATGATTATTCAGAATGGGTTAGACCCGGTCTTTCTGAATAACTCGCGTATTTGTAATTAAAATCAACCATACGCCACATTCCAACTCTGAACATTCTTTTTTAAATAAAAATATTATTTATATTAAAAGATTCTCATTAATTTTATCAAAGATAAAATAAATTAAATTTTTAATCTTTCTAAAAAGATTTATTAATATTCCAATTTTGATTTTTAATACAAGAATCATTATTATTAATTTCAATAAACAAATCTTTTCTTAAATTGGGTTAAAGAACTCGTGTCATTTAAAACACAGTTCACGATAAACCCAAAACCAATTTCCAAAATATGGAATTTCTACAGAAACCAAATCAACAAATAGTCGTTATAAATTTCTGTATCTTTTAAATTTATAAAATAGATTTACAAATTTCAAATAGTAATTTCAGTGTAAATTGGATTAAAGGATAAATGTTATTTAAAACATCGTCCACTACAAATCCAATCTACATATCAATCACCAAACATAAAGGCTAAGATCTAATAATCTTAAATAAAAGGTTTACCCTAAAGATATTAATTCATTACTATTTAAAAAAAACATATTTTAAAATAATCAATAAAATATTCTATATATAAAAGATTCTGAATGTAAAATATTCTTTATAATACAAAATCTTTTATTTTACAAAAATCCTTTTATTGTATAAAAATTCTTTATTAAAAAAAAGTAATTCTGCATTGGAATGCGACTCAACCATGTACCATATAATTTGGGTCATATGGGTTTCATACATTTCATGTATAGGGTAATAACAGGAAATAATCCTCAATCCATCCATTAACAACCAGAGTGACAATGTCAACTGTGTGAGCATTAAAATGAAACAATAACGCTCATCGCAGCCTGTCGATCAATCGATAGACATATAATTAAACATTGGGATTTGTGTCAGTCAAGTATCGTCCCGATACCCGTGTGGGGTTTTCAGCCAACAACAGTTCATATAAATAAATAAAGAATTGGTTAATAGGTTTAACCAATTTCAATTTCACTCAACATGTCACTTATAGCGAGTAAAATATATTTTACTCGTATGACTTCCCTATGTACTTCTAAAGTCACATAAACAGTAATTTATTTATATAGCTTTATTGCGGATGACAAATGGAATATAAATTCCATTATTCTTTATTTGTATGAAGTTTCTTAACAATACTTTTCAGTGTATATTTTGACCAACAATACAATTGTATATTAGAATATAAATTCTAATGCAAGTTTTGCAAATAAAAATTGGATTCTTTATTTGCGTATAAATTCTACTGTATATTATGCAAATAAAAGTGATTATTATATTTTCACATTATTTCTGTTTCCTACAAAGATGAGTGAAAGTGATATACTCATTTTGTTAACAATTCTATTTCAACAAATACAATGTAAATAAAAGTGTATTTCTAATCTTGTACTTTTATTTAACAAAACAATGGTAAGTAAAATGTCTTTTTACCCTTATACTTTTATTTAACAAAACAATGACAAATAAAAGTATAATTTTCTTTCTATGCTTTATTTGCATCTAAAAATGCAAATAAGAAATATAACTCTCTTTTTACTTTTTATTTACAATAGAAAATGTAAATAAAATGGTTCACACAATTTTGTTCTTTTCTTTACAATAGAAAATGTAAATAAAAGGATTCACATTATTTTGTTCTTTTTCATTTACAATAGAAAATGTAAATAAAAGAATTCACATTATTTTGTTCTTTTTCATTTTCAATAGGAAATGTAAATATGTGTATTTCTAAATTCCATTCTTCTTATTTACATAAGAAAATGTAAATAATTGTAATTTCAAATTCCATTCTTTTTACTTACATAAGAAAATGTAAATAATATATTTCTAAATTTTATTCTTTTTATTTACATAAGAGAATGTAAATAATATATATTTCTAAATTTTATTCTTTTCATTTACATAAAAGAATGTAAATAATTGCATTTTCAAATTCTATTCTTTTTACTTACATAAGAAAATGTAAATAAATATATTTCTAATGTTTTATTTGTTTTTGAAAACACAAATAAAAAGACTGTTTCATTTTTCTATGTTATACCCGCATTGTGAAATGCGACTAAAAGAACAAATTTTATTTTCAATGAATATTTGCATTTGTGAATGCAAATAAAAGGACGAATTTTATTCTCAATATTCATTTGCACTGGTGAATGCAAATAAAAGAACAAATTTTATTTATAAAATATATTTGCAGATAAAAATGTAACTTCTGAAAATAATTTCTTATTTACATTTAAAATGTAAACAAAATTGTGATTTCTAAAACATGTATTTTATTTACATAAAAACATAAACAAAAATTTAATTTTTAAAAATGTACTTTTATTTACATATAAAATGTAGACCAAAATATGATTCTTAATCTTTGATTACATTAAAAATGTACTCCTTTTCTATTCATTCTTTTATTATAAATAAACATAAATTTTTATTCTTTATTCATTCTTTCATCACATATAAATGTAATCTTTTCTATTTATTACAATGAATAAAATTTCAATAAAAATGTAATCTTATGAACTTTTCATTGCAACAAAATAAAAAATAAAAATATAGTCTTTTTATTTTCATCTTTACAGTGAAATCAACATCTCATTAAAAATGTCATCTTTAATGCAACATCTTTCTATTGAAAACGATGAACACATAAAAATATAATCTTTTACGTTGCTTCTTTTTATTGAAATCACTATTACCTTACAAATGAAATTCTTTATGTTACTTCTTTAATCAAAAACAATACTTCATTAAAAATGAGATTTTTAATGTTACAGCCTTTATTGAAATCAAAGTGACAAATAGTATGTCATTTTATTGAAATCACTATTATTCAAAACAATAGACAGTAAAAAATCTAATCTTTAATTTCAATCCTAATATGACAAAAAAAAATGTAATCTTTTAATTTCATTCTTTGTAATGAAACAATTTCATATTGAAAATATATGCTTTTTAATTTACTCTTCTTAATGTAACAAATTTATATTAAGAATATATTATTCTTAATTCATTCCTTTTAATTTAAACAAATAGAGAATGTATTTTATTCATTGTTCAAATTCTATTGTAAATAAACAAATAAAAATAATATTTTATTTGTCGTTCTAATTCTATTGTTGAATCAATAAATAAAAATAATATTTAATTTATACAAAATAAATTTCAACATCTAGATCTGAATAAATACGATTAAATCTGAAATAACTATGTTTTAAATCTAATTTTAGATCTAATTCTCTAACTGAAAATAAATTTAATAATATCTGGAATTTCAATGCGAATCTAACACATCGTACACAACAAATCATATCACAAGCACAATCAATAATTCATACAACATAGAATATTTCAGAATTGAATAAATATAATAATACAATTATTTTAACGCGAGAAAACAATTTATAATTAATTAAATAATCAAAATTAGAATTCTCACCTAGATTTTTGCTGAAAATTTGACTGCCTCCGTTTCAGTTGCGGTCTCCGCCATCGCGAAGCTCTTAATTTTGTGATTCCAACGCAATTTACGGTTTGTCAATCGGCTCTCGTATGAAGAAGTTATGGATTTTTAAAGATCGGACAAATTAAATATTAAATGAATAAAATAATAAAAAAAAATCGGGACCTTTCTTCCTCCTTGTACGTGTTTTCCAGTAATCGCTGAAACCCATCCACCGTCGTTCTCTCTCTCCTCGCGCCACCTGGCTTCGAGCCACATTTCACCGATCCGAGACCACTACCCGAACCACCTACCTCGCCTCCATCCTCGCCCATACCCACGGCCATCTCGGTGGGACCCATGCTCCAGAAATTGAGCCCGAACGCAGCGGCTTTTGCCTCAAAATTCGTAAAATCCGTGAACCAAAACCCGATCTTGACCGTATAGATTTGTAGCTCTCTGAATTCTCTTCGATTTGGTAGGTCATATGTCAATTTTCGTCGAGCGGATCAAAAGATATTAAGGTTTGAAAATAGGAGGTTTCTGGCCATTGGTTTAAGGTGGCGGCTGGCCATTAGGGTTAGTGTAATAACCCGGAAAATGCGAGCCAGTTTGAAATTTTTATTTTGGCAATTTTAGCAAATTTTGATTATTTAAAATGAATTATTTTAAATAATATCGACGAAAAATTTATTTTGAATATAATTCGATCGTATATATTTATACGCGTCGTCGCTAGAATATAAATAATTATTTATAATTATAAAAGGAATTGAAAATGGCGCGGTAGTTCGATAATTCGATTTCAAACTTCAATTGAACGTACCGGGTGCAAAACAATCCGGATTTTAGTGAAACCAAAAACATTAGGATCTAATTGATAATATCTTTCCAACGAATCCGAAAAATCAAAATTTCATAGCGGGAATCAAAATATATGTCCAATTGAAAATTCTGGATAGTCGCTATGGAATTCAGGCTCTTAAAAATAGACATTTTGCAAACGACCTCGGATTTCGACGAAACCACTTTTGTTGGGTCCGAATTGTCAAATTATTGCTAGGTTTCAAATTTCATAATTTTTCGAATCAATATGTGAGCGTGGCAAAGGAAAACGCGTTTGACCGGTTTCACTTGATTTTAATCGACTGAAAAATGGCCATTTTTCCAACGGTCTCAGAATTCGATGAAATTAGTTTTGTTAGGACCGTATCCTCAATACGAAGCTAGAAAATATTTTTTGGGAATTTTTCGAGTTAGTATGTGACCCCGGTAATTTGAAATGTACGTTTAAAATTCAATATAGTGATTTAAATGTAAATTTAACGGAAACTGATTCAAACGATCGAATCAACCTACGAAACATATCCCATTGTGTTCGGAATGGGGGTGAAACGCTATGGACAACAGGCGGTGGACCTCGTTTAGAGGTCGTATGTAAAAGTCAACTTTTTGCAATTAAAATAAAATAAATTTAAAAATTAAATTACCTCTCTCCCTTCTCCCCCTTTTACTCTGCCCCCCCCCGTTTATTTTCTTTTCTCAAAATAAAAAAAAAATGAATCGGAATCGAGCCGCCGCCCCCCCCCCCCACAGCGGCGCCGACCTCGCGACGCCCCCTCCAGCCAGAGGCGGCGCGAAGGACCCCCCCTCCAGCCTCCTTGCTCCCCTCTCCTCTTCAATCGAGCCGCAAACCCCAAACCCGCACCCTCTCCGCCCTCTTCCTCACCCATTTCCACCGCCTCCAGCGCCATCTCCAGCGTCCAAGCCCCGTCGCGCCCCGACAGTCCACCACCACCCCCTCTTCGTTGGAAAAAACGTTGTGAGTATTTTATTTAAATTTAAAAACTTTGTTTTCTTTGTTTTATTTTTGATTAGTTAAAGTAATTAATCATTGGAAGTAAAAATACGATTTTTGAAAGAGAAAAGGGCGGATTTTGATTAGGATAAAATTTTGATTTTTAATGAAGGATAAAAATATAATTTTTATATTTGTAGAAGGTTAAAGATATGATTTTTATATTTTTAAAGTATAAAAAATATAGTCTTTACTATATAGCGACTATAAAAATATGATTTTTGTTTATGTAGAGAATTAGAAATATAATTTTTACAAGATAGGAATATTAAAAATATCATCTTTATATAGGTAGCTAAATAAAGATATGATTTTTATAGTGATGAAAGTGAAAAGACGATATTTTTAAAAGTGAAAAGACGATATTTTTAAATGTGAAAAGGCGAAATTTTTAGATAAAAAAATGCGAAATCTATATTTTTGAAATGGAATTTTATCTATATGATAACGTAGTAAAAATTTGATTTTGATATATTGAATAACGAAGTAAAAATTCAATTTTTAAAGGTATGAAGCAATTATAAAAAGATAAGAATACGATCTTTACTTATATAAAAATACGATCTTTAACTAGATAAAAATTCGATTTTTATATATTGAATAGCATAGTAAAAAATTCAATTTTTACATATGTAGAGAATACGGGCAACGAAAGTGAAGAAAGGCGAGAGCGATGAAGATAAATTCAAAAGAAGAGTCGTGGAATTTGGATAACTATCGGTGAGAATTTCTCACTCTTCAATTTCTTTTCTAGTTAAATATATATACTAAGATGCAGACGGTGCTTAGTAGCACCCGACACAATCGTCCACAGACCATGGACTTGTTTGTTTGGTTGCATAAATTAATTTGATGACTTGATTTGAATTGGTTGTTTGGTGAATTTGATTGATCGTGAATGGCGTGGGCCTTCACTAGACCGGGGGTAAGGCTAGGCCTTGTCCCGTTTCTAGTATCGTGCCGTTATGCCGCCGAAATTTTCTAAAATAAGTTAGATAAATAAAAATATCATTTTATTTAAATAATGAACTGAATAGAAATTCATATGCTGGAATAAAATGTTTTATCGTTAAAAATATAATTTTTAACGTGAATGTAAATAAATAAATATTCATTTACAAGCCGGACGGTTTGTTTATGTACACACCTATTTGAAAGACATTGATTGGGACGATAAATTTTACACATCGCCCAACTGCACAAATAAAATCTATGTTTGATTGTTTGGAACCCTACACGGGTGTTGGGATGAAATTTGAAGTTCACTCATCCTGATTGATTAGATATGTCGATCGATTGATTGACAGGCTGTTATAAGCGTTAGATATCTATATTTGATGCTTATACAGTGTAGTGCACTTTGGTTGATGGTTGATTATTTTTCAATGCTATTATATACATGTGTTGTATGAAAATCCATATAATTAATTTTATATGGTGATTGATTGGGCCTCATTCCAATTTAGAAAATAAAGAATATTATAACATAAAAGTTCATGTGTTGACTGTACTCATTCGTCGAGATTAGTCATGTGTTGAACGAAATATTTTAATAATAAAATTTGCATCTTTATCAATATAAAATAAAGGTTCATGTGTTGACTGTACTCATCCGTTGAGATTAGTCATGTGTTGAATGAAATAATTTAACAAAAATTGTCACACGTGGACAGTACTCATTCGTTGAGATTAGTCGTGTGTTGACAAAAATAAATATTCATTTGTTGAATAGAATATTTGAAAATAGAAATATATGAAGCCGTGTTGGTTAGATTGACGCCATTTTGACGTGAACGATATTTATATCGATTTTATTCATTTCGAAATGAATTGAATTGAAAACCATTTCGAAATAAATTGAATTGAAAACGATTTCGAAATGAATTGAATTGAAAACGATTTCGAAATGAATTGAATTGAAAACGATTTCGAAATGAATTGAATTGAAATTGAATTGAATTCAAATTGAATTGAAATTTGAATTGAATAGAAATGAATTTTAAAACGAATTTATAAAGAAGAATTCAATTTTGCTTTGGATTGAAATGGAAGTTGAAATTGTTTTTGAAACGAATTTAAAACTATTTATATAATTCGTTTTAAATAGAAATCGACGAAATATATATTATATATATTATATATAATATAATGGCCTGAATAGAACGCGCCGCGGCAGTGCGTGAATTTCGACCATTTATTTCAAATGGACATTACGGGAGATCCGACCGTCGGATTCTCCTAAAACCGGAACCGTTGGGTTCGTATCGAAAAGATTTTTCTAACGAATATTAGAAATTAGAAATCTAACGGTTGGATTTGGAATTATGTCCAAATCAAATTTGAAAAAGGTCGCTGTAAGTGCAGTTCGATGGCCGTTGATGGAAATCGACTGTACAGGCCTTGATAAAATTATTAAAAATAGTAATAATTTGTGTAAAATCATAAGAAATGATTTAGAAAGAATTGGGATGAAAAACTCCATGTTTGAAAAGATAAAAATAGATTTTTATCGAAATGAACTAGTTTTGCACTAGAATTATAATTCTATTTATTTTTAAATAAATAAATTGAATTTAAAAAAGGTTTTAAAAATAACCAGAATATCCAATGATTGCATTGGAGTGGATTTGAATCGAAATTGTCTTCGGAATATTTCGATGTTGGAATTCGTGATTATACAGGTGTTGTTATGGAAATTTGAAAGATATATATTTATATCGTTATTTCCAATACGACATTTGTTAGTCGTAGAATTTGATATTGAATATAAGCCGATATATTTTCTATTCAGAGCCTTGTATTGAATATCGAATGTGATATGGGTTTGTCGTGAATGGTGTCTTCACTAACACTGTTCTTGAACCCAGTTGAGAAAGGATTAAATCTTTTTATTTAGATTTAATGAAGTGTACCAATTAAACAATATTTAATTGGAATTGAATTGATATTGATTCTTGGGTTTATCGTGAATGGTGTTTTAAATAACACTCATTCTTTAACCCGATAATTAATGGAAATGTGATTTTGGGTTTATCGTGAACCGTGTTTTAAATGACACTGATTCTTTAACCCAGTCACAGATTAAAACTAAGTGGAGTTTTAATGAATCTTTAATTAGATTGAAAGGATCGAGAATGGAGTATCACCAGTTTTACTCCAGGCGATAATTAAATCTTTAATTAGATTTGAACGTGAAATGGTAATTGAATTTACCGATAACACCGTAGTGTTAGATATGAAGTACTAACCAGTTTTACTTCATGGGATGAATAGGTTGGGATTGGGAAATTAAAACAAATGATTACTTCGGTAAGGTTCGCTAATCCCGACTAGTTTTGAATTGATATTCAAAAATAGATTTAAGAATAAATTCAAGGAATTTATCTTGGATAAAATTAATGGGAACCTTTCCCTATGAATGTGAAATTTAGAAACTAATTGTCGGTTAGCCAAGCAGAAGGGTTTTCTGGATATTGATCTGATGTTGGTTTCGGCCTTCGGGGTTAATATTTGGGGAATTATTCTCTTGATTAATTTACGGTTAGTGACTAATGAATTGGAATGAGGCGTATGTTGTGTTTGTGTAACACTTATTTAAAATATACGCGAGTTATTCGGAAAGACCGGGTTTATCCCATTCTGAATAACTGATACGACGATAAGTCGAAGATGAAGACGGTGGTCGAAGACCGGAAGTCTTCACGTCGTTTGGGTGATTACTGATGATCTTGATTGGGATGTACACCCAAGAAGATGGAAACAGTTGGTGATCGTCCAGACGTACTTGGAGATCGAAGGATATGCGGGGTACTAGGTGCCTCCGGTTTCGTTCAGACCCAGAACGGACTTGTAAATGGACTGTTTGTCTGACATTGGAATTTAGTCCGTGTGATTGATCTCTATTAAATATATATCTGTTTGGCGACGGAGAATTTATTCTCTTGCTTAACGCCCTTCTCTGAGATGTACGAGCTCAGGGGTTATATATTGATGGATATCAAACGCATGGAGTGAATTTCCTGTGTGGCATGCCTAAGTGGCAAATGATCAAGGCTTCTGTTGAAAAGCAAAGTCTTGAGGTGATGATCAAAGCACAGCCTGTGTGGCACAGCTTTGTGTAACGTTTGTTTCGCGAGTTTCACACCCGGTATGAACCAAAAACGGGAGAGGACGTCAGGGAGGGCATGCGTTTCTTTCTAGCTAGAAGTGGCGTCAGTGGTTTTACACGCCCTAACGAGTTTGACTTATGTGGTTGTTGCTGTTGCGAGGCGCCTCGGTTTGATCGGACGATCCGGGTCCGATGGAGTCATTCGTTGGCTCATTTACGCCCCAAGGGCGGGGGAATGCATGTTCAGGCATTTTAATCCACATCGGTGGACCGGCCCTGAGGATCCAAGGGCCCACCTGTGTCTGGGTCCTGAGACACGGGCTAGAGCGTCTCGAATCGGTTGAGGACTATCTTTTGCCTCGGTTCATAGATGGAAACCCAATTTCCAAATACGAGACATTTGCGGTTTTATTTGTAGAGCCTAGTATGGCGACATGATATATGGTACCCATGCCGCCTATGATTGATACTTATGATTTGAAGTTGTTTTATACACTATACACTTATAATAGTATCAAATGAGTTGTTTTAAACGTATCAAGCATTCTTTGGCTGTTATAAGGGAAAACCCTATCCCCCGGCTTGCGTTGCATTGTGTGATAGGACCTGGGTCTTATAACAGCTTCATTTTTCTTTATTTAGCATTGCGCTGTTTGTTTTATGCACTGGTATTCTTGGGAGGAAACCCGTTCTGCGTTAGCGGCGTGGTCCCTTGATTTACCTAACTTTAAAACTAAAGATTAACTGTTTTAGTTCTCACACCAGTCCCATGACTGAACTAGAGTTTATTGTTTTAACCTAAACTCTAGGTGCCCTTATTTTGACACGGGCAACTAGTAGTTTTGGTTTTGCAGATTTATATTCACAGGATCCTGGTTTACAGCTGGAACGATATCCGGAAAGCTTTGTATCCGTATATCTCCTTCTAGTTGTGTATTGTATTATTTTCCGCTGCTATGTAATTTATTGTAATCTCTGATATTTCTATGTAATATTTATTCATTTATACTCTGTATATTCTTGTATTCTGGTGCATTGTTGTAATATACAATGAAATGTTCTTCCGTCTTTGTTCTGTTGTGGCTTGTTCTCGAACTATCCGACACTTTCCTTTACGGGGAAGTTACGGGTTTTCACAGTTAGGGCCGATTTTTTTTATTTATTTAATATTAAATCTCGAATTTCGTGCTTAAAAGGTGAAATTTCGGACTTTCTCGGATTTGGGCCTGCTTACTGTCGATCTTAACGTTTTGAGGCCTTCTGAACGCGATGGGCTATGTCCCAAGGTCCAATTCCGAAATATACAGCAGTTTTTTTCGGTTTTACTTGAAAATACAATATTAAATTGGGTGCGTTTTTTACAGGTCCCTATTAAGTTTCAAAATATAAAAAAAAACCCGGTGATAAACATAATATAGAATACATCCCTATTTTTGAACTTCCGCTAAAAAAATTCCAGATCTACCCTTATACACCTAAAAAACTATCCAACAACTGTTTTTCCTCATTTACTCAGTCAATCGCTCCTATTATCTCGCCCATAAACCTAAATCAACAATTCTGGAAAACAGTCGTTCAATCCAATAGCAATTTTTTTATTACTTTTTTTTTTATTTTTACGAAAAACTAGACAACTATATAAAAAAATATTACATAAAATGATTTTTTTATTACTTTTTTTTTATTTTTTACAAAAAACTAGACAATTATATACATATATTACGTAAAATTGCATACATTTATGCAACTAAGTGTAATAATTGCATGCATATATTCATATTATGCAGAAAATAAATTATTAGTTTTGTGTAGCTAAGTGAAATAATTGCATACATATACAGAACTGTACTGCGTAATTGCTGGAACAAAAAAAATGACAAAAAAGTAAAAACATATAATTATAACAAGATGCTTATATATATATATGCAAATAACAGAAACGTGTGCATACTTACATGAAAATTTTCATAACATTTACATGTACTACATCAAAAAATAAGTACAGACCACATTTACATGTACTACATCAAAAATTTCAAAACAATTACAAAGCAGAGATGACGGTCTTTTGAAGAACAAATAATTTTGTTAAGACTCAGCTTATTGCGCAAACCACATCTAGTAGTCTCTGTAGAAACACATGCAGATTTCAATCATTTGGAAAAGGATGGACGACCAATCTTCAACAACACGATAACACCAATATCTGCCGGAACACTGTTATATAAAAAAAGAAAATCAACATTAGTAGGCTTAATGTGCAGTAACCTAAATTAAAAAAAAATTGCTTCAGAATAATATAAATACATGCATACAATTCATCAAAATAACAATAATTTCTGAATATTTATATGCAAGTATTCCAGATATATGCATAGAAATATGAATATATTTGTAAAATAATATGTTTTTCGGTTTGTTTGATAAAAAATTGCATACATATATGCATATATTAAAAATAGCTGCATATTTGGCCGCAACTTTTTATCAGAAGTTCAGCAAAAATCAGATATTTTCCTACATCTTACACAATAATTTCTAAATATTTATATGCAAGTATTCCAGATATATGCATAGAAATATGAATATATTTGTAAAATAATATGTTCTTCTGTTTGTTGGATAAAAAAATGCATACATATATGCAAATATTAAGAATAGCTGCATATATGTCCGCAACTTTTCATCATCTTACAGATCGCGATTTTGAATATTTTTCTGTTTGCATTTTCATCAAAAATTGCATACATATATGCATATATTTAAGAATAGCTCCATAATTGTCCGCAACTTTTTAACAGAAAATTCAGCAAGAATCAACCATGTTGCAAAAGAAAACATTAAAACTGTATACACTCTCAATTAAAACACACATTACAAATTGTCATTCCAGGGAGTTGTCGAACGAGTTTTACAGATAGAAAATATAAATATAGTGACATATAAATAAAATTAAAACATAGTCAAATGATTGAATTACTAGCCGCCCAAAAATACTAGAAGAATACCTTTCGCAGAAATCACTTCGTTGTCGCGCCCGTCTGCCTGGATTGCTAATCTCTCCTTCTATGCAAATTGAAATCCAAATCGCTTGACCGGATTCAATGCGATGCCTGCCAGAATCACTGGAATCGCTGCTGACTCTTTGCTAGAACCAAAAATTGAACGCGATAACAATTTTGGGGATTAAGGGGTTTCGGTTGAAGTAGGAAGCAGCCACCGATTAGAGGCCATCAATTTCGTTGGAGCCGCTGTTTGCGAACAAATTATACAATTGTAAACAACTGTAAAATTCGTTCGTCTTTCCTAAACAACAAGGATCGTTGTAGAGGGTGTCGAACTCTGGGACCAAATTATTTTATTAATAAATCCAATCAAGTTATCCCTAACTTTTGATTGGTTGAAAACAAAGAAAATAGCAGAAATTAAATAAAAGAGAGTTTTAACAATAAGTGAAAGCAATTAGGGGATAATGACATAGATCAGATTCATAATCATCAATAGCCAAAAGATTAACCAGATCTAATACATGTTTCTATCACAAACATGAATCAACGATAATAGGTTTTTAGAAACAAATATGTAAATAACGACAAGCATAGCCTATGCAGGAGCTTAGCTCTACAACCATAGACTATCAGGACAGATTTACTAATTAATTTCTAAAAACCCTAAAATTAGATCTAGATCTGATAAACGTTAGATCGAACACGAATATACCCTGTGAAGGAGCATAGCTCTTAAACGACACAGGATATTAAGGTTCAGATCAAACCATTAGTTCAGCTCTAGATCTATATACATGAATTCCTCATCCTTTGGCTATGTGATTCATATTAAATCATACTATCAGCGTCATCACCCCCTAATCAAAGGGGATTAGCTAGACATAGCTAAAGAAGAAGAGAAAAAGAAAATAAATAACATGAACATAAATAAAATAAACAAAAAGTAAAAAGAAAGGGAGAGAATAATTTTATTCCAAGAAGAGAATTACAGAATAAAACCTAATGTGTTCTTACAAGACTAAGATACAATGTATTTATAGCTGATATGACAAAGGCTAGCTAGCTAATTACATAATGTGGGACTAAAGAAATAACCCAAATAACACATAAGCCAGTGTGAACGCAGCTTGAGAGTGAGTGGTCTAGCAAATAGGCTAGTGTGAACGCAACATGAGTAAGAGGCCTTCCAAATGAGCTAATGTGAATGCAGTTTGAGTCTTTATTGAGCCAAATCTTCTTAACTGAAATATAATTGCAACCGTTCTTCAAGCTTTAGACTCTTCAAGCTTTAGCAATTTTAAACTTCACTCTTTTTAAGCAAATTCTTCATGCTTTATCCATCAAATGCTCTAAACTATGCTTCTTGTCAACAATCTGAAAATACAGCTATAAATACAAAGTATCAATTATTTTAAAGGGAAAATAAGATAAATAAGCGGATAAAATATACACATTTACGTGTATATCAAATACCCCCACACTTATCTTTTTATTCGTCCTCGAATAAACTAAACTAAGATATGTCACATTTTCGTAGGAAACACGATTGCATTTAGCGTATGCAACAAGCCGTTAAACCTCTGGGTGTCCCCAGTAGGACGAGTGTTGTCTCGTGAGGGTTTTCCGCGGATACTACCCACAAAATCCAAAGCGTCTTATGTACGCGGATTAATCAAACAATATATTTAAGGTCTTTCACATTCCAAGGATTTCACCTAACTTCAATAATAACGGTTTAGCCCCAAATTGTCCATTCCATAATTAGTGCAAAAATAAACAAAAATTTTCAAGCTGAATCGTAATTCCTTGATAACACTGTAATTGTCTTGAAGGTTAAGAGCGCGGTGTCAACCAAAGTTCTACACATCGACAATGTGCACCCAATCATTTATTCAACCTTTTTTTTTTGAATAATTTTGCACCAGTGTAACTGTAATGTATTGGATATGAGTTATGCATAGATGAAGGAAAATTTTTAAGTTCTAAAAATATTCTAGATAAGAGGGCAAGTGTATTAGTTGAATTTCAAGCTACAAAAGATAAAGTAATACTAAGGCACATATGGACATTTTGTTTCCTTTCATCTCCTCAACAACAATCCTCGCTTCTAAGTACGGTATGATGGATGTGGATGGAATGGAAATGGATGCTTCATAGTCACGAACGATGAAGACTATTTTATTCAGAGAGACTCTCTCTTTATTTCTTTCTTCTTTTTTTTTTCCTTTTTTTCTATTTTTTTTTTCTTCTTCTTTTTTTTTTCCTTTTTCTTTTTTTTTCTTTTGCATGATGAATGATGAATGGAGATGGAATGATGACGTACATGATTTCATTTGATTCCTCCTCTACTACCAACACTTCATGAAAGGAAAGTTTTGTACCCTAGTTACTCTACTTCTATAACCTTAATTCAACACACAAGTCTGGATTGATGTTATACAAAAAACTAAAAGGAATGATAAATAAAGTTTTGTAAGATAGATAACCCATATAAAATAAGATGTGGTATATGGTTATCCTACCTTAAAACAAGTACGGAGTGGGTGGTGTAATATTGGTATAAAAAGTGACGTTTTTGACCTTTAAACAAAGGTTCTTGAGTATGCCAATATAAGATAAACTTGTCGACACATGGATGTAAATCGACTAAAACTTGGGTTTGAATAATGTGGGGTATCGAAGAAGAACGCTACAATGAGTCATTTCTCCTTAATTGGGCCAAGTGGATTTTAGAACTTACGATTTTGAAAATTTGAGTGGAAAAGAAAATATTATGCATGAAAACGAACTCAGAAATTCCAACATATGTAGGTGCAAAATCATTTTATTTCTTGATTTTTTTTTTGATTATTTTTACTTGCACATTCTAACACGTATAACAAGGGTTGACACGCTTACTCCAGAACACGACTAACGTCTGCACAGTCTCAAGCTAGCATCTTAAAAAGACACATTACAATTCAATGAATAAACAATGTTCATTCCCATCACCCAAAAATTCAACTTATCAAACAAGAACCAAGGTGTTATTTATGAATTTAAGTTAACCCTTGTTCAGTGAATGACCTAGCTTATAAAATTTGATTGCTGATGTAATGTAAATTCCCCCCACACTTGAGTGTGACTGTGCCCTCACAGTCTTAATCAGACATATCTTAGTGAAAGGGAAATAAAAATAAGAGGGACAGCACGGCTTACCAGATGTGTGTGCAGAAAATACGCAGTCATCAAATAGATGAACCGGTCCACAATGGACCAATGGATCAGCCTCATTAAGATTATGAGACACAGCTGAAGCACAGAAAACCAAATCATAAAGAATTTTATATCATGTTCCAGATTTAGAAAAACAAATTTTGTTTTTTCAAAAGTTTGAGTTGCTAATTTTAAAATTTTGAGCTTACAATTGATCCTAAAATCGAATTGAATTTCTGTAGCAACTAAAGAGAGATCATCGAGCTGGGGTTCAGTAAAAGTTTCAAAAACAAAATTTGATTTGTTCAGATGATGTATAAATGAGAGATGTGGGCATCACTCTCACCCCCACACTTGTTCTGAGAAATATTGTTCGGTTTTGCTTTGATATTTGAAATTTTGTTAACTAAAGGTTCATTCGTAGACCTAAAGTTTAAACCAAACAAATGAATTTTCAGTAAATTTCGAAATCGTGTTTTCTCAAAAACAGTGTTATTCCAAAAGGAGTTCATATACTGCAGAAATTTATCAGTGAAAAACAAGTGATCATAGTGAGGTTCAGTTGAAACGATTAAATCGCAAGGAGTTTCAACAGTTTTAGAAAAGTCGTCATCATGTTTGAGATCACATTCAACAGTCCCATTGTTTTCAACCTCAAGAATTTCAAAGTTTTCAAATGTTTCATTTTCAATTTCAGACCTAACAACATCATCGTCAATCAGTTTAAGAAGTTTTCGCTCATCAAAATCGTCCTCACATAAACAGTTGTTAACAACTTTATCATTTTTGTCATATTGATAATCTAAATTTCTAAATTTTCAAAATTTTCATAATTTGAGAGAGGAAGATCAAATAGAAGATTGACGTCTTTGTTTTCAAAAGAATTTAAATTCAAATCAATCACAGAGCTTTCAACAACTTCATTGAGATTTTCATCGATTTCAAAAGTTGTCAGTTGAAAATCATTAATTCTGGGAAAAGGTGGATTATCGTTCGATTCATCACACATTTGGATTTTATTTTGTTTCTCACGAAACTTCAAGTAGTCGTTAATTTCATTCGTTTGCTCAACAAAATCAAATTTATAGTTATTTACACGGGAATTTTCAAGTTGAAATTGTTGAGAACAAAAGTTTTCACTAGCACCACAATTAAAATTATTCCCATTGCTAAAATCATTTGAAAAATGATTTACATTTCCATTTTGAATTTGAAATTCATTTTGGAATTCAAAACTGAATTGACAAGGGTTATAATCAAAATCTTCGGAATTTGAAGGTGAAATCGGATTTTGATTATTTCGAAAACTTTCACTTGAATTGTTGCACATGTATGAATTACACCATTCATTTATTTCTTGATTTTGTTGTATGCTCAATTCAAGTAAAGATTCAATACGTGTTTCAAGAGTTGAGGGTTGATCATCATTTTGAAAATTTGGTGGTGTACAATCAGGAGTATTTTGAAAATTTTGAAAAGTCGGTGGCATAAAATCCAAATTGTTTGTACAAAAGTTGTTATTAAAATATCCATATGAATTTGGTGTAAAATTATACGGATTATAGTGATTTTCACAGCTATCGTAAAATCCATTGGAAAAAGGGAATTGGGACATTTTCAAGAAGCTTCTAAAAAATTGTTAAAATTAACAAATTCGGATTATATGAATACAAGTCTGGGCCAGGTTCGGACAGGGATTATCAGTGTGCCACGAATCACCGTAGAAACACAACTGAAGGTTTAAGAACCTGTTTGAGTTCAAGACTCTACCGTTCCTTAGACACCTCAGAGAGTATCAATCCTAATTGTCAATTTAACGAATATTTTGTCCTATGAGCTTTTGGGGAATCCTCGGTTCGAATTCAAAAATATACTTTTCAATTAATCCCACGTTCGTTTTAAAATTTTAAACCACACATCAACAGGCAAAATATTCAGTCACAGAATGAACAGTCTCAGAACCGCCACAGAACAGGAAATTGCAGAATTTTTTTTTTTTTACAAGCAAGCCAATCTCCTGCAGAAGATTTTTACAAGCGATTTCTATATACTTTTCTTTACAGCAGCAATCCCTATAGAGTTAGAAAATACTCACTTTGATCGGCAGTCCGTCCAGTGCAGTTGAGTCGCGCTAGCGCGTTCACACCCCACTTGGTGTGCAACCGCTCGAACACTGAATAGTCCGCTTATATTTTGTTGTCGCCTCCTTTTTCTAATATCCACTGTACCTGCTTTCGATTTTTTTTTTATAAAAAAAATAGAAACAAATGAATAAAAATAAATCCTAACTTAAAGACGAGTGAACTAAAGACAAGCCCAATTTTCTTTTAAACAAACTACTCATCCCAATAGAAATTATACAAGAGGCCTCAATAAAATCCGAGCCCAGCCCTATATAAACAAAATTACCCAACCCTATCACAAAATCCACCGCCTCAGTCTCTCTCTCCTTTTTCTTTTCTTTCAGAAGATCAAAACCGAACAAAAATTCAAATCGGTTTGAAATCGGAAAAGTGGTTCTTCGAATCTGACAAGTTGGTGAGGCTATTCGAATCGGTTAGGGGGGAGCTGGCAGCTCGCGTTTGGTGAATTGGGGGATTCGGACTTCGGGGGTTTCGATTTCTGGTCGGTTTGCCGGTCTTGGGGGGAAGGCGAATAAAGGTTGAGGTGGGTGTAAATTGATTCTCGTTGGAATTTTGATTGCGTACGGGGTGGTCTGTATTGTGGTACGGAGCTATTGGTAGGAGCAGTGCGATTTTGTGGTAGGAAAGGTATCGTGGTGGTTGTGTGGTGCGTTTCAGGAAGTGGCGGATGTATTTGGTGGTGACTGTGTAGAGTTGAGGTAGACGGTCAGGATATTTGTGGAAGTTAGTTGAGGAATTGAATTTGTAGTGACAGGTTTGATGGAGTTTGAACTTTGAAGCAGTGGTGTTTGTAGGTGATGAATGGATAGTCAGAAGGATGTGGGTATTTGCTTGATTTTGTGGTCTGTGCAAGGGGATTTTGTGGTATGTTGGTTGTGGAGGCTTTGTGGCGTCGGATGTAGTGCTGAGTGTTTTGTAGGTGATTCAGGGAGTGCTGAGTGTTTTGTGGAGGCTTTGTGGCATCGGATGTAGTGGTGGTTGTTTGTAGAAGCAGTTTCGGTTTGCTGTGTGGAAGAGGAAGATTGCTTTGTGGTTGTCGCAGGTGTCAGTTGATGGTAGGACGTTGGATACGGGCTGTGATGGTCTAAGGAAGAACGTGGATGGTTACCAGTTGGTTGATATGAAGGGGAGATGGTGCTAATTGCAATATGTTGCTGGTGGCCTACGAATTTTCAGAACTGGTTTTTGGAGTTGACCTGATGTAGGGCGTTTGTGAGATGGGATGATGGTGAGGAAGATGGTATGTTGTGAGGGATGGGCAGAGAGTATGTAATGAGAGGAAGTTGTGAAATTTGTAAAGGTTTTTTTTATTATTATTATTTTGGAAAGGAATTGTAAAAGAAAAAAGGAAACAATTAAAAAAAAAGAAAATTGGAAGGAGATTTTTTTTAAAAAATTACAGAAACTTGGAAAAGAACAAATATGGTGTAGGGAAAAAAAATGAAAACAGGGAAAGAAATTGAAGAACTAGGTGGAAATTAGAAAGGCAATGAAAGGAAATAAATCAACCAAAATTGCAATTTTTTTCTCTTTTAATTAGCAGATCATGGTATAAATCAGCAATACCAAATCAAAGCTAATCTAGAGATTTTTTTCTATATATGAAAAGAAATCAAAAGACATAAAACAAAAAATATTTTTGTGCTTTTTTTTAATAATAAAATAGAAATAAACCTATAACTCGAAGGATTTAAAAAATAAAAATTATTTTGGTCCCCGGCAACGGCGCCAAAATTTGTTTGCGAACAAATTATACAATTGTAAACAACTGTAAAATTCGTTCGTCTTTCCTAAACAACAAGGATCGTTGCAGAGGGTGTCGAACTCTGGGACCAAATTATTTTATTAATAAATCCAATCAAGTTATCCCTAACTTTTGATTGGTTGAAAACAAAGAAAATAGCAGAAATTAAATAAAAGAGAGTTTTAACAATAAGTGAAAGCAATTAGGGGATAATGACATAGATCAGATTCATAATCATCAATAGCCAAAAGATTAACCAGATCTAATACATGTTTCTGTCACAAACATGAATCAACGATAATAGGTTTTTAGAAACAAATATGTAAATAACGACAAGCATAGCCTATGCAGGAGCTTAGCTCTACAACCATAGACTATTAGGACAGATTTACTAATTAATTTCTAAAAACCCTAAAATTAGATCTAGATCTGATAAACGTTAGATCGAACACGAATATACCCTGTAAAGGAGCATAGCTCTTAAACGACACAGGATATTAAGGTTCAGATCAAACCCTTGGTTCAGCTCTAGATCTATATACATGAATTCCTCATCCTTTGGCTATGTGATTCATATTAAATCATACTATCAGCGTCATCACCCCCTAATCAAAGGGGATTAGCTAGACATAGCTAAAGAAGAAGAGAAAAAGAAAATAAATAACATGAACATAAATAAAATAAACAAAAAGTAAAAAGAAAGGGAGAGAATAATTTTATTCCAAGAAGAGAATTACAGAATAAAACCTAATGTGTTCTTACAAGACTAAGATACAATGTATTTATAGCTGATATGACAAAGGCTAGCTAGCTAATTACATAATGTGGGACTAAAGAAATAACCCAAATAACACATAAGCCAGTGTGAACGTAGCTTGAGAGTGAGTGGTCTAGCAAATAGGCTAGTGTGAACGCAACATGAGTAAGAGGCCTTCCAAATGAGCTAATGTGAATGCAGTTTGAGTCTTTATTGAGCCAAATCTTCTTAACTGAAATATAATTGCAACCGTTCTTCAAGCTTTAAACTCTTCAAGCTTTAGCAATTTTAAACTTCACTCTTTTTAAGCAAATTCTTCATGCTTTATCCATCAAATGCTCTAAACTATGCTTCTTGTCAACAATCTGAAAATACAGCTATAAATACAAAGTATCAATTATTTTAAAGAGATATGAGATAAATAAGCGGATAAAATATACACATTTACGTGTATATCAGCCGCCGCCGCCATGAAGAACGAATTTTAGGTTTCTGGAAAAGAAAAAAAAAGTAAATACGTAATGAATAGATCCAACCTAGCTAAATACGGCGTGAATTAAGAAAAAGGGCACTTTTGTAAAAATACCAGCCGCTGTTTGAAATTAGGGATGTAATTTATATGTTTTGAAACAGGAGGATGTGAGCCTAATTAAGTTTTCTTTTAGGGATGTGTGCCTAATTTTCACTATTAAATTAATTATTTAATTTCTACCATACATTTAAATATGCCGGGGACACATACGACCCAAGAAAATTCTAAAAAAAATGTTTTTGGCTTTCTTATGATGAGACGGTTCTAACGAGTCTAATTTCGTTGAATTCTGAGACTATTTGAAAAATGGCCTTTTTCAAGTCGTTTAAAATTTACTGTAAATTGACAAAACAGAAATCTTTTTGCCATGACCACAAATTAATTCTAAAAATTATGAAAAATTAAACTTAATTATATTTTGACATTCCGGATCCAACAAAAGTGGTTTCGTCGAAAACCGAGGTCGTTTGAAAAATGACTATTTTTAAGGCCAATATATTTAATATTAAAAATACATTTTTAAACAAATAAATCCCGAAACTCAAAATATATAAGTGTTTACTGTTTTTCAATGCAGAAACGTCATTTTGAACTCAATGGAAGTGGTTTCGAGTTCAAATTCCTTCGTATGCAAAAAGTAGCATTTTGACCTTTATAAATTTCATAGTGACCTTTCTAGATTTTAATTTTGACATAACTTTTGATTCCCGTTATGAAATTTCGATTTTTTGGATTCGTTGGAAAGATATTTTTAAATAGATTCTAATATTTTTGGTTTCACTAAAATCCGTTAAATTTTGCATCCTGTATGGTCAGTCAAAGTTCAAGTTTGACTTTTCAAACTACCGCGTTAATTCTAACTCTTTTTATAATTAAAATTAAATTATTCACTCTATCTTCGATTTAAATCAATTTTGTGATCATTATTATTTAAAATAGATTATTTTATATTGTCAAAATTCATTAAAATTTTCTAAAATAAAAATTTTAAATTGGTTCTGATTTTGCGGGTTGTTACACAATTATACTTAATAAATCATTTGAAGTACTCCTACTTTACTTTCCGTTGTTTTATATATGTTTGTCTTGTAATATTTCTGTTCCAGTTCCCATAATGCTCCATTGAAGTTAAGGCATTCGCTTTGTGAGTGACCTTAACGGATATGGGGTGTTACAGCCAACCCCCCAAGCCTAGCCTCAGCGCAGTGAAGCAATATGGCTTGGTAACCAGTGTAGAACAGTGAATGAAGTGACAACTCAAAGGTCGTGAGTTCGTGGGTAATGGTTCCTCGAGAAGGTTGCTTGAGCTATGAAAAGTCATCAGGTTGGACGACTAGAGATGCGAAGGTCATGGGATTATCATTGTCGTAAGTTTTAGAAGGGTCAAAGCAGGGGTACGATAGAGGAATCTAAAAGACCAGTTGTAGGTCAAGTACCCTAGTTATCGTTGAAAGGCCTAGTTGTCAAGGTTGGACATGCATACGTATCATTGAAAGGCGTATGGAGTTTATGCTTGAACTGGGGTTACCATTAGCCCTTGACATATGGCTAGGTTGGTCGTCATACGATTAACGATGGTTTCGAAGTTGGATTGACGGTGATAGCCAGAGTCTGTCATGGTTGATTAGTTTCTTTGTTTGAATCGCCTCATGTAGATTGTCCAACGTCGAAGGAGATGTTCCTTGGGTGCTTGTCTGATATTAGTTTAGGCCTATGGGGCTTGTGCTTGAGAGATGTTGAGTTCGATTAGAATGGTTTACAAAAGATATATAACTTGGATGTCCTGACTGCTTTGCCATGATTGAATGAGTGTTCTAGTTTCCATGGATGTATGGTTGAAATGTTGTTGTAAAGGCTATCACTATCCGATGTGGGGAAGACGGGGTGGAGTTCTTCTCTGGTGTGGTGGGTAGATTAGTATGTTTATCTATCTATTCTCATATACTTTATTGATGATGCTTGTTAGCTTTTTATCGCTCACTAAGACTGTTGTCTGACTCAAGGTTTTATATTTCCCTCTTATTATCTTGGGTTCTTCATCCGTTTTTGGATGGGCAGACAAAGTGGCAGGTGACAGGTGATTGCTTACTGTGGACGATGTAGCTATTTAGAGACGAGCAGGAGGCTGGCGTACTATCTTTTTACTATATAGTATTTGGATTTCCGTTGTTTGTTATTCTCTGAGTGATGTAGTAAGACAATTTGTAAACAGTATTCATGAGTGTATGGATATTACTTTCTAGTTGTTACGAAAGTCTAGTGTTTTCTGCTTCACTACTACCGCCTGTTGTATATGTTTTATTATATTTTATCCTTGCGTCGTGAGTTACAACAGGATCCGATGATGTTTACCTACTTTGATGATCGTCCATAGCTGCCTGGCACACCTTTCAGCGCATTATTCTTCTTGTTTAGTGTAGGGTTTTGGGTCGTCGTCACAGTTGAAGTATGGAAGTGATGGTAAATAATGCATTCTCTTATATGAAACTTCTTTTCCTTTCTTTTTTTCTTGGTTTGTATCTTTCCTAATTACATATTCTTGCATTTTCTAAGGTGAGCGTCTTCTTTTCAATACAACATACTACCTTTTACACATGCATCTATCTTCTAGTATGATAGTCCAAAAACAGACAAGCTTTTTTACTTTATAATGATTATCGCACATCACATTATTGGGTAACATGTATCATTTTGTAGTTTGTGCAATTTTGTAAATATAGCTTCTATAAAATTGAATTTTGATTTCATAGTGATGTATTAGGCTGTTATAGATAAACCGATTTCGTTTTTACACCAATCCCATTATGGCTACTTATTAGAATCCAATAAATCATAAAAAAACAGCTCCCACGGTCAGTTCTTCTTCGACATTCTCATTTACATCGTCGCCTTGATCATTGGTAGGAAACTTTGATCGTGCTGCATCTAGCAGCATATTTTCTGTTGGATTCATCATAGCATTATCGTCCTATAACACTATGGATTAGGTGTAGGTTGAACAGGTTCCCCATGACAATCCCATAATTAATAATCCAACATAAAACCAAATTTATACAAATGCACTTCTGCTACATCTAGCTTCCAATGCTTTAGATGTTCGCACTTACAACACGGATAAGGAATGTCTACGTTATTTTGATTATTAGATCAGCAAATTTAATAAATTCATGTACACCATTATAGAAATATTATTTTATTGATCCTTTCATACCACTTCGGTATTCATACATCCAACTACGATCGAGAAAGTAATTAAACATATTTACTGATTTTCAAAAAATATGTTAGAAAATTCAATCAAACACTTCATATTAAAGTCTTGTAAAAGTTAATTCATAGCCCTTCACTATTGTAACAAATTCAAATAACAACTTTATTTTTTAATTAATATTTTACTTTGGTGGCCAATCATTTTTCTTTCCATTACAAACACAATAGCGTGATCACATATTATAGATCATTTCAAGTTAAACGTTTTAACAAAATTTCGGTAGCACTTCGCTTTATTTCTTGTATCGTACATAAATGCATGTACGTAGGGAACAAAAGGAAGTGCCATCGAAATATTGTGACTGATTTAAATTGAAATGATTTATAAAAATATGATTATGTTACTATGTTTGTAACTTATATAATAGTGGGACAAATCAAACAAATATTGTATTAGATGAATACCGATGTCCGTTTTGTGGTAAAACGTATACCCATATAATGGTTATATATAAGACTTATCAGGTAGGATCAAAAAATCTTTAAGGTGTTCACATAAATAAAACTAATTTTACAATTTCTATTTTAATAACTAAAAAATATTTTATAATATGTTAAATAATATTCGTTAAATAAAGTTTAAATTTTAAAACATACTTTAACTTTCAGTTCACTACAATGTATTCCAAAAGAATATTTTAGTGTTATGCTCAATTCAAAATTTTATAATTCATTCAAACATTTATATATTTTACTTAATAAATTTGAAATATTAACACGTTCTTTAAATTTTAACTAATTATGTCAAATTTTAAATTACAGGTTTTTTAAAATAAATTTAGAAGCTAGCACTTTTAATAAATTAAATTATATTTATTTTAAACTATGCTAACACATATAACTAACAAACGCTAAGTAATTAAAAGCTACTTCTTATGATTAACCATACTAGTCCAACATTTATGTTAATCAATATATACTATACATATTTTCGCCTAAACAACAACAAATAGTGTTTTAAAGTAAACCAATTATTCGTACAAACTTATCAATAAACACGCTAATCTATACACTAATTTTAAAATCACACAACCAATCAATAATTATACAATAACTAACACAATAGTATGACAATTAATACGAGATAATCATTGTTTTAGACCTCGTATTTAACTATTTTTACTCCTAGATAAACCTATAACAATATTATCATTATATTTATACCACATAACCATCAATTCCAAACCAATAAACAACCAATTTTCAAAACTATAAACATCATATTAAACCTAGAATAAGCCCTAATTAAGCATAAATCAGGGTTAGAAGACATACTAGCAAGATTTGAGAGCTGGAGGTGTGTGGTGAGGGCGGATAACCTGGAGCAAGGCAAAGTGATGGAGATTAGGCTTTTTGGAGGAAAAAACATGGATAGAAAGGAGGAAAAAACATGGATAGAAAGGAGGAAAAAAGAGTTTTATGTTGTTGCATGTATATACAGTTCTAGTAACAGTTTGCAGCGACCGCTTTTTTAGCTGTCGCTAGTCGTTGCAAGTTTCTGTGACAAACTCGAGCTGTTCTTATAGTGATATATATATACATACATACATACATATATATATAGAGAGAGAGAGTCAGTGCATGTCGACAAAGAGTAGTTTCTTTATTTTGGATCAACAAGAACAAAGAATTTTACACCCATCTTTGAAAGCACATAATATAGATTGAGTTATGAAACTACTTTGCTTCAATTTGTTTTTAGAAGCTAGGGAAAATTAAGTAACTAGCTTTCTTCAAAACGAAATAAACATGTATGTTTGTATGCATATATGTTCGTATATATGTATGTAAATAAATTACTTTTCTTTTGTATTAAAAATAAATTATAGTCATTCGGCTTTCTGTATACATGCCACAACATCATGGAACTTGCGCCTTAGCACATAGAGCCCAATCCTTCTTAAAAAAGTGTGAACTAGAGAATCAATGTTGTATATCTCTTTATAAAAAAATACGGACTTCGGTTCATCATTTCATACTTGGTTGACCTAGATGTAGTTTGTCTCGGGCTAGATCTAGAACTACCCTCAATGTTTTGTGTAGCCATAAATCATATTTAATCATTATTTGAGATTGGTTGACTTTGTATACTATTCCATTGTAATTGTAAATAAATAAACGATCTTATCGTAGATCCATTGTGCACTTGGTGGAACTTTTGCATTAGTTAATTAGATGGACGACCTATCTGCACATCTTTTAAGGTTATGTTTTACAATCCAGTTTGTCTATGGAATATGTTATCTAAGGACCCTGTTAGAAGTCACAACAAAAGCTAAAATGGTCGAAATAATGGTCATCTCTCTCTTGCTTTAACTGCGATATTTTTCTTCCTTATATTATCTGTTTTCGACATATTTCTTCTTGGGTTCGATGTTCATCTCAACAGTCATTCTCCATTGATTTCTATTAAGTTGTGTTTCATGTTTTATTGCGTCGTCGGTCCCCGATTTAGGCTTCGTAGCAATTAGATCTTTACCAAGGTTTCGCCCTGATTTGGGCTTGATTGTTCGAGCGCTGTGTGTTGATTTTGGGGTGTTGGCAACAATCTATGATTTATGTTCTTCATCGGTTCTTGTGCAAGTGGATTCTATTTCATTTTTCTGTACCTTACTTCATCATCGCTATGTTTTGGTGGAAGGTGTTTTCATGGATTTACAACCTTGCAAGTTTTTTTCTTCTTTTCCTGACTATGTTAGCTTTACTTGTCAGAATGTTGAGCTTACATGGAATCATTATCATGATCCTTTGGCTTATGAGTTGGTGACTGTTATGATGATTTGTGATTTGGAAATACCGGTGCCACCTATTCGGTGATTAGCTTAAGGCCAGCGTGTCGTTTGTTATGTCGAAAAGATTCCATAGGTAGCGATTTTAGAAGCCCAAGATCTCTCCTTCTTCTTCTCTAGAGCAGCCCTATATATTGCCCCCTTGCTCGAGCTTAGTTTCAGCACCTGTCGTCCTTAGCAAAGCCGTCCAATCCAGTTCTCTGCCTCCCTTACCCACATCCAATAGTTTCGCTCCTCTTTTGTTGGAAGTTAAGGAGGAAGGTTATGTTCCTTCGTCGGGTACAGTTTCTAACTGTTATTATCTAACATTTAGGTCATGGATTCAAGGAAAAGCTTTTCAATGATTAGTGGACACCACTCGTGCATCATGTGGTGATTTGAGGGTCGTTCTTCTAAATCACTTGTAGCTAGATGTTTTCCATCTTTGTTGAGAAATGCGGATTAAGAATCTTAAGGCGAACTTAACACTAGAGGGGGGTGAATTGTATTTAATGGAATTCTATAATTTTATGAAATCTTTTTGAATTAGTTAGAAACATATGCAAATCACAAATAATTAACAATAACAAAATCAAACATAGATGCAGAATAAAAAGTAAAATTAGTATAAGAAAGAGCATTGCATGATTTTATACTGGCTCAGAGCTACCCTACATCCAGTCCCATACAACTTTTGATCTATGCAGTTAAAGCTCCATTAAAGCCCCGCAATATCACTGCTATAGCTCATAGCCCTCTTCAACCGCTACGCTATTTCAATTTAGCGCTGATGAACAGTAGATCCAACTTTTTGCGCTGCTATTTTTTGTTACATCTGCTAAATCAAGACTTTTAGCATCCACTTTAGCATTATTAATATATAAATCTTGATTTAATTAGTTCTCTTTTTAAAAAATTAAGTAAACTTAGAGTAAAAGGCAATATTTAAGGCATATTTTCCTAATATATGGTAATAATCAATTACACTCATTAAGTTTAGCATGCATAACTACGATATTCCTTGATTTTGTTATATAAGATTAATTAATACTTGTTTCTTGTACAATATAATGTGAGAAAGAAGATTAATTAATTTTCAAATATTTGTACTCAAATCTAATGAAACCTTTTGCATCTCCTTTATATTCCCGCTTTATCTCCACTACACTTTTTACACCTTGCAGCTATAGAACCACTAAGTGCTTTAGGTGTACAACTCTGGATTGATGCAGATTTCATTTCAATATAATATTCACATAAAATCCTCAATTTCATAGGCAACGAGGTCCACCGCACCTATTTCTAGAGTATAGTGCGATTCAATTGATTTTGGGCTATAATCACACCCAATTGATTTATATGGGCTACAACCACACCTTCTCAATATCTGTTTTTGGAAAGAAGACTTGATAGAACTTGATCTTACGATCATTGATTACAAAAACGCCTATAACTCTGAATAGCACTTGAAACCTTGAGAGAGTTTAATAGATAATCAATCTAGAACAAAATTGGTTTGATTATCTTTGAAATTAAGTATAGTTTGATTATAGAATTTAGAAATTTAAGAGTAGAAATGGGAGGAGAAAGGAGAGAAGAAGATAAATGAAACTAGATATGAAAATTCGAATTAGAAGCGTATCTATAGTTGATTAATAGTCATATCCTTTCAGGAAAGGATTCTAACCAATAGATATATCTTTTGAAATTCAATATTTAAATATAATGGTAACCAAGTCGACATGTCTAGTACCCCATGCCAAAATCCTTTAGGAAAAATTTGATATGTGAATTGTTTTGTAAATGATGTTGAAATAAATCAAGGTAATTCTGCAGTGAAAACATAATATTGTTCTATATAATAAAATAGTATAATAGAAAAAAATATAAATTAAAAAATGTTGACACAAAAATAATCTAGACTTATCAGGAATTGAAGGCAAGGCGAAGAAGTGTGAAAGATAACGACCCTATGAAAGAAGTGGTTATAGGCCTTTAGAATGCGAAAGGGAAGGAAAAAGGGGGAATCTCCTTTTACCGAAAGCCTCTTTCAATTTTGAATGAAAGACTCACATCAGGTCTGGAAGCCCTTTTGGTTTTAAACATGAGAGCATTGGTTATGAAGTTGATCTTAAAAGAAAGAACAAAAGGAGTAAGCCAAGGACAAAGTACCAAGAGAAACTGAGAGTCATAAGTCATCAGATTTATAGTGGACAAAGGCCTTTAGCTATATTCTGGGAAACCCAAACCTCTCTAAGTAGAAGACACTAGTAAAATGAACTAATCTTTCAGGTGCGTGAGAAAGGAATACGCCCGGAAGTAGAATCAGAAAGAATAAACGGAATAGTAAGGAATGAGACTAGTCAGATGAAGTGAATGTCAGGAGAAGACTACTCGGATCCAACCTATCTAGAGCAGACTTGGAATCAAAGATAGCTTCCACCATAAGTCGAGGGTACACATACATCAATGCCTCTCGTAGCTATTCGAGCCGAAGCCAAATGGGACTACCACGAAAGTACAAGTGAAAGAGTATAATCGACACCGGAAAAGCATTCAAGTAACTTGAAGGAGAATCTCTGAAGCAATAGCCAAACGAAACCGGGAGGTCGTCCAAACAAAAGGAAGCATGAACAGAGAAGGGGGAAAGGATCTCAAAAGCAGATAAAGATAAGAACAAGAAGAAAAGAATCCCAAACCAGCCAACAACATCAAAAATTACGCATGCATCCCTAAATCCACTTTCCAAAGGATGACCCGATGTAGTTGCCGAAAGGTTCCTCTGAAATTAATAAAGCGGGGCTTCCTGTACACGCCTACGAAATACAGGAAAGATAAGCCTCATCCAACAACACACAAACAGTGAGAAATCCTTATTCAGAACCCTAAATCACTAGGGATAAAGCATGAGACAAGAGCATAAAAAGAGTCTAGAACTCCTATACAACCATCCCTTTTGTGTTCAATTAAAAGATCCTTTCATCAAATCCTAATCAGAATCAGCTACCAGTAAGTTACCCTGAAGAAAAGAAACCAAAGCACTTATAAAGCCTTCGTGATGTAACTCTGTCAGGTGACCGACAAGAAGAACTTAAGCCGAAGGAAGGTTCAATTCGTACCTATAATTAAGACCCAACGACTCAAATTGTGTGACTTTTTTCTTTTTCCAGAAATCAATTTTTCTACATATTGTGATCTCTTAATAGAGAGAAAAACCCTAGTTTCTAGATCAATCAAGGGAAAAGGATTGTAATACTGATTATTCTCGATAATATTGAGATATATGGAAACTAAGGTAATTCTATGTAATATTATTCAATAGTATTCATTATTATTGTTATTTTCTAACATCGAAGGTGCAATACACAAATCATATACATAATTGAGATCCATTTTAAACCTGGTCCCATGACTGATCCTAGGATCCTTTGATTATAGGATATAAACCTTCAATAGCTTAATGATCATTGCAATGACTTAAGATTGTGTTAAGACCAGATCTAGAATTGAGTTAAGTCTCCCAGATCAACAACTTATTGGGCCTAAACTGTTGAAGTTAGGTTTGTATTCATGATTTTCCACTGAATCCACAATAATCCAAGGAATATTCGCATAAACCTAATGTTCAAGGCCAATTTGGATGGAATAGCTTCCTAAGTCTTAGATTCGTGCCCATCGAGTACCCAAAGAAATTATCTTCATACCTTAACATAATACTAGGGAAGTATATTATAAATAGATAGACCTCCCATTTTAGAAATTGAAAATGAGATTCACGTTTGGTTTTATCGCTAATGGAGGATTTACCTATAGAATTCTACGGTAGTACTTCAAGACTATAGGTCAAAAATATTTATTGATCTCAAGTTTGAACTCATTCCCACCACGGATCAAAAGTTCTATGTTCTTATTTCATTTTGGGGTGTTAACCATAAACTTGATCAACATTTTTGACGTTGGAAGGAGGGCGTGAATCTCCTCCCCTATTCCTTTCGCCAAATGTTATCAAAAGTTTACCCTTATGAGAACAATGATAAACAAGTATGAGAGGAATTTCAATGGAATATAAAGAATTGCAAAAACCTCGAACATAGCTTCGCACAAGTAAATATACATTGGTTATAGGTAGAATGAGAATTCCGGAGAAGTGAAACAACATCCCAATAGGATAAAGAACCAATTCGATAGGGATAAACAAACACTCCACAGTCTAGTAAAGGAAAAGAGGTTGCGACTCCTTTTTATTGTAAACATAAGGATGAACAGAAAAATTATGAGAAAATCTAAACAAATCTTTAGAAGAGATAAATATGGTAAACTTTGCAAAACAGACTCCTAATACGGATGTCCATTCAACAAAGTCGGAACAAGGATCTTCCGAGCCATTCCGGGCGGAAATATCTTATGTTGATTTAAGGTTTCACAAAGAGTATATGTTACGAATGCAGACCCTAAATTTGATAAACTAAAAGAGAAAAAGATATTATGAATCTGGCAAAGTAGGGAAGACCCATCCCAAGAAGAATTATCATCATCTGTTGGCAATAAAAGACACATAGTTCCACTAGATAAAAATGGGTATGTAAACCTTGGAAGGAGGACCAGTCTTTGAGGAAGAAACAATAAAATATCATGAAGACTTCACCCAAACTGGAAATTTCCCATGTCTAGACCTCGAGTAAATCTGCACCTATATCACTCAGGTAAACATAGAACTATTATTAGCACAATCTCTTCTCAACATCCCTTTGCACTAGAATCAAAAAGGAAACATTTTGCAAATGTAAGGAATTGTAAATAGGAAAATGGAATCCAGAGTGTGAGCCCCTAGGAAAAAGAGAAAGAATCGATTTAGTTACAGATTACGAATTAACCACTTCAAAATAAAATTTCTTCTTCCTTACTAAAGAAGAACTTAATTACTGGCCCACAAGAAAGAAAGAAATAAAGTATGAATGGAAAAAAGAAGGCAATTATTGCCATTATATTCTAATGAATGGCCATTAAACTAATCATTGTAGAATACTTGAAAAGAGTATAGACCACTTTTGTAGGCGGAGAAAGTTGTTAAGATATCTTATGAATTGAAAACTGAAATTTAATCTGCAAGAAAGGACCGTCATTGCGAATTAAGGATTACTTCAAACCAATGTAAAATAATAAGAATTTCTACATTATTAAGGAAGAAGTGCCCTCCTTGAAATGGATTAGATTAGAAACTCTTGGGTATGTCCCGGCACCTTCCCCTCAAAAGTGAAGGGGATACAACCAAAAAATCGTGCACCTAGCTTCAAACCTTGGGTATATCTGTGATGCCTCCTAAAGGGAGAAGGGTAACCCGTCATATGTGCCTAATGGCCAGGTTGATGCACCGAAACCCTTAACTATATACAAGGACTGGTAAGGCACCCTCTAGAAGAGGGACGATTAACCCCGAGGACATGCACCCGGCTCCGGTGGGATCACGCTCTTCCTTTGATCGTTACATGATCAAGACCTGCCTATGCTTCTGGCATAAGTACGCACTGCCTCTGCTTATGTCCTATCCCAGTGAAGGAATCAAAAGCTCAAAAGGAAAACTAAAGCACGCTAAAGCCACTTCTTTCTAAAATGCCTATAATGGCAAAAAGTAAATTAAACCGAAAGCGCTTTCGTAACCAAACCGGAAGAGGACATTCTGGATTCCCTTTAACATACCAAAATGGTACCATCAAAATTGGAAGAGGACATTCCGAGTATTATTAAACCAGAAGAGGATTCATTCTTTCTAATTTCCCAGATTTGGATCTATTAAGGTGGAAGAGGCTTCATTCTTTCTAACTGCCTGAATCTGGGTCTATAAATCCAGAAAAGGCTTCATTCTTTCTTGATCATTACCCATTTCCGGGTTTATTAAGCCGGAAGAGGCTTAGTTCTTCCTTATTACCCAAATCTAGATTTATAAAGCAAGGTAAGGTTTCATATTTTTAATACCATAATCTGGGTTTCTTAAGCCAAGTAAGGCTTCATATGTCTAGTACCTAAATCTAGGTCCAAAAAGCCGAAAGGGGCTTCGTTCTTATTATTACCTAAAATTGAGTTTCTTATGCCAAAAGTGTCTTTTTTCTCATTATTGCCCAAATTTGGGTTTCTTACGCCAAGTAAGGCTTCGTATTTCTATAACCCAAATCTGGCTCCATAAAATAGAAAGAGGCTTCGTTCTAATTATTACCTGAATTCGAGTTTCTTATGCCAAAATGGGCTTCATTCTCATTATTGCCCGAATCAGGGTTCTTAGGCTAAGAAATCTTCGTAATTCTATAACCCAAACTTGGGACCATAAAGCCAAAAGAGTTTTTCGTTCTTATTATTACCTGAATTTGAGTTTCTTATGCCAAAAGAGGCTTTATTCTCATTATTTCCCAAACCTGGGTTTCGTAAGCGGAATGGATCTTTGTGTTTCTTAATACCCTAATCTAGGTTCCTTAAGAAAAGGAGGGCTTTTTATGTCTCTTATCTAAATCTAGGCACATTAAGCCGAAGGGAGCTTTGATCTTTTGTTATCATCCGTGTAACAACTCGCGTTTTTTCCCGGTTTTCGCCAGTAATTAAGCCAACTTAAACCGTCTATAAAGACGAATTATTATAGGTACTTACACATTTTCACAAAAGTGAAAGAACTTTTCCATTGTCATTACAATAATAGTACATCAGAGTTACAAGAGATACATTAGAGTACATCGATTAATCAGTTGAAAAGATACTAAACTCAACGGAAGAATATGAATGCTCCAAGATAAAATAGCTTAAGCTAAAACCAAAATCATGCACTAACCAGCTCCAATCCTAAATCTGCAAATCAAACTACTAGGTTGCCCATGTGGAAAATTATGGGCACCCAGAGTTTAGGTGTGGGAACAACAAACTCCAGGTCAGTCATGGGACTGGTGTGAGAACTCATAACAGTTGTTTTAGGGTTTATTTTAAAGTAAGATAATTCACCATACCACGCCGCTAACGCGAAACGGGTTTACTCCATGTGAATACTAATGCATAGAAATTCGCAATGACTTTAAAAAAAATGAAACTAGCATAAGGTGTCGCGGCACACACACCATGCAAACGCACACTAGAGCAAGGTTTCTCCTTATGCTATTAAAAATGCCTTTGATACACGAAAAACCTCTTTCATATTATTATTAGTGCATAGTGTAAAAACCTTTAGAAAGTAAATGTATTAAAATAGCCAGAATAGGTACCATATACCATACTGACATATGATATACAACTAAAACCGTATGGGCTCGTAGTAGAGATTTGGTTTCCAACAATGACCAGGCAATGGAACTTCCTTACCAAACCAAATTTTGAATACCTCTAGAGGGATGTCTGAGGATCAACTCATGCTCCTCATTCTAGCACAAGGCCGGGTTACCTCTGTAACTAGGTAACTTAGAGTACGCCTAAGTATGTCATCTCCCGGTCATTACCGACCTTTCTAAGTGTGCGCCAACAACAACCACAAAAGTAGATGTCTTTCCACATAGGTTAATACTGGGCTCCAAACCATGGTACACCTTTTATCCAGAAGGAGACAACACCCCCATAACCCTACTGCATTTTTTCCTGTTTTTGGCATTTACCGGGGTGTGACGCTTGTCGAGGTCACAATATACACAAAGCTAAGCTTAAATAAGCTATGCTTTGATCATCCATAGCTCATCACATAACTTAAGTATGCCACATTGTCCATTCACAACGCATCACTGATTTCCATCAATATATAACCTCTAAGCTCATATGTCTTAGAAAATGGTGTTAAGCTAAGAGAATAAATTCTCCTCCACCAAACACACACACACACACACACACACATATATATATATATATATATATATATTTAACAAAAATCAGTGTTATGCGGTCAAGTACAATGTCAAACACACAATCCATACACGACCGTTCTGGGTCTGACCGAAACAACAATCCAGAATTCCTTCACATATGTTTGGGATTATTGCCACTTAACTGATATAAAATCCATCTACAAATAGGAGCTACCCATTTGAGACATTCAGTAAGTCGCCCTTACGATATGAAGGGTCCTGCTCTTCAATACCATCTTCAATGTCTTCAATTGCTCCACAATGTTGTGTTATTACTTGGAATGGTTTTCGAACATAAATTTGATTCCAATCTTTCCAAATAATAAAAGCAATTAAAAATATAATTACGGAGCACACAGGCTTTCATCCAAATCTCCTTCCGTCATGGATTTGTTAAATTAAACTTCTTTAAACCTATTCTCAAATCATCTTTAACAAAATCCATATTTTAACTTTTCTCCTTTAAACACATCCTTTAAATCAAAGATAATCT
This sequence comes from Allium sativum, assembly GCA_030737875.1. NCBI lineage: Eukaryota > Viridiplantae > Streptophyta > Magnoliopsida > Asparagales > Amaryllidaceae > Allium > Allium sativum. Next base: position 963,875,141 of record CM060916.1, read on the forward strand.
AGCCTTAAAACCTCAACTAACTTTTTGTTTGATAACTCGTTATCCAAATCTAGTTTATTCTGAAAACCTTTAATCCATATTTCAACCATAGTTTCCAATCAAAACAATTTCTGAACATTCAATTTTTAATCTTAACTAAAAGATTATACTTCCTTCCCAATTCCTTACTTTAAATTTTCCCAAATCAAAGATTTGATTAAATCCCCAAATTATGATATGAATTTCCATAGCTCAATCTCATTGGGTCTCAAGAATGATATTATTGAAGATACCATTCACAATAAAACCCAAATCAATTGATATTGAACATAAATTACACAGAAATTGTGTCTATTTATATTTTAGATATCAATTCTTATAATCAACAAATACTATAAGTGGAATAACGATATAATAATAATATCTTCCCAATTCCTAAAATAGTGTACGTTTACACCACAGAATTTCATATAAAATATCCGAAGATTGCTTTTATCCAACTTATATCAAACAAATCAGGAAATCCTTGTCTTGATTTAAAAATTCATCAAACCCCTTGATATTGGATCCGGATAGAAATACCATCAACTTATACCCAATATTAATCTCTGTATCCAACTCATACTATAAGCGGAATAACAGTAAACTACCTTTTAAATTCCTCGAATAGTAAGAGTCATCATATGCTGAATTAATATCAAACATCCAAGGATTTATTTCCAACCATATCCAATTTTTTGAATTTGGAAAACCCGTTTTAATATTCAATAAATCAATTTAAATTCCTGAAACGACTCAAACTTCACGATCCCCGAAAAGACGGAGGAGCCCGAATAGAGTACAAGAATATAATAGAATTCAAATAAATATTACACAGCGGAAATTGAATATCAGAGATTAAATTTACATTTTAATACATAAACATAATGTTCAGCGAAAAACTTCAACTACCACAACTGAAAGAAATATATAAATACAAATCTTTCCGTATATAGTTCCAGCTGTAATCCAGGATCCTGTGAAAAGAAATATCTGCAAATACCAAAACTACTAGCTGCCCGTGTGGAAAATATGGGCACCTATAGTTTAGGTAGAAAAAATAAACTCTGAGTCAGTCATAGGACTGGTGTGAGAACTAAAACAGTTATTAAATCTTTACTTTAGAAGTTGGGAAATCATGGGACCACACCGTATAACACGGAACAGGTTTACTCCACATGAATCTCAGTATAAAATAAAACAACACAATGTTTTTTGAAAAAATGAAGCTATTATAAGACTCAGGTCCTATCACACAATGCAACGCAAGTCGGAGGAAAAAGTTTAACCTTTTGATAGCCAAACATGCTTGGTACATTTTAAAACAAATCATTTTGATATTACTATAAGTGTATAGTGTCAAAGCAACTTCAAATATAAATGTATCAATCATAGACGGCTTAGTACCCCATACTACTATGTCGCCATATAGGTTTACAACTAAAATCGAAAAGTCACGTATTGGAAATTGGATTTCCATCTATGAGTCGAGGCAAGGGTTCGTCCTCACCGAATTCGAGACACTCTAGCCCATGCCTCAGGACTCAGACTCAGGTGAGCCCTTGGATCTTCAGGGCCGGTCCACACTTACTTTAGTGAATTGGTTATTCCTGAACATACGTTTCCCTGCCCTATGGGGCATAAAATCTGGTCAGTATGTCGACCATATCAAGAGCCACTAGGGACTCAATTCTGAGGCGCCTCACAATCCATCATCCACATAAGTAAAAATTTCTAGGTTCTATACCATGACACCACTTCTAGCTAGAAAGAAACGCATGCACTCCCTGTAGTCACTATCTCGTTTTTGACTCATACCTGGTGTGAGGCTCGCGAATTAACGCTACGAATCTATGCTATTCAAAGTCGTGCTTTGGTCATCAACCACAAGACTTTGCTTTTCAACAAAAGCCTTGATCATTTGCATCTTAGCATGTCACACTGACAGTTCACGCCATGCAACTGATGTCTATTAATATATAACCTCTAAGCTCGTACATCTCAGAGAAGGGTGTTGAGCAAGAGAATAAATTCTCCGCCACCAAACAAATATATATTTAATAGAAATCAATCAACATAGAATGAAATCCAATATCAGACACACATCCATTTACAAGTCCACTCTGGGTACTTATCCCATATGTCCAAACAGGAGAGAGGTCCTCGCATATCCGGTCGATCTCCAAGTACGTCTAGACGATCACCACTTATTACCTTATCTTGGGTGTACAACCCAATCAAGACATCAGTAATCATCCATGCGATGTGAAGATCTCCGATCTTCAACCACCGTCTTCATCATCGACTTTTAGTCGTTGTATTAATTATTCAGAATAAGTTAAACTCGGTCTATCTTAATAACTTGCGTATTTTATAACCAATAATCAAGTGCTATAAAAACAAATCATACGCGAATATTCTTTTATTCAAATATTCACATCTTTAGGGAAAGGTTCCCATTAATTTTATCAAAGATAAATTCTTTTAAATGTATTCTTTAATCTTCCTTTGGATATCAATTTCAAAATATTTTATTAACTAGTCGGGATTATCGTGGCTTACCGAAGTAACCATTTATTTTATATTTCCAATCCCAACCTATTCATCCCATGGAGCAAAAATGGTAGTACTCCATATCTAACACCCACTGTGTTATCGGTAAATTAATTATCATTTCTCGTTCAAATACAATTAAAGACTTAACTATCGCCTGGACTAAAACTGGTGGTACTCCATTCTCGATCATTTCATGAATTCGATAAATTTAATTATCTCGTTCTCATTCTAATCTAATCAAAGATTTATTAGACTCCAATTGGTTTTAATCTTCCTAAAAATCATTATTTAATTATTATTCAACTTTAGGAAATCAATCCTTCCTTTAATTGGTTTAAAAAACCAATGTCACTTAAAACACATTTCACGATAAAACCCAACATCCTATTCCATCAAAATGGAATCTCCACGGAAATCAGATCTGTCAAATTCAATATGAATTTCCGTATCTGACTAATAATATAAGTGGAATAACGGCGAAGCCTTTTACATTCCATATATAGTAACGGTCTTCCTTCACAGAAGCTCATCTCGATTATTACCAAATCGAACTCCATTCGATTCCAATTTAATATATTAAATTGGAAAACTTTACTTTGGAAAATTTACATTAAATCTTAATAAAAAGATTTATTTTTTTCTCAACTGGGTTTAAGAACAGTGTTATTTAAGACACCATTCACGACAAACCCAAAATCCAATTTGATATTAAATACAAGGCTCTGAATAGAAATTTTATCGGCTTATATTCAATATCAATTTCTGAAACCAACAAATATCGTAATGGGATTAACAATATTTATATCTTCCAAATTCCTCAACAATATCCATACAATAACGGAATCCAATATCGAAATATTCCAAAGATTATTTCCATTCCAATTCATACGTTGGATAATTCTGGTTATATCAAAACCATTTAAATCCAATTTATTTATTTGAAAATCATTGGATTATTATTCTAGTTAATAACTAGTTCATTTGGATAAAAATATCTTTTATCTCTTTAAATATGCAATTTTCATCCAAAATCTTTCCAAATCATTTATTATGATTTTACATGATTTTTTCAATTTTTTTAATATTTTTATTAAGGCCCTTACAGTCGGTTTCCAACAATGACCACCAAACTGCATTCATAGCGACCTTTTCTGAAATTGATTGGACATAATTTAAAATCCAACTGTTCAAATTTAAATCTCTTATATTCATTACAAAGCTCTTTTCGATACGAACCCAACGGTTCTTGTTTTAGGAGAATCGATGGACGGATCTCCTGCTACATCAATTTGAAGTTAATGTCAAAACTCGCGAGCGGTCGCTGCACCGCACGTTCTATTCAGGCCATTAAACACACACACACACACACATATATATATATATCATCGATTTCCATTTAAAATGTATTTTATAAATCATTTATAAATTCATTTCAAAATGATTTCAACTGCATTTCCAATTTTAAATAAAAACTGAATATTCCATATCATTATAATATTAAAATGATAATATTTTCAAGATGTCAGATTTTGAAATCAAATCTTTTCGATATTCATTTCAAAATGAATAACCGATAGAAAATTCCGTTCGAGTTAAAATAGCGCAGATCTACTTAACTCGGCTTCATTCACTTTAATATTTTCGTTTCCATCCGAAATCGGACATCAAAACCATATTTTGATTCTTCGCTGAATATTATTTTAAAATATTCGTTATTTCTGAATCGGAATGCGACTCAATCAATTACCATATAACTTCAGTTATATGGATTTCATACATTGAACGTATTCAACAATAATGATAAATAATCATTAACCATTCAAACATCATTCAGAGTGCAATTTACAACTATATAAGCATTAAAATAAATAAATAACTCTCATCACAGCCTGTCAACCCATCAATTGACATACAACTAAATATTGGGATTAGTGTATGTCAAATATCATCCCAAGACCCATGTGGGGTTTTTAAACAACAGACAATAGAATACACTAGATAAACATAATCATCAGAGTTACACAATATTCAGGATCATACTTAGTACAAAATACAGTTCAGCTTTACATAAAATGTCTACAGCGGAAAACAAAACATAATATGTACAATAGGAGCTGAACAGCATAAAAAGAGATAAATGATAGAATCCATCTTCAGCTCCAGCTATCCAGAAAGAGCCTGCTAAAACCTAAATACAAGGCTGCCCGTGTAGAAAAAGGGGCACCCGAGTTTGCAAGTGAAACAAACTACGAGTCAGTCATGGGACTGGTATGAGAAATCTACTTAACTTACTTTATAATATGGCCAATCACAGGACCATGCCACTTTCGCGGAACGGGTTTACTCCATTGGATTGCCAGTGCTTTAAAACAAGTAAATCTTTTAAACATCGCAATGCTTTTTATAAAAATGAAGCCATTATAAGACTCAGTTCCCATCACACAATGCAACACAATCCGGAGGATAGAGTTTTACCTTATAATGGCCAAAATATGCTTGATACGAATAAAACAAAAGCATTTGATATTATTACTAGTGTTTATATGTTTCAAAAACAATTTCAAATCATAAGTATCAATCATAGACGGCATTAATGTCCCATACCACTATGTCGCCATATATAGGTATACAATCAAAACCGCGCAATGTCGTATTTGGAAATTGGATTTCCGTCATGAACCAAGGCAAGGGATCGTCCTTACCGCTTCGAGACAGTCTAGCCCATGTCTCAGGATCAAAACGCATCGACCCTTGGATCGTCAGGCCTGGTCCACTCGATGTGGATTAAAATGCCTGAACACTGCGTTTCCCCGCCCTATAGGGCGTAAACTGGTCATCCACCGACCAAACCGTCGGCTCCGAAGAGACCGAACTAACCGAGGCCTCGCTTTCCATCATCCACATAAGTAAAATACCCAGGCGTGCAAAACCCAAAGCACCACTCCTAGCTAGAAGGAAATGCATGTCCTCCCTCAAGCCCTCTCCCGTTTCTGGCTCATACCGGGGTGTGAGGCTCGCGAAACAACGCTAAACACAAAGCTAGCCATTCAAAGCCAGGCTTTGGTCATCAACCACAAAGCTCTGCTTTTCAACAAAAGCTTTTATTATTTGCATCTTAGCATGCCACACAGGCAAACCATTCCATGCAACCGATATCCATCAATCGCACAGAATGATATCCAATGTCAGACACACAGTCCATTTACAAGTCCATTCTAGGTCTGAACGAAACTGGAGGCACTTAGTACCTCGCACATCCGTACAATCAACAAGTACGTTCGGATAGCTACTACTTCAGCCCCTTCAAGTTAGCTACTCCTATCATGAGCATCAGTAGCAACCCTCCATTAGACGTGAAGATCATCGGTCTTGCATCGTCTTCATCTCTTCGACTTCTAATCGTCAATCAATTATTTGAAATGAGAATTAACTCGGCCTTTTCAAATAATTCACATATATTTAGATTTCAAATCAATTCATTTCAATGGTTAAATAATTCGACATCAATAATTATGTTCTTTAATGTAATTTTCGCGCCAAACACATTCAACCATCAAATATCAAATAAACTGAGCAAATTCAGTTTATTTCCATTCCATATTGTTTATAATATTTTATCACGATTTATCGCTATTTTTATTTATTTAAAAACAACCAATTCATTCAAACGACGCTTCAGGCCATAACGCGGCCGTGGCACTGTTTTTTCTTCAGATTTGATTTACACATATCTGAAAATCTAACCGTTGGATCTTCACAAATTTTATATCATTATAAAGATCTTTTCAAAACGAATCCAATAGTTTCAGCTTTGGGAAAATTCGACGGCCGGATGTCCCGGTACAATCGTTTGAAGTTACGATATCAAAATACGAACTGTAGCGTCGTTATTCGATTTAATTTAATTATATATATATATATAATCGACTCTGGCGCTGTTTTTCTTTAGATTTTAATTAAACATTCTAGACAATCCAACCGTTGGATCTTCACAAAGTGGGTGTCGTTGGAAAGATATTTCCAAAGCGAACCCAACGGTTTCGATTTCGGGAAAATCCGATGGTCGGATCTCCTGCAATAATCTTTTGAAATCACGGTTTAAAAATACGAATTGCAGCTTCATTATTCCAATTAACTTAATTATATTTATATTTATATATATAAATATAATGCATTCTTCGATTTCAAAACCATATTCACTTCATATATTTGATAAAAACGATATTTTTATCTAACAGATATTCATTTCAACACATCACTATTTTTAACACTTCATATTTCGTATAAAAATGATATTTTTAGTGAACAAAAATATCTTTCAACGCATGACTATTTTATTTAGTTTATACACATGTTAAAAATAATATTCATAGCAAACAAATATTTATTTCAATATTTGTGTATTTTTAGCGAGTCGTTTACAAGATAAAAATGATATTTTTATCATCAAAAATATTTATTCAACACATGAATATTTTTAGCACTTCATATTCGCAATAAAAATGTAGATTTTCTTGTTCAATCTATATATTCAACACATGAATGTTTTCAACTTCACACATATGATAAAAATATGATTTTTATCATTCTAGTCTTTTATTCAACACATGAATGTTTTCTATAGTTTATATATATAATAAAAATGTGATTTTTATTGTAAAACAATTTATTTCAAAAGACGATTATTTTATATAGTTCATATCTAAGGTAAAAATGTTTTTTTGGTGTTAAAATAATTTATTCAAAAAACTAATATTTTATATAGTCTATATATATAATAAAAAATGTTATTTTTTATCTTTCAAAGAATTTACTCAATACATGAACTTCATTCAACACATGAATTTCTATTCAACACATGAATTTCTATTCAACACATGAATACGGTTTCAACACACGAAAATAATTCTAACACATGAATATTATTGAAAATTTTGGCAGCATAACAGCAGGGTAGTTAAAACCGGCACCGTCTCTAGTACGGCTCCTCGCTCTACCTTAAAGCCTCGCAGCTTTTGACAATCGGGATTTTCAATATCTAGTTTGTACGTAGACGAATTTTCCTATATACTAATCCTATTGAGATTTCAACCACAGTCAATCATTTCAAATCAGCCGTTCATGATATTCACCAAATTTCACATCAACCAATAATCCAAACAATATCACAACCAATATATATCGTCCATGGTCTGTGGACGAGGGGAGTATATATATATATATATATATATATATATATATATATATATATATATATATATATATATATACGTATATAACTATATTTTGATTCATTTCATTTTCATTTTAATTCTTTTCAATGCATATATCATTTTTACAATGCATATATAACATATACATCGAACATACAACTTATACAACGCTTATACATGAGGTGTACAACGCTTATATAACTCATACTTTCGACTATATAATTTATACATCGTTATTTCCATATCGTTTATAATTTAGAAATCTCACCTTGGGTTCCACTCCACAAAAAAATGTAGAAGGCTCAGAAAAATATCCGGTCTCTTCTAGAATGTAGAAGACATCCACACGAGTCCAATGTCTCTTGTTTCACTGGATTTCATTAACAAACGAGAAAGATATGATTTTTAGAAGTTTGCAACACTTAAAAGTGCAAAAATCAGTTTAGAATAATTAAACCCATACCTCTCAGAAAAAGGTTCAAAACTAGGTTTTGATTTTCCGAAAAAACGGTGCAGCGGTTGGACGATCGGGCTTCACAGCGGTGTAGAGGAAGGGGGCGCACGTGCGTCGGGAAGGGGCCCCACTTCAGTGGCCTGAATCGTGGTCGGCGGCGGTTGAAAGGCCGCAACTTCCTGAGCTCGATTCAAACTTGATACACCACGAAAATATCTGCAGTTGGTATGGATTTGAAGCTCTCGTCGAGCTCTACGAAAACCTCAACTGGGTGGAGTGCTAATTCGGCGTGTGGAGGGAGTTAAAGAGGAGAGAAGGAAAGAATCCCTTTCTATCGTTCGACGAGGAGCTAACGGGTTTGGCAGAAGAAAGAGAAATGAATTCTATTGGCCCACTATTTTTTATTTATATATTTTTAAAATCCCAAAAATACCCCTCTTCACATACTAACTCCAATCCAAACCCAACGACTATTGTCCCTAGCTAAATACCCTCATTCTGAACATAATGGGATATGTTTCGCAGGCCCATTCGACTGTTTCAGTAGTTTCTCTTCAAATTAAAATATAAAACATTCAATATTTGATTTGAACGTACATTTCAATTTGCCGGGGCCACATACTGATTTCCCAGAAAAATAAATCTAGCTATGTTTTGATGATACGGTCCCAACAAAACTAGTTTCGTCGAATTCTGAGATCGTTTGAAAAATGGCCCTTTTCTGATTGATCCAATTTAACTGAAATCAACCAAACACATTTTCCTTTGCCACGCTCACATATTAACTTCAAAAATTATGGAATTTGAAACCTAGCAATAATTTGACATCCCGGATCCAACAAAACTGGGTTCGTCGAATTCTGAGGTCGTTTGCAAAATGTCTATTTTCAAGGGCTATATATATTCTCTATAGAGACCTTTCTGAAAATTCATTGAGCCATAACTTTTGATTTCCTCTATGAAAGTTCGATTTTTCTGATTCGTTAGAAAGATATTCATTAACAGATTTAAATATTTTTGGTTTCACTAAAATCCGTTTTATTTTGCACCCGGTACAGTCAGTCAAAGTTTGAATTTCAATTTTGAAACTGTCGTGCCTTTCCAGGCCTTGTTTATAATTTAAAACAATTATATTTATTTTCAAACATCGATTCAAACATACTTTTCGTCGTTATTATTTAAAATAAATTTATTTTAAATATCTAAAATCCACTAAAATAGCCAAGTTAAAATATTTAAACTGGCTCAGATTTTCCGGGTTGTTACAAAAAGTCTATTTTGATAAATCATTGGTTAATAAATTTAACCAATTCTAATCCGGTTTGAATTATTTTTCTATTTAACCAATTTTTACTGTTTAAATTATAAATAGATATATATAATTCAATTTTAACTACCACATTAATATTAACATTATTTCAGTATGTTAATTATCACAATCACAATGGACAAATCACCAAACGATCCATACAAATAAATACTCAACTACCCAATGCCATTTACGGTGCCACAAGTGGCCATTCGCGGAGTATGAAATGCGAGTGTCGCTATTATCTATACATCGCTTCTATTTATGTGATTTGTGTGAATTCGAGTGTTGTACTCCAAAAATAACTACGTGATAAAATATTAAGTGAGAAGGAGTTCTCACTTTGGTTTCCACTTCGCCATTCTTTAATTGAGGATTGTTTTAATAAAATTGAATGGCTGTTTAATTTATCAAAAACTACAATAGATTTTGTTTCCAATTTGATCAGTTCCATATTGTAGATAATTTCATCCCTATTCCAACGGATCTAAAATCATTCAATTCTAATAAGATTTAAACGAGCTACAATGGTTTGAAGTTCAATTATATTATTGAATAAAAAAACAATAATTAGTTCACTAATCTTTTTTCCTAATTACTTTTAAATCGTTCATCTCCTTGATTACCTGTGACCTACTGTCGACGTCGAAATCACCTCGTCACACAAACCCTGGACCGCCTGAGAAAGATCGGGCATCACCACTCCATCGTCCACTGCACAAGACACTACCGCCCTCAACCTTAAGAAGCTCGAACACCCCCTGAGCCCTAGAAAGCTCCACGAACCGCTGCCCTTTGCTGTTTGATTTTGGTCACAACGAATCACACAAACCCATCTCTACCGTTGAATCGATAGATCTAGATGCGAGGAACAACTTGTAATTGGAAATTTCATGAACGGATTTCGAGATATTGAGGGATTAAATTTAAACAATCTTGGCCATTGTTTAAAAGAGTGATGGAGGGTTCTATGAACGAGAGAAAGTGATTAGGGTTTCCGAAAAAAGAAAATATATATATAATATTTAAAAATATTCAATTCCATTATTACTTGTTTATTGCTCCTAACTCCAAACGAGACCCAAAGACTGTCGTCCCTAAATAAATACCCCCATTACGGGCACAATGGAATATGTTTCGTAAGCCGATTCGACTGTTTCGTTTAGTTTTCATCAATATAAATCAATATAAATTGAACTTAAACGTACATTTTAAATTACCGTGGCCACATACTGACACCAAAAATTACAAAAAAAATCATATCTAGCTTTGTTTTGATGATATGGTCCTAACAAAACTAATTTCTTCGAATTTGGAAAATATCCTTTTTCGGGTCGATTAAATTTAAAGTGAGTTGACAAAACACGTTTAATTTCACTGTGCTCATATATTAATTCTGAAAATTATTAAATTTGAAACCTAACAATAATTTGACATTCCGGATCCAACAAAAGTGGTCTCGTCGAAAACGGAGGTCGTTTGCAAAATAGCTATTTTTAAGGTCTTTATTTATATTAAAATATACATAAATTCCATAGCGACTATTTAAATTTTCAACTGGACATAAATTACAATTTATAAAGTGAAATCTCAATTTTCACATTATTAGAAATATATAGTTAAATAGATTCTAATGTTTCTTGTTTCGTTCAATTCTGATTCATATTGAATTCTGTATAATCAATTGAAGTTTAAAATCGATTTTTCAAACTACCATGTCAGCTCTAGTTCATTTTAATTTAATTTTAAATTTATGCCTTCTAAATTCATTCAGAATAAATTTTTAGTTGTTATTATTTAAAATAAATCATTTTGTATATTCAAAACCATTAAAATAGCTAAAATAAAAATTTTAAATCAGAAATTCTGTGTTGTTACAATCAGGTCGCTATGAATGCAGTTCGGTGGCTGTTATTAAAAACTGACTGTAAGGGCCTTAATAAAATTACTAAAAATATCGAAAAGATCATGTAAAATCATAGAAAAAATTTGGTGAAAAAATCCATACTCAAAGAGATAAAAGATATTTTTATCCAAATGAACTAGTTATTAAGTAAAATAATAATCCAATGATTTTCAAATAAATAAATTGGATTGAAATGGTTTTGATATAAATAGAATTTTCCAACGTATAAATTGGAATGGAAATAATCTTCGTAATACTTCGATATTGGATTCCGTTATTATACGGATATTGTTGAGGAATTTGAAAGATATAAATATCGTTATTCCTAATACGATATTTAATGGTTTCAGAATTTGATATTGAATATAAGCCGATAAAATTTCTATTCAGAGCCTTGTATTTAATGTCAAATTGGATTTTGGGTTTGTCGTGAATGGTGTCTTAAATAACACTGTTCTTAAACCCAGTTGAGAAAAGAATAAATCTTTTTATTAAGATTTAATGGAATTTTCCCAAAGTAAAGTTTTCCAATTTAATATATTAAATTGGAATCGAATGGAATTCGATTTGGTAATAATCGAGATGAGCTTCTATGAAGGAAGATTGTTACTATATATGGAATTTAAAAGGATTCGCCGTTATTCCATTTATATTATTAGTCTGATACGGAAATTCATATTGATTTTGACTGATCTGATTTCCGTGGAGATTCCATTTTGATGGAATAGGATGTTAAAGTTTATCGTGAACTGTGTTTTAAGTGACATTGGTTCTTTAACCCAATTAAAGGCAGGATTGATTTCATAAAGTTGAATAATCATTAAATAATGATTTTTAGGAAGATTAAAAACAATTGGAGTTTTAATAAATCTCTTATTATATTGGAATGAGATAATTAAATTTACCGAATTCATGAAATGATCGAGAATGGAGTAACATCACTTTTACTCCAATCGATAGTTAAAAATTTAATTAGATTTGAACGGAAAATGGTAATTAATTTACCGATAACATAGTGGGTGTTAGATATGGAGTAATACAAGTTTTGCTCCATGGGATGAATAAGTTGGGATTGGAAAGTTAAAATAAATGATTACTTCGGTAAGGCATGATAATCCTGACTAGTTCTTTTGAAATTGATATCCAAAGGAAGATTAAAGAATAAATTTAAATCTCTTATATTCATTGGAATACTCTTTTCGATATGAACCTAACGGTTCCGGTTTCAGGAGAATCCGACGGTCTGATCTCTCGCTATATCAATTTTTCGTTAATGGCCGAATTTCGCGAACGGTCGCTGCGCGGCGTGTTCTATTCAGACCATTAAACATATATAATATATATATCGTTGATTTCCATTTAAAACGTATTTTATAAATCGTTTATAAATTTATTTCAAAACGATTTCAACTGCATTTCCAATTTTAAATCAAAATTGAATATTCCATATCATTATAATATTAAATGATAATATTTTTAAGATGTCGGATTTTGAAATCAAATCTTTTCGACATTCATTTAAAAATGAATCAAATCGACAGAAAATTCCGTTCGAGTTAAAATGGCGCAAATCTACTTAACTCGTCTTCATTCTCTTTAATATTTTCATGTCCATCCAAAATCGGACATCAAAACCATATTTTGATTCTTCGTTAAATATTATTTTAAAATATTCGTTATTTTAAAATATTCGTTTTTTTTTGAATCGGAATGCGACTCAATCAATTACTATATAATGTCAGTTATATTGATTTCATACATCTCATGTATTCAACAATAATGATAAATAATCATTAACAATTCAAACATCATCCAGAGTGCAATTTACAACTGCATAAGCATTAAAATTAATAAATAACGCTCATCACAACCTATCAACCCATCGATTGACATACAACTAAATATTGTGATTAGTGTGTGTCAAATATCACCCCAAGACCCGTGTGGGGTTTTCAAACAACAACAGTCTATTTAGATAAATCACTGGTTAATAATTTAACTAATTCTAATTCGGTTTGAATTATTTTTCTATTTAACCAATTTTCACCGTTTAAATTATAAATGGGTATTTATAATTTAATTTCAACTACAACATTAATATTAACATTATTTTAATATGTTAATCATCACAATCACAATACACAAATCACCAAACCATCCATATAAATTAATACTCAACTACCCAATGCCATTTACAGTGCCATAAGTGGCCATTCGCAGAGTATGAAATGCAAGTGCCGCTAATATCCATACATCGCTTATGTTCATGTGATTTGTGTGAATTCGAGTGTTGAACTCCAAAAATAACTACATGATAAAATATTGAGTGGGAAGAAGTTCTCACTTTGGTTTCCACTCCGCCATTCTTTAATTCAGGATTGTTTTAATAAAATTAAATGACCATTTAATTTTATCAAAAACTGCAACAACTTCTGTTTCTGTTCTGGTCAGTTCCATATTGTAAATAATTTCATCACGATCCCAACGGATCTGAAATCATTCAATTTTGATAAGATTTAAACGAGTTACAATGGTTTGAAGTTTAATTACATTAAACAATAATTAATTCACTAATATTTTTTCCTAATTACTTTTAAATCGTTCATCTCCTTCATTGCTTGGAACCCACTGTCGACGTTGAAATCACCTCGTCACACAAACCCTGGACCACCTAAGCAAGATCGGGCATCACCACTCCATCGCCCTACTCACAAGGCACCACCGCCCTCAACCTTGAGAAGCTCGAACACCCCCCTGAGCCCTAGAAAGCTCCATGAACCATTGCCTTTTGCTGCTTGATTTTGGTCACAACGAATCACAGAAACCCATCTCTACCATTGAATCGGTAGATCTAGATGCGAGGAACAAATTGTAATTGGAAGTTTCATGAATGATTGAATGGATTTTGAGATATCGAGGGATTATAAACAATCTTGGCCATTATTTGAAACAGTGGCGGCGGGTATCATGAACGAGAGAAAGTGATTAGGGTTTCCGGAAAAAGAAAATATATATATATATAATATATTTAATAATATTTAATTCCATTATTACTTGTTTATTGCTCCTAACTCCAAATGAGACCGAACAACTATCGTCCCTAACTAAATACCCCCATTCTGGATATAATGGAATATGTTTCGTAGGCCGATTCGACTGTTTTGTTTTGATTTCATCAAAATTAAAATATAAATCAATATATATTAAATTTAAACGAACATTTTAATTTACCAAGGCCACATACTAACTCCAAAAATTGCAGAAAAATTATATCTAGCTTTGTTTTGATGATACGGTCATAACAAAACTAATTTCGTCGAATTTGGAGACCATTTGAAAAATGGCCTTTTTTAGGTCGATTAAATTTAAACTGAATTGACAAAACACGTTTAATTTCACTATGCTCACATATTAGTTCCGAAAATTACGAATTTGAAACCTAACAATAATTTGGCATTCCAGATCCAACGAAAGTGGTTTCGTCAAAAATGGAGGTCGTTTGCAAAATAGCGACCAAATCAATTAGACATAATTTAAAAATTATAAAGTGAAACCTCAATTTCTCACGCTCGTTTGAAAGATAAAGTTAAATAGATTCTAACATTTCTTATTTCGTCCAATTCTGGTTCATAATGAATTCTGTATAATCAATTGAAGTTTAAAATCGAATTTTTAAACTATCATGTCATTTCGAGTTCGTTTTAATTTAATTTTAAATTTATACGTTCTAACTTCATTTAGAATAAATTTTTGTTGTTATTATTTAAAATAAATAATTTTATATATTCAAAACCATTAAAATAGCTAAAATAAATTTTAATTTGGTTCAAAAATTCCGGGTTGTTACAATTCCACATAAAATATTTTTAATACCTTTGAAAACATTTCACAAGTCATTTAAAAATGATTACTCATAATTGTGAAAATAATTTATGAGTTAAAACTTTTTAAACAGATTGTTTCCAAAAGAAATGTTACGTAGCATTTCAAAAGTGCTTCAAAAGTGTTACAAAACAGTTATCCTGACTAGTTTGATCAAAACATACTTTATCTTAGCCAAAACTCAAAATTTCCAATTCAAAATACTTTTGAATAATATATAATGATTTTTACAAAAAAATTCCATATTTTTTAAATATTAGAAATTGCTACTTACGATTATGGTTAGCGAACTACACTTACACTAAAACACCCCACCTCCGTTAAGGTCACTCACAAAGGGAATGCCTTAACTTTGGGGGAGCATTATAGGTAAAAGACACAGATAATTTACAAGATAGACATATATAAGCAGCAGAAAAACTAAATTTATTTCATACGTAGTTCATAACAAAAACATTACAGCAAATTGTCTCAAAACAACTTCCAAATCATTACATCAAAATCTCTGTCTTTATTATAACATAAAGAAGCATAAAGCACAAATAAAACTGCATAAATCCCCAAGTGGTAGTGTGTCCAAAGCCATAGCCAAATATAAGAGGTTCTAAGCCATACATCACAGATTCTTCAAGCTTGGAAAGATGAATGGTCGAAATTAAGCTAAGTTATTCCCTCCTTGGCTACCTAAGGGAGGGGGAAACGGAAGAAAAGAAAGCGAAAGAAAATTGGGTCAGACATAAGTCTGGTAAGTCCGGTGATTATTCAGCATGTAAACGGGTAAGAGAACCATGACATGAATAAACTGGACGCAAGACAATAACAAAGAAATAAGGTAACATAGGATAAGGCAAGATAAACAAGGCAAGATAAACTAATCATACTATCGCACTCATATCCATATTCTCTGCACCTACTAGATATTTCAACCATCATCATGAGTTCAAACCCAGTGATCCTTTTTTATCGATCGGCTCCTACTTGCACGCATTTACTAATTGTTTCATACGGCCCCGCTCGATTGTAGATACCTATGCTGGTCCCACCATAGGGTGTATCAAATCCTATGGTGGCAACCCGACACGGTTCAAGATGCACAGTGTATAACTACTGATTCCCAATGCCTAATTTTTCCACTCCGGAGTACGTGCACGCTCGGAATCCATCGGAACCTACACTGACGCACCAACCGCCGTTGTTTTGACCGCTTATAATCAGCCCAGTAACCGTGCCTCACCCTACCTAGTTCAAGGTACCATGATACATCTATGTGGGTTACTGCTGAAATGGGTCCCCGTTACTATGTTTTTCCTAATCAACATGTTAAATCGGTTAAGTGCCCAAGTTAACCTAACACCACCCATCAGTTTAATTAACATGTTGTATTGGTTAAGTGTTGCCTTAATTAACTTAACCCTACCATTCCTGACTTAGCTTTAATTCATTCATTAAAGCACCAAACACTCACATTAGACAGGTATTGTTGCGGTCACTGGATGTGTCGGTCGGGTCCTGGAAGTTTTACACCGCAACTGAGTCTAACCTCAGGTTCTTTTGGGCTAAATGCACTAACCTCTCACATTAGATATATATTGTTACGGTTGTTGGATGTGTCGGGCAGTTCCGGGCAGCCTTACACCGTAACTCAATCTAACCTCGGGTTAGGCATATTCGTCTTTTCTAAATTTACATATTTACCTCTTTATGTTTATATATAAATTATTGTCATTCAAGTCAAGCCCCACTTTCCCTTTAAGTCAAGTTCATAATTTTAGGTATAAAAATTTATACCACTTTATGCCATAAACCATTTACATGTTCATGAGCCAAATATGCCAATTATATGTAATTTCATGTTTTTCCCCAACGTTACCCCCATTAAACGTTCGCATAAATCACATAAAATGTTAGGCTCGCTACATAGCCCAACTCATACACAAAGGGGAAAAAGAGGAACATGTAATATCCCAACATCATAAAAATATGGATCTAACTACACATGTGTCATATGAATTCGGCATAGAACAATATACATTTAATTATGGACTTGCAAATTTAGATCTACTCAACATGAATCGTAAAATAGGGGTTTTACATAGAACTACATAAACTTAAATTAGGGAGGTAGTTGTGAACTTGCAAATTGAGTTGGATCAAATTAATATAAACCTAAACATATTAGCATGTAGTTCTAGTCATATATGTGAACATGGTTGAACTTGCATAAACATAGCAAAATTCCCAAATTGATATACAACATATAGGTGTCATCACAAAATTATACAACATGATATGTCATCGCCAAATTATACAGCATGATATGTCATCACCAAACATTTAACATGGTAGTTTTATCATCAAATTACATACAACATAATCACAAACTTAACATGACAAGAGTCATAGTCTTAATCAATTCAGTTTTAACAAAAAAGGATAGGCATAAATTGACATTAGGCGTTGTTTACATCCACTTATTTAGTCACGATTCTAATATCATTTAGGTCTAAATGATAACTGGACTTACAAAAAGGAGACTAGTCTTGTATTCTGGGATCTGTATTCTGAAACTGAATAGCTCTCCTTTGTTGTAGACATTGAATTCTCTTAGTTGAATTAGATTTGATTTGAAATTTCTAACTTGCTTTCTAGTTGAAGGAGAATGGCGGCTACTCTAGGTTGAGTATTTACAGCATTACAACTCTAGGAATATTTTTGTGTGGCTTAGGGTTTAGATTTAGTTTGCTTATATATAAGTTTGATTTAATAGGAGCCGTTGGATCAACCTAGGGCCAATCAAAGCCATTCAATCCTAAGAGAACCGATCAAAATTTGCCACATAAGCCCTTATGACTCCGAGAATCGTCACACAAAGAAACACGTCAGTTTTCAGATCCGGGCCGAGGGGAAGGTCGACTCCCAGGTCGACCCCCTGGTCGACCTATGTGACCCAGGTGGAACCCCTGGTCGACCTGATTTCTAGGCAGGAAATTTCCCGCCCAGCTTGCTTCGGGGTTTTAGAATTTCGAAACATGAATTTGAATTTTGGGCTAGTTTTATTATTTAAATTCTTGAATCTTATGAAGGTCATAACTCCTTCATACGGAGTCCAATTTACGCAAACTCGGACTCTATCTCAAGCAGAATTTTGAGACGAACGCAATGGCGTAACCCGTTTCCCTTAATTCTCACATTTGTAATTAATTATTCTTTAATTCGTTACTTTAATGTTTATAGAAAATACGGGGTGTTACATTCTCCCCTCCTTAAAGGATTTCATCCTTGAAATCTTCGAGTCAAGAAGAACGTATATCCTACCATCCAATCGTCCATCTACTCATTCATCAAACACAGGCGTCCATTGTCCTTAAAAAGACTTCTAATGCTTCACGATCATATGCATAGTGTGTGTACATGTCCTTATCTAATGCAAAATCAGACGGTCTATTGATTCAGTTGACCTCCTTAATAAAAGTCATGTCGGTGCCATGAGTCCATTATTTATGCAATCATCCCTAATCATACTTTCTACATGAGTGCAGAATTATTCATACAAATGCAACATCCACATGATAACACATCAAGTTTCAATCATATACAAGTACATATATGCATATGCAATATGAAAGTGACCGAGCCGATCTAACACCTAATGTGTGTGTATATGCATCCACGAGCAACCACTAGCAATCACTTGCAACCACTTGCAACCATCAATCATAACATGTTTCAAATACATGTTTACATCCATTGGTTTCTACCTAAGGATCAAGAATAGCACTGAGGAAATACTTAATAAAAATGATAGATACGAGCATGAATAAACTTAAGGAAAAAGAGATCAAAGATGTACCCTAAAAAAGAAAGGGTAGGCTGTGCGTATCTTGGCCTCAGTCTCCCAAGTCGCGTCTTCCTCAGTGTCACTCCATTGAACTTTAACAAGTTTGACTTCGCGGTTGCGTAGATTTTTGACTTCTGTACCCAAGATACGAGTTGGAACTTTTCTCACAGTCGCCTCTCGTTCTACTTCTACTTCCTCTAATATACATGGTTCCACCACTTCCGCAGACTTATGTAAGCACTTTCGTAGGTGAGAAACATGAAAGACATTATGAACTCCAGCCAATCTTTCAGGCAGCTCTACTCTGTAAGCCATGTTTCCAATCTTTTCAATGATAGGAAATGGTCCTACAAATCTTGGTGCCAACTTTCCTACGGATCCAAAGCGAACGACGTTCCTTAAAGGAGATACTATAAGGAAAACCCTATCTCCAACCTCAAACTTAAGGTCAGTCCTTCTTTTATCTGTGTAGGACTTCTGTCTATTTTGGGCAGTCTTCATTCTTTTTCGTATCAAGTCCACCTTCTCTAAAGTTTCTCTAATCATATCTGGTCCAAGTATGAGCTTGTCTGTAGACTCCCACCAACAAGTTGGTGATCGGCATGGTCTTCCATATAAAGCTTCGATGGGTGTCATGCCTATGGTGGCTTGGTGGCTATTGTTGTAGGAAAACTCCACCAAAGGAAGATGATCCTCCTATGTTCCTCCAAAGTCAAGAATGCATAATCTCAAGAGGTTCTCTAATACTCTGTTTACCTTTTCTATCTGACCATCGGTTTAGGGGTGATAGGCCGTGCTTAAGCATAGCTGTGTGCCTACAGCCTCTTGCAAGCTCCTCCAAAACTCGCTCATAAAGATATGATCTCAGTCACTCACAATGCTGGAGGGTATCCCATGGAGTCGAACTATCTCTTTAAGATAAACGGATGCTAAAGATGAGGCAGTCCTACTTTTAACGGGCTTAAAGTGAGCGCTTTTTGTGAGCGTGTCCACTATTACCCAAATACTGGTATTTCCCCTTCTTGACCTAGGCAGCCCATCAATAAAGTCCATTGAAATGCTATCTCATTTCCACTGTGGGACCTCTAGAGGATGAAGCAAACCACCAGGATTCTTTTGCTCTGCCTTGACTTGCTGGCATATTTAGCACTTAGAGACGAATTCAGCTACATCCCTCTTCATGCCATTCCAAAAGAAAACCCTTTTTACGTCTTTATACATCTTGCCTCCACCTGGGTGTATGGTCAACTTGGAATGGTGTGCCTCTTCGAGAACCTTCTTCACCAAATCCCTTGCTTGTGGGACGCATAGCCTTCCATCCCGCCTCAACCAACCCTTATCATCAATGGAGTATCTATTGAGGTGACTAGAAGTCTCACCCTTAATTAGCTTATCCATTACATCAACTAGATGAGGGTCTTCACGTTGCGCGGTTCTTATTGAGTCCAAAAGAGTAGGTCACACTTCTAGCGATGCTAACAAGCCAGTCACATGATCGACAGAGGGTCTAAAGTCAAAGTTGGCTGTATACTCCAAGCTCCGCCTTTCTACAAAGAGAGGACTTAAGGTCAGCTTCTTTCTACTCAAGGCATCTGCTACTACATTGCCCTTGCCAAGGGTATAGGAAATCTCGAAATCATTGGATGCCAAGAACTCCATCCACCTTTGTTGCCTCAAGTTAAGATCTTTCTACAAGAAAAGGTACTTCAATGATTTATGGTCAGTATACAATTCAAACATCTCACCTAGGAGATAATGGCGCCAAGACTTAAGCGCAAAGACGATGGCAACCAACTCTAGATTGTGGGTTAGGTAGTTTTTCCATGTACTTTCAACTGTCTGCCTCCATAAGCTACTACCTTCCCTTCTTGCATCAAGACAGCACCTAGTCCCGTACCACATGCATCCGTGTATACGGTAAACATCTTGATCCCATCCGGCAATGTCAGAACTGGGGCTGTTGTTAGAGCCCTCTTCAATCGTTGGAAAGCAACATCGCAATCCAAATACAAATTGAAAGTTAGGTTCTTCTTCGTCAACCTTGTAAGTGGAGCTGAGATTTTCGCAAAGTCTTTTATGAACTTTCGGTAAAAGCCCGCTAGCCCGAGGAAGCTTCGGACTTCGGTCGCATTCCGTGGAACCTTCCAATCTTGCACCACAACTACTTTTGCTGGGTCCACAGCTAACCCTTCCTTGGACACCACTTGTCCAAAAAATGTTACTTCCTCTCTCCATAAGTGGCATTTGGAGAATTTGGCTTTCAACTGATGTGCTCGAAGAGTATCCATGACTTCTTTTAAATGATGAGCATGCTCTTCCTCACTCTTTAAGAAAATCAAAATGTCATCTACGAAGACCACCACAAACTTATTAAGGAACTCCCTGAACACCCTACTCATTTAGTCAATGAAATAAGCGGGTGCGTTCATCGAGCCGAAAGGCATGACAAGCCACTTGAAGAAACCATCTGGGGTTCTGAACGCGGTCTTATCAATACTGTCTTCAGTCACTCTTAGCTGATGAAACCCGGTAGCTAGATCTAGTTGGGAGAAAACCGACGCACCTACAAGCTGATCGAACAAGTCATCTATTCTTGGAAGTGGGTGCCTATTCTTCTTAGTCAGCTTGTTTAGCTCCCTATAATCAATGCATAGGCGAAGCGAACCATCTGCTTTGGTTGCGAATACTACTGGAGCACCCCATTCAGAAATACTCCGCCTCATAAACCCCTTCTCAAGCAACTCCTTAACTTGCTTGCTGAGTTCTTTCCTTTCCCTTGGAGCCATATGTCTAACGGGTAAAGCAACGGGTTTTGCATTATCAACGAGGTATATGCGGAAGTCTATCTCCCACTTCAGAGGTAACCCCTTCACCTCTTCAAAAACATCCGAGTATTCACGTACTACTCTAATAGACTGCAAATTCTCAACAGACGCATCAAGAGATTCTAGATAGCTAAGCATAATAGAGTTCACAGGATTACAATAAATTTCGAGAGTGTTACCGAGGCGAGTCATGAGTCTAACCACTCTCTTTTCACAATCGATGATGGCACCATTACTGGATAGCCAATCCATGCCTAGAATCAACCCATAGCCCGTGAAGCCCAAAACATAGGCATTACATCTAAACCCAACACTTAGTATAGAAATTTCCAAATCCAAACAAATCATTGACAAATAAGTTGAGTCCCAACTGGATTTGAAACAACCAAGGGATCCTCCACTAAGCTGGTGTCTATGTGCAGAGATTCAACTAAAGCAGTAGATATAAAAGAGTGTGATGCGCCATAATCAAAGAGTGTACGAACAGGATGATCAAAAAGATAAACTAAACTCTCAACAGAAATATTTCTACCTCGTTCTTGTGGAGGTGCCATGAGAGCGTGAACCTTCCCTCCAGATGTAGATCCAGCTCTCTGCCCTTGCCCTTGCTTTCTTGGGCAGTCCCTAGCTATGTGTCCTGTCTTGCCGCAATGGAAACAACCACCCATCTTCCTCTTCTTCTTTCTGCATCCTTAACCAGATGTCCAGGAATGCCACAAAAATTACACTTCCTCTTGTCATGGGGTTTGTTTTTCTTCCTGCCCTTCTTGGAATCTATCTTCTTGATCTATGACCCCTCCACTTTCTTATCTTGAGGTACTTCCTCCTTTGTCTCTTTCTTGCCAACCTTATCTTCTTCTTGTAACAGTGCCATGTTCACCAGTCTCTCATAAGTCGCACCCATAGGTATATGGGACATAGCTACGCTGTGTAGTGGCTCATTCAATACTTTAACAAAACGGAGAGCCTTCTTATGTGGAGTGTTCACTAACTCCAATCCGAACCTGGCCAGCTGCTTGAATTGGTTAATGTATTCCTTGACCGACATACTCCCCTCTTTGAGAGCTAAGAACTTCTCCATCTGTATGCTTCGTTCAGCTTGTGAGAGGAATTTCATTTCAAACCTCATTCTGAAATCCATCAAAGTTTCAACTGGTCTTTTAGCATTAGTAACTTCCCACCAATAGGAGGCTTCATCTTTAAGCTACCATACGACCAACTGTATCTTCTTCCTATCGTCCACTTCGAAGATAACAAACAAATCCTCTGTTTCTTTGAGCCAATTTCTTGCTTCCACGAAGGATTCATTTCCATTGAAGTCCTTTCCACCCATGGCTCGAAAGTCCCTACATATTTTTGAGAAAGTATTTGCACGCGGAGGAGGAGGAACCGTTGCAGCTGGGGGAGGAGGAACGTCTGTTGGGCCTGTGACATTAGCCCTAGCCTCTAGGTACCTTCTGAACCAGCCAGGTACCGGCACACCCTCTGGAAGGTTAAGATCCCCAGACATGCTGAAACGAAAAAGGAAAGATTCAAAACAAAGGATGGAAAGATAGTGCATATGGCTTTGTTGGATTATGCCTTTTTAAAATAAAATAACACTTTTTCTTGAAAATTGCTTCTTTAAACTTCTATTTATTTATTTATTTATTTATTTAAAACAGTTTTCAAAATTATTATCTGATCTGGTAAACCTTTGCTCTGATACCAAGCGAAACACCCCACCTCCGTTAAGGTCATTCACAAAGGGAATTCCTTAACTTTGGTGGAGCATTATAGGTAAAAGACACAGATAATTTACAAGACATACATATATAAGTAGCGGAAAAACTAAATTTATTTCGTACGTAGTTCATAACAAAAACATTATAGCAAACTGTCTCAAAACAACTTCCAAATTATTACATCAAAATCTCTGTCTTGATTATAACATAAAGAAGCATAAAACACAAATAAAACTGCATAAATCCCCAAGTGGTAGTGTATCCAAAGCCATATCCAAAGATAACAGGTTCCAAGCCATACATCACAGAGTCTTCAAGCTTGGAAAGATGAATGGTCCACATTAAGCTGAGCTATTCCCTCCTTGGCTACCTGAGGTGGGGGAACATAAGAAAAGAGAGCGAAAGAAAAATGGGTTAGACATAAGTCTGGTAAGTCTAGTAATTATTCAGCATGTAAACTAGTAAGAGAACCACGATATGAATAAACTGGACTTAGGACAATAACAAAGAAATAAGGTAACATAGGATAAGGCAAGATAAACTAATCATGTTATCGCACTCATATCCATATTCTCTGCACCTACTAGATATTTCAACCATCATCATGAGTTCAAACCCAATGATCCCTTTTTATCGATCGGCTCCTACTCGCACGCATTTACTACTTGTGTCATAGGGCCCCGCTCGAATGTAGATATCTGTGCTAGTCCCACCATAGGGTGTATCAAATCCTATGGTGGCAACCCGACACGATTCAAGATGCACAGTGTATAACTACGGATGCCTAGTGCCTGCTTTTTCCACCCCGGAGTACGTGCACACCCGTACTCCGTCGGAACCTACACTGAGACACCAACTGTCGTTGTTTTGACCGCTTATAATCAGCCCAGTAATCGTGCCCCACCCTGCCTAGTTCAAGGTACCATGATACATCTATGTGGGTTACTGCTGAAATGGGTCTCCGTTACTAGGTTTTTCCTAATTAACATGTTAAATTGGTTAAGTGTCCAAGTTAACCCAATCCCAACCATCAGTTTAGTTAACATGTTGTATTGGTTAAGTGTTGCCTTAATTAACTTAAACCTACCATTCCTGACTTAGTTTTAATTCATTCATTAAAGCACCAACCACTCACATTAGACATGTATTGTTGTGGTCACTGGATGTGACAGCCGAGTCCGGGCAGTTTTACACCGCAACTCCGTCTAACCTCGGGTTCTTTTGGACTCAATGCACTAACCTCTCACATTAGATATATATATTGTTACGGTTGCTGGATGTGCTGGGCGGTTCCGGGCAGTCTTATACCATAACTCAATCTAACCTCGGGTTAGGCATATTCGTCTTTTCTAAATTTACATATTTACCTCTTTATTTTTATATGTAAATTATTGTCATTCAAGTCAAGCCCTACTTTCCCTTTAAATCAAGTTCATAATTTTAGGTATAAAAATTTATACCACTTTATGCCATAAACCATTTACATGTTCATGAGCCAAATATGCCAATTATACGTAATTTCATGTTTTTCCCCAATGTTACCCCCGTTAAACGTTCGCATAAATCACATAAAATGTTAGGCTCGCTAAATAGCCCAACACTTACACAAAGGGAAAAAAGAGGAACATGTAACATCCCAACATCATAAAAATATGGATCTAACTACACGTGTCATATGAATTCGACATAGAACAATATACATTAATTATGGACTTGCAAATTTAGATCTACTCAACATGGATCGTAAAATAGGGGTTTTACATAGTACTACATAAACTTAAATTAGGCATGTAATTGTGAGCTTGCAAATTGAGTTGGATCAAATTAACATAAACCTAAACATATTAGCATGTAGTTCTAGTCATATATGTGAACATGGTTGAACTTGCATAAACATAGCAAAATTCCCAAATTGACATACAATATATAGGTGTCATCACAAAATTATACAACATAATATGTCATCGCCAAATTATACAACATGATATGTCATCGCCAAATTATACAACATGATATGTCATCGCCAAACATTTAACATGGTAGTTTTATCATCAAATTACATACAACATGATCACAAACTTAACATGATAAGAGTCATAGTCTCTTAATCAATTCAGTTTTAACAAAAAAAGAATAGGCATAAATTTACATTAGGCGTTGTTCTACATCCAGTTATTTAGTCACGATTCTATTATCATTTAGGTCTAAATGATAACTTGACTTACAAAAAGGAGACTAGTCTTGTGTTCTGGGATCTGTATTCTGAAACAGAATAGCTCTCCTTTGTTGTAGACGTTGAATTCTCTTAGTTGAATTAGATTTGATTTGTAATTTCTAACTTGCTTTCTAGTTGAAGGAGAATGGCGGCTACTCTAGGTTGAGTATTGACAGCATGGCAGCTCTAGGAATATTTTTGTGTGGCTTAGGTTTTAGATTTAGGTTGCTTATATAGAAGTTTGATTTAATAGGAGCTGTTAGATCAACCTAGGGCCAATCAAAGCCATTCACACCTATGAGAACCAACCAGAATTTGCCACACAAGCCCTTATCACTTAGAGAATCGTCACACCAAGAAACACGTCAGGTTTCAGATCTGGCTCGAGGGGGAGGTCGACCCCCAGGTTGACCCTTAGGTCGACCCCCAGGTCGATCCCCTGGTCGACC
This sequence comes from Allium sativum, assembly GCA_030737875.1. Taxonomy (NCBI): domain Eukaryota; kingdom Viridiplantae; phylum Streptophyta; class Magnoliopsida; order Asparagales; family Amaryllidaceae; genus Allium; species Allium sativum. The sequence continues at coordinate 963,901,530 of CM060916.1, forward strand.
TGATTTCTGGGCAGGAAATTTCCCGCCGAGCCGGCTTCGGGGTTTTTGAATTTTGAAACTTGAATTTGAATTTCGGGCTGGTTTTATTATTTAAATTATTAAATCTTCTGAAGGTCATAACTCTTTCATACGGAGTCCGATTTATGCAAACTCGGACTCTATCTCAAGCAGAATTCCGTGACGAAAGCAATGGCGTAACCCGTTTCCCTTAATTCTAAGATTTGTAGTTAATTATTCTTTAATTCGTTACTTTAATGTTTATAGAAAATACGGGGTGTTACATACATCCTCCTTTTCCAAAATGGTTTTAAATATAACTTGGAAACTATAAGTCGAAATTAAAGCCTTTTTTCACTCATTTGAAAGCCTTGTTAATAGAAATCAAATGTTGTGCATTTCGTGGAAATCAGATTTAAATTGCAAAAGTTATAAGCATTTAAAGTTTGAAAATAAAATACGCGAACTACTGCTGTGTTACGAGCTCTATTTTAACTGTAATACAATCTCATATAAAAATATTCTATACTGGTTTAAAATACTTTAGAAAACCATTATATACTTATATAAACCATTTTCTAGATATTTTTTAGATAGGAAAACCAAACTTCACCTTTTCAAAACAAAACTTTTTTCATCGATTTAAGACAAAACCTTGTTTTATCACCAAAAAAACAAGACAATCCTTTTTTACGAAGACTATTCGTATACATTTCAATTTCATTTCAAATTATTTCAAATCTCAATTTTGAAAATAAATTTCAAACTCCAATTTCAATAATAATATTGCTTCCAATTATGAAGAAGATTTGTCGATCATTAATGCAATACCATAATTGTCATGTCAAAGTGTGTGCGAAACATCATCAATAACCACTATAAACATCCATAGCAACCATCATCAACATTATTAAATAAATGATAACTGTGCACAAGCGTTATAACACTAATGCTTAATAGAGTATATGTGTGTTCTAAACTATGTAACCATCATCCATCACAACAAATATCAACCATTAACATTCATAACTGGTTCAAATTGATTACACTAGTTAACTACTCAAATTCTAACTAATTATTCATTAATTAGTGTATAATTAACTATTGTTGAAGTTTAAAGAGTTCTCACCAATATAGCTTTCCCATTCTTCACGGTAGGCGAGCCAAGCTGACTGCGAAGGAACCATCGACCGTATTTCGGTGCACCATCATATTTGCCAATATATATATATATATATTGTATATTAATCTCTTTTTTTTAAGAGGAGGAGGAGGGCGTAATTTGGTAAGGTGGTGGTGGTGATGGATTGAAAATGGAGAAGAAGGAGGGAGAAGAGGGAGGAAGAGGCCTAGAGCCGAATAAGGAAAGGAAGAGAGGAAATATGGCTTAGGTAGCCCTGACCAAGAAGAAGGAAGGAAGGAGAAAGAAGGAGAAGTGGAGAATAAAATGAGAAGGTAATTGTAGGTTTATATAGGAATTCTAAGTGTGTAAGAAGCTTACACTTCGTAGGACACTTGTCTTGTCCTACAACTTCCTTAACATGCATGTTAACACATGTCCTTCATGCAACGCTTTTTAACATGCACCATGCCACCTTATAGGACACTTGTCTCTCATGCATGCTTAGGTCCATGCATGTAAAATAGTGTCCTAGACACTGATTAAAATATGGGAGAAGCTACTTTAGGTAGCATTTTACTCAAAAATGCTATAGAGATTCAAAGACAACAATTACAATAAAAGCTATTTGGTTCTAATATTCATAAAATTATATTTATATCTGATAAAAGATCATATTAAAAAAATAGTTAAACAAACACAAATTTGTAAAAGCATGATAATTTAAATCAATATATTTATACTAAATTCATATCATATGAAATTAATATTATGGCCAAAAATTCAAATTAAGTATTCAAAATTACTGTTTTAAATTGGTTAAAATTCTAGATCGTTACAATCCGAATATGAATCTAATAAGCCAAAGAGACTCCGCTTTTCCCGGGAAGTGTGCTCTGATCTCCACTTTCCTTACTACCTACGTTTGGGTTCCCTAAGCCAAGAATGACATAATATTTTATTATAAGAAAGGGCTCCTGATTTAAAATTGCACAAGATTTTGAATATTCAAGGTACATCATAACTTCATCATCAACCTACGAGGTGAAGCCCATAAAACCAGAATGGCCCCACGTTTATGATACCCGAAAGAAAGTTCCATACAAACAATAATCACTCTAATGGGGCCCCAACCTCAAAGAGGATCATTTAGGCATAACCTAGAAAGGCATCAGTTTGTTCATCGGCACTGAAGGTCTTGTTTCAGGTATCCCAATGAGTATTAAATCACAAAGACAACTAAAAAAGTTTTTTTACACCTTCAGAAAAGGTGATACTAGGCACCATCGCGCGAATGTTAAGATAAACAACATTAATTTCCATTATCTTTGAATAAGATTAAACATATAAGCCTAAACTCTTAGGTCATCTAAAATAATTGTGATTTCAAGCTTACCATAGCAGCTAGGGAGGTTAACAATACAAAAGTAAAAATCTGAAACAAGTTAACGAAAATCTTTGGAAGCACATTAGAAAAGAATGGCCAAAGGGAAAGAGTCCTCCTGTATTAGCACACGAGAGCGATTTGATGACCCTCTAACCTCCCACTTCTTACAAAGAAGAACCTTCATACTCAAATTTCTTAACATTGTCTGTTTTAGAAGTGATAAATAGCCTCCCTTTCATAGTTTTCAGACTAGTTTGCTAACTCAAACTTCCTAATTCTAACCTATTTTTCACATGAACTCTATGTTTAAATTTTCCTAAGGAGAGTGCTAAGTATCAAATTTTGACCAAAAAATAGAACGAATTGAACAAAGGGTCAAGGAGCGAAACCTAAGACACCACCCTTTGAAAATTAAAAGGATCTGTATGAATACTTGTTGTTTATGAAAATAAGCTTTAAGGCATTAACATTCCTTACCAAAGGGTATTTTTGTACATTTGTCTCATAAACCTTACTCGCCCTGGAAGACATTTGTTCTTCTTAGATACTTAGATTGAAAAATAGAATCCTTTACACCAAGTGTTTCATAAGAAAATCGAAAGCTAAAGGACTAAGACAAAGTAAATTGTAAAAGACATCGCTTCACCCAAAATTCACATGAGCAAAGGGTTAGTTTAATATTCTACTTTAATAAAACTATTAATGCTAGCAAATTATTTTGATAACACAAATATTATTTTACAAATAAAATGTCTTGTTAAATTGTGATGAAGCCAAAGCAACACTTTTCGTAAGCATCCTCAAGTAAAATAAAGTTTCATTGCTTAACATATATCGAGGGGCCATAGCAAACTAAAGGCTTGTTTAGCCTTCGTTAAAAGATTTTGTAAGATAGGTCCTGGAAGTGCACTAAGTAAATAACATTCTTAGCAATTTCTTTCTCAATAAATTTCGAATAAAACCCAAAATCGTAACACCTCTTAAAATTAAGATATACATAGCTACATCATCAAAAGCTACACCTCAAACATACATTAACATTATTTTAAGGATTCATTCAAGTCAAAAAATAAATATACAACTAAAATTTACTTTTCTCGTTAAATTTGGAAAGGTTTCGGGTGGCAATCGAAGAAAGAATAACTGTCAAATCCTTACTTCCACCCTAAACCAAATAATAAACTTTGAGTCATGACTTTTAAAAATTCCACAGAGCCCATTGAAACACCTTTCCCATGAAGTTCACGAGAAAAACCTAGACCATGATCCCATAAAATAATTAAAAAGAAAAATTATGATACTACTTAAGTTTTTGAGAATGTCTAACCATTACAATAAGTTTATTAGCCAAATAGGTAAAAAGGCTTAAAATTGGAAAAGACATAGAAAACAGAGAGATGTAGATGCCTGCTAGAGCAAATAATAATCACATTCTGAAAAGACACTTGCAAATGAAAAGACAAAGAAAGAGAAGAATACCGCATGCACAGAAGAAAAGTCAAAATAAATGAATCAACTCTTGTTGATCAAAACCTAACAACTGAGAGGAATATACAAGGAAATCAGATTTGGTGAAAGGACAACACATGTCCCTGAGCTAAATGTCTGGAAAAGTCAAGAACACTCCTTCACTAGGGGGAGGGAAAATGTTAGCACAAAAATAATTAAGGCAAATCAGGAATTGAAGGTAAGGCGAAGGAGTGTGAAAGATAGTGACACCACAAAAGAACCAGTTATAAGCCTTCGGAATGCAAAACGGAAAGAAAAAATGGAGAATCTCCTTTTTATCGAAAATCACCTTTCGACTTTGAATGAAAGGAGAATCGCATCAGATCAGGAACCCAAGGCACAAAGTACCAAGAGAAACCGAGAGTGATAAGTTGTCGTAGTTGCAGTGGGAAAAGGTCTTCGACCATATTCTGGGAAACTAAACCTCCATAAGTAGAAGACACTGGTAAAACAAACTAATCTTTCAAACATGTGAGAAAGGAATACACCCCGCAGCAGAATCAAAAAGAAAAAATGGATTAGCAGGGTCTAGTCAGATGAAATGGATGTCAGGAAAAGAGTACTTGGATCCAACCTAGCTAAAGTAGACGTTGAGTCAAAGATAGCTTCCACCATAAGCCGAGAGTATGCATACATTTATGTCTCTCGCAACTATCCAATCCGAAGCCAAAAGGAACTACCCCCAAAAATACCAAGGAAAGAGCATAATGACACTGAAAAAGCTTTCGAGTAACTTGCAGGAGGATCCCTGAAGCAATAGCCAAACAAGAACCAGTGGTCATCCAAACAAAAGGAAGCACGAATAGAGAAGGGGGGAGAGGATATTCGAAAGCAGCTGAAGAAAAGAATAAGAAGGAAAAGCGTCCTAAAACCTGCCAACAGCATCATAAAGAACGCATGCATCCCTAAATCAACTTTCCGAAGGATGACCAGATATAGTTGCCAAAAGTCCCCTTCTAAAGTAATAAAGTAAGGCTTCCAATACACATCTCTGAAATCCAAGAAGATAAGTCTCATTTAGCAAAACACAAGGGTGAGAAATTCCGATTTAGAACTCTAAATCACTAGGGACAAAGCGCGGGATGAAAAAAGCCAAGAGATCTTATGCCACCATCCCTCTCGTGTTCAATTAAAAGCTCTGTTTGTCGAATCCCTCAGAAGCAGCCACCAGTACGTTACATTAAAGAAAAGAAACCAAATCACTTATAAAGCCTTCGTGGTCAACCTTTGTCGGGTGACTGACAAGAAGCACTTAAGCCATAGGAAGGGTCAATTCGTACCTATAAATATGACCCAACTACTCAAAGTGCGTGACCTTTTTCTTTTTCCAGAAATCATTTTTTCTACATTTGTAATCTTTTAATAGAGAGAAAAACCATAGGTTTTAGATAAATCAAGGGAAAAGGATTGTAATACTGATTATTCTCGATAATATAGAGATGTATGGCAACTAAGCTAATTCTGTGTAATCTTATTCAATAATATTTGTTATTATTGCTATTTGCTAACATCATAGGTGCAATACACAAATCATATACATAATTGAGATCCATTTTAAACCTGGTCCTATGCCTGACCCTATGGTCCTTTGATTATAGGATATAAACCTTCGTTAGCTTAATGATCATTACAACGACTTAGGATTGTGTTAAGACTAGACCTAGAATTGAGTTAAGATTTCCCAGGTCAACGACTTATTAGGCCTTAACTATTGAAGTTAGGTTAATATTCATGATATTCCACTGAATCCATAAGAATCCAAGGAATATTCACATAAAACTAACTTTCGGAGGCCAATTTGGATGGAATAGCTTCCTAAGTCATAGAGTTGTGTCCGTTGAGTACCCAGATAAATTATCTTCATACCTTAAGATAATACTAATGAATTATATTATAGATGGAACTCCCATTTGAGAAATTGAAAATGAGATTCACGTTTAGTTTTATCCCTGACGGAGGATTTATCTATAGAGCTCTACGGTAGTACATCAAGTTTATAGCTCAAAAATATTTGCTGATCTCAAGTTTGAACTCACTCCCACCACGGATCGATAAGTTCTACGGTCATATTTCATTTTGGGTGTTAACCATAAATTTGGCTAACAAAAATATTTAATTATAATTTATAGAAGTGATATAAAAGTTAATTTAAAATTATAATTGTAAATATAAAAACTTCAAAACTTAATATTCAAAGCTGTAGATGAATAAGAAACTTAAAAACTTAATATTTAAACCTATAAATTTTAGAAAATAGTAATATTGAAACTTAAGTAATTATATATAATTAAAACTTAATATAAGTAAGAAATTCTAAAATATATAAATTGGGAGTTAAATATAAAATCTAAGAAATATTAAAATATATGTATTTATTTTAAATAAGAAGTAAGTTTGAAAATAAGAAGATCTAAAATAAAGTAAGAATGATAAGAGATTTGAAATACAGATTCAGTGTTAATACAGAGTTTAAACAATAAAATACAGACTCCATAACTTATTCTATTTTCTTGAACTCATGAACTCTTCTTACTCATGAGTCTTCGGTCTTGAACTCTTCTTTATCTTTGAAATCTTCATTCTTGAATCTCTAAAACGTACAGTCTTCAAATTAACGCATGTATATAATTCTTGCATATATACTTATATATATATTTCTAAGCAACAATGTTAGTATATTTTTTATAACAATAATAGTTAAAACAAGGTTGTTGTCATCAAAACCATCATCACCAACATCTATATCCCTAATAATCTTAGAGAGGCAACTACGGGGACCTGGGGATGTGATTCTCTGCTTGTGATCGAGGTGAATTCTATTTGTTCAAGGCTGCTTCCTCGGCGGTGGAAGGTTCAGATGTTAACCTTTATTTTTATCTTACTGTTATTATGTATATTTCTTTGTTAGATTGTGTTTTTGTCATTGCCAGTCTAGGCAAGCCTATTTCTTATCCTTGTTTACCTAAGTTGGAGCCTGCGTGTGATGTGTGTGCATTATCGTTAGGGCAGTGGGTAATGCCAAAGCTGGTGGGAGTTGATCAACCATCTCTTATATTGTCGCTCTCCCCTAAATATGTTAGCGTGCTTGTCTCCTTGCTTGGCTCGAGTGTTGTGCTGCTTTGCATTCTTAGTTCTTGGTTATGGTCTATACATTTCAGTGGTGTTATCTTTGAGTTTTGTGGTTGGTTGTTTTGGCCTTCTCTTTCATGTCCGTTGCATGGAGGGTGTTGTTGTGTTTGTTTTGTTGAGGCAACGGGCTGGTTGTCTCCCTTTTTCACCCAATAGTTTTTCCTTGTGCTGCGTGTCGTGCAACTTTTTATAGCTTTTGTTCAGGTACTTTTTCCCACATCGGATCAGTCCATGGTCTTGGTGTGGGTTTCATGATTACTAGGCTATTTTGTTACTGTGTTAGCTTTTCTGTGTGAGTGGACTAGTTTTTATGATACTCTTTATTGGGTTGTCAACATCTTTCAACGTCGTCTGTGCTGACTACTGCTCCATTTTTAGAGTTGTCTTCTCTCTTTTGTTTGATCCCCACTTCTTATTTTCAAGGGACTTGGTGCTTTGCCATTTGTATTGGTCCATTTGGTGTTGGGATTTCCACAACCGCACGAGATCATCAATCTAATGATGATATAATTTATGTGGAGTCCACGCAACGATCAGGGACGTCAGGAGTTGATGCCCTGACATATATGTCATCCCATTCTCCTCATTTTCATCTTTGGTCAATCCTGGTGAGATTAGGATCACCAATATTCATTTGGACTGCATCTCTAGGAGCACCCGTTTATGTAGGTTAGATCGCCTTGGCTCAATCGGGTGTGTCTCCCGCTCCAAGGTTGCTAGGGGGTCAATATATGTTTCTTCTTCTTCTTCTGGTCGTTCCATCGGTGTAATTCCTGATCACCTATTGAGTCCATCCATCCTTCTTGGCGGAGTGCGCAGTCACAGCCACGTACTCCTTACACTATTCATACTCACTCCCTCACAGCGACTGGGAGAATCGTTCGATTAACTTGTCGCACTCTTTACCTTGTCTGAGAGTCTTTTCTTCGTCGCTCCTTTTATTAGTTGGCTTTCTTTATTGTTTCTGCTTTCATGGTTAACTGTTTGTTCTAGAACATTCAACGTGTTGGTAAAGAAGCCTTTCTTTCACGCTTGAAGCACATCATCGAGAAGCACTATATCTTTTGGTAGCAATATACGAACATTTCATGGGTTCGAAAGTGCTTTTCGAAATTTTCATTCGTCTAAACTTCGGAGGCGGTTTTTCAACGTCTTTAATAAAATTTTGATTCTCTGGACGAAAAAGATCTACGTGCGTCTAGTCCTTGACTCGGCTCAACTCCTTACGGTTGAATGTTCTCTTCCTCTATTCCCTTCCCCATCCTTTTCTCTACGGTCTACGCTAGATGCGACCGCATCGAGCGTCAGAGTTTGTGGCATGGCTTTTTATACCATTTGGATAACGGGTTGGCAGCCTCAGTTGTTGGAGGGGATTTTAATATAGTGTCATGCCAAGTGGAGAAACATGAAGAGTCCTCCATCAATCATGAAGCGATGGAGGATTCCAATTACTTTGTGATTCTATCGAGCCTAGTGGAGGTATCTTTTGTTGGTTCAGCCTTTACTTGGTGTAACAACTAGGAAGGATCCAACAGAATTCTATCTCGTTTAGACCGGCATATTTGAGTCTGAAGGATGGTTTTTCCTTCCTTTCACTTTCCTTGTGGATCATCTATATCGAACTAATTCGGATCACACTCTGGTGATTCTAAAATGCGCTCTGACCTCATTATTGGGTCCTTTTTTCTGCTTTCTGTCTATGTGGAAATCCCACCACACCCTTAGTCCAGTGTGGGAGATTCCTGGTCTCTACTTGCGATAGGGATCCCTATGGAAATGTTCTAGAAACTAAAATGGCTCAAATCCTGCCTTAATTTTTGGATGTTGCAAGTGTTCAAAAATATCTTTGATAGAGTGCAAGAAGCAGAAGAGACTCTCATTCTAATGGAATCCTCTTTTGATGTCTCTCTTTCGGATTCAAATAAAGCAGAGTAGGTGAATGCCCAAATCGCCTTTAACTCGGAGCTAAGCATTGAGAACACTTTCCTTTGTCAGAAAGTAAGAATCAAGTAGGTTGACGATGGCGACTACAATTCTAAGTGTTGTAGCCCGAAAATCCATACTATCTGAGCTGACTAATACAACACACGTCCAACTCAAATAATACAGAAATACGAGCCATTAGGGTTAAAGAAATAGAAACAGACAGAAGAAGAACATGAATAACAAAACAGAATCTCACAGCGGAACAAATAAAATATAATATCATAAATCATAACTTTGAAATACAAATCTGTTTTGTATATACATATCATATCAGAGTACAACACATACACATCACAGCAGAAATAACGCTAAATAATTAACGGTGAAGCCTCCTGCTTCAAGCTCCTCCAAGGGTATCTGTAAAATCCTGAAACACTTGACTGCACGTACAAATTTGGGCACCCAAGAGTTTAGGTAAAAACAAACAAAATAAATTCTAGGTCAGTCATGAGACCGGTGTGAGTAAACTCCAACCATATTGTTTAACTTTAAAAATCCGTTTGAAAGAAAGGGTAATAGTAAGACTAGCGCACACATAAACATGGACGGTTTTTACCTTACTATAACCAAAACATTTTTATATCAAAATCCGATGATATTAAAATAATGTATAATCAAACAAATAACCAAATAGCAGAACTCTTACATCTCACGCTCCACATATATAGTATAAAATCAAAAACCGTAGGGCACTTATTGGAGATTGGATTCCAACTATGACAAGGTATGGGACCACCTCCCGATCAGTGTAATCTAGAGGGGATACACTGGGGTTCAGCAAGAACGTCTTGCAACCCGGCCACACATGACCGCCCACTCATTTGCTTGAGTGTAGCAAATATATTGTCACCCACAGTTGTCGGCCATCCAACCGTAATCCGCAAGATATAGAATCGAAAGGAGAATAAATAATAAATTTTCTCTAAATCGGTGACAAATATACTCTGCTTGGGAATGACCCACCTAGCCATGCTGCCTGCCCGATTTTTGTCATTTCTTGGTTATAAGGCTTGAGGCTACGTTAATCTTTCTAGAACATTTAGTCACCATTCACTTTGAATGCCACATCGTCAAACCCGTCAAATCACTAGTTGATATTCCCAAAATATTACGGGTTGAAAAGCTAAGAGGAACGAATTCCTCCACCGCCAAACGTAATACTCGGAAAGATCGTCTTATGTGATCTGTTAAGAGTACTCTGTCAGACATTCGTCCATACAAGTTGTCCAGGGTTTGGACAAACAAAACAGCCCTTGCAAGTTACTCCGTCTTCAGTTTATCTTTAGCATAATCTAATTAGCAACGCCTATGCCTATACGGAGTGGTTTTCGGATAATAAATCCAACCGGTCTCTCCATATTGACAGCGATGGTCCAAAAGTCTTTGACAGCTGGTGATTTAACTATCAATGGAAAACAAAACATCCATCAAACAGCCAAACAATCACTAGCCCTTTTTATTCATTAATTAATTTCGAATCCCTTATCAAATTCTATATATATCGACATATTGATTTCTACCTCCCCTGTACCGGTCAATCGTTCAAACCACAACTTGCCTCTCTAGGCCCTTTCCATTTAAAAAGAAAATCAAAAAGCCAAGCGACTTACCGATTCGGCGCATAAAACCTCATATGGAAATTGAAACATGGACTTTTTCGTCGGGAACTCATTATAATCTTTACTTTTCTCACTCCACACCTGTTTAACATGCATACGCCAATTCCCAATTTATTTCACTCAATTTAATCTTTTTCAATTCAATTCACTAATTAGCCCTTTTTATTCAAAATCTGATTTTTTAACAAAAACCCCTTCATTTTCTCTGCTTAAGTTCATATTTATTTAATAACTCAAATCCGTATTTTTCTAAAAAGATTCGGATCACTCAAAATCCTTTAAATTTATTAAATAAATCGCTTTGGTTTAAAAACGATTATGGCGTTGCTTTTCCAAAAATTTGATTTTGACATAACTCAAAATCTATACGATGAAATCCAGATTTTTCTCTTCTATTAGAGAATTATTATTCAATAGGTTCGTGGGTTTTTTGTTTCATCGAATTCCAACTCATATTGAGTTATATATACTGAATTGAAGTTCAAAATGCCAAATTACGAACTACCGTGCCGCGACGAGTTCGTTTTAATTTAGTTTAATTATAAATGTTCAAAACTTCATTTATAATTCAATTTTAACTCCATCTCAATAGTTTAAAATAAACTTGTTATCCAAATCAATTTCTCAAAAATCGTCGATTATTATATTCCATATTCATACGCAAATTTCTATATTAAAGTTTAATCCACCTGGAATTAGATTATTTATAAAACATCGATATCATCTAATTCAAATTATAAATTTCCTTTATACAAATAATTAATTAATTCAACATCTCTTAACATTACAAACTTATATCTTCTCTTGATAATAGTGAAGTCGTTCAAGTTGGGGTATTTTATTTACCTCTCAGACCTTGACCGACAACGTTCTTATCTTGAGATGGATAAGAGTTTATAACACAAAAACTGATATTACTTATCATAAAAATTGCCTTTGCTATCTCAGTTTAAAATACGATTTTTTTAAATGCCATTTCTTATATTTGGAAAAATCTATTTCCTGTTTATCCAATGAAAGTTACTTCAATATATTTATAAACACTGTTTATAAATCAATTTCCTTATTTTATATTTAACAAGCCTCAATTTAAATTTCCATTTAAAACTCGATTCCTTATTTGAAATATTTTATTACTATAACTTATATATATAAGCATAGAATCTATTTTCATATTAAAATTCTGAATTTCTATTTAATAAGTTCCAATATCTTTCAGAAATAAATTTATTTCTGTAAATTTGACATGCTCGAATTCCAACTATAAATCCAAATAGATTTATTTCAATTTGATTACATTATGAATATCGGAAGTAAATTTCATTGTTTTTTTCAAAACAATTCTATTTACCCTTTTAAACTCACACTTGAATTAAATTTATAAATTATCTAATGATAATTTTCATATTCATTTAAAACGTCATTTATACATTCCACTTCTTGGTCTAAATATTAGAACAAGTTTCTTTTTCAAATTCCATTTGAAAACCCACTATGAAAAATGAATTTCCCTTTTTATAATCATGCTTGAATTTACATTTCTAGATTATCCAATGATAATATAATTTTTATTCGTTTATAAACATCATTTATAATTTAGCTACTTGCTTTTATTATTAAAAACAAGTTAATATTTCTGAATCCATTCGTAACTCAATTTCTATTTTGAAAATTTAATTTTCTTTTTTAAATCTAAAAACCCCTTGGTATAATATTTTTATATATCGATATCTAGGGGTAGTGGTATTCAAACATTCAAACACACAAACATCAATTCACTTCGACATATCAAGCATATAAAAATAACGATAAATAAATTTTGAGGGAACCAGTTGGACCCCTCGAACCTGTTTTTCCCTGCATACATAGATGGTAGTCAATAATAATAGTAATACCAATCATGCTTTAAGGCAGGATATCGCAGTATGAAGGCCATCCATTATATATATTGTGGGGCGCATAGGGAAATCATCCGCTAATGATACTGCGGGCATCCGCTAATGGTACTGTGGGAACATCCAATCACCAATACTATATATATATATATATATTCAACCATCATCTAAATAATTAACACATATGCAACCGCAATAATTCAATAATTCATGCATGCACCTAAAAAGCCAATAATGTACTTTTAAAAATAAAACTGTGAGTGAGATTTACTAAGCTGATTTTATTCGTCGAATATCCAATTAAATTCCAACATGCCGAGGCTTTGAATCTACTCGAGCAAATCTCGAATTAAATCATTTCCAACAATTATTTAATTTTATTAATCGATTAAGCTATTATTTATTTAAATTAACTGAACATATAAATAATTTAATTATTTTATGAAACTAAATTTCGGTAAAGTATATATACCTTATTGCTACCGACTTTGTAAAACTAAAGATGAACTAATACATCATCACCTCTTTTAACTTCTCCTTTCTCCTGTTGGAACTTTGCACAACCTCCAGTGAGCAATCCAAGACTAGCGCACCATTTATCCTCCTTCAACAGATGTCCATTTCCTACACAACATCCATCCATATTTAACAGCCTCATTTTACTAACCAACACCACAAATCAACTCCAGTAAACTAAAACCGCCCATACTGTTTATCTCCCCTTCTTCTTCTACACCTCCATGTCACAATATAATGAAACACGCAACCTCCTTTACCCTCCCAAATCAAGAACTTCGAGCTCCTCCAGACATCAATATAACTACCTCCAGACCGTCCTCTTCCATCGCAATTTCCAGCACTAACACCGTGTGCTACAGGAACGTAGCGATACTCAGTATCGCATGCCTACAAACCCTTAATTCTAATCACAATTGTTCAACCCCATCGCTCATCTTCCCCAGCATCACACTCATTCCCCCAAAAGAAGACGAAATCGCAACTTGCTTGCAACTGGAAAAACATCGTACCTCCCTCACCGCAAAACAACAGTGACTTCCCAACTCGCCCTAGTCATCCACATACAAATCTCCAAATATAGATCTGAACTTTTAAGTATCACGCTGTCCAATTCCAAATAAACATCGCACCTAAACCCTACTCCGGTCATGATTTTGACAATTAGCTGAAAGAGGAGGGATCCTTATTTACTTGCGACTTCCCCCTTTTTCCCATCCTAAAATCGCAAATCCCATTTGAACCTACTGCCGCACCCTTTCTGAAATCGCGAGCACCTCCTATGTGATTTCGAGCTTTGTGACTGTTGAGTGTATCGCGACTTCATTCTTTTTTATTTTTAAATCGAACGGAATTCAAGGATTTAAGGGCTTGGCCCTTTTCTTTCGAATTAGAATCAGCAAATCGAATAGGAGGGGAGATTAAAGATGTGGTTTTTGTTCTTGCTGCTACCAGATGAAATTAGAAACAAAGGTTTTGATTAAAATCGAGGAAGGCGGCTTTAGTTTTGGAAGCTTTAGTTAATTTTCTGAGTGAAGCTTTCATTTGGAAAAGGAGAGGGGTTGCGCGGTCTTTTTATAATTGCGAAGAGGACAAATTCTACAGCTCGATGAAGATAATAGGTCTGCGCCATTAATAAGATGTTTCTTTGACATCAAAGGAAACAGAAACATTTTATGTTCGAGAAACGGATGTTTGTGTTAGTACCAAAAACAAGGACTGTGCGATTTTAACATAGGTCGGCTCTCTATAAGTTTTAGGCTGGATCCAACTAATATAAAATAAATTTGGATTTGAATTACACCATATGATTTTAACATTCGTTTATACACTATCAGAATATAATCGTATAAGGTAATATATACTAGCATTTAAATCTGGTCGTGTCTATATGGATGGATTTATATTAAATGGTTACGAATTTATTGGACTAATTGAACTTGGATCAAAATTTCTCTTTTTGTTTTAAATCTGAATTAAACTAATTAAGTTTGGGTTTTAAGTTATTATTTTTCTTATTAAATTCAATCGATATAAATCAACTTCAAAAAAATTAAATTTATTCAAAATAAATGATTATTATCGTTTTGATTCAATATAAAATTTATATTGATCGACTGAACCGTTTAAATTCAGTTTTAACTTCTGCACATTAAAATAATTTAATATCTTCGAAATTAAATCATATATCGATTATCAAATCGATAAATTCATATTAAAATTCATTTATATTTCTAATTCGACGTTTAAAATAAATTTAAATGTTTACAATTAGACGATCAAAAATTTGGGACGTTACACTAAGTTCTTTCACTCATCTATAAGAAAGATGTAACAACCCGTATTTTCAATAACCTGTAATAAAGTAAATGGAGGCAGAATTTAATTCTAAAATCTGAATCAAGGGAAACGGGCTATGCCATTGCGTTCGTCTCGGAAAAATACGCGAAATAGAGTCCGGGTTTTCGAAAATCGGAGTCCGTATGACCCAGTTAAGGCCCATGGAAGTTTTCAGAAATTTCCATAATTAAAACAGATTTAAATTTAAATTAAAATCAAGAATTGGGCCAGCTGGGCCAAGGCGGGAAAAGTCCCGCCATGGACCCCATGTCGACAGGCCTGTCGACAGGGGTCTTGGCATGTCGACTGCCCTGTCGACAGCCCTGTCGACAGGGGGTGCCCGGGCTGTTTAGCCTGGTGCACCATTTCTGATTTGGGCTGGGTCTTGTGGCTTGGTTCTAGAGAGTTCCGGGATCTGATGGACCTAATTGAATCTAGGGTTAATCCTATGGCCTAAAAACACTACCCTAATCTATAAATAAGGCCCTAATCTACCCTAAATCACTCATTATTCAATCTAGTAACTAAACTATGCCAAAATCCAAACTCTCATGGCCTCCACCCTCTTCATACAACTCCTAATTTAATTCCTAAGGGATTCTCCATGCATACAAGCATATTTAGGCTTGTATGATCCTCCTTAGCTTGCATTAAAGGCTTATTTCTCTATTTGGCGTCATAAAGGAGGAGTCTTGATCAAGTTGCTTGCATTTGGGGGCTTTAATTAGTTGCATAAGGGGTTCTTTACATTTGCTATAGTAATTTGAGTCCGCATAAGCATTGTAAGCCCTCTTACCTTCATTTTAGAAACTCTAAAGTTAATATGTGATGCAAGTTGGGATTTTTGCAAGTTTATTTGAGTATGCATGTTTATGCGAGTTTGCTAAACCATGATTTGCAAGTTTATTTGAGTATGCATGTTTATGCGAGTTTGCTAAACCATGATTTGCAAGTTTATTTGAGTATGCATGTTTATGCGAGTTTGCTAAACCATGATTTGCAAGTTTATTTGAGTATGCATGTTTATGCGAGTTTACTAAGCCTTGATTTGCATGTTTAACAAGTTATGCATGTTTATGCAAGTTTAAAATGGCAAGTTGTGCATGTTTGACAAGTTGTGCATGTTTGACAAGTTATGCATGTTTATGCAAGTTTAAAATGGCAAGTTGTGCATGTTTGACAAGCTATGCACGTTTATGCAAGTTTAAAATGGCAAGTTGTGCATGTTTGACAAGTTATGCATGTTTATGGTAATATGCAAATTCACTATGCTAAGTTATGCAAGTTTAACCATGTTATGCATGTTTATGGTAATATGCAAGTTCACTATGCTAAGTTGTACAAGTCTAACATGTTATGCGTGATTGTTGTGCAAGTTTATCATGTATGTTGTGCCAAGTTCCCTCTTCCTATCCTTTATGCGTTATTACGAATATGTAGGCGATAGAATGACGTTGGGGGGGTTTGGGTAAACTTAAAATACATAAAAATGTAAGATTGGGAATTTACCTATTAAGTTAGGTCTACCCCTTGGGAATTTACCTATTAAGTTAGGTCTACCCAAGCATTTGTTGACTTGTAATTATGTTTTGAAATAAAGTGGACATGACACTTAGAAAACAAAAGTGTGGCCAACTCGAGGTTGGGTTGAGTTTGTAGCGTAATTCTACCCGGAACCGACCGGCTTAACTAGTGGCTACAAACAATAGGACCCAATGTGAGAAGTTGGTCATGTGGTGCCAAAACCCGAGGTTAGCCTGAGTTGTGGTGTAAATCTACCCGGACCCGCCCGGCCTAACTAGTAACCACAACAAGGTCTAATGTGAGAGGTTAAGGTGCATTAAATTAATTAATGCCTCATGATTAGGGTTAAGTCAGGGTCCACTAATACTTAACCAATTTGGAAATTCGGGGGATGAAAAATGGGGTTAAGCTACACTTAACCAATTTAATCCATTTGGGGATACGAGGGATTAGATGGGGTTAAGTGGTGAACCGTTGATTACACTTAACTAATTTAATCCATGACTAGTGAGGGGTTAAACCACACTTAACCCTCTTAGAAAACCCTGGCAACGTGGTCTGTTCCAACAGTAATCCCAGTTTGGTATCATTCACAACCCTAGAAGCTAGGCTAGGGCGGGGCACGATTACTGGACGGATGTAACCGACCAAAGACGAGGCCGAGTGGTATCGCGATGCGGGTCCAGGCGGGCTACGGACGTGCACGTAGTCCGATGTTGGACGCATACTATGCATGGGTACCAGTAGATCTGGGCTGTGCATTATTGCTTAAGTGTCCGGGGTTGGCACCCGAGGGCTTGATACACCCGAAGGTGGACCCAGCACAGCCAGACTACATCCATACATGGGCCGTATGGACAGCAACACATGACGTGTTAGGCTTATAGGGAGCCGATCGACTAGACCGTTGGGCTGGACCTTATATTAAGGTCACTTCATGTTATTGGGCCAAAGTTTGGGCTAAGGGGATCAATATCTGTTATGTTGGTTTGCTAGTACACCGTGGTGCAAGACTTAACTTTGTTTTATGCGATGACACCTCTATCTATCTTGTAGTTAATTTACCATGCCAGTATGTTGCTATCTATGATCATCTCAGTTTCCATCATGCTGTTAACTTTATTAGTTTATAGACTGATCGTAGCAGGGCTTACTCAGTCTTTTTGACTGACCTGTTTTCTTTCGCCTCTTTTCTTCCGTTCCCCCCCCCAGGTTCTCAGGGAGGGAATACTGGAGCCTAGCTTGGATTTTAGCTGCTTCCTTGGATAGCTCAAGTATGCTTTGGACTTGAGCCGCTATGGTTTATCACTCTTATTTGGGGATAGTACTTATGTATTTTCAGTATATCAGACGATGTATTTATCTGACTTGTAATTTTGGAAAAGTGACATTTTGATGTACCAGACTTGTGTTTTGAAATGGTTTATAAATCTTCCGCTGTTTTATTTACTTACTCTGTTTATTTACATATATATATATATGTCATGTCCTGCCTTGCTATATCATTATGCATGTTTACCAATAATGCCCCTCCAAAGCTAGTGCATTCCTTTGCGAGTGACCCTGGCGGAGGTGGGGTGTTACATTTGGTATCAGAGCATATGGTTTACGAGAAGGGATAAAAAGGTTTTTAAAACTTTTTGAAAAACTATTTTCAGAACCAAGTATTAAGTATTTTCCAAAGAAAAGTCTAGTTGTTTTAAAAGGCTATTCCCCAAAAGCCATTAGCACTATCCTTTGACTCCTCGTTTGAACTCTTTTCTTTTCGTTTCCAGCATGTCTGATAATCTCATCTTGCCCGAAGGAGTAACGATACCCGATTGGTTTCGTCGGTACTTGGAAGTTACGGCACCGGTCCCGGATGTCCCTCATACTGTCTCCCCAGTCGAGGCCGCTGTTCCTCCTCCTCCTCCTTCCGTAGCTGATGTTCCTCTTCTCCCTCAGCCTCCACAAGCGGATTTTGTGGAAACTTGTAAGAACTTTAAGATGATGGGTTGCAAGAATTTCTTTGGAACCGAGACTTTAGTAGAGGCAAGGAATTGGTTGAAAGAGACCGAAGATCTTTTAGCCACCTTTGATATAGGTGACCGCAGGAAGGTTCTATTGGCAGTATGGTTGCTAAAGGAAGAAGCTGCACGTTGGTGGGTAGTCACCACCGCTACTAGGCCAATTGAGACTTGGGATGACTTTAGAGGAAGGTTTGGACTAAGGTTCTTATCACTGAAGCAAGGGGACATGACTATTAGGGAATACATAGATAAGTTTAATCAACTGGCTCGGGTCGATTTGGACTTGGTTAATACAGCTCAGAAGAAGGCCCTACACTTTGCTCTAGGATTAAACGAGCCATTACATGGTTTGGCCATGTCTCATATACCCTTGGGGGCGACTTCCGAGAGTTTGGTGAATATGGCCCTACTTCAAGAAGAAGGTAGCAATGACAAGAAAGAGGTCAAGGCGAATGAGTCTCAAGGCAAGAGAGTAAATTCCGGGAAACGGGGCAAGGATATGAAATGCAACTTCTGTAGTAAAGTTGGACATATAGCCAGGGAATGTAGGAAGAAGAAGAGAATGCGGGGCGAATGCTTTCATTGTGGTGAGTCTGGACATCTGAGCAAGGATTGCCCGAGGAAACAAGGGCAAGGTCAGACTCAGTATGCAGGACTATCTGGAGGGCGAATTCATCCCCTCAACACCGTTCTTCCAGCTCATGATAGAGGTAGTGTTTCTGATGAAAATCTTGTTCGCATTTTCTGATTTTTCCTGTTCGAACTTTGTTCGATTCTGGCACATCGCATAGTTTATTTCATCTAATCTAGTTGAAAGTTTTGCACCTAAGTACTAGCCTAGTTGATGATCCCGTATGTGTTTCAAATCCAATTGGGGGTTCTGCCCGCCTGTCTGTGGTCTGAGTGGATTTGAAAATTTCTATCTTGAGTATAGAATTCTCGTGGGATGTTTATATTCTCGGTTTCAGGGGATATGGGTTGGTTTTGGGCATGGAATGGTCGTCCCGTTTTGGAGCCATTCTGGGTTTTTGTATATAGGGTTGTAAGGCTCATGAATCGCCTCGGTAATACCCTAGAAATTTCTGGCAACCCTATGGGTCCCGTCATGTTATGTTATCTTGAATCCCTCAACTCGTCTATCGATAGTTAGCAATCGGTGAGGGTGGTCCGAGAATATCCTGATATCTTGGGGAAAAGTGAAGGGGTTACCCTTAGACGTGGGATAGATTTCCGCATTATCTGGTTGGTAACACCAAGCCAGTTTCGTGGCTGGTTAGGCACGTGACCTCACGAGATGAGAGTTAAGAAGCAAGTCAAGGAGTTGCTTGAGAAGAACTTCCTGAGACGAAGCATTTTCGAGTAGGGTGCTCCAGTAGTATTCGTTACTGATGTGGACGGTTTGTTTCGCTTATGTGTTGATTTTCGTAAGATAACCGTTACCAAGGATCAATGATTTGTTTGGTCAGCTTGTAGGAGCATCTGTTTTCTTTTGATCTAGCTACCGGATTCCATCAGCTTAGGATGGCTGAGGATGGAATTGACAAGACTGCGTTTAGGACTCTGGATGGATTTTTAGAATGGCTAGTCATGCTATTTGGCTTGACTAACGCACCCACATATTACGTAAACTTGAAGGGTAGGGTGTTTAGGGAATCCTTGAACAAGTTTGTCGTGGTCGTCGTAGGCGATATTTTGACCTCCTCAAAAGAGCGAGGAAGAGCATGCTATACATCTCAAGAAGGAGGTGGATACGCTTAGAGCCACCAGTGGAAGGTCAAGTTCTCCAAATGTCACTTTGGAGGAAAGAAGTTGGATTTCTTGGGCGCATAGTTCCTAAGTAAGGTTTAGCGGTGGATTCCGCTAAAGTGGTTGCGGTTTAAGACCGGAAAACTCTGAGGAGGGCAACTGAAACAAGAAGCTTCCTCCGTTTGGCTAGTTAGTTAGCATTCCCAGAGCTTAGACTTACTCTTCTGGATCAAGAAGGGGGTTTCATGGGAAGAAGACCCGCCGTTAGTCAAGAACATGGGCCAGTCGATTCAGGGCGAGATGTTAGGTCACCTTGCTAGATATATTATAGATAACAAGGGATGACTAAGGCGATGAGAGATTATGTGTTCCTCGAGTGAAAGACTTGGTAAAGAAGGTTCTTGAAGATGCGCGTCACTCGAGGAGGTGGCCGAGTTGGTTTCAGGATACATGTTGTGCCACCAGGTTGAGGCCAAGTCATAGAAGCCCAGCGGGCCATTACCTCTATTGGGGGTTTCGCAAGGGAAGTGTGAAAACATCTCGATGGATTATGTGGATAGGCTACCCAGATCAAAGAAAGGGAATATGGGTATGTGGGTCATAGTAGGTAGACTCGCAAAGAGTGCTCATTTCAGTCCGGTAAAGGGCGAGAGGACTGCATCATGGTTAGCAACGGTTTATCCTCAAGAAGTTGGCCAGTTTTGAAATAGCCTACAGGAAGCCATGGGTAGGCAATTGAATCTAGGTATGGCCTATCACTCATAGGCGGATGGTTCATTTCGATTAAGCATGAGTTATAGAAAATCACGTGTATAAGAGTAATTGGCAACAAGGATGGGTATTTTCAAGAAAAGTTCTGCTGCGTGGAATACTTTATAGTAAGTGGGCGAGATCCAGGATTCATTGGCGAATTTTGGAGAGCTGGCATGAGATCATGAGGTTATAGTAGGTTTAACCCAAGTATGCAGAAAGGAGAATAAGTGGAAAAGAAAGACGAGAGGCGACGAGTTCCAACACGAATTTGGGAAATAGGAGTTAGGAAGCCCAGGAATCATGAAGTGAAAGATAGTCAAAGCACAGTGGAGTTAAGCTCAAGGAAACATGACTAAGAAGAGTGAAGACTAGACACGCGCATCATATCTCTTTTTAAGAGTGCATCTTTGATCCTTGTTTTCCTGTGGAACTTGCTTGCAAGTTATCTTTTGTATATATCCTCTCGGTCCCATTCTCGATCTTATTTCTGTTGTAAACTCCATAAGGGGGTTAAGACTCATCGGTTAGTACTGAATGTCAGAGTTTGAATGGATTTCTTGTAATCCAAAAAGGAGTTTATCTAGTTATCTAGTTTATCGTGTCTATCTTGTCATGAGAACCTTAGGTAGAAACCCTTTGGTTGAAACATGTGTTTGAAACATGTTATGTTTGATGGTTGCAAGTGGTTGCAAGTGTTTGCAAGTGGTTGCTCGTGGATGCATTATACACGATTAGGCACTAGATCGGCTCACACACTCCTCATATTGCATGTGCATGAGTGTTTATGCTTATTCTTGGATGAAATTCGTATGCTATCACATGGATGTTGCATATGGATGTATGATTGAGCACGCATGTAGATATTATACATTATGTTAGGAATTTGCATACATATGGATTCATTTCACTGACATACATGTGCATTAAGGAGGTTTACTGTATCAGTAACCGCCTGATTTACATACATATGCATTAAGGAGGTTTACTGTATCAGTAACCGCCTGATTTTCGCATTAGGTAAGTACATATACACACACTTTTGCATATGTTCATCCAGCATTTAGAATCTTGTAAGGACAATGATTGCTCGTGGATGATGCTTTGAGTAGATGGATGATTGGATGGTAGGATACGTTCTTCCTAACTTGAAGATTTCGGGGACGAAATCCTTTAAGGAGGGGAGAATGTAACAACCCGTATTTTCAATAACCTGTAATAAAGTAAATGGAGGCAGAATTTAATTCTAAAATCTGAATCAAGGGAAACGGGCTATGCCATTGCGTTCGTCTCGGAAAAATACGCGAAATAGAGTCCGAGTTTTCGAAAATCGGAGTCCGTATGACCCAGTTAAGGCCCATGGAAGTTTTCAGAAATTTCCATAATTAAAACAGATTTAAATTTAAATTAAAATCAAGAATTGGGCCAGCTGGGCCAAGGCGGGAAAAGTCCCGCCATGGACCCCATGTCGACAGGCCTGTCGACAGGGGTCTTGGCATGTCGACTGCCCTGTCGACAGCCCTGTCGACAGGGGGTGCCCGGGCTGTTTAGCCTGGTGCACCATTTCTGATTTGGGCTGGGTCTTGTGGCTTGGTTCTAGAGAGTTCCGGGATCTGATGGACCTAATTGAATCTAGGGTTAATCCTATGGCCTAAAAACACTACCCTAATCTATAAATAAGGCCCTAATCTACCCTAAATCACTCATTATTCAATCTAGTAACTAAACTATGCCAAAATCCAAACTCTCATGGCCTCCACCCTCTTCATACAACTCCTAATTTAATTCCTAAGGGATTCTCCATGCATACAAGCATATTTAGGCTTGTATGATCCTCCTTAGCTTGCATTAAAGGCTTATTTCTCTATTTGGCGTCATAAAGGAGGAGTCTTGATCAAGTTGCTTGCATTTGGGGGCTTTAATTAGTTGCATAAGGGGTTCTTTACATTTGCTATAGTAATTTGAGTCCGCATAAGCATTGTAAGCCCTCTTACCTTCATTTTAGAAACTCTAAAGTTAATATGTGATGCAAGTTGGGATTTTTGCAAGTTTATTTGAGTATGCATGTTTATGCGAGTTTGCTAAACCATGATTTGCAAGTTTATTTGAGTATGCATGTTTATGCGAGTTTGCTAAACCATGATTTGCAAGTTTATTTGAGTATGCATGTTTATGCGAGTTTGCTAAACCATGATTTGCAAGTTTATTTGAGTATGCATGTTTATGCGAGTTTGCTAAACCATGATTTGCAAGTTTATTTGAGTATGCATGTTTATGCGAGTTTACTAAGCCTTGATTTGCATGTTTAACAAGTTATGCATGTTTATGCAAGTTTAAAATGGCAAGTTGTGCATGTTTGACAAGTTGTGCATGTTTGACAAGTTATGCATGTTTATGCAAGTTTAAAATGGCAAGTTGTGCATGTTTGACAAGCTATGCACGTTTATGCAAGTTTAAAATGGCAAGTTGTGCATGTTTGACAAGTTATGCATGTTTATGGTAATATGCAAATTCACTATGCTAAGTTATGCAAGTTTAACCATGTTATGCATGTTTATGGTAATATGCAAGTTCACTATGCTAAGTTGTACAAGTCTAACATGTTATGCGTGATTGTTGTGCAAGTTTATCATGTATGTTGTGCCAAGTTCCCTCTTCCTATCCTTTATGCGTTATTACGAATATGTAGGCGATAGAATGACGTTGGGGGGGTTTGGGTAAACTTAAAATACATAAAAATGTAAGATTGGGAATTTACCTATTAAGTTAGGTCTACCCCTTGGGAATTTACCTATTAAGTTAGGTCTACCCAAGCATTTGTTGACTTGTAATTATGTTTTGAAATAAAGTGGACATGACACTTATAAAACAAAAGTGTGGCCAACTCGAGGTTGGGTTGAGTTTGTAGCGTAATTCTACCCGGAACCGACCGGCTTAACTAGTGGCTACAAACAATAGGACCCAATGTGAGAAGTTGGTCATGTGGTGCCAAAACCCGAGGTTAGCCTGAGTTGTGGTGTAAATCTACCCGGACCCGCCCGGCCTAACTAGTAACCACAACAAGGTCTAATGTGAGAGGTTAAGGTGCATTAAATTAATTAATGCCTCATGATTAGGGTTAAGTCAGGGTCCACTAATACTTAACCAATTTGGAAATTCGGGGGATGAAAAATGGGGTTAAGCTACACTTAACCAATTTAATCCATTTGGGGATACGAGGGATTAGATGGGGTTAAGTGGTGAACCGTTGATTACACTTAACTAATTTAATCCATGACTAGTGAGGGGTTAAACCACACTTAACCCTCTTAGAAAACCCTGGCAACGTGGTCTGTTCCAACAGTAATCCCAGTTTGGTATCATTCACAACCCTAGAAGCTAGGCTAGGGCGGGGCACGATTACTGGACGGATGTAACCGACCAAAGACGAGGCCGAGTGGTATCGCGATGCGGGTCCAGGCGGGCTACGGACGTGCACGTAGTCCGATGTTGGACGCATACTATGCATGGGTACCAGTAGATCTGGGCTGTGCATTATTGCTTAAGTGTCCGGGGTTGGCACCCGAGGGCTTGATACACCCGAAGGTGGACCCAGCACAGCCAGACTACATCCATACATGGGCCGTATGGACAGCAACACGTGACGTGTTAGGCTTATAGGGAGCCGATCGACTAGACCGTTGGGCTGGACCTTATATTAAGGTCACTTCATGTTATTGGGCCAAAGTTTGGGCTAAGGGGATCAATATCTGTTATGTTGGTTTGCTAGTACACCGTGGTGCAAGACTTAACTTTGTTTTATGCGATGACACCTCTATCTATCTTGTAGTTAATTTACCATGCCAGTATGTTGTTATCTATGATCATCTCAGTTTCCATCATGCTGTTAACTTTATTAGTTTATAGACTGATCGTAGCAGGGCTTACTCAGTCTTTTTGACTGACCTGTTTTCTTTCGCCTCTTTTCTTCCGTTCCCCCCCCCCAGGTTCTCAGGGAGGGAATACTGGAGCCTAGCTTGGATTTTAGCTGCTTCCTTGGATAGCTCAAGTATGCTTTGGACTTGAGCCGCTATGGTTTATCACTCTTATTTGGGGATAGTACTTATGTATTTTCAGTATATCAGACGATGTATTTATCTGACTTGTAATTTTGGAAAAGTGACATTTTGATGTACCAGACTTGTGTTTTGAAATGGTTTATAAATCTTCCGCTGTTTTATTTACTTACTCTGTTTATTTACATATATATATATATGTCATGTCCTGCCTTGCTATATCATTATGCATGTTTACCAATAATGCCCCTCCAAAGCTAGTGCATTCCTTTGCGAGTGACCCTGGCGGAGGTGGGGTGTTACAAAAGAAGCATAATCTTCTTTTAATTCATCAAATTCTTAACCTCGACCTTTCTGTTGCATCTACCCTATTTAAGGTTGAAGCGACCATCTTGTCCCGCTTCCAATCTATTTTCCAGCATCCCTTGGTGGATCAATTGGGCCCTTTGCTTTTGTCCTTTATTCCTCTTTCTACCCAGCCTACAGAAGCGCCTTCTATTAGTTATCCTCCTTCTTTGGAAAAAGTCCGAGCGTGTGTCTTTACGGTTAGTCAGAATAGCATGAGCAGACCAGACGACTTCAATGGGGTCTTTTATCATTGTGCATTTGAGGTCATTCGTCAAGACTTCTCTCGGGCTATTCGGTCTTTCTTCTCTGGTGGTACGGTCCTAAAGGGGTGGATGTCCACTAATCTTGTTTTGATTTCTAAATACAAGAACCCCCGTTCTTGTCCTGATTTCAGGTCAATCAATCTCTGTAACTTCTCAACAAGGTCATCTCCAAGATTTTGGCTTCTTGCCTTGCTCCAACCCTTGATCGGATTATTTCCTCATCCCAGACTGGGTTTGTTATGGGACGTCTTATTAAGGACTGAGATGTTGATGATGATGGTTTTGACAAAAACTACCTTGTTTCTACTTTATTTCAATTATTATTGTTATTATATAAAATGTATACTAACACAATTTTTTAGAATATATATATATATATATAGGAAATCTATGCATGTATTTTAAAATTGAAGACTGTAAAGTTTACAAGAATCAAGATTTAAATAGAAGATTTCAAGTTTCAAGACTCATGAGTATCAAGGAATCAAGAGTTCAAGAATTAAAGAGTTAGTATGTCTAGAAATTATGTTAAAACTCTGATTAGTTCTTGATTCTATTTTCAAATCTAAATTCATGTTTTAAAATTCAAATCCTGATTTTAAACTTGATTTCAAAATAATTTCAAAATTGTTTACTTGAATTTAAAACTTGTTTTCAAATATTTCAAAATTATTTCCTTATTCAGAATATACTTCTTAGTTTGAATAATATTTTAACTCCTGATAGTTACTTTCTATACTTCTGAAAACTAAGTTTATATTCAAATTTAAATTTCAAACTTAAGTTTTGCTTAATTACTTATGTTGTTTAACCTTCTTGTTTATAATAAGTTTTTAGTATATGTATAATTTTATTTATACTCTTATACCATTTTATACATAGTTTCTTTATTATTTTTATTGTATCATTATATAGGTTTTAAAATATATTTTATAACTTTGAAAAATGTTCAAATATAAAGCAATTTAGCTATGGATTCACTATATATTATTCAAACATTATTTACCTTGCTTTAAAATATATTTTTTGATTTAACACTAGGATATGTAGACATAGGTTTTTTTAGTATGTCGACATACAAGTCTTAGGCATTTTTAAATCTTGAAAAGAAGTCTCTTTGAATTTAAACCTCTCAGAAATGTTGTGACTATTGAAAACCTAAATACCGTTAGAATTTGAATTACTTTATTAATTTTTCATCTTCTTCTTCCTCTCTCAACGCCTTTGTAGTCCTGAAATCAAGGAATGTAATTGGATATTATTGAAAAAATTCTGCATCAACCTAGCGTTGTGTGGGACTGGATGTTGGGGAGTCCCAAACTAGTATAAAATCCCGGTGGTTACTTTCCTGCTCTAATTTTTTACTTTCTGCATTATGTGATTGTTTCTGTGTTTATTTGTTTCTACGATCTGTATATTGTGTGTTTGATTCAAAAAGATTTCAAGAAATTTTATAAATTTCATTAAACACTATTCAAGAAATTGTATACTCTGTGATAGATTATGTGTTTGGTATCAGAGCATTGGTTTTCAAAAATTTCATAATCTGAATTTTGAAAAGCTTAAATAGCAAAATTTAAAGTTGTTCCTAACACTAGTACAAATGTATGCATTTCATCATTGTTTCATAAGTCTATATTGAATTATTGTGAAAAGTCAAGTTGTCTACCGAGTTGGTGTACTGTACAGAAATAGAGGTGTGATATGGTTTTTGATGATCCAAAACTTGATGGACAATTGGTGCAAATCAAAAGAGATACATGGACACTGGATAGTGTCAGTTCAAGGCATATGACAAGAAATCCAAACTTATTGAATAATATAGTCTACGAAAATGGAGGAATGATCAATTATGTGATAACCCGAAGGGATATGTGATTGGTATCAGCAATGTCGGTAACTCTAAAACTCATACTATTTCTTATGTGTTATTAGTTAAAAATTTAAAACATGACTTGATTAGTATAAGTCAATTATGAGATAAAGGCTATAAAATTAAATTTGAAAAATATAAGTGCTTTATCGAAGATAATAATTCAAATATAATTTTCAAATGAATTAGAAAGAAAAATATTTGTATCTTATGTATGAAAATTTCAAATGATAATTTGTGTCTTTTGGCCAACACAAGTGTCCCTTGGACTTGGCATAAGAGACTCGGTCATTTGAATTTCAAACATCTATCTAAAGTCTCTAAATTAGATCTAGTTAGAGGATTACCCAAAATGAATTTCAAATTAGATAACTTATGTGATACTTGTCAATTAGGAAAATTAAGAAAAGTACCTTTAAGTCAAAAGATGAGAGTACCACTTCAAATATGGTAGAATTATATGGATTTATTTGGTCCATCTCAGATATAGGCAATAAACCACAACAGATACGTTTTCTTAATTTTCTATGCTTTTTCTAAATTTACTTGGACATTGTTTCTTAAACATAAAAGTGATGCTTTTGATTTATTTAAAACAATTATTAAAAGAAGTCAAAATTTATTATCTTTGAAAAATAAGACTATACGAAGTAATCATGGTGGAGAATTTGAAATTAAAATTTTTGAGAAATCTATAATGAAAAGGGAATAACTCATAAATTTTCTTTTCCAAGAACTCCTCAACAAAACGGAGTAGTTGAGTGTAAAAATAGGACGATACACGAGTGTGCAAGAACTATGTTATCTGATAGTAATTTACCAAAAAGTTTATGGGCTGAAGCAGTCGCTACAGCTTGCTATATTCTAAATAAATTTTAATTAGACCATTAACTAACAAAAATGCATATGAACTTCTGTATAAAAAGAAACCAAAGGTATCCTTATTCATAATTTATGGGAGTAAATGTTTTATTCTAAATACTAAAGATAATTTAGATAAATTTGACTCTAAATCAGATAAAGGAATATTTATTAGATATTCAAATAGAAGTAAAGCTTATAGACTTTTAATTCAAAAACTAATACTCTTGAAGAAACATTGAATGCATCTTTTGATGAAAATTATATAGATTTAAACCAAAATGAAGATGAATTAGATAATATTGATGAATCAAATGAAACAAACAATGAAATTAATCAGTCAAATAAAAGAATTAGGCTTTTAAGAGATCACCCTATAGAAAATAATCTAAGAGATATTGAATCTATAGTGATAACTAGAAATCAATTAAATAATATGAGTAATATTGCTTTTACATCAACTATTGAAGCTAAAATTCCAAATGAAATATTAACTGATGATTCATGGATAATTGTTATGCAAGAGGAACTGAATCAGTTTACCAGAAATATTGTATGGGAACATGCTCCTAGACCAGAGGATAAAACTACAATAGAAACTAAATGGGTATGTAAAACTAAAATAAATGAACTTGGTGAGGTCGTTAGAAATAAAACACAATTAGTTGCTCAAGGATACTGTTAGGAAGAAGGAATAAATTATGAAAAAACCTTTGCTCCCATAGCAAGATTAGAAGCTGTTAGAATTCCACTTACTTACGCTAACCATAATAATTTCAAACTATTTCAAATGGATGTAAAAGGTGCTTTTCTAAGTGGATCCATTAAAGAAGATGTTTATGTTGAACAACCCCTTTCCTAATCATGTTCATAAATTAAAGAAAGCCTTACACAGTTTATAACAAGCTCCTAGAGCCTAGTATCATCGTTTAAGAACTTATTTATTACAATCAAATTTTGAAATTGGTAAGGTAGAAATACACTATTTATTAAACAGAATGGAAATGATATTCAACTCGTACAAATCAATATAGATAATGCAATTTTTGGATCTACTAATAATAAATTGAACCAAAAATTCTTGGAAATTATGATTAAAGAATTTGAAATGAGTCATATTGGAGAACTTACTTTCTTCTTAGGGTTACAGGATAGACAATTAGATAATGGAATATTATTAATCAAGAAAAATATGCTAGGGTTTTAATTAATAAATTCAACACGGCTAGTAGTAAAGGAAACCCCACTTCTATGGCAACTAATGAAGCCTTAAGTAAAGATGACTCTTCTAAAGATGTAGATCAAAAATTTTATAGAGGGATGATAGGATTCTTGCTATATATAACTGTTGTATATAACAATTCTATGATTTTTGTTTGATGATAATAAACATACACACACATATATACATATATTATAAATGTGTTTATACTTGTACTATTCCACTACATCATAGACAAAATTAAATATTTATATTTTAAAAAATACTAGTGCACAAGAATTTAAATATTCAAGCAGTAATTTATTGAAATATAATATTTTATTTCTACATTTGAATATTACAAATTTATTACTCCACTATTTGTACATCTCACTATAATACAATACATTCAATTTCTTTTGATACATATGTTCCTCATAGCAACTCTCAGTCACTTAGTTTGCACATATATACTCATTCTCATTTACAGTCTCAGTTACATTTTATTTACATCACATTGTTGTACATATACATTCAGTATCTCTCAGTCACTCATATACTTTCATTGACACATACACTGACACACTTGCCTTTTGCCTGCATCCCTGTCAGTCCAGTCTTCTTCTCACCTGTCATAGAAGCACATATAGTAAATTGAAACAAAAATAATTTCAAATTCTAGCAGATATAATTTTATTTTAAAATTTATTTGCCTCAGAATTTGGTGTGTTTCTCATCATATTTTATGATTTGATCTGATATGTGTATAAATCTATCTATGTATAGACAACTTGTGATACTCATAGTGATTCACTATAAATAACACAAGGTAGACAAATCCTTTAGTGCTCACATATAAAACCTGCCTGTGCACAATACACGTGTGCACATACATGCATGTATATACACATATTTTTTATCAGGCATATAGGGGCAATTCGGTGAAAAATTCAAATTTAGCATGGCATAAATCATTTCTTAAAGCACTCATATATGATACATACATATATATATAGATAGATAGATAGATATGTGTATATATTCATGTATGTATACATGAATAACATAGCAAGTGCATCTCACAATGTCGAATGATACTCACTGAATTCAGCAAGAAAAAGGATAGTGCAACAAGCAGCATATACATAGTGCCAGAAACACACACACAGACATATGTATACATATGTGTGTGTGTGTTGGCATGTATATGTGTGTGTATATATATGCATGGTTTTTGGAAGCAAAGTAATCACGCATTTCAGCACAAATATCATGTGTGCACAGTTTCACATATACAAGCAGGCAAGTGCAAACCAATGTGTATGTGTACACATATGAACAACAAGTCACAACAGTGGTGATAAAGAGAAGTTTAGAATGTTTTGGTTCAACAGCAGTCCTGCATGTACAAGCATTTCAAGCCAATATGAAGCCACATATATATACATGTTATGTATATATACACACACATATATACATATATATGTACACACACACACACACACACACACATATATATATATATATAATCACTGATAGAGAATGTGTTGAGTTAATTACAAAAATTAGAGAGAAATTGCAAGGATGGAACTCTAAATTACTCTCGTTTGCGGGTCGTATTGAACTAGTACATACTGTAATTCAAGCGAAGGTGAATTTTTGGCTTTAAACATTTCAATTACCTGATGCTTCGATAGACAAAATTGAAACGGTCTATGCTGATTTCATATGGAAAGGTAAATTACATAAGATCAAGTATCATGATCTATGTCGACCTAAAGAAGAAGGAGGTGTTAGTTTACGTAAAATTAGAGATATGAGAGAAGCATTTACTCTGAAACAAGGCTGGAAAATTACTGCGGATAATGGTTTGTGGTCTAGATGGATGAGGAGATATATTAAAGAAAATTTTTGGACAATGACGATGGATAATAATGCTTCTGCAACTTGGAAAGCGATTTTACGAATAAGAAAAAAATTTGCTAGTTGTTGTGAGAAAGAATTTGTACATGGCAATGAAACTGATCTTTGAGGAGATCCATGGCTTAATGGAAAATCTCTAATTGATATATGGTGTTGGGACACCTTTTTTGCGTATGGTTGTCCTAACTTAAAGGTAAACAACATCGACATAGAGTTAGATATTTGGAAATGGGGTTCAGGAAAAGAATTTTCTATCAAAAATGCATGGAATGCATGTAGAAATACTCAAAGTTAAGTTGATTGGCATGCTATTGTTTGGAATAGAATTCTTCCTCCCAAACACTCGTTTACTACTTATATAGCTTTGCTACATCGTCTTCCAATGAGGGATAGATTGTGAAAGTGGGGTATACTTAAAAATAGTGAGTGCAATTTGTGTAATGCACAGGAGGAATTACATAACCATTTATTTTTCAATTGCAATTATTCAAAGGAAGTTCTAAATAAAATTCACACCAAACTTAATCTAAACTTGGGGAACTGTTATGATAATCTCCAAAAAATAATTGAGTACCTAAGCGAGAGAAGACCGGGTTTAAACACGGTATGTGAAAATAGCTGTGTTGGCTTGATAACTACCATTCGGTGGTTCTGGAAAGAAAAAAATCGTAGGACATTCCAAAATAAGCAGAGGTCAGTAGATGACATTAGCAAGCTAGTTGAAATTAACTTAACTAAGAAGAGGGCTTACATCAGATGCGGAAGGATCACTGTTTGCAAATGGAAGCTCAGATCGAAGGGGACGGTGGGTACTTCATACTGTAGCTGAAAACCATTTGCCTCCATGAAGTTTTCGCCAATGTGAAGAGCGCCGCCATCATTTGTCTCCATCCTTGGGTCTCTCGAGAATTATTTTAGGAATGGTGGAGATAGAAGCAGAAAATGTCTGGTTTATGTTTTTATTTGTCTAATGATGATTGGGTGCGATTTGTATGATGCGTTGTCTAATTTTTGGACGCATTTCTTCTTTTGGGCTGGAAAAGGCCTTTAATAAAGTATGCCCACTTCCAATATATATATGTATATATATATATATATATATATATTAAAGGAACTCGACATGGAAAATTCACAATGACTCTCTAATTCAGGCAACAACAAATGGCAAGAAGCAAAGTGTACAAGCAAGCATGCACACATCACATGCCACAAGATCAGGTCTGTACATAGTGATAAAAATAGTGCATCTCAATGTATAGAAGGCCACACACACACACACACACACACACACACATATATATATATATACACACATACATGCATGCATACATACATACATACATATATATGTGTGTGTTTATACATTTACACATGGAGCAACATACACATGCCATGACACAAGTGTGTACATGCATGTATGATCAGATGAACCAAGATCTAGTGTACAAATGCAAGCATCCAAAAAAAATGTTTGAGCACCAATGAAGAAATACTCACAGCCAAGACCAAGTTTATATATGCAACTCAACATGGCAAGATGGGTGAAACAAGGCTTAGGTACACAGGTAGTCAAGAACAGGTGGAACAAGACAAGACAAGGGGCAGTTTCATGCAATTCTTTGCAGCTGCATAGTGCTCACGTACACACATATATATTCACTCACATTAATGTATGTATATGTCAACATCTGTGTATGAAGTTTTAAAATTGCCAAGCCAGAATGCATAGAGAGGCACATAGATAACAAGCAAGAACTGACACAAATGTTCACCAAGCACACAATCATGCAAGAATACATATATGATTTGATTCATAAATATTGTTATAAACTGGTCTGGATATTCAAAGGGGGCAGATCAATGATCGTTACATATGCGAGAAAAATTTCCAAAAATTGATCAAGGGAAATTTCCAGCAAATATTTTTTAGAAATTAACTATCGCCAAAATCTTTGTTTCCAGTTATGAACAATGCTAAATTTGGCAAAACTTTTTTAAATGTTATTCAATCAGACATGAACTTATCAACATTTTCGAAGACCAGATGTTTGGCTAGAAAACAACTCTACTATTTCCAGTAATGTACATTTTGGCAAGAAATCAAGTCAGCAATCAAAAAATCACAGGCTTTAATTCATTCTAGAAATGGGTAGAAAACAAATTATTTTGTATCCAGGAATTTAGCAAGCTCAAATTAGGTAGAAAAACATTCCAGAAATCATCATGGGTTTCCCGGTCATTTATTCAAATAAATCCTTGGAAATATTGTTTTAATTGTGCAAGAACAATTTTAACCATTTCCAGGAAGCGGAATGGTATTTTGGCAAGAAACAAATCAAATTTTTTTCCAAAAAACATTTTTTGTTCCTAACCTTTTTAATCATGCATAATCTTGGAA
Organism: Allium sativum; assembly: GCA_030737875.1. NCBI lineage: Eukaryota > Viridiplantae > Streptophyta > Magnoliopsida > Asparagales > Amaryllidaceae > Allium > Allium sativum. Next base: position 963,935,478 of record CM060916.1, read on the forward strand.
CAATTCAATGTCGTGGAAACAGATTAGAAAATCACGCATGTCATCAAAGCCGAATCAACTCAACAAATCATACAAAGCAACAAATCAAACTGATTTCTCATGCAAGTATTTCATTCAATACCATGGACAATCACATAAGTCAAGCAATCAATGCACAAATTAGGTAAGTCATTGGGGAAATCAGAGAATGATTTATGAGCTTCAAAACCTATATAACACCTTTTTTTATCATCGACACAAAAAGTATCGAAACAAGCAACAAACAATTCGAAGAATCAAATCAAAATACTCACAGATTTTTGATCAAGCCAAAATCGCTCAACCACAAGCATCTAAAAATTGAAGCATTAGAGATTAAATCAGAAGTAATCATCTTAGAGTGTCGATATTGGACCGGAAGCAAAACCCTAACTTCTAGGGTCGGGCGACATTTTCTTTTAGGGACAAAAGATATAAGAGAGGTCGGCCATTTATTTTAATTTAAAAGGGGTGTTATTCATTTTATTTTATTTTGAGTTAATGTTTATTTGTTGTAAACCAATTCTATATGTTTTCTAGTTTTTCAGTAAAATCTAGAAATTTATAGTTATAGGGTTATAACTAAGGTTTACGAGTTATGGATCTGTAATTCGAGAAAATTTGATTTTAGGGTTAAAATCAGTACAGGGTTTTGAACATTCGGATCAAAACAGTTGTGAGCGGGTGTGGTGAGTTTACATGGATTTTGTAAGCATAGAGATTGTTTTAATTCTAGCGAAAAACCTTGGAGATGCAGTAGTAGGCAGGGTGTACCGAAGCTAGGTAAAATATGTGTTATTTATTTCCTGCATTTCTTTTCTCTACTGTAGTCTGTGTTGTGATAATTTTAATACTTCATGAAACTCAAATAAACCCAATTCACCTCATCTAAGGTTAATTGTAACAACTCGGAAAATATGAACCAATTTAAAATTTTTATTTTGGCAATTTTAATGAATTTTGGATATTTAAAATGGTTTATTTTAAATAATAATAACAGAATTAGAATGTATATATTTATTTGAATTGACGTTAGAATATAAATATTTATTTTAAATATAAAAGGAATTGGAAATGGCGCGGTTGTTTGAAAATTCGATTTCAAATTTCAAATGAATGTACATGATTCAAAATAAACTGGATTTTAGCAAAACCAAAAATATTAGAATCTATTTGAAAATATTTTTCCAACGAATCTGAAAAATGAAAATTTCATAGCGGGAATAAAAAGTTATGCCCAGTTGAAAATTCAAAATAGTCGGTATGGATAATATGGCCCTTAAAAATGGAAATTTTGCAAATGACCTCTTTTTTCGACGAAACTAATTTTGTTGGATATGAGATATCAAATTATTGCTAGATTCCAAAATTCATAATTTTTGGAATTAATATGTGAGCGTGGCGAAGTAAAACGTGTTTTAACATTTTCAGTCAATTTGGATCGATCAGAAAATGGCCATTTTTCAAACAGTCTCTAAATTTGACGAAATTAGTTTTATTAGAACCTTATCATCAATATGAAGCTAGAAAATATTTTTTTGGAATTTTTAGAGTCCGTATGTGGCCCCGGTAAATTGAAATGTGCGTTTTAAATTCAATATAAAGATATATATTTTAATTGCAATAGAAACTGATTGTAACAGCCGAATTGGCTTGCGAAACATATCTCATTGTGTTCAGAATGGGGGTAATTGGCTAGGAGCGACAGTCGTTGAACTCGATTGAGAGTTCGATGTAAAAAGTTACCTTATAAAAATTTAAAATAAAATTAAATAAATTAAATATAAAATATCCTCTCTCCCTCCTCTCTCTCTTCAGTTCAGTCGAAATAAAAAATAAAAAATAAACGTAGAGACCGCTGAAGCTCCGCCGCCTCCCACTGTCGCACGACCGCCGCCGCTGGCGCAACCGCCATCGCCCACCACCCTCGCTTCCCCGTCTCTCTCCTCCTTTCCCCTTCTTTCAATTCGAATCGCACCGCACCCCAATCCACCAGTCCACATTCCGCCCCACTCCGATGCCTCGACCGCCCTAGATTCCCCGACTACCTACTGCTCGCCCTAAAACCCCCTACTCCTCTGATTAACTGTAAGTTCTCTGATTTTTATAATTTTTATTTATTCATTTATTTTGTTTTTATGAACATTGATTTTTAATTAGTTAAAAATCTGAGGTTTATATATGTTATGGTTTTTAATTTATATAATGATAAGATTTTCATTTATAGAAAGAAATGATTTTTAATTTGAAAAAGAAATGATTTTGCATATTTATAAAGATAAGATTTTTAACATGAGAAAGGAAGCGATTTTTTTTTATTTAGAAAAGAAGTGAATTTCAAATATAAAGACGAAATTTTTAGTTAAGTAGAAATATAATTTCTACCAAATAAAGATTTGATTTTTATATACATAAAGGCTAGATTTTTAGTTGTATAAAAAATGGTTTCTAGCATATAAAGTTTAGATTTTTATACGTTATAAAAATTAGATTTTTAAATGTTAGAAATAGGAAAATTAGATTTTTAATTATAAAAAGATATGATTTTTCGTAATATAAAAATTGGATTTTTATATAATAGAGGATATGAAAATATTATTTTTATATGGATAGCGTTCAAATAAAAATATGATTTTTTATATAAGGAGAATTATAAGAATACAATTTTTATAGTGAAAGTGAATGAATAAAAACATGATCTTTATATGGTAAACATCGATACAAAAATGTGATTTTCTAAAATATAAACATCATATTAAAAATGTGATTTTTAATATGAACAACGTAGAAAAGACTGCGTTGAATAGCGGGCCAAACCAAGCTATTCAGAAATGCAAAAATGAAATGGCGGAGTGGATCCAAAGGTGAGAACTTCTCACTTTAATTTGATTTCCTAGTTAAAATATATACTAGGCTGCAGGCGGTGCTTAGCAGCACTCGACACCCGTCGTTCACAGACTGTGGATGACTTGTTTGTTTGGTTGATTGTGTTGTGAAATTGATTGTGTGATGTGGAATGGAATAAAATATTTCATAGTTAAAAAATTTTTATAGTTAAAAATATAATTTTTAATATGTCTATGAATAAAATAAATATTTATAAACAATTCAGATGATTTGTTTATGTACACACATTTGAATGATATTGATTGGGATGATAAATTTTACACATCGCCCAACTGAACAAATAAAATTCATTATTTGTTGATTGAAACCCCACACAGGTATTGGGATGATATATGACATACACTGATCCCAATAATTATATGCCAATCGATTGGTTGACAGGCTGTTATAAGCGTTAAATAATTATTTTTGATGCTTATGCAGTATAGAATGCACTTTGGATGATGGTTGACTGTGTTTGGTTGTTGTTGTGTAAATGTATGGTATGAAATCCATATAATCAACATTATATGGTAATTAATTGTGTTTGATTACAGTTCATAAATAGTGAATATTTTAAAATAATGAATATTTCAAAACAAGGAATATTTTAAAATAATATTCAGTAAAAGATCAAAGTCTGATTTTGATGTCCGATTTGGGATGGACACGAATAAATTAAAATATATAAAGCCGTGTTGATTAGATTAACGCCATTTTGACATGAATGATATTTATATCGATTTTATTCATTGTTATAATGAATATCGAAAAGGAAATGATTTCGAAATATAATGTTTTGAAAATACTATCATTTATATATCGATGATATGGAATATTCAATTTTGATTTGAAATTGACTATGAAGTTGAAATCGTTTTGAAAATGAATATAAAACAATTTATAAAATACGTTATAAATGGAAATCGATGAAACATATATAATATATATACTATATATAATGGCCTGAACAGAACGCGTCGCGCTGCGGCTGTTCGCGAATTTCGAACATTGACTTCGAGCGGATATTACGGGAGATCCGACCGTCGGATTCTCCTAAAACCGGAACCATTGGGTTCATATCGAAAAGAGCTTCCCAATGAATATTAAAGATTTGAAATCTAACGGTTGGATTTGGAATCATGTCCAAAACAAATTTGGAAAAGGTCGTTGTAAGTGCAGTTTGATGGCCATTTATCGAAATCGACTGTACGGGCCTTGATAAAACTATTAAAAATATCAATAATTTGTGTAAAATCATAAGAAATGATTTGGAAAGAATTGGGATGAAAAATTCCATATTTGAAAAGAAAAAAAAATATTTTTATCGAAATGAACTAGTTTTGAAATAAAATAATAATTCCTATATTTTTAAAATAAATAAATTGGATTTGAAATGGTTTTAAAAATAACCGGAATTTTCAATATACGAATTGGAATGGATTTGAATCGAAATTATCTTCAGAATATTTTGATATTGGATTTCGTGATTATACGGATATTGTGGAGGAATTTGGAAGATATATATATATATATATCGTTATTCCAATACAATATGTGTTGGTTTCAGAATTTGATATTGAATATAAGCTGATATATTTTCTATTCAGAGCCTTGTATTTAATATCAAATTCGATTTTGGGTTTGTCGTGAATGGTATCTTTAATAATGCTGTTGTTGAACCGAATGTAGTTAAGAAAATTTGAAACCGACTGGAGATTAGTTAAGTTGAATGGTTTCCAGGGTATTAATCTGATGTTGGTTTCGGCCTTCGGAGATAATACTTAGGGAATTGTTCTCTTACAAATATACGGTTAGCGACTGATTAGATTTTGGGTTTGTTATGAACTGTGTTTTTAACCACATTCGTGCTTTAACCCGATTTACAGTGAAATGAGATTTGGAATTTATAAATCTTTTTTTTTATTAAGATTTAACAGGAATTTTCCAAAGTAAAGTTTTCCAATTTAATATATTTAATGGGAATTAAATTGAAATTGGTCTTTTGGTTTTTCGTGAACGGTGTTTTAAATAACACTGGTTCTTTAACCCGATTAACAATGGAGTTAAGAGAACCAGAACCTAACTGGAGATTAGTTGAGTCGAATGGTTTCCTGGGTATTGATCTGATGTTGGTTTTGGTCTTCTGGGTTAATACTTAGGGAATTGTTCACTTGCTAATTTACGGTTAGAGGCTGATGGAATGGAATGTGATTTTGGGTTTATCGTGAATCGTGTTTTAAATGACATTGGTTCTTTAACCCAGTTAAAGACAAGATATGATTTCCAAAGTTAAACAATCGTTAATATTGATTTTATTGGGAAGATTAAAACCATGTGGAGTTTTAATGCATCTTTAATTAGATTGAAATGAAATCCAAAGTAAGATTAAAGAATAAATTTTAAAGAATTTATCATTGATAAAATTAGTGGGATCCTTTCCCAAAGAATGTGAATATTTCAACAAAAGAATATTCAGAATTGGAATGAGGCGTATGTTGTGGTTTATAGCACTTGTTTATTATATACGCGAGTTATTCGGAAAGGCCGGGTTTATACCCATTCTGAATAACTGATTCGATGACATGTCGACGATGAAGACGGTGGTTGAAGACCAGAGGTCTTCGCATCGTTTGGATGATTACTGATGTCTTGATTGGGATGTACACCCAAGCCGAGGTAATAAGTGGTGATCGTCCAGGCGTACTTTGAGATCGACGGATATGCGAGGACCTCTCCCCTGTATTGGACATGTGGGGAAGGAATAAGGTTCCTCCAGTTTCGTTCAGACCCGGAACGGACTTATAAATGGATTGTGTGTCTGATATTGAATTTCATTCTATGCTGATTGATTTCTATTAAATATATATCTGTTTGGCGGACGATAATTTAGTCTCGTGCTTAACGCCCTTCTCTGAGACGTACGAGCTCAGAGGTTATATACGATAAATATCAGTCGCATGGCACGAACTGCCTGTGTGGCATGCTGAATTGCAGTGATCAAGGCTTTTATTGAAAAGCAGAGTATTGTGGTTGATGATCAAAGCACGGCTTTAATACAGCGTAGCTTTGTGTATGGCGTTAATTCGCGAGCCTCACACCTCGGTGTGAGTCAAAAACGGGATAAGGGAATGTAGTGAGTGCATGACATTTCTTTCTAGCTATGTGTGGTGTCAGCGTATTACAAGCCCTGAAATTTATATTATTTTTACCTATGTGATTTTTGGATTGCGGGGCGCCTCGGTTATATCGGTCTCTACGGAGTCGATGGATAGGTCCTATTGGGCAGGGAAACGTGTGTTCAGGAATTGCCAATCCTCAAACATAACGGAGGACCGGCACTGCAGGATCAATGGGCTGCCCAGAGTGCGTAGTCCCGAGGCATTTGCTAGAGTGTCTCGAAGCGGTTAGGTGTACATCCCTTTCCTAGACTCATGACGGTAATCCAATTTACAGTACGTGACATTTCAGTTTTGATTGTAGAGCCTAGTATTAGCGACATGATACATGGTACCAATGCGGCCTATGATTGATACATTTATATTTGAAGTTGATTTCTTCACTTATAGTAATAATAAAAGATTAGATTTCGCGTATCAAGCATTATTTGGCTATTATAAGGTAAAACCCTATCCTCCGGCTTGCGTTGCATTGTATGATGGGACCTGGGTCTTATAATAGCTTCATTGTTCTTTATTTATCATTGTGATGTTTGTTTTTGTTGCACTAGTATTCTTGGGAGGAAACCTATTCCGTGTTATACGGCGTGGTCCCTTGATTTACCTAACTTTAAAAATAAAGATTAATAACTGTTTTAGTTCTCGCACCAGTCACATGACTGACCTGGAGTTTATTGTTTTAACCTAAACTCTGCATGCCCCTATTTCCACACGGGCAGCTAGTAGTTTTGATTTTGCAGATTTATATTCACAGGATCCTGGTTTACAGCTGGAACGATATTCGGAAAGCTCTGTATCTGTATATCTCCTTCAGTTGTGTTTTGTATTATTTTTCCGTTGCAGTAATGTATTTAAATCTCTGATATTTTCTGATGTATAATATTTATTCATACTCTGTATATTCTTGTATTCTGATGGAATTGTTGTAATAAGCAACGAAATGTTCTTCTGTTTGTGTCCCAATGTGGCTTATCCTCAACTCAATCTGGACTTTCCTTCACGGGGAAGTTCGGCTCGTTTCAGGTGGTATCAGAGCTCTTGTTTACAGAGCTCGAGAAGAAGGCACATTAGAACCAAACAAAAGAATTCATCAGAGATTGGATTAGTAATATCCAATAAGAATGACTCGTTAGAGATGGGATCAATAGTATCCTAGAACGAGTGTGAAGAGTGTTGTTTTAAAATTAAAATGAAAAAAGCTTTGTTTTGAAGATTTAAACCATTTTATACGTATTTGGTTATTTATTTTATATTGATTTTGGACAATCGAATATGTAAAGATTTTGCATATACGCCTTGCAAACATGTATTCGAAGTTTTAATATACTGGATAGATAAAGAATCACACTCTAGTCGCCCGGAGTCGATCCTGATGATTACTATAGTATTATCAGTATTTTTGCTCGAGTTTCGAAAGTGGATATCTATATGATTCCAATTGACTGGTGTGAGAACCAAAACAAGATAGGGCTTATTGTTGTGATTTGCCACCATAAATATGACTTTTGGCTATATATCAAAATTATGAATTTGAAATGTTAATTCACTAATTGTTTGATGGTTGTGTTACATGATTATTCCTTTAAACCATTATGTGAATGAAAGGTAAATTTAGGCCAAATTGAATCAAATTTTGAACTGTATTGAAAATTGCATGCATATACATGTGTATACATTGAACAGGTCATAACAAGGAGGCTAGAGGAGAGGAATAAAATTGTATGCCCGACAAATAGGAACATGTTTACTAATTTATTGGGTTTGGAAGATTTTATGAGTCGATTGGCTGTTTTTTTTCTTTTTGGATTGGAGAGGCCTGTATGGCGATTTCGGGATTTTCCAGGTGCTCCCGTGCAAGGGAGGTTATGGCGAAATTTTTCGAAAATTTAGGGTGGTAGCCAAATTTTTGAAAAAATTGAAAAATTGAAGAAATTATGCCATAATGAAAATAATGAAAGTTGAGTTGGTTTGTAAAACAACTTTTAGCCCCATTCCTTTTCGAGGACGAAAAGATTTTAAGTGGGGGAGGTTGTAACAACCCGCAAAATCTGAACCAATTTAAAATTTTTATTTTGGCAATTTTAATGAATTTTGGATATTTAAAATGATTTATTTTAAATAATAACGACGAGAAATTTATTTTTGAATAGAGTTAGAACGTATATATTTATTTGAATCAACGTTAGAATATAAATATTTATTTTAAATATAAAAGGAATTGGAAATGGCATGGTAGTTCAAAAATTGGATTTCAAATTTCAAATGAATGTACAGGATTCAAAATAAACCGGATTCCAGCGAAACCAAAAATATTAGAATCTATTTGAAAATATATTTCCAACGAATCTGAAAAATCAAAATTTCATAGCGGGAATAAAAAGTCATGCTCAGTTGAAAATTCAGAATAGTCGCTATGAAAAATATGGCCCTTAAAAATGAAAATTTAGCAAAAGACCTCCGTTTTCGACGAAAACACTTTTGTTGGATCCGGGATGTCAAATTATTGCTAGATTCCGAAATTCATAATTTTTGGAATTAATATATGAGCGTGGCGAAATAAAACGTGTTTTAACAGTTTTAGTCAATTTGGATCGACCAGAAAATGACCATTTTTCAAACGGTATCCAAATTTGAAGAAATTAGTTTTGTTAGAATCGTATCATCATACAAAGCTAGAAAATATTTTTCTAGAATTTTTAGAGTCCGTATGTGGCCCCGGTAAATTGAAATGTGTGTTCAAATATATATATAGATTTATATATTAATTTCAACAGAAACTGATCGTAACAACCGAATTGGCTTGCGAAACATATCCCATTGTGTTCGGAATGGGGGTAATTGGCCAGGGGCGACAGTCGTTGAACTCGATTTAGAGTTTGATGTAAAAAGTTACTTTATGAAAATTTAAAATAAAATTAAATAAATTAAATATATAATATCCTCTCTCCCTCCCTCCTCTCTCTCTTCAGTTCAATCAAAATAAAAAAAGAAACGCGGAGACCGCTGAAGCCCCGCCGCCTCCCACCACCGCCGTTGGCGCAGCCACCATCACCCACCACCCTCGCACCCCCGTCTCTCTCCTCCCTTCCCCCTTCTTCCAATTCAAACCGCACCGCCGCCAAAACCCAAATCCGCCGCACCCCAATCCACCAGTCCCCATTCCGCCCCACTCCGATGCCTCGATCGCCCTAGCTTCCCCGACCACCTACTACGTGCCCTAAACCCCCTACTCTGATTAACCGTAAGTTCTCTGATTTTTATAATTTTAATTTATTCGTTTATTTTGTTTTTATGAACACAGATTTTTAATTAGTTAAAAATATGAGGTTTATATATGTTATGGTTTTTAATTTATATATTGATAAGATTTTCATTTATAGAAAGAAATGATTTTTAATTTAAAAAAGAAATGATTTTGCATATTTATAAAGATAAGATTTTTAACATGAGAAAGGAAATGATTTTTTTTAATTTAGAAAAGAAGTGAATTTCAAATATAAAGACGAGATTTTTAGTTAAGTAGAAATATAATTTCTACCAAATAAAGATTTGATTATTATATACATAAAGGCTAGATTTTTAGTTGTATAAAAATTGGTTTTTAGCATATAAAGTTTAGATTTTTATACGTTATAAAAATTAGATTTTTATATGTTAAAAATAGGAAAAATTAGATTTTTAATTATAAAAAGATATGATTTTTCATAATATAAAAATAGGATTTTTTATATAATAGAGGATATAAAAATATTATTTTTATATGGATAGCGTTCAAATAAAAATATGATTTTTTATATAAGGAGAATGATAAGAATATAATTTTTATAGTGAAAGTGAATGAATAAAAACATGATCTTTATACGGTAAACATCGATATAAAAATGTGATTTTTAAAAATATAAACATCATATTAAAAATGTGATTTTTAATATGAACAACGTAGAAAAGAGTGCGTTGAATATCAGGCCAAATCAAGCTATTCAGAAATGCAGAAATGAAACAGCGGAGTGGATCCAAAGGTGAGAACTTCTCACTTTAATTTGATTTTCTAGTTAAAATATATACTAGGATGCAGACGGTGCTTAGCAGCACTCGACACCCGTCGTCCACAGACCACGGATGACTTGTTTGTTTGGTTGATTGTGTTATGAAATTGATTGTGTAATGTGGAATTGAATAAATTATTTTATAGTCAAAAATATAATTTTTAACATGTATATGAATAAAATAAATATTTATAAACAATTCGGATGATTTGTTTATGTACACACATTTGACTGGTATTGATCGGGATGATAAATTTTACACATCGCCTAACGGCACAAATAAAATTCATTATTTGTTAATTGAAACCCCACACGGGTATTGGGATTATATATGACATACACTAATCCCAATAATTAGTTGCATGTTAATCGATTGGTTGATAGGCTGTTATAAGCGTTAAATAATTATATTTGATGCTTATGTAGTGTAGAATGCACTTTGGATGATGGTTGACTGTGTTTGGTTGTTGTTGTGTAAATGTATGGTATGAAATCCATATAATCAACATTATATGGTAATTGATTGTGTCTGATTCCAGTTCAAAAATAGTGAATATTTTAAAATAATGAATATTTTAAAATAAGGAACATTTAAAAATAATATTCAGTAAAAGATCAAAGTCTGATTTTGATGTCCGATTTGGGATGGACACGAATAAATTTAAATATATAAAGCCATGTTGATTAGATTAACTCCATTTTGACATGAACGATATTTATATCGATTTTATTCATTGTTATAATGAATATCGAAAAGGAAATGATTTCGAAATATAATGTTTTGAAAATACTATCATTTACATATCGATGATATGGAATATTCAATTTTGATTTGAAATTGAATATGAAGTTGAAATCATTTTGAAAACGAATTTAAAACAATTTATAAAATACGTTATAAATGGAAATCGACGAAATATAATATATATATATATATATATATATATAATAGCCTGAACAGAAAGTGTCGCACTGCGGTAGTTCGCGAATTTCGATCATTGACTTCGAACAGACATTACGGGACATCCGACCATCGGATTCTCCTAAAACCGGAACCGTTGGGTTCATATTGAAAAGAGATTTCCAATGAATATTATAGATTTGAAATCTAACGGTTGGATTTGGAATCATGTCCAAATCAAATTTGGAAAAGGTAACTATAAGTGCAATTCGATGGCCGTTTATCGAAATCGACTGTACGGGCCTTAATAAAAATATTAAAAATATCAATAATTTGTGTAAAACCATAATAAATGATTTGGAAAGAATTGGGCTGAAAAATTCCATATTTGAAAAGATAAAAATATATTTTTTATCAAAATGACCTAGTTATGAACTAGAATAATAAATCCAATATTTTTTAAAATAAATAAATTGGGTTTGAAATGGTTTTAAAAATAACTAGAAATTCCAATATATGAATTGGAATGGATTTGAATCGAAATTACCTTCGGAATATTTTGATATTGGGTTTCGTGATTATACGGATATTGTGGAGGAATTTGAAAGATATATATATTGTTATTCCAATACAATACTTGTTGGTTTCAAAATTTGATATTGAATATAAGCCGATATATTTTCAATTCAGAGCCTTGTATTTAATATCAGATTAAAATTTGGGCTTGTCGTTAATGGTATCTTTAATAATATTGTCCTTGAACCGAATGTAGTTAAGAAAATTTGAAACCGACTGGAGATTAGTTAAGTTGAATGGATTCCTGGGTATTGATCTGATGTTAGTTTCGGCCTTCGGGGTTAATACTTAGGGAATTGTTCCCTTACTAATTTACGGTTAAAGACTAATTGGATTTTGGGTTTTATTGTGAACTGTGTTTTTAACGATATTCGTTTGTAATCTGATTTACTGTAAAATGAGATTTGGAATTTATAAATCTTTTTTTATTAACATTTAACGGGAATTTTCCAAAGTAAAGTTTTCCAATTTAATATATTTAATTGGAATTGAATCGAAATTGGTCTTTGGGTTTATCGTGAACTGTGTTTTAAATAACACTGGTTCTTTAACCCGATTAACAATGCAGTTAAGAGAATCAGAACCTAAGTGGAGATTTGTTGAGTTGAATGGTTTCCTGGGTATTGATCTGATGTTGGTTTCGGCCTTCGGGGTTAATACTTAGGGAATTATTCACTTGCTAATTTACGGTTAGAGGCTGATGGAATGGAATGTGATTTTGGGTTTATCGTGAACCGTGTTTTAAATGACATTGGTTCTTTAACCCAGTTAAAGACAGGATATGATTTCCCAAGTTGAACAATCGTTAATATTGATTTTTTTGGGAAGATTAAAACCAAGTGGAGTCTTAATGCATCGTTAATTAGATTGAAATGAAATCCAAAGGAAGATTAAAGAATAAATTTTAAAGAATTTATCTTTGATAAAATTAATGGGTCCCAAAGAATGTGAATATTTGAATAAAAGAACATTCAGAATTGGAATGAGGTGTATGTTGTGATTTATAGCACTTGTTAATTATATACGCAAGTTATTCGGAAAGGCCGGGTTTATACCCATTCTGAATAACAGATTCGACGATACGTCGACGATGAAGACGGTGGTTGAAGACCGGAAGTCTTCACATCGTTTGGATGATTACTGATGTCTTGATTGGGCTGTACACCCAAGCCGAGGTAATAAGTAGTGATCGTCCAGGCGTACTTGGAGATCGACGGATATGCGAGGACCTCTCCCATGTATTGGACATGTGGGGAGGAATAAGATTCCTCCGGTTTCGTTCAGATCTAGAACGGACTTATAAATGGATTGTGTGTCTGACATTGGATTTTATTCTATGCTGATTGATTTCTATTAAATATATATCTATTTGGCGGTAGAGAATTTATTCTCTTCCTTAACGCCCTTCTCTAAGACGTACGAGCTCAGAGGTTATATATCGATAGACATCAGTCGCATGGCGTGAACTGCCTGTGTAGCACGCTGAGTGTAACACCCCACGTCCATTAATGTCACTCACAAAGGGAATGCATTAACTTCCATGGAGGTTTTAAGTGAATATAGAACAGAAAAATTACAACAAGACAGATAATAAGTAGTACTTGGAAATCTAAAACTTTATTTTATTGCAGCGGAAATTTAACATGTTTGTTACATCATAAAACCATAAATCAGAGTCAAGTACAATATCCATCTTGATAAAACAAAATACATAATCCCATTACATAAATAGCAATTAAAGAAGATAACAAGCTGGACTTTACTTCAACGGTCCAAGCTTTCCAAAAGAGAGATAAAGCAATCCAATCAATTTCCACTAGAGCTGGGCCCACCCTGAGGACCTGGAGGGGGAAAAGGATAGAAATAGAGGGGGTCGGACATAAAGTCTGGCGAGTATGATAAGTCTAACAATACTATTATCAAAATAATTAGACTGGGGCACAAACTGGAAAATAAGGAAATGCTTATGAACTATTGGTTATGGAAGAGCAGATAAAGATAACGTTAAAGGCACACCTAATTACTAACGAATAATTACTACACTGCACCACACCAGTCACCCTAAAGGTGGATCCCACTTGCTTCACATAAAAAAATTTAAATAGCTTCGTGTACCCCTAGCTGACTACATAGGTGTCGCCTGCCCCTATCTCCGCTAAGTGTACCCCACTACCCACTTAGAAATTATATAAATAGCTTTGTGTACCCCTAGCTGACTACATAGGTGCCGCCTGCCCCTATCTCCGCTAGGTGTACCCCACTACCCACTTGCGATCGGCTCCCTACTCGTAGATACCCGTGCTGGTCCCACAGTGGGGTGTATCACTCCCCTAAAGTGGCAACCCGATACAACTTGAGGATGCACGACTTATACCTACACGATGCAACAACGTCTTACCTACCAGCCCGGGTCCACACACGCATATGAAACCCGTTTGACTTGCGTTGCCGTCGCTAACCCGTTTGGCCTCTTATAGTCAAGCCCAGTATGCGTGTCCCGTCCTCGACTTGGGTCGAGCCCACAAAGATACGTTTGGGTTACTGGTTGAAATGGGCCCTCACAAGCTATCCACCTAAGCTTGTCCCCGCTAGTATATCCCACTTAACCCTCTTCTTAGTCATGTTCATTTACATGTGTGTTTGGTTAAGTCTTACTAATCGTATTTCAAATGCCACTAAAGGCACTCACTAGATTCCTCACGCCACCCAAGGCACCTACTTAACCCCCATGTCCCACCTTACATGTTTATCTGGTTAAGTATTTCTTAATTCATTAAGGCCATAACCTTATAAAGATCTCTCACATTAGACTGGCATTTATGGAAGCTGGATTTGCCGGGCAGGTCCGGGCAGTCTTATTCCATAAAAGAGTCTAACCTCGTGTCTTTACAACTGTTATGCTTTAATTTGGGCCTAGGACCTCTCACATTGGGCTGACATTTGTGACTACTAGATTTGCCGGGCGGGTCCGGGCAGTTTTACGTCACAAACGAGTCCAACCTCGTGTCATAAGCATTGATTAACACTTATAATCTTTTACCCCAGTTTTAAATATATCCCTATTCAAATCATTAATTAATTCCTATTTTAATGATGTCCATAATTGACTCAATTATGGCCATCCACTTATGGTATGCAAAATCATATCAATTGCACCCCAATTTCTTAATATTAAATCCTTAATATTACCCCTACCCCACGTTATACGTTCGCTTATTCAACGCAAAATATACGTTAGACTCGAATAGTCTAACTCATAGCACAAAGATAAATTATCACAACATATAGACAAATAAAATAGATCCAATCATAAACGGGGTGAAACTTGCATGTGTGATAGATGTCCAACACCTAAACTTGCATAGGCAAAAACTACAACTTGCATAAAGCTACACATGTCATGGATCTAAAGGTGTCAACGTGTTTGGTAAAATATCACAATTTACATAATATGATCATAATCCAAATTCATGTATAAACTTGCATATGTGGTTTATGCAACATAGTGAGGGTGTAAACTAGCATCTAACCCATAGAAATCACACATGTTATAACCAAATTTTTGATCTAAATAGATGTCATAGGATATGTGAGATTATACGTACTAATCAATCTAAACTTGCATAGGTACATGTGATTTATCATGTGAATCATCGTAGCCCCAAACATATATATAATCAACATCATGATTTGATCAAGCATAAGCTAACTATAAAATAAATAATAACTTCATGACTTTGTAACATCGCAACTTAGCATAGAAACTTGCAACATATATAATATCATCATAGCATGATTTACAACATATAGGATATCATCATCACATAACATAGGATTTACAACATACATGATAGCATAAGGTTTACAACAACATATATGACAATTCACATCATTTTCTTATGATCCATATCACATCTTACTCTAATTAGTTTGCTAATAATCTTGTTAAGATCATCATTACTCACAATTGGAAGAGAAAGAGAGTCTTGATTTGCTTTAAAGTTGGGTAGAATTAGAGTTTTGATTAGCTTTCTTCCTTCTTAGTTGGCGGCGGCTACACTGAGTTCCATGGCGACGGTATGACGGTGGCTATTCTATTTTTCATGTGAATTTAGATTGAGAGACTACATAGGTATATATAGAGTTTAAGATTTATTTGGACCGTCAGATCAACTCAGAACTAGCCTGAACCATTAAATTAGCCAACTCAGCCATAAAGACACATCAGCAGCTCAAGATTGGGCTCAGCCAAAACCTGGCCGACTGGACCAGGTCGACACGCAGGTCGACTGCGCAGTCGACCTGGTCCCTGGGGTGTCGACTGCCCAATCGACCTGGGTGCTGGGCGGGAAATTTCCCGCCTAGCCTGTTTGACTTCGAATTTTGAATTTTGAATTTTGAATTTTCTGAAATCTGTTTTGAATTTTCTGAAACTTCCGATGGCCATATCTCCTTCATACCAAGTCCAAATCATGCAAACTCGGACTCTATTTCAACCAGAATTCCGAGACGAACACAATGTCGCAACCCGTTTCCCACAATTCTCATGTCTGAGATTAGTTATTCTTTAATTTGTGAATATTTATATTAACAGAATTACGGGGTGTTACATTTTCCCCTCCTTAAAGGATTTCGACCTCGAAATCTTCAAGTCTAGAAGAATGTATATCCTAACATCCAATCGTCCATCTACTCAACCATCAAACACAGGCATCTATTGTCCTTATAGACTTCTAATGCTTTCATGTTTAAATGCACAGTGTGTGTATATGTCCATATCTAATGCAAAATCAGGCGGTCCACTGATTCAGTTGACCTCCTTAATGCAAATCATGATAGTGCCATGCGTCCATTATGTATGCAAACAACCCTATCGATACATATTATTTCTACATGTGTGCACAACCATTCACCAAAATGCGGTATCCATATGATAGCACAACAATTATACATCCATTAACTTAACTATGTACACACATTTATATGCAATATGCAATATGAAGTGACTGAGCCGATCTAGTGCCTAATAGTGTGTGTGTATGCGTCCACGAGCAACCACTAGCAAACACTTGCATCCACTTTACATCCATCATACATAACATGTCTCAAACACATGTTTCAACCATAGGATTATCCTAACTAAAGGTCAAAGATACTAGTGAGAGGACATACTAAAGATAAGATAAGTACAAGCTAAGCGATAGAGGAGAAATTAAAAGACATACCCTCAAAAAGAAAAGGGTACAACGAACGCATCTTTGCTTCTGTCTCCCAAGTAGTGTTGCTCTCATCATCTCCCCATTGCACTTTGACTAGTCTGACCTCTCAATTCCTCAACTTCTTGATCTCCGACCCAAGAATGCATGTAGGAGCTCATCGAATCGTCGCATCACGCTCTATCTCCACCTCTCTAAGCAAGTTCGGCTCTACCACCTCCGCGGTCTCGTGTAGGCACTTCCTCAAATGTGATACATGGAATACGTCATGTACACCACTAGGTCTCTCAGGCAACTCCACTCTATATGCCATCTGTCAAATCTTCTCCTTAATAGGAAACGGCCCTACGAACCTTGGTGCTAATTTCCCAACGGACCTAAAGAAAACAACGTTCCGTAATTGAGACACTTTGATAAAGACCATGTCCCTAACATCAAACTCAAGATCTGTCCTCCTCTTATCTGGATAAGATTTCTGCCTATCTTGCGCCGTCTTCATCCTTCTTCGAATCAAGTCGATCTTTTCCGAAGTACCTCTAATCATATTGGGCCCAAGTAAGATCTTATCCATAGATTCCCACCAACATGTAGGTGAATGACAAGGTCGTCCATAAAGAGCTTCGAAAGGTGCCATGCCAATGCTAGATTGAAAGCTGTTATTATATGCAAACTCTACCAACGGAAGATGCTCTTCCCATGTACCTCCAAAGTCTAGGATACATAGCCTCAAAAGATCCTCTAGAATGCGATTCACCCTCTCAGTCTGGCCGTCCGTCTGAGAATGATACGCGGTGCTCAAACATAACTGAGTCCCTACTGCCTCTTGCAAGCTCTTCCAAAATTCGCTAGTGAATATAAGATCGCGGTCGCTTACTATGCTAGAAGGAACACCATGCAAACGAATTATCTCTCGAACGTATACAGAAGCTAACCATGGAACAGTCCTCTTACTCTTCACGGGAATGAAGTGGGCGCTCTTAGTAAGTCTATCTACTATAACCCAAATCCCTGTATTACCCTTCCTTGATCTTGGTAATCCATCCACAAAATCCATCGAGACACTTTCCCACTTCCATAGTGGAACCTCCAATGGGTGAAGCAACCCACCGGGTTTCTTTTGCTCCGCTTTTACTTGTTGGCACACCAAGCATCTAGCGACATACTCGGCCACATCCCTCTTCATACCGGCCCAAAAGAAAACTCGCTTCATGTCTTTGTACATCTTGTCCCCGCCGGGATGAATGGTCATCTTCGAACGATGTGCTTCGTCAAGAATAGCCTTCCTCAAACCTTTGTCTCGAGGTACACAAAGTCTACTATCCCTATGTAACCAACCCTTATCATCTAGGGTATACCTACGGAGATGGCTTGATGACTCCCCTCTTTTGAGCTTTTCTACTAACTCAACCAACTGTGGGTCTTCTCGTTGTGCCTCACCAATCCGTCCCAAAAGCGTAGGTCTGACCTCCAAGGATGCTAGCAAACCGGGTATAAAGTCAACGGAAGGTCTAAAATCAAACCTAGAGATGAATTCTAAGTTTCGCCGTTCAACAAACAACGGACTCAAGGACAGCCCTTTCCTACTTAAGTCGTCTGCCACCACGTTACCCTTGCCAGGGGTATATGCTATTTCGAAATCGTAGGACGCTAAGAATTCCATCCACCTTTGCTGCCTTAAGTTCAAGTCCTTCTGAGAGAACAAGTATTTTAGCGATTTGTGGTCAGTGAACAATTCGAATTTCTCCCAAGAAGAAAATGGTGCCAAGACTTAAGCGCGAAAACAATTGCGGCTAACTCTAGGTCATATGTAGGGTAACTTTTCTCATGCGCCCTTAACTGCCTTCCACCATAGGCTATTACCCTTCCCTCTTGCATTAAGACTGCGCCTAGTCCTGTCCCACAAGCATCGGTATAAACAGTAAATGGCTTACTCCCGTCTGGCAGCACTAAGACTGGAGCTGAGGTCAAAGCTCTCTTTAAACGTTGGAACGCATCATCACAATCTACGTCCCACGCGAAGACTAGGTTCTTCTTCGTCAAACGTGTCAATGGAGCTGATATTTTTGCGAAGTCTTTGATAAACTTCCTATAGTAGCCAGCAAACCCCAAGAAACTCCTTACTTCGGTAGCTTTTTTAGGGACCTTCCAATCTTGGATGGCCACCACCTTCGCGGGATCCACAGCTATCCCTTCTTTGGAAACCACGTGCCCTAAGAATCGCACTTCCTCTCTCCAGAAGTGATACTTAGTAAATTTAGCTTTAAGGTTATGCGCTCGTAGAGTCTCCAACACTTCCCTAAGATGTAGGGCATGCTCTTCTTCATTCTTAGAAAAGATCAAGATGTCGTCTACAAAGACCACCACGAATTTATTAAGGTACTCCCTAAACACCCTACTCATCAAATCAACAAAATATGCGGGGGCGTTTGTCAAACTGAAGGGCATCACTAGCCATTCATAGAAACCGTCCGGAGTCCTAAAGGCAGTCTTGTCAATGCTATCCTCAGCCACTCTCAACTGATGGAAACCAGTGGCTAAGTCCAACTGCGAAAACACTGAGGCGCCAACTAACTGATCGAAGATATTGTCAATCCTCGGCAGTGGGTGTCTGTTCTTCTTATTAAGCTTATTAAGTTCTCTATAGTCCACACAAAGTCTAAGGGACCCATCCGCCTTCGTGGAAAGTACTACTGGAGCACCCTACTCCGATATACTTCATCTTATGAACCCCTTCTCAAGCAACTCCTTCACTTGCTTATTGAGTTCCCTCCTTTCACGAGGAGCCATGTGGCGTACTGGGAAAGATACTGGTTTTGCATTATCCACAAGATATATTCGAAAATCTATCTCCCGCTTCGGAGGCAAGCCCTTCACCTCCTCAAACACATCCGAGTATTCTCGGACCACTCTAACAGATCGTAGATTCTCCACAGACGTGTAAAGCGATTCTAGATAACTTAACATAACGGAATTTATGGGATTACAAAAGATTTAGAGAGTGTTACCAAGGCGAGTCATGAGCCTAACTACTCTCTTTTCACAATCAAGAACGACCCCATTTCTGGATAACCAATCCATTCCTAAAATTAGCCAATAGCCCGTGAAGCCCAAAACATAAGCATCACATCTAAGCTCAACGCTAAGTATAGAAATTTTCAAATCCGAACATATCATGGACAAATAAGCTGAGCCCCCAATTGGATTCGAAACAACTAAGGGATCCTATACTAAACCGGTGTTTAAGTGCAGTGATTCAACTAATGATGCAGAGATAAAAGAATGCGATGCGCCCAAATCGAATAAGGTACGGACAGGATAATCAAACAGAAAAACTAAGCTTTCAACAGAAATGGTTCTACCTCGTTCTTGCAGCGTTGGGACCGCGAGAGCCTGAACTTGTACCATTGCCTACCCTGGTGCCATAAGAGCCTGCACCTGTCCTCCCGAGGTAGACCCTGCCCTATGCCCCTTCTTTGGGCAGTCCTTCACTAGATGTCCCGCTTCACCACAGTGAAAACAGCTAGTCTTCTTTTTCTTTCTGCAATCCTTGCTGAGATGGCCTGGTGTCCCACAGTTAAAGCTTCTTTTCTTTCCTTTGCCATTATTGTCTTTACCACCCTTCTTGTTTTGCTGTTGTGGTTTCTTCTGATCCCCTTTCTTCTCGGGTGCCTTATTAGCATTAGCGCCTTTCTCCTCGTGCATGAGTGCCATGTCTACTAGCTTCTCAAAGGTGGCCCCCATAGGGATGTGGGTCATAGTCAACCCTTGCAACGGCTCATTCAAGCCATTAACGAACCTCAGAGCCTTCTTCTCCGGCGTGTTTACTAAGTCCAAGCCAAACCTTGCTAACTGATTAAATTTGTTGACATATTCTTTCACTGATGAGCTTCCTTGCTTTAATGTCAAGAACCTTTCCATATATAGATTCTCTTCTGCCCTTGAGAGAAACTTTGCCTCAAACCTACGTCTGAAATCCGCCCAAGAATCAACAAGACTCTCCCCATTAGTGACCTCCCACCAAAACGAGGCCTCTTCCTTCATTAACCAAGCTGCTAATTTGACTTTCCTCCCTTCTTCTACTTCAAAGATTTCTAGCAATTCTTCCACCTCCTTAAGCCAATCTCTAGCTTCCACAAACGTTTCTGACCCTTAAAAAGGTTTTCCACCCATAGCCTTAAATTCCATACATGTCTTTGCAAAAGTATCAGCGCGAGGAGGGGGAGAAGGAGGAGGAGCGGGTGCAACCGGTGGTGGAGGAACATTAGCTGGACCTGCAGCGGCCCTAGCCTCTAATAACTTCCTATACCATCCTGGTATCGTTACAACCTCCGGAAGGTTAAGATCTTCAGCCATGCTGAAACGTAAAAGGAAAGATTCAAAATGGAGAATTCGAAAGATAAGGATGTGGCTATTGGGGATTAAGTTTTTCTTAAAAACTTTCCTCTTAAAATCACTCATTAAGACATGTTTTTGAAAATACTTCTTCCAAAAATACTTTAGAAAAATAGTTTTTCTAAAAAATTTATCTGTTCTGGTAACCTTAAGCTCTGATACAACGTGTAACACCCCACGTCCATTAATGTCACTCACAAAGGAAATGCATTAACTTCCATGGAGGTTTTAAGTGAATATAGAACAGAAAAATTACAACAAGACAGATAATAAGTAGTACTTGGAAATCTAAAACTTTATTTTATTGCAGCGGAAATTTAACATGTTTGTTACATCATAAAACCATAAATCAGAGTCAAGTACAATATCCATCTTGATAAAACAAAATACATAATCCCATTACATAAATAGCAATTAAAGAAGATAACAAGCTGGACTTTACTTCAACGGTCCAAGCTTTCCAAAAGAGAGATAAAGCAATCCAATCAATTTCCACTAGAGCTGGGCCCACCCTGAGGACCTGGAGGGGGAAATGGATAGAAATAGAGGGGGTCAGACATAAAGTCTGGCGAGTATGATAATTCTAACAATACTATTATCAAAATAATTAGGCTGAGGCACAAAATGGAAAATAAGGAAATGCCTATGAACTATTGGTTATGGAAGAGCAGATAAAGATAACGTTAAAGGCACACCTAATTACTAACGAATAATTATTACACTGCACCACACCAGTCACCCTAAAGGTGGATCCCACTTGCTTCACTTAAAAATTTTTTAAATAGCTTCATGTACCCCTAGCTGACTACATAGGTGCCGCCTGCCCCTATCTCCGCTAGGTGTACCCCACTACCCACTTAGAAATTATATAAATAGCTTTGTGTACCCCTAGCTGACTACATAGGTGCCGCCTACCCCTATCTCCGCTAGGTGTACCCCACTACCCACTTGCGATCGGCTCCCTACTCGTAGATACCCGTGCTGGTCCCACAGTGGGGTGTATCACTCCCCTAAAGTGGCAACCCGATACAACTTGAGGATGCACGGCTTATACCTACACGATGCAACAACGTCTTACCTACCAGCCCGGGTCCACACACGCATTTGAAACTCGTTTGACTTGCGTTGCCATCACTAACCCGTTTGGCCTCTTATAGTCAAGCCCAGTATGCGTGTCCCGTCCTCGACTTGGGTCGAGCCCACAAAGATACGTTTGGGTTACTGGTTGAAATGGGCCCCCACAAGCTATCCACCTAAGCTTGTCCCCACTAGTATATCCCACTTAACCCTTTTCTTAGTCGTGTTCATTTACAAGTGTGTTTGGTTAAGTCTTACTAATCGTATTTCAAATGCCACTAAAGGCACTCACTAGATTCCTCATGCCACCCAAGGCACCTACTTAACCCCCATGTCCCACCTTACATGTTTATCTGGTTAAGTATTTCTTAATTCATTAAGGCCATAACCTTATAAAGACCTCTCACATTAGACTGGCATTTATGGCAGCTGGATTTGCCGGGCGGGTCTGGGCAGTCTTACACCATAAAAGAGTCTAACCTCGTGTCTTTACAACTGTTATGCTTTAATTTAGGCCTAGGACCTCTCACATTGGGCTGACATTTGTGACTACTGGATTTGCCGGGCGGGTCCGGGCAGTTTTACGTCATAAACGAGTCTAACCTCGTGTCCTAAGCATTGATTAACACTTATAATCTTTTACCCCAGTTTTAAATATATCCCTATTCAAATCAATAATTAATTCCAATTTTAATGATGTCCATAATTGACTCAATTATGGCCATCCACTTATGGTATGCAAAATCATATCAATTGCACCCCAATTTCTTAATATTAAATTCTTAATATTACCCCTACCCCACGTTATACGTTCGCTTATTCAACGCAAAATATACGTTAGACTCGAATAGTCTAACTCGTAGCACAAAGATAAATTATCACAACGTATAGACAAATAAAATAGATCTAATCATAAACGGGGTGAAACTTGCATGTGTGATAGATGTCCAACACCTAAACTTGCATGGGCAAAAACTACAACTTGCATAAAGCTACACATGTCATGGATCTAAAGGTGTCAACTTGTTTGGTAAAATATCACAATTTACATAATATGATCATAATCCAAATTCATGTATAAACTTACATATGTGGTTTATGCAACATAATGAGGGTGTAAACTAGCATCTAACCCATAGAACTCACACATGTTATAACCAAATTTTAGATCTAAATAGATGTCATAGGATATGTGAGATTATACATACTAATCAATCTAAACTTGCATAGGTACATGTGATTTATCATGTGAATCATCATAGCCCCAAACATATATATAATCAACATCATGATTTGATCAAGCATAAGCTAACTATATCATAAATAATAACTTCATGACTTTGTAACATCGCAACTTAGCATAGAAACTTGCAACATATATAATATCATCATAGCATGATTTACAACATATAGGATATCATCATCACATAACATAGGATTTACAACATACACGATAGCATAAGGTTTACAACAACATATATGACAATTCACATCATTTTCTTATGATCCATATCACATCTTAATCTAATTAGTTTGCTAATAATCTTGTTAAGATCATCATACTCACAATTAGAAGAGAAAGAGAGTATTGATTTGCTTTAGAGTTGAGTAGAATTAGAGTTTTGATTAGCTTTCTTCCTTCTTTGTTGGCGGCGGCTACACTAAGTTCCATGGCGACGGTATGACGGTGGCTATTCTATTTTTCATGTGAATTTAAAGTGAGAGACTACCTAGGTATATATAGAGTTTAGGATTTATTTAGACCGTCAGATCAACTCAGAACTAGCCTGAACCGTTAAATTAGCCAACTCAGCCCTAAAGACACATCAGCAGCTCAAGATTGGGCTCAGCCAAAACCTGGCCGACTGGACCAGGTCGACACCCAGGTCGACTGCGCAGTCGACCTGGTCCCTGGTGTGTCGACTCCCCAGTCGACCTGGGTGCTGGACGGGAAATATCCCGCCTAGCCTGTTTGACTTCGAATTTTGAATTTTGAATTTTCTGAAATCTGTTTTGAATTTTCTGAAACTTCCGATGGCCATATCTCCTTCATACGAAGTCCAAATCATGCAAACTCAGACTCTATTTCAACCAGAATTCCGAGATGAACACAATGGCGCAACCCGTTTCCCACAATTCTCACGTCTGAGATTAGTTATTCTTTAATTTGTGAATATTTATATTAACAGAATTACGGGGTGTTACACTACGATGCAGTGATCAAGGCTTTTGTTAAAAAGAAGAGTCTTGTGGTTGATGATCTAAGCAAGGCTTTAATATAGCGTAGCTTTGTGTATGGCGTTAATTCGCGAGCCTCACACCTCGGTATGAGTCAAAAAGGGGATAAGGGAACGCAGTGAGTGCATGGCGTTTCTTCTAGCTATGGGTGGTGTCAGCGTTTTACAAGCCCTGACATTTACATTATTTTTACCTATGTGGTTGTTGGATTGCGAGGCGCCTCCGTTATATCGGTCTCTACGGAGCCGATGGATAGTAACAATAGGACCATGAAACATGTGTTTAGGAATTTCCAAACCTCAAACGTAACGGAGGACCGGCATTGTAGGATCTAGGGGCTGCCCAGAGTGCGTAGTCCCAAGGCATTTGCTAGAGTGTCTCGAAGCAGTTAGGAGTACATCCCTTCGTTAGACTCATGATGGAAATCCAATTTCCAATACGTGACATTTCAGTTTTGATTGTAGAGCCTAGTATTGGCGGCAAGATAGATTGTACCCATGCCGCCTATGATTGATACATTTATATTTGAAGTTGATTTCTTCACTTATAGCAATAATAAAAGATTAAATTTCGCATATCAAGCATTATTTGGCTATTATATGGTAAAACCTATCCTCCAGCTTGTGTTGCATTGTGTGATGGGTCCTGGGTCTTATAATAGCTTCATTGTTCTTTATTTAGCGTTGCGCTGTTTGTTTTATGCACTGGTATTCTTGGGAGGAAACCCGTTCCGTTTTATACGGCGTGGTCCCTTGATTTACCTAATTTTAAAAATAAAGATTAATAAATGTTTTATTTCTCACACCAGTCACATGACTGACCTAGAGTTTATTGTTTTAACCTAAACTCTGGGTGCCCCTATTTCCACACGGGCAACTAGTAGTTTTGGTTTTGTAGATTTATATTCACAGGATCCTGGTTTATGGCTGGAACGATATTCAGAAAGCTCTGTATCCGTATATCTCCTTCAGTTGTGTTATGTATTATTTTTCCGCTGCAGTAATGTATTTAAATCTATGATATTTTTGCGATGTATAATATTTATTCATACTCTATATATTCTTGTATTTTGATGGAATTGTTGTAATAAGCAATGAAATGTAATTCTGCTTGTGTCCCGATGTGGCTTGTCTTCAAATCAATCCGGACTTTCCTTCACGGGGAAGTTCGGGTCTTTTCATTAATCTAGATCCAACAAGTGGTATAAGAGCAGGTTTTTCATTAACTCCAGAGTCATGGTGTTCCCTAGTTGTCAATCCTGTGAGGGTCAGGCTAGTGGTATTCCAACTATTTTTAATTGCACATATTTTTAAAATTAAATATCAGAAATGGAATCCTAATTAAAATATGTTAATATTAAATGTTGGAATATTCTTATTACTGGGTAAGGTATGGTAGATAGGAATGATATTGAATTTAATTCTTGTGCTACACATATTAATGATGATCAATATTGCCTTATCTCCTAACTGCGCAGAAAATTTAGAATACTTTTAATGCAAAGTATGGAAAAATTGGTAGTAGCAGCTTAAAACCCCAGAAGGTCAATCCAGATTTAGAAATATGTTTGAAAGGAAAAACAGATGAAAATTTAGATCAGATAATGGAGACTCAACAGAAGATGAGACATGGAATTTCTCATATGAAGATTTAGTTTATATGTGTACTAATTTGAATAAATCTGTTGATACACTCCAACTAAAAAATAACTCCAAAATCTAAAAATCTTAAGCTGACTTGCAAAAATAATAGTTTGGAATTGAAGCTTGAAAACATCAAGAAATCTGAAAAATCTGATTGCAAAAACTGTTTGAAGTTAGAAGACAATCTTGTTCATCCCAATAAAAATATTCAAAAGCTTGAGAATGAAATTCTAATCTTAAAAGAGAACAGGATTGAGTTAATAAATTCGAACATATTTTTACAAAAGGAATTGAATAATTTTAAGACATCAGAAAATTCGAAACTCGAAATTTTTGAAAAGGAAAATTTGGTGAAAACTGAATCTATTTTGAATGAGCTTGAAAATGAGATTGAAAAATTCAAGATTTTTGAAAAGCTTGAGATTGAAAAACAAATTCAATTTGAATCTAAGATTCTTGAGTCCAAAACCAAAGTCAACCTGCTTGAAAACAAAAACTTACTTCCAAAACAAAATGAAGTTGAAAGGAGAAAGATCAACAATAATCGTTGCTCAAATCTGATGAAAGAAAATGGTGATCTTAAATCCAAAATCAACGATCTTGAATTGAGTTTAAAACATTTTTCAACCAGAGAAAAATCTTTGAATATGTCGTTGTAAAATCAATTTTCTTCTGGTAATAGGAATGGTCTCGGTTTTGGGAAAATCAATGGGTTTGAAAAGCTGAATTCTAATGATTTTAAAAATCTTTCAAATCGCTTTCAAAATGTTCATTTTGACAATTTGAATTCAAATAATTTCAAAGGACTTTTGAATCATAAACAAAATGAAACTTGTTTAGAAACAATCCATTTTGGTCCCCAAAAAGAAATAAAATGAATTCGTCTAAATTTAAATAGATTTGGATCCCAGGAGACACTTTGGTAAATTCTTATGGATTGTCATATAAACAAGTTTGGATACCTAATGTTGTGAACACAGTTCAGAGTGGTTTTAAAAATTTTGTTAGACCAGCTGACCCTCTAACCATTTAGGTGCCAGAGGCTGGTTGAGGAACGACCCTCTAGAAGAATCAAAGTCTGTTCCATAACTAAATTGAAGCTTTCAATATAAGTTTCTCAACCAAGAATGGTGAGTTGGATATCCAAAACGTCTACTGCAACTCAGGCATGATCTCTAAACTCTCACTTTTTATGTTTTTATATTTTTTCTGTTTTTATCTCTCCTACTTATTCCCTTTCTATTTTCTCTTTTATTCCTCCTTCTGATTTTACTTATGTGTACAGTCACTGCCATTTTTTGGCTTCTTAACTTCATATTGCAGATTCTTGTTCTTTCTCGAAATTTACTTCATTTGTATAAAACTCTCATGTTTTAATAATTTCCAGATCTTGAATTCAAAATTGTAAATCTCTACAATTATTTTGAACTTTATTTTTTCTTCTATTGATTTCTGAATTCCTAACAGTGCTGAAGTATTCTTGTCATATCTTGAACGCTGTTAGTTGGGATTCTAAATTTTTGAAGATCTGAAAAATTAATGAAATTTCATACATATCTTCTGTTTTGAGTTTCTTATAATTCATTTTGGAAAAATACTTAAAAAATTATACTCATTACAACACACTACTATTTTTCAGTTGTGATAATTTCATTGTTTTTTGGTTGGCTTGGATATATCTGAATTAAAAAACATTTGGCTTGAACCATTGTATTGCATCTTGAAATTCATTTTAATTCCCGATCATTTGTCTTAGATATTTGCTTGTTTGAAATCATTTGAAATCTTTGATATCTTGAATCTCACACACTTCTCGAATTTGAAATTAATAATCTTGTGTGATCGATTCATTGTATCTTGAAGTTTTCACATCCCTTCAAGTGATTTCAAATTGGCTATTTCTAAACTTGGATCATGAATCATCTCTTAGGCTTGATGCAAATATTTGAATTTTTCTTTGGAAATTTAGTTTTTGAAACTCATTGTCTTGCCGCTCTGATAAAAGTAACTAGATAGTTAAATTGTCCGCTTGGGCTTGATGATTGGATATTATTGTCTGAGATACCTTTGTTAGCCATAGGGGTGGTATTAAAATCCTCGTTAATGGATATAACAAGTGGCATCAGTCTTAGGCGTCTTATATTTTTCCCATTCAACTGTTTTTTATAAACTGATTATTCAAATTGTATAGATCTTTCAATTCCCTCTTGTAGTTGATTTTCAATTTTAAAATCATTTATTGATTATTTATTTAGAAGCTGATATCAGTAACCAAATTGAACTGTATTTAGATTCATCAAAATTATTATCAGAATTTTGAAATTGTGATGAGTTGTGACTACAGTATATTTCATAACAAGAGGAGATTCTATTTAAACTCTCATGATGTTTGAACAATTTTTATAATATCTTTGAACTGGTGCTTATTTCACGACCAACTTCATTTTCTATCATCATTCTGACATCCATCATGATTTTATATTAATGTGGAGAGTTTTTTTATAAATCATCTTAAATATACTGTTACAAAATGTAAGATGGAAATGTGATTGTATTATTTTTCAGAAATGGAGATAATTGAAATTTTTCAAAAATCTCGGTACAGTTGAGCATATTTCATAATATGATGAATCAAGAAAAAAAATGTTCATCGTAATTTCTGTACCTACCATATTCTATCATCCATTTTGGTTTTATATACTGAAGAGTTTAAAAAAAAAAGGGAAATGATAAATATACAATATATATACGTGTTTCTCTAACCTCATTTAAAAATCCAAGATTTGGTCATGCGTGGTTAAAAGATTACTTATAATTTAAGTTGCAACTAGCCTCATTTAAAAATCCAAGGTCTGGTTATGCGTGGTCAGCGTGCTCTTAAATGAAAAGAAAAAGAAAAGAAAATAATTTGAAATAAATAATTTTTTTATATGAAATCTTCCTTGGTGTGTGAAAACTAGCCTATCAGTCCATTTTTCTAATCTGTGAAATGTGTTAATATTTTATGATATATTATGATTTGTCGATTGATAGCGATTGGTATTTGAGATTATTTGATTGTGTCACTAAAATTGAATTTATACTCCTAGTCCAATTCCATCACTATTTTGCACTTATTTTAAAAAATCTATTTTGAAAATAATTGGAATTCATATGTTTTTAAAACTCTCTCCATTTATATAAGTTTCATCGTATATCCTTCATTCTATAATGTGGAATTTTCCATAGGTTCTTAGAATATTATGATTTTTTTATTGAACGAGAATTATGATGACAATTCTCTCTCTTAAAATAATTTTATATTACTAATCATTTTTTCATCACTGTTTTATTTTCTATATCCTTTTGATGATAACAAAAGGAGGAGAATGGTTAAGATTTTGATCAATGAGTGAATATTTCATAAATATTTTAATATTGAAATTTGATTTAGTTTGATTTATTCTTTTTACTCATGGTATCAGAGCTAGGGGGAGTTCTGTTGTAGGGGGATCATACTTATACGGGGAGCTCCACAATTCACTGTCAAACACATTTATTATATTAAAAATCTTATTATATGTTTGTCATCATCAAAAAGGGGAGATTGTTGTATATAACAATTCTATGATTTTTGATTGGTGATAACTTCTATATATGTATGTATGTATATATGTATATATGTAAATATGTATATATGTATAAAATTATAAATGTGTTTGTACTCGTACTATTCTACTACATCACAGACAAAATTAAATATTTATATTTAAATAAAACACTAGTGCACAAGAATTTAAATATTCAAACATTATTTTATTGAAATATAATATTTTATTTCTACATTTGAATAGTGTAGATTTATAACTCCGCCATTTGTACATCTCACTGTAATACAATACATTCGATTTCTTTTGATACATCTGTTCCTCACTACAACTCTCAGTCACTCAGTTTGCACATACATATTTGTTCTCGCTTACAGTCTCAGTTACATTTTATTTACATCACATTGTTGTACATATACATTCAATATCACTCAGTCACTCATATACTTTCATTGACACATACACTGACACTAACACACTTGTCTTCTGCCTACTTCTCTGTCAGTCCAGCCTTCAGCTCACCTGTCACAGAAACACACATAGTAAACTGGAACAGAAATAATTTCAAATTCTAGTAGATATAGTTTTATTTTAAAATTTATCAACCTTAGAATTTTAGTTTGTTTCTCATCATATTTCATGACTTGATTTGATATGTATATAAATCCATCTATGACTAGACAAATTGTGATATTCACAGTGATTCATTGTAAATACCACAAGGTAGGCAATCCTCTAGTGCTCACATATATAACCTACCTTTGCACAATACATGTATACACATACATGCTTGTATATACATATATTCTTTTGTCAGGCATAAAAGGGCATTTCGGTCAAAAATTCAAATTCAGCACGGCACAAATCATTTCTTGAAGCACTCATATACAATACATATATATACATATGTGTATATATACATGTATGTATACATGAATAACATAGCAAGTGCATATCGAAATGGCAAAACGTTCTCACTGAATTCTGCAAGAAAAAGGATAGTGCAACAAGCAGCATATACACAGTGCCAGAAACACACACACACATGTATACAAATATGTGTGTGTATATATGTGTGTGTGTGTTGGTATATATATCTGCATGGAGTTCGAAAGCAAAGTAATCAAGCATTTCAGCAAAAATATCATGTGTGCACACTTTCACATATACAAGCGGGGAATTGCAAACCAATTTGTATGTATACACATATATGAACAATAAATCACAATAGTGGTGATAAAGACAAGTTTAGCAATGTTTTGCTGCAACAAAATTCCTGCATGTACAAGCATTTCAAGCCAAATTGAAGCCACACACACACACACACACACACACATATATATATATATATATACACACACACACACACACATATATACACATGTATATACATACATACATACATACATACATATATATATTAAATGAGCTCGACGTGCCAAATTCACAATGACTCTCTAGTTTAGGCAAAAACAAATGGCAAGAAGCAAAGTGTACAAGCAAGCATGCACACAACATATGCAACAAGACTAGGTCTGTACATGGTGATAAAAACAGTGCATCTCAGTGTATAGAAGGCCACACACGCACAAATACACACACACACACACACACATATATACACACACACACACATGCATGGAGCAACATACACAAACCGTGACACAAGTGTGTACATGCATGTGTGATTAGATGAACCAAGATCAAGTGTACAAATCCAAGAATACAAAAAAATTGATCGAGCAACAATGAAGAAATACACCAAGATTATATATGCAACTCACATGGCAAGATTGGTGAAACAAGGCTTATGTACACAGGTATTCAGGAACAGGTGGAACAAGAAAAGACAAGAAAAGGGGCAGTTTCATGCAATTCTTTGCAGCTACATTGTGCTCACGGACGCACACACACACACACACACACATGCATATATATATATATATATATATGTTCACTCATATTAATGTATGTATATGTCAACATCTGTGTATGCAGTTTAAAATTTGCTAAGCCAGAATGCATGGAGTGGCACATAGACAACAAGACAAGAACTAACACAATTGTTCATCAAGCAAACAATCATGCAAGAATACATACATGACTTGATTCATATATACTGTTATAAACTGGTCTCGACATTCAAAGGGGATAGATAAATGATCGTCAAATACGCAAGAAATATTTCCAAAAATTGATCAAGAGAAATTTCCAGCAAATATTTTTTGGAAATTAACAATTGCCAAAATCTTTACTTCCAGTTTTGAACAACGGTAAATTTGGCAAAACCTTTTTTTTAATGTTTTTCAATCAAACAGGAACTTATTAACATTTTCGAGGACCAGATGTTAGGGTAGAAAACAATTCAGCTATTTCTAGTAATGTTCATTTCAGTAAGAAATCAAATCAGCAATCGCAAATTCACATGCTTTAAATCATTCCATAAATGGCTAGGAAAATCATTCCAGAAATGGCTAGGAAACAAAATATTTTGTATCCAAGAATTTATCAAGCTTTAAATTGGGTAGTGTAAGCCTGCTTTGTGACCAGGCTACCCAAAGCAAAGATCATGTTGACACACCTCTCGCTTAAATGCTGTCTGATATGGAATCTCTGGATAACATCGCTCTCTGGCATTGGAAGCATCGTCAGAAGACATAAGGCAGTTTGGTCAAAATCACAACATCAGTATAAACTGGCCCGAAACCCCTATCGAATGACCTCATTTGGATCTATTCACCTCATATACTCGTAGCCCTTTGAATTAGCTTCAGTTTGAGCTTTGGTTTGGCTCAATCGGACTTACGGTTTGAAAGTTATGCCCGTTTCCGTGAATGGGTGTAATCTAGCATCGAAGACTCAGGCCATCGCATCGGATCGCTCCCATCGGCTCGCCCTCGATCGGATCGCCCCCCTCGGATCGCCCCTCACGCGTCGCGATCTGACTCATCACCACCCTGCTCGCTCCCTCCGACCATGACCCGTTCGTGGTGCGTACCGTGACCACGATCCAATCCCATTACCACGATCCGACCACCGAACCTGCAGATAAGCGCACTGTTTTGACCTATTCTTAAGGCTATTCCTGCTCCTACTTTCATGGATCGCCTGCCACGTGTCCTACCACGACCCAGTCCTCCCAGGAGCTTTCCTACAGCTATAAATACACCTTCAGAGGGCATTTTCAAGGGACTTTTGGCATCTCCTCATCCATGGCTGCCATGGCCAACACTTCTCCATGAATAACCACCATCTTCCTCAATAAATTCAATGGATTCAGAGAGAATTATTCATTGAATTCAAGTGATTGAAAGACAATATTCATTGTAAT
Source organism: Allium sativum (assembly GCA_030737875.1). Lineage (NCBI taxonomy): Eukaryota > Viridiplantae > Streptophyta > Magnoliopsida > Asparagales > Amaryllidaceae > Allium > Allium sativum. Next base: position 963,968,568 of record CM060916.1, read on the forward strand.
TGTAATCCATGAGTGAAATGAGAAAATATGAAGTGGACGTAGGCTCGTTAACGCCGAACCACTATAAAAATCTCGTTGTCTTGCTTTTTTCTCTATTTTTCGATTATTTCTTCATATCCTATGCTCAAAATACGACGATTTGGGTGTTAGGACCATTTTTTGGTCTAACATTTTGGTGCTTTCACTGAGAAGACGATCCTAAAGTTTCACTATTCACTTCTTTGAAGATTCCAGCGATTCGGATATCATGGCTGGAAAAAGATCTAAAGCTTCGCGACCAAATGAGGATAATAAAGAAAATGCACAGGAGCAGGTTAGAGCAGGTGGCCGGTTCTCGGTTCGCGGATCGCAGGAGCCATCACGATCCGATTCGCGGTTCGCGGAACGACCTCCACGAACGGAGCCCAAAGAGCCATCACGATCCGATTCGCGGTTCGCGGATTGACCTCCACGAACGGAGCCTAAAGAGCCATCACGATCCGATTCGTAGTTCGCGGAACGACCTCCACGACCCGGGCCCAGAGTGATCTTCACGACCCGACCTGGTGTAGGATCCGCGATCCGATCCGAAGACATTGATTAATTGACGATCCAAGCCACGAACCAGACGACAGTAGCGAACCGTGACCCAGAAAAGTGGTGACGAACAAGGGTCGCGATCCGACCCAAAAAAGTGACAGTTTTTGGAAAAAATGTAATTTTCAGATCATTTCAGAAAAGGCTCTATCTTCCAAAATTGAAAAAATCGTGCGGGGCCACGGACCCCCGCCGGCGCTGCGCCCGGACCCGCTGACGGCCTCGCCTTCGGCTCGGAGCACGGCTCGCCTTCGGCTCGTAGTACATTCTGACCCACAATTATCACAAATGCTTATCGACCAAGATTCGGTAGGTATTCTGAGGATTCTTTCCAGAAGCCATGACCTCTATCTACCGATGTTATTGAATGTGAGGAGTTGTTGAAAAGATTCGACACGCTGGCTATGGCAGTATACAAAATAATGATGGTCTCATAACAGCCTCCTCTTCCAGAGCTCCAATGGTGTGCATATTTCCCAAATGCAACTGATGATGCTCCTGAGCGAATAGTGATCACCTAGTTTACATGACTTAAACCTGTCCTACAGGCGAAATCCCAGATAACATTGACATAGAGCAATCCGGATACTATTCTGAGGATGACTCAAAAGATCCCAATGACCATGATTCTCAATAATGGGATACCCGACGGCAAGTAAGGACCCTAGCACTACAAAGTTACCCTTCGCTTGAATGGCATGGTGAAAAACGTATGTCCTACGGTTCACCTATTTGCCGTCAACCGCATCGAGATAGATTGATTTCCACGTGTCCAAGGGTTAGATCGATGTACTTTGGTCCCCAGAGTTAGGAACCAATTGAACCTCCGCAGGCCGTGATTGGATATATGGATCATCGCTGGGATGATAACAACTTGACTGCTCACCAGCCACCTTATGACATTGGTCAAGAAATGAGAACTTGAGATCAAAGCAAATATGAATCAACCATTAGCTCTCCACTTCATACAACCGTTGTGATAGGATATACGAACCTTACTTGAAGCCTTGCAAGCCATGCTATTGCATTCAAGCTTATCTGATCGTGGTCACAACCAACCAGGTCTAGCGGAATTCAGAGCTTACATAGCATATGAGTGTTAACCGTTAAATATCCCTACCAACGACTGAGTGAGACTGGTCTATGGTGACCAAGTTATTGGAGAAGCCGACTGATTAGGAAGGATGGAATATGCTACGCAACAGAGATTGCGTGAAACCCAAAGACGCTTCCCCTCCAGATGAAATGGAGTGTGAAGGAGGTGTCAATATTGCGAATAATGGGAGCATCGCAAAAGGAATTGCCAAACGACCTGCCCGAAGACATAGATTCCAGAGAGGATGGTGATTCGGGATGAAGAAGGGTGACATCTAATAACGCAACTGCACGTGTTCCGACTGGTGACGCCGACCTGACTAAGGTCTTCACATCGGATCTCCTTTAGACCTCTTCCGAACGAGAGAACTTATATGCTTTCTGTAGGCGAGCCTGGATGTGTTCGTTTGGACCAGTGCTAATGTTTGCGGGATTTTATCCCAAATTATGAGTCATTTCTTGAGTATAAACCTGAAGTGTGCTCCTGTCAAGCAAATAAGACGTATGCAGTAAGTTCACTATCGCAGGATTTTATATGGAGTTGCCATTCGAAATGAAAGATGAAATCAAGCACCTGGAAGTTGTATACAGACGGTGCAAGAAATGATTGACAATCCAACATCGAAGTTTTGCAGATAACCCCCAAAGGACGACTCGAAAGGAATTCCAGTCGGAGAAACCACAACTCGCAGCTTACCTAGAATGGGCAGAAGAGTTATTGGATGGATTGGAACGTTACAACATACCTCATATTTCATACACAGAAGATCTAAAGTCGAATCATCTGGTCGAATAAGAAAGTTCCGATAATCCAGAAAAGATAGAGATGATCCCCATCAAGACACTATGAAATACAACCTTGATAAAATGGAAGTTGATCCAACGTTGGAGACCAAACCCGGAAGAGAGTCGTGGTTAACTCCATGATAAACTTCCTACAGCACAAAATGCATCTAACAAGGTGAAGAGAAAGGCCTGCAATCGTTCTTTATGCCTCGAGGTATGACATGCAATTCGACATTGCCCTTTTCTCTTGGAAGGTTGTCCCAAAACAAACACCAACGAATGCAATTGCCAAATTCACCGCCCTAAATGATTCGACCAAATCACCAGTCAGCCACCCATTAGATGGGAGATGTACATGAATGAAACTTCTGGCCAACGGCGTTCTGAAGTTAGAAAGTGAAGACTCATACTTCCACTCTTTTCATCGATTATCTGCCAAGTGACTCACTCCCCTAAGGCTGGGGGCAACTACAGATTTGAGCATAAATTGCTCGAGATTACATCATCTAATTCGGAGCTGATACATCAAGAATTTGCCTGGCCAATTGACTTAGTTTTGCCTGAAAGTTAGCGAGTTGAAGATCTAGAATGCTTACGCATGAATGCTGGTTGATTGTTGGCGCACCAACCCTTGTCCCCGATATGGGATCGAGGGAATATCAGCAAATTTATGTGATATGATTATCCCACCAGCAGTAATATCCTATTTCCTAGCATGGAAAGTGCAAAAATTTCTATAAGCATGAATCCATTGTCCTCATGCTAATTTACAACCTAACACCAATGCAAAGATGTGCTACCATTAGCAATCCAGTCATGACTTCCTGACACTCCATCCTTACCCTCAGTACGGGGGCAAAAAGACAATTTGAAGGAGATGCGACCTCATCACTTGCTTATAGTACCTACCTAGCCGCCTTTGCCATCTCAAGACCCCGACCAAGGTCTATTCATTTTTTGGGACTGCAACCCCCATGATAATCTGAAAAGATACCCCTCATCAACTAAAGGACTTTGGCAGCCCTTTATTGGCAGAGATAGGGCGAAGTAAAATGGACCTGCAATGAATATGCAACGCCATTTTTCACTCAGAATGATACTCATTCCTTTAACAGGATTATTCTATAACCATGACTCTTATATTTGCATGATTTATGAGTTATTGATGCAATTAACTCAGATGAATTAATATGTGGATGGTGTAGGTATCCAGGATTTGCTACCGATCAAACTTGTAACACCCGCATATAGAGCCATAGAGCAATACTATAACGAGCTCGACTGAACTGCTCGTTTACAAAGCCACGCTCTTCGTCTAAAGAATGCTGTATAGCTCAAGGTGGATCCGGGATGACCATCCAATCCTTGGCACACACGTGGAAGACCACAAGACAATTGAACATAAATCATTAAGTTACAATGTCATAGTCCGACTCCAGATGGACGCGGTGTGACCGCCTACATGGCTCGATCCTATGCTCGACGCCACCAGATTACATGAATTCAAATAAAGGAGGCAACACTGCCTCTTAATTTGCTTACTTTTCAATCATAAAATTTGCTTTCACATGCTTTCCGAGTTACTGACGTGACTAATTCGTGCGGTGTGAATAATGCAGGTACCCGAAGTCTGGTGCCAACCATTCCTCCCGTAGACTGTTCGGAGGAACTCAAAGCCTTGGCAAATCCTCCAACTGCTTGTCCGACTGGTTTTAATCCTCGGAGCTTGGATTAAAATGTAAACCTAGGACAAGTTTGATGAGCGTGCATGATTGCAGACCGCTTGATCCGTGACTCTAACTCTCCAGAGCTGAGAGAGAGTATAAAGGACGCGAAGATGACGTCCGCAAGGCATGGCGGTGTACCATGATCGGAGCCGCCTGAGCAAAAGTCTAACCTTGGCGACCGCCAGGAGAATATAAAAGCGTCCATGATTTGGCGCTGAGAAAGGACTCTTACCCCGCTGAAGGATCGGGGAGCGATGGAACAGCTGAGTCCCAACTCTAACTCTCCAGAGTCGAGAGAGAGTATAAAAGCGTCTATGATTTAGCGCTGAGAACTTCTGCTCCGCTGAAGGATCGTTGAGCAGATCATGAACCGAGCTCGAACTCTAACCCGCTGAAGGATCGGGAGAGTATAAAAGCGCTATAGACTTAGCGCCTCGGGAAAATTACTCCCCCGTTAAAGGATCGGGGGGGGGCAGGATGGAAGCTGATCCCAAATCCCCCATGTCCCGACATGGGGGCAACACAGTTATGGTCCTAATCAATCCTCAACAAGACCTGGCCAGGCACTAAGCTAATGATTGATTGGGGGCATGCCTATACATACATACTACTTTACTGCACTTTCACTTATAAGTTGCACTGATAACTTATAATGTTTCATGACTTGTTTGCTTATTTGCGTTTCAAATGTTTAAATGCATAACTAATTATGGAATGCTCGCAGGTACAGGATAATGCGAAAGGACTCTCACCCCACTGAAGGATCGGGGAGCAACAGAACAACTGAGTTCGAACTCTAACCTTGGCGACCGCCAGGAGAGTATAAAAGCGTCTATGATTAAGCGCAGAGAAAGGTGCTGGAGACTCAGCACCCCCCATAATTTCTGCTCCGCTGAAGGATCAGGAGAGTATAAATGCATGACGACATATGCCACTCAAGGGATCCTATCCCGTCACACGACTGGGACCAAGAATGAAAATGGAGCTCGAACCACTCGTTTCTGGGAATGGGGGCAGCACACGAACACAGCAGTACAAAAAGAAACGGAATTTCATTCACTAAGTACAGGCTCACAAAACAAAGCTGGACAAAATGCGAGATCCGAACTCGCACGACAACAGCAGACCAGTAGGGAATAACTAAAGGGCCGCGTCCAGAAGGATGACGTAGGCGTAAAATTCTAAGCTGCCTGTGCGACTCACGGCAACGACAAAAAAGAAGCCTGGATAGTGAATTGTTCAGCGACATGTTACACAACTTCATACTCGCAACTGGAAGGACCTGGCGAGGCCCTGAGATTTTTTTGATGTCTACCCTACCTTAGTACGATCTTGAGCGATCATTGATTCTTTGGCCTTAATACGATTCAACGTAATCGTGGAATTCTGGACATTTATGAATTACAGGCTTCTTGTACCGTCCCAAACACGTCCTACTCCATGCTTGGATAGTATGATCGCTTGAATTTTGAAAGTGACTTCCTCTTCTCATGAATACATGTCTGAATTCGAAAGGGAAGTGATCCGACCGCATGTCTTTCGCACTTACCCCATAACTAGGGCCATGGCTATTGAAAATATTTACAAACGGCATAACTTAAGTGCCTGTGTTTAACTTGTGTTGTGATCCTAACAGGCCCCTTGAAGACCAGAAAGCAGATGCAAAGAGAACATCCCTCTGCTGATCCCAACTTACTTCCAGAATGGGAAGCTCAGATAAGGCTGGATATATCCCACGTAGTAATTGAACATGATGCAACCATTTCGTCCCCGACCTTTCCCTTGATTCAAAGAGCAAACGGGAGCACTCGAGGCGACTACAATCTGACCCTTTACCGCTCGATTTCTGTCCTCGGAGCTTGGATGGGAGACTAGGGCTTAGCATGGGCTGAATACCAGCAATTCATTTTTGCACTCAACTCCGGCTTTTGATGCGAGAAGTGAACATGAATCCAGAGAAGAAGTGAATTCGAAGTGTACTGCTCAACAAAAACCCCTGTGGATAGGGGGCACATGAATCAAGAAGCCCGAGGCCGACCTTCACCTATTTCAGGAATGAACTAGAAGGCCGAGCAACAATCATCAATTCGCTGGAAATGATAAAATTGAAGTTCAGGTAGTGACGAACTTGGCACAGTCAGATATCAACCATCAGCTTGGGTTGAACACAAACCAATCAGCAGGCGCGCAACATGCGGTTTCGATTCCCTATGTCATGGATGGAAACACGGGCAATGGAACAGCTACCTGCAACTTCCTAGATGAGAATGCAAGAATCACAATGAACTCAGATCATGCACAACCAGTTTTAACTCCAACTCGAATGAATACTCGAGCGACATTTCATACTCAGCTCCGAGAAAGAACGCAACAATTCGAAAAATAGGAACCCGGTCAGGTCAAATGACTCGCACCATGACCTGGGGGCAATATCGACGTGGAAACAAGAAATCAGCAAAGTCCCCCTTTGTAATCTCAGATTCGATGCTGGGGGCACCAGCCAGGATCTTGATAATGTGCAACAATTCTTTGACGGTGATCTGCTCGCCAGTTTAATTCGGCACCTCTCGAGGAGCGGTACTCCTCTAGTTGATGTGGATAACGACAATTACAGCCCTCACACGTGGGACGTCAGGATCCCCTGTTATTCCCCCGGACTTTAAATTAACCGAAGTCGCTGATGCCCGATGAGGCAATCCTCACTATCTGACTAAAAAGAAGAGATGATATCAATGCAAATGTGGTTCAACCATTCGCATATACAATTCCAATTTTTACTAAATTGAGAAACAGTACAGAATGATCTGGGTCGACTAAGATTGCTGAACCTGCAACTCTTACCAGATGCAACGACAGGAAGTATAAAATCTTCAAGATTAAATGCCTTATTGACTCAACTCAACCCCCATCGATACTGGGGGCATAAGCATTAACTTCGCTTGTCCTCCAGTGGCCCTCATAGCATAAATGCCGATTCGCAAGCTGACATTGAATATGACCCTGGCCTGGCACATGACCCGAAATGTATACACTATATCTTCAGAATGTGACAGAATGCATCTTACCCGTTCGAATGAGTCAGTTTACGGGTCAAGTGTGACTTCAAAGGTTTAAATCGCTGCTACACCGGATGGAAAGTGTGACAAATTCCTCCACTGCCTTATGATAGTGACGATCGCACGAGCACTGGTTCACATGGTATCAACTACGTCTCTTACTGACTTGCATATGATTATTGAATTGCGAAGAAATCCAGAGCGATCGCGGATTCCTTTGACCACGATCCAGAGTGATCATGGCCTTCAGATTCCCTACTGTTACGATTCAATGCGATTTTAAGATCCTGGATCAATACCAAGATATCAAGATGATCCAAACTTGACTACAAATGACAAATTCATACGTTGATTCTGATATGCTTCGTCCCAATAGTCCAGTTGTTAGCTCAGAGCCCAAAGATTCTTACATTGCCCCATGATTTGGTTGGCTACTTCATACATTGGCTCATATGAAAAAGAATGTCCAACCCTACCACGCGCTTGGCTTGCATAGAATAATGATGTTGTTTGGCAACGACCTGTGTGTGTAGAATCACGCTCGGGAGCCAACGATTTAGCATGACATCTGACGGGTGAATTAGATCCTTTGATCCGACAAGGTTTAAACGATTTCTTGATCATCTCATATACTCCTTCCGTGGAACTTGGCTTGACTATCTCCCAAGGAAGCAATGCAGTAGTTGGATGAAGCCTTCTCAAGGATAAATGACGTTCCAGAGAGATTTAGCTCAATATATTCAAAGCACATCTCATCTTCGATAAGATGTACTTTGGGGGGCAAAATGTTAGCCTGCTTTGTGACCAGGCTACCCAAAGCAAAGATCATGTTGACACACCTCTCGCTTAAATGCTGTCTGATATGGAATCTCTGGATAACATCGCTCTCTGGCATTGGAAGCATCGTCAGAAGACATAAGGCAGTTAGGTCAAAATCACAACATCAGTATAAACTGGCCCGAAACCCCTATCGAATGACCTCATTTGGATCTATTCACCTCATATACTCGTAGCCCTTTGAATTAGCTTCAGTTTGAGCTTTGGTTTGGCTCAATCGGACTTACGGTTTGAAAGTTATGCCCGTTTCCGTGAATGGGTGTAATCTAGCATCGAAGACTCAGGCCATCGCATCGGATCGCTCCGATCGGCTCGCCCTCGATCGGATCGCCCCCCTCGGATCGCCCCTCACGCGTCGCGATCTGACTCATCACCACCCTGCTCGCTCCCTCCGACCACGACCCGTTCGTGGTGCGTACCGTGACCACGATCCAATCCCATTACCACGATCCTTCTCAGTGAAAGCACCAAAATGTTAGACCAAAAAATGGTCCTAACACCCAAATCATCGTATTTTGAGCATAGGATATGAAGAAATAATCGAAAAATAGAGAAAAAAGCAAGACAACGAGATTTTTATAGTGGTTCGGCGTTAACGAGCCTACGTCCACTTCATATTTTCTCATTTCACTCATGGATTACAATTACAATGAATATTGTCTTTCAATCACTTGAATTCAATGAATAATTCTCTCTGAATCCATTGAATTTATTGAGGAAGATGGTGGTTATTCATGGAGAAGTGTTGGCCATGGCAGCCATGGATGAGGAGATGCCAAAAGTCCCTTGAAAATGCCCTCTGAAGGTGTATTTATAGCTGTAGGAAAGCTCCTGGGAGGACTGGGTCGTGGTAGGACACGTGGCAGGCGATCCATGAAAGTAGGAGCAGGAATAGCCTTAAGAATAGGTCAAAACAGTGCGCTTATCTGCAGGTTCGGTGGTCGGATCGTGGTAATGGGATTGGATCGTGGTCACGGTACGCACAACGAACGGGTAATTGAACATGATGCAACCATTTCGTCCCCGACCTTTCCCTTGATGCAAAGAGCAAACGGGAGCACTCGAGGCGACTACAATCTGACCCTTTACCGCTCGATTTCTGTCCTCGGAGCTTGGATGGGAGACTAGGGCTTAGCATGGGCTGAATACCAGCAATTCATTTTTGCACTCAACTCCGGCTTTTGATGCGAGAAGTGAACATGAATCCAGAGAAGAAGTGAATTCGAAGTGTACTGCTCAACAAAAACCCCTGTGGATAGGGGGCACATGAATCAAGAAGCCCGAGGCCGACCTTCACCTATTTCAGGAATGAACTAGAAGGCCGAGCAACAATCATCAATTCGCTGGAAATGATAAAATTGAAGTTCAGGTAGTGACGAACTTGGCACAGTCAGATATCAACCATCAGCTTGGGTTGAACACAAACCAATCAGCAGGCGCGCAACATGCGGTTTCGATTCCCTATGTCATGGATGGAAACACGGGCAATGGAACAGCTACCTGCAACTTCCTAGATGAGAATGCAAGAATCACAATGAACTCAGATCATGCACAACCAGTTTTAACTCCAACTCGAATGAATACTCGAGCGACATTTCATACTCAGCTCCGAGAAAGAACGCAACAATTCGAAAAATAGGAACCCGGTCAGGTCAAATGACTCGCACCATGACCTGGGGGCAATATCGACGTGGAAATAAGAAATCGGCAAAGTCCCCCTTTGTAATCTCATATTCGATGCTGGGGGCACCAGCCAGGATCTTGATAATGTGCAACAATTCTTTGACGGTGATCTGCTCGCCAGTTTAATTCGGCACCTCTCGAGGAGCGGTACTCCTCTAGTTGATGTGGATAACGACAATTACAGCCCTCACACGTGGGACGTCAGGATCCCCTGTTATTCCCCCGGACTTTAAATTTTCTCTCTAACGAGAGTTGTTTAGAAGCTTTGATGAATTCAACCCTGAGGCGGACATACTTCTATGATAAGAAGGTGTTAATGTCGAGATAGAAAATCTCAATGTTTTTATGATAAAGGATGGAGCATCATCCAACTCCCGAACTGATAAGGACAAAGGAAAAGCCTTAGAAAACAATGATAAGAATGTGCAATTCCAAAGTGAATCTATACCACTTATTGAGCCCATGATCTTATTTGTCAAGCACAATTGAACCGAGCATGAGAAAGAGACTCAATAAGACCGTGATAATCATTTCGGACTAGGCTAAAGCATGAACAATGGGGCCCAACTAACTTCATAACGACATTTATTCACCCACATTCAACAACCTTACTTGACTCCGCAACTGATCTGATGAGAGTAACCGAAGTCGCTGATGCCCGATGAGGCAATCCTCACTATCTGACTAAAAAGAAGAGATGATATCAATGCAAATGTGGTTCAACCATTCGCATATACAATTCCAATTTTTACTAAATTGAGAAACAGTACAGAATGATCTGGGTCGACTAAGATTGTTGAACCTGCAACTCTTACCAGATGCAACGACAGGAAGTATAAAATCTTCAAGATTAAATGCCTTATTGACTCAACTCAACCCCCATCGATACTGGGGGCATAAGCATTAACTTCGCTTGTCCTCCAGTGGCCCTCATAGCATAAATGCCGATTCGCAAGCTGACATTGAATATGACCCTGGCCTGGCACATGACCCGAAATGTATACACTATATCTTCAGAATGTGACAGAATGCATCTTGCCCGTTCGAATGAGTCAGTTTACGGGTCAAGTGTGACTTCAAAGGTTTAAATCGCTGCTACACCGGATGGAAAGTGTGACAAATTCCTCCACTGCCTTATGATAGTGACGATCGCACGAGCACTGGTTCACATGGTATCAACTACGTCTCTTACTGACTTGCATATGATTATTGAATTGCGAAGAAATCCAGAGCGATCGCGGATTCCTTTGACCACGATCCAGAGTGATCATGGCCTTCAGATTCCCTACTGTTACGATTCAATGCGATTTTAAGATCCTGGATCAATACCAAGATATCAAGATGATCCAAACTTGACTACAAATGACAAATTCATACGTTGATTCTCATATGCTTCGTCCCAATAGTCCAGTTGTTAGCTCAGAGCCCAAAGATTCTTACATTGCCCCATGATTTGGTTGGCTACTTCATACATTGGCTCATATGAAAAAGAATGTCCAACCCTACCACGCGCTTGGCTTGCATAGAATAATGATGTTGTTTGGCAACGACCTGTGTGTGTAGAATCACGCTCGGGAGCCAACGATTTAGCATGACATCTGACGGGTGAATTAGATCCTTTGATCCGACAAGGTTTAAACGATTTCTTGATCATCTCATATACTCCTTCCGTGGAACTTGGCTTGACTATCTCCCAAGGAAGCAATGCAGTAGTTGGATGAAGCCTTCTCAAGGATAAATGACGTTCCAGAGAGATTTAGCTCAACATATTCAAAGCACATCTCATCTTCGATAAGATGTACTTTGGGGGGCAAAATGTTAGCCTGCTTTGTGACCAGGCTACCCAAAGCAAAGATCATGTTGACACACCTCTCGCTTAAATGCTGTCTGATATGGAATCTCTGGATAACATCGCTCTCTGGCATTGGAAGCATCGTCAGAAGACATAAGGCAGTTTGGTCAAAATCACAACATCAGTATAAACTAGCCCGAAACCCCTATCGAATGACCTCATTTGGATCTATTCACCTCATATACTCGTAGCCCTTTGAATTAGCTTCAGTTTGAGCTTTGGTTTGGCTCAATCGGACTTACGGTTTGAAAGTTATGCCCGTTTCCGTGAATGGGTGTAATCTAGCATCGAAGACTCAGGCCATCGCATCGGATCGCTCCCATCGGCTCGCCCTCGATCGGATCGCCCCCCTCGGATCGCCCCTCACGCGTCGCGATCTGACTCATCACCACCCTGCTCGCTCCCTCCGACCACGACCCGTTCGTGGTGCGTACCGTGACCACGATCCAATCCCATTACCACGATCCGACCACCGAACCTGCAGATAAGCGCACTGTTTTGACCTATTCTTAAGGCTATTCCTGCTCCTACTTTCATGGATCGCCTGCCACGTGTCCTACCACGACCCAGTCCTCCCAGGAGCTTTCCTACAGCTATAAATACACCTTCAGAGGGCATTTTCAAGGGACTTTTGGCATCTCCTCATCCATGGCTGCCATGGCCAACACTTCTCCATGAATAACCACCATCTTCCTCAATAAATTCAATGGATTCAGAGAGAATTATTCATTGAATTCAAGTGATTGAAAGACAATATTCATTGTAATTGTAATCCATGAGTGAAATGAGAAAATATGAAGTGGACGTAGGCTCGTTAACGCCGAACCACTATAAAAATCTCGTTGTCTTGCTTTTTTCTCTATTTTTCGATTATTTCTTCATATCCTATGCTCAAAATACGACGATTTGGGTGTTAGGACCATTTTTTGGTCTAACAGGTAGCAAAACATTCCAGAAATCATCGTGGGGTTCATGGTGATTTATTCAAACAAATCTTTGGAAATATTTTTTTAATCATGCAAGAACAATTTTAATTATTTCCAAGAATCGGAATGGTATTTTGGCAAGAAATCAATTTTTTTTCCAGGAAACATTTTTTGTTCCTAACCTTTTTAATCATGCATAATCTTGCAACAATTCAATGCCGTGGAAACAGATCAGAAAATCACGCATATCATCAAAGCCGAATTAATTCAACAAATTATACAAGGAGAACAAATCCAACAAATTTCTCATGCAAGGATTTCATTCAATACCACAGAAAATCACACAATTCAAGCAATCAACACACAAATCAGACAAGTCATTGGGCAAATCGGAGAATGATTTACGGGTAAACCCCTATAGAACACCTTTTTCATCATTGACATAAAAAGTATCGAAACAGACAATGAACAATTCGGAGAATCAAATCAAAATACTCACAGATTTTCGATCAAGCCAAAATCGCTCGACCATAAGCATAAGAGAATCGAAGCATTAGAGATTAAAGCCAGAAGCAATCACTTTGGAGTTGCGGTTTTGGACCTAAAGAAAAACCCTAATTTCTAGGGTCGGTCGACATTTTCTTTTGGGGATAAAAGAAATTAGAGAGGTCGGGTATTTGTTTTAATTTAAAAGGGGGTTTTATCTATTTTATTTTATTTTGAATTATTATTAATTTGTTGTAAACCGATTTTATTTGTTTTCTAGTTTTTCTGTAAAAACTAGAGATTTCTAGTTATAGCTAGGGTTTTTGAGTTACGGATCTATAATTCGGGAAAATCTGATTTTGGAGCTAAAATCAGTATAGGGTTTTGAGCATTAGGATTAGAACAGTTGTGAGTGGGTATCGCGAGTTTACAGGGATTTTGTAAGCGTTGAGATTATTTTAATTACAGTGAAAAACCTTGGGGATGCAGCAGTAGGTAGGGTTTGTCGAAGCTAGGTAAAATCTTTGTTATTTATTTCCTACATTTAATTTTTCTACTGCAATCTGTGTTGTGATAATTTTAATTCTTCATAAAACTAGAATAAACCCTATTCACCCTCCCTTTTGGGTTAATCTAAATCCAACAATAACTGCGAGTAGACCAGATATAATACATAGCGTTTGCCTTTGCGCTAGATATCAATCATAACCTAAGGAAACTCATTTGAAATTCATGAAACATATTTTAAGATACATTAAACATACGTTAGATTTTGGATTATTTTATCCAATGAACGATTTATTCGATTTAACTTCGTATTGCGATGTTGACTATGGTAGTTGTAAATCAGACCGAAAAAGTACAAATGGAACTTGTCACTTTTTGGGTCATTCCTTAGTTTCATGGTTTAGTGAAAAGCAAAATACAGTTTCCTTGTCAACTACTAAAGCAGAATACATATTTGCTGCTTTGGTTTAAGTATTACCAAATCCCCAATTTATTGTGATAATATAAGTGCTATTAATCTTTCTAAAAATCCTACATATCATGCTAAAACAAAACATCTTGATGTGAGACATCATTTTCCAAGAGATAATGTAAATAAAGAAAATATTTTACTAGAATTTATTAACACAAAAAATCAAATTGCAGATATATTAACTAAACCATTAAATGAAGCAACATTTACTAAATTAAGAAGAGAACTAGGAATTTTTTCTATAATCAAAGTAAAGTAATAAAATAGTTTATTATAAATATGGTGTAAAAAAATAGAAAACTAAAAAAATTTCAAAATAAACATACATATGCCGATAAAGGGAAATGTGTATGTCGACATATAATAGAAAATTGGAAAAATAATCCCTCTAAATTTAGCTATAACTATTATTTAAACTCTTCACAAAAATTCTCCTTCTTTCACTTTTTTCTCTGTGACAAAAATTCTGAAACATAGAAATAATGGCTTCCACTTCAATTAATAACCAAAAGAATTCTCTTTCATCCCTTATGCCTTCTCAAGGTCCTTTTCAACGAATGACACGCGCAATGGTAATCAAAATAGAAGATTCTATGAAAGATACCCTTCAATTACTCGCTGAAATTCAACTTCTTTAACTCCGGATGGCTAGAGAACAAGAGAAGCATGGAAAGATCATCAGGAATCTTCAAAAATATATAATGGAAAATCAAGAGAATCCAATTATCATTGAATATGATTCCTCCAACATTGAAATTTAAAATACCATGGAGGAAGATGAAGAAGAAGATGAGGAGGTTGAAGAAGAAGGGGAAAATAAAAATCAAGAAATGAACGAAGACAATCCGGTAATCTGCATTGGCGAAGTATGTTTCGATAAAGATGGAAATGTGGTTGAAAAAAATTGGGAATTCTGTCTTCATTATCCAAATTGTCCAATTCACAAGTCCCCGATTATTAGAAATATTCAATAGTTTGTATATTCATCCATTCGTGTAAGTGCTAATGTACGTAAATGTATGTAAATATCTGTTATAATACTTATGTAATTGTAAAACAACATAAATATATAATAAATATATGTTTATGTTAGTATTCTTTAAGTGAATATTGTTTTTACTTAAGAACGCTATTAGATTATCATACTGGGATGATATAGAATAGTTCTAGGGCTATTAGTCTAAGTTTTAGATACTATAGTTAGTCTTAGAACTTTGCCTTAGTTTTAGAGGGAGTATTAGTATCTAGTTAGGATTATATAGTATTTTTGTTGATGACAAAGGGGGAGAATTATAAAATAGGTCTTAGATCAAGGGGAAGTTGGTAGTTTCAGGGGGAGTTAACGAAGTAAGTGGGAGTAATCAAAGAATCAAGACATCAGGTATGAATATTTTATAACCAAGATTGTCATCATTAAAAAGGGTGAGATTGTTAAGGACTGAGTTGTGGATGATGATGGTTTTGAGGACAACAACATTGTTTCTACTTTTTTTCAAGTATTATTGTCATAAAATATATATTAACACAATTTATTAGAATATATACGCATATATACAGGAAATCTATGCAGGTATTTTATAATTGAACAGTTTACAAGAATCAAGATTTCAAATAGAAGAGTTCAAGTTTCTAGAATCATGAGTATCAAGGAATCAAGAGTTCAATAATTATAGAGTCAGTATGTCTAGAAATTCTGCTAAAACTCTGGTTAGCACTTGAATCTATTTTCAAATCTAAATTCTGACTTTAAAATTCAAATCCTGATTTTGAACTTGATTTCAAAATAATTTCAAATTTGTTTACTTGAATTTAAAACTTATTTTCAAACGATTTCAAAATTACTTCCTCATTCAGAATATATACTTCTTAGTTTTAATAATATTTTAACTCCTGATAATTACATTCTAAACTTATGAAAACTAAGTTTATCTTCAAAAAAATTTCCAAACTTAAGTTTTGCTTAATTACTTATATTGTTTAACCCTCTTGATTATAATAAGTTTTTATTATATGTATAGTTTTATTTATACTCTTATATCATTTTGTACATAATTTCTATATTATTTTTAATATATATTTATATAAGTTATAAAATATATTTTGTACCTTTGAAAAATGTTTAAATACAAAAGAATTTAGTTTGTTTTAACTCTGGATTTACCATAGATTATTTAAACATTGTTTGCCTTGCTTTAAAATATATTTTTGATTTAACACTAGCATATGTCGACATAGGGTTCTTAGTATGTCGACATACTAGCCGTCGCGCCATTTTTAAATTTTGAAAAGAAGTTTATTTTGAAATTCAAAACCTTTCAGAAACGTTGTGACTATTGAAAACCTATTAATACCTTCCAAAATTCATTTTTTTATCTTCTTCTTCCTCTTTTAACGACCTACAATTATACAACTTTATTTCTTGATTTTCTAAATTTATACTCTGCCAATTTTAATAGAAATCATATCACTCTTCTTCTCTTTTAATTCTAAATAAAAGTCTCTCTAAATTCAAATGCTTATAAAGAGTTATAGGTTGTCTGTAATCAAAGATCTCAAGATCAAGTCCTATAGGGTCAATACTACAAAAACTGATAATAGAAGGGTTTGCTCCGTCCAGTATAAAGTGACTAGGTGAGATTGTTCCCTGCAAATTGATTGAGTGTAAATTTATGGCCTGTAAATCAACTAAGTCTCACTGTACTTGAAATCAATTGGGGTGTGCCCTTGTAGCTCTGAAATCAAGGATTGTAATTGGATATTGTTGAATAAAATTCTGCATCAACCCAGCATTGTGTGTGACTGGATGTAAGAGAGTCCCAAACTAGTATAAAATATCGGTGTGTACTTTCCTTTTGTTTTTACTTTTTGCATTTTGTGATTGACTCTTTGTTTGTTTGTTTCTGTGATCTGTATATTGTGTTTGAGTCAAAAAGATTTCAAGAAATTTTATAAATTTCATTATACACTATTTACCCCTAGTGTTTAACTTGCCTTAAGATCCTTTATCCGCATCTCCAACACGTCTAATTACTGACAATGTCCTATTTTCCTTAAGATTATTTTTTAAATTGATCGTAAAATTCATGGCTCTAATGTGGTGATTAAGCTAGATATGATGAAATCCTATGACCACATATCCTGATTCTTCATCATTAGGGTGCTAAACTCCTTTGGTTTTCCTGAGCCTCCCATTGATATGATTCGGAGGCTCATTTCAAATTGTTGTTTCTCTGTTCTTATCAACTGAGTGGAAAGAGGTTTCTTCCTATTGGGGAGAGGTCTTCGCCAAGGCGATCCTCTCTCTCCAATGCTCTTGCTTCATAGCCTAATCTCTTGTCCGGGGATTGCACTCTCTCACCATAGCAGGGTAGATTCATTGATTTAGAATCCTTAGTGGTTCCCCTGTGGTTTCTTCTTTATCTTTTTCTGACGACATCATAATCTTTTCTAATAGGAACCAACGTTCTTTCAGTCGACTCTTATCTTTTCTCCATCTTTATAAACGTTATTCAGTGCATTTGGTTAATGCCTCAAAGAGCTGCTTTGTCTCTGCTAAGTCTATGGCTCGTAGCAGGATTGCTTGGATTGAATCCGGCTTTGGCTTTAGGGTTGTATCTCTTCCTCTGCCTTATCTCATGATCGTTCTTTATTGTGGCCGCAAACTAAATTCGATTTTCGACCCCTAGACAGACGAAGCTAGAGGGAAGATTTTTCAATGGAACTCGACTCTCATCTCTCAAACGAGGAGGCTTGTCCTCATCAAGTATATTCTAGACTCTTTAGGCTCTCATGTCTTCGCAACCATGGCGCCTAGGTCTTCATTTTTTTCCGTTATTAGTGATATTTGGCTTCGTCTTTCTTCTGAGGAGGAAGAAAGAGGGCATCTGAGGCACCACTGGGATTTTTGGACATCAATTATCATCCTAGGCATGAGGGGGCCTTGGGATGCGGAATCCTAGGGATGTCTGCATGGCGTATGTGTAACACCCTGCATTTTAAGACAATTTAATAATAAAATAAGAATAACTTAATTAAATATTCAGAATTAAGTAAAACGTATTGTACTGTTGCATTCGTCTAGGAATTCTGGTTCAAATAGACTCCGAGTTTGCGTAAAATGGATAACGTATGAAGAAGTTATGGGCGGTATGACACCCTACCTCCATTACGGTCACTCATAAAGGGAACGCCTTAATTTTGGTGGAGCGTTTATTGCGTATAGAACAGAAAAGTAAACAAGATAGATAAATATATTGGTACTTGGAAAATAAAAAACACTTTTATTGCAGTGGAGAAATAGTTTGGTTACATCACATCAAAACCAACTACAAAACCAAATACATTTATTATCCATCTTAACAAATAAGCTCTGAGTACATAAAATAAAAGACATAACCCCAACATAAAATATCCATAAATAAGATAGGCTGAACTTTACTTCAGTGATCCAAGCAACTTCCAAAGGAAAGGGATAAAGTTGCCAATCAAGCTCCACTAGTACTAGTCCCACCCTGAGCACCTGGGGGGGAGAGGGAAGGAAGAAAGAGGTGGAAACAAAGGGGGTCAGACGTAAAGTATGGCGAGTGCAATAACTTTAACAATATAATCATTAAAGTAACTAGCATAAGGCATAAGCTGGAAAATAAGGAAATGACTGTGAACAATGGGCATGACAGGGTAAACAAAGGAAATAAGATGAACAAAGATAACGTTAAAGGCGCACCTAATCACTATAAGATAATTACTACATTGCACCACACCAAACACCTAAAAGTTGATCCGGCCTACAGAACTTAATAATGATAATGGTAGTTCGCGTACCACTAGCTGCCTTCATAGGTGCCGTCTGCCCCTATCTCCACTAGGTGTACCCACTACCCCCATTCGATCGGCTCCCTAACTCGTAGATACCCGTGCTGGCCCCAAAGTGGGGTGTATCACTCCCCAAAGGGGCAACCCGATACCACCAAAAATGCACGGCTTATATCTACACGATGCAACAACATCTTACCTACCAATCCAGGCCCACATACGCACATGACCCCGTTGGACTTGCGTTGCCACCGCTAACCCGTTTTGACCTCTTACAATCAAACCCAGTACGCGTGTCCCGTCCTCGACTTGGGTCGAGCCCACAAAGGTACTTAATGGGTTACTGGTTTGAAAAGGGCCCCCATACATGACACAGGCTTTAAACCCATGCTTGGTCCCCTCTAAGGTTTTCCCCACTTAACCCCATTCATAGTCATGTCTTCTTACATGTTTCAATCTTGGTTAAGTGCATCTAATTGTATTTCACGTGCCACCCAAGGCACCCACTTAATTTCACATGCCACCCAAGGCACCCACTTAACCCCCCATGTCCCACCACATGTTTATCTGGTTAAGTGTTTCTTAATTCACTAACACAGTAACCTTGTAAAGACGTCCCACATTCGACAGGCATTTGTGGAAGTTGGATTTGTCGGGCAGGTCCGGGCAGTCTTACACCACAAACGTGCCTAACCTCGTGTCTTTACAACTATTACGCATTTAATTCATGCCTTTAACCTCTCACATTAGACTGGCATTTGTGGCTGCTGGATTTATCGGGCGGGTCCGGGCAGTCTTACACCACAAAAGTGTTTAACCTCGTGTCTTAAGCGGTTTATTATTACACATCTTTATCTAACCCTAAAGTGGATTAATATCCCTATTCAAATTTGTAAATAAATTCCAAATATGCTTATGTCCATAATTGTTACCTAAATACCAAATTTTCCAATTTATGTCTTAAATTAATTATATGCCTATTTAAAGCCATTTATGCCAATTCTAAATATGTGTATATTCATTATTACCCCCCATCGTTCCCACGTTGTTCGTTCGTTTATCATGACACATATATATATATATATATACATATATTAGACTAGCAATTAGCATAAATTTGTTATTGTCATGAATCTAAACATTGGCCTAAAGGTATGAACTTGCACATATGAATATAGTTTTTCGCCCAAAACTCGCATATATGAATATTGTTTTCATCTAAAACTTGCATAGGCCATAGTCACAAACTTGCATAAAACTATGTACGTCATAGATGTAAATCTAAAGGTGTAAACTTGCATATATGTGAATCCAATTTCTACCTAAACTTGCATATAGTCATTTTACTTGGTTCTCATGTAGACTTGTGTACAATTCACATAGAAACAAGCATATAATCTACACCCAAACTTGCATATAAAATGATGTCAAACATGAATCAAGTTGAACATAGGTGATTGGGCATATACAAAGGAATCTACAATAAAAACTGCCATTATGAACAACTAGCATATATTCACAAAATCTCACATTTTCCAATGTTTCACAAACATAGCCATATAAACCAATTTATAACTCAACCCAATTAAATTGTTAATTATCTTATTAAAGAAATTGAACTCACAACTCAAAGAAGGTCTTGAGTTCTGGGATCTGTGTTCTAAAATTGATTTAGCTCGCCTTTGGAGTAAACAAATTCGTTGTTGTTGTTATAGACTTGAGTTGAATTGAGTTGATTAGCTTTACTTTTCCTCTAGTTAATGGAGGCTACTCTAGGTTGCGGGGTGATAGCATGACGGCCATGGTTCTAATTTTGATTAGGTTTTAGGGTTTGAGTCTACATGTGTTTATATAGAATTTCAATTCAATTAGAGCCGTCGGACAACCTAGAGTTAACCACAACAATTCAGACCATATCAGAACTATTCAAAAACCCTAGTGACTCAGCAACAAATCATAAGTCGTAAAAATTCAGATCTGGCCGGGGGAGGGCAGGTCGACCCCTAGGTCGACCTGTAGGGGGGAGGTCGACACTAGGGTCGACCTCTGGCCGACCTGGGTCTTGGGCGGGAATTTTGCCGCCCAGCCCGCTTCTGACTTCTGTTTTGAATTTTGAATTCGGTTTCGAGCTGTTTGAATTTTTTGGAAACTTCAGACAACCATAACTTCTTTATAGGAAGTCCAATTTACGAAAGCTCGGACTCTATCTCAACCAGAATTCCGAGACGAGCACAATGCCATAACCCGTTTCCCTTGATTCTCACATTTAAAATTAATTATTCCTCAATTCTTTAGTTTATGTGAATAGAAAACACGGAGTGTTACATTCTCCCCTCCTTAAAGGATTTCGACCTCGAAATCTTGAAGTTATGAAGAATACATATTCTACCATCCAATTGTCCATCTACTCAATCATCAACCACAGGCATCCATTGTCCTTAAAAGACTTCTAATGCTTTCATGTTAATATGCACAGTGTGTGTACATGTCTGTATCTAATGCAAAATCAGGCGGTCTACTGATTCAGTTGACCTCCTTAATGCAAATTATAATAGTGCCATGCGTCCATTATGTATGCAAAAGATCCCTAATGATACATATTATTTCTACATGCGTGCACACCCATTCATCTGTATGCAGCATCCACATGATAACACAACCATTATACATCCATTAATCTAAATAAGCACACGTTTATATGCAGTATGAAAGTGATTGAGCCGACCTAGTGCCTAATGTGTTTGTATATGCATCCACGAGCAACCACTAGCAAACACTTGCATCAACTAGCATCCATCAATCATAACATGTTTCAAATACATGTTTACATCCATTGACCTCTACCTAAGAATATGACCGAGGAGATACACTAAAAGGTAGATACAAGCTTGAATAAACTTAAGGAAAAAGAGATCAAAGATGTACCCTCAAAAAGAAAAGGGTAGGCTGCACGTATTTTGGCCTCTGTCTCCCAAGTCGCGTCTTCCTCAGTGTCACTGCATTGAACCTTGACAAGCTTAACTTCACGGTTGCATAGCTTTTTGACTTCCATCCCCAAGATATGAGTTGGAACTCTCCTCACAGTTGCTTCTTGTTCCACTTCGACTTCCTCTAGTATGCTTGGCTCCACAACTTCTACCGACTCATGTAAGCATTTTCGTAGCTGGGAGACATGAAAAACATTATGAACTCCAGCCAGTCTTTCAGGTAGTTCAACTCTGTAGGCCATCGTCCCAATCCTTTCGATGATAGGAAATGGTCCTACAAATCGTGATGCCAACTTTCCTACATACCCTGCAACACCCCACCTCCGCTAGGGTCACTCACAAAGGGAATGCACTAGGTTTTATCGAGGTAAACAGGCACAGAAATATTACAAGACAGAACATATATAAAACAGCGGAAGTAAAAGAAATTTCATTACCTTATAAAATAAGGTGTAAAGCCTTTTACATCAGAATACATCAAAAACCTGTCTTGCAATAGTAAAGAAGCATAAAACCCTTTCATAAATTATTCCCCAAAATAAAGCGGCGAAGCAGCCATAGCCAAAAGAAGACCAAGCTATACATGATGACCTTCAAGCATAAGAGGTCCAAACTAACCAACATCATTTCCTCCCTGAAACCTGGGGGGAAACGGAAGACAAAGAGGCGAAAGAAAATGGGGTCAGTCATAAAGACTGGTAAGTCCTATCTACTTCCAGTATAAAAACAGGTAAAGGTAACATGACATGCATAAACTGAAAGTAAACATAAGGATGACAACAAGATAGATAAGCTAAACCAAGATAACTGGATGAACTACTATAGCAAGGTAAACTAAAGTATCATGATAAACTACGGTGTTAAGAATCAAGGTACCACATCGTCAGGTTTCTATCAAGTATACTATCACAAGGTATCTGTCATGTATAACATCCCACGGCATTTGTCACGTATATTCGCTCTGCACCTCTCGTACTAGTATCCCAACCCGCGTCATGTGTTAACGAGGAATGTCCCTTGCCCAATGTCATGTAATGGTCCAGTCAACCTAATATATATAGCATATGTAGGTTTCCCAACTCGTATGTTTCTTCCCATGTATAAGTTCAGTCATTTGCCGTAGGCCGTACGGGCTTTCCCGTATAAATCTATACCACCTCGACGTAGTACCATTTTATCCTTGAAGGTATTTTGGACTGCCACCCTTGATCTAGTTATGTTTCCTTACCATGAACTATCGCGCGTTCACTTAGGATTTATGCCACCTAGGACCACTAGGGATCATGCTACCTAATGAACATTTCCGTGTCCCGGTTTGGGTTTAAGCCACCTAGGACCACTAGGGATTATGCCACCCGTCAACCGCGCCCTTTATCCCGCGTATGTATCGTGAATCATTTTCCATGTCTAGATGCACATGTTCGTCAATGTGCCATCCGAGTTCCGTACCAGGGCAAATCAAGAAATACGGAACTCGGTCGGGAGCTTTAAGTCGTCTGCTGATGCAGATATCAAGGTCTGTTTTTGTACCCGTGGCTATGGTCCCACGTGACCCCTCCCTCAACTACTGAAAGGCAATCCAAGAAAAATCATGTATGAGAACCACATCCCGGCCCCACTATAGCCCCACTTTCCTATGGGCCAACCTCACGCATCACTCGATAGCAAGAACATGGTCTGTTGGGGGTTCCCTGCCTTTCCGTTCGTAAACGATTGACTAAAGATGGTAGGTAGTCGGCGACGTGCTATCCAAGGCAAAATCAAGTATCGTCGACTCCACGCTAATCCATCCCAGTCTTTAGGTTGCTCGCATAGCAACCAAGGCATACTCTTGGCTCTTCTACCACAGACCTTAACCTCTGTGAGGCCGGGTTTCATGGACCATCTGCCACCTCACAGAGGGATACCAAGAGTACCCTCACGTCCCCCGAAGCTACCGCTTCATCACCCAGTTCGTTGGAGCCTTTATCTAAGTCAGATAATTTGCTCCTCCTCGTGTTTTAAGCGATGACCTACCGTACCGGGTTACTCATCTATTCATGAACTAGTCCCATGTCCTTGGCTAAGAATTATTACTTAGTTATACTTAACTAAGGTTTACCACTTAGCTTCATTTCCCCGTTACTCTTGATTAACTACGATTTTCTACCTAGTTCCTCTAACTAGGGTTTTGCCTATTGGGTTAAGTGTTGTTATTCAAGTTCATTGCTTAGCCCGCCTATGAATCATGTCAAGATTGGCTAAGTATTCAAGTCCAAGACCTAGCCCTACAAATTGGTTAAGTATACCAAGAAGCTCATGACTTAACCCTATTCAATCATCAAGTCAATTTGGTTAAGTATTTGTTTATTTTAACCCTATCAGGTTATCGTGTTAGATTGGTTAAGCACAAATTATCTTAACCTCATCGGATTATCGAGTCGGATTGGTTAAGTATAGGTTAACTTAACCCCATCCACTAATCGTATTATAATGGTTAAGTATATTTAAAAGGTCTTATGACTTAACCCTATCAGGTCCGCATATTAGATTGGTTAAGTATAGGTTACTTAACCTCATCAAAACATCATGTATAATTGGTTAAGTATAAGTTACTTAACCCCATTAAATTATCTTGTTAAGTTGGTTAAGTATTGGCTACTTAACCTCATTGAATTACCAAGTTTAGATTGGTTAAGTGTTTAATTTAACCTCATCGAAGTACCATGTTTAGCTTAGTTAAGTGTAGGTTACTTAACCCCATCTAATTACCGTGTTTAGATTAGTTAAGTCTAAATTACTTAACCCTATCTAGTTACCAAGTCGGATTAGTTAAGCGTGAATTACTTAACCCCATCCCCTAATTGTCTTGTATGGTTAAGTGTCATTAAGAAATCAAGCCCGGTCCCACTTAACCTACCCATTCGTGTCATATCGGTTTTGTGTCATTAGTCAAATTTACTTAACCTTATCATGTGGCAATAATTTAATTAATGCACTCTCAACCTCTCACATTAGACCTTGTTGTGGTTACTAGTTAAGCCGGGCAGGTCCGGGTAGTTTTACACCACAACCTAGTCTAACCTCGGGTCTTAAGCGCGACATGACCAACTTCTCACATCGGATCTTATTGTTTGTAGCCACTAGTTAAGCCGGGCGGGTCCGGGTAGATTTATGCTACAAACTCAACCCAACCTCGAGTTGGCCACTTTCATGTTTGGTCTAGTGTTATATTACACTTACAACCCACACGGGTCTAGTTTCAAGTCCCATGTTTACCCCACATGTCATGTCCCCATTTTGGTTCAACTTACATGTCGTGTTCACATGTAACCTCAAGTCAAGTTTTTCGCGTCATTCTCATGTTTGTCTATCCTACCCCAAATCGTGTTTTCACTTGAGTAAAAGCGAGTCAACATAGTAGGTATACTATGGCTACATGTAGACCCCAAAACATGCACGATGCCACAAAAGGGATTGGCTCCAAACATGCATGGTATCATAAGGGGGTTTGGCCTTAAAACATGAACGATAGTGTCATATAGGGATTGGCCATAAGCATGCATAACATAAAAGGGGATTGGCCACAAGCATGCATAATGTCATAAAGGATTTGGCCACAAACTTGCATATTATCATAGGAAATTTGGCCACAAACATGCATGTTGTCATAACGGGATTTGACCTTACATAAACATGATATCATAAGGGGGTTGGTTTCATTTACATGCATAAGCCCCAAAGTCCAATTTATGCAACTATTTCACAAGTCAAAGTGGCTCTAAGTGTTCATGCTATCATACTACAAGTAAAGGTCCAATCTTGCATGGAAAACTAAGTCCAATGCAACATGAATAGCATGGTTTAGTCGCTAAAACATAACCCAAAGTCATATGTTCATGATAAAGGGGCAAACTAGGTTTACATAGGTTAACATACTCATGTTACATCTCATTTTATCCCATGTCATCATTAAACTACCGTTAACATCTCGAAATAGCTAGAACTTACATAGCGTGGCTTGGCGAATTAGCATGAATCGTCTTGACGAAGAAAGGTGGCTCCTTTGAAGAAGAACCGTCATGAAACCGTCGTAGCAATGTTGATTTGGCCTCTATTTGGTGTAGCAAGCTTGCACCTTTTGATTTGAGTCCGATTTGAATGCATAGTCTCTAGGAATTGGAGATGGAGGCCATGATCACTTGGCATTTGGGCAGCACTTCGTGGCATGAGTGATTTGTGAGGGTTTAAGCTAGGTCTAGGGGTCTTTTTATAGAGATTAGGAGTAGTTTAGGCCGTAGGATAAACCCTAGGATAGATCTGAACCCTCAAAAATCGTCACAATCCTCCAAAACCGAGCCAACATGACAAGCAGGTGCACCAGGTCGGGGTTCTAAGGGGGGGGGGGGTCGACCCAGGGGTCGACACCCATGTCGACCCCCTGGAGGGGGGGTCGACCCAGGGGTCGACACCCTGTGTGTCTGGCGGGAATTTTCCCGCCTTCTCTTTTTGGGCTGAATTCAAATCTGTTTTCGGATTTGAATTTTCGTGAAACTTCGCGAGGTCATATCTCGGTCATACGGACTCCGATTTACAAAATTTCGGACTCTATTTCGCGTATTTTTCCGAGACGAACGCAATGGCGGAACCCGTTTATCCTGATTCCGAATTTATAATTTAATTCTGCCTTGATTCTTGTCTTAACATGTTGTTTAAAATTCGGGTTGTTACATTCTCCCCTCCTTTAAGGATTTCGTCCCCGAAATCTCCAAGTTATGAAGAACGTATCCTACCATCCATCATCCATCTAGTCAAAACATCATCCACAAGCAACCATGGTCCTTAAAAGGATCCTAATGCTTTATGAACACATGCAAGAAAGTGTGTGTATATGTTCCTTAGCTAATGCTAATGATCAGGCCTGAATGATCTTCTAATGCAAATTATGTTTAGTGCCATGAATCCAACATGTATGCAAATAGTCCTAGTCATATAAGTACTATATGCGTGGACAACCATTCATTCTTATGCAATATCCGCATGATAACACATTCTTTTCATCCATAAATAGGTATAAATACTCGTGCATATGCAATATGAAATGTGAGTGCGTCGATCTAGTATCTAATGTGTATTCGCGCATCCACGAGCAACCACTTGCAACCATTTGCAACCATATCAATCATAACATGTTTCAAACACATGTTTACATCCATAGGTTTCTACCTAAGGTTCTCATGATAGGATCGAGGGGATAAACAAGGTAAACTCCCTACGGGGTTTGCAACAGAAACAGGACCGAGAAGATATTAACCAAAAGATAACATGCGAGCAAGCTCTACAGGAAAAACCAGGGATCAAGGATACACTCTTTAAAAAGAGGTACGATGCGCGTGTCTAACCTTCCGTCTTCTAATTCGCGTTTCCTTGAGCTTAATTCCTCGGTGCCTTGACCATCTTTTTAACTCCATGATTTCATAGCTCCTTGATTCCTATTTCCAAGACATGAGTTAGAACTCATTTCATTGTCGCCTCTTATTCCACTTTCACTTATCCTTTCCCTAGTATACCTGGCTCAAACGCATCCACTTACTCATGCAAGCTCTCCGAAATTCACTAGGGAATTCTGGATCTCGTTTGCCGATGCCAATCCATGTTGCCAAGAGTACTTACTAGGGTGATTCCCATAACTCATGCATAAGCGAAACGAACCATCCGCCTTAGCGGCGAATTCTATTTGAACGGATTACCAACAACTGCATCCCGAGATTCTAGGTAACTAACCATGACAGAACCCAAAAGGTTACACGAGACTTCGAGGGTATCACCAAGGTGAGTCGAGATTCTAACTACCCTCTTTCCAAAACCGAGAATGGCACCCCTTATTGGATGACCACTTTATCCCTAGAATCCATCCGTAGCCGAGACATGTCATTCTCAAATCTAAACAAGTCATGAATAAATGGACCGACTCTCTAACCAGATTTTTGGGCCAAAAGTGGGATCTTCTACCATGCTAGTACTAAGGTGCAGAGACTTAACTATCGAGCCAGACTTAAATGATGCGATGATCAATACAAAGTCTGGACGGGATGATAGAAAAGAAAGGCTAAGCCTTTAACAGAAACGGTACCATTTCTCTTAGGTACGCTAGAAATGAGAGCATACAATTGCCCTCTCGCTGATCTTGCCCTTATCTTCCTTTGTGGATCAAGCCATACCAACAAGTTGCTTATTCTTAAGCTCGTGTCCTTTATCCTTGCTCTTATTATCCCTTCTTATAACTTCGGTGACAGGTCTCTCGAGAACTTCCTCCGTCGCACGGGAAAACACTTAAGTAGCTAGACAAGGATTAGTCGCAGTTGAAACTACTGTGACTACAGATGGAGGAAAGAAAGGAAAGGAGATTCAATCAAGAAAACAAAGGATAGTGCTAATGGCTTTTGGGGAATAGCCTTTAAAAACTTTTCTTGAAAAATGCTTCTTTGTAAACGGTTTCTCAAATAGTTTTCAGAAGGTTTTAAAAACTTTTGCCCAGTCTGGTAACCTTCTGTGAAACACCCCACCTCCGTTAGGGTCACTCTCAAAGGGAATGCCCTAATTTTGGTGGAGGTTTATAAGTATAAGTCATAGATATACAAGACAGATATAAGAACACGTATTTGTAAACAGCGGAAAAACAACAACTTTTATTTCATAAAAGCAAATACGTGCTACAACAACATCACCATAATTGTCTTACATCTTTTCCAAAAACATAACATAACACTTTCATAATCTGTCTTGATTACATTATTTAAAGAAGCATAAAGAAAACATAGATAAACTGCAAAAGCCCCATAGTGGCTGTCCAAAGCCATAGTTCAAAACGAAAAGGTCCAAGCAATACATTTCTCCTCTTCAAGCTGGATGTTAAGGCCGGTCAAGCTGCAGTGTTCCCTCCCTGTGGACCTGGGGGGGGGGGAAACGGAAGAAAAGAAGACGAAAGAAAAGTAGAGTCAGACATAAAGCCTGAGTAAGTCTAGGACTATTCTATCTATGAACAAAGAACTGGGTATGATAAGTATAAACAAGAAATGGGAAAGCACTATAAACTTGGTTAAGTTGTCTAGGGTCGAATATACTATCGTACCCCATGTTAATCTCTGAACCCCTATAAACTAGTTCCCAGCTGGCACCCCAAAATCAGGGTGAAGTGATCCATTCTATGATGATCGGCTCCTACTCGCATAGTTACATGTGTCTTACGGCCCCCGATGTTGTAGTTACCTATGCTGGTCCCACCATGGGGTGTATCAAGTCCCATGGCAGCGGCCCGACACAACCCTAGAATGCACAGGTATACTACTGGTGCCCAGTGCCTTATTTTTCTACGCCGGAGTGTGTGCACGCCCGCACCCCGTTAGAACCTACACTGCTACACCACTACCGTCGATTTGACCTCTTACAATCAGCCCAGTAATCGTGCCCCACCCTGCCTAGTTTCAGGGTATCATGATACACCTTATAGGGTTACTGCTGAAAAGGGTCCCCCGTTACTAGGTTTTCTATCTCTAGCCAACATGCTAAGTTGGTTAAGTGTTTTATAACCTAACCCCCAATTAGTCTGTTTAGTTTAGCATGTTCCATTTTGATTAAGTCTTTAGTTCACTTAATCCTAACAATCCTGACTCAGCCTTAAATTGTCTTATTAAAGCCTTGACCTATCACATTAGACAGGTATTGTTGTGGCTGCCTGTTGCCGGTTGGTTCCGGGCAGTCTTACGCCACAACTCAGTCTAACCTCGGGTCCTTATTGGGCTCCATGTTTAACCTCCCACATTGGATAGGTATTGTTGTGACCACTGGACAGCCGGGCGGTTCCGGGCAGGTTTACATCACAACTCAATCCAACCTCGGGTTAAACACATCGTATTTTCTACATTTACATATTTTGTCTTTCTTCTTTATATATATGTAAATATTTGCGGCCCATTATTAAAAATCAATGGTGTAAAGGTTACACCAATCATGGGCCCAACCCATTCTTGAATTTGGGCCCCTTTACTTTATCTTTTCATTTATTAATAAATTTAACCCAACGTTATTTTCCCCCGTTTAATACGTCCGTTTATTATATATATGTTGGGCTTACCCTTTTTAAGCCTAACTTAGCCATGCGAAAGAGGGGAGGCTTAAAGCGTGATTACATACACAAAAAGGGGAATGTGAACGCATGAACTTGCAACATAACGTGGAACTACAAAATAGAAACTGGTGTACTTGCATAGTAGTAATGTATACTTTGGTCATAAAGCATAAGCGACATGAATCAAAGCATGTAAACTTGTAGTTAAGATAAGAATCTAAATTGGATATCATTATTGACACATAGTCTTAACTACAACATAAACCTATGTTTTTATTTAGGCATAATGTCAAACATAAGCAAATCATGTTCATAAGATTCCTACATGTTTACAAAGGGGTTTACTTTTGTTACTAATACAAAAGCATAGTTCAACTTGAATTATTCCAACTTAATCATGATTTTAAATCTATTCACCTAACCATGGCGCACATATACTTATGGCATAAATATTTCTAAACATGAAATCATGATTTTTACTTTAGTCAAGCAAACTTGCAAATGGGATTTTGAATCTAACCTAGCTATGTACCACATATGTCATCATATAATTCTTGTTAACAACATAGAGCTAACATGGTTTTTAATTATGCAAAATATCAATCATAGCCTAGTCATATTCATAAGTTCGCAAAGAGGTTTTCTAGTACAAAAGTATGGCTTAATACATAGACCATGATGCCAAAATTTCAACATAATTTCATATGAATTATAATAACCCAAATTTGTTCCAATTTCTCACAAAAATGATTTTTGTACAAAAATACACATTATGATGACATAGTAGCAAAACCCCAAACTTGTATGAATTTCAATTAAACAACTACATACATGTAGCTTCAACATGAATTACATAATTTGCGAATATTCCAAACGTATACTTGCATAAAACTACCGCAAACATGTAGTTTTTGTAATGAATAATATGCTTTGCGAATATCCAAACGTATACTTGCATAAAACTACCGCAAACATGTAGTTTTTATATTGAATAACATAATTTGAGAATATCCAAACGTATACAATATTCCAAATCGATAAGAATCATAGTAACGCACAAATATGAATTACTTTATCACCACAAATCAAGTATACAAACCAACACAATTATTTGTTCATACCAAAATAGTACTCTACTTACAATCGTGTGGCGAATTCTCTAATTCAGGAAATTAGAGATGCGACTCGTAGGTGCTGATTTGATTTGTTTATGTTGCTTTATGCTTTAGAATTTGCCTCCTAATCTTCTCTCCAATTTGGTGGCTACTCCTAGACGTTCCTCAGCAGCATGGTGGCTTTGTTCTTATTTTTTTGAATGAATAGATTAGGTTGAGTCTAGGGTCATTTTTATAGAGTTTTTGAACTGATTAGGACCATCGATGCTGCTTGGATTGATCGTAGCCATTCATTCGAAAGAGAGACCAATTAGAGCCTGCCACCTAGCCCTAATGACAAAGCAGGCTTCTGAAAATCGACCAACATAGACTAGGCCAGCCAGGGTGGACTGGGTTCGACCTGGGTCTGGACCAGGTCGACAGCCCTGTCGACCTGGCAAGACCAGGTCGACAGCCCAGTCGACTTAGGTGCATCAGGCGGGAATTTTCCCGCCCTGGCCAATTGGGCCCGATTTTTAATTTTAAACTTGTTTTTCTGAGCTGTTTTATTCTGTTCGAATTTTAAACTTAATTCAGAAACTTCCGGAGGCTATATCTTCTTCATACGGACCCCGTTTTTCAAAAACTCGGACTCTATTTCGCGTATTTTTCCGAGACGAACGCAATGGCGTATCCCGTTTCCCTTAGTTCTTTGATTTCAAATTAATTATACTTTAATTTGTGGATTTCACAGTTATAGAATTCGCGGGGTGTTACATTCTCCCCCACTTAAAAGGATTTCGTCCCCGAAATCTTCAAGTTAGGAGGAATGTATATCCTAACATCCAATCATCCATCTACTCATCCATCAAACACGAGCATCCATTGTCCTTAAAAGACTTCTAATGCTTCATGATCATATGCGAAGTGTGTGTGTACATGTACTTATCTAATGCAAAATCAGGCGGCCTACTGATTCAGTTGACCTCCTTAATGCGAATCATGTAAGTTCCATGAATCCATCATGTATGCAAATTTTCCTATTCATGATTCTACATGGGTGCACAATCATTCAATACAAATGCAACATCCATATGACAACACATTAAAGTTCAACCACATACGAATGCAAACATATATGCATATGCAATATGAAGTGACTGAGCCGATCTAAAACCTAGATTGTGTGTGTATATGCAACCACGAGCAACCACTAGCAATCACTTGCAACCACTTGCAACCATCATCCATAACATGTTTCAATTACATGTTTTCATCCAAAAGGGTTTCTACCTAAAAGATAAGGTCGAGGAAATATACCTAAAAAGATAGATAAAAGCGCGATTTAAGGAAAAAGAAAGATCAAGGACGTACCCTCGAAAAGAAAAGGGTAAGCAGTGCGTATTCTAGCTTCAGTTTCCCAAGTCGCGTCTCCCTCGGCGTCGCTCCACTGAACTTTGACGAGCCTGACTTCGCGGTTGCGTAGCTTCTTCACTTCCGTTCCTAATATGCGGGTTGGAACTTTTCTTATGGTTGCTTCCCGTTCCACTTCGGCTTCTTCGAGGATATTTGGCTCTACCACTTCAGCAGACTCATGTAGACATTTTCGGAGATGTGAAACGTGAAAAACGTTGTGGACTCCGGCCATTTTCTCGGGTAGCTCTAATCTATAGGCCATTTTCCCAATTTTCTCGATGATAGGGAATGGCCCTACGAACCTTGGTGCTAGCTTTCCTGTGGTTCCGAAACGAACAACGTTCCTTAGCGGAGATACCTTAAGAAAAACTCTGTCCCCAACCTCAAACTCAAGGTCGGTTCTCCTCTTGTCAGCGTAGGACTTTTGTCTGTCTTGGGCCGTCTTCATCCTTCTTCGTATTAAGTCTACTTTCTCTGAAGTCTCCCGTATCATATCTGGTCCAAGTATGAGCTTATCAGTAGACTCCCACCAACAAGTGGGCGATCGGCACGGTCTTCCATATAAAGCTTCGAAGGGCGCCATTCCGATGGTTGCTTGGTAGCTGTTGTTGTAGGCAAATTCCACCAAAGGAAGGTGGTCTTCCCATGTCCCTCCGAAGTCAAGGACGCACAGTCTTAGAAGGTCCTCCAAAACTCTGTTTACTCTCTCTGTTTGGCCGTCGGTTTGCGGATGATAGGCTGTGCTCAAGCATAACTGCGTTCCTACTGCTTCTTGTAGACTCCGCCAAAACTCACTGGTGAAGATGCGTTCCAGTCACTAACAATGCTGGATGGTATTCCATGGAGTCGAACGATTTCCTTGAGGTAAAGTGATGCTAGGGATGAGGCAGTTCTTTTACTTTTGACAGGTAAAAAGTGGGCGCTTTTAGTAAGCCTATCCACTATTACCCAAATGCTAGTGTTGCCTCTCCTAGACCTAGGCAGCCCATCGATGAAGTCCATTGAGATGCTATCCCACTTCCACTGCGGGACCTCCAGAGGATGTAGCAGTCCGCCAGGCTTTTTCTGCTCCGCCTTAACCTGTTGGCACACCATACACTTAGAAACGAATTCTGCCACGTCCTTTTTCATGCCGTTCCAGAAGAAAGTCCTTTTTATATCTTTGTACATTTTATCTCCGCCTGGGTGTATCGTCATCTTGGAGTGATGTGCTTCCTCGAGAACCTTCTTTACTAAATCTTTTGTCTGTGGGACACATAGTCTTCCGTCTCGCCTTAGCAAACCCTTATCGTCGATGGAGTATCTGTTGAGGTGACTTGAAGTCTCACCCCTAATTAGCCTATCAATCGTTTCCACAAGCTGAGGGTCTTCGCGTTGTGCTGTCCCTACTGAATCCACTAAAGTTGGGCGCACTTCGAGAGATGCTAGCAAGCCTGGTACAAAATCGGAGGAAGGCCTAAAGTCGAAGCTGGCTATAAACTCTAGGCTTTGTCTTTCAACAAACAGCGGGCTTAGGGTCAATTTCTTTCGGCTCAACGCGTCTGCCACTACGTTGCCTTTGCCCGGAGTGTAGGAGATTTCGAAATCGTACGAGGCAAGAAACTCCATCCATCTCTGTTGCCTCAAGTTAAGGTCTTTCTGCGAGAAAAGATATTTCAATGATTTATGGTCAGTGTAAAGTTCGAACTTCTCACCTAGGAGATAGTGTCGCCAAGACTTGAGTGCAAAGACGATGGCGGCTAACTCAAGATCATGGGTTGGGTAGTTCTTTTCATGTACTTTCAACTGCCTCCCGCCATAAGCTACTACCCTTCCTTCTTGCATTAAAACGGCGCCTAGCCCTGTCCCACATGCATCTGTATAAACAATGAACATCTTGCTCCCATCTGGCAGCGTCAAAACTGGGGCTGTTGTAAGAGCCCTTTTTAGTCGTTGGAAAGCAAACTCGCAATCCAAGTCCCAATTGAACACTAGATTCTTCTTGGTCAATTTCGTGAGCGGAGCTGAGATTTTCGCAAAATCCCTTATGAACTTTCGATAGAAACCTGCTAGTCCTAGAAAACTTCGGACCTCAGTTGCATTCCTTGGCGTCTTCCAATCCTGTACCGCCACTACCTTAGCAGGGTCCACCGCCAACCCTTGTTTGGATACTATGTGCCCAAGGAACCTCACTTCTTCTTCCAAAAATGGCATTTGGAGAATTTGGCTTTTAGTTGATGGACCCGCAGAGTTTCCATGATGGCCCTTAAGTGTTGAGCATGTTCCTCTTCATCCTTTGAGAAGATAAGGATATCATCTACGAAGACCACTACGAACTTGTTGAGGAAATCTCTGAATACCCTACTCATCAGGTCTACGAAGTAAGCAGGTGCATTTGTCAAGCCGAAAGGCATGACAAGCCATTCAAAGAAGCCACCCTTAGTTGATGAAAACCGGTCGCTAAATCGAGTTGGGAGAAAACAGACGCTCCTACAAGCTGGTCAAACAAATCGTCAATTCTAGGGAGAGGGTGCCTATTCTTTTTCGTTAGCTTATTGAGCTCCCTATAGTCAACACATAGACGGAGTGAGCCATCCTCCTTTGTAGCGAACACCACTGGAGCGCCCCATTCTGAAATGCTCCTCCTAATGAACCCCTTTTCTAGAAGCTCTTTAATCCATTTACTGAGCTCTTTCCTTTCCCGTGGAGCCATGTGTCTAACGGGCAACGCAACGGGCTTTGCATTATCTACAAGATATATGCGGAAGTCTATTTCCCGCTTTGGAGGCAAGCCCTTCACCTCTTCGAAGACATCCGGATATTCCCGGACCACTCTAACTGATTGCAAATTTTCAACAGAGGCATCTAGCGATTCAAGATAACTAAGCATAACCGCATACGAGGGATTACAAGAAATTTCCAAAGTATTACTGAGCTGGGTTAGGAGCCTAACAACCCTTTTCTCACAATCAAGGATGGCCCCATTACTGGATAGCCAATCCATGCCCAAAATCAAACCATACCCCGAAAAGCCCAAAACAAAGGCACTACATTGAAATTCTACACTTAGAATAGAAATTTTCAATCCCAAACAGATCATAGACAAATGAGCTGGGCCCCCAATTGGGTTTGAAACAATTAAGGGGTCCTCTACCATACTAGTTTTTAGGTGCAGAGATTCTACTAAAGCAGACGAGATAAAGGAGTGTGATGCGCCAGAATCAAATAAAGTGCGAACGGGGTGATCATAAAGATAAACTACACTTTCTACAGAAGTATTTATACCTCGCTGTTGCAGAGGTGGCGCTTCCAGCACATGAACCTGTGCCCCTGGGGTGGATCCAGCCCTCTGCCCCTGTCCTCGTTTCTTTGGGCAGTCCTTAGCCCTGTGGCCCGTCTCACCGCAAGAAAAGCACCCACCATTCTCCTTGGCCTTCTTTTTCCGGCAGTCCTTTACTAAGTGCCCCACTTTGCCACAGAAATTACACTTCCTCTTCTCTTTGTTGCCTTTCCCGCCTTTCTTAAAGTCCGTCTTCTTAGGCTGCAAACCCTCTTTCTTCCCTTGAGAGCTTTCTGCCTTCGTCTCCTTCTTGCCCTTATCCTCTTCGTTCAGCAATGCCATTTGCACCAGTCTTTCATACGTGGCTCCCATGGGTATATGGGTCATGGCCAAACTGTGTAATGGCTCATTCAACCCTTTGACGAAACGGAGAGCCTTCTTATGCGGGGTGTTGACTAGGTCCAACCCAAACCTAGCCAGCTCATCAAACTGATTAACATACTCTCTGACGGTCTTGTTCCCTTGCTTAAGAAATAAGAATTTTTCCAACTACAAACTCCTTTCCGCATCTGAGAGAAATTTAGTCTCAAACCTTGCCCTAAAGTCCTCCCATGTCTCCACTGGTCTTTCAGCATTAGTGACCTCCCACCAGTAGGAAGCTTCGCCCTTTAATAGCCATACTGCCAGTTGTACTTTCTGTCTATCTTCTACCTCAAAGATGATTAATAGGTCCTCGGTTTCTTTCAGCCAATTCCTAGCTGCCACGAAGGACTCAGTTCCATGGAAATCCTTTCCTCCCATAGCTTTAAAATCTTTACATATCTTAGCAAACGTGTTTCCCCGTGGAGGAGGTGGAGGAAGAATTGCTGCTGCAGCTGGATGATTTCCTGCAGCTGGAGGAGGAGGAACGGTAGGACCTGGCTGAGTGGCCCTTGCTTCTAAGAACCGTCTAAACCAACCAGGTATTGGTACCCCTTCTGGCAAGTTAAGTTCTTCGGACATGCTGAAGCAAAAAGGATAGATTCAAAACGAAGGATAAGAGATAGTACCTATGGCTTTGGGAGGGGGACTTTGCCTTTTTAAAATAAAATAACATTTTTCTTCTAAAATTGCTTCTTTAAATTTCCTTTTTGAAAATAAATTTCAAAACTTTTTATCTTATCTGGTAAACCTATGCTCTGATACCAAGTGAAACACCCCACCTCCGTTAGGGTCACTCTCAAAGGGAATGCCCTAATTTTGGTGGAGGTTTATAAGTATAAGTCACAGATATACAAGACAGATATAAGAACACGTATTTGTAAACAGCGGAAAAAATACAACTTTAATTTCATAAAAGCAAATACGTGCTACAACAACATCACCATAATTGTCTTACATCTTTTCCAAAAACATAACATAACACTTTCATAATCTGTCTTGATTATATTATTTAAAGAAGCATAAAGAAAACATAGATAAACTGCAAAAGCCCCATAGTGGCTGTCCAAAGCCATAGTTCAAAACGAAAAGGTCCAAGCAATACATTTCTCCTCTTCAAGATATATGTTAAGGCCGGTCAAGCTGCAGTGTTCCCTCCCTGTGGACCTGGGGGGGAAACGAAAGAAAAGAAGACGAAAGAAAAGTAGAGTCAGACATAAAGCCTGAGTAAGTCTAGGACTATTCTGTCTATGAACAAAGAACTGGGTATGATAAGTATAAAAAAGAAATGGGAAAGCACTATAAACTTGGTTAAGTTGTCTAGGGTCGAATATACTATCGTACCCCATGTTAATCTCTGAACCCCTATAAAATAGTTCCCAGCTGGCACCCCAAAATCAGGGTGAAGTGATCCATTCTATGATGATCGGCTCCTACTCGCATAGTTACATGTGTCTTACGGCCCCCGATGTTGTAGTTACCTATGCTGGTCCCACCATGGGGTGTATCAAGTCCCATGGCAGCGGCCCGACACAACCCTAGAATGCACAGGTATACTACTGGTGCCCAGTGCCTTATTTTTCTACGCCGGAGTGTGTGCACGCCCGCACCCCGTTAGAACCTACACTGCTACACCACCGCCGTCGATTTGACCTCTTACAATTAGCCCAGTAATCGTGCCCCACCCTGCCTAGTTTCAGGGTATCATGATACACCTTATAGGGTTACTGCTGAAAAGGGTCCCCGTTACTAGGTTTTCTATCTCTAGCCAACATGCTAAGTTGGTTAAGTGTTTTATAACCTAACCCCCAATTAGTCTGTTTAGTTTAGCATGTTCCATTTTGATTAAGTCTTTAGTTCACTTAATCCTAACAATCCTGACTCAGCCTTAAATTGTCTTATTAAAGCCTTGACCTCTCACATTAGACAGGTATTGTTGTGGCTGCCTGTTGCCGGTTGGTTCCGGGCAGTCTTACGCCACAACTCAGTCTAACCCCGGGTCCTTATTGGGCTCCATGTTTAACCTCCCACATTGGATAGGTATTGTTGTGACCACTGGACAGCCGGGCGGTTCCGGGCAGGTTTACATCACAACTCAATCCAACCTCGGGTTAAACACATCGTATTTTCTACATTTACATATTTTGTCTTTCTTCTTTATATATATGTAAATATTTGCGGCCCATTATTAAAAATCAATGGTGTAAAGGTTACACCAATCATGGGCCCAACCCATTCTTGAATTTGGGCCCCTTTACTTTATCTTTTCATTTATTAATAAATTTAACCCAACGTTATTTTCCCCCGTTTAATACGTCCGTTTATTATATATATGTTGGGCTTACCCTTTTTAAGCCCAACTTAGCCATGCGAAAGAGGGGAGGCTTAAAGCGTGATTACATACACAAAAAGGGGAATGTGAACGCATGAACTTGCAACATAACGTGGAACTACAAAATAGAAACTGGTGTACTTGCATAGTAGTAATGTATACTTTGGTCATAAAGCATAAGCGACATGAATCAAAGCATGTAAACTTGTAGTTAAGATAAGAATCTAAATTGGATATCATTATTGACACATAGTCTTAACTACAACATAAACCTATGTTTTTATTTAGGCATAATGTCAAACATAAGCAAATCATGTTCATAAGATTCCTACATGTTTACAAAGGGGTTTACTTTTGTTACTAATACAAAAGCATAGTTCAACTTGAATTATTCCAACTTAATCATGATTTTAAATCTATTCACCTAACCATGGCACACATATACTTATGGCATAAATATTTCTAAACATGAAATCATGATTTTTACTTTAGTCAAGCAAACTTGCAAATGGGATTTTGAATCTAACCTAGCTATGTACCACATATGTCATCATATAATTCTTGTTAACAACATAGAGCTAACATGGTTTTTAATTATGCAAAATATCAATCATAGCCTAGTCATATTCATAAGTTCGCAAAGAGGTTTTCTAGTACAAAAGTATGGCTTAATACATAGACCATGATGCCAAAATTTCAACATAATTTCATATGAATTATAATAACCCAAATTTGTTCCAATTTCTCACAAAAATGATTTTTGTACAAAAATACACATTATGATGACATAGTAGCAAAACCCCAAACTTGTATGAATTTCAATTAAACAACTACATACATGTAGCTTCAACATGAATTACATAATTTGCGAATATTCCAAACGTATACTTGCATAAAACTACCGCAAACATGTAGTTTTTGTAATGAATAATATGCTTTGCGAATATCCAAACGTATACTTGCATAAAACTACCGCAAACATGTAGTTTTTATAATGAATAACATAATTTGAGAATATCCAAACGTATACAATATTCCAAATCGATAAGAATCATAGTAATGCACAAATATGAATTACTTTATCACCACAAATCAAGTATACAAACCAACACAATTATTTGTTCATACCAAAATAGTACTCTACTTACAATCGTGTGGCGAATTCTCTAATTCAGGAAATTAGAGATGCGACTCGTAGGTGCTGATTTGATTTGTTTATGTTGCTTTATGCTTTAGAATTTGCCTCCTAATCTTCTCTCCAATTTGGTGGCTACTCCTAGACGTTCCTCAGCAGCATGGTGGCTTTGTTCTTATTTTTTTGAATGAATAGATTAGGTTGAGTCTAGGGTCATTTTTATAGAGTTTTTGAACTGATTAGGACCATCGATGCTGCTTGGATTGATCGTAGCCATTCATTCGAAAGAGAGACCAATTAGAGCCTGCCACCTAGCCCTAATGACAAAGCAGGCTTCTGAAAATCGACCAACATAGACTAGGCCAGCCAGGGTGGACTGGGTTCGACCTGGGTCTGGACCAGGTCGACAGCCCTGTCGACCTGGCAAGACCAGGTCGACAGCCCAGTCGACTTGGGTGCATCAGGCGGGAATTTTCCCGCCCTGGCCAATTGGGCCCGATTTTTAATTTTAAACTTGTTTTTCTGAGCTGTTTTATTCTGTTCGAATTTTAAACTTAATTCAGAAACTTCCGGAGGCTATATCTTCTTCATACGGACTCCGTTTTTCGAAAACTCGGACTCTATTTCGCGTATTTTTCCGAGACGAACGCAATGGCGTATCCCGTTTCCCTTAGTTCTTTGATTTCAAATTAATTATACTTTAATTTGTGGATTTCACAGTTATAGAATTCGCGGGGTGTTACATTCTGCTCTGATACCAAATGTAACACCCCACCTCCGCTAGGGTCACTCACAAAGGGAATGCACTAGGTTTGGTGAAGCATTATCGAGGTAAACAGGCACAGAAATATTACAAGACAGAACATATATAAAACAGCGGAAGTAAAACAAATTTCATTACCTTATAAAATAAGGTCTAAAGCCTTTTACATCAGAATACATCAAAAACCTGTCTTGCAATAGTAAAGAAGCATAAAACCCTTTCATAAATTATTCCCCAAAATAAAGCGGTGAAGCAGCCATAGCCAAAAGAAGACCAAGCTATACATGATGACCTTCAAGCATAAGAGGTCCAAACTAACCAACATCATTTACTCCCTGAAACCTGGGGGGAAACGGAAGACAAAGAGGCGAAAGAAAACGGGGTCAGTCATAAAGACTGGTAAGTCCTATCTACTTCCAGTATAAAAACAGGTAAAGGTAACATGACATGCATAAACTGAAAGTAAACATAAGGATGACAACAAGATAGATAAGCTAAACCAAGATAACTGGATGAACTACTATAGCAAGGTAAACTAAAGTATCATGATAAACTACGGTGTAAAGAATCAAGGTACCACATCGTCAGGTTTCTATCAAGTATACTATCACAAGGTATCAGTCATGTATAACATCCCACGGTATTTGTCACGTATATTAGCTCTGCACCTCTCGTACTAGCATCCCAACCCGCGTCATGTGTTAACTAGGAATGTCCCTTGCCCAATGTCATGTAATGGTCCATGTCGACCTAATATATATAGCATATGTAGGTTTCCCAACTCGTATGTTTCTTCCCATGTATAAGTTCAGTCCTTTGCCGAAGGCCGTACAGGCTTTCCCGTGTAAATCTATACCACCTCGACGTAGTACCATTTTACCCTTGAAGTTATTTTGGACTGCCACCCTTGATCTAGTCATGTTTCCTTACCATGAACTATCGCGCGTTCACTTAGGATTTATGCCATCTAGGACCACTAGGGATCATGCTACCTAATGAACGTTTCCGTGTCCCAGTTTGGGTTCAAGCCACCTAGGACCACTAGGGATTATGCCACCCGTCAACCGCGCCCTTTATCCCACGTATGTATCGTGAATCGTTTTCCATGTCTAGACGCACATGTTCCTCAATGTGCCATCCGAGTTCCGTACCAGGGCAAATCAAGAAATACGGAACTCGGTCGGGAGCTTTAAGTCGTCTGCTGATGCAGATATCAAGGTCTGTTTTTGTACCCGTGGTTATGGTCCCACGTGACCCCTCCCTCAACTACTGAAAGGAAATCCAAGAAAAATCATGTATGAGAACCACATCCCGGCCCCACTATAGCCCCACTTTCCTATGGGCCAACCTCACCCATGACTCGATAGCAAGAACATGGTCTGTTGGGGGTTCCCTGCCTTTCCGTTCGTACACGATTGGCTAAAGATGGTAGGTAGTCGGCGACGTGCTATCCAGGGCAAAATCAAGTATCGTCGACTCCACGCTAATCCATCCCAGTCTTTAGGTCGCTCGCATAGCAACCAAGGCATACTCTTGGCTCTTCTACCGCAGACCTTAACCTCTGTGAGGCCGGGTTTCATGGACCATCTTCCACCTCATAGAGGGATACCAAGAGTACCCACACGTCCCCCGAAGCTACCGCTTCGTCACCCAGTTCGTTGGAGCCTTTATCTAAGTCAGATAATTTGCTCCTCCTCGTGTTTTAAGCGATGACCTACCGTACCGGGTTACTCATCTATTCATGAACTAGTCCCATGTCCTTGGCTAAGAATTATTACTTAGTTATACTTAACTAAGGTTTACCACTTGGCTTCATTTCCCCGTTACTCTTGATTAACTACGATTTTCTACCTAGTTCCTCTAACTAGGGTTTTGCCTATTGGGTTAAGTG
The DNA here is from genome assembly GCA_030737875.1 of Allium sativum. Taxonomy (NCBI): domain Eukaryota; kingdom Viridiplantae; phylum Streptophyta; class Magnoliopsida; order Asparagales; family Amaryllidaceae; genus Allium; species Allium sativum. The sequence goes on from CM060916.1 coordinate 964,010,787, forward strand.
TTGTTATTCAAGTTCATGGCTTAGCCCGCCTATGAATCATGTCAAGATTGGCTAAGTATTCAAGTCCAAGACCTAGCCCTACAAGTTAGTTAAGTATACCAAAAAGCTCATGACTTAACCCTATTCAATCATCAAGTCAATTTGGTTAAGTATTTGTTTATCTTAACCCTATCAGGTTATCGTGTTAGATTGGTTAAGCACAGATTATCTTAACCTCATCGGATTATCGAGTCGGATTGGTTAAGTATAGGTTAACTTAACCCCATCCACTAATCGTATTTTAATGGTTAAGTATATTTAAAAGGTCTTATGACTTAACCCTATCAGGTCCGCATATTAGATTGGTTAAGTATAGGTTACTTAACCTCATCAAAACATCATGTATAATTGGTTAAGTATAAGTTACTTAACCCCATTAAATTATCTTGTTAAGTTGGTTAAGTATTGGCTACTTAACCTCATTGAATTACCAAGTTTAAATTGGTTAAGTGTTTAATTTAACCTCATCGAAGTACCATGTTTAGCTTAGTTAAGTGTAGGTTACTTAACCCCATCTAATTACCGTGTTTAGATTAGTTAAGTCTAAATTACTTAACCCCATCTAATTACCAAGTCGGATTAGTTAAGCGTGAATTACTTAACCCCATCCCCTAATTGTCTTGTATGGTTAAGTGTCATTAAGAAATCAAGCCCGGTCCCACTTAACCTACCCATTCGTGTCGTATCGGTTAAGTGTCATTAGTCAAATTTACTTAACCTTATCATATGGCATTAATTTAATTAATGCACTCTCAACCTCTCACATTAGACCTTGTTGTGGTTACTAGTTAAGCCGGGCGTGTCCGGGTAGTTTTACACCACAACCTAGTCTAACCTCGGGTCTTAAGCATGACATGACCAACTTCTCACATTGGATCTTATTGTTTGTAGCCACTAGTTAAGCCGGGCGGGTCCGGGTAGATTTATGCTACAAACTCAACCCAACCTCGAGTTGGCCACTTTCATGTTTGCTCTAGTGTTATATTACACTTACAACCCACACGGGTCTAGTTTCAAGTCCCATGTTTACCCCACATGTCATGTCCCCATTTTGGTTCAACTTACATGTCGTGTTCACATGTAACCTCAAGTCAAGTTTTTCGCGTCATTCTCATGTTTGTCTATCCTACCCCAAATCGTGTTTTCACTTGAGTAAAAGCGAGTCAACATAGTAGGTATACTATGGCTACATGTAGACCCCAAAACATGCACGATGCCACAAAAGGGATTGGCTCCAAACATGCATGGTATCATAAGGGGGTTTGGCCTTAAAACATGAACGATAGTGTCATATAGGGATTGGCCATAAGCATGCATAATATAAAAGGGGATTGGCCACAAGCATGCATAATGTCATAAAGGATTTGGCCACAAACTTGCATATTATCATAGGAAATTTGGCCACAAACATGCATGTTGTCATAACGGGATTTGACCTTACATAAACATGATATCATAAGGGGGTTGGTTTCATTTACATGCATAAGCCCCAAAGTCCAATTTATGCAACTATTTCACAAGTCAAAGTGGCTCTAAGTGTTCATGCTATCATACTCAAGTAAAGGTCCAATCTTGCATGGCGAACTATGTCCAAAGCAACATGAATAGCATGGTTTAGTCGCTAAAACATAACCCAAAGTCATATGTTCATGGTAAAGGGGCAAAATAGGTTTACATAGGTTAACATACTCATGTTACATCGCATTTTATCCCATGTCATCATTAAACTACCGTTAACATCTCGAAGTAGCTAGAACTTACATAGCGTGGCTTGGCGAATTAGCATGAATCGTCTTGACGAAGAAAGGTGGCTCCTTTGAAGAAGAACCATCATGAAACCGTCGTAGCAACATTGATTTGGCCTCTATTTGGTGTAGCAAGCTCGCACCTTTTGATTTGAGTCCGATTTGAATGCATAGTCTCTAGGAATTGGAGATGGAGGCCATGATCACTTGGCATTTGGGCAGCACTTCGTGGCATGAGTGATTTGTGAGGGTTTAAGCTAGGTCTAGGGGTCTTTTTATAGAGATTTGGAGTAGTTTAGGCCGTAAGATAAACCCTAGGATAGATCTGAACCCTCAAAAATCGTCATAAGCCTCCAAAACCGAGCCAACATGACAAGCAGGTGCACCAGGTCGGGGTTCTACAGGGGGGTCGACCCAGGGGTCGACACCCATGTCGACCCCCTGGGGAGGGGTCGACCCAGGGGTTGACACACGTGTCGACCCCCTGGAGGGGGGGTCGACCCAGGGGTCGACATCCTGTGTGTTTGGCGGGAATTTTCCCGCCTTCTCTTTTTGGGCTGAATTCAAATCGGTTTTCGGATTTGAATTTTCGTGAAACTTCGCGAGGCCATATCTCGGTCATACGGACTCCGATTTACGAAATTTCAGACTCTATTTCGCGTATTTTTCCGAGACGAACACAATGGTGCAACCCGTTTATCCTGATTCAGATTTTATAATTTAATTCTGCCTTGATTCTTGTCTTAACACGTTGTTTAAAATTCCGGTTGTTACAGACCCAAAGCGGATGACATTCCTCAAAGGAGATACTTTAAGTAACACCTTATCCCCAATTTCAAACTCAAGGCTGGTCCTTCTCTTGTCTGTGTAGGATTTCTGTCTATCTTGGGCAGTCTTCATTCTCCTTCGTATCAAGTCCACTTTCTCTGAAGTCTCTCTAATCATGTCCAACCCAAGTATAAGTTTATCTGTGGACTCCCATCAACAAGTTGGTGATCGACATGGCCTTCCATATAAGGCTTCAAAGGGTGTTATGCCTATAGTGGCTTGGTAGCTATTGTTATAAGCGAATTCCACCAAAGGGAGATGATCCTCCCAACATCCTCCAAAGTAAAGAATGCACAGTCTCAAAAGATCTTCCAGTACTCTGTTCACCCTTTCCGTATCGGTTTGAGGGTGATAAGCTGTGCTTCAACATAACTGTGTGCCTACAGCTTCTTGCAAACTCCTCCAGAACTCGCTTGTAAAGATAGGGTCTCGATCACACACTATGCTGGAGGGTATCCCATAGAGTCGAACTATCTCCTTAAGATAAATGAAGGCTAAAGACGAGGCAGTCCTCCTACTCTTGACAGGTATAAAATGAGCGCTTTTCGTGAGCCTGTCCACTATTACCCAAATACCGGTATTGCCCCTTCTTGACCTAGGCAATCCATCAACAAAGTACATCGAGATACTTTCCATTTCCATTGCGGGAATCTAGAGGATGAAGCAAACCACCAGGCTTCCTATGCTCCGCCTTGACTTGCTGGCATATCATGCATTTTGAAACAAATTCAGCTACATCCCTCTTCATGCCATTCCAAAAGAAAACTCTTTTAATATCTTTATACATCTTGTCTCCACAGGGGTGTATGGTCATCTTGGAATAATGTGCTTCTTCCAGAACCATCTTCACCAAATCTCTTGCTTGTTGAATGCATAGTCTTCCATCCCGTCTCAACCAACTCTTATTATCGATGGAGTATCTATTGAGGTGACTAGAAGTCTCTCCCCTAATCATCTTATCTATCACGTCAACTAGCTGAGGGTCTTCATGTTGCGCGATTCCTATTGAGTCCAACAAAATAGGCCGCACCTCTAGCATTGCCATTAAGCCAGTCACATAATCAACAGAGGGTCTAAAATCAAAATTGGCTATGTACTCCAAACTTTGCCTTTCCACAAAGAGAGGACTTAAGGTCAGCTTCTTTCTACTTAAGGCGTCTGCTACTGCATTACCCTTGCCAGGAGTATAGGATATCTCAAAGTCGTATGAGGCGAGAAACTCCGTCCATCTTTGCTGCCTTAGATTGAGGTCTTTCTGCGAGAAAAGGTACTTCAACGATTTATGGTCAGTATACAACTCAAATTTCTCACCTAAGAGATAGTGGCGTCCAGACTTAAGCGCAAAAACGATGGCTGCTAACTCTAGATCGTGGGTTGGGTAGTTTTTCTCATGCACTTTCAACTGCCTTCCACCATAAGCTACTACCTTCCCCTCTTGCATCAAAACAGCGCCTAGTCCCATACCACATACATATGTGTATGCCGTAAACATCTTGCTCCCATCTGGTAATGTCAGCACTGGGGTTGTTGTCAGATCCCTCTTCAATCGTTGGAAAGCGACTTTGTAATCCAAATCCCAAGTGAAAGTCAGGTTCTTCTTCGTTAACCTTGTAAGTGGGGCTGAGATTTTCGCAAAGTCTTTAATGAACTTGCGATAAAACCCTGTTAGTCCAGGAAAACTTTGGACTTCGGTTGCATTCTTTGGGACCTTCCAATTGTGGACCGCAACTACTTTTGCGGGGTCCACAGCCAACCCTTCTTTGGACACCACATGCCCAAGAAATCTTACTTCTTCTCTCCAGAAGTGGCACTTGGAGAATTTTGCTTTTAACTGATGTGCACAGAGAGTATCCATGACTTCCCTTAAATGCAAAGCATGCTCTTCCTCATTCTTCGAGAAAACCAGAATATCATCTACGAAGACCACCACAAATTTATTAAGAAATTCCCGGAACACTCTATTCATCAAATTGACAAAATAAGCAGGTGCGTTTGTCAAGCCAGAAGGCATGACGAGCCATTCGAAGAAACCGTCCGGGGTTCTGAACGCGGTCTTATCAATGCTATCTGCAGCCACTCTTAGCTGATGAAATCCGGTAGCCAGATCTAATTGGGAGAAAACTGTTGCACCTACAAGCTGATCGAACAAATCGCATATACTTGGCAGTGGGTGCCTATTCTTTTTGGTCAGCTTGTTTAGCTCCCTATAATCAACGCATAGGTGAAGTGAACCATCCGCTTTGGTTGGGAACACCACTGGAGCACCCTATTCAGAAATACTCCGCATTATAAACCCTTTTTCTAGCAGCTCCTTAACTTGCTTGCTAAGCTCCTTTCTCTCCCTTGGAGCCATGTGTCTAACGGGCAAAGCAATGGGTTTTGCGTTATCAACTAGGTATATGCGGAAGTCTATCTCCCGCTTCGGAGGCAAGCCCTCTACTTCCTCAAAGACATCCGAGTATTCACAGACCACTCTAACAGACTGCAATTTCTCAACAAATGTGTCAAGCGATTCAAGATAACTTAGCATAACAGAATTCATGGGATTACAAGAGATTTCGAGAGTGTTTCCCAAGAGAGTCATAAGCCTAATCTCTCTCTTTCCACAATCTAGGACGGCTCCATTACTGGATAACCAATCCATGCCCAAAATTAACCCATAGCCCGTGAAGCCCAAAACATAAGCATCACATCTAAACCCAATGCTAAGTATAGAAATTTTCAAATCCAAACAAATCATCGACAAATAGGCTGAGCCCCCAATTGGATTTGAAACAACTAAAGGATCCTCTACTATACTGGTGTTTAGGTGTAGTGCCTCAACTAAAGCAGTGGATATAAAAGAGTGCGATGCACCAGAATCAAAGAGTGTGCGAACAGGATGATCAAAAAGATAAACTAAACTTTCAATGGAAATTGCTCTACCTCGTTCTTGCAGCGGTGGGGCCATGAGAGCCTGGACCTGCCCCCTTGCCTGCCCCAGTGCCATGAGAGCCTGAATATGCCCTCTAGAGGTAGTCCTTGCCCTCTGCCCTTTCTTTGGGAAGTCCTTAATCAGATGTCCTGCCTCGCCACAGTGGAAACAACCAGTCTTCTTCTTCTTCGTGCAGTCTTTGTTCAGATGGTTTGGTGTCCCACAATTAAAGCATCTTTTCTTTCCCTTGCCGTTGTTGTCTTTACCACCCTTCTTGTTCTGCTGTTGCTGTTGTGGTTTCTTTTGATCCCCTTTCTTCTTAGGTGCCTTATTATCATTGGCGTCTTTCTCCTCTTCATGCATAAGCGCCATGTCAACCAGTCTTTCAAAGGTGGCCCCCCATAGGGATGTGGGTCATAGCTAACCCATGTAGCGGCTCGTTCAAACCCTTAACAAATCGCAGGGCCTTCTTTTCGGGTGTATTCACTAAGTCCAAGCCAAATCTCGCCAACTGATTGAACTTGTTACGTATTCTTTCAATGATAGATTTCTCTGCCTCAATGCCAAAAACCTTTCCATGTATAGATTCTCTTCAGCCCGTGAGAGAAACTTTGCCTCAAACCTACGCCTGAAATCTAGCCATGTATCAACTGGACGCTCTCCATTAGTGACCTCCCACCAAAACGAGGACTCATCCTTCATTAACCAGGCAGCTAATTAGACCTTTCTTCCATCTTCTACCTCAAAGATTCCAAACAATTCTTCCACCTCCTTTAGCCAATTCCGAGCTTCAACAAACGTCTCCGACCCGTGAAAAGGTTTCCCGCCCATTGCCTGAAAGTCCTTGCATATCTTTGCGAAAGTATCAACACAAGGAGAGGAGGAGGAGAATTTGCTGGGCCTGCGACATGGGCCCTAGCTTCAAGATACCTTCTAAACCATACTGATATCGGTATCCTCTCGAATATCTGGGGAATTCCAGACATGTTGAAAAGAAAATGAAGAGATTCAAACGAAGAATTCGAAAGAAAGATATATGGCTCTTGGGGTTATGTTTTTAAAATAAACTTTTCTCTTGAAAAATACTATCCTTAAAACGTATTTTTGAAAGTATTTCTTTGTAAAAATGCTTTTTGGAAAATAGTTTTTCAAAATTCATATCAGGTCTGGTAACCTTCAGCTCTGATACCACGTGTGACACCCTACCTCCATTAAGGTCACTCACAAAGGAAATGCCTTAATTTTGGTGGAGCGTTTATTGTGTACGGAATAGAAAAATAAACAAGACAGATAAATATATTGGTACTTGGAAAATAAAAACCACTTTTATTGCAGCGGAGAAATAGTTTGGTTACATGACATCAAAACCAACTACAAAACCAAATACACTTATTATCCATCTTGACAAATAAGCTATGAGTACATAAAATAAAAGACATAACCCCAACATAAAATAGCCGAAAATAAGATAGGCTGAACTTTACTTCAACGATCCAAGCAACTTCCAAAGGAAAGGGATAAAGCTGTCCAATCAAGCTCCACTAGTACTAGTCCCACCCTGAGCACCTTGGGGGGGGAGGAAGAAAAGAGGTGGAAACAAAGGGGGTTAGACATAAAGTCTGGCAACTGCAATAACTTTAACAATATAATCATTAAAGTAACAAGGATAAGGCCTAAGCTAGAAAATAAGGAAATGACTGTGAACAATGGGCATGACAGGGTAAACAAAGGAAATAAGATGAACAAAGATAACGTTAAATGCGCACCTAATCACTATAAGATAATTACTACATTGCACCACACCAAACACCTAAAAGTTGATCCCGCCTACAGAACTTAATAATGATAATGGTAGTTTCGTGTACCCATAGTTGCCTTCATAGGTGTCGTCTGCCCCTATCTCCACTAGGTGTACCCACTACCCCCATTTGATCGGCTCCATAACTCGTAGATACCTATGCTGGCCCACAGTGGGGTGTATCACTCCCCAAAGTGGCAACCCGATACCACCAAAAATGCACGGCTTATATCTACACGATGCAACAACGTCTTACCTACCAGCCCGGGCCCACACACGCACATGACCCCGTTGGACTTGCGTTACTACCGCTAACCCGTTTTGACCTCTTACAGTCAAACCCAGTACGTGTGTCCCGTCCTCGACTTTTGTCGAGCCCACAAAGATACTTAATGGGTTACTGGTTTGAAAAGGGCCCCCATGCATGACATAAGCTTTCCACCTATGCTTGGTCCCCTCTAAGGTTTTCCCCACTTAACTCCATTCTTATTCATGTCTTCTTACAAGTTTCAATCTTGGTTAAGTGCATCTAATCGTATTTCACATGCCACCCAAGGCACCCACTTAATTTCACATGCCACCCAAGGCACCCACTTGACCCCCCATGACCCGCCACATGTTTATCTGGTTAAGTGTTTCTTAATTCATTAACACCGTAACCTTGTAAAGACCTCCCACATTAGACTGGCAGCTGGATTTGCCATGCGGGTCTGGGCAGTCTTACACCACAAATGAGCCTAACCTCGTGTCTTTACAACTGTTACACATTTAATTCATCCCATTAACCTCTCACGTTAGACTGACATTTGTGGCTGCTGGATTTGCCGGGCGTGTCCGGGCAGTCTTACACCATAAAAGAGTCTAACGTCGTGTCTTAGGCGGTTTATTATTACACATCTTTATTTAACCCCAAAGTGAATTAATATCCCTATTCAAATTTGTAAATAAATTCCAAATTAGAACCATGGCCGTCATGCTATCAGAGCTGAAGGCTACCAGACCAGATATAAATTTTAAAAAACTATTTTTCAAAAAGCATTTTTATAAAGAAATACTTTCAAAAACATGTTTTAAGGGGAGTATTTTCAAGAGAAAAGTTTATTTTAAAAACATAACCCCCAAGAGCCATATATCTTTCTTTCAAATTCTTCGTTTGAATCTCTTCATTTTCTTTTCAGCATGTCTGGAATTCCCGAGATACCCGAGAGGATACCAATACTAGGATGGTTTAGAAGGTATCTGGAAGCTAGGGCCAATGTCGCAGGCCTAGCAAATGCTCCTCCTCCTCCCTGTGTTGATACTTTCGCAAAGATATGCAAGGACTTTCGTGCTAGGGGCCAGGACCAGGCTCTCATGGCCCCACCGCTGCAAGAACGAGGTAGAACGATTTCCGCTGAAAGTTTAGTTTATCTTTGTGATCATCCTATTAGCACACTCTTTGATTTCGGCGCATCGCACTCTTTTATATCTACTGCCTTAGATTGAGGTCTTTTACGAGAAAAGGTGAAAGGCGCCAATGCTAATAAGGCACCAGAGAAGAAAAGGGATCAAAAGAAACCACAACAGCAACAATACGGGTATCTATGAGTTAGGGAGCCTATCGAATCGGGGTAGTGGGTACACCTAGTGGAGATAGGGGCAGACAACACCTATGAAGGCAGCTAGAGGTACACGAAACTACCATTATCATTATTAAGTTCTGTAGGCGGGATCAACTTTTAGGTGTTTGGTGTAGAGTAATGTAGTAATTATCTTATAGTGATTAGGTGCGCCTTTAACGTTATCTTTGTTCATCTTATTTCCTTTGTTTGCTCTGTCATGCCCATTGTTCACAGTCATTTCCTTATTTTGCAGCTTATGCCTTATCCTAGTTACTTTAATGATTATATTGTTAAAGTTATTGCACTCGCCAGAATTTATGTCTGACCCCCTTTGTTTCCACCTCTTTTATTCCTCCCCCCCCCAGGTGCTCAGGGTGGGACTAGTTCTCGTGGAGCTTGATTTGGACAACTTTATCTCTTTCCTTTGGAAGTTTGTTGGATCGCTGAAGTAAAGTTCAGCCTATCTTATTTATGGTTATTTTATGTTGGGGTTATGTCTTTTATTTTATGTACTCAGAGCTTATTTGTCAAGATGGATAACAAATGTATTTGGTTTTGTAGTTGGTTTTGATGTGATGTAACCAAACTATTTCTCCGCTGCAATAAAAGTGGTTTTTATTTTCCAAGTACCAAATATATTTATCTATCTTGTTTACTTTTCTGTTCTATACACAATAAACGCTCCACCAAAATTAAGGCATTACCTTTGTGAGTGACCTTAATGGAGGTAGGGTGTCACACGTGGTATCAGAGCTGAAGGTTACCAAACCAGATATGAATTTTGAAAAACTATTTTTCAAAAAGCATTTTTACAAAGAAATACTTTCAAAAATACGTTTTAAGGAGAGTATTTTCAAGAGAAAAGTTTATTTTAAAAACATAACCTCCAAGAGCCATATATCTTTCTTTCGAATTCTTCGTTTGAATCTCTTCATTTTCTTTTCAGCATGTCTGGAATTCCCGAGATACCCGAGGGGATACCAATACCAGGATGGTTTAGAAGGTATCTGGAAGCTTGGGCCCATGTCGTTGGCCCAGCAAATGCTCCTCCTCCTCCTCCTCCTTGTATTGATACTTTCGCAAAGATATGCAAGGACTTTCGGGCAATGGGCGGGAAACCTTTTCACGGGTCGGAGACATTTGTTGAAGCTTGAAATTGGCTAAAGAAGGTGGAAGAATTGTTTGGAATCTTTGAGGTAGAAGATGGAAGAAAGCTCCAATTAGCTACCTGGTTAATGAAGGATGAGGCCTTGTTTTGGTGGGAGGTCACTAATGGAGAGCGTCCAGTTGATACATGGACGGATTTCAGGTGTAGGTTTGAGGCAAAGTTTCTCTCACGGGCCGAAGAGAATCTATACATGGAAAGGTTTTTGGCATTGAGGCAGGGAAATCTATCAGTGAAAGAATACATCAACAAGTTCAATCAGTTTGCGAGATTTGGCTTGGACTTGGTGAATACACCTAAAAAGAAGGCCCTGAGATTTGTTAAGGGTTTGAACGAGCCGCTACATGGTTAGCTATGACCCACATCCCTATGGGGTGCCACCTTTGAAAGACTAGTTGACATGGCGCTTATGCATGAAGAGGAAAATGGCACCACTGCTAATAAGGCACCTGAGAAGAAAGGGGATCAAAAGAAACCACAACAGCAATAGCAAAACGAGAAGGGTGGTAAAGACAACAATGGCAAGGGAAAGAAAAGATGCTTTAATTGTGGGGCACCAGGCCATCTGAGCAAAGACTGTAGGAAGAAGAAGAAGACTGGTTGTTTCCACTGTGGCGAGGCAGGACATCTGATTAGGGACTGCCCAAAGAAAGGGCAGAGGGCAGGGACTACCTATAGAGGGCAGATTCAGGCTCTCATGGCACCAGGGCAGGTCCAAGCTCTCGTGGCCCCACCGCTGCAAGAACGAGGTAGAGCGATTTCCGTTGAAAGTTTAGTTTATCTTTTTTGCCATCCTGTTTGCACACTCTTTGATCCTGGTGCATCGCACTCTTTTATATCCACAACTTTAGTTGAGACACTACACCTAAACACCAGTATAGTAGAAGATCCCTTAGTTGTTTCAAATCCAATTGGGGGCTCAGCCTATTTGTCGATGATTTGTTTGAATTTGGAAATTTCTATACTTGGCATTGGGTTTGGATGTGATGCTTGTGTTTTCGGCTTCACAGGCTATAGGTTGATTTTGGGCATGGATTGGTTATCTAGTAATGGAGCCGTCCTAGATTATGAAAAGAGAGAGGTTTGGCTTATGACTTGCTTGGGCAACAACCCACCTCCGTTAAGGTCACTCACAAAGGGAATGCCTTAACTTCGGTGGAGAGTTATAGGTAAAAGATGCAGATAAATTACAAGACAGATAATTAAAGTAGCGGTAAATAAATAAAACTTTATTTCATTGATAAACAGCTTGTACAAAGATTGTTTTCCAGTACCAAAGTATCTATCTTGTTTAACAAAATAAAGAATCATAGATATACAATGATATTCCCCAATAAAGAATTAGCCAGCCATAGCAGTGAAAAAGAGAGTCCAAAGCAATACGTCAAAGAGTCTTCATGCTTGGAAAGAGTAACGGTCCAAAATGAGTTGAGTTATTCCCTCCCTGACTACCTGGGGGGAAACGGAAGAAAAGAGGCGAAAACAAACTAGGTCAGACATAAGTCTGGTAAGTCCAGTTATACTCCAGCATGTAAACAAGAAAAGGACTATGACATGAACAAACTGAACTTAGCACCATACCATAGCAATAAGATAATCCTAAAACAAGACAAGGTAAGATTAACAGAATTAGCTATCGCACCCACTTCTATTTCTCTGCACCCACTAAGGACTGTTTCAACTAGCATCGTGTGTTCATGATAAAAATGATCACCTTTTTATTGTGTATGCAGCCCCATATCCATCGAGTGTTACCTAGATCCAACTAGGGTTTACTTGTCGAACGCTTCCTAGATTCAACCAGGGTTTACGCTACCCAGGGCCACTAGGGTTTATGCTACCTATTGAATGCTTCTCGGATTCAGGATTTATGCGACCAAGGTTCAACTAGGGATTATGCTACCTATCGGACGATGCCCTATAGTCTAGGACACACTACCCAGAGCGGTATATGTTCCTAGAATTTCCCCACATATGTGTCGTGAATCGTTTTCGTTGTCTAGTTGCACATGTCCTCTCTATATGTGTGCAGATCCGGCTCAGGGGCTAGGCTGAGCAGGCAGCCGCCTAGGGCAACCCCCGGACAGGGGCAACAAGTGGTGGTGGTTCATCAGTGATGAGGAATATGTTTATATAAATTAAAACTGATGGAGGAGGTAATGGCTGGGTTGGTTGTATGCTGCTTTGTTACACATGAGGTCCTGGGTTCAAGTCTTGGAGGATACATTTTCCACCGTTTTTTAGCAGCCCCAGCTGGAATTTATGTTTACTCATTCCTACATTTTGCCAAATACTTGAAAAAAGTAGCTTTAGAGCTTGTCATATAGTTAGTTCCAAACTGCTGTTATTACTGTTGATTTACTTCAATGAATGTAGTAAAGCAAATAATGGTGTAGAATTTACTAGTACTTATATTTCACTACAGCGAGGCAATTGGGATTTGAGAGTGGGAAAGAATGCCCTCAGCTGGGAAAACTGGCAATTGATCATCTTAAGAAAACAAATGGATGCGAGGAGAGTATTTATGGATTCATCTCAAAAGAACCATAAGCTGAAATCATGTACCTAAAACTAGTGCAGGAATTGGACAGATGTATACTTGGATACTTTGTGTTTCATTGGACTTATGCTACACAAGTGCTTACTTATGCAAATGCATTTCATAGTTTTAAAATTTAATCAAAATTCCAAAACTATTTGGTCAATATCGATTTGTTTTAATAAAATAAATAAATCGATTATGAGTGCACATGATGGTAAACCGAAGAGAATATTTCAAGGATACGGTGATGAAAGCTACAAGGTTTGTATTTAATTCTTGCTGTCTTTCATATGTGATTGAAGAAACTTACATTATTTTCATGGCTAAGTTGAATAGAACCACTACCACATACGCATAACTCTTATTTGTGTGTGTAGGGGGTTTTATCTCCTCTTCTTGACAGTGCAGTCATAACTTTTTTTATTTAATTCACTATACAGTTTGGGCATAAACAAGTACGTCCTCAAGTCTGGGAAAAACAATTTCCAATGTTTTTTTAGCTCCAGGCTCCAGCTAGGGCAACATTTCTCAGTTTTGCTGATATATATCAGTTTAGTGATTTGGGTGTTGCCTAGGGCAACCCAATGTATAGAACCGGCTCTGTATGTGTGTCCCGAGTTCCATGGCAGGGCTAATCAAGAAACACGGAACTCAGTCGGGAGCTTTAAGTTATCTGCCGAGGCAGATGCTAAGGTCTATTGGTACTTGGAAAATAAAAACCACTTTTATTGCAGCGGAGAAATAGTTTGGTTACATCACATCAAAACCAACTACAAAACCAAATACACTTATTATCCATCTTGACAAATAAGCTCTGAGTACATAAAATAAAAGACAACCCCAACATAAAATAGCCATAAATAAGATAGGGTGAACTTTACTTCAGCGATCCAAGCAACTTCCAAAGGAACGGGATAAAGTTGTCCAATCAAGCTCCACTAGTACTAGTCCCACCCTGAGCGCCTAGGGGGGAAGAAGAAAAGAGGTGGAAACAAACGGGGTCAGACATTAAGTCTGGTGAGTGCAATAACTTTAACAATATAATCATTAAAGTAACTAGGATAAGGCATAAGCTGGAAATAAGGAAATGACTGTGAACAATGGGCATGACAGGGTAAACAATGGAAATAAGATGAACAAAGATAACGTTAAAGGCGCACCTAATCACTATAAGATAATTACTACATTGCACCACACCAAACACCTAAAAGTTGATCCCGCCTACAGAACTTAATAATGATAATGGTAGTTTCGTGTACCCCTAACTGCCTTCATAGGTGCCATCTGCTCCTATCTCCACTAGGTGTACCCACTACCCCCATTCGATCGGCTCCCTAACTCGTAGATACCCGTGCTAGCCCCACAGTGGGGTGTATCACTCCCCAAAGTGGCAACCCGATACCACCAAAAATGCACGGCTTATATCTACACGATGCAACAACGTCTTACCTACCAACCCGGGCCCATACACGCACATGACCCCATTGGACTTGCGTTGCCACCGCTAACCTGTTTTGACCTCTTACAATCAAACCCAGTAAGTGTGTCCCATCCTCAACTTGGGTCGAGCCCACAAAGATACTTAATGGGTTACTGGTTTGAAAAGGGCCCTCATGCATGACATAAGCTTTCCACCTATGCTTGGTCCCCTCTAAGATTTTCCCCACTTAACTCCATTCTAATTCATGTCTTCTTACATGTTTCAATCTTGGTTAAGTGCATCTAATCGTATTTCACATGCCACTCAAGGCACCCACTTAATTTCACATGCCACCCAAGGCACCCACTTAACCCCCAATGTCCCATAACATGTTTATCTGGTTAAGTGTTTCTTAATTCACTAACACCATAACCTTGTAAAGACCTCCCACATTAGACTGGCATTTATGGCAGCTGGATTTGCCGGGCAGGTCCGGGCAGTCTTACACCACAAACGAGCCTAACCTCGTGTCTTTACAACTGTTATGCATTTAATTCATGCTTTCGACCTCTCACATTAGACTGGAATTTGTGGCTGCTAGATTTGTCGGGCGGGTCCGGGCAGTCTTACACCACAAAAGAGTCTAACCTCGTGTCTTAAGCGGTTTATTACTACACATCTTTATTTAACCCCAAAGTGGATTAATATCCCTATTCAAACTTATAAATAAATTCCAAATATACTTATGTTCGTAATTGTCACCTAAATTATGTCCATAAATACCAATTTTTCCAATTTATGTCTTAAATTAATTATATGCCTTTTTAAGGCCATTTATGCCAATTCTCAATATGTGTATATTCAATATTACCCCCATCGTCCGCACGTTGTTCGTTCGTTCATCATGACATATATATATATATATATATATATATATATATATTAGACTAGCAATTAGTCTAACACATAAAAGAGAAGAAACGCCGCAAATTTGCATGACATACAAATTGGATCTAACTTACAAATAAGGATTACAACATATCTAGCCTAAACTTGTTATTGTCATGAATCTAAACATAGGCCTAAAGGTGTGAACTTGCATATATGAATATATTTTTTCGCCCAAAACTCGCATATATGGATATGATTTTCATCCAAAACTTGCATAGGCCATAGTCACAAACTTGCATAAAACTATGTACGTCATAGATCTAAATCTAAAGGTGTAAACTTGCGTATATGTGAATCCAATTTCTACCTAAACTTGCATATAGTTATTTTACTTGGTTCTCATGTAGACTTGTGTACAATTCACATAGAAATAAGCATATAATCTACACCCAAACTTGCATATAAAATGATGTCAAACATGAATCAAGTTGAACATAGGTGATTGGGCATATACAAAGGAATCTACAAAAAAAACTGCCATTATGAACAACTAGCGTATATTCACAAAATATCACATTTTCCAATGTTTCACAAACATAGCCGTATAACCCAATTTATAACTCAACCCAATTAACTTGTTAATTATCTTATTAAAGAAATCAAACTCACAACTCAAAGAAGGTCTTGAGTTCTAGATTCTGTGTTCTGAAATTGGTTTAGCTCGCCTTTGGAGTAGACAAATTCATTGTTGTTGTTGTTATAGAATTGAGTTGAATTGAGTTGATTAGCTTTACTTTTCCTCTAGTTGATATCGGCTACTCTAGGTTACGGGGTGATAGCATGACGGCCATGGTTCTAATTTTGATTAGGTTTAAGGGTTTGAGTCTACATGTGTTTATATAGAATTTCAATTCAATTAGAGCCATCGGATGAACCTAGAGTTAATAACAATAGTTCAGACTAGATCAGAACTATCCAGAAACCCTAGTGACTTAGCAACAAGTCATAAGTCGTCAAAATTCAGATCAGGCCGGGGGGGGGGCAGGTCGACCCCTAGGTCGACCTGTAGGGGGAGGTCGATACTAAGGTCGACCTGGGTCCTAGATGGGAATTTTCTCGCCCAGCCCTCTTCTGACTTCTGTTTTGAATTTTGAATTTTGAATCTGGTTTCGAGCTGTTTGAATTTATTTGAATTTTCTGGAAACTTCCGACAGCCATAACTTCTTCACACGAAGTCCAATCTACGCAAACTCAGACTTTATCTCAACCAGAATTCCGAGACGAACACAATGGCATAACCCTTTTCCCTTGATTCTCACATTTAGAATTAATTATTCCTCAATTCGTTAGTTTATGTGAATAGAAAACACGGGGTGTTACAGGTAGTAGAATTTTGATGAAGAAAACAGGAAGTAGGCCAGAACAACTGGCGCACTTGGCAAGTGCACGAAGGTATTTTTGCACTAGAGCACTTGTGAAGTGCGTCCAGGGAAATTTTCAGCATCCGGACCTACAGGGGTCGACCCCTGGGGTGTCGACCAATGGGTCGACCCACCCAAAAAGGGGTAGACCCCAGGGTCGACCCTACCGCAGATCTGAGCGCTGTTTTGAAGCATGGTCAGTTCTGATGGTTTGTAATTCAAATCTAAAGGACCTGGTTTCTCTGATACACCTATAAATAAGTCTGTAGAGCCAACCCTAAATCTCATATTTTTGAGACAACGCAGAAGCTCTGCCATTCCTCTTCCTCCTCAAATCTCTTCAGAAAATTAATATTATTAGTTTAGAAAAAATTCTGAATCCAGATTTGAAGAAAAGGAATGTATGTTTGTAAATGGGTGTTCAGATCTCTTAACAAAGTGAGGTAATTCCTAGATCTAGTCTATTTTCCATTCTCTTCTCTTTCTTCTTTTTCTTTCTTTCTTTTAGTAAAGATTTAGAATTCATACTTGTTAGGTTCTGAATCCAATTTGGGAAAAAACCGTGGAATGATAAATCTGGACCAGATCCAGGATTTGGAAAGTATATGACGTAAGTGGATTTAAGTTATATCATTTTTGATAATGATATATTATCATTTAACATTCCCCGCTATTATGCGATATGAATTTGCTAGAATAATTAAAAGCATTGAAATGTTATATATGACAAGTGGAAATATGATATGTTGAAATGTTTAAACATACGTTAAAAAGATTAAAGTTACATGTTGGAATATTAATATGTTAATATATTAATATGTTGGAAAGTTCATATGTTGAAATATAAGCATGTTAGAATATGGGTAGAAACTACTGTTGTTCGTATTACATGTTAACTTGTCACATTTATATACATGAACTATTTTACTTGTATGAATTAAAATAGTTATATGATTAAATGGTTTCATATTGGCAAAGAATTGAATACATGAATATGCATTTGGGGCATAAATTAAATTATGATTAAAGATCTTAAATTGGGCATATGATACATAATAAATATGACTTGGGAAAGGGGCATGAGAACCTATAATGAAATAGAAATAATTGTTAAAGAACGAACATGCCTAAATTCACAATAATTTGACACTATAACGCGCTTAGACACGAAGTTAGATTACACTTATGATAGAAGTCTGCCCAGAATTGCCCAGCATATCCAGCATTCACAAGTGGTAAATCTAATGTGAGGGGTCTAATTGCAAAAATAAAGCATGTAGTGGCGCTAAGACACAAGGTTAAGCCAACTTATGGTAGAAATCTGCCCGGAACTGCCCGGCAAATCCAGCGTCCACAAGTATAGGCTTAATGTGAGAGGTCTAGTGCATGAATATATACATACATACATATATATATATATATATAAATAGCAGGACTGATAAACAACATTAATTGTAATTAATGGAAACAAATGGGATTGAAAGAAAGTTACAACAGTAAAAAGGAATGGAATGAACAGGGAATGATAATAACCTATTATAAATAAATTACATTAATAAGAATGTTATATAATAGGTAGACTTGTCCTAGGGACAAGTGAAGATTATAACTTAGGTTATAATAAGCTAGTAAGGACATGAGATAACTGGTGAAATGAGATAAGTGGCACTTAATTTTAAATTAAGTAATCAGTAAATGGGGAAAACTGAAACCAGTTGTTTGTAATAAGTAGAGAAAAGGGGGAAAGTTTATGAAATGTAATAAGTTGTACTTAATTATAAATTAAGTAGTCTATAAACTTGGAAGTATGAAATCTGCTGATAAGAATAACATGTTCAGGCTTTTCCTAGGGACAAGTGGAAATTATAACTTAGGTTATAATAAACGATAAAGGGAATAGAATAACTTATGCAAGGGGATAAGATGTACTTAATTGTAAATTAAGTTATCTACAAGAGCAAGAAACTGAAATTTACGGATGAGGACAACATAGGTTATATTAATGGGAAGAAAACTTATAGTGGACCTTAGTAAAAAGAACTAAGTTAATAAGTGAACAATGATAAGTTGTAGTGACGGTGTAAAATGGAATTATGATTAAAGGGGAAAGAATAAGGAAAACTTATGAAATGAAATAAGTTATATTTAATCATAAATAATGACTGACATGTTAAAAAGAAAACATGTGAATTGAGATATACTTAATTACATATAAAGTACATGTTATTGTAACAATGAAATCAAACAAGAATATAAAGGGATTGTCGATTACAGATCTTGGATCACAATCTAGAGAATAACATGTTGTGGGCTTATTAATAAACATAAATGGGTTAATTTATATGACTGAAATTAATAAGCAAGAGGAACTTGGTAACTTGATTAAGAATTCAATGTGAATGGGAATAACCAAGTTAAATGGAAACCTGGTGAGGTAAAGCAAGCGCGTAAAAGAATGTTTAGACATAGGGTCTAATGACACTTAAAATGAGGCGCTTGGACCAGTCCGCACGTTTGAGGGAGAATACCCCAACGGGGTAGATCATCGTGATGTCAAAAGGAATAAGGGGAGTGCATCTGTCTATTCTGGCGGCTCAGAAGGACTGGAAGGGGAAGCACGCTGCTTCCTGAGATACGTAAGGTGCTCTTGGTGGTCCTCTGTGTGGTGGCAGATGTTTAGGCTGTGCTTTCAGAGGTTGGGACTGCGCGTAACTACCAGGTGGGTGGGCCTTGACTGCAAAAGCAGATTTGCAGTCAGAATGCTATGACGAGGTGACACTAGGGTGATTTGGCGACCGCCTCTATCGAGAGGCAGAGGTAATGACCAACAAAGATAGTAGATCGTCGGGTACCCGTCATCGGCAGCCAGTGGGGTGCGGAAAGACTAGTGCTAAAACCAAGAGACCATTCACCTTTAACTATCGAGGTACGGTGGTTGAGGGAAGACGCCAACTGGATGTTTAGATTATTTGTTAGAGGCAAGTCATTTAGCTCTTGTAGTCTTTACTAGTTTAGGGAGGGGCCGAGGTGGGGCCATAACCACCATGAAAAACCGACCCAAGGGATATTTGTATTAGGAGGCTCTAAAGACGGGCCTACACAAATATGGAAAACCTCCCGAAAGAGTTCCGTGTTTCTTGTATAGTCCTGCCACGGAACCCGGTTGTAACAACCAGTATTTTTGAATAACATGTTGTAACATAAATCAAGGCAGAATTAAATGTTAAAATCTGAATCAAGGAAAACGGACTGTGCTATTGCGTTCGTCTCGGAAAAATACGCGAAATAGAGTCCGAGTTTTCGAAAATCGGAGTCTGTATGACCAAGTTATGGCCCGTCAAAGTTTTCAGAAAATTTCAAGTTCAAAAACAGTTCAAATTTGAATTTAGGATTCAAATTCAGCCAAAACAGATTGGGCGGGAAAATTCCCGCCCAGATAGGTCGACAGGGGGGTCGACACTAAGGTCGACCCCCCCCCCCAACCAGGTCGACACTAGGGTCGACCTGGGGGTCGACCTCCCTGGTCGGCCAGGTCGGCCAGGTCGGCCTGGTGCACCTATTTTGGCTGTTTGGACCTGTTTTGGAGGCTAGTGACGTGAATTGATGGCCCAGATCTGAATTAGGGTTAATCCTATGGTCTAAATTAACCTAATCATCTATAAAAAGACCCTAATACCTAGCCTAAATCATCATAAATCAATCCTATAACTAAACTATGCCAAAATGTTTAATCATGGCCTCCACCCTCTTGTCATAGCCTCCATCTTCATTCATATGAGAGTTCCTAAGCTTGTTTGAGAGTTTCTAAGCTTGATTTAAGGCCAAAGTTCAATCTTTCTTCATCAAAGCAAGGATCTTCTTCTTGGGTTTTGATTAGGGCTTGTCATTTGGGAGATTTAGAGTTGCTAGTGGCTTCGTCTCAATCTTATTTATATTTTATAAGTCTTCATAGCATTGTAAGCCCTATACTACTCTTAGATTCTAACTATGAAGTTAAATGCGACATGTTGCAAGTTTGAGTTTGGGCCTAAGTATGATATGTGCTTTGATTCTAACATGTTATGCATTGGTTTATTCTATGCATGTTTGTAAAGCTATCACCTTGACCTTGTGGGCTAAAAGCTATAAGCTTTATGTTGAAATGTTGCATTATGCAACATGAGAACTCTCATAACCTTTATGATAACTTGCATATAATGTTATATGCGAACTTCTAGTCATCATCCTATGTCATCTACGACCATGTATCACCTATTCGCTAAGTTTGAATTTTATGCATGTAACATGCAAGTTTAAATGAACATATTTATGCCTCATATGCCACCATGTTTAACTTGTGGCCAACCTTATTACCTTATGCCCTTTTGTCATGCTTTTGCCAAGTTCCCCCTTTTGATCTATGTTATGTTATGCGAAACGTACATGCGATGGGAATGCGTTGGGTTTGGGTAATATTAATGACATGAAAACATGATTTTAAAATATGACATGAACATTGACTTGTGATTATGTTTGTAAACATAATGATGGACATGACACTTAGAAAATATGAGTGTGGCCAACTCGAGGTTGGGTTGAGTTTGTAGCATAAATCTACCCGGAACCGACCGGCTTAACTAGTGGCTACAAACAATAGGACCCAATGTGAGCAGTTGGTCATGTCGCACTTGAAACCCGAGGTTAGACTAAGTTGTGGTGTAAAGCTACCCGGACCCGCCCGACTTAATTAGTAACCACTACAAGGTCTAATGTGAGAGGTTGGGTGCATTAAATTAATTAATGCCACATGATAGGGTTAAGTCATGGACTACTTGAATACTTAACCAATTAAACACGATGGATTGGTAGGGTTAAGTCATGGACTATTTGAATATACTTAACCAATTAAACACGATGGATTGGTAGGGTTAAGACCTAGACTACTTGAATACTTAACCAATTAAACCCGATGTATTGATAGGGTTAAGTCATGAACTGCTTGAATACACTTGACCAACTCAATACATGGTTAGGATAGGGTTAACCACACTTAACCCGCTTGAAATCCTAGTTACGTGGTCCTTTTCAGCAGTAACCTACTTGGAAGTATCATGGGTACCCTGGACTAGGCTAGGGTGGGGCACGATTACTGAACTGATTGTAAGAGACCAAAAGAGACATCTGAAAGGTGCACCGATTGTTCAGGCGGACCATGGTCGTGCACATTAAGTCCGGAGTTGAACATGGGCACCAGTAGGTTTAGACTGTGCGTGCTTGAATTGTGTCTGTGGTTTACACCTTAGGGCTGGATACACCCTGGGGTGGACCTTGCACAGTTAACTACATTCCACGATTAAGCCGTATGACACCTATACACGACGAGTTAGGCTTATAGGGAGCCGATCGACTAGACCGAGTAGTTGGACCTCGATTTAGGCCATCTCATGATGTGGGCCAGCTTTGGGCCAAGGGATCATTTCTTGTTTATACTTGACATGGATTACTAGTACACACTTGGTGCAACTTAACCTTGTATATGCGATGCCACACTTGATCTATCTTTTCACCATGCCAGTTATCACCCTATGTTTCATCTCTGCTTTACATGACCAGTTAACTTTATTAGTTTTTATACTAATAGTAGATAGGACTTACCAGTCTTTTTGACTGACCCGTTTTCTTTCGCCTCTTTTCTTCCGTTCCCCCCCCCCCCCCCAAGGTTTACAGGGTGGGAACACTGGTATCTAGCTTGGGTCTTTAGCTGCTTTTCTGGATAGCTCATGTACGGTTTGGACTTGAGCATGCTATGGCTTTATTATGCTTTAGGGATAGTTACTTTATGATTTTCTTTCCAGTTTTCAGTTGATGTTTCTAAACTATGTTTTGTGGAAAATAATGACCAAGTACTTTGATGTAACTTGACTATGGTTTTGAAATGCTAGTTTTATCCGCTGCTTTATTTACTCTGTTTTTACTTATATGTTCTGTCTTGTGATATCTGCATGCATATTTACCTTGTCCAACACCCCTCCAAAGCTAGTGTACTTGCAAGAGTGATCCTGGCGGAGGTGGGGTGTTACATTTGGTATCAGAGCATAAGGTTTACAAGATTTGAGCAAAAGGTTTTTTAAAACTTACCTTTTGAAAAACTATTTTCAAAACCAATTAAGTTTTTTCCAAGAAAAGTCTAGTTATTTTAAAAGGCTATTCCTCAAAAGCCATTAGCACTATCCTTCGTTTCCTCGTTCTGAATCTATCTTTTTCTTTTTCATTATGGCCGATCTTAACCTTCCCGAGGGAGTAACCATTCCCGGATGGTTCCGGAGGTACTTGGAAGCTAGGGCCAACGATGCGGGCCCAGCAAATACCCCCACCGTAACTGAGGTTCCTCCTCCTCCTCCTCAGGATCCACAAGCAGATTTTGCAAAGGTTTGCAAGGACTTGAAGGCAATGGGTGGCAAGAATTTTATTGGGACGGAGACTTTTGTGGAGGCAAGAAATTGGTTGAAAGAAACTGAAGATCTGTTCGCCATCTTTGATGTGGAAGACCATAGAAAAGTTCTGTTGGCAGCGTGGCTATTGAAAGAAGAAGCTGCTTATTGGTGGGAGGTCACCAATGCTACTAGGCCTATAAAGACTTGGGCCGACTTTAGGACGAGGTTTGGGCTTAAGTTTCTATCATTTACTAAGGCGAATCTGTAATTGGAGAAGTTTATATCTTTGAAGCAAGGGGACATGACAGTGAGGGAGTATGTGAATAAGTTCAACCAGCTTGCTCGATTCGGTTTGGACATGGTTAATACTCCCCAGAAGAAGGCTTTACGCTTTGCACGAGGGTTGAATGAGCCATTACAAGGTCTAGCCCTGTCTCATATACCCATGGGGGCCACTTTTGAAGGCCTAGTAGACATGGCATTGCTTCAAGGAGACGATAAGAATGGCAAGAAAGAAGTCAAGCCTAATGAGACTCAAGCCAAGAAGACGGACTCCAGGTGGGGAGGAAATCAGAGCAATCAGAACAACAAGAACAACAAGGGCAATAAGGCCAACAACAACAAGGCGAAGGACCCAAGAAAATGCAACTTCTGTGGGATTGTTGGGCACATAGCCAAAGATTGCAGAAAGAAGAAGAGAAAGTTGGGCAAATGCTTTCACTGTGGAGAGCCTGGACACCTTAGCAAGGATTGCCCCAAGAAGCAAGGACAAGGGCAAGGACAGACTCAGTGTGTAGGACCTTCTGGAGGGCAAGTGCATGCCCTCAACACTGCTCCAGTTCAGGACTGAGGTAGTATTTCTGTAGAAAGCCTTGTTTATATTTCTGATTATCCTGTTCGCACCTTATTTGATTCTGGCGCATCGCATAGTTTTATTTCTTCTGACATTGTTGAAAGTTTGCACCTAAGTACTAGTCTAGTTGAGGATCCCGTTAGTGTTTCAAATCCAATTGGGGGTTCCGCCCATCTATCTATGATTTGTGTGGATTTGAAGGTTTCTATCTTGACCGTGGAATTCACGTGTAATGCTTATGTTCTTGGGTTCACGGGATACGGGTTGATTTTGGGCATGGATTGGTTGTCCAGTTATGGAGCCATCCTCGATTGTGAGCATAGGGTGGTGAGGCTCATGACTCGCCTCGGTAATACCCTTGAAATTTCTTGTAACCCTAGAGATCCCGTCATGTTATGTTATCTTGAATCTCTTGACTCGTCCATCAATGATCTGCAATCTGTAAGGGTGGTCCAAGACTATCCTGATGTCTTCAAAGAAGTTAAGGGTTTACCCCCTTAAACGAGAGATAGATTTCCGCATTTATCTAGTCGATAATGCCAAGCCAGTATCATTGCCCGTTAGGCACATGGCCCCACGTGAAAGAAGGGAGCTCAGTAAGCAAATCAAGGAGTTGCTTGAGAAGAATTTTATTAGGCGAAGCATTTCTGAATGGGGTGCTCCTGTGGTATTCGCTACTAAGGCGGATGGCTCGCTTCGTCTATGTGTTGATTATCGAGAGTTGAACAAGCTGACAAAGAAGAATAGACACCCGTTACCGAGGATAGACGACCTCTTTGACCAGCTTGTTGGTGCTTCTGTTTTCTCTCAGCTCGATCTAGCCACCGGATTTCATCAGCTTATAGTGGCTGAGGATAGTATTGATAAAACTGCGTTTAGGACTCCAAATGGATTCTTTGAATGGCTTGTCATGCCATTCGGTTTGACTAATGCACCCGCCTACTTCGTAGATTTGATGAGTAGGGTGTTCAGGGAGTTCCTTAACAAGTTTGTAGTTGTCTTCGTGGATGATATTCTGATTTTCTCAAAGGATGAGGAAGAACATGCTAGACATCTCAAGGAAGTGATGGATACGCTTAGAGCTCATCAGTTGAAAGCCAAGTTCTCCAAATGCCATTTTTGGAGAAGGAAAGTTCGATTTCTTAGACATATAGTTTCTAAGCAAGGCATAGCCGTGGATCCCGCGAAAGTGGTTGCGGTTCAAGACTGGAAGACTCCTAGGAATGCAACCGAAGTAAGAAGCTTCCTCGGTCTGGCGGGCTACTAAAGGAAGTTCATCAGGGACTTCGCTAAGATTTCATCCCCTCTTACTAGATTGACGAAGAAGAACTTAGTCTTTGCATGGGACTTAGAATGTGAGCTTGCTTTTCAAAGGCTCAAGAGGGCCCTTACTACAACTCCAGTTTTGGCATTACCTGATGGCGGTAAGATGTTTACCGTGTACACCGATGCATGTGGCACGGGGTTAGGTGCTGTTCTGATGCAGGAAGGAAGAGTGATACGTTATGGGGGTAGGCAACTTAAAGTTCATGAGAAGAACTATCCCACTCATGATTTGGAGTTGGCGGCGATCATCTTTGCTCTCAAATCCTGGTGCCACTATCTTTTAGGCGAAAGGTTTGAGTTGTATATTGATCACAAGTCACTCAAGTACCTCTTCTCACAGAAAGATCTGAATCTAAGGCAGCAAAGGTGGATGGAATTCTTGGCATCTTATGACTTCGAGATAGCTTATACCCCTGGCAAGGGTAATGTTGTGGCAGATGCACTAAGCAGAAGTAGGTTGACTTTGAGTCCCTTGTTTGTTGAGATGAGGAGCCTAGAGTTCTTGGCAACCTTTGATTTTACAACAGCTGTTGAGTCAATGACGGGTTCGTTAGCATCTCTTGAGCTTATACCTATACTTCTTGATCAAATAGGGACTTCACAGAAGGAAGATCCGCAGATAGTCGAGATAATGGACAAGTTGATTCGTGGTGAAACGTCTAGTCACCTTGCTAGATATACTATTAATGACAAGGGTTGGCTAAGGCGTGATGAAAGGCTATGCGTTCCACAAGTAGGAGACTTGGTGCATAAAGTTCTCGAAGAAGCGCATCACTCGAAGATGACTATACATCCTGGAGGAGATAAGATGTATAGGGATATGAAGCGCATTTTCTTTTAGGCTGGAATGAAGAAGGATGTGGCAGAGTATGTTTCAAAGTGCATGGTGTGCCAACAAGTGAAAGCTGAGTCGAAGAAACCCGGTGGGCTATTACATCCATTAGAGGTCCCGCAATGGAAGTGGGAAAGTATCTCTATGGATTTTGTGGACGGATTGCCTAGGTCAAGGAAAGGGAATACGAGCATATGGGTCATAGTTGATAGACTTACGAAGAGTGCTCATTTCATTCCAGTGAAGAGCAAGAGGACCGCATCATGGCTAGCATCTGTTTATCTTCGAGAGATAGTGAGATTGCATGGGGTTCCTTCTAGCATAGTTAGCGATCGTGACCCTATCTTCACTAGCCAGTTCTGGAATAGTTTGCAAGAAGCGATGGGTACGCGACTGAATCTAAGTACAGCCTATCACCCCCAGACGGATGGCCAAACCGAAAGGGTGAATAGAGTGCTAGAAGATCTCTTGAGGCTTTGTGTTCTTGATTTTGGTGGTACTTGGGAAGACCACCTCCCTCTTGTGGAGTTTGCTTATAATAATAGCTATCAAGCTAGCATAGGGATGGCACCATTTGAAGCTCTATATGGGAGGCCATGTAGGTCACCATCTTGTTGGTGGGAGACAACGGATAGGCTTATACTTGGGCCCGATATGATACGGGACACATCCGAGAAAGTTGAATTGGTAAGAAGACGGATGAAAGCGGCCCAAGACAGACAAAAATCCTATGCTGACAAGCGAAGGACAGATTTGGAATTCGAAGTTGGAGATATGGTTTTCATGAAGGTTTCACCTTTGCATAATGTGGTACGTTTTGGAGCAGTTGGGAAGCTGGCACCAAGGTTCGTAGGACCCTTCCCTATCATAGAAAGAATTGGGAAGATGGCTTATAAGGTGGAATTGCCCGAGAAACTGGCCGGAGTACATAATGTCTTTCATGTCTCTCATCTCCGAAAGTGCCTACATGAGTCCATTGAGGTGGTTGAACCTAGCATTCTTGAAGACATGGAGGTGGAGAAAGAGGCAACCCTGAGACGAGCTCCGATTCGTATCATGGAATCGGAGACAAAGAAGCTAAGAAGCAAAGAAGTTAAGCTTGTTAAGGTGCAATGGAGTGAAGCAGAGGAAGACGCAACTTGGGAAACCGAGGAGAAGATGCGTGGGCTTTATCCATTTCTTTTTGAGGGTACATTTTCAATCTCTTCTCCTAGTTGGTAAATCTTTCTTTTGCTATCCATGTTTATCTAGTTTATCTTGTTTCGTAAATCTTGTCATGAGAACCTTAGGTAGAAACCCTTGGTTGAAACATGTATTTGAAACATGTTATGCTTGATGTTTGCCAGTGGTTGCAAGTGTTTGCAAGTGGATACTCGTGGATGCACAATACACGTTAGGCACTAAGATCGGCTCACACACTTTCATACCGCATATGCATGAGTGTTTATGCTTATTCATGGATAAAACTTGTATGCTATCACATGGATGTTGCATATGGATGGATGTTATGTGCACTCATGTAGAGACTATAAGTTATGTTAGGAATTTGCATACATATGGACTCATTACACTAACATATTTTGCATTAAGGAGGTTTACTGAATCAGTAACCGCCTGATTTTCGCATTAGATAAGTACATATGCACACACCTTTGCAAATGTTATACAGCATTTAGAATTTTTTAAGGACAATGATTACTTGTGGATGATGTTTTGAGTAGATGGATGATGGATGGTAGGATACGTTCTTCCTAACTTGAAGATTTCGAGGACGAAATCCTTTAAGGTTGGGAGGATGTAACAACCCGTATTTTTGAATAACATGTTATAACATAAATCAAGGCAGAATTAAATGTTAAAATCTAAATCAAGGGAAACAGACTATGCTATTGCGTTCGTCTCGGAAAAATACGCGAAATAGAGTCCGAGTTTTCGAAAATCGGAGTCCGTATGACCAAGTTATGGCCCGTCAAAGTTTTCAGAAAATTTCAAGTTCAAAAACAGTTCAAATTTGAATTTAGGATTCAAATTCAGCCAAAATAGACTGGGCGGGAAAATTTCCGCCCAGACTGGTCGACAGGGGGGTCGACACTAGGGTCGACCCCCCCCAACCAGGTCGACACTAGGGTCGACCTCCCTGGTCGGCCAGGTCGGCCTGGTGCACCTATTTTGGTTGTTTGGACATGTTTTGGAGGCTAGTGACGTGAATTGATGGCCCAGATCTGAATTAGGGTTAATCCTATGGTCTAAATTAACCTAATCATCTATAAAAAGACCCTAATACCTAGCCTAAATCATCATAAATCAATCCTATAACTAAACTATGCCAAAATGTTTAATCATGGCCTCCACCCTCTTGTCATAGCCTCCATCTTCATTCATATGAGAGTTCCTAAGCTAGTTTGAGAGTTTCTAAGATTGATTTAAGGCCAAAGTTCAATCTTTCTTCATCAAAGCAAGGATCTTCTTCTTGGGTTTTGATTAGGGCTTGTCATTTGGGAGATTTAGAGTTGCTAGTGGCTTCGTCTCAATCTTATTTATATTTTATAAGTCTTCATAGCATTGTAAGCCATATGCTACTCTTAGATTCTAACTATGAAGTTTAATACGACATGTTGCAAGTTTTAGTTTGGGCCTAAGTATGATATGTGCTTTGATTCTAACATGTTATGCATAGGTTTATTCTATGCATGTTTGTAAAGCTATCACCTTGACCTTGTGGGCTAAAAGCTATAAGCTTTATGTTGAAATGTTGCATTATGCAACATGAGAACTCTCATAACCTTTATGATAACTTGCATATAATGTTATATGCGAACTTCTAGTCATCATCCTATGTCATCTAGGACCATGTATCACCTATTCGCTAAGTTTGAATGTTATGCATGTAACATGCAAGTTTAAATGAACATATTTATGCCTCATATGCCACCATGTTTAACTTGTGGCCAACCTTATTACCTTATGCCCTTTTGTCATGCTTTTTCCAAGTTCCCCCTTTTGATCTATGTTATGTTATGCGAAACGTACATGCGATGGGAATGCATTGGGTTTGGGTAATATTAACGACATGAAAACATGGTTTTAAAATATGACATGAACATTGACTTGTGATTATGTTTGTAAACATAATGATGGACATGACTCTTAGAAAATATGAGTGTGGCCAACTCGAGGTTGGGTTGAGTTTGTAGCATAAATCTACCCGGAACCGACCGGCTTAACTAGTGGCTACAAACAATAGGACCCAACGTGAGTAGTTGGTCATGTCGCACTTGAAACCCGAGGTTAGACTAAGTTGTGGTGTAAAGCTACCCGGACCCGCCCGGCTTAACTAGTAACCACAACAAGGTCTAATGTGAGAGGTTGGGTGCATTAAATTAATTAATGCCACATGATAGGGTTAAGTCATGGACTACTTGAATACTTAACCAATTAAACACGATGGATTGGTAGGGTTAAGTCATGAACTACTTGAATATACTTAACCAATTAAACACGATGGATTGGTAGGGTTAAGACCTAGACTACTTGAATACTTAACCAATTAAACCCGATGTATTGATAGGGTTAAGTCATGAACTGCTTGAATACACTTGACCAACTCAATACATGGTTAGGATAGGGTTAACCACACTTAACCCGCTTGAAATCCTAGTTACGTGGTCCTTTTCAGCAGTAACCTACTTGGAAGTATCATGGGTACCCTGGATAAGGCTAGGGTGGGGCACGATTACTAAACTGATTGTAAGAGACCAAAAGAGACGGCTGAAGGGTGCACCGGTTGTTCAGGCGGACCATGGTCGTGCATATTAAGTCCGGAGTTGAACATGGGCACCAGTAGGTTTAGACCGTGCGTGCTTGAATTGTGTCTGTGGTTTACACCTTAGGGCTGGATACACCCTGGGGTGGAACTTGCACAGTTAACTACATTCCACGATTAAGCCGTATGACACCGATACACGACGAGTTAGGCTTATAGAGAGCCGATCGACTAGACCGAGTAGTTGGACCTCGATTTTGGTCATCTCATGTTGTGGGCCAGCTTTGGGCCAAGGGATCATTTCTTGTTTATACTTGACATGGATTACTAGTACACACTTGTTGCAACTTAACCTTGTATATGCGATGCCACACTTGATCTATCTTTTCACCATGCTAGTTATCACCCTATGTTTCATCTCTGCTTTACATGACCAGTTAACTTTATTAGTTTTTATACTAATAGTAGATAGGACTTACCAGTCTTTTTGACTGACCCGTTTTCTTTCGCCTCTTTTTTTCCTTTCCCCCCCCCCCCCAGGTTTACAGGGTGGGAACACTGGTATCTAGCTTGGGTCTTTAGCTGCTTTTCTGGATAGCTCATGTACGATTTGGACTTGAGCATGCTATGACTTTATTCTGCTTTGGGGATAGTTACTTTATAATTTTCTTTCCAGTTTTCAGTTGATGTTTCTAGACTATGTTTTGTGGAAAATAATGACCAAGTACTTTGATGTAACTTGACTATGGTTTTGAAATGCTAGTTTTATCCGTTGCTTTATTTACTCTGTTTTTACTTATATGTTCTGTCTTGTGATATCTGCATGCATATTTACCTTGTCCAACACCCCTCCAAAGCTAGTTTACTTGCAAGAGTGACCCTGGCGGAGGTGGGGTGTTACACCGGTGCACATTATGTATAGTTAAGGCATCGAATACGATTGATGATACGTACGTGGGACAGTCTAGATACATGCATGTCGGTTCTGGGTGGTGTATCGTAGACTTGAGGGCATTACTCTAGTATGAAATCTGATTCGATTGACGGTGGCAGTCCATACGCTTACATAGCGTAGTAATGACAGATATATGTGGAACGTAACGTTGTTATATAGAGATCCGTACGTAACTCCGGTGTAGGATGAGGGATTGCATTCATTTATATGGAATTGCGATGGAGACCGTGCAAGTGGGGTACCATGGGGTGTACGTTAATATTGAGGGGTAGCTACATATATACTGCATTAGATTAATCCACTCGGAAGTAAATGGCTATGATGTGTGTGTAAGCCTTGAGTGTTGTTAACCCAAGTAACCTAATAAATTATAAAATATGATTGAACGATATATGTAGGATTATCCAAAGTGTATAGTTTAAATCCACTAACCAGAACTTTTGTTTTGATCCCCTCCTCATAATATATTTGCAGGTTAGGTTTGTGGAAGAGACATGATAGCCTTGGATACTGGTTAGGGAGTATTATTAATATGGTAAGGCTATACTTTAGTTATATTATATTTTATCTATTCCGCTGTGAGATATTTTATGAGCTCTGACATATTTTATGTTTCTGTCTTTTCTAAAGGATACCAGAGCAAGCCAACACGAATTTCGATAAATTAGAATTTGGAAAAAAAATCGGTCTGTTGAAATTCAGGTTGTTACAGTATGCTTGTAAGTTTAGGGTTGGATTCTGAGCTAATGACTCCTTTTGGGATTCGTTTGTACATGCTAAGTATTGTCATCTTTAACCTTTGGACTTTACTGAGACCCAGTCTTAAGCTAGTGAGATGTGGAAACAAATTCAATCAATCAAGGCTTTCAACGATCTCCACGGTCATGGGTTTAGATGGAAAGACGATCCTTTCTCTCTTCGAGCTACTTAGAACTCTACGTGATCGCCACTGCCCAGAATCCCAGAGTTCTCTTTCTTATGGGACAAGCGTATTCCACCTAAGGTTTCCATCCTTATGTGGAAAATTCTTCACGACGGGCTCCCTCCGGATGTTAATCTGATGAGGATTGGCATGTCGTTAATGTCCCATTGCAGGTGCTGCTCGACCGAATCTTTAGAGTCGGTTGCACACTTATTCCTAGCTTGTGAACATGCAACATCGGTTTGGTCTGTTTTCGGGGATTTTTTTTGCCTGGTGTGGGTTCAACCTTCTCTTATCCTCCAATATCAAGCTTAGTAGGGAAGGGGGTCAGGAAAGGATCTTAGATCGATCCTTTTCCGACTTCTTCCTTGCTTCATTTGCTGGCATCTTTTGTGCTCCCGTAACAAGGCGATTTTTGATGAAACCTCTACGTTTTCATCTTCCATCATTCATAAAATCACCAATTATGTCTTCTTTCCTTTTAGAGTAGGCCTTTCACGGTAGATCTCAGTCCTCAGTCGCTTTCTTTGATGGGAGTTTTCACCGTGGCTCATGGTTCCTACCCTCGTGTGGGGGTAGGGTGATTTTTTTAAGGTTTAGGGTGGCTTTGGATTGCTATTTCATTTTCTTTGGAGGAGGTTTGCTTTTTGGAAAGTTTTTTCTTGCAGATGGAGCAGGATTGCAAGCAAGTTTTGGTCCTGAAGATTGGGGGGTCCTTTGTGCTATGTCTCTTGGTCGGATAACAGGACTTTATGGGTTCATCTCTTGTCAGTTTTCGGGTTTAAGATCTAGACATGTTCTTGGTTTGGTGAGTTAGAGCTCTTGTCTTGGGAGCTTAGCAGCGCCTTGGGTCCTTTGGCCGATTTGGCCTTTTGCTTTGTTTTCTGTTTTTTATTTCCTTTTGGTGGGCTAGACCCTTTGGTTATGGATTTTAGTCTGTTGTTTGTGATATGCATTATGATTTGTGTATGGTCTGTTTTATAGGCAGGGTTGCATGTTTGCACTGCTGTCATGTTTTTGTGCGCCATTAAAGAAAGATTGTTTTTCTTCAGTTTTGGTTATGCCAGTTGTTTTTGTTCAAAAGAAAAAAAAATTCTATCTAAGGACTAACATTCATGAATGTAATAAGTTAATACACCATTGGGATACAGATGGTTGATGAACCTAATATAATCCATCTATGTGCATGGACCCCATCCTATAGATAAATACATGCATTACTGGCATTATTTATGATTATTCCCACATTAATTGCTATGTTATTATCTATTCAAAGTACACTGTAGACACGACAACTAATAGAGGGTCATCTGATTTTAGTCTCAATGTGCACAAAATGAATGAACATGTTATTTCATGTGAATTATGAGTCTAAAATAGCATATAAAACTTGTATATAATGCTTTAACAAATATATAAATGATACATAAACGAAAAATTAACAACCAACTTGATTATAATTAGTACTTACTAAATTTTAAATAAAAACCTGTGCAAAAAATATATATATATAGACCTTTATATAGCTTGGTTAAATTTAGGGCTTTTAACTAAGTTAAGCCTATTTATAAAGTTTATAACGCAAACAACCTTATTCTAAAAGTAATTACAGGAATAAACCTGTTTTGAATCAACGGAGGCAAGTTTTCAAAACTCGCATGAAGGCGCGTTTTTAAAGTTCGCATGTAGTCATTTGGGTATTAAATTCCATAGCGACTTTTTGGAAACTTGATTTGGACATAACTTAATATCTATAATGTGAAATCTCCATTTTTCTGTTCCATTACTAAAATATAGCTCTATAGATTCAAACGTTATGTGTTTCAATGAAATCCAATGTATAACGATTCCTATATACGCGAATGAAGTTCAAAACATTAAACTACGAACTACTACGAAATCTAAATAGTATATAAAGCTTAACCAAACAACATAAAAAAATACCAAATTCTAATATTCAAATATAAGAGAGATACATAGTCCGATTTAGGACAGATAAGTTCAAAACATAAGAGATACAGATACATGAAATGCAACACATTAACATCGCATTAGCAAACATACGTTTCCATTTTAGGCTATAAAGTACACCGCTTTCTGTTATGGCCCTGCGATCCACATTTGTTGCACCTGTTTGTTTTGGGTGTTTGATGCTCGTCCACAGCATTTTTGAATCTCGTTGATTTTGTCTTTCGGCTTGTCTTCTTACAAGGCGGAGCCAATATTCATGGAGCATTGTACGGGTCCCAGTATTTCTTATCGCGTATAGGATTAAACTCTGGTTCGTATGTAGCTCTATAACTTTGGACGAAGTACCATTCAGAAGCAAAATCGTGATGTGCTCTATTACAACCAAAATCCTGTGTTGAACAAGCAGCCATCACATGAGCACATGGTATCTTCTACAAAAGTGGGATGTTGCATGTACAGGTGCAATGAGAACCATCAATCACAACATCATATTCATCTCCATAACCGTGAATCACTTGCCATTAATATCGGCCAAATCGAACAAGCCTATAACGTCGTGCTTAAATAGCACGAGCTTCAATTTTAGCTTCCCATTTAGGAGTAAGTTTTGTATTCAAACCCTCCCCTTTTTCCCGCCTCTTATAGAAATACTCAACTGATCGAAAGAACGTTCTTGCAACCAATGCCTTTATAGGCAAGGATCTGGCGCCTTTTAGTAAACCATTAAAACTTTCAGATGTGTTGATTTTCATAATATGGAAGTGGCCACCGTCATCTCTGCAAAGGGGCCAGTTTTCTTCTGAATTCCCTAGGCTCCTTTCGATCCAGTTATCGCCTCTGGCTTAGTTGTCTTGATTTCTTCTTTAAGTTTAGTGTATTGAACCACTTCTAAAGCACATGCAGCAGCGTAAAATAAGCCTACAAGTCGCTTGTCTCGATGACCTATAACTTGAAAATTTGCTTTTAGATGCCTTGCACAGAACCTATGTTTGTGCGTTTCTTGCCATCTATCCTGCAAAGCGCTTGGTATCCCTTTCATTATGTCAGATATAAATGTAATGTATTGATTTCGTACACTATAAATGAACTCATGCATGCATGAAAAGAACAAGGACCAGCTATCATATGATTCAGATTTGATCACCCCATAAGCTAATGGGAAAAGACAATCGTCGGCATCTACAGCGGTAGCAACTAGCAGTATTCCTTTGTACTTACCGTACAAATATGTCCTGTCAATAGATAGCACTGGACGACAGTGTACAAAACCTACAATGGAAGGACCAAATGCCAAAAAAGAATGCTCAAATACCCCAACATCATCATGTACTATATGTCCTACTGAACCTGGATTGCGTCTTTTTATTTCCGCAAAATACTGAGGCAAATACGAATACGATTCGGCCCAATCACCGTATATTTTTTCCAATACTTTATTCAACGTTCGCCAAGCTTTCATGTAACTGATTTTGATGAAGAGTTTCTTGTCGACAAGCACTTGCACCGTCCCAGCTGAGATATCCAAATTGGCCTTCACAAAAGCCATGATTTTGGATACAAGAAACCCAGAAGTGGCTTGGTTGTGGTTGGAATTAACTGTAGGGTTGACATAGCTATGTTCGTGAGGCAACTTTCTGATTTTTCACCATCCAGTTTATGATTTCTTCGACACTATAACATGTATTCGCCATGGAAAAGTATCATTAACATTACATACAGTGGTGTATATTATTTTATTCGACTGGATTGGCTTGTACGAAACACCGTGCAGAATAGACCATTCCGTAAGTTGGTGGAGAAACTGTTCTTTGCTTTGGAATACCATCCCAACAGCAAAACCATTTTGTACGCAGGCAGCCGAGAATTTTTCACCAGAAAACTCTAGATTACCATTACGGATCTGGCCATGATTTGCGCCGTGCAGAGATCAGCGTCCATTGGTGCTTCCATTTGAACCTTATCACCATCTTCTTCGGGATCTCCTATGTTTGGAAAGTCATAGTTTAGTAGTTCATTGTTGACTTCGTTCCAGCATGTATCATCAACAGTTGTCGTGGAAATCGCCATGCTATCAATATGTTCGGCCTGTTGTGAAGGAACTGCACCCCAGTCTTCTTTGGGTTCTACAATCAATCTATTAATAAATGCATTTCAGTTAAATCTTACATTTCAATGACTAGTTATAAAACTAAATTGATGTGCAACACATACTTTTGGCTCATATCTAAAAGTTCTGACTGATCAGTTTGTTGTTCTAGTTGTTGTTGCTGCTGCTCGTCTACATTTGGTGGAAAATATGGATTGGTGTGCAAAACTAAAGATGAGTGAAGGATCATGAGTTTGCAGCATTTCTGTGAAATAACCTAAACCGCTACTCACTATAGGAAGTTTGATGATTTCTTCCACGACATCTTCCACGATTTCTTTTGCTATTTTTCCAACAAACAACTTAATCAATTTCTTAACAATGGAAAACATTACTTGTACATCTACATCTTCTGAAAGTGCTATGGCTCTCGTCCCCGAATCTGTAAGCCAGTTAACCGACAACTTGATATCATCTTCGAGAGAGGGTTAATTTTGGTTGCTTTGAAGACTGTTTCTTTCAAAGCATCGAGTGTGCAATTCCTTCGAACTCTCCCTGGTTTGCAGAATCCTCCCACATAACTTCCATTTTGGTGCTCATCCATGACCAATTCACCGTCGTAGTAGTAAAGTGCAGGAATAAAAGTAGGCGCCATTGTTGAGTGAGTATATTTTTCTTGAAGTTATTTGAAGATAGGATTAAAGTGTATGAGAAATAATGTGCTGAAGAGCTATGAAATTGGGAAACCATCTAAGCAACATCAATGTCAAATCAAATTTAATCAACTCAGTATGGTCGTTATCAAGTCAGAATTGGCAGTGCTTTAATCATGTCATCGATTTCAAAATAAAGTAGAATCAATTGTCCTATGCTCGTCCTGATCACAAAAAACAAGCCTTGAATTAGAATTGGGAGAGCTTTAATCATGTCATCAATTTCGAAATAAAGCATTGTCATTTGTCCTTACAATGACTTTATCACAATGGATAAACATTGGGTCAGATTCGACTAATGCTTGTCAACTCAACTATTTCAAAATATTGGACTAACTTTATCCGATTTGCAATAGATCGTATTGTACATAAACAGACTGGCCTAGCTTTAATTTATGGCAGCTAGTTGTCAATTCATCTTTATGTCATAATGTGTGTTGTACGAACCAGCAAACATACAAAGCTTTAATTCAAACTTCAAAAACATAAAATAATTTATTAGAAAACACAAACATATAGTACTTCATATTAATCTTCCAAGTCCTACAAACACACAAACAATAATTCAAACTAAACTTCATAAACTTACAACGACTACGGATAATAGAATAATTCACACTAAACTTTAGAAACCTACAACGATGACGGATAATAAAAATACTAGTGGTTACGGTTAAATTGCAAGTCCTCTAGGAGTTTTTATAGACGTCTAATTTCTTGCTTAAGCTCTTTCGCATATGTTATGCCCCTTGGACAAAGCGGTTCATCAATCCATTCTGAAAAATTGCATCCGTGGGGATAATTGGAACAAAGAAGACTTCGACGACCAATGTTTTCGCCATCATCTGATACAACAACTTCAGCTATATATCCACAGTGGTAACAAACTGGGTACCAGTTAACCTCTTGTTCCACTATTGTTTGAGAAGTCATTTTGAAAATATATAGAGTTGAGAAGACGTGGTTGAGTTTGAATTAGAATTGTGAGAGAACTAGTGGGTGCATATAAAGTTCGGGAATGGACCAAAATACACAGATGAGTTTTCAAAACTCGCACACAGGCGAGTTTTCAAAAAGTACCAATATGTCTCCCCGAATAAAACAAGCCTATATTTGTTATTATTTCTGAAACATGGCTAATCATGTAATATTCTCTTCAAACAAGCCTACGATTGTGAATTTTCCTTAAATTTAACACTATATTATAGTACTTTCTATTTTGAAAAACATTTGTTATAAAATTATGTTAAAAAACTAATTTTATGTAAAAAAAATATTGTATAAATATCATTTTTAAATTCATCTCTTGGATATAAGATATAGCTGAACTAAAGGGGTATATCGTGAATATCAAATATAACGGGCCATAAAGCGGAAAGACTATTTAAGAGGCTATTTGGAAATAGCGTAGTGGTAGAAATCCACTATATGATATGGCGGAGATATGACGAGGTAATAACGGGGCATTAACTGCACAGGTGGGTACGGTGATTTTTTTTTTTTTTAAGTTTTGGGGTGCCTTTGGATTGCTATTTCATTTGGTTTGGAGGAGGTTTGGTTTCCAGATAGTTTTTTCTTGCAGATGGAGTAGGACTGCTAACTAGTTTTGGTCCTGAAGATTGGGGGGACGGGGTTTCTTGTGCTATGTCTCTCGGTCGGCTTGCAAGACTTTATGGGCTTGTCTCTTGTCGAATTTCGAGTTTGTGATCTACAGATGTCCTTAGTTTGGCGAGTTAAATCCCTTGTCTTGGGAGTTTAGCAATGCCTTGGGTCCTTTGTCGGGTTTGGCCTTTTATTTCCTCTTGGGCTGGACCCTTTAGTTAAAGGTTTTGGTCTGTTATCTCTGTTTTGTATTATGATTTGTGTATGGTCTGTTTACCGACAGAGTTGATTGTTTGCACTGCTGTCATGTTTTTGTGCGCTATCGGAGAAAGACCGTTTTTCTTTATTTTTGGTTACGCCAATTGTTTTTGTTAAATTGTTATCTAAGGACTAACATTCATAAATGCAATAAATTAATACACCATTGGGATACATGAACCTAATATAATCCATCTAATGTGCATGGACCCCAAACCATAGATGAATACATGCATTACTGGCATGATTATTCTCACATTAATTGTTATACTGCTATTTATTTCGAGTACATGCGATTTATTCCGAGTACATTGTAGACGCGGCAGTTCACAGAAGGTCAATCGGTTTTAGTCTCAGCATGCACAAAATGAATGAACATGTAATTTCATGTGAATTATGATAATCCCACTGCTAATCGTCGGATGTACATACACAGATCAGTACATATATATATTCTAGAATCTTAGACCAGAAGAAGAGAAGGAACGTCTGTCTCTCCTTTAGTCTTCTCTCCTTCCTCCTCACGTCCATTCTTCATTCAAATAAAAGAAGTCAAAACTATTCTTCTTCTCATTCGTTCTCTTTCTGAAAAAAAATTATAATCAAAGCTCCTGATCCAATGAAGGGAGATTCTCAACTCAATGTTTCTACCATGTCTTTTTTGCCTCAGATCAACTCAAATATTGTCAGCTATTTTCGTTATATTTTTCTTATAGGCCTTGGTGCTGCCTTCTGCACAATATTTAGCTCAGATATCAAAACATTCTCCTATTTTTCTTTCCAAACAACACAATATTCTCCATCATCTTCTCCTTCTTTAGTTGATTATAATTTCGTTATATCTCCTTCACAAAACTCACCAGACTTGCGAAAACCAAAAGCGCTGGTGAGCCCTGTTCAGCGTCCAAAAATACAAAATTCGCAAATCAATGAGACCGAAACCCTGCGAAAACCAAAAGAACTGGTGATCCCTGTTCAGCGTCCAAAAATACGAAATTTGCAAATCAATGAAACAGAAACCCTGCAAAAACCAGAACGTCTGCAACCTGAAAAAACGAAGGAAGTGCAAAAGAAAGAAGTTGAGCCAGAAAAACCAAAAAATGAGGAAAAGGGACTAGTTGAAAGGCCAAGAAATGAAAACTATGTGCATGAAATGAGTGATGAAATATTGTTTCCTAAGGCATTGGAGATATCAAGGTTAGCAGA
This sequence comes from Allium sativum, assembly GCA_030737875.1. Lineage (NCBI taxonomy): Eukaryota > Viridiplantae > Streptophyta > Magnoliopsida > Asparagales > Amaryllidaceae > Allium > Allium sativum. The sequence continues at coordinate 964,050,051 of CM060916.1, forward strand.
GAATACAAGCAAGATAGAAACTCCAAAGGTCGCATTCATGTTCTTGGCTAGAGGGGATCTACCGTTCATGCCATTTTGGGAGAGATTTTTTAAGGGTTTTGATGGGAAGTTTTCAATTTACATGCATTTAAGTCCTGATTATCCTGGAAATGCGCGTAGAGGATCTGTTTTTTATGGAAGGAGAATTCCTAGCAAGGTTAGTTTTCTTTTTCTATATTTCTTATTCCATTTTTCAAAGATATATCTAGTTGTTCATCATATTCTTCAATGAAATTTTATGCAATGAATGGGACAATAGATTCTAGGATGATTTTATATCTCATTTCCTAAAAGAGGAAGTAAACAAGTGACCCACTCAATTATTCTATCCATTATTATACCATGGTCCAATTTAGAATTTTAGAAATATTTTTAATTCTTATAAACTATATATATATATATATATATATATATATATATATATATATATATATAGTATGGTGTAGACCATTGTATTTGCTGATCCAATTGCATAGGTGAACATGTTCTCTGCTTTCTTAGTAGGGAAGAAAAGTTTTGTATCCGTATATCGAACGGGAAATATTTCTAAAACATGCTCTAAAAATTTCAAGTATAAATTCCGAAATACATTGGCGTCCATCTGAAAATAAATATTAAAAAAGATGCCTCTGTTCTTAAAAAGGGAAAGTTCTTTTTACCGAAAATATTAATGTTATTTAATTTAAAATGTGTTTTAAAGTGGTTTTTCAAGTAGTAAACTTGAAATTAGTCGCAATCATAAGTTCATCTTGATATTTAAGTTAATGCAGTCATTGTCCAATTCACCTCACTATCATTTAGACATAAATAAATGGATATTTTTGCTTTTGTCCAGCGACACGTAATTCTCGCAATAAAGCTGTGACGAAAACTAGACAAACCAATTTCAGCAAACACTTAATAAACCATCGTAGGCTGTGTCGACATTGCTAAAATATGATTAAGAAGCCTCATTAGAATAAAACTCCACAAGTTTGCATTTAACAATATGGTTTAATGGTTTATTTTTGGTTTAACGACTATGATTGAAATGTCTAACACTAAAATTTGGTTATCTTTCCAAATCAATGGAAGTTCCATCAAGTCAAATTTGAGGAGCCAAAATAGAAACAACTTGTATTCATCAAAGTTGTGGTTCATTTGAAACGCCGATACATGAAACAATGCAGTCCACACAGGGACACTAATTGTGACACTTTTATGGCTCTTATTATGTGCATAAAAAGCTATAAAAATATCAATATTAATATGCTATAATCAAACGCTACAAATAGCAAGAGTCTGCTTTATTGAAGTCAAAATAGAATAGAGGACTTGGCCTGCAATTTAGCAAGTAACCAATTATGAAGATGACTTCAAGTAATTGTTACCTTTAAACAATAACTCTTGCTGATAGAAAACAAAAAATGGCCATAAAAAAATAAAAGAAGCAAGTAATTCGTTTTCATCTGGAACAAGGAAAATAAATGTCAACTATAAATTCTCCTTATATAAATCCAAGTACAAAAAGGTGGCAATTTTGCTGTTATTTTTTTCTGCTAAATTGTCTTTATCGATTGTTTGGTACACTCAGCAGCTTGTTATAATTTAAAGTATTAGCTTTGTAGAATGAATGTCATCTAGTAGCTCAATTAATATTAACTATATGTGTACGTGGTTTACAAAAAATCTTCTAAGCACATGTGATAACTTATAAAGTTGTTATATGGCTTAGTGTTAAAGATAATATATGTGGAGCCTATAACATTGCTTGATTCTTCCTTAATCCTTGCATGAAATTCTTTTCTTTTCTTGGACTATATTTAGTTCTTTATTCTGGGAAGATGAATAGATACTTCGATAAATGTCTGGTTGATATTTTTATGCTAAATGCTAAAGAAACAAAAGAAAATGACATTTTGGACATTCTAAAAGGTTCAGAACTTATGCAGAGTATCTTGTGTTAGAAAATGGTCAAATTGCCAATGCCACTCTGACTTGTCACCATAAATTTAGTCTTCTATTCAAAGCCTGATCAAATAGACCTCAGCATTGACGTTCACCAACATATACTGATATATAGGTCCCAGCATTAACGGACCAACATACTTGAAAACCGATCACATTCATATTTGAAATTCAAAGTACCAATAATAATACTGTTAAGAGCTGTAGCTCAAATCCTACAACGTTTTGGAGAGAGATTCTATAAGTTTTAAGTTCAAATCCCTGAAACATCAATATTAATTAAGCAACTAGACTTAAGTATACTAAACTGATCGGATCTTGTTACTCTTACCTGCTTGGATTGAGTTTTTATAGATAAATTCAATAAATGCTCGTTTGGGCCGATTAAAATAAATCGATATTTGAATTTTACACATGAAAAACTACTTCATTTCGACATTTAAAATGTTAAAAAGTGACTTATGTGGGTCGATCCAAACGAGACTTGTGTAAGCTGAACTGATATGTGGGCATGGCCCAATATTTAGTATAAGTATCCAACTAATCCGTAGTTCTTTTATAGGTCCATCATGGGCCATACTCCAACATTCAGTACAAGTATAACCTGATTCCATCTGCTAGCTTCATCCAATACAACTACCAGAAAGCCCTAATATATGTAAGGCTAGATCAGTTAACACTCCAATATTTTCTTTTTTCATTGGCCACATTTAAATGCAACTTGAGTATTTAACTTAAAAAAAAAAAAAAAAAAAAAAATCAATAGATATTCCAAATTCATTTTTAAATAATACTAAACCGAGTGGTATAGTAAAATCAAATATGATAAACCTAATGCTATGCATGCTAGTTCCTGATCGCGATCCAGTGGAATGATTAAACTTTGAGAACCAAAAACGTATTATGATTCAAAAAGAAAAAGGAAAAAGTTGAGAAAGATCTTATTCAATTTTTGATCCATTACTTTTGAAGTACGAAACATTCTGCCTTGGGTCCCTATTTAAAAGAGCATTGTTCGGTTCTTTATCTAAAAGAATACGAAGAAAGTTTTTGAGTAAATTTTGAATCACCAAAGACTGTTTTGTGAACATTTGTTCCAATTTACTTGAGGTTATTGCTGCTCAAGTTTTGAGAAAGTTTGCTATTGCACAAAAGAGATGCTACAAGATCCGCAAAAGTAGGAGTTAGGGAATAAGAGTAATTCATGTGGAGTTGTTGGATTCAAATAGTGGGGTAAACACCAACCTTCAAATCTGTTTCAGGACATTTTGACAAATTAATTTCGGGGTCTTTTAGCATTTTCGATTGCATAATGCACATATCTGATATGCGATAATTATAGCTTTTAGTGCAATAATGTAATAAATTCAGATAGGATTTTGTTAATGAGTCATTTTAGTGCACAAATGCACATATGAATTTTTCTATGTTTTATGCGCAAAACCACCCAGTGTTATTTTTCTATATTAAACGATTTTGTGGTGTATAAATGCAGATAGCACGATGGGGACAACCAGACCTGGTAGAAGCTGAACGTCGCCTCCTCGCCAGCGCCCTCCTCGATCGGTCAAACCAACGCTTCGTCCTCCTCTCCGAGTCATGCGTCCCGATCTTCAACTTCCCCACAATCCACTCCTACCTAATCAACTCCCAACACTCCTTCGTCCAAGTCTTCGACGATCCGAGCTCTACAGGTCGCGGTCGCTACAGAAAGGCCATGCGATCTCACATCCCGTTGTCCCAATGGCGGAAAGGCTCCCAGTGGTTCGAAATCGACCGATTCCTCGCCACCGAAATCATCTCCGATCAAGTTTACTTTCCACTGTTCCAGAAGCACTGCAATGGCAAGTGCTACGCTGATGAGCATTACTTACCGACATTGGTGTATATGAAGTACGGTGAAAGGAATGCGAATAGGAGTGTGACGTGGGTGGATTGGTCGGTGAGGGCACCACACCCGGCTAGGTTTCATAGGAATCTGGTGACGCCGGAGTTTTTGAGGCGGTTGAGGGAAGGGAGCAGTTGCAGTTATAATGGGAAAACGACGAATGTTTGCTATATGTTTGCGCGCAAGTTCCTGCCTAATAGTTTGGTTAGGTTTATGAGGTTTTCCCATAGCATCTTGGCCATTGATTGATTTCCATTATTATTTTTTCCTTGGGGAATTCAAATTGCGTTGATTCTTTTGTACATTCTGAAAATTTAGAGCATTATGGATAGGATTGTTAAGGTTGTGGCAGAGGGGGGAGTGTACTCACCACTGTCATTGGTTTTCTTATATGCAATATATATATTAAAACATCCTTTGAAGTAGTCGATAACTGTATGCGTTTATATTTCTAATCACTATGTGTATACATGTAGATATGTATAGAAATGTATAGATAATATGCATATACATGTGTACATATGCATTTGTATGTACACAACCATGTGTATACACATATATTAGAAGCGCTCACTAGCATTTTTGTTTTCCAAAACCATTATTACTTTTGGGATTTCACAACGCATTCCAGTTTGAAAAATAATATTCTCTTCTTATTTCCACGGCATATTACTCAATTCGGAACTTACCGTAGAATTTGAAGATTGGAGAGGTACTGCAAAAATAGAGATACTACTAAATGCTTTTGTATATACAAACGTCATGGCACGTGTTTTGCACCTGAATATTTGTTGCACAATTTAAATGAAAATGATATGCATAAATATCTAGTTATATTTTTGCACTGAAAACATGTGCAGTTAGCTTTAAATTTTACTTTTATGTTAGCGACATCAATTTTTTGTTAGTTGAAAATTTATTTTGTTATTAATTTACAAAAAAATGAACTTGGAATTAAAGTTTATATTAAGTCTTATTTTTGAGCAATATTATGACGTAACCAGTATGATGCCTGTGTCAATAGCACGGGAGCGAGCCAATAGCACAGGAGCGAATCATATGAATTACAGGGTCATTTATTGCATGTATCCTCTTAATTAGTTTGTAATTATCATACTTAAATGTAAATTAACCTTTTTATAGGATAACCAATATACACAATAATCATCACAACGTACATAATTTAAAAATCTTATTTGTGTATCCTAGTGCAAAATCGCACGTGCGCGCGTATATTTGTATGTATGTATGTGTCATATATGCATGTTATGTTTGCCCTTGTGTTGCATAGGCATAAAATAAAATTGATGTCAAAGAAACAAATAGAAAATTAACAACTAAATTATGATCTTAAACATCCTAATGAAAATTAAATTCCATTAATTTTATAGTTTCATTTGCAAAGACAACATAGAATTTGCATGCTTATGCTTTATTGTAAACTATAGGAGGACAGATCTATTTGGACGCGTCGGACGCCAACGCAGTCTTCCGCCGTATTGATAAAATAAACAATCAAAATTTCGAGTATGACCATTGGGGCGTCTGATACATCAAACACGTCATACATGAACACGACGGTCAAACTCGAAAATTTGATTACAAACGATATCCTATTGAGAATAAAATAGGATGATGTTGTTGGCTAAGCGTGCGTTCGGGGGTAACTAAAATTCGGCTGTTCGAGGCCGATGCGTCCGATGGACTCTACCAATGGCGAAATTTTGGCTCCTCCCCCCACCCACTCCCACCACCCTCTAATACCCCATCCTCCTTTCCCTTCTCCTCTTCACCATCTTCTTCTACTCTTCTCTCTTCTCTCTTCTCTATTTTCTTCTTCAACACTTTCCTCAATGGTCAGTTCATTCTCTGACTCAGACGATTCAAATTATGAAGATATAGAATATATCGCTATTGTTGGATCGTACTTATGTGAAAAACGCAATGAAATAGGCCTTCGGCTGCACACATTGATGTATACCGGTTTAATGTGGATAAACATCATCAAGAATGATATCAAAGAAATTTCCATATGAAACGACTTTGTTTTCTTTTGTAATGCGATAGGCTGGAAAATTATGGTTTAGTTACAATGGATCACGTTAGTGTTAGGTAACAGTTGCCATATTTTTGAACACTATAGCTACAGCTCTTTCGGATAGGCGAATGGTTGAAAGATATCAATGGCTATATACACAATCTCTCTTTGTTTTCGTTCTGTTTTGGATTTCATTCAATTATTAGCTGTTGATATTATTAAGCCTGTTGATTCTCAGCTTAACACAATTACATATGAAACTAGAACATCTAACCGGGTGGGAAGGGACTGCATGTGAAGGTCGAATTTTAGTTCCATCGTAAATGATAGATATTGCAATTATCCCCATCCTTCTTCTGAATAGTATTATATAGTAGTTTCTAATTTTCCACTTACTACTGGCTATCTACCACCATTTCGTAATGTTAGATATCATATTTCACAGTTTCGTGCAACTACAAATCAAGCAAAGTCGAATAATGAAAATTTTAATTTCTACCATTCGAGTTTACGTATGACAATTGAGAGAACATTTGGAATATGAAAATAAAAATTGTCATACTGAAAAATATGCCAATGTACGCATTTGAAACTCAAGTAAAAGTTGGTATTACTGCAATGGCTATACACAATTATATAAGCCAATACAGCATGGGTGATCTAGATTTTGTAATGTTTGATGATGATTCTGATCTTATTCAGAGTAGTACTTAGCAGAATATGCCGACTTGAGAATTATAGGAAACAAAGAACTTGCACCGGCTCAATGAAATCAAAACATTGAGATGACAGTACTTCGAGATAGAATAAGATACGAACTTGTTGCAACAAAGTTTCATTGATTGATTTGTACAATGTTGTATTTCTGCATTTTATCAGTTTCTATATTATTATTTAGTGGACTATTCTATTTGGTTTATTGTGTTATTCTGCTTTAATGATTCAGTTCTTTTTTAAATATAAATTAATTAAATAAAAAAAATAAAAAAATAGTCTAATTGAACCTGCAAACGCATTCTCTATTTAACTAAATGGTATGTTTAAATGGCGCGATAAAATTTCCTGCTAAAATACCTTGCTTCCGCTTACTGCATACGCACCCTAAGCACATCGCCAATTACTTTAATTGGTGCATCAGTTCTGATGTCAAACACTTAGGTGAAATCAGAGAGAGGCTATACTGACCAACAGGTTACTGCAGCTTTTGCAAGAAATAAAGGCCTTCTCAAGTATGTTGGTTAATGGGCTATCTATATAGCGTAATTACAGATACATCTATCAATATATACCATTAAGCCTAAAAAACCTTGACAGCAATGAATGAATTTATGGGTAGCCAACCAATTATCGCTTCTGCTTTATTTTAATCCATTTGTACACTTTGGCAGAGATTATATGGCCTAAATAATCCAATCCATTCAGCCCAAAAGCACACGGTAATTATGGGTTAGTATATATAAGTGGGCATCGTGCGAACGAGATAAGTGGGCATCCTATGAAGTGAGAATGTCATAAAAAATAGTATCAATTTCCATATTTGCTGACAAAAAATATCATTTGTAGTTGCTTGGGATGTGGAAGGCGTATTTGCTAAACCAAACGACATTTCCAAAAATTCATAGCTCTCCTCTGCATTCGAAAAGCCATTTTGGCAATGTCATCATGGTGCAGTCTTGTATAAAAATAACCGCTGAACTTTTAAAAATAAGTGGAATTATGTAATTCATCTACAATTTGGAATTTGGAATCTATATTTAATGAAGACTACATTTAGCACTCGATAATCCACAAAAAATCTCCACATGTCATCATTTTTCTAAACATGTCAGACGAGTGTGGAAAATATGGGTAACGATCGAGCCTAATGTTTATTGATGAAAAATTAGCATGAAGGTTGATGTGATGAACAAAATTGCGGTGTGGTGGAAGGCTGATGGTTTGTTAAAAAACAATGAATACTAATTCTAGATTGTTTGAATATGTGGATGGTTTGGTTTGGAGTGTTGTTCGGCTGGTGGGTCTAGGCTGGAGGTGATACTTAAGCAGGAATACAAAGAGACAATAGCAAAGGATTTTAGTTTGCAGAGTCGGTTATAGTATATTTTAGATGGGCATGTTTAATGTCTAGACCTGTACAGTTAAAGCGCTTACTGTTTTTATAGCGGTGGAGTTGCAAAAAACTATAGCAGGGATAAAGCAAGGATATAGCGCGGACATAGCGGACGTGCCAACGTACGCATTCGGAATCTGGATAAAGAGGATATGGCTTTTAGGTTGGGTCTTTTTGGTCGGGTTTAATCGGTCCTTTACTGTATTTTTCATCACCTTGACCCGACATGAGGCCTATCGAGTTCGGTTCGGATCTAGGTTTTTTTGAGTCGATTCGGTTCGGTTTTTCGATTTTCGGTTCTAATTACCAACCCTAGCAAAAAGGTTCATTAATGTAAAACCAAATATTCTAAGTTTAAATATTTCCATCTCATATCATTTTTGTATATGAAACTAATATGGTTTAATCTTATGCAATAAGACCATTTGATATCATGACAATGCACATTAAATTTAATGACTTTATTAGATTTGTAACTCAAATGAAGCATTAATGCCATGAAGTTAACTTTTTACATTAAAAAAGAATTAGCCAAATTGCCTCCTTGTGTTAATATTGATAAAGCTAACGAGTGCTAAAAAGCGTTGATTTAGCGGGTATAGTAAAAAATAATGAGACCTAAAGCAATTATATTGTTCATTATCTTTAAAATGAAATAACGTAGCTGTGAAAGAGTGTTACATGCTATAATGAGGATTTTGCGGGCTTTAGGGGCCCTTAATTGCATAGGTCTAGGCCAACTTAGGTAATGGTTTTGTCGTTGGAATTGAATGTCACAGCAAGATTTTTATAGTCCATTGACATGGCGTAAGGGTTTACAACTACTTCACTACTAAACTGCACTAACATGAGAAACAAGCAAGAGTTGGAAAAGAGTAAATTATCTCTATCAATCTGTACTAAAACGCGATGACTTTTTCCCTTACTAAGCAACTTATCGCCATTTGTAACATCTCTCACCAAATTTCCCAACTTTCGAGGAAAGAAACGACACTGGCACCATCAGTTCACCAGGTTTAGATCATCAGTTCACCAGAGACATTGTCGGCCTTGTCTGAGCATTGCAGGAAGCCAGAAAAGCAGGAGGATGGTGTTGTTCTAATGGAAGGATGATGGATGCTGGGTATATCTGTGTGCATGTGTACAACATGCACGCATGAACATGGGCTTGAATTATGTAATTATAATGTTATGTCAAGATGCATATATATGTAGAAGGAGGCAATTTGTATTGCATGATTAATGATAATATAACCTCTCATTTTCCTACTGCTATTCGTATCTGTTTCTGTGTCTTCTTCTTGGAAATTATGATCATCCCCCGACCACCTTCAACCTTCTGCTACCTTTTAACCTCTTCATAATTTAACTAACCATTTAATATCCTTACCAGCTCATCATTATCCTCTCTTTACCTTCTATTCCTTCTTAATTTCCTAACCTCGAACTCAAATTTTTCGTTGTATTGTTAAGTCATGGCTGAAGAGCATTCAGTCCTTGACAAAATGGTATCAGAGCTAAACGTTGGGCATGATTTAGACCCCCAACCAAAATCGCCACCAACGAACCTACCTTCTCTAACTTTTTACAAGATCAAGAGGAGGCTTGGAGCATCAAGAAGACATCAATCATCGAAATTCTTACCTTGAGGAATCTTAAACGTACAACTAAGGATTTAAACACTAAATTCGAGGGCATGCACACTCTTCTGACAAATCTGGCTAAGGATATGCAATAGGTAAAAACTCAAACCTCCCATAACATTCATGTTCCTCCATTACATGGTCAATCATAAATTACCCAAGGCATTTTAGCACCAAACCCTTATGCTGCGACAACTTCAAATACCAATTCCCATCCAAGAAATGGTTCAAACCCCCTAAGAAACAAAATTGTGATCCAACCTAACCCTCAATCTGGGGAAGAGAATAATGGGCCGATCCAATTACCACCCCAGAACCAAGAACTTTACCATGTAAACAGGCATTCACCCTTTCCCGTACTCAAACTAGACTTTCCAACCTACAATGGCGATGATATGGTTTACAAGTGGTTGAACCAGGCCGAGCGGTTCTTCAGATTTCATCAAACTAAAGAACGGTATTGGGTTGAAATCCCGTCTTTTAATTTGAAACAAGATGCCTTAAAATGGTACAATTGGTATACAAGAAACGTGCGTAATCGTGAAGCATTGTCAATATTCAGAGAAGAGATTTTTGTTCGATTCAATCCTGAAGAAATGGAACGACCCTATGAAACATTGGCCAAATTGAAACAAACCACCATTATCCTCGCCTACGTCAGTAAATTTGAAGGGTTGCAACGGACTATTAAAGCTTTACCTCCAAAATTCCAGTTTGACCAATTTATTGATAGATTGAAGGAAGAAATATGCTGTGATGTCCCAACCACACGACCAATAAATTTCAGGGAAGAGATCTCTCTAGCCAAAATGTTTAAAAGTAAATACAATAGCACCAAGAAATTCACAAATCTACCTACGCTTCCCAATCAAGTTCCAAGAAACATGGCTCTCAAATTGTCCGTTATACAAAGAATACGAACAACACTAACAACAGGCCTGGGAATGGTGCATCCTTGGAGAAACTGGCTAAAAGTAATGTAACAACCTGAATTCTAACAGATCGAATTTTTTTCAAAATTCTAATCTATCGAAACTCATGTTGGTTTGCTTTGGTATCCTGCAGAAAAGACAAAGACATAAAATATGTCAGAGCTCATAAAATATATCACAGCGGAATTGATAAAATATAATATACTCAAAGTATAGCCTTACCGTATTAATAATACTTCCTAACAAATATCCAAAGCTATCATGTCTCTGCCACAAATCTAACCTGCAAGTATGTTATGAGGAGAGGGTCAGAACACAAGTTCTGGTGACTGGATTTAAATTATACACTTTGGATAACATTAAATATACCGTTCAATCATATTTTCTTATTCATTAGGTTACTTGGATTAACAACACTCAAGGCTTATATACATGTCGTACCCATTTACTTCCCAGTGGATTAACCTAATATAGTATATATGTAGCTACCCCTCAATACTGAGGTACACTGAAAAACCCCACCTCCGTTAAGGTCACTCACAAAGGGAATGCCTTAACTTTAGTGGAGGGTTATAGGTACAAGACACAGAAAATTTTACAAGACAGATAAGTACAAGCAGTGGAATTCAAATCATTTATTGAATACGTGGTTCAATACAAAAGCATTACATCAAATTATCTCAAAACAACTTCCTAAAACATTACAACATAATTTCTGTCTTGATTATTAAATAAAGAAGCATAAATCATAAATAAAACTGCATAAATCCCCAAGGATAATGTCCAAAAGCCATAGCCAAGATTGAGAGAGAGTCCAAATCATACATTTACTTTCTTTAAGCTTTCAAAGGGTCTGACTATGCTACAGTATTCCCTCCCTGTGGACCTTAGGGGGAACAAAAAAAATAGGACAAAAGAAAACGGGTCAGACAATAAGTCTGGTAAGTTCGGTGACTACTAGTATTTAAACAAGGAAAGGGATCATGACAGTAATAGCAGAACATAGGATAACACCCTAATATAAGATAAGAGGAGCATGTGATCGCACCTATTACTATAATCTCTGCACCTACTTAACCATTGGATCCACCAGCCCTACGTGTTTATAACAAACGATCCTCTTAATGATCGACTCCTACTCGTATGCATTCATATCCTGTGTCATTCGGCCCCGCTTGACTGTAGATACCTGTGCCGGTCCCACCATGGGGTGTATCAGTCCCTCTGGTGGCAACCCGACACGATTCAAGGTGCACAGTGTATATACTAATGCCCAGTGCCTGATTTTTCCACTCCGGAGTACGTGCACGCCCATACTCCGTCGGAACCTACACTGTCCCACCAATCGCCGACGTTTTGACCACTTATACTCAGCCCAGTAATGGTGCCCTACCCTGCCTAGTTTCAGGGTACCATGATACATCTATGTGGGTTACTGCTGAAATGGGTCCCCGTTACTAGGGTTTTCTAATCACCATGTTTATTTGGCTAAGTGTCCAAGTTTACTTAACCCTACCCATTCGCTTAGTTAACATGTTGAATCGGTTAAGTGTTTTCCTAATTGACTTAACCCTACCAATCCTGACTTAGCTTTAATTTGTTAAAGCACCAACCACTCACATTAGACAGGTCTTGTTGTGGTCACTGGATGCGTCGGTCAGTTTCGGGCAGATTTACACCACAACTCAATCTAACCTTAGGTTCTTTTTGGGCTTGATGCAGTAACCACCCACATTAGACAGGTCTTGTTGTGGTCACTGGATATGCCTGTTAGTTCCGGGCAGATTTACACCACAACTCAGTCTAACCTCGGGTTAGGCATATTCGTCTTTTTCTAAATTCACATATACATATATATATAATTTTTTATGTAAATTTAATTTAATCATGCCATAATTATCCTTTGATTATGCTCACCATAAATGGTATATCAAATATACCATCTTATGAACAAATCTATGCCATGAATTTTCATATTTTTCCTATCGCTACCCCCGTGGAACGTACGCATGAATCACATAAAATGTTGGGCTAGTAAATTAGCCGAACCCATAAACAAGAAAAGGGGTAGTGAACAAGAGACATGAAATAAACATAAAATAGCATAATTTCGACTTGTCATGTGTAACTTGGCATAGAGGTATCATTTGACTTTAACTAAATGGGTAAAGGTGAACTTGTGACTAAATTGGGTCTAATTGTCATGTAAACTTGACAAAGGTCTAGCACGGAGGTTTTACATATAATCACAGTTTTAAACCACAACTTAGCATATTAACTTATGTACGTCAAAACATAAGAAAGCTACTAAAATCATTTTTAAATCGCAACTTAGCATATTAACTTATGTGTGTTAAACATAAGAGAACTATTATCAACATATTCGAATCATAACTTAACATGATGACTTATGTGTTAAAACATAAGAGAGCTACAATTCCAAATTTTATAACATAATTAGATTCAACCTAACATGAATATACATGAGTGTTGATCTAACATATAAGCATGTGTTTTAGATCATAAACTTGAAAATAACCACCAATTTATAACATGACATGATTCACCGTTTAATTGGCAAAATAAATCCAAATAGATTCCAATAACATATAATATGTTCATCACCACAAGCATATATACATGATTAATATACAACATGTTCATCACCACAAGCAAATAGACATGATTAATTACAATGATACTTTAAGATAAACGAGAATCAAATCTTATACATAAGCATCATTCTATCTTCAAATTACAACATGTCATGATTCAATTGAAAGAACGTTTAAATCTGCGTAATAACCAACTTACAAACTAAAAAGGAATTCTTGCGTTCTGAAATCTGAATTCTGAAATTGGTTAGCTCACCTTTGATGTAGATCGTTGAATTTGATGATCTTTTAATTTGATTTAGGTTCTTATCTTGTCTTTGAATTGGTGACAGCTACTCCAAGTTTTCCATTGACAGCATGATAGTTCTAGGATTATTTTTGTGTGATTTTTAGGTTTGAGCATAGGGTTGTTTATATAGAGTTTCAACTCAATTTGAGCCATCGGATGATCCTAGGGTTATCCATTGCCATCCAGTGAAGATAGGGTGACACCTCAGCCCTAGTGACTCAGCTCTGAGTCACAAAATCGTCACCTTTCATATCTTCCCGGGGGAGGGGGGAGGGGCAGGTCGACCCCCAGGTCGACCTGAAGGGGGGAGGTCGACACTAGGGTCGACCCCCTGGTCAACTTGGGTCCTAGGCAGGAATTTTCCCGCCCAGCCCGCTTCTGTCTTCTGATTTGAATTTGAATTTATTTGAATTCTCTGGAATCTTCCGACAGCCATAACTTCTTCATACAAAGTCCAATTTACACAATCTCGGACTCTATCTCAACCAAAATTCCAAGACGAACAAAATGGCGCAACCCGTTTTGTAGCTATTGGTCAAAAAGCATCTTCTGTGGCTCAGGTAGTGACTAATAATTTGAGTGATACGTCCTAGGTTTTTTTCTTCAAGTGTGGAAACCTTAGAACCAGAAGGATTCGGATTGATTTTCATAATATAAGTGCGATTATGGTTTTTTACACATTTGAATGAAGTAACGAATTCGTCCAGACTTTTGGCACATTTTCTCGTATTCGGTGGTTAAAAAGCCTTCCCTTAATTCTCACATTTTAAATTAAGTATTGTTTAATTTGTTACTATAACGTTAACAGAAAATACGGGGTGTTACATTCTCCCCTCCTTTTAGGATTTCGTCCCCGAAATCTTCAAGTCGAGAAGAACTTATATCCTACCATCCAATCACCCATCTATCAACCATCAAACACAGGCGTCCATTGTCCTTAAAAGATTTCTAATGCTTCATGGTCATATGCATTGTGTGTGTATATATCCTTATCTAATGCAAAATCAGGTGGTCTACTGATTCAGTTGACCTCCTTAATGCAAATTATGTCAGTGCCATGAGTCCATTATGAATGCAATTTTTCCTACTCAAAATTTTATACATGAGTGCACAATCATTCATACAAATGCAACGTCCATATGATAACACATCAAGTTTCAATTCATACACCAATACATATATGCATATGCAATATGGAAGTGACTGAGCCAATCTAATACCTAACGTGTGTGTATATGGATCCACTAGCAACCATTAGCAACCACTTGCAACCATCAATCATAACATGTTTCAATTACATGTTTACATCCAAATGGGTTCCTACCTAAGGATAAAGGATAGGATCGAGGAGATAAAAGATAGATACGAGCATAAACTTAAGGAAAAAGAGATTAAGAATGTATCCTCAAAAAGAGAAGGGTAGGCTGCACGTATTCTATCCTCAGTTTCCCAAGTCGTGTCTTCCTCGGTGTCGCTCCATTGAACTTTGACGAGCTTAACTTCACGGTTGCGTAGCTTTTTGACTTTTGTTCCCAAGATACGGTTTGGAACTCTCCTCACAGTTGCTTCTCGTTCAACTTCAACTTCCTCTAGCATACTTGGTTCTACCACTTTCACAGACTCGTGTAAGCATTTCCGCAAGTGAGAGACATGAAAGACATTATGAACCTCGGCCAACCTTTCGGGGAGTTGTACCCTATAAGCCATCTTCCCAATCTTCTCGATGATAGGGAACGGCCCTACAAATCTTGGTGCTAACTTTCTTGCGGATCCAAAGCGAACGACATTCCTCAAAGGAGATACTTTAAGGAACACCTTGTCTCCAACTTCGAACTCAAGGTCAGTTCTTCTTTTGTCTGCGTAGGATTTCTGTCTGTCTTGGGCAGTTTTCATTCTTCTTCGTATCAAGTCTACTTTCTCTGAAGTTTCCCTAATCATGTCTGGTCCAA
This sequence comes from Allium sativum, assembly GCA_030737875.1. NCBI lineage: Eukaryota > Viridiplantae > Streptophyta > Magnoliopsida > Asparagales > Amaryllidaceae > Allium > Allium sativum. The sequence continues at coordinate 964,065,501 of CM060916.1, forward strand.
GTATGAGCTTGTCTATAGACTCCCACCAGCAAATTGGTGACTTGCACGGTCTTCCATATAAAGCTTCGAAAGGCGCCATGCCTATGGTGGCTTGGTGGCTATTGTTGTAAGCAAATTCCACCAAGGGTAGATGATCCTCCCATGTACCTCCGAAGTCAAGAATGCATAGTCTCAAAAGGTCTTCTAACACTCTGTTGACTCTTTCCGTCTGACCATCGGTTTGAGGGTGATAGGCCGTGCTTAAGCATAACCGTGTGCCTACGGCCTCTTGTAAACACTTCCAAAACTCGCTCGTGAAGATAGGGTCTCAATCACTCACTATGCTGGAGGGTATCCCATGGAGTCAAACTATCTCTTTGAGATATATGGATGCTAGAGATGAGGCAGTCCTTCTACTCTTGACGGGTATAAAGTGGGCGCTTTTTGTGAGCCTGTCCACTATTACCCAAATGCTGGTATTGCCCCTTCTTGACCTAGGCAACCCATCTATAAAGTCCATCGAGATGCTATCCCATTTCCTCTGTGGGGCTTCTAGAGGATGGAGCAGACCACCAGGATTCTTCTGCTCCGCCTTGATTTGTTGGCATATTAAACACTTAGAAACAAATTCAGCTACGTCTTTCTTCATGCCATTCCAAAAGAAAACTCTTTTGATGTCTTTATACATTTTGTCTCCACCTGGGTGTATGGTCAGCTTGAAATGGTGTGCCTCTTCTAGAACCGCCTTTACCAAATCCCTTGCTTGGGGGACGCATAGTCTTCCATCTCGTATCAACCAGCCCTTCGCATCAATGGAGTATCTATTGAGGTGGCTGGAATTCTCACCCCTAATTAACTTGTCCATCACATCGGCTAACTGAGGGTCTTCTCTTTGCGTGGCTCCGATTGAGTCTAATAGAGTTGGTCGCAATTCTAATGTTGCTAGCAAGCTAGGTACAAAGTCAGAGGAGGTTTTTAAGTTAAAGGTTGCTATGAACTCCAAGCTTTGCCTTTCCACAAAGAGAGGGCTGAAGGCCAGCTTCTTTCTACTTAAGGCATCTGCTACTGCATTGCCCTTGCCATGAGTGTAGGAAATCTCAAAATCGAACGAGGCAAGAAACTCCATCCATCTTTGTGGCCTCAAATTGAGATCTTTCTGCGAGAAAATGTATTTCAACGATTTGTGGTCAGTATACAGTTCAAATTTCTCACCTAGGAGATAATGGCGCAAAGACTTAAGCGCAAAAACGATGGCTGCCAACTCTAGGTTGTGGGTTGGGTAGTTTTTGTCGTGTACTTTCAACTGCCTTCCACCATAAGCTACTACCTTCCCTTCTTGCATCAGAACAACGCCTAGTCCCATTCCGCAAGCATTTGTGTAAACCGTAAACATCTTGCTTCCATCAGGCAATGTCAAAACTGGGGCTGTTGTTAGAGCCCTTTTCAAGTGTTGGAAAGCAATATTGCAATCCAAGTCCCAATTGAAAGCTAGGTTCTTCTTTGTCAACCTTGTCAGTGGAGCTGAGATTTTTTGCAAAATCCTTGATAAATTTTCGATAAAAGCCTGCTAGCCCAAGAAAGCTTCGGACTTCGGTTGCATTCCGAGGAACCTTCCAATCTTGCACAGCAACCACTTTCGCGGGGTCCACAGCTATCCCCTCTTTTGACACCACGCGTCCAAAGAACCTAGCTTCTTCTCTCCAGAAATGGCATTTGGAGAATTTCGCCTTCAACTGATGTGCACGAAGAGTATCCTTGACTTCTTCTAGATGCTGAGCATGCTCTTCCTCATTCTTTGAGAAGATCAAAATATCGTCTACGAAGACCACCACAAACTTATTGAGGAATTCTTGGAACACCCTGCTCATTAAATCAACGAAGTAAGCGGGTGAATTTGTCTAGCCGAAGGGCATGACAAGCCACTCGAAGAAACCGTCTGGAGTTCTGAACGCGGTCTTATCAATGCTATCTTCAGCCACCCTTAGCTGGTGAAACCTGGTAGCTAAATCTAATTGGGAGAAAACCGATGCACCTACAAGTTGATCGAACAAATCATCTTCTCTCGGGAGTGGGTGCCTATTCCTTTTGGTCAGCTTGTTTAGCTCCCTATAATCAACGCACAGCCGAAGCGAACCGTCCTCTTTAGTGCCGAACACCACTGGAGCACCCCATTTAGAAATACTCCTCCTTATAAACCCCTTCTCAAGCAATTCTTTAACTTGCTTGCTGAGTTCTTTCCTCTCCCTCGAAGCCATGTGTCTAACGGGTAAAGCAACGGGTTTTGCGTTGTCCACAAGGTATATGCGGAAGTCTATCTCCCACTTCGGAGGTAAGCCCTTTACCTCTTCAAACACATCCGAGTATTCACGGACTACCCTTACAGACTGCAAGTTCTCAACGGACGCATCAAGAGATTCTAGATAACTAAGCATAACGGAGTTCATGGGATTACAAGAAATTTCGAGAGTGTTACTGAGGCGAGTCATGAGTCTAACCACTCTCTTTTCACAATCGAGGACGGCACCATTACTAGATAGCCAGTCCATGCCTAGAATCAACCCATAGCCCGTGAAGCCCAAAACAAAGGCATTACATTTAAACCCAACACTTAGTATAGATAATTTCAAATCCAAACAAACCATTGACAAATAAGCTGATCCCCCAATTGGATTTGAAACAACCAAGGGATCCTCTACTATACTGGTGTCTAGGTGCAGAGATTCACTAAAGCAGTAGATATAAAAGAGTGCGATGCGCCAGAGCCAAATAGTGTACGAACAGGATGATCAAAAAGATAGACTAAACTTTTGACAGAAATATTTCTACCTCGTTCCTGCGGAGGTGCCGTGAGAGTGTGAACTTGTCCTCCAGAAGAAGGTCCAGCTCCCTGCCCTTGCTTCCTTGGGCAAGCCCTAGCCATGTGTCATGTCTCCCCACAGTGAAAACAGCCACCCATCTTCCTTTTCTTCTTCTTGCAGTCTTTGATCAGATGTCCAGGAATGCCATAGAAATTATACTTTCTCTTTTCACGGGGTTTGTTGTTCTTCCCGCCTTTCTTTGAATCATCCTTCTTGTTCTGCGAACCCTCCCCCTCCTTATCTTGAGGCACTTCTGCTTTTGCCTTATTCTTTCCTTTGTCTTCCTCATGTAAGAGTGCCATGTCCACTAACCTCTCGTAAGTAGCCCCCATAGGTATATGGGTCATAGCCAAGCTGTGAAGTGGCTCATTCAATCCTTTGACAAAACGGAGAGCCTTCTTATGAGGAGTATTCACTAAGTCCAGTCCGAATCGGGCCAGGTGATTGAATTGATTGACGTACTCCTTGACCGTCATACTTCCTTTCTTAAGAGATAAGAACTTTTCCAGCTGTAGACTTCGCTCAGCTCGTGAGAGGAATTTCATCTCAAACCTTATTCTGAAATCCATCCATGTGTCAACTGGTCTATCAGTGTTAGTGACTTCCCACCAATAGGAAGCTTCGTCTTTGAGAAACCACACAGTCAGCTGTATCTTCTGCCTATCGTCCACCTCGAAGATAACGAACAGATCCTCAGTTTCTTTGAGCCAGTTCCTAGCTTCTACAAATGATTTAGTTCCCTTGAAATCCTTTCCACCCATGGCCCTAAAGTCCTTACAAATCTTTGAGAAAGCATTTGCACGAGGAGTAGGAGGAGGAGGAGGAACTGCCGTAGCTGGAGGAGGAGGAATATCTGACGGGCCTGCGTCGTTGGCCCTAGCCTCTAAGTACCTCCTGAACCATCCAGGTATCGGTACGCCCTCTGGAAGGTTAAGATTCCCAGACATGCTGAAACGAAAAAGAAAAGATTCAAAACGAAGGATAGAAAGATAGTGCATATGGCTTTGGGGATTATGCCTTTTTAAATTTAAAACAACACACTTTCTTGTAAAATGCTTCTTTATATTTCTTTTTTTTTTTTTGAAAATAATTTTCAAAAACTCTTATCTGATCTGGTAAACCTTTGCTCTGATACCAAGTGAAACACCCCACCTCCATTAAGGTCACTCACAAAGGAGAAATGCCTTAACTTTGGTGGAGGCTTATAGGTACAAGACATAGAAAATTTTACAAGACAGATACGTATAAGCAGCAGAATTCAAATCATTTATTGAATACGTGGTTCAATACAAAAGCATTACATCAAATAGTCTCAAAACAACTTTCCAAAACATTACAAAAAAATTTCTGTCTTGACTATTAAATAAAGAAGCATAAATCATAAATAAAACTGCATAAATCCCCAAGGATAATGTCCAAAAGCCATAGACAAGATTGAGAGAGAGTCCAAATCATACATCTACTTTCTTTAAGCTTGAAAAGGGTCTGACTAAGATGTAGTATTCCCTCCCTGTGGACCTGGGGGGAAACGAAAGAAAAGAGGACGAAAGAAAACGGGTCAGACAATAAGTCTGGTAAGTTCGGTGATTACTAGTATTTAAGCAAGGAAAGGGATCATGACAGTAATAACAGAACATAGGATAATACCCTAATATAAGATAAGAGGAACATGTGATCGCACCCATTACTATAATCTTTGCACCTACTTAACCATTGGATCCACCAGCCCTACGTGTTTATAACAAACGATCCCCTTAATGATCGGCTCCTACTCGTATGCATTCATGTCCTGTGTCATTCGGCCTCGATTGACTGTAGATACCTATGCTGGTCCCACCATGGGGTGTATCAGTCCCTCTGGTGGCAACCCAACACGATTCAAGGTGCACAGTGTATACTACTGATGCCCAGTGCCTGATTTTTCTACTCCGGAGTATTTGCACGCCCATACTCCATCAGAACCTACACTGGCCCACCAGTCGCCGACGTTTTGACCACTTATACTCAGCCCAGTAATCGTGCCCCACTCTGCCTAGTTTCAGGGTACCATGATACATTTATGTGGGTTACTGCTGAAATGGGTCCCCATTACTAGGGTTTTCTAATCAACATGTTTATTTGGCTAAGTGTCCAAGTCTACTTAATCTCACCCATTCGTTTACTTAAAATGTTGAATTGGTTAAGTGTTTTCCTAGTTGACTTAACCCTACCAATCCCGACTTAGCTTTAATTTGTTAAAGCACTAACCACTCACATTAGACATGTCTTGTTGTGGTCACTGGATGTGTCGGTCGGTTCCGAGCAGATTTACACCACAACTCAGTCTAACCCCGGGTTCTTTTTGGGCTTGATGCACTAACCACCCACATTAGACAGGTCTTGTTGCGGTCACTGGATATGCCGGTTGGTTCCGGGCAGATTTACACCACAACTTAGTCTAACCTCGGGTTAGGCATATTCGTCTTTTTCTAAATTCACATATATATATATATATATATATAATTTCTTTATGTGAATTAAATTTAATTTAATCATGCCATAATTATCCTTTGATTATGCTCACCATAAATGGTATATCAAATATACCATTTTATGAACAAATATATGCCAAGAATTTTCATATTTTTCCCATCGCTACCCCCGTGGAACGTACAGATGAATCACAAAAATGTTGGACTAGTAAATTAGCCCAACCCATAAACAAGAAAAGGGGTAATAAACAAGAGACATGAAATAAACATAAAATAGCATAATTTCAACTTGTCATGTGTAACTTGGCATAGAGGTATCATTTGACTTTAACTAAATGGGTAAAGGTGAACTTGTGATTAAATTGGGTCTAATTGTCATGTAAACTTGACAAAGGTCTAGCATAGAGGTTTTACATATAATCACAGTTTTAAACCACAACTTAGCATATTAACTTATGTACATCAAAACATAAGAAAGCTACTATAATCATTTTTAAATCGCAACTTAGCATATTAACTTATGTGTGTTAAACATAAGAGAACTATTATTAACATTGTAACGACCCGCATTCTATGCATCGCGGGATCGTAGAATATTTCTTTCTTTCACATACGGAGTCGTATGGTCATGTAACTTTGGGAGATGACTATTGGGGTCATTTCCCATGTTCATGATTTTTGCCAATTTTTAAATGACCATTTTGCCCTAGCTGATATTGTTTTGGCTATAACTTTTGATTGGAAAGGAGTTTTGATCTGAAACCACTTCCATTGGCTCCGGATGATGGTTTACAATTCCGAAGAATGGTCACATTAGCCAAACGGACTCACCATTTGGGAGTTATGGTTGAAACAAGTTTCAGATAGTGAATAACAGCTTAATTGGGCTTAACCGGGTGATCAACAGCTAGGCCCAATGGGGGATTTCGGGATTAGAGGTATTTAAGGGCTGCTAGGATTAGGATTTCGGTTTTTCACTCATTTCCAACCGCCACAAACCCTCTCTTCAACGTAACAATGGCCTCCAACATCTAAAAACACCTCTAATCACTTCTTAATCAAGTTTTGGCTTAAACTACATCAAATCAAAGAGGATTAGCACCAAAGCAAGGTTAGAGCTGCTGTTAGACATCAGTATTCACGCCAAACAGAGATTCATTTCAGATTTGGTATTTTATTTGTGGCCAAGGTGAGCGATTTGCATAGTTTTGCACTAATTACGGTTAATTAAGGGTAATTAGTGAATATTAACGAAATTAGACATGTTAAAAATCTGGAAAAATATTTATAAATTCAAAAATAATGTTTTAGACCTCTGTTAGAAATTTGGTTTGATTTGTTTAAGTTTTACTAATCATATCATTAGTTTTGCTTAAACATGCTTTGGGGAAAATATGGGTTTTTGGCTATGTTTGATCCATTTTACATGCTATGGTTGTTGTTTTGGTAATTATGATTGATTGTACATGTTGCTATGACTGTATGGTATGATTTGTGATTGTCTAGAAGTATTAGATTGGTCGAAAACGCCATCAAATGGCGTAAATAACTTGCTGGACAAAGTGCAGGAAACTGTGTAGGACCGGATCGGATGGGGGAAGCTCGACCCGAACCGAAGCGCCTCGACGAGCTGGTGATCCAGGAACCTACCTCTGATCTGAACCGATGCCACTCACGAACTGCTTCAAGAGCTAAGGAACCAATGGCCAAGGAGGATCACGAACCGATGCTTGGGCCACGACCTGAAGTCCTCCGTTCTGAACCGCCTTCCACGAGAGCTGCTTGCACCATCCGATTCAGAAGCTCCGACCCGATCCGATGGGTGAACACGATCCGGAGCTCTCCACGATCCGAACCACTTAGAGAGGTGGACCCCGACCCGAACAGCTGGAGGAGTACGACCCGACCCGTTTGGGGTATTCCGATCCGAACCGAGGAGCTGATGACTACGACCTGAAGCAAAGCGAAGTGAAGAAATGAAGACCGATCTGGAGAAGAAGGTGACGACCAAAACCCGAGATGCAAAGCTAGTCCAAACGGGAAGTTTGTACTTAAGATTCATTTGGGAACCAACGAGTCGACTTCATGGGTTGGGCTTTGCTGCGGGACGTGTGCAAAGGGGTTATCGATATCCATAACTTTGGTTCACCACTGAAGAAAAGGGGGCATGTAGACAAACCAGAGCTAGGCTGGTTGGCCCATTTGGGTTATTGGCTATGAACCAGTGCTGTGGGGACAGTGTAATACTTGTACGGAGTTGCCGACATAGCCCCAAAAGAGCAAAGTGGGTCGTAGCAATAGTTGTACGGAGTTGCCGTCATGACCCCAAAGATTTGGTGGCCAGGGAAATGGATATCGTATGCTTTACGCACTGAGTGAGAGATGTGAGGATGGTTGTTATGCTTGACTTGTTTGCCTTCACTATGACATACACACTCCACCCCCATATCTTTACACCATATGTTAATGGCGCCTTAGAGTATTGTACGGTATGTAGTGCTAACTCTTTGGTTGCAGGTCCAGGTTCAGGTATGGTTTATTATACCTGTTGTTGTTCTGTTTAGCTGCTTATCGCTCAGACTTTTTGTCTGACCCAGAGTTTTATGCCTCTTCTTATTACTCTGGGTGCTCTCACGAGCAGACTAAAGACAGGTTAGGTGGTATGCACGAGTAGCTGTACCGGAGACGAGCAGGAGGCTTCCACGTATGATACATTTATATAGATATTCTCCCTGTGTTGCTGCGGTCACTACTTTAGGCATTAGTAGTGCATCTTCTACTTTAGCTTTCTTTTGCTTTAGAGACAGTTTAAAGTTGTAATAATGATGTTGGATCATAAGCTGTATTTGGATTTTCGCTGCTATGTTGGTTTAGTTTTCAGCTTATGCACTGTCTTGCCTGTTTTATGTCAAGATTATGTTATTATCATATTTTGTTCCATGCGCTGTGAGACATTCTACAGATTTTCGATTAGTCCATTCTCTTCTTTCCTTTCTTTGGCGATCGTTCCGTGCTAGTCGGGCATGTGTACAACGCACTTTCGGAGGAAATGCGTCTGGGGCGGACCGTCACACTTGGTATCAGAACTCTAGGTTGCGTAGTTAACCTTGGGAAAGACACCGGGGAGAGATAATACGTATATGAGAGCGCGTATTTGTGATTATTTTGGTTTTCAAAAGCTATATATATGCTATTTTATAGCTAAGGATGAAGTCGCACTGCACTGACACCACAAAGAAGATGGTTAATCGTTTTCTCTGTACATATTAAACGATGAGCCGATATACGAGTGGTACTGGTAGAGGAGCCAATAATGGGAATGCTGTTGAGACGAGGACGATGTTTACTGACCTCATGAGAGAGATGCTTAGGGATGTTCAGAGGGCAGCTCCAAATGCTGTTAACGGTGGTGGTGCAGCGGTGTAGGCGCCTAGGGCCGATTTCGCCAAGCTTAGCAAGGAGTATACTAGTCTTGGTGGGAAGCCGTTCCACGGAATGGAGTCGGCTACAGAAGTTCAAGATTGGCTTGATAGTTGTGAGCGCATCTTTGAAGATTTGGGAATCAAGGATGAAATGAAGAGAATGCTAGCATCCCGTCAACTGCAAGGACGAGCTATGAATTAGTGGAACGCTATTAAGGCAGCTACTCCAGGGAATCAAGTTACTTGGAATCAGTTTATGACTCGTTTCAGCGAAAAGTTCGTTCCAGCTGCTCATAGATAAGAATTGTTCAGGAAGTTCTTGGAGCTTAAGCAGAATGGTAGGGCAGTCTCGGAGTATATCGCTGAATTCGATACTTTATCGAAATGTGGATTGTCCCTTATCGATACAGTCAAGAAGAAGAACGAGAAGTTCATAACTGGCTTGGATGAGTACTTGGGGGTAAGACTTATAAACCATATTGACGAGACGTTCAAGTCTATTGTAGGAAAGGCATTAAGGTCAGAGAGCCTTTTCCCTAAGTCGAAGACTGGGGTTGCTATTGCATCTACAGAGGAGCCAAAGCCGCAAGCAGGCGGCGGAGGCAGGAATAATTCTCAGAATAAGTGGAAGCAGAACCAGGCTAAGGATGGCCCGAAAAAGAGTAAGAAAGATGTTGAGTGCTTCAGCTGTGGTAAGAAGGGTCACTATGCCAAAGAGTGTCGGGCCAAGCCAGCGGATAGGAAGTGCTTTAACTGCGGCCAAGCGGGACACCACAAGGATAAGTGTCCGCAACCCCCTAAAGAGAAGCAGATCATGAAAGCATATGCTATTAGTGTTGTTCCTTCTTCGTCGAATGCCCCAACCGCGGCGGAGAAGGGAAATAATGTTGTTATTCAAGGTATACTTTCTATTTATGATGTTCCTGTTAGAGTTTTGTTTGATATCGGAGCTTCCAGTTCCTTCATATCTAGTGACCTGGTAGATAGTTTGGGATTGGAACCCGAGATTGTCGATAGACCTTTAGTAGTGACGAACCCGATGGGTGGTTTGACTAACCTTAGCATGATTTGTCGTAATGTGGTCTTATTGAGTCATGGGTGCATGTTTGTTTGTGACTGCTTTGTTTTGGGCTTTACTGGGTTTGGCATTATTTTGGGAGTCGATTGGCTCCAAAGATACGGGGTGATGGTAGACTGTGAGGGCTTTTTGGTGACAGATAGAGCGGATGATGGGCGAAGGGTAGTGTTTGATGGTCTACCCAGTGATGGGGTAATGGCTAGTTTTCTAAATTCCCTCGACATCCCGCATAGTGAGTTGTCAGGTTTGCCCGTGATTGGCCAGTATCCGGACGTCTTCGAGGAAGTGACCGGGCTTCCACCACACCGAGAGATTGAGTTCCATATTGATTTAGTGAAAGATGCCAGACCTATAGTAATGCCACTTCGTCGTATGGCACCAAGGGAGCAGTGAGAGCTCGGGGTGCAAGTCAGCGATCTTTTGAAGAAGGACTTATCAGAAGGAGTGTTTCTGAGTGGGGAGCACCAGTTGTGTTTGCTACCAAGGCGGATGGTTCCCTTCGATTGTGTGTAGACTATCGCGAGTTGAATAAAGTGACGAGGAAGAATAAGTATACTCTACCGCAGATAGATGGTTTGTTTGATCAGTTGAGTGGCGCGAGACTATTCTCCCAGTTGGATCTCGCGACAGGTTTTCATCAGCTTAGGGTGGAAGCTGAGAGTATAGCTAAAACGACATTTCGGACGCCGTCTGGATTTTATGAATGGTTGGTCATGCCATTTGGGTTGACCAATGCACCAATATATTTTGTGGATCTTATGAATAGGATATTCAGAGATCAGTTGAATAAGTTTGTTCTTGTGTTCGTGGACGATATACTTGTTTATTCGAGGACAGAGAAAGAAAACAAAGAACATTTGAGGATAGTGATGGAGGTGTTGTGAAAACACCAATTGAAAGCAAAGTTTTCTAAGTGTCACTTCTGGTAGAGGGAAGTGAGATTCTTGGGCTATGTTGTTTCAGAAAATGGTATCGCCGTGGACCCTGTGAAGGTGGCTACGTTACAAGATTGGTCTATGCCCAAGAATGCGACAGACATAAGAAGTTTCTTAGGGTTAGCTGGATATTATCGTAAGTTTATCCAAGACTTCTCCAAGATAGCAGCACCATTGACTCAGTTGACCAAGAAGAATCAAGCTTTCGCCTAAGACGAAAAGTGCGAGTTGAATCCAAAAATGTTAGCAAGTTTGATGATCAGACCCGCTTTGATGGAGCGGATTGGTTCCAGTCAGAGGAACGATCCTAACCTATTGGAAATCATCTCAAAGTTAGAGATGGGAATCAACGAAGAGATGAATAAGTATGGGCTTGATCGTGATGGATGGCTTAGGAAGAATGGAAGACTAGTTGTACCCAATGTCAATGGATTGAGAGATGAAGTGCTTAGGAGATGTCATCGCTCAAAACTGACTATACATCCCGGTGGTAACAAGATGTACCGAGACATGAAGCAGACCTACTACTGGGAAGGGATGAAAAGAGAAGTTGGGAAATTTATATCCAAATGCTTGAATTGCTAGCTAGTTAAAGCTGAGAAAAAGAAGCCTAGTGGTTTGTTACAACCATTAGAAATTCCAGAATGGAAATGGGAACAAGTATCAATGGATTTCATTGATGGGTTACCAAGGACTAGATCGGGCCATAATAGCATTTGGGTGATTGTGGACCGATTGACTAAAGGTGCAAGTTTATACCCGTCATGTCAAATAGGACGACAGCTAAGTTAGCGGAACTGTATATAAAGTGGGTAGTGAGATTTCATGGAATACCCAAAGGCATTGTGAGTGACTGAGATCCGTTGTTCACTAGTGGATTTTGGACGAGCTTACAAGAGGCGTTTGGATCAGAATTGCATCTCAGTACCGCGTATCATCCTCAAACCGATGGTCAAACAGAGAGGATGAATCGTATATTAGAAGACCTCTTGAGAGCTTGCATATTGGATTTTGGTGGATCATGGGATGACCATTTGCATCTAGTAGAGTTTGCATATAATAATGGTTATCAATCCAGTATTGGTATGGCTCCATTTGAAGCTTTGTACGGAAGACCGTGTAACTCACCATCATGTTGGTTAGAGACAGGTGAGAAATATGTGCTTTGACCAGAAGTAATAAGAGAAACATCAGACAAGATCAAGGTTATCCAACAGCGAATGAAAGCTGCCCAAGATAGGCAGAAAAGTTATGCTGATAAGAGGAGAAGAGAATTAAAGTTCTCCATTGGCGACTTGGTGTTTGTCAAGATTTCTCCGTTGAAGAGCGTGATACGATTTGGCAGGAGAGGCAAGTTAGCACCAAGATTTGTTGGTCCATTCCCAGTTCTTGAGCAAATTGGGAATTTGGCATACAAAGTTGAGTTACCAGAAAAGATGGCAGGAGTTCACAACGTATTTCATGTTTCCCAGTTAAGGAAGTTCGTACATGACCCAGATGTGACTATTTCACCTGATCAGTTGGATGATATCGAAGTTGAACCCGAGGCGGTTGGGAACTGCAAGCCTATGCGTGTTGTTGGGAATGATACGAAGCAACTTCGAAGGAAAGCGGTGAATCTAGTCAAAGTTCAGTGAGGCGAGGATGAGAATGACTGTACTTAGGAGACAGAGGAGAGCATTAGGAAGACGTATCCAGAACTCTTCGCCTGGTAAGATTTCATTTTCGATTTAGTTTCTCTGCATGCTAGGATATGCTTGTTTTGTTTGTTTTGCATGTTTGATTGTTGTATGTGGCTGGTAGGCATGCAGAATCCTTTTTTGTTTCTTGGTTAAGGAATTTCGGGGACGAAATTTCTTAAGGGAGGGGAGAGTGTAACGACCCGCATTCTACGCATCGCAGGATCGTAGAATATTCATTTCTTTCACATACAAAGTCATATGGTCATGTAACTTTGGGAGACAACTATTGGGGTCATTTCCCATGTTCATGATTTTTGCCGATTTTTAAATGACCATTTTGCCCTAGATGATCTTGTTTTGGCCATAACTTTTGATTGGAAAGGAGTTTGACCTGAACCACTTCCATTGGCTCCGGATGATGGTTTACAATTCCGTAGAGTGGTCACATTAGCCAAACGGACTCACCGTATGGGAGATATTGCTGAAACAAGTTTCAGATAGCGGGTGATTAACAGCTAGGCCCAATGGGGGATTTCAGGATTAGAGGTATTAAAGGGCTGCTAGGGTTAGGATTTCGGTTTTTCACTCATTTTCCAGCAGCCACAAACCCTCTCTTCAACCTAACAATGGCCTCCAACATTTAAAAACACCTCTAATCACTTCTTAATCAAGTTTTGGCTTAAACTACATCAAATCAAAGAGGATCAGCACCAAAGCAAGGTTAGAGCTGCTGTTAGACATCAATATTCACGCCAAACAGAGATTCATTTCAGATTTGTATTTTATTTGTGGCCAAGGTGAGCACTAATTACAGTTAATTAAGGGTAATTAGTGAAGATTAATGAATTAGACATGTTAAAAATCTGGAAAAATATTTATAAATTCGAAAATAATGTTTTAGACCTCTGTTAGAAATTTGGTTTGATTTGGTTAAGTTTTACTAATCATACCATTAGTTTTGCTTAAACATGCTTAGGGGAAAATATGGGTTTTTGGCTATGTTTGATCCATTTTACATGTTATGATTGTTGTTTTGGTGTTTATGATTGATTGTACATGTTGCTATGACTGTATGGTATGATTTGTGATTGTCTAGAAGTATTAGATTGGTCGAAAATGTCGTCGAATGGCGTAAATAGCTTGCTGGACAAAATGCAGGAAACTGTGTAGGACCGGATCCGATGGGGGTAGCTCGACTCGAACCGAAGCGCCTCGACGAGCTGGTGATCCAGGAACCTACCTCCGATCCGAACCGATGCCACTCACGAACTGCTTCAGGAGCTAAGGAACCAATGGCCAGGGAGGATCACGAACCGATGCTTGGGCCATGACCTGAAGTCCTCTGATCCGAACCGCCTTCCACGAGAGCTGCTTGCACCATCCGATTCAGAAGCTTCGACCCGATCCGATGGGTGAACACGATCCGGAGCTCTCCACGATCCGAACCGCTTGGAGAGGTGGACCCCGACCCGAACAGCTGGAGGAGCACGACCCGACCCGTATTGGGTATTCCGATCCGAACCGAGGAGTTGAAGACCGCGACCTGAAGCAAAGTGAAGTGAAGAAATGAAGACCGATCCGGAGAAGAAGTTGACGACCAAAACCCGAGATGCAAAGGTTGTCCAAACGGGAAGTTTGTACTTAAGATCCAGTTGGGAACCAACGAGTCGACTTCATGAGTTGGGCTTTGCTGCGGGACGTGTGCAAAGGGGTTATCGATATCCATAACTTTGGTTCACCGCTGAAGAAAAGGGGGCATGTAGACGAACCAGAGATAGGCTGGTTGGCCCATTTGGGTTATTGACAATGGACCAGTGCAGTGGTGACAGTGTAATACTTGTACGGAGTTGCCGTCGTAGCCCCAAAAGAGCAAAGTGGGTCGTAGCAAAAGTTGTACAGAGTTGCCGTCATGACCCCAAAGATTTGGTGGCCAGGGAAATGGATATCGTATGCTTTACGCACTGAGTGAGAGATGTGAGGATGGTTGCTATGCTTGACTTGTTTGCCATCACTATGACATACACACCCCACCCCCATATCTTTACACCATATGTTAATGGCACCTTAGAGTATTGTACGGTATGTAGTGCTAACTCTTTGGTTGCAGGTCCAGGTTCAGGTATGGTTTAGTATACCTGTTATTATTCTGTTTAGCTGCTTATCGCTCATACCAGACTTGTTGTCTGACCCAGAGTTTTATGTCTCTTCTTATTACTCTGGGTGCTCTCACGAGCAGACTAGAGACAGGTTAGGTGGTATGCACGAGTAGTTGTACCGGAGACGAGCAGGAGGCTTCCACCTATGATACATTTATATAGATATTCTCCCTGTGTTGTTGCGGTCACTACTTTGGGCATTAGTAGTGCATCTTCTACTTTAGCTTCTTTTTCTTTAGAGATAGTTTAAAGTTGTAATAATGATGTTGGATCATAAGCTGTATTTGGATTTCCGCTGCTATGTTGGTTTAGTTTTCAGCTTATGCACTGTCTCGCCTGTTTTATGTCAAGATTATGTAATTATTATATTTTGTTCCATGCGCTGTGAGACTTTCTATAGGTTTTCGATTAGTCCACTCTCTTCTTTCCTTTCTTTGGCGACCGTTCCGTGCTAGTCGGGCATGTGTACAACGCACTTTCCGAGGAAATGCCGACTGGTCCGGGGCGGGCCGTCACAAACATATCCGAATCACAACTTAACATGATGACTTATGTGTTAAAACATAAAAGGGGTACAATTCCAAATTTTATAACATAATTAGATTCAACCTATCATGAATATACATGAGTGTTGATCTAACATATAAGCATGTGTTTTAGATCATAAACTTGCAAATAACCACCAATTTATAACATGACATGTTTCACCGTTTAATTGGCAAAATAAATCCATTACCCAATCATAATAGATTCCAATAACATACAATATATTCATCACCACAAGCATATAGACATGATTAATATACAACATGTTCATCACCACAAGCATATAGACATGATTAGTTACAATGATACTTTAAGATAAACGAGAATCAAATCTTATACATAAGCATCATTTTATCTTCAAATTAAAACATGTCATGATTCAATTGAAAGAACGTTTAAATCTGCGTAATAACCAACTTACAAACTAAAAAGGAATTCTTGCGTTCTGAATTCTGAAATTGGTTAGCTCGCCTTAGATGTAGATCGTTGAATTTGGTAATCTTTTAATTTGATTTAGGTTCTTATCTTGTCTTTGAATTGGTGACGGCTACTCCAAGTTTTCCATTAACAGCATGATAGTTCTAGGATTATTTTTGTGTGATTTTTAGGTTTGAGCATAAGGTTGTTTATACAGAGTTTCAACTCAATTTGAGTCGACGGATGATCCTAGGGTTAACCACAGCCATCCAGTGAAGATAGGGTGACACCTCAGCCCTAGTGACTCAGCTCTGAGTCACAAAATCGTCACCTTTCAGATCTGCCCGGGGGGGGAGGTAGGTCGACCCCCAGGTTGACCTGAAGGGGGGAGGTCGACACTAGGGTCGACCCCCTAGTTGACCTGGGTCCTGGGCAGGAATTCTCCCGCCCAGCCCGCTTCTGTCTTCTGATTTGAATTTGAATTTATTTGAATTTTCTGGAATCTTCCAATAGCCATAACTTCTTCATACGAAGTCCAATTTACGCAAACTCAGACTCTATCTCAACCAGAATTCCGAGACGAACACAATGGCGTAACCCGTTTCCCTTAATTCTCACATTTTAAATTAAGTATTGTTTAATTCGTTACTATATCGTTTACAGAAAATACGGGGCGTTACATACACCCTATGGTACACCACTCGCACGGTCTCCACCGTAATACCACAGAAATATACGCAGTCCCTCGTCCTTCGCCGGAGTGACATACAAATCTCTATATAACAATGTTATGTTCCGCATATATCTGTCAATTCTATGCTATGTAAGCGTGCGGACAACCACCTTTGATCGGATCGGATTCCATATCAGAGTAATGCCCTCAAGTCTACGATACACCACACAGAGCAGACATGCATGTATCTAGACTGTCCCACGTATGTACCGTTAATTGTAGCTCGTTGCCTTAATCGCACGTCCTCTAATGTGCACTGAGTTCCATGGTAGGGCGATGCAAGAAACACAGAAATCAGTTGGGAGCTTTTCCATATCTGTACAGGCCCGCCTTTAAGAGCCTCAAAATACAAATATTCCTAGGGTCCGTTTTCACGGTGGCTATGGTCCTACCTCGGCCCCTCCCTCAACTAGTAAAGACTACAAGAGCTAAACGATTTTCCCTTAACAAACAATTTAAACATCCAGTTGGCATCTTCCCTCAACCACTGTACCTTGATAGTGAAAGGTGAATGGTTTATTGGTTTTAGCTATAGTCTTTTCGCATTCCACTAGCTATCAATGACGGGTATCCGACAATCTACCATCCTTATTAGTCATGACCCTATGCCTCCCCGTTGAGGCGACTACTGAGTTACCCTACTGTCACCTTGTCACAACATTGTGACTGCAAAGCTACTTTTGCAGTCAAGGCCCACCCACCTAGTAGTTACGTGCAAACCCAACCTCTGCGAGTACAACCTCAACATCTGCCACCCGCAGAGGACTACCAGGAGCACCTTACGTATCTCAGGAAGTCGTGTGCTTCCCCTTCCAGTCCTTCAGAGTCGACAGAACAATCAGACGAATATGCGCTCCCCTCGTGTCTTATAACACCACAATGATCTACCCCATTGGGTTATTCATCCTCAAGCCTACGGACTGGTCCAAGCGCCTCACTTTAATATGTTATTAGACCATATGTCTAAACATTCTTTTATGCGTTTGCTTTACCTTATAAGGTTTCCATTTAACTTGGTTATCTTAACTTTTTATTCAGGTAAACAAGTTCTTCCTTTCCCCTTATATCTCTGAGGAATGGGCCCCTCTTTCTTATTAATTTCAGTTATACAACTTAACCCATTTATATATATTAATAAGCCCACAACATGTTATTCTCTAGATTGTGATCCAAGCTCTGTAAACCACAATCCCTTTTGTATTCTTGTTTTATTCAAGATTACAATAACATGTTCCACTTAATGTGTAATTAAATGTATCTTAATTCACATGTTTTCTATTTAACGTGCCACTTAACATTTATGATTAAATATAACTTATTTCATATAAGTTTTCCTCGTTTTTTCTCAATTAATCGTAATTCCGTTTTACACCGTCACTATAACTTATCGTTGCTCACTTATTAACTTAGTTCTCATAACTAAGGTCCACCGATAAGTTTCTCTTCCCATAAATATAACTGATGTTGTCCTCATCCGTAGATTTCAGATTCTTGTTCGTGTAAATAACTTAATTTACAATTAAGTACAACTTATCCTCATACATAAGTTATTATATTCCCTTTATCATTTATTATAGCCTAAGTTATAGTTTCCACTTGTCCCTAGGACAAGCCTAAACATATTATTCTTATCAGCAGATTTCATACTTCCAAGTTTACAGATTACCTAATTTATAATTAAGTACAACTTTTTACATTTCATAAACCTTCCCCCCTTTTCTCAACTTATTACAAACAACTGGTTTCAGGTTTTCCCCACTTACTGATTACTTAATTTTACAATTAAGTGTCACTTATCTCATTTCACCAGTTATCTCATTTCCTTACTAGTTTATTATAACCTAAGTTATAATCTTCACTTGTCTCTAGGACAAGTCTACCTATTAATAACATTCTTGTTAATGTAATTTATTTCTAATAGGTTATTATCATTCCCCGTTCATTCCATTCCTTTTTACTATTGAAATTATCTTTTATTCAATTCCATTTATTTCCATTAATTTTAATTAATGTCATTTATCAATCCTGTCATATACATATATTTATATATATGTTTATGCACTAGACCTCTCACACTAAGCCTACACTTGTGGATGCTGGATTTGTCGGGCGGTTCCGTGCTGACTTCTTCTACAAGTTGACTTAACCTCGTGTTTTAGCATCGTTACATGTTTTATTTATACGCTTAGACCCCTCACATTAGATTTACCGCTTGTGGATGCTGGATATGCCAAGCAGTTCTGGGCAGACTTCTACCACAAGTTTAATCAATTCTCGTGTCTAAGTGTGGTTACAGTTTCTTATTTACTGTAAATCTTCTATATAATCTAGGCATGTCTATTTCTTTCAAATTTCCACTGTAATTTATAATTTACAGGTCATCATATTATGCCTAGTTAATGTCATATGTTCTTTCTCACATATAATCAATTCCTTTCTAACATACAATCAATTAATCAGTTAATTGTTCAAATCACATAAACTAATATGTATTGTTCTCAATTTCTACCGTTAATGGCCTGGGTACACAATTGTCACAAATTGACATGGAATTGAAACAACGATAATTGCTATGCAAAACTTGATAAGCTTATATCCCAACAGATTAATATCTTAGAATATTAATTACTCCTACGAGTTATACTTATCACTTTAGTCATTATTAACATATGTTAAACATCTCAACATATCATATTTCAATTATACATAATCTGGAATGCTAAACAATAACATATTATTATTATCTAAAATGCTATAGCTTAAATCCACTCACCTCAATTTGCTTTCCAAATTCTGGATCTGGTCGAGATATAGCATTACATGGTTTTTCCCTAATTGGATTCAGAACCTAATAACCATGGATCTACAATTTTTTACTAAAAGAAAAAAGGAGTGAAAGAAAAGAGAATTGAAATAGACCAGATCTAGAAAATTACCTCACTTCGATAAGAGATCTGAACACATATTTACAAACACATGCTCCTTTCCTTCAGATCTGGGTTCAAAATTTTTCCTAAACTAATAATCTTAATTTTCTGAATAGATTTGAGGAGAGGGAAAGGAATGGTAGAGCTTCAGCGTAGCCTCAGAAATATGAGGTTTAGGGTCAGCTCTACAGACTTATTTATAGGTGTATTAGAGAAACCTGGTCCCTCGGATTTAAATTAAAAACTACCAAACCGACCACGTCAGAAGAATGCTCCAGATTTGTGGTGGGGTAGACCCATGGGTCGACCCCCCGTTGATGGGTCGACCCCCAATGGTCTATTTTCCCTCACCATAAGAAAAAGGCCTTTTTATAGCATTTAAAAACGCTATAAAAGGATACGCTGGCGTTTTTATAAACGCTGTATATCAAAATGTTGTAATATGTCATGGGTCCATAATAGCAACCTAATAATCGCTATAAATGATGTTATTTATAGCGTTTCAGAATTTCTATTAAATGGACGACTTGTAACATAAAAATTCCTATCTATAGCATTTGTTGCTTGCTATAAAACTTCTACACAAAGTTTTGGTTTATGCTTCTAGTATTTATGATGTCGTTTAATTGCTACTTATAGCAATTATAAACGCTATAGATAAGCACTGCTTGATTACTATAGCAACTACAAACGCTGTAGAAATTCCATAGCGTGCACTATAAAAAAATGCTTTTAGATGCATGTATTAGCAGCGTTTGTAGCCTAAGTGCATCAACATATTTAGGTCCTTTGACTTTTACTAATTTATTTCGTTAAAACGCAAACAGTAATCCTCTGCCTTGTACTTGGCGGGATATTAATTTTTCTTTTCCCTCCGTTTATTGTATTCCTTTTTTCTTTTGCTTTCTCCCTGGTTTGCGGTTACCCAAAACCCCAAATAAAACACTGAATCAAGCACCATCCTCTGTGTAATTTCTTCTCCCCACCCTCCTCTCCTTCCGCTCCGCTATCCTCTCCCTCAGCTCCAAATCCAATGTTGAACCCTAATCCATTTATAACGAAGAAAGTCATTGTTTTTCCAATTGACATACAGGATGCTATACGGAGGGTGCATATCTGATTGATTCGATTTTGGATGTTGTTTAGGAGGACATTGGAAATTGTGTTGCTCACAAGGTACGATTTCAGTTTTATAGGTTTTGTTTACTTTTTTTCTTTTGTAGAAAATTAGAATGTTGGAGCTTGACATGGAGGCACTTAAGCTACAAATCATAAGTGGTACCTGTTGACATTAGAAATGTAATTTTTTGGTAATTGGGTCAATGTTATCAGCTCTTTATAATCCAATGTCAAAAAAAAAACAAATTTCTTTCATTTGTTAAACATCAGAAATGTATTTTTTGGTAGTTTGGTTAGATTCTTCTGCTTTGGTTGAAATTCATTATCACTATTTGCAAGTTTACATTGCATATTTTAAGCAACATCAAAATTATATGGAAATGTTAACCTATATTCATTACGAGTATCTTAGCTATATACTTAATTGTTTAGCTGCATTTTTTAGCTTTTCATTTACGATACCCTTCATTGAGATGTAGTTTATATCAGAATTTGGTTCCCTTTATAAATTGGGATTGGGTGTCCCATGTGCGCAAAAGAACTCAACCATACAATATTGCTTTATTTTCTTGCAACAATTTTGTTTAGTGAAAAATTTTGAGATTATAATTTTGTGGGCAGGCCATCCAGTTTGGGAATATATGAAACCTACTATGTATTACAAACCCCAGCTTGCTAGAACAAAATGTTAGGTTTTGTTTAAAATAATCTATATATAATATAGAAATGGTAATTGACTTGTACTTGAGGATGAGCCCAGCTGTCTCTCAATATCATCTTTTGTTTGGATAATAGAATAATGTTTTATATATGAAAGCTTTTGGGCTAAAACCACTTGAATGCGTGCAACTATGCTATCCATTAGCAACGGGCATAAATTACAACGATAGGTGAAATCCTGCTGCACCGAACCAATAAAATAACATGAAGAATTGTTTCATATTATCCAACTGAAACAGATAATAAAATCCACATCGATCCGATTAAATATGGTTCCATTTTAGTTTGAAAGTTTGAACCGATTGGGTTAAACTAGTTCAGAACACTTGTTAATATTTAAAAGCTTTAATAAAAAGGTTGAAATTCACATCGTCATAATTTCTTCGTATGTTGAGAGTACAAGTAATGTATATTTAACCATTATTTAGTGTAACAAGGCTATTCTCCATTGTAATGCATTTAGATTGTGTAACATGACTTGTCTTTATTGATAAACAGTAACACATCTTATTACGAATGCTTGGTTTCACATATTGTCAAACTTGGCTGTTGTTTTCTAAGTTGTAGCAATTTCTTACTGATAGACTTCTAATGCAAAGATAAAGTTTCACCAATTTATTTTGAAATCTATATAATTTTTGATCATTTTACTGAGCAATAGTACTTTACATTTTCAGTTTTGTATTATGAAGCACTTGCATTCTTATTTTTATTACTTATCTGTGAACTTAATCATTGCATGTGTTAACGTATTTAGTAGGATGTAACACTACATATACTTGCAAATAACTTTGTACAATAGAATTTTGAAAAGTCGTATCTCTGACATACTTTTAGAACATGAAATGGTGTTAATTTATTATAATTGAGGATGTTCATTTTCCTTCTTTCAGTGGGATACTGCAAGGAAAGAATGATTCAGGGCCATAACAAGCAGTTATTACCGAGGAGCACATAGAATCATTGTGAGAGCCATCCATTTTTATAATTTTGTTATAGGTGGAAGTCATACTGAATCTTCCCTGTCGGTTGCGCAATGAAACCAAATCCCAACTTATGATATCTCCAGATTGTGTATGATGCTATTGAAATGAAGAGCTTTAACAATGTCAAGCAATGGCTAAGTGAAATCAATAGGTATGCAAATAACAGTGTTTGAAAAATTCTTGCTGGTAATAAATGCGATTTTTTATATTAAAAAATCAACTTTTGACCCATGAACATAATAACAGCTAAGCAATTCATAGTACAACAAATGCCACAACATTATACTTCAAAATGAAAAAAAAAACTACTTCATTTATTGTCATTAACATATGACAAACAGAGAATTGAAACAACATTTCATACATAAATCAGTAATCATCGTCGCCTTCCTCAAAATCAGACTCTTCGAACTCCTCAGTCAGTTTCGAATACTCCTCTTTAGAATCAGTCACTATATACGTAACCTTAGCAGGTGCCTTACTCTCCCTCTTTTGCTTGCTCACTGCAACCCCAACTGTGTTCATTTCATTTTCCAAATTGCTACTCACCGATGATGAGCCACCACTTCCTCCGCTCCTAAGCATCGTACCACTCTTCTTGTTGAATGGTGATTCTCTCATCTTCGTCACTTTTTTCTCAGGCCACTCCACTTCTGGTTTCATGCTTCTTTTATCACCTTCTTGGTTGCGGGTGCTTTTTTCACTTGCAACCTTCTCTTTCTACCATTTGCAGCTACTGCAGTTGTAGCCTTCACCTTTGTGTTTGCTGCTGCTTTCTTCCCTTTTGGAGTAGCTTCTAGCACCTGAAAATCATTGACATGCCGCTCGATGCATCGCTGTCTACTCTGAAGGAGAAGATTGACGATGGAAGGCAAATTTATGTTGCAACAAATGAACCTGACACTTCATTTTTCGACCCATTGAAGGATAAGTACAGTACACATTTCTTGGATGATTTCAAAGAGTTATGGGATGAGAATGAGTGGTACAATGAGACAATGCAGTTGAATAATAAAGTGCCAGTTGAGTTTGGTGGATACATGAGAGTGGCTGTGGATACTGAAGTGTTCATAAGGGGGAAGAAGAAAATTGAAACTTTATGATTGCAAGGATGGTATTAATACTTGTCGACAAGGTGCAGTTGCTGCTTCTTAATTTCAAACTTTTGGTTTCATCTCGGTAAGCTAATGTTTTGATGTTTAATTCAATTTTGATGTATTGTATGATTAGGTAAGGATTTGAGTTTTGTTAATGTGCTTGTTGTATCATGCGATGTCTGGAGAGTGCGAATAGTTGTGTATTTCAGTTTTTCGCAATTTGCTGCTTCTATTTTATGTTCTGTGATGTTGGTAGTTATCAAGATGATGTATTATCTAAAAAAAAAAAAGATATATCGTACAAGCTAAGCTCCTAGACATGTTTGTGCAACCTTTGATGCTCTGACTTGCCATAATCTTTACTTTCAACCTTTACAATAAAATTTCATCAAAGTCAGCTTGGTCAAAATCAAGGCTTTCTAATTATTTTATTTTATCCCAGGATCTTACCGAAAAAATCCCCGAGCTACTTGATTTTGATAAAGACTTGCCTCATCTGGAAGCAACATCTAAATTATGTATTTTACTCATTTTACATTACATGTTTTCGTCGTATATCAAAGACATGTATTTTGTTGTGTTATATTTTTACAATTACAATCCACTAACCAACTTTATTGTGAAACTCAAAAATGATCTAGTTGAACTTAGTTGCTGAAGAAATGCAAGCAGTCAGTAAGGGTCTTGAGAAGGTTGAACAAGAACTTGCTGCTTCTTCAAATGATGGTATTATTTATGTTGGCTTTCAAAAAGTTAGTGTTGAACTATCCTTCTAATCTGGAGAATAGTTAGGGATTTTTTTTAAATTTTTCCTTTCTCAGGCTACTTTTTCTTCAGAATGCAAGACTTAATGATGTGAAAGTAATATTCCTTCAATAGATTCTAAAAAATTTCCTAGATACTACAGAGGCTGGTGTTAGGTCGTTAACATCGCTATATTTGTAAGTGGTGAGCTTTTATTTTGTATGGCTTAGATGAGTTATATTTGTCTAATTTTATGCATAATTTCCCCCTTTTCTTCAGGGAAGGAATGTTGATTCCCTAGCTCAATACTTTGGGAAAGATTCGGGTCGATGTCCATTTGAACGAGGTTAAGTTCTCTTAATTATGTTAATATTTCTAGCCTTTCATGTTAACTCAAAATTAATGTTAGTCGAGAAGGACTGAGGTGTGCAATATATCCAAAATTAATTTTATGCTCTTATTGGAATGCGATTGAAATCAGGGCAACAAAGGCTCTCGAATGTACAGCTGGTTGCTCACCCACATGAATTTGCTTTTAAAGTTCTAGGAACGGTTCTTTTTCTTTGAAATGATAGTGGTTTAACGAGAGCTCAAAATTTCTTATGATTTATTCTCAAATGTTTTTTATTTTTCGAACTATAGAGCAGTTCAGTGAAATTAAGTTGTTTTCTTTGTTTTACTTTTAAGTAGTTCCATAGTTTGCATTTTTGTTATCAACATGCTTGGAACTTTTAAATTTTAATGATAATCCATTTGAATGAGGGTCTTTAGTATTTTAGAGACAAATATTTGTGGTCTTTATTATTTAAATACCTAGTTTTAAAGATAGTAAAATTTGTCTTAAGTTAGCCTCAAATATAAATTAGAGATAAAATTATTCGTTTAGTGACAAAATACAAGAGTTTTAAATAATATTTTCTTTGTAGTAAGATCTGCTCATTATTTGTCATTTTGAAATTATGATTTCAGTGTATATATTTGGTTGAGAACTTGGGATATGTGATTCTTTCGCTTTCACTAGAAATTTATTACTATATTTCAATTGTGCGACATATATATTGGAAGTGAATTCCGATAGAGTTGTAGTAGATTCGTAATTTTCACTTGCCTTCAGTCCAACCTTCTTTAACGTTTCATTGCCCAACGAAGTTTATTAACTTACATATGATGGCTCAAAAAGATTTTGGGATTAAATGTTTTCGCATATTAATTATTGATTCCATAATTTCAGAATTGTTGTTGAATTGCAAAACGATGAATTTTATATTGCTGAAACGTTGAATGATATATGACTGATACAAAAGCACGTGTGCTTGGAAGATAATTTATCAGGTTACCAAGCTGTCGGGTGACAAATGCGCATAGGTTAGAACATATTGAGCTTCTGTTTGTTGTTGAATATATAACGAGTAGTACTCTGCGATCTCTGTGTTTTCACACTTGGTATCGTGTATGTTAAAAAAAACAATTGCTAGAATTGAAATGAACCGAATGTGAAAAAGGACTGTTCAACTTCAGTGTCTCCACTTAAGTGTGATGGAGGGTTATTTGAGTTGCTGCAATTTTTAAATGTGAACTTTTGAACTTTTCTAGTGTCAACGGTAAATTCTTCTTATTCATTTTAATGCCAACTTTTTTTGTTAATTGCGGACTGTACAGATCACTCTTTAACGGAGCATTCCAGAAAGGTTCGTATTTTACCAAATTATTGGTCAATGCTCATATTGACGTTTGGCTAATTGTAGTCGGGAAGGACTGAGGTGGCAATACAAATAAATGTTGATATCAAATATAGTGCTGACAGTGCTGGAAATAATTTGGTGAAAATTGACGACTAGTTCCAGTGATCACCCCTTCCAAGATCGAGTAACTAGTTTGATATAAGACAACATGCTTACTGAGGGATCGGTACAATGATTATATTTGTTAGGAACAGCAGTATGATTTCAACTTGAATTACTATTTAGTGGAATTGGATCAATCACGCCCCTATTGATGCCAGTATTATATGTCGCAACTGCGGTACTGGATCTAAACCAGTGACGTCCCAATCTTGGATTTAATGAGGTTTGTTTCCCCATAAAAACTTTCATTGTCCTAATATTTTGTAATTGTGGGATGCAGCTTGCTTCCTCTACAAAACAGAACTGAAAAGAAAACACACATGTAAATGTAATAATAGTGCTTTCTTTTGTTTTTATCCTTTTGTGGTTGTTGCTTGTTTCTAACGTTTTCATTTGCAGTAAAAACATTTCAGGAGCTTTTCGAGACTAGTGAATATTTTGGTAGGTGTGATTGCTTTATCCTTTCAAACAATCAAGACATTATATACACAAACAAGATCATAGCCGTTGCGACTTGCAACATGTACATTCTATGCATAGCTATTCTAGCACTGAAAAAGGCTCATGTCAATCCTCAAAAAAGGTACTATAAATCTCTGTTTTACTAAATTGACATTGCTTTGCCATCGTCAGGTCTAGGATACATAGTCGGAGTGATGTTTGAGAGGTTGTGCGAAGAGTTTTGTTTGTTTGATTAAGAATTGCATAATAATGTTGGTGTGCTCTATTCCATACAATCGCATGCCTTTGCTGCATTAAACTATCACAAGCCAGGTCTGAATAGAAAGGGCACACTGTCTTTTGTTTGATTTTCAACTAAGAACGTAATATAAGATTAATAACAAAATTAACGTGATTAATTATATAACTGCCAAATGAAGGACAACCAAAAGGTTCGTCGGATTTTCATTTGTCAAATGAAGCAAAGTCATATATATATATATATATATATATATATAGGGAAAGTCTATTTTGACACAATTTGGTGACACAATTGGTGACACAATGAATTCTCACCATTAGATTGGCCCCTGAATTCCACCTTCCCATGTAAAGACAAAAGATCCAATGGTGTAGATCTTTTGTGTCACCATTTGTGTCACCAAATTGTGTCAAAATAGACGCTCCCATATATATATATATATATGTGTGTGTGTGTGTGTGCTAAGAACCACTCATTTATAATTAAATATGTTAGTGGAAGGAGAGAGTTAGTGGAAAGAGAGAGAGAGAGAGAATGTGGAATATGTCGTGGAAATCAAGAGGCTAAATAGGTGCTGCATTGTATGGTAGTGCACTTGATCCTATCCCTATACACACACACACACACACACACACACACATATATATATATATATATATTTGCTATATTGCTATAAAAAAGGACGATTGAGCGTTAAAAAAAGGACGATTAAGCGTTAAAAAATGATTGTGTAAATACCTTAATAAATTTAGGTTGCGTTGTTTAGGTTGTAATTGTCTTGGGATTGCGGAAAGAAGTAGGAGACGATGTATGAGGTGATGTAGGTTCAGGTAGGATGAAAAATGGAGTGTGAGAAACAAAGAAAACAGAAATGTGAAACTTAAATTTTTAGCTAAAAGACCAGATTGTCATAAAGATTTGGCACATGTGTACTTAAATTTTAAGCTATAAAACAATGTATACATTCCCAAGCTTAGCGTATTTTAGAATTTATATGTAGTCATATCATCTACAACTATATATATCAATTCGAGATCATATATACATGTAAATTATCAGGATTTATATGTAATTCTAACCGTTGATCGGTATATTCACATGCAAGTAATTAGCATTTCCGAAGTGAAGAATAGAAGCATCAGAAAACCATCAGTAATTAAGGCATAATCAAGACTTTAACTATTATGTATTATAAGATTTTGTTCATACTAATTGTGTAGACTTGTTTGTAAATAGTTGTGGTATGTGGATTCGCTTATTTTGTCAAAATACTATTATTGAAATGATTATGGTTATTATATTTTATTATGCAATAATTCTGATTTTCTTAATTATTTGAATATAGTGATTGACGATGTTGGTTTGAAAATGATAACTATGTGATTGATTAATTGTTTTAATACGGCTATTATATATAAGTGATTGTTGAAAATTATACAGGATATAAGCGTTAAACTGCTATGATTAAAATGTGTTGTACATTAATCAATAAGTTTTAGTAGCCTTTCAAAAATGTTACTGGAGAAAATGCAATTTTACAAAAAATTATAGTAGCATAGTAAAAACGCTACAAAAAATAAAAAAACAATGGTGCAAGTACCACTTTTGTTGCATTTTTAAGACGCTTCCAAAAAGACCTTTTGTAGGGTTTTAAAAACGCTATAATACGTTCATTTTTTGTAGCGTTTTCTACAACGCAACTAAAATTTTTACACTTTTAGTTGCATGTCATGTCGCAGCATTTACCGAAAAGCTACTAAAAGAAATAGTAGCGTTTTTTAAACGCTACTAAAGGCCTTTTCTGGTGTAATGGTGATTATTATAGCAACCATAAATGCTACAGAAACACTACAGAAAGTTTAATTTAGTATTTTGTAGCATTATTTACTTGCCATGTAAGCTGTTTAGTCGTTACATACTATGTTTATTGCACTAGCATAATGCTATAGTTTAAAAATATTTCATGCACAATATTAAGCATATAATTATTTATGATCAAAAGTATGTCATACAAAGTTCGAAGTATATAAATATATGTGACCAAAAGCAACAATTCTTACAATCGTTGCTACCCAAAACAATACTTACTAAAAAAACAATCCAAACAACCGTAGCTGACAAAAACAATACATAGTAAAAGTAAAGATGTATGAACATCGACATAAAATACATTTGAAGGAGAATGAGTGCGACAACATATTTTTTCATGTCTTTCACCATAGCATAAACCTAGAGGATCATACAGCGCCTGTCAAAAAATATATATACATATATCAGTCATAAAATTCGAACATGCATGGTTTAATGTTAGTATAAGAAAATACATTGGTCATTTAAAACTAGTACAAACTAATTAGAATGATTTGTCATGTTCTAATGGGATACCCTGGAATTTAACAAAACTTTTCAGATGAACTTAAGGATGGGAAAGTAATGAACTCAAGGACAGG
The DNA here is from genome assembly GCA_030737875.1 of Allium sativum. NCBI lineage: Eukaryota > Viridiplantae > Streptophyta > Magnoliopsida > Asparagales > Amaryllidaceae > Allium > Allium sativum. The sequence continues at coordinate 964,094,368 of CM060916.1, forward strand.
AAAGTAATTAATCAGTAATATCACTCCATGTTTTATTAGAACTTTAAAGGTTGACCTACATTGACTAAGCTAGATTAATACCCACAAATGAAGAATTCTCACATCAACACTTATCGATAATAGTAAGACACTGTTTGAGCCAAGAAACTTACCATCAGACATACCATGGATAAGTAGTTCTAGACTGCTCAATAAACTAGGATATAATACAGAAGCATTCATAGGTTGATAGCAGAGCTAGTAATAATATACAAAATGGCACGTGGCAACCATCAGTATTGTAGCAAACAAAGGCATTAATCAACATATTAACCAAAATATGGTTTTAAAACAAAAATAACTTTTAAAGAAAGAAGTTATACTATGGTTTCACATTACAGTTCTTATTCCAGATCACCTGTCTTGTTCCCGTGAATCACATCCACACTAACATTCCTGATAAATTGAGTTTCTTAGTAGCTCCATTCTGCTCCATAAGTTCTGCCACAATATGGAATCTATTGTAAAATCTCTATTGAAATTAGATAGACCTTAGTGTTATAATATATTGCAAATGCATACGCATGGCATTGCATATGAAAGGCATTGCAAATGCATATGCCTGGCATTGCATGGCAAATGCATTTGCATATGCCTGGGGAATATGCAAATACATCTGCATTTTCCAATGCATGCAAATGCATCTGCATATGCCTAATGCATATGCAAATGCATATTCCTGGGGCATAAGCAAATGCATCTACATATGCCTGGGGCATACGCATTTGCATGCCAGGGGCATATGTCAGGAATTGCATATGCATTATGTCATCCTTGGCATATGCCTACGTTTTCCAGCCATGGCAAGTACAGACGCATATGCCTACATTTGTTTTCATATGAAAATCTTGCCTATGCTCTTATAGAGGCACCAGAAAGTCTAATGTCATGTCTAATACAATAACAATATCTGATTATCAAAAAACAAATATTGGGATGCTGACAGAAAAGCTTTCATTTATAGCCAATATCAAAGTCAAAATAAGAACTGTTGGCATTCCTAGTTGACTGTTATGGGTAACAACATGCAAATTTAGTAATGTAAAAAACTATTTAATTTAGAATGTGATATTGGAGCGAGCTGAGTTCAATTACCTGGCCTCATAACATACTCCCAACTCGAGTCATCATAGGAATATCTCCACGCATTAATTTTCCTGTCAAGCAAGAGAGTTACAAGATATAAATATAACATGGTATCCTTTAAACAAAAATTCAATGTACAACAGAAGACCCCTAGACAAGAACAACCACATGAAAAAATCACCCATAAAATCTTTACATTCGAGATACCTAAGCCATTGGTGCAAGGTAGACAAAGCTATTTTTGTTGTATATTGCAAATATGTTATTTGTACTAGATAGAAGGATCTACTAAACCAATTTCAAGATAAATTTAAATAGCATCTTATACAATTAATACAATCGATATCTATATATTAAATAATCTATTTTTCTAACAAGTTAAGTATGTGATGAGTAATAATGTATGGTAAAGCACAAATCAGTCGAGTTCCAAGTACCAGTAAAGCAACTAATAACTAACAAGAAAATTGACAAAAAAAATGCAACAGAAGCAATGAAGGTGGGTAAAACAACATATAACACTGAGTGCACCAACACGTTCGCCATATAGACCCATATTCTTTGCATAGCTTTGAGTTGTAAAGCACTCTCCACCATCCGCAACAAACATGTGAACAGATTGTGCATCTGCATCTAGACTTCCACTAGCAAAACCCTGTAATAAAATAGACCTGAAACATATTACAGAACTCAAAGATTGGGCTAACTCAATTCACCTTTACACATAAATTTAGGACTACAGAAATGCAGTTACCTGATAAACACTGTCAAAGAAAGGCATCATGCCTTTTGACCTGATCAACTGCCTTATATGCCCCCACTGATCAAGGGTAGGATCAACCCCAGTAGGATTATGAGCACATGCATGAATAACAATTGCTCCAGAAGGTGCAACATAGAGATCTTCCAACAAACCTGTTCCAAAATATTTTTACTTCCTTTTTCAGATGCACCACAGAAGGAACAATTAATATATAAAATTGTTTTATTGATAATCATTCAATCTTTTGGTCATCATACCAAGTCAATATGCTTTTACGATGCAACGTACCTTTGAAGTCCAACCCACGAGTAGCTGGATCAAAATAACGGTACTGCTTGATGGTAACTCATGCTAATGTATAAACTTTCATATGGTTTCCCCTTGTTGGTAATGGAATGTAAATAGTGTGCTAAACAATACATTTCAATTCAGTATCAAGTAATCAAAACTTTCATATATGAAATATTAAATGTGAGGAAGTAATTTGCCTTATTATAATGTCTTGCCAGAAATTCAGCCCCAACTCTCAACGAGCTAGTGCTAGATAAGCATTGCACCGTAGCCACCCTATTCTCATGGATTGCAGGACTGTTATTACAGAAGAAGGAAACATGAAAAAGATTAAAGACGATATGTAGGACGTTGAACATATGAAACAAGTCGCACTTTTGATAGGTTAGGTCAAGGATAAAAATAATTATATAAGAAAGCAGTTATTATTTTGTGTGATGGGCTACAAAAAATTGATAGTTGAGGTAGAAAAGGCAAATGTGGTAAGACCCACTGTCTATTAGAATTTGATACAAATGACTATAGATGTGGCATACTGTAAAATAAGTCAACTACTGATAGAAGATATCCATTTAGCATCATAACAATACATCCTTGACATATTCCCCTTCCTCTACCCCCAAAACCTCGACCCCAACCCACCCCCATCCCACTGCCATTGGGCCACAGAATCTAAAAAAAAGGCAGAAAAATACTTGAAAAAATAACTTTCTAAATGTTTCCAACAAAATAGAAGCAATGGATCTAACTAATAGGTGCTTAAAAATATTATCCACTAGACTGCGAAAATAAGTCTACTTTTAGATGATCCACCATCCAAGCCACCCACCAAGATATGAATAGTTACAGCAAGCCTAATAATGTTATATCTTACTTGGATAATTCTGGCTCATAACTTTATGGATATAAGAATATTGATAATTACCTTTTCAGCAATATTCCAACCAGTTAAGTAGTACAAAGTAACCTTTTAGATCCAAAAGATCAGCCTGGCACTTAATTTATTGAACTCCGCCAGCTCAATAATTGGAAGATATTCTTTAACATGCGACGTGCACCTAATTCAGAAAATAATTTTTTACAATATATATAAGTTCAGAACATGCAGCATGTATCAGTTTACAATTTAAACTACGATCCATTGAATAAATAATTATTATCTAACTAGCTTGTCCAGATTTTTTTAATGTTTTATAGCTAAAGCATCAAAACCATTTCAATAATTATTTGGAAGGTTTGAATTCCAGAATAAATAAATAATGATGTGTGAGAATGCGTGTATTTTTTTATGTGTTCGCGCAGATGTTTTGTATGTTTCACGCCATGTGATCTATTAATAGTTTTAAATTGGATCATTTTGGAAAAATTAAAGCGTTCAAAACTCATTCAAAACAATAGTTAAAATAATTTTGCTGCGATGATTGATAGTGCTTACAATTATTAAGAGTTCAGAAATTTAAGGACATCAGTGGGTACCCAAAAAAATTTAAATTCATCTAGTTCCGTGAATACGAAGCTTCTTCAATTGAAGATTACTGATGTGGTTTTTGCCAAGAATATAGTTTATTTTATTTGTACTTCGGTACAGTGGCATACATTTTAATTATTTATTAAGTGCATGGTTTACAATATATGCATTAATATGTACTAATTGCTCAGAATCACTTAGTTTAACTATATTTGTTTGTTTTTTTATGATTTTATAATCGATCAAAGTGAAAATTTCATGTCAACACTAGAGAAAAAAATTATGTTTTCCTAATCTATCAATCGGATAAGATAAATATTTGATAACTATACTGTTGGCAAATTATATTTCAACCCTAAAATACGCCGACTTGCCCCCAAATTTTGTAAAGCAAAATTAAATTCCACGATTTTGCTGACCATCCCCCCCACTCAAATATACAAAAAGCCTAAAATACCCCTCCATGTAGTGGTACTATGTGGTACCTTGAAGACGCCTTGCAGTGAAACTATGTGGTACCCCGAAGTCATCTCGCGCTGATACTGCGTGGTGCCTATAGGATACCCCGCACTGGCACTGCGAGATGCCTTGAGGGTACCCCGCAGTGATTATGAAATCTAACGAAAAAAAACACGAAATGGTATTTTTGCCCTTAAATTTTTTTCTTTAAAAAATTGGGGCAATTCGGCATTTACATGCATTCAAATAGAATTTGCCCTCTTATTACGATGCCTAGAAGTATTCGTACATGATCCTATCGTACAAAAGTAATATATATGAAGCACTATTGATTAGTATATTAACAGTATAGGGTTCCTTGGTAAAAAAAGTGTATAAATATGGCTGTATTAGGAATTTATAGCTACAAAGGAACAAGGCAGGTGCATAGATGGTGGGTTTTGCTGCCAAATTCATTCTATCATTAACAAGAACTCAAATAATTAATCCAAGTTAAAAGTTGCATAAATAAAGAATAACAACTAAATTGTTTCAACGACTTATACCCAAAAAAAAAACTAAATTAAATAGACAGATCAAACAAAAACAGAACTGACTTCAGTTTATATATATATATAATTATGTAAAACATACAATACTCCCTCCAGTTCAAATTATATGACTTTCTAAAGTTCAAACCATTTTGCAAATTATATGACGTTTTGAAATAAAAAACACCTTATTCCCTATTTAACCCTTTTTGAAAATGCTGCTCATTAATTAATACTGCTATCTTTTAGTTCCAATGCAACATTTACATGCAATGCACCAATACTAAACAAAAGGTGCATGAATTGTGTGTTCTTTGATAAAGAATAAATGTGCATTTAATAATATGTTCAAGGATAACTATGTCATTTTTTAGTTCTCTTAATATGCGTGAAATTTTCCAAAACGTCGTTTATTTTGAACTGGAGGGAGTAAGACATAACCTTGGTTAGTGCAATGGTACAGAAGACATACAATACAAGATAAAAAAATTAAATGCACAGGCATCACAAGAAATATGACTCCAGCCAATTACAGTTTAGTCCAACTTACAAGGCAAACTACTGAGTGCCAAAATCATTGAATGAAGCTTGGTCATATGGTTTAAAGAAGGGAATTTCAGTTCTAAAATAAAAGAATTTTGTGGAATACAGACACGGAAATGGGTTTAAATGATCCTAGATGGAAAACTAGAGATTCGCCTACAGCACAGTATAACGGGGTAACAACAAAATCCAGATATTCATCAGAGGTATGCCAAACTACCAAAGAATACAGACTGAACTCAAAGCAAGTTTTTTACACCGGAACTTGGTTCGTAAACAAGTGTTTTAGAATCATGATGTTTGTGCGTTCTATACATAAAAAACAGGTAACTTGGTTTCTTTTCACTTATGGATAGATTCTACAATTAAAATGTGAAATGGTAAATTCAACAAAACTTCTTGAGGGATAAACTTACAAAACGACAATTTTTTAGGTTTCAAAGCCAAGCTTTCACCCAAATTCACCAATAGATAATAATTTCCATTGTCTAAGTCGATGGACTCCACAAACAAGTGTTTTGCACTTTAAATGACACACTGGGGCTGATAGAGGATAAAAGTAGATGGAGTTGTGAAGACCACGGTAAAAGTGAATTATGGCTTTTAGTAAGTTCATATGGCAATCAACAAAGGCAACGGTTAATGGACAGACGACGATAACTAATGGAGGCATAGCGACAAAATGGAAGACATGGAGACAGCTTGAGGATGACGTTCGATACAAGGAAACAAATGAAAGTAGCAACTAGTAATGATATTTGTATATAACACTCTGTGAACTATAATTTTATTTCGAAGACTTGTAACATTTAAGGTCAGCACCAAACATATAACTCATACTCCACACAGGCCTTCTTTATAGTCCAAATGTCGTAACAGAGATTCAAACTCATGACAGTAGGTCACCCAATACATGACATCGCTTGTGAATTGGAATTTTCTATGAAGATGAAGGTAACTACTCACAATGTCATTTACATATAGAATTCTACGAACTAAATCGTTGTTTTTTCACTGACAAAATTGCACCAAAGTTGATCCAATTGACTAATATTATATAATCAAGTATTATTTATAAGATTTTTTACAATAGTTCATAGAATTATATTTACAATTTTATTTGAAAATAAATTTTAAAAAATAGCTTTATTATAAAATTATTTTTAGTAGTATTTTTTAATGTTATTCTATTGTATTTTTTAAGGAATTGTATTTACATTAACAGCATTAAGCTTATTTGGTAAAAAAAAAAATTTGAAAATTACTTTTTGCGAATATATATATATATATATATATGTATATGGAAAAGTCTATTTAGACACAAAACTTTGACACAATTTGCACCGTTGGATCATCCAATGAAAAACTACAGATTTGCTTACAGCACAATATAACGGGGTAACAACAACGATCCAGACATTCATCAGAGGTTTGCCAAACTACCAAAGAATACAGACGAACTCAAAGCAAGTTTTTTACATTAGAACTCGGTTCGTAAACAAGTGTTTTAGAATCATGATGTTTGTGCTTTCTATACGTAAAAAACAGGTAACTTGGTTTCATTTCACTTATGAATAGATTCTACAATTACAATGTGAAATGGTAAATTCAACGAAACTTCTTGAGGGATAAACTTACAAAACGACAATTTTTTAGGTTTCAAAGCCAAGCTTTCACCCTAATTCACCAATAGATAATAATTTCCATTGTCTAAGTCGATGGACTCAATAAACAAGTGTTTTGCACTTTAAATGACACACTGGGCTGATGGAGGACAAAAGTAGATGGAGTTGTGAAGACCACGGTAAAAGTGAATTATGGCTTTTAGTAAGTTCATACGGCAATCAACAAAGGCGATGGTTAATGGATAGACGATGATAACTGACGCAGGCGTAGCGACAAAAGTGGTAGACATGGAGACAGATTGAGGATGACATTTGATACAAGGAAACAAATGAAAGTAGCAACTATTAATGATATTTGTATATAACACTCTGTGAACTACCATTTTATTTTGAAGACTTGTAACATTTAAGGTTAGCACCAAACAATAAGGGTTAATAACTAAAAGAAAAAGATTATTTTAAATACCTAATTTGACACTATAATGGGTTGATGAGGGGTTAGTCCAATAACTGAAGGAAGAATAGTTTCAGAAGAAGGATACAAGCTAGAAGCAGGATATATGGGTGGATCAGATTTGACACTTGTATCGAGTGAGATATCTTCTTTAGGTGGGTATTGTGCATTACAGCCGATATGTAGTATAGTGCTTTTTTCACCTCTTCGTCATCTCCAATTATCTGAACAAAATTATCAAATTTCATAGCACAAGAATGGTGAACATCATCAGCTTCCTTTGGAACAACCTTAATACTAGCCCTACTCTGCAACCTCAATCTCTTTATAATAGACCCCGACTTCCCGATCAAAACCAATGACTAACTAAAGGCACAAACAACTCTGCTTCCTCTTTATTATCCACATATCATGCTTCTCTATGTTAGCCAAAGCATTCACAATAGCCTCATGTACTTTTATCAAAGCATCTTAGGCAGGAGAAAGAGACTGCAGTGCTTTGAAATCCCGCTCTATATCAACTTGTTCTCTATTTTTGACATAACAATACACAAGTACAACTCTTTTGTCATATCCAGGATATGGATTAACTACTTCAACCTTGGCATTAGTGTCTTGTCGAATTGACTTGATTACTTTGCCAGATTTTCCGATAACGGATCTTATACAGAACTTGGACAGAGTATTCGGTACAGTACAAGCCCTTTGGCACGAGAAGACTATTTCTCTCCTGTTATTATCTCCTGGTTTCTTCTGCCATTGTCATCATCTCCTTCTCCATCCCTTTATTTTTCTCTACATACTGAGAGATTTCCAGTCTGAACCATGATTGAAGTGATTAGTTTATACCTGAGTTGAAGAATCTAGGATTCAGATGCGAGTTTGATTTATTTCTCTCTTCTGCTTTCTGATTTTTTTTCCAACCTCCCTTTTTGAGTTGTCTTTCCCTTCTATGATGAACCCTAGATTTAGGAATTAAGCGGATGTGATTGACCTTAGTTCGATAAGCTCCGACTCCCAAGTTTACCTTAACAGGACTTGGTTCCTAATTATAAGCAACCGTAACCTATGAAAAGAAACCAACAAGCACCTTTAGATCATATTCAATCCATACGAAAAAAACACAAAAGCAGACGAATGAATAAACTCGCCCCGAGGATCGGATCCTCAGGTGTCTACGTGATCGCTGCAAACACGGAATCACCGAAGGAAACCCGTGAACTAGATCGCTGCGAACACGGAATCACCGAAGGAAACACGTCAAATCGAAAAAAATACTTTATCTAAAATGAAATCTAACAGAAAATAGAGGTATTACCTGATATAAATTTCTGATGACAATCGAAATCATATGAAATTGCCAAGGGGATTGAGAGAAATCTACTACGGACTCTGATGATAAACAACGTGACATGGATTGGAAAGGGGAGCAAGTGATTAGAGGTAAAGAATGACTAGAAGGAGAAAAGGAAGAACGATTAGGGAAGGAAAGGGTTGCGGTGGAGCCATATTAAAGAGGATTCATGTTAACGAGGATAGGAATGTCTGTAAATTGGGAATGAAGGAAGAAAAGTGTAAGTGATTTTAGCAGCAATGGAAAAACAGATGGAGGGAAATGACAAAAAAAATTTGCGTTTAGTAGTAATGGCGTGAACGTTAGTAATGGCGTGTACACAAGTCATTCTCTACCCTACTTGCTATTAATATAGCATTTTATTGTAGTGCCTCCAACTTTCCTTCTTCATGAATTTGATTTTATAGATAAATTTTTATTTAATATATATATAAGTTCCTAATATGTATACAAACTTCTAATACTCATAACTTCTTCATACGATGTTCATTATACGCAAACCAGATGTCTATCTTGACCAGAATTTCGAGACAAACGCAATGGAATGGTCCGTTTCACTTAATTCTAAATATTTAAATTAAGTTATTCTTATTTTATTGTCTTAAAAAGGCGGGTTGTTACATTCTCCCACCTTTAGGAAATTTCGTCCCCAAAATTTGGTAAGGATAAAATCAAATAACCACTCATATAATATCCATCCATCACGTGTGCTTCCAATTTTTTGCAACCATTTGCACTTGTGCAAAGTGAAATACAACATAATAATGCATGTACGCCTAAGCGGTACCTCCTATGTGTATGCCTATTTTTCAAAAATATTTTTAAAATATGATGCTCACATCCTAAATATATCGGCTGTTCTACATGAATGCCATATTTTGAAAATCAAAATGCTTTTTCATCCAAATTTTCCCACACTCTTATTGGGTAAGAGCGTAGTTCATCCAATTGTTGCATCCATAATCCTACCAACCTACTTTATTTTTCGAATTTTAGAAAAATCTAATTTTCTAAATTTGATTTCTTATGTTACAAAAAGGTGGAAAACGAAAATTTTCACATCTTCCATTTTTCTTTTTTGTACCCTTTTCCAAACGTACTTGGATGTTATGTAACTATTTGTAAAGATTCCATTTTTGCCTATCCAAGCACAGTCTACATAAGAAAAATATCTTTTGTTACTGATATTCTTTTTCATCTTATCTTGGAAATTTTTATCTTTATCCATCTTTTTTCATAATTTATCATGTTTGTTGCTTTATTGAATTTACTGTTTCCTTTTTAGTTATACCATTTCTCTTTTCTTAGCTTATTCAATCATATGATCTTAGTTTAAATTTAAATAAGCCTTATACTCTTTTAACTAAAACAGGAGAACAGACATCCTACGCAGCTGTTACTAAGGGCCAAGAATCTCGGGACAATGTCCCCCTCAGACAGAAAAGTCCAAATCATGGGATCCACAACAGGTTTAGGTGTTACCCTAACTACCCAACAAGAACAAAAATAATGGAATGATCCCAACAGAAATGTAGTAACAAGTCTTACCCCTAACATTAAAATTAGTAACAGGATCTAAACACTTACTTCCCCTTTACTGTCTAGTAGTCACTACTAATTCTAGCTGTGTACCAACAGTCATTTCAAGCAACACCCTCAGCTTTTCATTGCTTACGCATTTTATGGGAATTTACCATTTTTTTCCAAGATAATTCTCGTTATTTAATTCATAGCCTCAAAACTTTTCCTGTCTTCCCTACGCACTAATCCTTTCCTACTCCATACTTCTAAAACATGGTTTGGTCTTTCTCATTTCACTTTTCTTTCAAAAGTTAAAAATATCAAAACTTTATTTTCCTCATCAAAACTTAATTTGGCCAAACCATAAAACATGTCATTTAAAAAAATGTAAATCATTTTTGTTTTCAAATCAAAAAAACTGGAGTAGATACGGACAACTATTTTCTCAATCAGGTCTATGACTTGTTCTTGCCTATAAGGTCGGTTCAGTTTCTTTCTATTTCCCCTTTAAATCAATTTATCAAAAATGATTGTGAAAAGAATAGAGACTTCAAAACTTTCTTCATTAAAAATTCTTGTATGAAATATAACAAGAAAATTACCGAGCTATACATGCTCTGTAATATGCACCTTTTACTGAGAGAATTTTACTTTTGACAAAATTTTCGTAAGAAATCATTATTTACAAAATATACCCCATTTTACTTTATGTATACTTTACATATTTAAAACTATAACATTTAAGATTAAAACCTGAAAACACTGTAAACCATTTCCCCAAAACTTTTACATTTTCATGTTCTTAAAAGTTAACATTGGGGTTAGACTCAAAGCAGCTTTTCAATTTTTCTATGCTTTCCTTGACACTTCCCAAGGTCAATTCTCTCAACTATGTATATTCCTAATCCATTTTTCTCTTTTTAACCTTTTCCAATTTATAAGGTTTTACTGCCAAACCCATTAACCTAAAATACTAATCATAAGGGATTCACCTTCCTTCCATACAACATATATTGTACACCTTCCACCCAAATTTCCTAAAGTCTCAAATTTCCATATTCATTCCTTTAGTGTACAAAACAAACACCCCATTTCTTATCATATTATGCTCTTTCTATTTAGTGGGTTCCTCTATGGATCTAGGTATATATATAATATATTTATATTTTAAAAATACAAATACGTTCACTCACTATCTATACAGGAATCCTAAACCTAAGCTCTGATACCAGAAGCAATAATCTGAATTTCGACTGATTGAATTTTTTCAAAATTCTAATCTATCGAAACTCTGTTGGTTTGCTCTGGTATCCTGCAAAAAAGACAGAAACATAAAATATGTCAGAGCTCAAAAAATTTCTCACAGCGGAATGGATAAAATATAATATACTCAAAGTATAGCCTTACCATATTAATAATACTGCCTAACCAGTATCCAAAGCTATCATGTCTCTGCCACAAATCTAACCTGTGAGTATGTTATGAGGAGGGGGTCAGAACACAAATTCTAATGACTGGATTTTAATTATACACTTTGGAGAACGCTACATATACTGTTCAATCATATTTTCTTATTCATTAGGTTACTTTGATTAACAACATTCAAGGCTTAAACACACGTTGTACCCATTTACTTCCCAGTGGATTAACCTAATGTAGTATATATGTAGCTACCCTAAATATTGAGGTACACCCCGTGGCACCCCTCTTGCACGGTCTCTACCGTAATACCACTAAAATATACACAGTCCCTCGTCCTACGTCGGAGTGATGTACGAATCTCTATATAACTATGTTATGCTCTGCATATATCTATTAATTTTATGCTATGTAAGCATACGGAGTGCCACCTTCGATCGAATTGGATTCCATACCGGAGTAATTCCCTCAAGTCTACGATACACCACTCAGAGAAGACATACATGTATCTAGATTGTCTCACGTACGTACCGTTAATTGTAGCTCGATGCCTCAATCACATGTCCTCTAATGTGCACTGTGTTCCGTGGCAGGGCGATACACGAAACACGGAACTAAGTCGGGAGCTTTTCCAAATCTGTACAGGCCCGCCTTTAAGAGCCTCAAAATGCAGATTTTCCTAGCGTATTTTTTCACAGTGGTTATGGCCCCACCTTGGCCACTCCTTCGACTAGTAAAGACTACAAGAGCTAAATGACTTGCCCATGACAAACAATCTAAACATCTAGTTGGCGTCTTCCCTCAACCACCGTACCTCGATAATGAAAGGTGAATGACCTATTGGTTTTAGCTCTAGTCTTTCCGCATCCCACTGGCTGTCGATGATGGGTATCCGACGATCCACTATCCTTGTTGATCGTGACCCTACGCCTCCTCGTTGAGGCAACCACCGAATCACCTTGGTGTCACCACGTCATAGCATTCTGACTACAAAGCTACTTTTGCAGTCAAGGCCCACCCACCTAGTAGTTACGTGCAGACCCAACCTCTGCGAGCACAGCCTCAACATCTGCCATCGCACAGAGGACTACCAGAAGCAACTTATGTATCTTAGGAAGTCGCGTGCTTCCCCTTCCAGTCCTTTGGAGCCGACAGAATAATCAGATGAACATGCGCTCCCCTCGTGCTTTATAAAACCACGATGATCTACCCCATTTGGTTATCCATCCTCAACCCTACAGACTGGTCTAAGCGTCTCACTTTAATATGCTATTAGACTATATGTCTAAACATTCTTTTACGTGCTTTCTTTACCTTATCAGGTTTCCATTTAACTTGGTTATCTTAACTTTTTATTTAGGTTACCAAGTTCTTCCTAGCCCCTTATATCTCTGAGGAATGGGCCCCTCTTGCTTATTAATTTCAGTTATATAACTTAACCCATTTAATCTTATTAATATCCCACAACATGTTATTCTCTAAATTAAGATCCAAGGTCTGTAATCCACAATCCTTTTGTATTCTTGTTTGATTCAAGGTTACAATAACATGTTCTACTTAGTATGTGATTAAGTGTATCTTAATTCACATGTTTTCTATTTAACATGTCACTTAACATTTATGATTAAATATAACTTATTTCATACAAGTTTTCCTCATTCTTTCTCATTCAATCATAATTCCATTTTACACCATCACTACAACTTATCGTTTCTCACTTATTAACTTAGTTCTCTTAACTAAGGTCCACTAATAAGTTTCTCCTCCCATAAGTATAACTTATATTGTCCTCATCCGTAGATTTCAGATTCTTGTTCTTGTAAATAACATAATTTACAATTAAGTACAACTTATCCTCTTACATAAGTTATTCTATTCCCTTTATCATTTATTATAACCTCAGTTATATTTCCACTTGTCCCTAGGACAAGCCTAAACATGTTAGTCTTATCAGCAGATTTCATACTTCTAAGTTTACAGATTACTTAACCAATAATTAAGTACAACTTCTTACGTTTCATAAACCTTCCCCCTTTTCTCAACTTATTACAAACAACTGGTTTTAGCTTTACTCCATTTACTGATTACTTAATTTTACAATTAAAAGTCACTTATCTCTTTTCACCGGTTATCTCATTTCCTAACTAGTTTATTATAACTTAAGTTATAATCTTCACTTGTCTTTAGGACAAGTCTACCTATTATATAACATTCTTATTAATGTAATTTATTTATAATAGGTTATTATCATTCCCCATTCATTCCATTCCTTTTTACTGTTGTAATTATCTTTCATTCAGTTCCATTAATTTTAATTAATGTCATTTATCAATCCTACCATACACACACACACACACACACACACACACACATATATATATATATATATATATATATATATATATATATATGTTTATGCACTAGACCTCTCACATTAAGCCTACACTTGTGGATGCTGGATTTGCAGGGTGGTTCTGGGCGGACTTTTCCCATAAGTTGACTTAACCTCGTGTCTTAGCACTGTTACATGTTTATTTATACACTTAGACCCCTCAAATTAGATTTACCACTTGCAGATGTTGGATATACCGGGCGGTTCTAGGCAGACTTCTACTGAGTGTAATCTAACCTCGTGTCTAAGCGTGGTTACAGTTTATTATTTACTTTAAATCTTCTATATAATCTAGGCATGTCTATTTCTTTCAAATTTCCATTGTAATCTATAATTTGCAGGTCATCATATTGTGCCTATTTTATGTCATATGTTCTTTCTCACATATAATCAATTCCTTTCTAACATATAATTAACTAATCAGATAATTATTCAAATTATGTAAACTAATATTTATTGTTCTCAATTTATACCGTTAATGGCCTGGGTACACAATTGTCACAAACTGACATGTAATTGAAACAACAGGAATTGCTATGCAAAATTTGACAAGCTTATATCCCAACAAATTAATATCTTAGCATATTAACTATTCCTACAAGTCATACTTATCACTTTAGTCATTTTTAACATATTTAAACATCTCAACATATCATATTTCAATTATACATAATGGGGAATGCTAAAGGATGACATATAGCTTAAATCCACTCACCTCAATCTGCTTTCCAAATTCTGGATCTGGTCCAGATCTAGCATTCCATGGTTTTCCCCTAATTGGATTCAGGACCTAATAACCATGGATCTACAATTTTATACTAAAAGAAAAAAAGAGAGAAAGAAAAGAGAATTGAAATAGACCAGATCTAGAAAATTACCTCACTTCGGTAAGAGATTTGAACACCTATTTACAATCACACGTTCCTTTCCTTCAGATCTGGATTTAGAATTTTTCCTAAACTAATAATCTTAATTTTCTGAACAGATTTCAGGAGAGGGAAAAGAATGGCAGAGCTTCAGTGTAGCCTCAGAAATATGAGGTTTAGGGTTAGCTCTACAGACTTATTTATGGGCGTATCAAAAAATCCAGGTCCCTCAGATTTAAATTAAAAAAATTCAAAACCGACCACATCAGAAGAATGTTGCAGATCCGTGGTGGGATCGACCCCTCTGTTGATGGGTCGACCCCCAACGGTCTATTTCCCCTCCAACTTTCCAGCTTCGTTAATTTGATTTTCTAGATAAATTTTTATTTAATATATATACATATATGTTCCTTATATGTATAAAACTTCTAACGCTCATAACTTCTTCATACGATGTCCGTTTTACGCAAACCAGGTGTCTATCTTGACCAGAATTTCGAGACGAACGCAATGGCATAGTCCATTTCACTTAATTCTGAATATTTAAATTAAGTTATTCTTATTTTATTATCTTGAAAAAGAGGAGTGTTACATTCTCACACCCTTAGGAAATTTCATCCCCGAAATTTGATAAGGGTAAAATAAAATAACCACTCGCATAATATCCATCCATCATGTGTGCATCTAATTCTTTGCAACTATTGTGCAATTGTGCAAAGTGAAATACAACATAATAATGCATGTATGCCTAAGCGGTACCTCCCATGTGTATGCCAATTTTTCTAAAATCCTTTCAAAATACGATGCTCACATCCTAAATATACTGGCAGTTCTACATGAATGCAATATTTTGAAAATCAAAATGCTTTTCCCATCCAAATTTTCCCACACTCTTACTAAGTAAGAGCAGCTTCAAATTGGATTCTGATCTTTCCGAATAATCAACACAATTTAAAAATAATATAGACTTATACAGAATTTTAATTAAGCCTCTTTCATCTTGAATTTGTTGACTAAACCTTTCATTTACAACCCTTAATCGTTTATTCCTTAAATTAGGAATTCATTCATAAATTTGTTTTACTAAATCTTTGACCCAAAAGATTCATTTCCTTACAAAGATTTATTCTTTAATCAAGCCTTTCATTTTCTTAACAAATTCCTCAATTGTTTAAATCCATAAATTTTATTTACTAAATCTTTAAACCATGATTAATCAAGCCTCAACAAAGGTATCCTTTAAACTCCATATCCCAACCATCTTAATTAAATGATTAATTAACCCCTAATTCACAATTATCTCTTTTAAACCAAAGATAATTCATTAAACCTTCAAAACATAATTTACGTTAAACTAACATAATCCAAACCTTTCGTTTACTTAAACAAATTTCTTAATCTTCTATTGCTTAATTAGGAAGTATTTCAAAAACCATTCATTAATCTTTAACAAAGATTAATTTATTCTTTACCCATTTGCTTTCCGTTTTCAAAATCTATCTCTTAATCAAAGCTTATGTAATATCATTCTCATTAATCTTTAATTAAAAGATTATAATCCTTCTTAAATTCTAAACATAACTTAATCTTAACTATGATAAAGAATGATGTTATTTAAGACACCATTCACAACAAACCCAAAACTAATTTATATTAAATATAAAATTTGCATAGAAATTATATCAGCTTATTTCCAATATTAGTTCTCATAATCGACAAATAATATAAGTGGAATAACTGTATAAATACCTTTCAAATTCTTCGAATAGTATAAGCGGAATTTTTTCCTACTGCATAATATTGGGAATCGGTAGGAGCTCTATGCCCTAGAGTGGTGTAATATTATTGTAGGGGTTCAGTTTTGCTAGTTGATCTCCTATGGTAGTTGAAGTTTCAAGGCTATTAGTGTTCTCTTTGGACTTCTGCTTTTCTCATTCTTGCATATCCTCCTCTCCCTCAATTAAATCATCGTCGATATGGCCCTTGAAATTATTTATAGAACATAGGCCAGGCATGAATTGTTGCAATGCAGGTTCATATTCTGGAGGAGCAATGCTGAAGTCTTCATAGTCACTATGCACATTAGGGAGTGTGATGATATTCTCAGAATTATTATGATCTTTCTCATTATTTCTTTTTTTAGCACTTATATCACCTTGACTGACCTAGGCATTTAATTCATGTAGTTGTGCATGATCCTTTTGGATAGAATTTCTTTCATCATTCATAGTGTCATTGGTGGTTAATGATCTTGGATTTTCAGAAGTTTCATGGAACAAACTGTTGTTTTTCTCGAGATCAGTGAGCATATCAAAATTGTTGCTTGTGATAAGTGGTTCACCATTGTTTGTGTGCACTATGACTTCAGTCTCTTTTTCCTTATTACTTTGTAGCATAACATCACTTTCCTTGTTGTTTTGGTTGTCTGAAACAATCTCTCCTTCGTCTACATCATCTTGTCGAAGGGTTATATTAGTCACATTTTCTGATCTTTGTGGTACATTGCCAACTTTGACTCTATACACAGACCGTTGAGTATTGAATGCGGCCTTCTTTTTGTTGAGTTCAAATCTCTGCCAATTTGATTCTTTTTGGGTTGCTTCCTTCCTATTGTAGAACTTCTCCTTGCCTTTTTTGCTAGCATTGTCTTCATTTTTATCATTGCCATTAGTATTCTGTTTAACCGGCATATTAACTTTTTCTCCTTCTCTGACATTGTTAATAGCAACATTAAATGAATTCACACTTTCCTTTTCTGTTTCTTCCACATTGTGCTCAAACACTTTGCATACGGTACAAACCATGGGTTTCCATATATGGTTGACATAAATTCTTTGAGTACCCTCATCTGGTAGCTTGACTAAATAATTATCTACAAGTTGTTAGTCTGGTCTAACCTCAATCAGGCATTTAGCATAGTGTAGCCTCTCTATTCCCTCAGTCATTTCATCAAGACATGGAAGCTTGCCTAATCTACAAACCAACCAATTTACCCCATAGTGTGGCCAAGCGAATAGAGGGATATTTGAGAATTGTAACCACACTGGTATAGCTTTGACCTGGCCACAAACGTTACTGACAAAGGGATCATATGGCTTAATAATAAATAACTTACTTCTCATGGTAAATGGATCCCCCATCAGTACCATTTGTCTGTCTTCTTCGCAAGAGAATTGAAATAAGAATAATACACCATCAGACTTTACTTTCAATTCACCTTTCAATTTCCAGAGAGCTATAACTTTGTTCACAACTGCTGAGTATGAAAGTGGTTTATCCAAGAAAAAGCCTACTAAAGATTCTTTCCAAACACACGTACCAGCATTAATCACTTCAGCTGTATAATTCAATGCATCATCGGAGAATGCAGATTTCATTTCAATGGGTATGTACTTCCCCGAATTGTGAGTTGGATGTTGGAATAGGGAAGGCCATACACGTTGAATGTTAAGAAAAGGATTGACAATTGAGGGGGAAGAAAGCAGAGGCACGGGGGGCGGCGCGTCAGGAGGCGTTGGGGGTAGATCGATGATAGGCGGTGAGGCAGGTGGTAGGGTTGTTGTTTGGCTCATGGTGGAAGGCGTGGATAAAGGAGAAGTGATGGGTGTTAAGTTAACAGCTCTACTGGGTTAATTGGGGTTGCCATTAATGGTATTTTTTGGTTATGTAATGATATATCATTCCATAATTGAACATTTCAATATTAATATATTATTATTATTATTAAAAATTTAATCTTTTAAATTTCAAGCTTTCTAGAAATCAAATTAAACATTATATAAGTTATTGGAACAATCAATTTGAGTTTAAACCGTTGTTTATATCCTAACTTAAATTCAATTTCAAGTTACAGTTCAAAATTGATTTACTATTCATTTTAAATTTGAATAAGCCATATTATATTCAATATTCTTTCAAATTCATTATCACCTTTAGAAATGTTTCTTATAATCGCTTTAATTTCATTCCTAACTAGTTCTAAATATAAAATTTAAACTTTTATTTTCTCACCTTACAAAACCGAATATAATATTCATTTATATTGTACAATTTGGAAGAGACTTGACTAATACCTGTATATTACCATATAGTTGGGTATAACATATGTGTTGTGACATATTAACAACAATAACAATAATAGCTTCATCCATAGAAACCATGCAATCATTTATATTAATAATATCTATAGATTAAGCATTGCAGTCACTAACGCTTAACAAATATACAGAACTACGGTAACAACCATTCATCCATTCAACCAAATTACTATCTAACATAGACTATAATAACTAAATAAAATACAATGGACAAGAGTTCTCACTGTGGGGCTCCACTTTGCCTAACTTTAACCATAGAACATGAACCCAGACAAACATAGCTTTCCTACTTTTTCTATATTATATTATATATGTACACTTTTTTATTTGAAGGAGGGGTGGCACAAGGGGGTAAGGCGGTAGAGATCGCAGGGGAGGTGGCGCAAGGACTAGGGAATGGAGGTCAAAAGGGGGAGTGGAAGGGAGGAGGTGGATGGCTATAAGGTATAGGAGAGGAGGAGGATGCTTTGAAACGAACTAAGGGAGAAAAGGGAGAGGATGCTGGCCTAGGAAGCCATAGCCAAAGGAAGAAGGGAGATGATGGATAAGATGGAGAAGGGAAGGATGGTGTAGTGTCCCGAAATTTCGATACAATTTGAGCTGACCAAATACCACAAGTCCAACCCAAACACATTGGAAACTAGAAAACTAGTAGAAAGAAATTAGAGGGTGAGAATAGATAAGATAGAAACTTAGAATAGAAGAAGAAGAAGAATATACAACATCAGAGTAACACGAATCTCACAGCGGAACGAACAATATATAATAGATACATAACTTTGAAATAAAATCAGTATATGTATACAGTAACATTATCAGAGTATAACACTTACAACACAGCGAAAATAAACAATAGCTATATATGTGTTGAAGCGTCCTGCTCGGAGCTCTCCAAGTATATCTGTAAAATCCTGACTACTTGACTGCCCGTACAAATTTGGGCACCCAAGAGTTTAGGGAAACAAAACAAAATAAACTATGGGTCAGTCATGGGACTGGTGTGAGTAAAACAATTTAAAACAGTTTGAGTAATTAAACGATATCTCGTAAAACCACGCCGTATAATAGAATGGCTTTTTCCCTTATGAGAATCCAAATCAATTTGATTTAACTTTCAAATCATTTTGAAAGAAACGATAATCTTTATATCAAAACTCATTGATATTATAATAGTGTCTACAACCACAATATAATAATCATCTTGCAGAATGCTTTCATCTCACCTTCCACATATATAGTATACAATCAAAAACCACGAGCACTTATTGGGTAATGGATTTCCAACTATGACAAGGTATGGAACCACCTTTCGATAGTGTACCTCTAGAGAGGAATACACTGGGTTCAACAAGAACATCTTGCAACCCGGCCACACATGACCGACCACTCATTTTGCTTGAGTGTATCGAATGTATATCACCAACGGTTGGGATCAGCAACCATTTCCCGATGAGACAGCATCGAACAGATTAAATAATGAAATGAATATCTCTAGATAGGTGATAGTACACCCTAATTGGCAGCCAACCACTTAGCCATGCTGCCTGCCCGTTTTTTTCATTTCCCGATTGTGTGGCTAGAGGCCACGCTTATCTCTTACAGATCACACAATTATTCACTTTGAATGTCACATCGTCATACCCGCCAAATCAAAAATTGATTTCTCCAAAAATACAACGGGTATACAGCTAAGAGAAACGAATTCCTCCGCCACCAAACGTACATACGTTTGAAGAGATCAACTTACGCGATCTATTAAATATACTCTATCAGACATTCTTCCATACAGGTCATCCTGGGACTGGACAAACCAAAGGCACTATTCTATAAGCAGGACAGCCCTTGCATAACTCCGTCTTCAATTATCTTCATCATATTTGATCGCATTGCTAACGCCCATACAGAGTGGTTTTCAGATAATGAATCTGATCCCGGTCTCTCCGTATTGACGACAGAAAAATGGTCAAAAACTTCGATAGTCGGTGAGTTAACTATCAAAGAAAAACACGTGTGCAAACAACGACATTATTTCAAAATGGAAATTATATCGATCAATCATCATTTAACATTTATCTCTTTAGTTCATTAATCTATTCATTTTTCATTTCATGTTTCCATATATTCAAAATTTCTTATTTCTAAATTTAGAAAACATACGTTATCAACATTGGAAAACATTTCCATTTGTTATTTTCTATATTAGAAAACATTTCTGATTCTTATTTGGAAAACATTTCCAAAACTCCTACATTTGGATTTAAACAGATGTTTAAATAAAACATTGCCATGTCAAAACATTACACTCATTAACTAATTTACTTAACTTATCTTCATTGTCGAACTTAACCATTCCTTAGTTAAAACGAAGTCAGTCAGGTTGGGGTATAACTACCTCTCAGACCTTAACTGAACAACATTTCTAACTTCGAAACAGAGAAGGTTCACCTTTTAAACCTTTAACAAACTTCCTTACGTAACTCTCTTTCGAATAAATCTCTATTCGATAACTCTTTCCTTCGAATAAACTATATTCGATAATCACTCTTCGAATAGCCATATTCGATTAACTCTATTTAATTAACACTATTAGATTAACTCTGATCGATTACTCTTATCAGTTAGCTCTATTTGATTAACTCTATTCTATTAACTATATTATATTAACTCTATTGGATTAACTCTAATCAATTAACTCTTATCAATTAACTCCTTTCGAATAAACTATATTCGATTAACTCCTTTTGAATAAACTATATTCGATTTACTCCTTTCGAATAAACTATATTCGATTTACTCCTTTAACTCTATTTGAATAAACTATATTCGATTATGTAACACCCCACCTCCGCTAGGGTCACTCTCAAAGGGAATGCACTAGTTTTGGAGGAGCGTTATCGAGGTAAACAAACACAGAAATATTACAAGACAGAACATAAATGAAACAACAGAAGAAATTAAAAACCAAATCTTATTACTTTCAAGAAAAGAGTCAAAACCTCATATATTCAAAGTACAAGTTGTCATTGTTCCATTACATCAAGTTCTAAATAAAGAAGCATAAACTTAAAATAACAAAAGTAAATTATTCCCCAAAAATAGCAGAAGTGCAGCCATAGCATAGCTCAAGACCAAACCGTACATGAGCTGATAGAAAGCAAGATAAATCCATGCTAAGAGCTGGAGTTTCCTTCCTGAGAACCTGGGGGGAAGAAACGAAAGAAAAAGAGGCGAAAGGAAATGGGTCAGTCATAAAGACTGGTAAGTCCAAGTGACTTTCAGCATAAAAACAGGTAAAGGTAACATGACATGTATAAACTGAAAGTAAACATAAGTATGATGTCAAGATGGATAAGATAGACTAAGATAACATGATGAATCAAATATAGGTCAATTATAGCATCGCATGTTCAAGGTTCGCTGCACCAACTGTACTAGTAGCCCAACACATGTCAAGTATTAATCATGAAATGATCCCTGGGCCCAAAATCATGAATGACCCATTACTAGGTCCAACGGAATGATCCACTAATCGATCGGCTCCCTACAAGTTCTAGCTCATTGTGTTCCTGTGTCATACGGCCCTATCACGAATGTAGTCACCTGTGCTAGGTCCACCATAGGGTGTATCAAGCCCTATGGTGCCAACCACCAACACGAATCAAGCATGCACAGATAAACCTACTGATGCCTAATGCCTGCTTTTTCAACTCCGGAACACGTGCACAACCATCGCCCACCTGAACCTACACTGGCGCACCCACACAGCCGTCTTTCTGGTCGCTTACAATCAGCCCAGTAATCGTTCCCCACCATGCCTAGTTCCAGGGTACCATGATACATCTAGTGGGTTACTGCTAAAACGGACCGCGTAACTAGGGTTTCCGCCCAATGGGTTAAGTGTTGTCATTTAAATTTGTGGCTTAACCCGCCTACGTGTCATGTCAAACTTGGCTAAGTGTTGTCATTCAATTTCATGACTTAGCCCTACAATTCACGTGTCAAGTTGGTTAGGTGTTGTCGTTCAAGTTCATGACCTAACCCTACCAATCATGTTTCAAGTTGGTTAAGTGTTGTCTTTCATGTTCATGACTTAACCCTATCATGTGGCATTTAATTCATTAATGCACCCCAACCTCTCACATCAGACCTGTTGTTGTGGTCACTGGATATGTCGGGCGGTTCCGGGCAGATTTACACCAGAACTCAGTCTGACCTCGGGTTTAAAGCGCGATATGACCAACTACCCACATTGGATCCTATTGTTTGCAGTAACTGGATTTGCCGGGCGGTTCCGGGCAGATTTACACTGCAAACTCAACCCAACCTCGAGTTGGCCATTATCAAGTTCATTCTAGTGTCATGACCATGTTCAAGTTTCATGTCAAGTTCGTGTCAAGTTTCATGTTTCAACTTATGCCTATTATCAAGTTCATGATTCATGTTTATAACCAGTTCATGTTTTTCCTAATCTACCCAAATCGTATTCCCATCGCATGTAAACGTTAATCGATCTAAATTACAAGCAAATCTAAATCTAGAGATAAAGGGAATAACATCAAAACTATGATAGGCAGAAGGGACAAGCATAAAGCGATAAAAGAGATTACAAGAATGGCATGATATAACTTGAGATAATCAGTTACAACATCACTAGCATATAGAAATTAACAGGGTTTCAAATCTAGCAAAATAAGGCGATAGTCCTGATAAAAACTTGACATAAAAGAATAGGCATGCAAAAGCAAGCCAAATACAAGGATAATGGGTCAATGGTTTTTGGTGTACATAATAACGAATAAACTAAGCAAGTCACACCCTAGGTATGGGATCCAACTAAATGCCAATTCGGTGTTCAACATGGTTTTCAACTATAGTGTTATGAGCAATCAACTATAATAGTCAATTAACCACAATAGTTATACAATAGTCATGGATAATTATCCAAAAGAGTTCTAGGCAACTACCCTAATAGTCATAGGCAATTAACTGTAATAGTTTCAAAGTCATGGTCATAGTCTTATGTTCATAATCATAGGCAGTAATTCATAGTCACGAGTCATAGGTGATTAGCCACAATTGTCCTTGTCATAGTCATAGGCAATAGTCTTATGTCCTCAGTCATAGGCATAGGCATAGTCTTATGTTCTCAGTCATAGTCTTTGGCCATTAACAATGGTTTCAATGTCATAGGCATGATAACGTTTGATTTTTAACGAGAATAGGCCCAAACTGATTTCAAAGCAATATTCCCAAATGTCAAGATCCAAGAAGAATAAGAATAGATATGAATCATACGTATATCAAATTCCAATTTATAACATGCCCATATCAAGTTTATAGTTTTCATCTAAAAGTAACTGGAACTTACAGTGCGTGAATCGAGAATTAGAAAGCAGAATTTGATTGTTGAATCTCTATTTGATTGATCGTGTTCTAATTGAAATCCCCCAATTTGCAAATCTCTAAGCGTAGTCTTGATGGAGAAGAAGCAGTCCTTTTTCTTCCTTTTTATCTTATTATTTTGATTATCTCAGAAGCAGCATAAGGACAGAATGAAATGGTGTGGAGAGAATGAGGTTAGGGGTGAGTTTATATAGGATTAGAGTCACGAATATGGTCAGAAAATAGGACTAGATTCAGAAAAATACAAAAAGACTCGGATTAGGAAAAAGGGGCCAGATCGACCCCCAGGTCGACTCCCTAGTCGACCTGGTCATGGGGAGGTCGACACCCCAGTCGACTCCCCAGTCAACCTGGTTGGGGGGGTCGACTCCCCAGTCGACCTGGATATAGGGGCGGGAATTTTCCCTCCAGCCTTGTCTGGGTTTGAATTTCGAATTTCTGGCTTTATTTTCGAGTTGTTTTATTTTATTTAAATTCCTGAAACTTCTGAGGGTCATAACTTGGTCATACGAACTCCGATTTTCGAAAACTCGGACTCGATTTCATGCAGAATTCCGAGACGAACGCAATGGCGCAACCCGTTTCCCCTGATTCTTATTATAAAATTTAATTCTACCTTGATTTATGACTTTAACATGTTATAAAAATAAGGGTTGTTACATTCTCCCCTCCTTAAAGGATTTCGTCCCCGAAATCTCTAAGTTAGGGAGAATATATCCTACCATCCAATCATCCATCTACTCAACCATCATTCACGAGCAATCATTGTCCTTAAAAGATTTCTAATGCTATATGAACATATGCGAAAAGTGTGTGTATATGTTCCTTATCTAATGCAAATGATCAGGCCTGTTTGATCTTCTTAATGCAAAATATGTTTAGTGTCATGAATCCAACATGTATGCAAATAATCCTAGTCACATAAACACTATATGTGTGCACAAACATTCATCCATATGCAACATCCACATGATAACACATTCAATTTCATCCATAAACAAGTATAAACACTCATGCATATGCAATATGAAAACATGTCTGAGCCGATCTAGTGCCTAATGTTTGTTATGCAACCACGAGCAACCACTTGCGACCACTTGCAACCATTTGCAAACATCAACCATAACATGTTTCAAATACATATTTCCATCCATATGGTTCTAATTAAGGTTCTCAAGATAGGATCGAGAAGATAAGCAAGATAAAACAAAGCATCAAGGAGGAGAAGTTAAAGATGTACCCCTAGAAGATCCTGCTTGCGGGGCTTGCCCTTGCTTCTTAGGGCAGTTCTTGCTGATATGTCCAGTATCACCACACTGAAAGCATGCTCCCATCTTCATCTTCTTCTTTCTACAATCCTGGACTATATGCCCCTCAATACCACAGAAGTTGCATTTTCTTTTCTCACGTGTCCTGTTGTTGTTCTTGCCTCCTTTCTCGGAGTCTTTCTTCTTGTTTTGAGAATTATTCACCTTGACCTCCTTCTTTCCATTCTCGTCTTCTTCGTAAAGTAGGGCCATATCCACCAAGCTCTCAAAGGTCGCCCCTATGGGTACATGAGTCATAGCAAGGCTGTGTAGCGGCTCATTCAAACTTCTGACGAAGCGAAGAGCCTTCTTGTGTTGGGTGTTCACTAAATCCAGCCCAAATCTGGCCAGCTGATTAAACTAATTGACGTACTCCCTGATCGTCATGCTTCCTTGCTTAAGAGTTAGGAACTTCTCCATCTGCAGGCTTCTTTCAGCTTGGGAGAGAAATTTCATCTCAAATCTCATCCGGAAGTCTTCCCAAGTTTCCACTGGTCTCAACATGGGTAATCTCCCACCAATACGAAACTTCATCTTTAAGCAACCACACTGCTAGCTGTATCTTTTGCCTGTCGTCAACTTCGAAGATGACGAACAAATCTTCGGTCTCCTTCAGCCAGTTCCTCGCTTCACAAAGGATTCAGTCTCATAGAAGTCCTTTCCACCCATAGCCTTGAAGTCTCTACACGTCTTTGCGAAAACATTTCCACGAGGAGGAGGAGGAGGAGGAGGAATCGCTGCAGCTGGAGGAGGAATATCTGCTGGGCCTGCATCGTTGGCCCTAGCCTCTAAGTACCTCCTGAACCAGCCAGGTATTGGCATGCCCTCTGGAAAGTTAAGATTCCCAGACATGCTGAAAAACGAAAAGATAGAGATTCAAATGAGGAAACAAAGGAAAGTGCTAATGGCTTTTGGGGAATAGCCTTTTCAAAATAAACTTTTCTTGAAAAATGCTTCTTTATAAATGGTTTTGAAAATAGTTTCAAAAGGTTTTTAAAAGCTTTTGCCCAGTCTGGTAACCTTCTGCTCTGATACCAAATGTAACACCCCACCTCCGCTAGGGTCACTCTCAAAGGGAATGCACTAGTTTTGGAGGAGCGTTATCGAGGTAAACAAACACAGAAATATTACAAGACGTAACATAAATGAAACAGTGGAAGAAATTAAAAACCAAATCTTATTACTTTCAAGAAAAGAGTCAAAACCTCATATATTCAAAGTACAAGTTGTCATTGTTCCATTACATCAAGTTCTAAATAAAGAAGCATAAACTTAAAATAACAAAAGTAAATTATTCCCCAAAAATAGCAGAAGTGCGGCCATAGCATAGCTCAAGACCAAACCGTACATGAGCTGACAGAAAGCAAGCTAAATCCAAGCTAAGAGCTAGAGTTTCCTCCCTGAGAACCTGGGGGGAAGAAACGAAAGAAAAAGAGGCGAAAGGAAACGGGTCAGTCATAAAGACTGGTAAGTCCAAGTGACTTTCAGCATAAAAACAGGTAAAGGTAACATGACATGTATAAACTGAAAGTAAACATAAGTATGATGTCAAGATGGATAAGATAGACTAAGATAACATAATGAATCAAGTATAGGTCAAGTATAACATCGCATGTTCAAGGTTCGCTGCACCAACTGTACTAGTAGCCCAACCCATGTCAAGTATTAATCATGAAATGATCCCTGGGCCCAAAATCGTGAATGACCCATTACTAGGTCCAACGGAATGATCCACTAATCGATCGGCTCCCTACAAGTTCTAGCTCGTTGTGTTCCTATGTCATACGGCCCTATCACGAATGTAGTCACATGTGCTAGGTCCACCATAGGGTGTATCAAGCCCTATGGTGCCAACCACCGACACGAATCAAGCATACACAGATAAACCTACTGATGCCTAATGCCTGCTTTTTCAACTCCGGACCACGTGCACGACCATAGCCCACCAGAACCTACACTGGCGCACCCACACAGCCATCGTTCTGGTCGCTTACAATCAGCCCAGTAATCGTGCCCCACCCTGCCTAGTTCCAGGGTACCATGATACATCTAGTGGGTTACTGCTGAAACGGACCGCGTAACTAAGGTTTTCGTCCAATGGGTTAAGTGTTGTCATTTAAATTCGTGACTTAACCCGCCTACATGTCATGTCAAACATGGCTAAGTGTTGTCATTCAAGTTCATGACTTAGCCCTACAATTCACGTGTCAAGTTGGTTAGGTGTTGTCGTTCAAGTTCATGACCTAACCCTACCAATCAAGTTGGTTAAGTGTTGTCTTTCATGTTCATGACTTAACCCTATCATATGGCATTTAATTCATTAATGCACCCCAACCTCTCACATCAGACCTGTTGTTGTGGTCACTGGATATGTCGGGCGGTTCCGGGCAGATTTACACCACAACTCAGTCTGACCTCGGGTTTAAAGCGCGATATGACCAACTACCCACATTGGATCCTATTGTTTGTAGTAACTGGATTTGTCGGGCGGTTCCGGACAGATTTACGCTGCAAACTCAACCCAACCTCGAGTTGGACATTTTCAAGTTCATTCTAGTGTCATGACCATGTTCAAGTTTCATGTCAAGTTCGTGTCAAGTTTCATGTTTCAACTTATGCCTATTATCAAGTTCATGATTCATGTTTATAACCAGTTCATGTTTTGCCTAATCTACCCAAATCGTATAACCATCGCATGTAAACGTTAATCAATCTAAATTACAAGCAAATCTAAATCTAGAGATAAAGGGAATAACATCAAAACTATGATAGGCAGAAGGGACAAGCATAAAGCGATAAAAGAGATTACAAGAATGGCATGATATAACTTGAGATAATAGGTTACAACATCACTGGAATATAGAAATTAACAGGGTTTTAAATCTAGCAAAATAAGGCAATAGTCCTGATAAAAACTTGACATAAAAGAATAGGCATGCAAAAGCAAGCCAAATACAAGGATAATGGGTCAATGGTTTTTGGTGTACATAATAACGAATAAACTAAGCAAGTCACACCCTAGGTATGGGATCCAACTAAATGCCAATTCGGTGTTCGACATGGTTTTCAACTATAGTGTTATGAGCAATCAACTGTAATAGTCAATTAACCACAATAGTTATACAATAGTCATGGATAATTATCCAAAAGAGTTCTAGGCAACTACCCTAATAGTCATAGGCAATTAACTGTAATAGTTTCAAAGTCATGGTCATAGTCTTATGTTCACAATCATTGGCAGTAATTCATAGTCACGAGTCACAAGTGATTAGCCACAATTGTCCTTGTCATAGTCATAGGCAATGGTCTTATGTCCTCAGTCATAGGCATAGGCATAGTCTTATGTTCTCAGTCATAGTCCTAGGCCATTAACAATGGTTTCAATGTCATAGGCATGATAGCGTTTGATTTTTAATGCGAATAGGCCCAAACTGATTTCAAAGCGATATTCCCAAATGTCAAGATCCAAGAAGAATAAGAATAGATATGAATCATACGTATATCAAATTCCAATTTATAACATGCCCATATCAAGTTTATAGTTTTCATCTAAAAGTAACTGGAACTTACAGTGTGTGGATCGAGAATTAGAAAGCAGAATTTGATTGTTGAATCTCTATTTTATTGATCGTGTTCTAATTGAAATCCCCCAATTTGCAAATCTCTAAGCGTAGTCTTGATGGAGAAGAAGCAGTCCTTTTTCTTCCTTTTTATCTTATTATTTTGATTATCTCAGAAGCAGCATAAGGACAGAATGAAATGGTGTGGAGAGAATGAGGCTAGGGGTGAGTTTATATAGGATTAGAGTCATGAATATGGTCAGAAAATACGTCTAGATTCAGAAAAATACAAAAAGACTCGGATCAGGAAAAAGGGGCCAGGTCGACCCCCAGGTCGACCCCCAGGTCGACTGCCCAGTCGACCTGGTCATGGGGAGGTCGACACCCCAGTCGACCTGGTTGGGGGGGGTCGACTCCCCAGTCGACCTAGGTATCTGGGCGGGAATTTTCCCGCCAGCCTTCTCTGGATTTGAATTTCGAATTTCTGGCTTTATTTTCGAGCTGTTTTATTTTATTTAAATTCCTGAAACTTCTGAGGGTCATAACTTGGTCATACGAACTTCGATTTTCGAAAAACTCGGACTCGATTTCATGTAGAATTCCAAGACGAACGCAATGGCGCAACCCGTTTCCCCTGATTCTTACTTTAAAATTTAATTCTGCCTTGATTTATGACTTTAACATGTTATAAAAATATGGTTTGTTACAGATTAACTCCTTCCGAATAACTAATATTCGATAACTCCTTTCGAATAACTAATATTCGATAATATCGCTTCGAATAACTAATATTCGATAATCTCTCTTCGAATAACTAATATTCGATAATCTCCCTTCGAATAACTAATATTCGATATCTCTCTTCGAATAAACTATATTCGATTAATTCTCTTCTTCGAATAATCTTATTCGATAACTCTTTCTTCAAATAACTATATTCGAATAACTCTAATCCGACTAACTCTAAATCAATTAACTCTATTCGAATAACTAATGTTCGACTAACTCTAATTTCAATTAACTCTATTCGAATAACTAATATTCGACTAACTCTTTTCGATTAACTCTATTTAATTAACTTTATTCGATTAACTCTAATCGATTAATTCTAATTCGATTAACTCTAATTGATTTACTCCATTTAATTAACTCTATTCGATTTAACTAATATTCGACTAACTCTTTTCGATTAACTCTATTTAATTAACTCTATTCGATTAACTCTAATCGATTAACTCTATTTAATTAACTCTATTTGATTAACTCTAATCGATTAACTCTAATCCCTTTTATAATCCTACTTACTTTCCAAATATTTCCTTTTATGATATCTTATTTATTTTCTAAATAAATATTCTTTTTGTATCCTTCTATTTATTCTTCCAATATATATATTCCTTTTATTTTTCTATTTATTTAACAAATAAAAATTCCTTTCCAATTCTATTTGTTCAACAATTATTTCCTTTGCAATTCTATTTGTAAATGTTTTACCAATATTCCTTTTCAATTGTATTTGCAAATGTTTTACAAATATTTCCTTTTCAATTCTATTTGCAAATGTTTTTACAAATATATCCTTTTCAATTCTATTTGCAAATGTTTTACAAATATTTCCTTTTTCAATTCTATTTGGAAATGTTTTACAAATATTTCCTTTCAATTCTATTTGTAAATGTTTTACAAATATTTCCTTTTCAATTCTATTTGTAAATGTTTTACAAATATTTCCTTTTCAATTCTATTTGTAAATGTTTTACAAATATTTCCTTTTTCAATTCTCCTTTGATTTTATAATTTTCTTTTATAGAATTCTTTTCCTTTTATATATAAAATCCATTGATTTTGTATAAATAATTCATTTTCAAAATACACTTTGAAAATCCCCTTTTCTACGTTCCAGTATTTCTTATGGTATTTAAAATATCCAAATAACAATGATCGATATCATTCAACACATGTAATCAACACGGATTATCTATCACATCATATATTACAATATATGAAAATAGTAAAATAAATGTTGAGGAATCCAGTTGGATTCCTCCGACCTGTTTCCCTGCATCCATAGATGTTACATAATATAATTCACATCGATATCACTTTAGTATGAAATATTCTGTTAAACAGAATCAATATTTAGTTAACGATTTATATATATATCGTGATCTAAAATTTTAACCAATCATTCAGAAATTCAATCAAACAGTCAGCACATAGTAATCATCATCATTTATCAGTTATAATTATACGTTATAAAAATATGAATTGATAGAGTTGGTGAGTTTTACTCACATTGGTAATTTATCATTAAATAACGATAAATTATCGTCGATTTAGATCGGTCAATTTATTTCACTATAAATTGTAACGAGCTCCAATTCACTCTCAGTCCATTCCATGGCATAGCCACCGTCCATATGATCCCAGTGGATCCATTTTTGTCGATTTCTGATAACATATGATAAAGATATACATTTTATAAGATGGTGTACATTTTATATTAAATAAACTAATTTGAATTTCCATTTTAAAGAATTTGGGCTTAACCTTTTATATCCCGGCCGGCCACCCTTTAACCCCTACCGTGATTCCTTCTTCCCCAATTGCCAAAACTCCTGTAATTTGCTCCACGCCATGACAAACTTTTACATCCACTTAACTAGTCCATTACTTCCTGAAAACCCATAAACACTTCACCATTATGTTTCTCGTTCCCAACTCCATCAGTTCCTTACCCAAAAATCCAACTCGATCATCTCTTCGTACTCCAGGAAATCCTCCAACTCGTGCCACCAACAAGGACCATTTCCGCCTACACAAACCGCAAAAGATCCTCCTCCAATTCATAAACAATTCACTAAAAATCAACAAACTCTACTGCATCTTCTCCTCTCCGTCTCCATACCCAATATACTGAACTCGGCTCCCTCTTTCTTCTCGCGGGTTTCAGTTCCTCCAGTGACCCTACAAGAAATACATCGAACCTCATTGTCACAAAAACCCACCAACTTCTGCAAACAATTGCCAAAATCCACCACAAATCTATCTACAACAAACAAACTTCGAATTAAAGCCCCAACTCCATGGATTCTAGAACCCTAGCTTTTCTGCGATTATTTCCAGCGAGAAAATGGGGATCGCATGGTATGAAACTCATACAGAATTGAAGAGAAAGATCCCGGTAACACAAAAATACTTGTTTGACGATTTGTGGATTTTTATATGATTTTATCTTGATTTTTCCAAGATCCGAAATTTTTGTTTGAGGAAAAATCAGTGGCAGCTACGAGAGTTGTTGACCATTGGAAGAGGAAACCTAGAGTTAAGTGTTGGGAAGGGTATTTATAAGGATTTGGGGTAGCTTAAAAGTTAAGCTATTTATTTTATATTTATTTATTTCAATTATTAACTCAGTTTAAATATTCCCTTGATCACATATGATAACCAAAAATCACGAAAATGGACATGCAGCTACAGTTCGACATTACGAACCCAACGAAACTTGTTTCGTCGAATTCCGACTCCGTTTGCTCACACAGCGTATTTTTAACCGTCAAAATACTGACTGTTTTTCACATTAAAAATCTGTATGGCCACACACTGACTCCAAAAATTACGGAAATTGAAATCTAGCAATAATTTAATATTGCGGATCCAAAAAAATTAGTTTCGTCGAAAATGGAGATCGCTTGCAAAACTGGCTATTTTTAAAGCTCTAAATAACCCATTTAAATATATAAATATATTTAAAAACAATTAAATATAAATAAATATATATATTATCGTATATATACTCACACAGACTATCGTATAGCTCCAATTGGATTTATAAATCGATATTCAAATCCTGGTTGAATCGATATTCAATTTATATTGAAAAATCCTTTTATAATATAAATAAATCGCTATAATTTATAAAGCAATTCCATAGCGACTTTTCGAAAATTTGATTTGGACATATATCAAAATCTACAAAATGAAATCCCGATTTTTCTCTTCCACTAGAAAAATATACTTCACCAACTCCATATGTTTCTTATTTCACAGAAATCCGATTTAAAACGGACCCTGTATATTCATTTAAAGTTCGAATCGCCAAATATCGAACTTACGCGCCATTTCGAGCTCGATTATAATTATAATATAAATTATACGTTCAACCTTCGTTTATATAATATATTCGTTATTCTAATTCAAACTCTAAGCTGAATTAAATATTTTAAATTGTCCAGTTCACATTATATTGTCAATTCACTATTTCCGACTATTTCGGAATTAAATATATTATTCTCTTATTTAAATTAATTAAATATTCAATATTATTCAATTAAACAACCCTTTAATTCTCTAGATCACTAATTAAATAATTAAATTAATTAATTATTATACTATAAAAATACGGGACATTACAGATGGAATGAAAATGGGGGGAGTTGCATTACTTATGTAGGAAAAGGAGGAGCTTAAGGGAGTTAAACATAAGAGACACTTGTCTCTTTCTAAACCATGCACTCATGCATGGTAACAAGTGTTCTTACACTTGTAATAGACATCATTTTACCAAAAATGTTATGTTTTCTAAGTTATAACAAATTATATCAAGTGTTATCAGTCGATGTTGTCACATGTTCTATCTTATTTTAGGTTATCAATTCTTATGAAAAAATCAGTATTCACTTAGTTTAATTTCTGGGTTATTACAACATGCATCCAGGGCTGGTCAACCTTCCAAGGAGGGAAGTCGACCCATGTAAATGACCTAACCTAGAAAATGATCAGCACATAAAAAGAAGTCAGATCTAGGATTTGTTTAACTTGATATATTAGATTTTGATATAAAGGTTTAGATTTGGGCTTACGACATGGTGAACCCAATTTAATCAGGCTAATTCTACGGTCTGAGATTCTTTAGCACGCTTATAAATAGAAACCTAGTCTAGCCATTTTATTTTACACATTCCTTCTTCCTTTGGGTTTCCTCTTAACTTTTAATGGTTGGACCTAAAAATAAATATCTTATGAGAAAGGAGAATATATAATAAAATATTGGAAGGCTTAAGGAAGTGGATCAAGGAGGACCACAAGAATCAGTATATTAGCAAAGGTGAGAGAAAAGTTACTATTTAGAATAAGAATCGTCAAAGAAATATGGATAAAAATAATTATAGTTTATAGTTATAAATTTTCCAGTTTATTTTTAGTTTTGTGCAAGTTATTTTTAGCCTACTTTTACAGTTTATTGTCAAATTTATAGTTTATTTATTGTACTTATGTTTCTTTTATAATTGCTAAAGTAGCCAATAATTCTATAAATGTTAGCTTTGAAAACATACATTTGATCCATTAATTTATGCAAAACATAACATAAAAAAGAAGTTTTCACGTAATAGAATTAAATAGAAAAACAAAAAATTTATAATAAGACCTAAAACACATGTAAAATATGTAGACATGTAATAAAATAAAATGAACTGAAAAGAGCAAGCTTTTGAGACTTGAAGGTAAATTAGAACATATGTAATAATAAAAGGAAACGAAGGCCTTCCATGGCAAAGGGGAACATAACAGCCAACACCCATGAATAGAAACACAACAAAAATTTAAACAAAAAAGAAGAAAGCAAACCTGCAAAGGGACGCAAAGTCGCATGAGCCAACCACTGCAGTAACCGAGTCTACAACAACCTCGCTGTCAACGTGTGCCTCTCCAGATGGCATAACCATTGACTGCATCCGTTAAGCAGCGATATCCCACTTCAATTTTCTACTCAATGGAGCTAAGGCCTTCCGGCGCCGAAAGAGACTACTCATGAGCCAACATCGACTAGATCGAGGCAAAACAGCCAGAGGAGAAAGATAACGAGCAACAAATTCCTCCCGCTCCTCAACCAAGTCAAGGCCGGCAAACCAATTTGAAGTGATAAGGTGACAACGCACGAGAACGTGCATAATGCCTAGCAGTCTCCGACGCGGTTTCCTTACACGAT
Organism: Allium sativum; assembly: GCA_030737875.1. NCBI lineage: Eukaryota > Viridiplantae > Streptophyta > Magnoliopsida > Asparagales > Amaryllidaceae > Allium > Allium sativum. The sequence continues at coordinate 964,129,534 of CM060916.1, forward strand.
AGATTACATAAGGAATTGGACGAAGGTTTGGCATGGAAAACCTGCCTACGAAAAGCAGAATTACCAAGGGGACCACACCTCACTTGAACCGATCTACTCATCACCGTCCATACCTCCTACAATGGGGAGTAGCAGGAAATAGATTTCGACAAAAATCTGATAGGAGGAACAAAGCCCCCCCTCCCGGCCAAATGAGGAGATGGCCAACGACCCACCAAAAACTGAGCTACCACCACCGTTAGAGATGGCTAACGAGGATCTGACAATGGATAAAACTACAAAAGATAAAGTTTTACACAGCCAAATCTCCCGAAAAACCAACCCCATAAGAATACCCACAAAAATAAACTGAGTTACCACCACTCACAAGAATAAATTGAGCAACCACCACCCATAAGAATAAATCAACTCCATATCGTAGCTGACATCACAATGGTACTCAAATAAGCTGCCATATATTCAATTTATCTTCCAATGAAACATGGTACTTACATAAACAAACATAAATAAATAAACGAATAAATAGTAGATAACAGCAAACATAAAACTTATTTTGATATAAATTATCTAGCATAAACAAAAGAAAAACCAAATTAATATAACAGTAGAACAAGGGTTTATTCTGCTAACAAATGTCAATTAAAATAAGTTCAGTCAATTTATTAAAAGGTGCTTATTTAGGCAAATAAATAACACCAAACATATGATCTAAATTGATTAATTTATAACTAAATAACGTAATCAAATCTATTTTATTCGATCATTCACATAAAATCAAATACTTACAATATATTTTAAATATAAAATAAACTCAAAAAAATGTCTAGTAGCAATTCGAGATGGTATATCTTGATTATCAATCAGATTCGAACAAACTAGTAGCATTTCAATATGCAATATCGTAATCCTAATTTAATTCAAACAATTAATCAGTTCGATATATTTAAACAGACTATTGATAACATGATAATTTTCCAAATCCATTAACAAGCATATTGCACAATTAAACAAATAATCAATATTTAAGCCTATTTTATACAATACTACTTAATCAGAAAGATGAGTTTTAATAACCTTTAATCCATTTTCCACTTTTTGTACTTTGATTGCATTGAATTTCGAATAGTGTTCGATTTTAGCTAAAATTCTTGCACGATCCAAATGCACCCAAATCAATTCCATATCATAGCCTACATCGCTATGAGCATATTAATGAAAACAATGACTCATTGGTCATCGTATAAGAAAGTTATAATATTTACAATATTTTGGTTAATAACATAATTAACTCTTAATTTCCTAATTGAAAAAATAAACCTTTCTTCTCAAAACCACTCCTTCTCAAACCCAGTAATCCTCTTCACCATTGTCACTAATTCCCCGTCCACTATCTCCCTTATCCATCATGAAATCGCTCCCTGACTTTTGCAATGAAATCCTCGATACATTCTCCACCAACTTATCACCACGAAGTCACGTCCACAAACACATAGAAATTCAAGACCTGGTCATGATTCGACAACCACCCTAAAACGCGTGACATAAGACAGAAATCCACCATATTTCAAACATGTATGCATCTCGGTGCTATGAACTCCAAATCGAAGACAATTTCACCTCAATATTCTCGAATTCCTCAAAAATCACAGTCCTAGTTGTTACTTCCCACATTGAAAAGAAGTCGAGCCTTCAAAAGTGAAGATATGATCTCTATTGTCTATATCATGCAATGTCCTATATTGTCTAGTATGGGATAAACGATAGTCTTACATTGTCCAGTAAGGAATAGATGATGCATATATAACCAACTGTTAGACCCAAAAGTGGTTCTAACACTCAAATTGATTAGAAACAAGATAAAATAAAACAAAAATAAGAATGAACACACAAGATTTATAGTGGTTCGGCGAAGAAATGCCTACGTCCACTTAGTTTTCACTATATTCAGTAATTCAGTTACAAATGCAATGTAAGATTCACTCACAACTCACTTTTGTTCACTCAAATGATTAAAACAAGAAATGAAAGATGATTTGGATTCTCCGGGAGTAAAGGAGTTCGGATGATGGAGGTACTTGGATTCTCAAAAGTGCTGAAAAAAAAAAGATCCTTCTCTTTGTCTCTTGATGGGGTATTTATAGGTGTGAATTTGCCTGAGATTCAATCCGGGTCGGAACGCGTGTCATCCATCGCACTCTCTTCGGGTTCGGATGAACTATCAAGCTGACAACACATCAAAGAGATGGACGTTAGGGGTAGGAATCAGTCATAGCCGGTCCGGTTCTCCAGGCTATTTTATAGGAGATTTTCCTGGATCATGGGTGCGGGTCGGAGACGTGCAGGTTGGGGGCTCGGATCGGAATACCCGATCCGAACCGGAGTAGCTTGGACGTCTCTTCTTCTCTAATCATACTCCGCTCCGCTCCAGCGTCGTGGCAAGCAGACGGCTTTCCGATCCACTTGAGATTTATTGGCCTTCCGATCCGATCAGGTATGCTTTGCCAATCTATCCAGTAAGAGACATCCGATCCGAACAGAGAATCCTACCCGATCCGAACCGATATGCTGCTATCAATATGAATTGTGGTGTTTCCTTCCGATCCGAACCGGAGTCTTATATCTTGAAATATTCTTCAATGGTTGGTTTCTTGACTTTGTGTTGCCTAGTTCACAAAGTAGGCTAACATTTTGCCCCCTCGAAGTACACTCTTATTTAAGATAAAGTGTGCTTTGAAGCATTTTACAAAACATCCTTTGAATAAGAACGGTTGAATGATCACTTCCATCTACTTATAGTACCGTGTCGCTTTATAACATCGTGGCTTTTGCTGCTTAATATATCATAATCGATATGAATTACTTCCTTCATTTTCAAACAACTTTGATAGCTTTTATTTAACGTCCACTGATTCTTCCAGGTAAGCTTTTTTTTCTTTACTTTTCTTCAAATTCAACTTGCATGTCAAGTCATTGTGCTTAGTTCCTTTCGGTTCGGACCCGAGCCCAACATGCTTTCCCTTTGTATTGTTTAGCGCTGGTCCAACAGGCCAGAATGTGCTGGCGGGCTCGATATCCGATCCGAACAGAGCAAGAATCAAAGGGGTGAGCTCCACCAGACCAAACAATTTTTTCCTTTCTCCATCGTTACCGAATGGATGGGCTTGATTTATCAATATGGGCTTCAATTCCGGTCCGAACAAAATCAGAGGCCAGGAATACTAAGAGTCGCCTTGAACCCATATAAATTCGCTACCTCTTTCCTTCTTTCTCCCTTTCCTTTATTGCTCTCGGCTAAGAAAACCTGCACCAAAACCCTAACCTTTAAAAAACTCCAAAACTCTCGTTTTAATCCTCGAGTCGAAATTCATAGGTAGCTTTATAATCTCGAATCGCTTTGCTATAGTTGTTTTCAGTTTGGACTTGTAGTTAAATCGAACGATATGAGCATGGTATTTACGTAATTCTTACATCGCGGCGCCTTCCACCCACCACCGTCGTCGTTAATGGCATCAATCGTCATCTCAAGGCAGCGATGGAGAGTGTTAGGGTCCTTCATCGAATATTTGAACACACGAGCACTCGTTGAATATTTGAACACACGAGCACTTAATTTCAATTGGGGCTCCTAGCACGGAAGTGGGTTCGATGTTAAGGAGAAGGAAGAAGAAGATTATGGGGAACCGGTTCGGGTAAAGAAGCGTGGAAGTGGAGATGGGAGGAAAGAAAACGTCGGTTCGGGTCGGAGAAGTGAAGGCTGAAGTAAATGGATCGGCTGAATGGTGCTATTTCGGTTCGGATCGGGCCATCCGATCCGATTCGATCAGTCCTGCTTCCGAACCCATTGCTTCCCTTGTCTTGAACTGGCCCTGCTTTAATGACGCATCCGAACCGATTACTATCTGTGTTTGTATTGAGCCAGCCATCATACGTATATCCGAACCGAACCGAATATATCAAACTTGGCACATAAAGACTACCCAATCAATTCAACTAACGCTTACTCTAGACGAATATGCTTCGCGAACAGTTAGGATAGTGCCTTGCGAACATAAACGAGAATCAAGGACAACTCTGACCATTACTTTCTCTTTAAAGCTTCGTCTTACATTGCTGTACTTCTATTTTGTATTTCCCACATTTGTTGCACACACTTTAGTTCACACACATACACAAAAAGGGAACACGGGATAATTCACTCTAATCCGTGCTATTGCTTCTTCAATAGTTCCATGACAATGAGGCCCAGACGCTCTTCTCGTTTAGCTGAGAGGAAAGAAGCTCCAGAAACTTCCAACAAAACCACTCTCGAGGATATATCTTCTTCATCTGACCCAGAATGGGACAGCGAGGGTCCGGATTACGGAGTTGGTCATCGGGAAAGCGATGAAATGTCTTCAGAAAATGAAGTTTCCCTAGGCTTTGAGGAAGAAGGGGGGATTGGTGACAATCGAGCACCCGATGAATTTGACTCAGCCATTATATTGGAATCACCTCCAGATTCTGTAGAATCAACAATTGACAATGACCGACTCGTGAGAATTTGCTTGAAGTATGGAATAATGAAGAGAGACACTTTAGTGCCCTCACGCTCTGACCGTCCCCATAACCCTCCAGAAGGATATATGACGGTCACCCGTCTGATGTGCATGGTTGGCGCCATTCCTCCATTCTCGCCTTTCATCGTCGACTTCTTAAGACAAATGCGGATTGCCCCCATGCAGCTGCATCCCAATTCATATGCCTATCTGCATACCTTATTCATAGCATATCGTGAAATTCTAGGCGTGGAGCTTACGTTTGACGATGTTCATTTCTTCTATAATTTCAAACATCGGACTAGAGAAACCCCTTCTTTCTGTTACTTTGAGTCGGTCCCAAAGAGGAAGATAATCTCTACGCCGTTTAGCAGCAAAGCTGGAGATTCCAGACTAGAGTGGTTCTATATAAAGCAACAGTCTGGATGCGCCAGAAAATGGACAAAATCAAGTAAAGCACTGATCTCCTGAACCCGGGCTCTATACACTTGAATCATCACCCTGACCTGTTTTCCTTTTTATTTGCAGTCGACAATCCCAAACAGGTATCAGACCAAGCGTTCTTTGATCGAATGCACCGTCTCCTCAACGGCGACCAAAAATTCCTTACCATTGACGAGGTCCTTAAAGATGAATACCTTCACTTTCATGGGCTGCTATCTGTTTTTCGCAGCATTGGACATGGGACGGTTCCATACGCGTACATTCCTCCAGTGGAAACGATCCCAGAAATAGGAGAAGGCTCGGGAATTCCTGCAGCTTCTCTTCAGACTTCACCCTCTCCCTCTTCCACTCAAGACGATGAACTGGCTAATCTGGCCAAAAGACATCGTGAAGGGTATATTGCCCCCGAGGAAACTACCTCGCTAGACAAATCAAAATCACCCCAAGGGTCACCACTTCACGCTTCCGAAGGGGATGTTCCTAGCACCGACGAGCACATATTTCAGGGTTTAGGGGATCTCCCCTTACCCGAGACGATATATACTTCAGAAGATTTCAGAAAGGACCCTTTAGTCTTCACTTCTTCTGAAGAAACTACTCCTGCTAAGGCCAAAGAGCCTGCCCGCATCAGTCTAGCTTCAGACTCGGGTTGGTTGGGGGGACACACACACCACTTAGGATGCACTTCACACCGTAGCACTGGCATTCATTGCACTTCTTCTCCATGGATTCGTCGATTCTAAACTTCATTTAACTTATCGTACAGGTACAATGTCTCGATCCTCTTATGATATAAGAAAGCTTCGCCGCAGCATGTCCAATCCTCCTCAAGATGTTGAGTATGATCGCCGGGATGACCGTGGTAGGGAGGAAAGAAGACCCTATGATCCTTATCGATCTCGATCCTCACGCTCCCGCTCACCAGTTCGACCGGAACAAGAAAAATACAAAAGCTATCAAGGTCGTAGGGAGGAGGATAGACCACAATCTAGGGATTCCACTTCCTCCCATGAAAAGCGGAGTAGAGAGAAAACGCCTCCAAAGGAAACTGGGTCTAAAAGTAAGCAAAAAGTCCCTGCTACTAAGCGACCTCGGATGGACAAGGGTTCTACAGAATCTTCTTCAGGAAGGGGCGCTGAATTGACGATCGTCGCTCCTCCTCCATCAAATGCAACAACTGCAGTAAAGCGGGCTTATTTGGAAGAGCAGTTTCCTGAACACTACTTCCAGACTCTAACTTTTTTACCTGCCCTAGAACCTATTTCGTCTAATTGGGCAGAGGAGGCCAAAGCAAAGATTGATTTGGTGGAGAAACAATATTCCGAGATGTTCAAGTACTCTCGCAATCTTTCTAGGATCATCCGCACACTAATGACAAATGCCGATTCGATGCAAAAGACTGCAGAGGAGGATGCTAAGGCCCTAAAAACCTTAGGAAAGGATTTAGAAGATACTCAAGCCCAACTAGCTATCGCTCAGAAGAACGCTTCTAACTTCAAACAACAGTTTGAGGACATGCAAAAGCGCTATCATGATTTGCTTGAATCCCACACTCAGGAGCGTTCTGAGTTGAAGAAACAAGCTGACGAGGCCAAATCAGAGGCTGCCAAGACACGTCTTGCTTATGCTGAGCTTGAGCAGAAAAACGCCGAGTTAGCGAAAAGGAGCGCTGAGTTAGAAAAGAAGAATGCTGATTTGGCTTCGAAGTTGCTGGAGGCAGAAAATAGGGCTGCTTTAGCCGAGGGCAATGTAGAATGCGCTATTAAATCTGCGGAGGAAGCCCGCAAGCAATTATCTGATGCGGAGGCTGAAATTCAGGGTTTCGGCGAGCTAATGATTGAATTCTTCGCGCATATTATTCGTCGTCGAAGCATTTCCTGGATCGAAGACTATCCGTCCACTCTAGTTCAGGTCTGGAATCAAATTGTCGAGTGGGAAAAGGAAGAACTCAAGGTTGATTCCCTCGATGAAGATAAGCTGATGGAGAAATATTTGAGAGATGACGAACCGGAGCGCCTAGCCGAAGGGCGCCGTCTAATTGCCGAGGCCATGGAAGAAGAGAGGCGGAAGTCTAAACAGAAAACCGTCCCTGAAGCTGGTTCTTCTTCTTCTGCTCCTGTAACTCCCGAAGTAGAGGGGTATGATCCCGAAAACCCGGGAATTTCCCGAACCACTTTGCTATCTCCTATTCCTGAAATAACTCCAGAGGTAGTAGTTACCCCCGCTGAAAAGTCTTCAGAAGGTATCCCTATCTTTTCTCCTCAATTTGTCAAGGCTACTACTACCTTTGGCTACATAATCGAACGTTCGATGAGAAATCCTTTGCTCTCGCCTGAGTTGATAACCAATGTTTCTCATTTTGTAGGCGTTGAATCATCCACGAAGACAGATGTAGCTCAAGGAGCTACCGCTGGGACACAACCTGCCGATAGGGTCGAAGAAGGGGAAGACAAGGCTGCTTCAACAGACCTGGGGGAAAGAAGTGAGCCAATTAAGGTCACTACTCCCCATGATGAAGAAATGATTGCAGCTTTAAAAGACGATGGAGGAGACGAGGGGCACGATGAGGAACCGGAGGTTACAATAACCGGGGATTCAAAAAGTGCTGACGACGTTACCTTGGCGGCCATGAAGGCTGATCAAGACAAGCGTTTGCAATTAAAGGCTGAAGAATTAGATCCTGAGGTTCTCAAGCCCCTCGCAGTTGTGGATGCAGGTTCAAGGTTAGTTGTTAAGCTCTCAACTAGATCTATCACTGAAGAACTTGCTAAAAAATCTTCTCTTGATTCCAGTGTCCCGCCCTCCGGGAAGAAGTCTACTGGCTCCAGTACCGCATCTTCAGGGAAAAAGAAAACAAAACGAATCTTGACTGAAGCCGAGAAGGAAGCAAAGGATGCGGAGAAAGCCGTCAAGAAATCTAAGGCTCATTCCAAACCTAAGTAACGGATTCCCCTGTATTCCTTTTAGTATCTTTGTAACCCAATAAATGCTGCTGCAAAAGCGGCTTCTGCACTTTCTTCTTTAGTTATTTCCCTGTACAAATTTATTCATTTGTAAATAAAAATAATTCACTTTTTGCAATGTTTATTTGTTAGCAGTTCTGTACTTATGTAGAAATGCATATCTATAGTTATGAAACAAAGTTGTGGAGAGGGGAGATATGTATATATATTTGTGTCCCCAGTCAATCTCCATAGGTTATTCAGTGCTTAACCATGCAATCTGAACGCTCCCGATTCTCTAACGGGATAGCATTTCCTGGCATTTCTTTTATACTCTTTCTCATTCTCTTGAGAGTTAGAGTTCGAGTTCAGTTATTTGTTTATTCCCCGGTCATTCAACGGGAAAAGATTTCTTTCTCGGCGCTCGGTCGGAGACGCCTTTATACTCTCTTTCTCTCTGGAAAGTTAGAGTTCGGAGTTGAACCCCTTTCTCAGCGCTCAGTCGGAGACGCTTTTATACTCTCTCTCTTTCTCTGGAGAGTTAGAGTTCAGAATAGAATTTCTTTTTCAGCGCTCAGTCTGAGACGCTTTTATACTCTCTCTCTTTCTCTGGAGAGTTAGAGTTAAGAATGTCGTTTTCTCATTCTTTTATGTCTTATTGCACAAATAATCATTGTGCTTCTTTTTATGTCCAAACTGTTTCAACCTTTTTAGGCTCTAAGTTATCCTGTATTTTATAATCACAACAGAACAACTAACGAATGTAAATGCATAAAAGTAAGTAACACACAATCTTTTTATAGTGGTTCAGCTAAGTCATAGCCTACATCCACTTTATAGACCTCTATTCATATCATCAGATTTTCCCAAGGCAAGTCGTGCCTTGTTACAGAGTTTATAGGAAAAACAACAAAAAGTGGAGCATTTCTAATCCAAATATCGCATTAAGTGTTGGGCATTCCATGTTCGAGGGACTTCTTCGCCATCTACGGTCGTTAACTTGAATGTTCCTTTATCAAGTCTCCGTTGGATGACAAAGGGTCCTTCCCATTTTGGGCCGAGGTGAGGAAGAGATGGAAAAACTCTCTTTAGCACCAAATCCCCTGGTTCAAAAGTTCTGAGGCGAACCTTTTTGTCATAATAGCGTGCCATCTGACGCCGATGTCTTGCTGCACGCAAGTCTGCTTCGTCCCTTTTCTCTTCGACCTCATCAAGAGACTCAAGTAGAAGTGCCCGATTCGTCATCGGGTCATAATACGTAACCCTGTGGGAAGGAACTTCCAGTTCAACTGGAATTACTGCTTCTGAGCCAAAGGAGAGAGAGAAAGGGGTATGACCGGTAGCCGTTTTAAACGTTGTTCGATATGCCCACAAAGCTAGGGGCAATTCATCAACCCATTTTGCCTTTGCACGTTCCAACCGTTTCTTGAGGATGGATTTTATGACTTTGTTTACCGCTTCTACTTGCCCATTTGATTGTGGGTAGGCGACTGCAGTATATCGCTTGTCTATCTTATATTTCTGGCAAAAATTTCTGAACTCAGAGCTATCAAACTGGGTTCCGTTGTCAGTTATAATCGTTCTTGGGATCCCGAACCGGCATATAATATTTCTGACCACAAAACTTATCACTTTTCTTGTTGTGATCTTGGTCAAATGCTCAGCTTCCACCCATTTCGTGAAATAATCCACGGCTACTATGGCATACTTAGCCCCTCCTTTAGCAATTGGTAAAACTCCAATGATATCGATTCCCCATGTGGCAAACGGCCAAGGACTCACCATCGATTTAAGCTGGGTTGACGGTGCCCTGGGGATTTTGGCGAATCTCTGGCACTTATCGCAGCGTCGTGAATAATCAGCTGCATCCTTGTTGATCGTAGGCCAGAAGTATCCGTACCGCAATATTTTCTTTGCTAAAGTTTGACCTCCTGTATGATCTCCACACTCACCTTCGTGCACTTCTCTCAGTACACGCTTGACGTCGTCGTGTGCGATACATCGTAACAGGGGCATAGAAAATCCTTGTCTATAGAGAGTATCGTCTTGCATAACATATCTGGCAGCTTTGCGGACTACAGCTCTTTTCTCACTTTTCTTCGATGGGAGTGTCCCATTCTTAAGAAAACTCTTGATTGGAGTCATCCATGACTCCTTCTCTGGTTCCGCTTCAAGAACGAATTCAATTTCCATTGACTCAAAGCTTGGCGATTCCAATGTTTCAATTGGAATTACCTCAGTCCCTTCTGGATTGTCAAAACTAGCCAGCTTTGCCAGTCTATCCGCTTTCTGGTTTTCAATTCTGGGAATATGTGTTATGCTGTACCGATCTAAGCTATTCAATAGCTCTTTCACTTTCTTGAGGTAGGCGATAAGTCGAGGTCCTCGAGCCGCGAATTCCTCTCGCACTTGACAAACAACAATCTTAGAGTCACAAAATATGTCCATCATTTTTACTCCGAGGTCTTTAGCAAGTTTCAGCCCGGCAATCAGGGCTTCATACTCAGAGTCGTTGTTAGTTGCCGAAAATTCTAACCGTAGGGCGTAATACAACGACCGTCCCTCCGGAGTGACTAAGACAATTCCAGCTCCGGATCTTCGGTCATTTTTAGCTCCATCTGTATATAATCTCCACGGATTCATCTCTAGCTTATCCTCAGATTTGACCACGTGGTCATTGATTATTTCTTCCTCTGGAATGGTGAACTCCGCAATAAAGTCCGCTAGAGCTTGCCCCCTGATTGACTTTCGTGGTTGAAAATTCAAATCAAACTGGCTTAGTTCTATGTTCCATTTTATCAACCTTCCCGACGCTTCGGGTCTCTGCAACACCTGTCTTAACGGCTGATCGGTGTATATGGTTATCGGATGGGCTTGGAAGTAGTGACGAAGTTTTCGGGATGCAATCAGGAGGCTGTAAGCAAGCTTCTCGATCTTTGGATAGTTGCGCTCTGCCGCTGCTAATTTCTTACTCACATAGTATACTGGCCTTTGTACTTTGTCTTCCTCTCGAACCAGGGCTGTGCTGACAGCGTGAGCCGAGACTGCTAGATAAACAAATAGTTCTTCGTGATCTACGGGCTTTGATAAGATTGGCGGTTTCTCTAACAGATCTAACAGATTTTGGAAAGCCTCGACACAATCGGGAGTCCACTGGAAGTTCTTCTTTCCCCTTTTTATCAAATCAAAAAATGGAACACATTTATCGGTGGCTTTGGAGATGAATCTACTCAGCGCCGCTACCTTCCCTGCCAGACTTTGGACGTCTTTAATTCTCCTTGGTTCTCTGATATTTCTAATCGCCGCTATCTGGCTAGGGTTGATCTCAATTCCTCGGGAACTCACAATGAAGCCAAGGAACTTTCCCGACGCCACTCCAAATGAACATTTTAAAGGATTCAATTTCATACGGTATTTTCGCAAGATACCAAACATTTTTGCTAAGTCTTGCGTATGACTGGAGGACTGCTTTGATTTAACAAGCATATCATCCACATAAACTTCCATAGTTTTTCCTATTTGATCATAAAACATTCTATTTACCAACCGCTGATAAGTAGCTCCAGCGTTTTTTAATCCGAATGGCATTACAACATAACAATATAGCCCCAAATTCGTGATGAAACTTGTATGCTCTTGATCTGGTACATGCATAGGAATTTGATTGTATCCAGAGTATGCATCCATGAAAGAGAGAAGTTCATGACCTGCTGTCGAGTCTACAAGCTGGTCAATCCTGGGAAGTGGAAACTATCTTTTGGGCAAGCCTTATTTAAATCTGAAAAGTCAATACAAGTTCGCCACTTTCCGTTTGGCTTCTTTACCAGGACGGGATTCGATATCCAGTCGGGATAGGTCGAATCTCGAACAAATCCATTTTGCTTCAATTTCTCTACTTCCTCTTTGAGGGCAGCCGACCTCTCTGGGCCCAGCGTGCGTCTCTTTTGCTTCACAGGCGGATGTTTCGGATTTACATTCAATTTGTGACTGATAATGGAAGGCGATATCCCACACATGTCAGCATGGGTCCAGGCGAACACATCTAAGTTTGCCTTCAAGAAGTCCGTCAGCTCTTCAGCACGACGTGGATCCAATTGGGAACCGATCTTCAAGACTTTCGTCGGATCAGCTTTATCAACAGGAATTTCCACTGTCGTTTCATTAGGAGTTGCATTCCTTGCCTCTGGTTCCTCGTCTTTTCTAGGATCCAGGTCTTCAGGCGTTCCTTTGGGCAACTCCTTTGGGGTCAATTTCTCTAATTGCTATGCCGAGTCCCCCTTTGAGGGAGGCGGGGCATCCTTACTCTCTGCATTAACTCCTTTCATCAACATCTTCAGTTCGGCCACGTAGCAGGCCCGTCCAGAAACCTGATCCCCTCTTATTACTCCAGTCCCGGCTTCGGTTGGGAACTTTAGTAACAAGCACCAAGGGGCGATACAAACTCTAAATTCAGCGAGGGCAGGTCTCCCTAAAAATGCGTTATATGGCGAATCTACGTCCAATACTACGAACTGAAGCATTCGCACTCTTCTACGTTCTCCTTGCCCTAGGGTCACGGGCAATTCTATATATCCCATGGGAGCTGTCGTCGCTCCGTTGAAGCCTCTAATCCATCCTTCACAAGGTTTCAGATCTTCGGGCTCAAGCTTCATCTGATCAAATGACTTCTTGAACAAAATATTAACGGAACTTCCGTTGTCTACTAATACCTTATGGACCAAGGCCGGCCCAATGGTGGTAGTAATAACCAACGGATCATTGGTGGGAGATTGTATCCCCGTGTTGTCTCGGCTGCGAAACACCACGTCATCGAACATGGTTTTTTGTTGTTTTATAGGGGTGACATCTTCCAAATCGTCACCTTCATTCACATCTAGATGCTTGGCAGCATTCACATATTGGTCCATTGACCTAAAACTTCGGATTGCCGGGTGTGGTCCGCCTACTATGGAGTTGATGACAATCCCTTTACCTTTCTGCTGCGTGGTAGGCTTAGGAGCAGGTAGGATCTGTTTTGGAGCCTGCTCTCCTTGCCCCCTGTCCCTCGGGGCAACCTTGTACTCATCCAGCTTTCCTTCACGCAGCAACTTTTCAATTACATCCCTCAAATGCCGACACTCATTGGTCGAATGTCCATGTGTTCCGTGAAACAAGCAAAATTTCCCTGTCGCCATTTCTTTCTCGGTCGAATCACGAGGTGGCGGTCTTTTGTACTGCAACACATTGTACGTATCCAGGTAAATATTTTCCAGGGTGTCATTCAATGGTGTATAGTCCTCGTAATTCTGGAATCGGGGCCTTTTGTTAGGGTCGCTTCCCCTATTTCTGTTTCTCCTGTTACCGTTCGAATTACGGTTGTTGTTGTTTCCCCCATTTCCAGTATTGCTGTTTCCACCCTTATTTCCTACATTTACTTCAACCTTGCCGGAACTTTCCCCAGACTGCTTCACGGCAATATTACTCTGCACATTCTCCTTTGAAGCTGTCTCAGACTTTCTTTTCCGGTTTGCCCGGGCCTCCTCTCGCCTTAGATAAATATCGGCTTTTTCGTAGAATATCGCCCTTGTGGGGGGTGTCTTCCCAGAAAGGTAGTCTCCAAACTCAGATTCAGGATCGACTCCTTCCTTCAATGCCATCAGAATAGTGGGCTCATGCGGGTCACTGACCTCAGTTACAGCTTGGTTAAAACGATCTAAATATGCCCTTAAAGACTCTCCTGGTGCCTGTTTGATCCTCGACAATTCAATAACACTCTTGGACTTGCGGGCATGTAGTCGAAACTGGTTCATGAAACGCTCGCTTAGTTCTTTGTAATTAGAAATTGAACGAGGAGGAAGCCGGGTAAACCAGAACAATGCCACATCTTCCAGGTAGATTGGGAATGCTTTGCACTTTACTTCATCAGGGGCAGCAGCGGCGTTCATGAGCCACGAATACCGCATCAAATGCTGTCCCGGATCAGTCCTTCCGTTGTATTTGTCCATCTGCGGCAAGTTAAAGCGTCGGGGAAACTGGAAATCTAGGATATCATCAGTGAACGGTGTATGGCTTCGCTCAATGCCATAGTCTTCATTCGTATAATTCCGGCTCTCGGACATAATTCGGCGAACCATCGCCTGCACATCGGCACTAGTTAGGGGCTGCTCAGGTTCCCTGGCCCTAGTGTCCGAGTTCCTTCGGGGCTCTTGCTCTGGAGATGCCCTTCTTCTTCGAGCTGCCTCTACTCGATTCCTTTCCCTGTGTTCCCGGTCGATCTCGGGAAGAGGGGACTGGAGTCTTTGCCCCCGAGTAGGGCTATCGTTTCCTAATGCTCGTGCGATATCCTCGCGAGATCCCAAAGATCCAAACGTTAGCTGCTCCACGTTCTGAGGTCGTTCGAGTGGCCTTCGCTCACGGGGCCTCTCTTCCTCGGAAGATGAAGATTGATCTACGGGTGTGTGACGAACCGGTGACGGAGTTCTCTGCCGGCGGAGCTCATTGATCTCCCGACTCATGAGCCTCATATTTTCCTGCATCATGAGATTAGTGCGCTCATGAACTCTCATAGCTTCCCTCGTGCTCTCAAGCATATCAAGCAAGCGCGAGAAATCTCCTTGAGTGATGGGAGCAGATGGATTGACCTGGTCTCCAACCCTGGCAGCTGGAATTGGAGCATTCGCGGGGACTCGAGTAGATGTTCCAGCTTCACCAAGCATCGGGTCGGATCGGAGGTAGGAAGTCGGGTCGGATCGGAGCTGGGGTGCCTGGTCGGATCGGTGTGCAGCGAGCAACTCGGGTCGGTTCAGACTGGGGGAGTGCACGGCTTCGGAGTCTCCTGCCCGGATCGGATCGGAGCTCTCCCCTTGCTGTCGGTTCGGATTTCCTGCATTGATTCTCCCTGCTGCTGAACTCTGCCCCCGAGACCTTGTTACAACAGCATGTTGCTGATCTTCACCAGCTCCATTTCCTTGAACAGACTGAACTTCTTTGCCTTTTCCTTTGGCCATTAGTCTTTGACAATTACTTCAACGAATGTAAAAAAGTGGAGAAACTTAAGGATTCACTTCTTTGAACTCAACGGTCCAAAAAGTAGAAAGAGATCCCGGAAAATAAAGAATTTAGATGAGGATTCTCAGTGAAAGCACCAAAATGTTAGACCCAAAAGTGGTTCTAACACTCAAATTGATTAGAAACAAGATAAAATAAAACAAAAATAAGAATGAACACACAAGATTTATAGTGGTTCGGCGAAGAAATGCCTACGTCCACTTAGTTTTCACTATATTCAGTAATTCAGTTACAAATGCAATGTAAGATTCACTCACAACTCACTTTTGTTCACTCAAATGATTAAAACAAGAAATGAAAGATGATTTGGATTCTCCGGGAGTAAAGGAGTTCGGATGATGGAGGTACTTGGATTCTCAAAAGTGCTGAAAAAAAAAAAGATCCTTCTCTTTGTCTCTTGATGGGGTATTTATAGGTGTGAATTTGCCTGAGATTCAATCCGGGTCGGAACGCGTGTCATCCATCGCACTCTCTTCGGGTTCGGATGAACTATCAAGCTGACAACATATCAAAGAGATGGACGTTAGGGGTAGGAATCAGTCATAGCCGGTCCGGTTCTCCAGGCTATTTTATAGGAGATTTTCCTGGATCATGGGTGCGGGTCGGAGACGTGCAGGTTGGGGGCTCGGATCGGAATACCCGATCCGAACCGGAGTAGCTTGGACGTCTCTTCTTCTCTAATCATACTCCGCTCCGCTCCAGCGTCGTGGCAAGCAGACGGCTTTCCGATCCACTTGAGATTTATTGGCCTTCCGATCCGATCAGGTATGCTTTGCCAATCTATCCAGTAAGAGACATCCGATCCGAACAGAGAATCCTACCCGATCCGAACCGATATGCTGCTATCAATCTGAATTGTGGTGTTTTCTTCCGATCCGAACCGGAGTCTTATATCTTGAAATATTCTTCAATGGTTGGTTTCTTGACTTTGTGTTGCCTAGTTCACAAAGTAGGCTAACACCAACTAGGCACCCTTCCCCTACAAGCTAGCTTTTGGGAGTGAATTCTACCTAGTTGGGGCATAACGAGTGGTATCAGAGCAGGCTACCATCGAGAAGGTTCGAGGCATGAGAGAAGGCAACCTATGAGGCCAGATTAAAATTACTGGTAGGTGAGTGAAGCCGTCCAAAGTGAGGTGGAGCCTCCAAAGAGAAAAGGGCTACCGCTGGGCCAGTATCGATAGAGTGTGCCGACATGGACGTCGGACTTTTGAAGGGTGGTGGAATGTAATGTCCTATATCGTCTAGTATGGGATAAATGATAGTACCACATCATCTAGTATGGGATAGACGATGCATATATAACCAAATAGGCACCCTTCCCTTACAAGCTAGCTTTTGGGGGTGAGTTCTACCTAGTTGGGGCATAACATATCAATGCGAAAATCTCCACCTTTAAAGTACAAAGATCAAACCTTTTTAACTTTTATGATTTCTGTAAATTGATTTGAATTTTGAATTTTTTTAGTTTCTACCATGTTCATCTATAAAGGAGAGAGAGGTATGGGTAAGAAGGATTAAAGGAATCATAATGTATAAAGATGTAATGTTTTTAAATTTTAAATTTGTGTTTCCATTATCACACTGCACACAATTGATTTTAAGTACGCACTCCCATTGACAAAATAGAAATATCGTCGCGCTCGAAACAACCACGCGATCTCGAGTAAATAATAACATATACTAGTTATTAAATTCTAAAAAATCACAAAAACAATGTAATTTTATTGAAAAATTATCAAATTACATTTCAATAATTCCAAAATTAAAAATTATGGAAAATAAAATATGTCGATCGATATCAAGTCAAAATATTAGTAATTTATTTTTCGATTACATTAAAACTGTTTATTACTGTAAATGAACTCATATATTGAATTCACCATTATTATTCCATTTAGAATTCAATTATTTAAATTAGTATTAAATATTAAATTCAATATCAATTATTTTAAATAATCTTCGTATTCGAATTCTTGTAGTTAACTTGAAACTAATCCCTAATATGAATTCGAGTTATTAAATATTTTTAAACCAATATTTTAACATTCAAATTATTAAA
This sequence comes from Allium sativum, assembly GCA_030737875.1. Lineage (NCBI taxonomy): Eukaryota > Viridiplantae > Streptophyta > Magnoliopsida > Asparagales > Amaryllidaceae > Allium > Allium sativum. The sequence continues at coordinate 964,146,563 of CM060916.1, forward strand.
TATTTAACACTAAAAATCTAGGGTTTTACAATAGATATGTATGAGCATTTGGATGGAGTTGCATGGAGGAAAAACTTATATGATAAAGAATGTCACAAGTATAAAGGTAGGACGTAGCTGACGATCCACATGCATCGATTGCACGCGTATAACCTTTTGGAGGCATATGTGCCCTATCACCATGGCCTGACACTAAGGCATGCTTGAACGAAATCTTATGTGTGGCACATATCCTTTTCAGCTTAGTTTCATCGATAGTAGAAGGCACCAAATATGAAAGATTCTCCAATAGCACAACTCATTCTAAAGTATCAAGAGATGGGATGGCATTGCCTACTACCCCCTCTATAGTCATTTGTTGCATGATAGGTAGTTCGCCTTGTGGTCGACTACTGGTAGTGAAAAATTTAGTACTCATTCTACGTTCGTTTGTTTGCAGTTCCATATGTTCGGGCGTATGCGTTTTGCTCAAGTAATCAGTCCAGAATTATGTTATAAATCCTAAGTCCAATGTCTGCGTGTTAATTCAAAGTTCATATGCCAGGCTCGTGGGCGAGGAGAAGTATTCACATTCAATGCCATGCCAAAGCTATCAAAGTAAATGAGCATTGATCTGAATTGATCATCCCCTTACCGATATGAACACTATGTCATCCTACAGATTCTAGTATGTGCTTAAGCTCGCCAATCCAAAGTCATCAGCCATTCACCACAACCGCACCAGTTCGGATCCTCAACTCGCTCATCAATCTGGATCCTTCTTTTTCCTTATCGAACTGGATCTGCTTCCTTTCTCAGTTTCTCCTTCAACAAACATACCAATATTTCATACTGACCAAGTCACAAACTCTCCAACCTATCCACAACATCCGTCATTTGTCTCACTCACCTTAATACTCTACGACCTTGCCTTCGTCGTCGCCTCTACATACCCCTAATCGTCTCGACACCAACGACAACACTACGCCCACCTCCAGCACTCACTATTGCCATGGTGATTAAAAAAGGTTCGATAAGAGATAGTTCACCCCCATAATTCTGTTTAAAGCAAATCGAGCTGGGGTCGACTGATGTTGGAGATCTAAGGTCGACGAAGAAGCATTTGGGTGTGCGTGGACAGTGGATATTCTCAATTAGGGGTGGTCAAAGCTTGAGAGAGTGGCTGCAGATCGGTGAGGCGAGTGCAACTGTGTGTACGGATGTAAATGATTATGCCTGGCAACGGCCTGGCTGCTTCTCAATGCACTCGGTAGCCAATGACTTAAAGCACACATACAGACGCACAAGCATGTGTGCATACTTAAAGTTTAACTTTTTGATTCAACAGAGATAGAATAACTCACATGTGGACTTTGGTGAGAGATCAAGTTCAAACTATCAAAGATTTTTGATTTGGAGTACTTGGCTCAATAGAATTGAGCAAAGATAAAAGACCAATAAGACCTGCTCACATATACATATACAAATACAAATACATATACATACATATATATATTGATAAAAAACTAATCAATTGTTATTTTAAAGAGATTCTATTGTTCTCTAAAGCAACTCACGAGAAAATGGTAATTACTTTAAAGATAGTGTGATATCTTTCAAGGCAACGAAGCTCGATCTGATTCAAAGCACATCATGTTTAAAACAAAACATACTTTAAAAGAAAATTGCCACCCGGCCTTTAGGCCAAACTACTTCAGACTATCCAAACAAATATAACTTGACAATAATGTAGTGCAGTCTGAAAGCCCTGATAATAAGACAAGAAATAGTTATGGAATAGCGGTTAGACAAGCTCGGAAGGACAACATGACATGAAGCATGGAATCAAGCTCAAGATGACACAAAACTCGGATCGATATGCCTGAATCGGTCTACCCTATTCCACTAAAACTCAAAGTTACTACACCAACCTGGATCGGCTTTCCTCAAAGGTGGTGTTGCAGCTCCTGGTCGTTATTACTCAATTTCGAGCCATCATACCCGAGTTTGCATGAAGAAGTGGCTACCTCCAGAGCTTCGGATCGTAGGACAAAGCGGAAGCATCATCAAGGCACGGAGATGACCCGAAATCGGATTGTTAGTGGCTGATTAAATCCGGATTGATACCGATCTGAACGGTAACCACAATCGATCTGATCTAAATTCTGAAATGTGACCTCCCCACTATTGCCACACTTCCCACTATCTCTACAAACTTGACTACTAGTACGGATCTTCGGTCGATCTAAGATTATCCTTAAATATAAATTATAAATATAGGTTGCCGTGGAAGAATTCGGGTCTTTTGGTTCTTGAGAAATTTCAGTCATTATTTGTTGTTAAATATTGAGTAAGATTCGCTCCAAGGAACGAAAGATTCATTGTCTTTCAAGAATGTTTTCCCCTTTCTAAATCACAATAGGTAGATTGAAAACCTTCTTTCAGGATACAATGGAGGTTATCTATGCAAGTTATGATTACTTGAACAGATCAGTAGAAGCACTTAGAGTTAATTTGATGATGTAGAAGACTGAGGAATTCGAGAAAGAAAAATGAAAGTGAAGTCCATGATGAGGGTACGCACTATTATATAGGGACGAAACATCTATTCGTCTATGGATTCCCGTTGGATTTGAACGGTTGTGACCGTTTTCTAAAGGTTGTTACCATTGGCTATTGAATTCAAATTTAACAGTACACGAAATGTATCGTTTCGGACGGGGCGCTGCCCCTGGACCCCTGCGACCTGACCGGGTAGGTCGAACCCCGTTAGCGAGTGTGTTTCCCCCATAGCCCCACCTTGGGGGATTGCCGCTCCCCCTCCATAGGGGATCATATTTGACAATGGTTTTGGAAAAACTTTCAACATTCCCCACTTTTTTTTTCAAAATTTCACATATAAACCAATATCTTAAGCATCACCATAGAAAGTAGTACATATATGAAAATAGCTTACGGCTTTGAACTTCACTTAGTGTAAACAACTCAAAGTTTGTCAAGGTGCTATGGTGAACGTGTCTTGAACCAAGGATCTTTTTTTGTGACTTACCGGAGTCATCACACATACTAATTTCATAGCAAAGTGCAGTTCTTTGTTCCTACGCGTTAATGGCCTTGCGTAATATCCTGTTTTCATGAATGTTGTAGAGACGGTCCAATCCCATATAAAGTAGCCGAACTTTCTCATTCATATAGGTGAGTTTTAAGTAAAGTGATTCTGCGAGTCACTTCTTCTTATAATTGAACCCATTAAGAATTTATATCTTCCTCTATCTTGCAGAATTTATACACTAGAGATTTTTCTTTTACAATGGGATCTTATTATTGTACTCTAATGTATCACCAATTTCATACTTCAACTTGTTGTTACCCTTTGAACTTTGTCTGTTTTTCAAAACATAAGTAGGGATCTTATTAAAGATCCCATTCCTATTGATGTTTTCGCAATCATCTCTCTAGCTAGTCCTTTCGTCAAAGGCTCTGCTAAATTATTCTTTGATTGAACATAGTCGACTGTAATTACTCCTCATTTGAGTAATCCTCTAATAAATTGATGTCGAAGGCTAAGATGTCTTTGTTTACCATTGTAAGTCTTTTGTGACACTTTGTACAAAGTAGCTTGGCTATCGCAATGTACTTTAATAGTTGGAGTAGGTTTCATCCAAATCAGAATATCTATTAATAGCTCTCTTAGCCATTCAACCTCTTTACATGCATCTGCAAGTGCTATAAATTCTGCCAACATAGTCGAGTCAGAGATGCATGTTTGTTTCTTCGAACTCCATGATATGGCAGCCCCACCTATTGTGAATAATCATCCTGAAGTGGACTTAGAGTTAGATTCTATGTTGTTCCAACTTACATCGTTGTAACCTTCAAGTACTGATGGTTCTCCCAAGAAAACCAAACCATGATTCATAGTCCATTTCAGATATCTTAGAACTCTTGATATTGCATTCCAATGTTCTCTTCCTGGATTACTAGTGAATCGACACAAGATTCCTAGAGCATATGTTATATCTGGTCTAGTGCAGTGCATGGCATACATAAGACTACCGATCACACTAGCATATTTCAACTGATCGCAACATCTACCAGTATTTTTCATTAATTTGACACTAGGATCGATGGGTCTTTTTGCTAAAGGGAGATCTAAGTGATTGTATTTCTTAAGAATACTTTCAATATAATGAGATTGTGCTAATAAGATTGATCCTTCTTTTCTCACTATATTGATTCCTAAGATTACATTTGCTTCTCCCAAATCTTTCATGTCAAAATTAGATTCTAGAAACTTCTTAGTTTCTATTATACTTTCTATATTTGAACCAAATATTAGCATATCATCCACATACAAACAGACAATTACACATATTCTATCTTTGTATGTGGAGTATATACACTTGTCTGCTTCATTCACTTTGAACCCTTTTGACAGCATGACTTTATTAAAATTTTCATGCCATTGCATTGGAGCTTGTTTTAATCCGTAAAGATATTTTAGGAGTTTACAAACTTTCTTCTCTTGTCCGGATAAAACGAATCCCTCAGGTTGTTCCATATACACTTCTTCTTCCAATTCACCACTTAAAAATGCAGTTTTTACATCCATTTGATGGACAATTAAATTGTGAATTGAACCCAGTGATAATAACAGACGTATCAAAGATATTCTTGCTACTGGAGCATACATATCAAAGTAATCAATACCATGGCGTTGTTTATATCCTTTAGCAACTAACCTTGTTTTGTATTTATTATTTGAGCCATCGACATTTAATTTTCTTTTGAAAATCCATTTGCTTCCTATTGATTTTGATCCAGATGGTAGATCAACCGAAGTCCAAGCTTGATTTGACAAGATAAAATTCATCTCATCTTTAATCGCATCTTTCCAAAAACTTACATCACGACAAGTTATTACTTCCCTGTAAGTTTGTGGATCACTATCATTATTAAGAGTTATCTTATTTTGGTTTGTGATTTTATTTATATCTCCTTCTATCAAGTACGTCAAAAAATCAGAACCAAAGTTCCTTTCAACCCTTTGTCTTTTGCTTTGCAGGGTTCTATGTCCAAACTTGATGAAGTCGATTCTTTATGAATCTCTTTAACAGTACCATGAATTTTGGTATTATCTTCCGAGGAAGATTTAAACATATATTCAAAAAAATCTGCATCGATTGATTCTATCACATCATTTGTTTCTAACTTCAGAAATCTATATGCAGAACTATTTTGCATATATCCAACAAAGATACATTTATATGTTTTGCTTCCTAACTTTGTCATTTATGGGTGTGGTTTTCTTACATAAGCCAAACATCCCAATACTTTTAAACGACTAAGATTAGGTTTTCGATTATACCATAATTCATAAGGAGTTTTGCTAATTCTTTTCATAGCAACTCTATATAGGATATAACATGCACTTAAAAGTGTTTCTCCCTACCAATAATCAGATAAGCCAGAACTTAACAACATACAGTTAACCATATTCATTAAAGTTCTATTTTTTCGTTCAACAATACCATTTGATTCTGGTGAATATGGTGGTGTAAATTCATGGACTATCCCATTAGATTCACAGAAATCTAAAAGTTCTATTGATTTATATTCACCACCTCTATCGGATCTTAGTACTTTAATTTTACGATTTAATTGATTTTTAGTTGTTGCCTTATATATAAGAAACTTGCTCAGAACTTCATCCTTACTTTTTAGTAAGTATATATAAGTATATTTTGAATAATCATCAATAAACGTTACAAAGTATTTGTTTCCTCCTCGTGAAACTTTACTATGTAAGTCTACAACATTAGTATGCACGAGTCCAAGCAATTTAATTGTCCTACATACTGATTTATGTGATTTACAAGTTAATTTTCCTTGCACACATATTTCACACTTATCAACATTCTCACTGTTGCATTTCGAAATAAGTCCTAGATTATGCATATTTCGGACAGAATTATAGTTAATATGGCCTAATCTACGATGCCACAAGTGTAAAGATTAACAACATAAGCAGAAACTGATTTTATTAAATTCATTTTGAACATTCCATTACGTGAGTACCCTTTTCCAATAAATACATTATTTTTGGACATAACAACGTTATCTGATTCAATGACTAACTTAAACCCTCCTTTGTTGAGACGATCTCCGGAAATCATATTCTTCGTCATTTCTGGAACATGAAATACATCAGCCAAAGTCAGAACTTTCCCTGAAGTAAACTTCTAAGTAATATTCCCAATACCAACAACTTTGGCACGAACATCATTACCCATTTTGACTTCTTTTACCTCGCTGCATTCTTTATAAATATGGAACTGTGACTTGTCATTACAGATATGAATGGTTTCTCTTGTGTCTAACCACCATCCATCTTCAATTGTAACAGAGTTGGCTTCCTCTACAACAACGACCAATTTAGGTTCGTTTTCAAAATCAGCAACGATGTTAACTTGTTTATTCTTTTCTTTCTCATCTCTTATGCGAATTCTGCATTCTTGGGCATAATGACCAGGTTTCTTAAAGTAAAAGCAATCACCTTTGGGCTTCTTGGATTTCTCCTGTTTATTCCCTTTGGAATTATTTTTTCTTTTCTTTCCATTACTATGATTTTTAGAGATTTCTCCCTGAACCACATTTTCTTTTTCTGTCTCCTGATCTTCTTTCTTATCTCTCTTACGAGATTCTTCCTCAATACGTAAATGTCGTATGAGGGATTCCAGAGATGTGTTTTTTCCTTATGCATCAGTTTCTTTTTGTAGCCATTCCAAGTACTAGGCAATTTTGCAATTACAACTCCTACTTGAAACTCTTCAGGAAGTTCTATTTTTGCATCCTTTAGTTTACTAACAATCAAATTTAATTCATGGGCTTGGGAAACAATATCAGCATCATCATTCATCTTATAATTAATATAATTACTTATTAAAAACTTCTGATTACTTGCCTCTTCAATGTGGTACTTGACATTCAGAGCCATCCAGAGAGCTTTTGCGCCATCTATAGTTCCGTGTGCACTGTATACAGAATCTGAAAGTGCATTAAGAATGTGCCCTCTACAAAGAAAGTCTTCATTCTTTCGCTTCTGCCTTAATTCCTTTAACTCCTTCTTTTGTTGTTCTGAATCTGCAGCCTTTTCTTCGGGAATTGGTTCTAAATCATCATTTATTATATGGTTCAGACCAATAGTAGTAAGAAAGAACAAAATTGTTTCCTGCTAGCGTGTAAAATTACTGCCATCAAATCTTTCAAGGTGGGTGAGATCTTGATTCATTACTTGGAGTGATTGCACTGTAATTCTGCTGAGCGACGAATCTTGAACAGAAGACATTCTTGAAACTGTTGTTAAATATTGAGTGAGATTTGCTCCAAGGCACGAAAGATTCGTTGTCTTTCAAGAACGTTTTCCCTTTTCTAAATCACAATGGGTTGATTGAAAACCTTCTTTCAGGATACAATGAAGGTTATCTATGCAAGTTGTGATTACTTGCACAGATCATAAGAAGTACTTAGAGTTAATTTGATGATGCAGATGATTTAGGAATTCGAGAAAGAAAAATGAAAGTGAAGTCCGTGATGAGGGTACGCACTATTATATAGGGACGAATCATCTATTAGTGTACGGGTGTCCGTTGGATTTGAACGGTCGTGACCGCTTTCTAACAGTTGTTACCGTTGGCTGTTGAATTCAAATTCAATAGTACACAAAATGTACCGTTTCGGACGGAGGGTTGCCTCACACCCCGCCGTGGGCGCTGCCCCATGGACCCCTGCGACCTGACCGGGCAGGTCGAACCCCGTTAGCGAGGATGTTGCCCCCGCAGCCCCACCTTGGGTGGTTGCCACCCCCCCCCCCCCTTTGTAGGGGATCTTTTTTGACAAAGGTTTTGGAAAAACTTTCAACATTATTTGCACTCCGAATATTCGTCGATCCGAACCACTGTACTCCTAAAATGTTAAGAAAAGGGTGAGATTCTGAAACAGACGTATGCTCTTTAGCGTTGAACCATTGTATACGTTTGTTTGTGATTTTGTTGCTTTTTACCTGTTTTTCATTTAAGTTTCTTCGTTATTCTCTTCTAAATCTCGTTTCTTGGTGCTAGTGTCACTTTTAGCGCTAACAAGCAAGGACCTCAAATGTTAGATGAATGAAGCACAAGAGAGTGTTGCAATGCTTTCCATGACGATGCACGATGAATGGCTCATGTCTAGAGCAAGTCCGACATAAAATGAAGGAGTTATGGAATTTATTTTTCCCTTTTCCTCTATAGTTTAATTGATTGACTAATAAGTCATGGATTGTTAGATATTGATAAGGGATGGACTGATTGATAATGCATAGATCAATATCGATCGATAAGTACTTTAATTAACATACATATATTACATGATCTTTAGTTTGTTTACATGGATCTTTACAAGTTATTTCTTGAACGAATTTTACGGTTATTCTGAACAAATCAAAAACCAAAAGGTCTCCCACAATGCTTATAAATACATAGAAGCAGCATTAAAGAAGAAGTTCGATTCTATCGGAACTCTACCAAAATTCAAGTTTTTCACTAAATTCCACCAAACCTAAGTAGATCTACAAAATCATTCTAGCTTTTATTGTTTTATTTAGGGTTGAACAATGTTCGATTACAACCAAATTAACCAACCAAATATGTCTACTTTGATCTACTTGGTTCAGTTTTGAAAGTAAATCGGTTTGAGTTTGATTTGAAAAAAAATTGATTATCGATTTAATCGAATTTTTATTTTATTATCCAATTACATGGTTTTAGTATTTTAAATAATTAATTTAATGATAAAATATAAAGTTTATTTATTAAATATAAGTCAAATGTTATTATAAACATAAGAAATACAGAAAAAGAAAAAAATCTTCATATCTAAATTGATATTTTCTTTTGAGTGAATTAATCATTTGAGCAATGAAACTTATTTGTAATTCGGTTAAATTGGTTATCGAGCGAATTAATCGAACAGAATTTGACTCAAATCGGTTTAGCTCTTGCTTTTAGCTCGGTTTGATAACAAAATCAACGAAACACTCACCCAAACCTCAATAATAATAGTTTAAATAGAACCTCAATAATAAAAAAATGGAAGTGAACGCAAAACTAACGAATTTCAAACTACTATGCAAATTTGGTGCTTTCATATTTTTCCATGCATCTATGATTTTATTTTTATGTGTTACTGTACTGTAGTTTTACTAGATATCATTTTCTTATCTTGATTTAGGTCAGTGATTCGCTATAAACTTGATGTCATACTCCCGTGATCTTCACGGTCAAAAAAAGGATTTGGAAGTCCAAACTCTCGTGCAATGGCTTGTAATCTTCGGGAAATCGACTCTTGGGCATTGGAAATTGGGCATTTTGCATTTTTTGAACCAACAACAACGATGTATGTAAATTCATCAAAAAAATACTTCAGTCTCATCCAAAAGACCTTATGGCCATACACAATTTGAAGTATCCTAATCTCATTTATAACGAGTTAACATATAAAGCTAGTCTCAAATGATAATCTGAACTACATTACTTATAAGCCAAGCTTTGGTGGATGAGTTCATTGACATTCTTCATAAACAAAGAAAATTTCTTCTGCCTGCAAAAGTCTCTGTTCCCCAGTGCTAAAATTTTGCATTCTACTCTTTCAGTACCATTAAAGGTTAAATTTAATTCTGGTTAATCGTCTTACAGCATATTTGTATTGAAACATAGACAGAGCAATCAATCAATTTATATTGAAAATAGCAACATGAATCGCGTCAACAACAATGACCAACATTTCGCAGTATCTTGAGAACTATTTACACCGTACAAGAAGCAGAGCCAATGTAAATTTTCTTAGACCACAAGCAATGGAACACTACCTTTTTGCTATTGCGGTTTTACAAACAGGGCAAGAGTTTTTACGTAGAAGCCACTGCTTGATACAGTGACTGTGGTAGCTATGACCACATTCCAGCTTCCCAGCATCATCGTTTCCTTCATATTCCTCCTGCATCATGAAACCACATATTTAGGCGCATGCTTACAAAGTTATAAGAAAACATGAATTATGGTTGTGTAAAAGCGCCCACTTGACATATAACGCATTTGCAATCTTTTTGCGATGGCGAAGGCCAAAGGTGTGCATGTTTTGGTTTCCGGAGATGGTGCAGAATCTCTTCTTCACCAAGTCCAGTGCTAACATACCCTATCTTTTCACTTAGCTCGAGCAGTTGCTGTTAACACGATTGGTGATAACTGGGTTAGATTTTTTGGTAAAATGTGAAAATGATGGCTTATATAATGATGGGTACCTCGTAGGTCATGTTATCGACATCAAGACGCAATTCATTGTATTGGTCATGTACACCTAGTCCACCAAAAAAAATTCCAGCTTGGAACATCATCACCTGCACTCCAAGGAAAAAATTTAATATACTCAACTATCTTAATTATGGAATCAAAAAGTGGGTATTGGTGTAAAGTGATAATATTATACATACATGATGTGCAAATGCATATGCATAGGCACATACATGATGTGCAAATGCATATTATATATATATATATATATATATATATATATATATATATATATATATATATGTCAGCGTTCAATGACACCCCAAATAGTGCAGCACCTCATTTGCCCCTTGATTTCCACCAAGAATCCCCCTCCCCCCCTCCTTCCACTCATTCTCTCTCATCTTCGTTACAATAGAGGTGCCGTAAAACAAGGGTGTCACACAAAGTGCTCTATGCATACTGGACAAGGATCAACTTCGCCTCATTTTCGCTACAGCTCAATTCCCATAAATTTCAACCACATGAAGTAAGAAGAGAGACTATATTATTTTAATCGGAACATGCAGCTGAAATCATGGAAATTTTGGGTGTAGCAAAAGCGAAGGGAACGTGATCTTTGTCTTATACATACATACATAGTATTTAAACAGAAGCATGTGATTGAAATCGAGATAATTTGAGATGTACCAAAAATGAGGTGTAGCCCATCCTTGTGTATAAGTCAACCATTAAGAATTTCCATGAGTATCATGTGTAATGAGTAAGGACCACTTAATGTAATGATCATGGTCTCATGGACCACTTAAGGAATGATTACGGACCACTAAATCTAGACAACTGAAATTATACATATGAAAAGGAGGTAAAACAAATTGCTTTTTTCCCTTTATTTATTATGGCAATTATCACATGCCATATCAATTACTTTTTCCTTTCTTGTTTTGGAAATTATGTAAAGAACTGTAAGTAAAATTTACAATCCAGAGAAAGTCATGGCCAAAACCTCAAATTAGGATTTTATGTATAAACGCTTCTAAACATCAATTAAATGAGTCGGAATACAACACAACAAAAGGAGGAGAACTAAATTATACTTTGTTTGTGCTGAAATATATCAATTCAATATATGAAGTGAATGATGTCAACTTCCAACAGCTAATTGTTGATTTTTCTAAATTCAAGTGCTTTTAACTTTTCTAATAAACGAGCATCATATAAATTAAGAGTTAAGCAACCACCTGTAAAGTTGGTTTCATGCTGTCTCAATTAATACATATCTTACCAATCTAAACTTTACCTAACAAGATAACAATGTGTAATTAGAATATCCAAAATTCCTAATGAAGAGATACTGCAAAAAGGCGTCTGAATTAATAGTAGAACAACCTTGGTCAACAACTTAAGAATGCCATCATATTTCAATCTTCCTTCCTGAAACTTGAGCATCTCAAATTCCAAAACCCATACCCAAAGCACCATCAAAATATTTGATAACCAGTAAACAAATAAACCATTAAATTAATATCAAATTCTAGCATACTCGGTTGTTATGTTACTTAAATGGGAAAAGACATCAGTAAATTATATCAGCACGGAGGAGAAAAAATTTCAACAAATGATATCATGATTGTATTAGAAGTTGCATCGCGCAATTTTTTTTACAAATCACAATGATTAAATGTTGATTATAAGATGTAGCTATTTCATCTAAAAGTTTAGGCAATATGACAAGCAATAATTTGAAAATAAGTGGATATAAGCATTTCAGAAGAGAGAGAAATATGCAATCAAACATTAAATGGCACAATGTGGTTGCAGAAGATCTCTAAAGCATCCACAATGAGGGGGTCAACCCCCGTTGATTGTTCAGGCTTGATTTCTATCAAGCAAACTTTGGATCACGGGTATTAACAGACTTTGCTAAACTTTATAAACTGAACCAGGATGATGAATCATTGAACACACATAATGTCCAATAGTTAATATTTCCAACGAATAACAATCAATTACAAAGAAGTTGGAGCCTGGAGGCACAACACAACACGATGCATATCGTTCGCCTTTTTAAAGTAAGAAGTACTTTATACCGATAATTGTGGCACGTAAACCATTTTTCATTTTGTTTATGTATTAACCTGCCTCGAATAAAAATAATTGCATATAAAGGTACATAATTAATCAAACCAACAAAATCTTGTTAATAACAAAATGAGACTTTAATAAATGACATCTAGGTTACAACGTAATCACATTCCTTGCATCGTAGATAAAGAAAATATGGTAGTGCACAGCTGAATCATAGAAAACCGAAGAGAAAAAAAATTACTCTAGATTCCAGCAACAAGGAAGAAAAGGTCAAACCGAAAGAAAACTGGTGTAAAAAAAAGGTAGTTTTAAGCGGATGTCGCTCTAGAATATAAAATAAAACAAAAAGAAAAGTGATTAGGAAAATGCAATATCAAATAATTTTGACGAAAAGTACCACAGCATTGTCATTACAGGGCTGCAAATAAAACTTGTTTCCATTGGATAAGCATTATAAAACCCAAGGCTTTGCGGACTGTGGTACTATCCAACTGATGTGTGAACAAGTGTCTTGTAATTGATTTTAAGATCTATGTTCATTAACTTGCTTATCTTTGTTTGTATAACGATTATTTTAAGCATACTGGCCTTTCTAAGGACGCTTCCATTGATGGTTACTTGGTTAGCCATGTTACATGTAAGATAAAAATCATTTGTTGCATCCAATTATCTTGTTTTCCATTTCAAACATCTTTAGGGAATTAGTGATTTTGGTCATTTGGGAATAAAAATCACTTGTAAATTTGGAAGATTTTTTAGCATTAAAATTGAATCTTATAGGTTATAGCCACAAATATGATGATTCAAGCCTGAACCAATCAATACATATATAAGCTTTTGAACCAAAGCGATCCTGCCAAACACAAATAGGACGATCGAAGCCTCCTCAAATTCAACTGAATAAAATATTCAGGTATCTTTCCCTGATTTTAGGCTTTTAGCCAAACATAATTAGGAGTAAAAATAAGTATCAAACCCAGTTTTATTAATTAGTTAGATGATTTTCACATTATGCAAAACTTTCATGAATGTCATTTGAACTCAAAATGCACCTACTTCCAAATAAATCATCTGCTAACAAACAAGGCTTGGAAATTCAGGCATGTGGTCTGATCCATCCAATTTGCAACTCTATTAAACTCAGGGTAAACCTCGGTGATCACAAATAGATAAAGGTGCCACAGGGAGCAGCATTAAATCCAATATCGGCATTTCTGACATGTGAATTAAGAAGAATGACCAGATAATATATAGATCTTACAAAGAAATGCCATACAAACAAAGAACACCCAAGCAGATATCACTGTAGCAACCAAAACTAGAGTCCTAAAAATCAATACCTCTTCATAATCAGCTGGAGAGCGTCTATGTCCACTGCGCATAAATTGAAGTGGCCCAGAATGCAACCGACTAGAAACAATATGCGAGGCTTCAATACTTGATGGATACTCCAATAGTGAAGACAAAATCTCTTCATTGCCAGTTCCGGCGCGTCTGGCAATGTTAGGTCGCTGCAGTATACCAAAAAATTCCCTCAACATCAAGATAAATTACACCGATCATTGTATGAAAATGGTGAAGATAGACACGATTCACAAGAGTAACGTTCCTAAATCAAATATATTAAAAAAGCAATTAACCTCTCTTTGTGTTCTGTCTCTCCTATGCGCCGCCACCACACAATCAACGGCCGCATCCGCACCAAATACAACCCCAGTAGGTGCGCACCAAACGTCACTGACGTCAGCGACCTCGTCAATTGATGTCATCGCGTGGTTGGTTCTCCCGTTACGGCATTTAACCCTCCTTTTCTTAGGGTTCTTCGAAGCCTTCTTCTTGCCGTTCCAGTCTGCGGCCGATCTCACGGCTGCTGCTGCGTCTGGGGGAGCGACGACTTCGGAGGACGAAGTGGAACATACCAAGCCTCGAAAAGGGAAGAGCTTGCCATTTTTTGAAGGTATATGGGCTGCAGGAGGAGGAATGAGTGGGTGGAGAGAGTCGGATGGATCCGATTTGAGGTTGAGGAGGCGGCGGATGCTTTGTCTCATTGGTAGGTGGTGTAGCTGTTGGGCTTCGTGTTCAGCCATTGTGGTATACGAGATTCAAAAGGGCGAAAAAGATGAGTGGTCTGAGGCAGGAGCAGTAATTAACGAGTGATGAGGAGGGAAAGGACAAAGAGCAATCCCTTCAGCATCTTAATATTTAATTTTAATGATAAAATAAAACGATTGTTTACTACGAAATAAGGTATTGGGGTGGAGACGCCTTTACCGAATGAAAGGGACATCTACAAACCATACAGGACGATTTTACATACACACACGTAAAAAAAGAAAAAACCAAAAATAATAATCAAATTAAGTGCTATTGTTTTGTGATAAATAATTATCCTTGCTGTGGTTATATTTTATTTTAAGTAAATATATAGGGAAACTCTATTTGAACATAAAATTGAACACAACAAATCTTAACCATTAGATCTACCCATGAGTTCCACTTTTCACATAAAGACAAACAAATCCAATGGTCCAGGTTTTGTGTTTCTAACTTTGTGTATGATTTTGTGTCTCAATAAATAGTCTCTCCCAAAAATAAATAATATATATAATGAATGTAAATCATTTATATATTATGGAATGCTAGAAGAATGAAATAAAAATACAATTTTGTTATAAAACAAACTAAGAACATAAATGAGGAAGAGAGGACATTTTTATTCATATAGATTTATATACAACACAAATGTGTTTTTTATTTATAGGCTCTACATGTCTTGAAAATTACAATAATGTGTCTCTCACATTAAGCATATTCATCATTATTATTTCAATATATTACAACACTCTCATTAAATATGTGTATGCAAAGACGATATATTGAATTGCCTCAATAAAACTTTTTTTATGAAAATCCCTGTGGAAATAATCATAAATAAGAAAAAGAATATATTTTTATTTTATTTTTTAGGTAAGATTTTTACAATGTTATAATAAGGGTCGATACTTCTGAATCAAGATAATGCTTCATTAAAAACCTTACTAACAAAAACCTAGTGGAAAAATACCGGTGAAAGGAAAAAGTATATTATAACATAATTTCATATATTTTCCTTGATTCATAATGCATTTTTCAAATAGTTTGGTAACGCAAGCAGCGCATACCAATTTTATAAACCAAGTTCTGAAATGTTGATTTTGGAAGTGCCTTTGTAAGTAGATCTGTTGGAATTTTTTGAGACTGAATTTGCTTAACCTCTATCTTGTTGCTTTTTTGTAGTTCATGCGTGAAGAAGAATTAAGGAGAAATTTATTTCATCATATCACCTTTGATATATCATGCTTGAATCTAAGCTACACATGCTGCATTGTCTTCATAAATAATATTTGATCCTTCTGTAGTTGAGGGGACATGCTTCGAATATGCTCGATTAATGATTTTAACCAGATACGTTCTCGTTTTGTTTCATGTAGTGTTAATATTTCAGAATGATTGGATGATGCTGCTACTAATGTTTACTTCATATGGTCACGAAATAGTTGCATTATTGTTACTAGATACATGTCCAGATTGTGATCTTGCCTTATGTGGATTGGAAAGACAACTTGCATCAATATAGTCAACTAGAATTGGATTATTGCCTATATTAGAATAAAATAAGCACAAATATGTGGTTCCACAAGGTATCTCATGACATGTTTTATGTCATACCAGTGTCTTTTAGTTGGTGCAGAATCGTATCTTGCTAGAAAATTAACCTTAGGTTTTGCGCATTGGGCTAAATATAATAATGCACTAATGGCACTAAGATATGGTACTTTGGATCAAGTACATTTAATATATAGTGATCTAATAACCATAGGCGGACTAAATGGGTTTTATCTATTTGAAAACGCTTCAGGATTTTCTCAACGTAACTTAACTGATGGATTAGTATGTCAATTTTTATTGTGCTCAATATGTATACCAAGACAATATTTAGTTTTGCCAAGATCTTTCATTTCAAATTTATGTTTCAAGTAATTTATTGTTTCATCGGACTCTTTTGGAGTCTCAATCAAATTTATATCATCAACATATATCGCCGAAATAGCAAATCGCTTTACCGATTTTTTTTATAAAGACATATGAACAAATGTGATTGTTTTTATATTCGGCTTTTACCAAATATTCACAAAGAAGGTTAGACCACATTCTTCTGGATTATTTCAAATCGTATAGTGATCATCTCGATTTTAATGAGTACATCGACTTTGATTTTGCTTCAAGCAACTTATATCATCTAGGACTTTCATGTAAATATTAGCATCTAATTCATTGTAAAGGTAAGCTGTCACAACATCAGCCAATTTTACATCAAGTTTTTCAAAAAGTACGAGGCTTATCAAATTTCGAAATTTTGATTTATTGATATTAAGTAGCGATTAATGAAAATATGTGCAACAATGTAATTTCAAGCCCAGTTAAAAGTGCGGGCGACTGCCCCTTATATAGAGGTCAATCGCTCCAAGGAGAAGATCGACTATGTTGTATATAACGGTGTTGTATACACAATTATATGATTTTTGTTTGATGATAACAACCAAATATATATTATTATATATGTGCTTGTAATTGTACTGTTTCATATACTTCACAACAGACAGGAATATAATATTTATATTTAAATAGAATACTACTGTACACAAATTTAAATTTTCACACAGTATTTTATTTAAATATAATATTTTATTTCATTATCAAACAGTACAGAATTACAACTCCACTGTTTGTACACTTCACTAATATTTTTCATTCATACACAGCTCTTCACTACAACCCTGTCAATATACATTCACATTGATTCATATACAGACACTCAATTCTTTATACAGTCACATATATATTCATTTACACACTCATATATATATATATATATATATATATATATATATATACTGACACATGCTGTCTTCTTTCTTCTGTTTTGTTTTCTGCCTTCTGTCTTCATTCTTTTGTCATCACAGTTTTCAGTCCAGTCACTTCAGTCCAGTCTCATCTTCTTACCTGTCATACAAAAGAAACACACACACACACACACACAGTATCTGACACAGAAATAATATTTTAAATTCTAGCAAATATAACTTTTTTTATTTAAAAAAAAATTATTATTTGCCTCAGTTTTCTGGTGTGTTTCTCGTCATTTTTCATGACTTGATCTGATTCATCTGTGTCTAGGCAGACAGTTTGTATATGTACAGGGACAGAAAATTTTCTGATGGCTGCAAATACACACGTGTGTAATTACGCGTGTGCACTACCTCGCCAATTAGTGTATACAGCTGTGGAGCAGTCACATGGACCAAGCTCGACACAGCGCAAATGTAAAGTACAAAGCAGAATGGTCGAGACAACAAAGTGTCAAAAGTCAAAAGCATGACACAGTGATCAAGCTAAAGTGGTGTAGACAGTGGAGACAACATGGAAGTACATATACACAGGAAAGGGGCAAGAAACACATGTGTGCACAAACATGAATAATACATGTTTAAACAGTGGAGCAGCTCAAGTGACACAGATTCTAGAAACATAGCATGTAGCATGGTGATAATACATTGTCAAGACATAGCATATCATGGTTGAAGATATACATCTTTTCAAGTGCATGAACGTACATGGAGCAATTCAGATCAGACCAGCATGGCATGCAGGCTCAGCATGACACAGCAAGTATGCATTCAGCAAGTGCATAAGTTATAATGGTGCAGGTTCAAAAGCAAGTGCCACAACAAGTCAAGGTGACAAAATGGTCTCAACTAAGTAGCAAAGGACCAGCACAAGCATCAAGTACAAGTGCAATAGCATGTTCAAGGTGCACAGCAACATTGGTGGCAAATTAAGGGTACAACACTCACAAGACAATATACAAATGCAATGGTCAGACACCAAAGGAAAGACAACATCATTTATGCATGGATAAGCAATTCAGGTACAAAACAGTGCACCAGCTTTTATTTCTACAAAGACAAGCTAGTGTGTGCAAAACAAGTTTATGTGCATACACAAAGTGAAGAAAGTTCAGCATGTTTTAAAGGTCAATTATATCAACACATAACCCAGATGTGTAGCATGCGTGAAACAGAAAATGGCATGTGAGGAACTGGAGAATTCGAAATCAATTCACTCCATTCATGAACGGAATTGTTTCCAGAATTAACATTTGATTTCCATGCTTAAAAATAATTTTAGACTTGGCAAGTAATTAATAATTTCAAAAATCCCGTTTTGGAGTTAAGGCAAGAAATCAGCATCCAAGCCTCTGAATTTGATTTCAGAAAATCAAGTAATAATTTTTTGACAAAAATAGATTTTTTTGCTTCGTAGAAAATTGAGCAAGATTTTAAAGATTTCCTGTTTTGACAAACATTTCAATCTGCAGTGTAAATGGAAAATAATATTTGGCAAGGTCTTAAAATGTTTCCTGCTTTTACATAAGTAGATTTTTGGCAAAGAGTTTTTCTTTTTAATTTTCCAAATATTCAGTACAATTTCATATCTCATTTTTGGCAAGAAGAATTTCAAGAAAAAGCCATAAAGATATCTGGAGAATTGTCTCTAAATTCAGACAAGGCAAGAAACATTTTTTCCAGAGATGATTCATTTTCATTCGAGGCAATTTTTAAGGGATAATTACATCCCGGAGATTCATTAAAGTCCAGAGTTACAACCAGATTCATTTCAATCGAAGAAAACAAAATGGGAAACACACTCAATTCAGTTCAAGCCGAGGCAATCAAGGTCATGGCATTCAAAGCCAAGATGTTTCATAATCAAAAAGGGGAAACACGCAATAAATCAGATCGAACCATTCATACGAAATCAGTGTATTGATTTAGGGTTTCCTAAATCCTATAAGTTCACACCATTTCATCATCGGCAGAAAGAGATAACGAACCCAACATATCAGATCGAATCCAAAAACAACATATTCAAGCTTAGAGTAAATTCAGAAAAACTCACAATTCCTTCTAGAGATTCGATCAGCACCAAATTGACCGAAGAAGATAGTGGAAGCTTCAAAGCAATCATCGAAGACAAGAGAATCGTTTCAGAGGCAATCGATTTGGGTGCTATTCAGAAAACCCTAGTTTTTATCTTCAGAGCCGCCGCCATTTTTAAGTTCCAGAGCAAACGAGAAAAGCATCGGGCTAAAGAATAGGAAGGGGGCCGGCCTACATGTAGTAAACTAAGCCAAGCTATTCAAAAAGGGATGACCCTTTAATTTTAAACTCCTAGGGCTGTTTCTATTTTGTGTTTATTTTATTTTTTGTCGTTTTAAATTGTGTTGTAAAATCGATCA
Organism: Allium sativum; assembly: GCA_030737875.1. Lineage (NCBI taxonomy): Eukaryota > Viridiplantae > Streptophyta > Magnoliopsida > Asparagales > Amaryllidaceae > Allium > Allium sativum. Next base: position 964,166,294 of record CM060916.1, read on the forward strand.
AACAGTTTCTAGAAGTGGGTAAAAAAAAACTAGAGATTCAGTTAGGGGTTAACTGACAGTTTACTAGTGTCTGTAAAACTAGGGGAAAATCTGGTCTAGTGGATATAGACCAATCTAGGGTTTTGAGTGTAGGGTTAGGACAGGAGCAGAAGCTGCGAGTGTACATGGTCTTGTATGCGGGATCTGTTTATAACACCTAGTAGAAACCTTAGGAATGCAGCAGTAGGCAGGGTTTTACCGAAGCTGGGTATATCTGTGTGTGATTTATTTTCGGCACTTTTATTTCTGCTGCATTCTGTGATCTGTTTATTATTTTAATATTCTGTCAGATTTTCAATTCAGTTAAAAACTGTGATAAACCCTATTCACCCCCCTCTAGGGTTAATCTAGGTCCAACAGACTATGTAGGATCTAAATTAACCCTAGAGGGGAGTGAATATGGTTTATCGCAGTTTTTCGCTGAGTAATAAATAATAGCAACCCAGATAATAATCATAGTAAATGCTGAAAAAGAAACAACACAGAATTTACCCAGCTTCGGCAAAACCTTACCTACTGCTGCATTCTCCAAGGTTTCTATTAGGAATTAAAACAGTCTCTACGATCACAATCCCCTATAAACTCGCAACACTCGTTCCCAACTGTTTGAATCCTACGCTCAAAATCCTACTCTGATCTTTATCCCCAAGATCATAATTTCCCGAATTACAAACCCGTAACTCGTAATCCCCAAACTACAATCCCTGTAGTTCGTAATCTAGTTAAACTAGAGTTTAAAATAAAAAATACAATACAATAAAATAATAAAACTTAAGACCTAACACACTAAAACATAAACCCTAATACATAAACATTATAAACTAAGGATTTTCTCCCTTTCAAAAAATGTGTTGGTCTTGTTTAGTCTCAGCCCACGTATATTCTTTTAACCCGTTGCAACTCTTTCTGGAAATAAAAATGCATTAAGGTTTCGAATCCCCTTTGATTCGTGAATTTTTTGCTTTCGCTCCTCTTTATATTTGCTTCAGTTTCCAATTGCTCTGATCCTTTGGTTTAGTCAAGCTGAGATTCTTTGATTGGATCCAAGATTGTTCGTTCGTTCTCTAGTCTGAATTTTCAATTCGAATTTTGTTTGATTTATGCTTGAACTTGGACGTTTTTATGTCGATATGATGTGATATACAAATGTAACGACCCGCATTCTACGCATCAGAGGATCGTAGAATATTTATTTCTTTCACATACGAAGTCGTATGGTCATGTAACTTTGGGAGACGACTATTGGGGTCATATCCCATATTCATGATTTTTGCTGATTTTTAAATGATCGTTTTGCCCCAAACTGATTTTGTTTCAGCCATAACTTTTGGTTGGAAATGAGTTTTGACCTGAAACCACATCCATTAGATCCGGATGATGGTTTACCATTCCGTAGAGTGGTCATACATGAAAAACGGACTTACCGTTTGGGAGATATGGCTGAATTAAGGTTTATAAGGTGAAAAACAGCTTAACTGGGCTTAATTGGGTAATTAACAGCTAGGCCCAGAGGGGGATTTCAGGATTTGGAGTATTTAAGGGTTGTTAGGGTTTAGAGAACACCCTTTTCTCATTTTTCAGCCGCCAATTATCATCCCTCTCAACTTAGTAATGTCCTCCAAAATCTAAAACACCTCTAAACCACTTTCTAATTGAAGATTAAGATTAGCAGTGTCAAATTAAGCAGAAATAGCACCAAAGCAAGGTTAGAAATGCTGTATAGCCTTGGGAACAGCGCCAAATAGAGGATAATTTCAGATTTGGTATTTTGTTTGTGGCTAAGGTGAGTGATTTGCATAGTTCCTCACTAATTATGGTTAATTAAGGATAATTAGTGTTGATTAGCGAATTTAAACTTGATTAAATTATGGAAAAATATTTATAAATTTCGAAATATTGTTTTAGACCTCTGTTAGAAGTTTGGGTTAGTTTGGTTAAGTTTTAGTAATCCTATCATTAGTTTTGCATTAACATGCTTAAGGGAAATTATGGGATTTTGGCTATGTTTGATCCGTTTTAACCTATCAAATTGTTGTTTTAGTGTTTATGGTCAACCCTATATGTTGCTATGACTATATAGTATGCTTTGTGATTGATTAGAACAGTTAGAATGGTTGAAAATGCCATCGTGTGGCGTAAAACAGTCGCTGGAAAAGTTGCAGAAAAACTGTGCAGGAATCGAATCGGATCGGAGGGAGGAAGAACGACCCGATCCGCTCGGGGAGCACCCTCTCCCCACGAACTGCTCCTCCGAACTGCTGCACCATGAGCTAGTGCATCGACCACAAACCGCTTGGAGATTCCGATCCGACCAGGAGCTCACGACCCGATCTGACCAGAAGCTCACGAACAGCTCACAGCTGAAGCCCCCGACCCGAACTGGAGCACACTACGAGTTCGAACTGGTGATGAAGGCCCGACCTGACCCGGAGCTCCATCACGAACCGATCCGACTAGGGAACCTTCCACGAGCCGACATAATCACCACGAGCTGGAGGAGAATCACGAACGGATCCAGAAGTGGGGAACCACGAACGGGTGAATAGCTTGTATCATGAACTGAACCACCTCAAGGAGCACAATCCGAAGCGAAGTTGAGACAACCCCAATCCTCGTACTGACGGTGGCAAGGGTAATCTTTGGAATATAACACATAAACAGATAATAGCAGAACAGAAATAAATAAATACACCAGATAATGAACAATAGAATATACTGGATAAACGTAATCATCAGAGTTACACAGTATACAGGATCATACTTAGTACAAATACAGTTCAGCTATACATAAATGTCTACAGCGGAAAACAAACATAATATGTACAATAGGAGCTGAATAGCATAAAAAGAGATAAATGATAGAATCCATCTTCAGCTCCAGCTATCCAGACAGAGCCTGCTAAAACCTGAACACAAGGCTGTCCGTGTAGAAAAAAGGGCACCCGAGTTTGCAAGTGAAACAAACTACGAGTCAGTCATGGGACTGGTATGAGAAATCTACTCAACACATTTAAAATATGGCTAATCACTGGACCACGCCACTTTCGTGGAACGGGTTTACTCCATTGGATTGCCAGTGCTTTAAAACAAATAATTCTTTTAAACATCACAATGCCTTTTATAAAAATGAAGCCATTATAAGACTCAGTTCCCATCACACAATGCAACGCAAACCGAAGGATAGAGTTTTACCTTATAACGGCCAAAATATGCTTGATACAAATAAAACAAAAGCATTTGATATTATTACTAGTGTTTACATGTTTCACAAACAATTTCGAATCATAACTATCAATCATAGACGGCATGGGTACCATAATCATGTCGCCATATACGTATACAATCACAACCGCACAGTCACGTATTTGGAAATTGGATTTCCATCATGAACCAAGGCAAAAGATAATCCTTACCGACTTCAAGGCAATCTAGCCCATGTCTCAGGACCCAGACTCAGGTGGGCCCTTGGATCGTCAGGGTCGGTCCACCGATGTGGATTATTATGCCTGAACACTATATTTCCCCGTCCTTTGGGGGCGTAAATAAGCCAACGAATGACTCCATTGACCCCGGATCGACCGATATAACCGAGGTGCCTCGCAACAACAACAACCACATAGGTGAAAATAGTATAAATGTCAGCCAGTTTAAGCACCGACACCACCTCTAGCTAGAAGGAAACGCATGCCCTCCCTGAGGTCCTTCTCCCGTTTCTGGTTCATACCGGGGTGTGAGGCTCGCAAATTCACGTTATACACAAAGCTACGCCACACAGGCGATGCTTTGATCATCAATTACAAGACTTTGCTTTTCAACAGAAGCCCTGATCACTGCATCTTAGCATGCCACACAGGCAATTCACACCATGCAACTGATGGCTATCAATTACACAGAATAAATTCCAATGTTAGACACACAATCCATTTACAAGTCCATTCTGGGTCTGAACGAAACCGGAGGCACTATATACCTCGCAAACCCATCGATCTCCACGTACGTCTGGACGATCACCACTCATTATCCATATTTCGGGATGCCTCCCAATCAGGACATCAGTTACCATCCAAACAAGGTGAAGAACTCTGGTCTTCGACCACCGTCTTCATCTTCGATTTCCTATCGTCGATTCAGTTATTCAGAATGGGACAAACCCGGTCTTTCTGAGCAACTCGCGTATATAATAAACAAGTGCAACACATACACACATATGCATCATTTCAATTCATTAGTCGCTAACCGTAAATCAGTAAGAGAACGATTTCCCAAATATTAACCCTGAAGGCCGAAACCAACATCAGATCAAAACCCAGGAAACCATTCGACTTAGCCAACCTTCAATTAGTTTCTAAATTTCACATCCATATCGTTTATAATATTTTATAATGATTTATCGCTATTTTTATTTATTTTAAAATAGCCAATTTATTCAAACGACGCTTCGGGCCATAACGCGGCTGTGGCGCTGTTTTTCTTTAGATTTGATTTACACATATCTGAAAATCTAACCGTTGGATCTTCATAAATTTTATATCATTAGAAAGATCTTTTCAAAACGAATCCAACGGTTTTAGTTTTGGGAAAATCGGACGGTTGGATCTCCCGGTACAATCGTTTGAAATTTCGATTTCAAAATACGAACTGCAGCGTCGTTATCCGATTCAATTTAATTATATTTATATATATATAATCGATTCTGGCGCTGTTTTTCTTCAGATTTGAATTAAACATTCCAGACAATCCAACCGTTGGATCTTCACAAAGTTGGTGTCGTTGGAAAGATATTTCCAAAGCGAACCCAACGGTTTCAGTTTCGGGAAAATCCGATGGTCGGATCTCCCGCACTAATCGTTTGAAATCACGGTTTCAAAACACGAACTGCAGCTTCGTTATTCGATATATTTTAATTATTTTTATATATATGAATATAAATATAATCGATTCTTCGATTTCAAAACTATTTTCTCTTCATACTTTTGATAAAAATGATATTTTTATCCAACCAACATTCACTTCGACACTTCACTATTTTTCACAATTCATGTTATAGTAAAAATGTGATTTTTATTGTAAAACGATTTATTTCAAAACACGACTATTTTATATAGTTCATATATATGATATAAATATGATTTTTATTATACAACAATTTATTTCAAAACACGAATACCATTCAACACATAAATTTCTATTCAACGAATGAATTTCTATTCAACACATGAATGTTTTCTATAGTTTGTATATATAGAGTAAAAATGTGATTTTTATTGTTAAAACAATTTATTTAAAACACGAATACCATTCAACACATGAATTTCTATTTAACGAATGAATTTCGATTCAACACATGAATGTTTTCTATAGTTTGTATATATAGAGTAAAAATGTGATTTTTATTGTTAAAACAATTTATTTAAAACACGAATACCATTCAACACATGAATTTCTATTCAACGAATGAATTTCGATTCAACACATGAATGTTTTCTATAGTTTGTATATATAGAGTAAAAATGTGATTTTTGTTGTTAAAACAATTTATTTAAAACACGAATACCATTCAACACATGAATTTCTATTCAACGAATGAATTTCTATTCAACACATGAAGGTTATTCAATATATGAAAATAATTCTAACACATGAATATTATTCAAAATTTTGGCAGCATAACGGCAGGGTAGTTAAAACTGGGGTCGTCCGTAGTACGACTCCTCCCTCTACCTTAAAGCCTCACAGCTTTTGACAATGGGGATTCATGCATCTAGTTCGCACGCAGGCGGCATGTATATTTTTTTCATTTCCACAAACTAATCCTATGTGGTTTCAACCAAATAATTCTCAACCACAAACGGGTATCTTTCAACCACAATCAATCAATTTCAACCACAAACAATTATAATCAACCATTCGCTATCAACCAATTTTCACACCAATCACCATCAATAAATATCGTCCATGGTTTGTGGACGAGGGGCGTATATATATATATATTTATATATATAAGCATTTCACTTCTATTCAACACATATATAATTTTTACAACGCATATATAACTTATATATCGAACGTACAACTTATACAACGCTTATACAAGAGGTGTACAACGCTTATATAACTCATACATTGACTATGTAATTTATACATCGTCGTTTTCCATATCGTTTATAATTTAGAAATCTCACATTGGGTTCCACTCCACCAAAAATAGCAGAAGGCTCAGAAAAATATGCGGTCTCTTCTAAAATGTAGAAGACGTCCTCATGGTCACGATGTTTCCTGTTTCATCGAATTTCGTCAATACACGAAAAAGATATGATTTTTCAAAGTTTTGCAACACTTTAAAGCGTCAATCATTTCAAAATATACACAGCCGTATACCTTCAACGATGTTCAAAACTAGGTTTGCACAAATCTTCGAATCCGTTGCACGCTTGAACAATCGGCCTTCACCACAGTGGAGTGCCTCGAGAGGCGCGCCTGACCAGGGGGACATGGTCCACTTCGATGCCACGTGGCAGGCAGGGCGTCGAACGGAAATTCGAAACTTCCTGGGGGCGATGCGCGATGGATTCGAGACGAGGGGCGATAAGACTGGTATTGATTTGGAGAGGGAAGAAAGCTCGACTGAAAGTTGAACTGGAGCTAGGGCTATCGATGCGTGTGGCGGTCGGAAAATGATCGGGAAGGTCTGGAGGCGTTTCCGTCGTCGATCGGGGGGGGGGGGGTTCTGAGATTTTTTTTTAATTCTAATTGGCCGGGAGCTTTTAAAAGGGGGTTTTCTAACACGACCTCCAATCCAAACCCAACGACTGTCGTCCCTAGCTAAATAACCCCATTCCAAACACAATGGGATATGTTTCGAAGGCTCATTCGACTGTTTTAGTCAGTTTTTCTTCAAATTAAAATATATAACATTCAATATTCGATTTGAACGTACATTTCAATTTGCCAGGGCCACAAACTGATTCGAAAAATTCCAGAAAAATAAATCTGGCTATGTTTTGCCGATACGGTCCCAACAAAACTAGTTTCGTCGGATTTTGAGACTGTTTGAAAAATGGCCCATTTCTGGTCGATCCAATTTAATAGAAATCGACCAAACACATTTTCCTTTGCCACGCTCACATATTAGCTTCAAAAATTATGAAATTTGAAACCTAGCAATAATTTGACATCCCGGATCCAACAAAAGTGGTTTCGTCGAATTCCGAGGTCGTTTGCAAAATGGCCATTTTCACGGGTTATAAATATTCTATAGCGACCTTTCTGAAAATTCATTTGGCCATAACTTTTGCTTCCCGCTATGAAACTTCGATTTTTCAGATTTGTTAGAAAGGTATTCACTAACAGATTTAAATATTTTTGGTTTCACTCAAATCCTTTTTGTTTTGCACCCGGTACAGTCAGTCAAAGTTTGAAATGAAAATTTGAAACTGCCGCGCCATTTCAGGCCTTGTTTATAATTAGAATTAATCATATTCGTTTTCAAATGTCGATTCAAACTTACTTTTCATCGTTATTATTTAAAATATTTATTTTAAATATTTAAAATCCACTATTTTAGCCAATTTAAATTTTTTAAATTGGTTTAGATTTTCCGGGTTGTTACAGAAGTGAAGTGAAGAGCCGAACTGATCCCGAGAAGACCAAAACCCGAGATGTAAAGGTAGTCCAAATGTGAAGTAGAACTCAGGATCCAGTTGGGAAACGAGTTAACTTCATGAGTTGGGCTTTGCTGCGGGGCGTGTGCTAAGGAGTTATCGACGTCCATAACGTTGATCCACCACCGAAAGACGAATGTTAGGCTACGTATCAATGCAGTGAGGTCATCGTGGCTTCATGGGGAAACGTGATCGTAGCATGGCTATGAGTCAGCGTAGTGAAGTCGTCATGACTCCATGGGGGCAGAGTGGACATAACAAAGGATTATTGGCCATGGATCAGTGCAGTGGGGTTGTTATGACTCCATGGGGGCAGAGTGATCATAGCAAGGATTTGGGTGATCAAAGTGGTGGATATCGTATGCTTTACACACTGAGTGAGAGATGTGAGGATGATTGATATTCTTGATTGTTTGACATCACTATGACATGCACACCCCCTCCCCCGTATCTTTATACCTTATGTTTAGTGGCACCTTAGAGTATTGAGCAGTATGTTGTGCTAACTCTTTGGTTGCAGGTCTAGGTCCAGGTATGGTTTAGTATACTTGTTATTGTTCTGTTTTGCTGCTTATCGCTCATACCAGACTTTTGTCTGACCCAGAGTTTTATGTCTCATCTTATTACTCTGGGTGTTCTTAAACGGGAAGACCAGAGACAGGTTAGCTGGTTATGCACGAGTAGCTGATTCGGAGACAAGCATGAGGCTCCTACGTATTATCTACATATATTCTCCCTGTATTTTTGATGGTCACTGCTTTGGGCGTTAGTAGTGTACCTCTCCTTTCTTTTACTTTAGAGACAGTATCTTGAAGTTGTAATAATGGTTATGGATCATAAGCTGTATTTTGGATTTCCGCTGCTATGATGATTATGGTTTAGTTTTCAGCTTATGCACTGTCTCGCATGTTTTATGTCAAGTATGTTATTATTATATTTTATTCCATGCGCCGTGAGACATTTTACAGTTTCCTTATTAGTTCAAATTCCTTACCTTTCCTTTCTTTGGCGACTGTCCCGTGCTGGTTGGACATCGGCACAATGCACTTTCATTGGAAATGTCGGCTGGTGTGAGGCGGGCCGTCACACTTGGTATTAGAGCTCTAGGTTGCGTAGTTAACCTAGGGAAAGACGGGAGCGATAATACGTATATAAGAGCGCGTATTTGTGATTATTTTGGTTTTCAAAAGCTATATATATACTATTAGTATAGCTAAGGATGAAGTCGCACTGCATTGACACCACAAAGAGGATGGTTAATCATTTCTCTTTACAATTTGAACGATGAGCCGATATACGAGGGGTGCTGGTAGAGGAGCCAATAATGAGAATGCTCCTGACATGAGGACTATGTTCACTGACTTCATGAGAGAGATGCTTAGGGACGTTCAGAGGGCAGTTCCCAATGCTGCTAATGGTGGTGGTGGTGCAGCGGTGTAGGCGCCTAGAGTCGATTTTGCCAAGCTTTGCAAGGATTACACTAGTCTTGGTGGAAATCCGTTCCACGGAACTGAATCGGCTACAGAAGTTCAGGTTAGGTTGGATAGCTGTGAGCGTATCTTCGAAGACTTGGGTATCGAGGATGCAATGAAGAGAAAGTTAGCATCCCATCAGTTGCAAGGACGGGCAATGAATTGGTGGAATGCTATTAAGGCAGCTACTCCAGTGGATCAAGTTACATGGGATCAGCTTAAGGCCCGATTTAGTGATAAGTTCATCCCAGCTGCCCAGAAGTCAGAGTTGTTTAGGAGATTTCTGGAGCTTAAGCAGAATGGTAGGGCAGTCTCGGAGTACACTGCTGAGTTCGATACTTTATCAAAGTATGGATTATCCCTCATTGACACTCCCGAGAAGAAGAATGAGAAGTTCATAACAGGCTTGGATCAGTACTTGGGGGAAAGGCTTATTAACCACATCGATGAGACGTTTGAATCGATTGTGGGGAAAGCTTTGAGATCAGAGAGTCTATACCCGAAGTCGAAGACTGAGGTTACATCTGTAGAGGAGCCAAAGCCGCACGCAAGCGGTGGAGGCAAGGATGGTTCTCAGAATAAGAGAAAGCAGAATCAGACCAAGGATGGCCAAAAGAAAAGAATAAGAAAGATGTTGAGTGCTTCAGCTGTGGTAAGAAGGGACACTATGCCAAAGAATATCGGGTCAAGCCAGCGGATATGAAGTGCTTCAACTGTGGCCAAGTGGGACATCACAAGGATAAGTGTCCCCAAGCCCCTAAAGAAAAGCAGATTGTGAAAGCATATGCTATCAATGTTGTTCCTTCTTCGTCGAATGCCCCAACTGCGGCGGAGAAAGGAAAGAATGTCGTCATTCAAGGTATGCTTTCTGTTTATGATGTTCCTGTTCGAGTATTGTTTGATAACAAAGCTTCTCGTTCCTTCATATCTAGTGACCAGGTAGATAGGTTGGGATTGGAATCCGAGATAGTCGATAGACCCTTAGCAGTGACGAACCCGATTGGTGGTTCGACTAGCCTTTGTATGATTTGTCGTAATGTAGTCTTATCGAGTCATGGATGCGTGTTTGTTTGTGATTGCTTTATTTTGAGCTTTACTGGGTTTGGCATTATTTTGGGAGTCAATTGGCTCCAAAGATATGGGGTGGTGGTAGACTGTGAGGGCTTTTTGGTGACAGTTAGAGCGGATGATGGGCGGAGGGTAGTGTTTGGTGGTCTACCTAGTGATGGGGTAATGACTAGTTTTCTAAATTCCCTCGACATCCCGCATAATGAGTTGTCAGATGTGCCCGTGGCTGGCCAGTATCCGGACATCTTCGAGGAAGTGAACGGACTTCCACCACACTGAGAGATTGAGTTCCGTATTGATTTAGTGAAAGATGCCAGACCTATAGTGATGCCACTTCGTCGTATGGCACCAAGGGAGCAGCGAGAGCTCGGGGTGCAAGTAAGCGATCTTTTGAAGAAGGGATTTATCAGAATAAGATATTCTAAGTGTGGAGCACCAATTTTGTTTGCTATCAAGGCAGATGGTTCCCTTCGATTGTGTGTGGAATACCGCGAATTGAATAAGGTGACGAGGAAGAATAAGTATCCTCTACCACAGATAGATGATTTGTTTGATCAGTTGAGTGGCGCGAGAGTGTTCTCTCAGTTGGATCTCGCGATAGGTTTTCATCAGCTTAGAGCGGAAGCTGAGAGTATAGCTAAAACAGCATTTCGGACGCCGTCTGGATTCTATGAGTGGTTGGTCATGCCATTCGGGTTGACCAATGCACCAGCTTATTTTGTGGATCTTATGAATAGGGTATTCAGAGATAAGTTGAATAAGTTTGTTCTTGTGTTCATGGACGATATACTTGTTTATTTAAGGATAGAGGAAGAACACAAGGAACACTTGAGGATAGTGATGGAGGTGTTGAGGAAACACTAGTTGAAAGCAAAATTTTCTAAGTGTCACTTCTGGAGGAGGGAAGTGAGATTCTTGGGCCATGTTGTTTCAGAGAATGGTATTGCCGTGGATACTGCGAAGGTGGCCATGGTACAGGATTGGTCTACGCCCAAGAATGCAACAGACGTAAGAAGTTTCTTGGGATTAGCTGGATATTATCATAAGTTTGTCCAAGACTTCTCCAAGATAGCAATACCATTGACTCAGTTGACTAAGAAAAATCAAGCTTTCGTCTGGGACGAAAAGTGCGTGAATGCATTCAAGAGCCTAAAGGAAAAGTTGATGTGTGCACCAGTATTAGTCATTCCTAAAGGGAATGAAGAGATGACAGTATACATAGATGCATGTGGTACCAGACTAGGTGCTGTATTGATGCAAGGATGTAGGGTTGTAGCTTATGCTAGTCGACAGCTAAAGCTGCATAAGAAAAGATATCTTACCCATGATTTGGAATTGGCAGCGATCGTGTTCGCATTGAAGATGTGGAGACATTATCTTTTAGGTGAAAGATTCGAGTTGTTTACTGACCATAAGTAGTTAAAGTATCTTTTCTCTCAGAGGGATCTAAATCTCCGACAACAAAGATGGTTAGAATTCTTGGCTTCCTACGATTTCGATATCGCATACACACCAGGAACGGGCAATGCAGTAGCTGATGAATTGAGTAGAAGACATGCCAGTTTAGGGGCTATGTTTCTTGAGTGGAAGCAACTGGTGTATATCGCTAGGTATGATTTCAGACCAAAGTGTGAATTGGATCCATAAATGTTAGCAAGTTTGACGATCAGACCCATTTGGATTGAGCGGATTGGTTCCAGTCAGAGGGACGACCCTAACTTATTGAAAATCATCTCCAAATTAGAGATGGACATTGATGATGAGATGAACGAGTATGGGCTTGATCGAGATGGATGGCTCAGAAAGAATGGAAGACTAGTTATACCCAATGTCAATGGATTGAGAGATGAAGTGCTTAGAGAATGTAATCACTCGAAACTGACTATACACCTCGGTGGTAACAAGATGTATTGAGACATGAAGCATAAGTTTATATCCAAATGCATAAATTACTAGCTAGTTAAAGCTAAGCAAAAGAAGCCTAGTGGTTTGTTGCAACCATTAGAAGTTCCAGAATGGAAATGGGAACAAGTCTCAATGGATTTCATTGATGGGTTACCAAGGACTAGGTCGGGTCACGATAGCATTTGGGTGATTGTGGACCGATTGACCAAGAGTGCAATATTTATACCCGTCAAGCCAAATAGGACGGCAGCTAATTTAGTTGAGCTATATATGAAATGGTTAGTGAGATTTCATGGACTACCGAGTACCTAAAGGCATTGTGAGTGACCGAGACCCGTTGTTTACTAGTGGGTTTTGGAAGAGCTTACAAGAGGCGTTAGGATCAGAATTACATCTCAGTACCACGTATCATCCTCAAACCGATGGTCAGACAGAGAGGGTGAATCGAGTGTTAGAAGATCTCTTGAGAGCTTGCATATTGGATTTTGGTGGATCATGGGATAACCATTTGCATCTAGTAGAGTTTGCATATAATAATAGTTATCAATCCAGTATTGGTACGGCTCCATTTGAAGCTTTGTACGGAAGACCATGCAACACACCGTCATGTTGGTTAGATCCTGGTGAGAAGTTTGTGCTTAGACCAGATGTGATAAGAGAAACTTTAGATAAGATTAAGGTTATCCAACAGCGAATGAAGGCTTCTCAAGAAAGACAGAAGAGTTATGCTGATAAGAGGAGAAAAGATTTAAAATTCTCCATTGGTGACTTGGTGTTTGTCAAGATTTCTCCGTTAAAGAGCATGATTCGATTTGGCAGGAGAGGCTAGTTAGCACCAAGATTTGTTGGTCCATTCTCAGTTCTCGAGCAAATTGGGAATTTGGCATATAAAATTGAATTACCAGAGAAGATGGCGGGAGTTCACAACGTATTTCATGTTTCCCAGTTAAGGAAGTTTGTGCATGACCCTAGTGTGGCTATTTTACCAGATCAATTGGATGATATCGAAGTTGAGCCTGAGGCGGTTGGGAACCGCAGGCCTATGCGTATTGTTGGGAACGATACGAAGCAGCTTCGATGGAAGGCGGTGAGACTAGTCAAAGTTCAGTGGGGTGATGATGAGGAAGACTGTACTTGGGAAACAGAAGAGAACATAAGGAGGAAGTGTCCAAAACTCTTTGCCTGGCAAAGTTTTTATATCGGTATAGTACTCCCTTGTTAGTAAACAGCATGCTAGGATAGGCTTGTTGTGTTGCTTTGTGTGCTTTATTGTTTTGTTAATGAGTGGTAGGCATGCGGGATCCTGTGTATGTTTTAGGTTAAGGATTTCGGGGACGAAATTTCTTGAGGGGGGGGGGATGTAACGACCCGCATTCTACACATCGGAGGATCGTAGAATATTTATTTCTTTCACATACAAAGTCGTATGGTCATGTAACTTTGGGAGACGACTATTGGGGTCATTTCTCGTATTCATGATTTTTGCAAATTTTTAAATGACCGTTTATCCCTAGCTGATCTTGTTTCGGCCATAGCTTTTGATTGGAAATGAGTTTTGACCTGAAACTATTTCCATTAGATCCGGATGATGGTTTACCTTTCCGTAAAGTGGTCATATGTGGTAAACGGACTTATTGTTTGGGAGATATGGATGAATTAAGGTTTATAAGGTGAAAAACAGCTTAACCAGACTTAATTGGGTAATTAACAGCTAGGCCCAGAGGGGGATTTCGGGATTTGGAGTATTTAAGGGCTGTTAGGGTTTTGAGAACACCCTTTTCTCATTTTTCAGCTGCCACTTATCATCCCTCTCAACTTAGTAATGGCCTCCAACATCTAAAACACCTCTAAACCACTTTCTAATTGAAGATTAAGCTTAGCAACATCAAATTAAGGAGAAATAACACCAAAGCAAGGTTAGAACTGCTGTATAGCCTTGGGAACAGCGCCAAATAGAGGATAATTTCAGATTTGGTATTTTGTTTGTGTCTAAGGTGAGTGATTTGCATAGTTCCTCACTAATTATGGTTAATTAGTGTTAATTAGCGAATTTAAACATGATTAAATTCCTGGAAAATATTTATAAATTTTGAAATATTGTTTTAGACCTCTGATAGAAATTTGGGTTAGTTTGGTTAAGTTTTACTAATCCTATCATTAGTTTTGCTTTAACATGCTTAAGGGAAATTATGGGATTGTGGATATGTTTGATCCGTTTTAACCTATCAAATTGTTGTTTTAGTGTTTGTGGTCAACCATATATGTTGCTATGACTGTATGGTATGCTTTGTGATTGATTAGAACATTTAGAATGGTCGAAAACGCCGTCGTGTGGCGTAAAACAGTCGCTGGAAAAGTTGCAGATAAACTATGCAGGAACCGGATCAGATCAGAGGGAGGAAGAACGACCCGATCCGTTCGTGGAGCACCCCCTCCCCACGAACTGCTCATCTGAACTGCTGCACCATGAGCTAGTGCATTGACCCCGAACCGCTTGGAGATTCCGATCCGACCAGAAGCTCACGAACAGCTCACAGCTGAAGCCCCTGACCCGAACTGGAGCACACTACGAGTTCGAACTGGTGATGAAGGCCCGACCCGACCTGAAGCTCCATCACAAACCGATCCGACCAGGGAACCTTCCACGAGCTGACATAATGACCATGAGCTGGAGGAGAATCACGAACCGATCCAGAAGGTGGGAACCACGAACGGGTGAATAGCGTGTATCACGAACCGAACCAGCTCAAGGAGCACGATCCGAAGCGAAGTGAAGTGAAGAGCCGAACCGATCCGGAGAAGACCAGAACCCGAGATGCAAAGGTAGTCCAAATGTGAAGTAGAACTCAGGATCCAATTGGGAACCAACGAGTTAACTTCATGAGTTGGGCTTTGCTGCGGGGCATGTTTTAAGGAGTTATCGACGTTCATAACTTTGATCCACCACCGAAAGACGAATGTTAGGCTACGTATTAGTGCAGTGAGGTCATCATGGCTTCATGGACCAAAGTGATCGTAGCATGGCTATGAGCCAGTGCAGTGAAGTCGTCATGACTCCATGGGGCAGAGTGGACATAGCAAAGTATTAGTGGTTATGGATCAGTGCAGTGGGGTTGTTATGACTCCATGAGGGCAGAGTGATCATAAGCAAGGATTTGGGTGATCAAAGTGGTGGATATCGTATGCTTTATGCACTGAGTGAGAGATGTGAGGATGATTGATATGCTTGATTGTTTGACATCACTATGACATGCACACCCCCTCTCCCGTATATCTTTATACCTTATGTTTAGTGGCACCTTAGAGTATTGAGCGGTATGTTGTGCTAACTCTTTGGTTGCAGGTCCAAGTTCAGGTAAGGTTTAGTATACCTGTTATTGTTCTGTTTTGCTGCTTATCGCTCATACCAGACTTTTGTCTGACCTAGAGTTTTATGTCTCTTCTTATTACTCTGGGTGCTCTTAAACGGGCAGACTAGTGACAGGTTAGCTGGTTTTGCACGAGTAGCTGACCCGGAGACGAGCAGGAGGCTCCTACGTATTATCTTCATATATTCTCCCGGTATTTTTGATGGTCACTGCTTTGGGCATTAGTAGTGTACCTCTCCTTTCTTTTACTTTAGAGACAGTATTTTGAAGTTGTAATAATGGTTATGGATCATAAGCTGTATTTTGGATTTCCGCTGCTATGATGATTATGGTTTAGTTTTCAGCTTATGCACTGTCTCGCCTGTTTTATGTCAAGTATGTTATTATTATATTTTATTCAATGCACTGTGAGACATTTTACAGGTTCCTTGTTAGTTCAAATTCCTTACCTTTCCTTTCTTTGGCGACTGTCCCGTGCTGGTTGGACATCGGCACAGCGCACTTTCATCGAAAATGTCGAATGGTGCGGGGCGGGCCATCACAAAATAGGATCTCTATCTCAAAATAATTTCTCCGATTTCATATTTTTTGATTTAGTTGTGATATATGCGTAAATATTGCTTTTGAATTCCACAGCTTCGAGTTTGTCCTTCTAAGAATAATTCGGCAATATAAGTTTTTCTTTTGGAAAATATCGATTAAAAAGCTTGTTGTGTATTGAGAGATTGCTTTCTGGAATTCGAATTTGCTAAAATGAATTTCTTGCGTGTTAATTTTTCACCAGATGTCCCTTGACTATGCTCCTTGTACATGCTATGCATTGTTAACCTGCCTTGTATAGTGCTCTTGTCCACTGTGTATACACTAGAGCTACACCTTACCTTTGCTTTGTATATTTCGGCACGAATTCTTTTGTTTTGGCCTAATCCATATGCATATGTCACTGGCTTATTCACCATCCAGGAACCTGTTGTGTGCACGTGCACTACATCGCTTCTCCTGCCATATATGCATGTATATATATACCTTTATGTGTATGTGTATATATGTGTGTGTGTGTGCGCGCGCGTGTGTGTGTATGTGTGCGCGTGTGTATTTATGCGTCATGTAAAAAAAAGAATTGATATACCATGTGTAACTCTATCTTCTTTTGTTATTTTCTAGCCATGTAAGTATGTTTTCATTTTTGGTATATAAATAAAGTGGAAGGGGACCACTTAACGACGTCGGCTTTGCCAAAAAAAAAAAGTTGACTAGCTCCATGTGCTTTGTAATTCTTGGTTCATGTGCATATGTCACTATATCTAGTGGCTATGCTAGTTGTATTATGCTGCACTATATTACTTGCCTTTTTGCATTTGCCATTGTTTCCTTTTGTATTTCATTTCCTCTTGCCTTGTGTAATTCTATGCACATACAGTACCTATGATGTGTCCACTGTGTACATGCCACGCTGTCTTGTATATATGCCCATCTTTGTTGTGCATACGACCACGTTTGTGCATGTCGTTGTCCAATTTTGCATATGTGTCATTTTGTTCCCCATTTTTGCTAGTGGTGCAAGTTACTTGTGCATCCATGTTACTGAACATACTATATTTGTATGTATTTGGCTACACTTGAGTTTTGTCCAATTTACTTTTACCACTTACTTGTACTTGGTATCATTGTGAAATACTTGAGTTTTAACACGTGATTCTTGGTTATGGCAATTCTTGTCTAACATTTTGCCCATACATGTGCTTCTCTCGGACCATTGCTTGATGCACTTGAATATGTGAACACTAGTATATACTAGTGCACTGTTATATGCTGCACATGGCTATTTTCATGTGTCCATGCTTTGAAATGTGCACTTGTTGCTTTGTATGCATGTACTTGTTGTTGTCAATTTTTGTTGATGCTTCTTGCACACTGATGCATGTGCTCGAGTTAGGCATATTCAAGTATTTGCTTTTCTTGCTATACTTGGATGATCTTGTAAGGTATTTTGCTATACTTGAATTTGTGCATTGATTGATTTTGTACTTGTTCACTTGAAAATCACTGTATACATGTGCAAAAATAGTTTTCTGCTTACATCAACAGACCACTATACGTTGTACCGTGACTGGTCAAGATCAGCAGACCACAAATGTGAGTCGAGGATGGTATTGATCAGCATACCACTATAGTTATGCTGAGGCTGATCTGCGAGCAATAGTATTCAGTCTGCCTTATGGTATTTACAGTGAATCGCTGTGAATATCACAAGCAGTCCAGACTCAAATAAATGTATATACGTATCAGACCAAGTCTAGAAATATGACGAGACACACACCAAAATTCCAAGACAAATAAAATTTAAAATAAATTTATACTTGCTAGAATTTAAATATATTTTGTTCCATTTTACTGTGCTTTTCCCTGATAGGTATACAGGTGACTGGATTGGATTGAAGCACAAGAAGACTCAGTGTGTCAGTGTCAGTGAATGCATATGTAATTAAGTATGTATAACTGAGTGAATCGAGGGAAATGTAGTAAGGAACATTTGTATATGAAACTGATTATAGACATGAACGAATAAAATTGTACTATCATTTGTAATAAACAATTATGTCTATAGTACAATTTTCATGTGCGATATATATTCAAGTGAGTCATGGCTAAATTAAACAGATATCTGGGCATATTTAAGTGAATTGTAAATAGCGGAGTCAAAAATATGTATCATTTCAAATGTTGAAATAAAATATTTATTTGAATAAAATACTGTTTGACAATTCTGTGTAGTAGCATTTTACTCAATATAAATATTTATTTCTGTATGTGATGTGAAATATAAAATAGTACTGTTTACAAACAGATTTATAAAATAATACATATGTTTGTTATCAATTTTTTTTTATACTCAACAATCTCCCCCTGTTGATGATGACAAACATATACAGAGATTTTGAATGTGATAAATGTGTTTGAATGTGAAATATAGTACTCCCCTATTTGTATGCTCCCCTTACAACTGAACTCCTATATATATATATATATATATATATATATATATATATATATATATATATATATATGCATATGCATATGAGTGAGTTTGAATTCCAATATTAAAATATTCGTAAATTATTCACTCATCAATCAAAATCTTAACCATTTTCCCCTTTTGTTATCATCAAAAAGATAATAGAAACTGAAATAGTGATGAACATAGACAAGAAATATAAATTCAAATCCAGAGAGAAAATATATATGGTAAATCTCATTTAATCAAACAAAAATCATAATATTCTTCAAACTAGAAGGAAATTTCACTTTTCAGAATGATGGATTTATGATTGATTTTATAAAACGATGACAGTTTTTTATTTCAAATATAGGATTATAAATTCCACAACTTTCAAATAAATTTCATATTTAAGCATTTTCTAATCACGCATAACTGCTAGGACTTTTAAATGGGGTTAGTAGTAACTTAAATTTGTTAAGTATTTTCTAACCGTGCATAACCGCTTGGATTTTTAAATGAGATTAGAAGAATACTTAACTTTATCCTCTCTTATGAGTTCCATCCATGCATAACCGTGAGGACTTTTAATGAAAATGGAAACACATATAAACATTAAGGTGATCCACCCATGCATAACCGCGAGGACTTTTAAATGAGAGTGAATACGAAGGATAAAAATAATTTCAAAAATATTTCCTTATTTCCAAAACAATTTAAACTCCCCCCATTATATAAAACCGTGATGAGTGTCAGAAATATGGTAGAAATAGAAAATGATCGTGAAATAAGCACTAATTCAAAAATATTATGAAATTTGTCCAACCATCATAAGAATTTAAATAATATTTTCTCTAATTATGAAATATACTGTAGTCACAACTCATCACAATTTCATAAATCTAATAATAATTTTGATGAGTTCCAAAATGGTTCAATTCGGTCAATAATTTCAGTTTGTGAATAAATAATCAAAAATAATTTTAAAATTGAAAATATCAATTTCAAGAGGGGTTTTTGAAATATCAATGCAAGTTGGAAATCAGTTTCAAAAATCAATCAGTTGAATGTATAATTATCTAATAGTTCTTAAACTGATTGTTCCTGGACAATTTTAAAGCCATTTGTAAATTCAAATTGCCTATGTAATTCAATGAAATCTAGTCACTGATTTTTCAACCCATCGTGCAGTCATTACATCTGACCATTTTTTTAAGAATTCAGTTTCTTTTTTCAGAGTAGTAGAAAATTCATTTCGAAGCAAGATTCACAAGAGAATTTTTCAGGGCATCTTTAGCAAGCACAAGAACAATCAATGTTTCAAATCGAAAGCAAGTTGTTTGAAATCACTTGATAAAAAATTATTTTCAGAACTCAAATCCAAATATTATAATCCATGAGATTCGACAGTTAATCAAAAATGATTTTAAATTCAAAATAGTCAACTTAATCCATAAACTATGAAATTATCACAATTTATCAATTATAGCTTTCAAGTAGTGCGCTGAATTGAGTGCAGGTTTTCAATATTTTACAAGATGAATTAGCAGAAACTCAAAACAACAAAGATGTGTGAAATTTCATTAGCTTTCCAAAACATCAAAAATTTCAGAATTCCAAGTAACAGTGTTCAACATATGATCAGAATACTACAACACTATCAGAAATTCGGGGATTAATCTAAAATTAAACTTCAAATGAATTGCAATTTTTCATCAATTTAAATTCAGAATCTGGGAATACTCAAAACATAAAAGTTGCAAACAATTGAATCTAATTTCCAGAAAATAAGAAAATTTGCAATTTAAATTTAAGAAGCTCAAGATATGTCAAAAATACTATGGCAGTTTCAATACAAATCAACATCAATAAGAAAATAAAAACACGAGTATAGATGTCATACCTGACTTACCATAGTCGATGTGAACCAATGAATCTCAAACTAAAAAATCTATGGCTAAGGAACTTTGAATAATTCAATAATATGGAACAACTAAAATCTTATCTCTCTCTATTGCAAGATTGTTCTTTAGCCTCCTTCGGTACCTAAATGTTTAAAGGATCGAGTGGTCTAACAAAGGTTGTTTTACCACTCTTAGCTTCGCATACACATTTTGGTAACCAAACCAGTTTATATAACAATATATTTTCATTTATGAAAGTGCCCTTAGGAACCCAAATTCGTTAAACCTTGACCGAATTCATATATCTTTCGGGATCCAAATATGTTTAATTGGATTGTTTCAAAACAAGTTCTCATCTTGTTTATGTTTTAATAATCCTTTGAAATTATTAGAACTCAAAATTCCAATCCGATCTATTCCAAATCCATTTTGAAGGATTTTAAAATCATTAGAATTTCGTTTTTCAACTTGATCAATTTTGCCGAAACTAAGTCCTTCCTTATTCCCAACTAAAAGTTGTTTTTTAACAATATATACAATGATTTTTCTCCTTTAGAGAATTTAGCCAATATTGATTCAAATCTTTGAATTTTAGATTAAAGATCATTATTTATTTTCATGTTTTTTGAACAATGATTCATAACAATCTTTCTCTTTTTAGAATCATTTTATTTCAAAACCACATTTTCGTTTTCAATCATTTTAATTTTGGCATTAAACTCAAAAAATTTAATTTCAAATCGTTTACGCTTTTCAATTTCAAGTTTTTCAAAATCCTTGAATTTTTCAATTGCTTTTTCCAAATCATGATTTATACGAGTAATTTCAGATTCGTTATTTTTCAAAATAATGTTTTCTTCTTTAAGGGTTTTGAAATTTTATTTTATTTCAAATAAATCTTTTTGAAAAGTCGTGCATTTATTGCATTTGAGATTTTTGATTTTCTCGGTTTCAATTTCAAGCTCATTAAATATCGATTCTGTTTTTTATAAATTCTCCTTCTCTCAAATGTCTTGTATGGAATTTTTATCCTTCTTAAACCTCTCCAACTCCTTTTGCAAAAGGTTGTTTTTTCTTTTTAGTTCAATCTCGTTTATTTTTAAAAACATAATTTCCTTTTCATGCTTTTGTAACTTTTCATTGGGATGAACTAAATCATTTTCCAAATTTAAACATTTTTTGCAATTTGAGTTTTCAATCTTTTTAATGTTTTCAAATTTTAATTCCAAGTCATGATTTTTATTGCTCAACTCGATATTTTTAGATTTTAATTTTTTATTCGTCAATTTGAGACTGTCAACAGTTTTAGTAATTTTTAACAAAGAAGAACTAACTCTTCGAAAGGAAATCCACCGCACTCATCATATGTTGAATCTTCTACACTGTTATCATATGATTCATGTTTTGTAAATCCTGTCAAGCATAACTCTGAAATTTAGTTGGCTTTCGCCAGTTTTGAGATATTGTTGTCTTTTCTTCCATACAATGCATTGAGAGTTTTCAGGATTTCTTGTGCAGCTAAACAATGTGAGAT
Organism: Allium sativum; assembly: GCA_030737875.1. Classification (NCBI taxonomy): domain Eukaryota; kingdom Viridiplantae; phylum Streptophyta; class Magnoliopsida; order Asparagales; family Amaryllidaceae; genus Allium; species Allium sativum. The sequence goes on from CM060916.1 coordinate 964,188,243, forward strand.
ACGGTTAAACTGATCATCATTAATATAAAAATATAAAATTTGTGTAGCATGAGAATTATTTATAATATCATTCTTATTTACCATATCACAACCATTTTTGATAATATCCAAACATCTAATATTAGCAGATTTTAAATAAAACTCCATTTTTAATTTCCAATTTAAAAAATCTATTCCATAAAAAATAGTTGGGGTTATACTGAAAAAATTCTCGCTAGACCGACAACAAGAAAAATCATCGTTAAGGAAATCCATGAATCTAGAGTTATATAAAATAAAAAATATCTGCTTTGATACCACTTGTAGGATAAATTAACCCTAGAGTGGAGGTGAATAGGGTTTATCGCAGTGCAATAAATAAAAGCAACAAAGATAATAATCAGAGTAAATGCAGAAAAAGAAACAACACAGAATTTACCCAGCTTCAGCAAAACCCTACCTACTACTGCATTCTCCAAGGTTTTTACTAGGAATTGAAACAAATTCAATGCTTAAAATCCCCTGTAAACTCGCGATACTCGCTCCTAACTATTCTAAGCCTATGCTCAAAACTCTACAATGATCTTTATCCCCTAGATCAGATTTCCCCGAATTACAAACCTGTAACTCGTAAGCCCCAAACTACAACCCTTGTAGTTTGTAACCTAGTTAAACTAGAATTCAAAATAAAAAATACAATGCAATAAAATAATAAAACTTAAGTACTAACACGCTAAAACCTAAAACCCTAATACATAAACATTTTAAACTAAAGATTTTCTCCCTTTTAAATAATGTATTGGTTTGTTTAATCTCGACCCACTTATATTCTTTTAACCCATTGCAACTCTTTCTAGAAAGAAAAATGGCAGATGCGATTAAAATTAGGGTTTCGAATCCCCATTGATTCGTGAAGGTTTTTCTCTTTCACTTCTCTTTAGATTTGCTTCGATTTCCAGTCGCTTTGATCCTTTGCTTTAGTCGAGCTGAGATTCTTTGATTGGATCCAAGATTGTTCGTTCGTTCTCTGGTATGAATTTTCAATTCGATTTTTTTTATTTATGCTTGAACTTGGATGCCTTTATGTCGATGATGATGTGGTATATAAATACGATTTCTATCTTGATATAATTTCTCTAATTTCATATTGTTTGACTTAGTTGTGATATATGCGTAATTATTCCTTTTAAATTCCACGGCTTTGAATTTGCCCTTTTGAGAATAGTTCAGCATTTTAAGTTTTCCTTTCCGAAAATATATATCAATTAAAAAGCTTGTTGTATATTGAGAGATTGCTTTCTAGAATTCGAATTTGCAAAAATGAATTTCTTGCGTATTAATTTTTGATCTAATGTCCCTTGACCATGCTCCTTATACATGCTATGCATTATTGACCTGCCTTGTATAATGCTCTTGGCCACTGTGTATAAACTAGAGCTACACCTTACCTTCACCTTGTATATTTCTACACAAATTCTTTTGTATTGGCCTGATCCATGTGCATATGTAACTGGCTTCATCACCATCCTTGTTTTGGCCGGGAACCTGTTGTGTGCACGTGCACTACATTGCATCTCCTGCCATACATATGTATATGTATACCTTTATGTGTGTGTGTGTATATTTATATTTATATGTATCAATTTTCTTTACTAGCTCCATGTGCTTTGAATTTCTTGGTTCATGTGCATATGTCATTATATCTCGTGGCTAGGCTGGTTGTACTATGTTGCACTATGTGTGTTGCTTTGATTACTTACCTTTGTGCATTTTCCATTGTTTCCATTTATTCCTTGTGTAGTTCTATGACTTCCTTTTACTAAGTACCTATGCTTTGTCCACTCTGCACATTCCACGCTGGTTGTATATGTGTCCATCTTTGTTGTGCATATGACCACATTTGTGCATGTTGTTTCCAGTTTTGCATATGTGTTGTTTTGTTCACCATTTTTGCTAGTGGTACAAGTTACATGTTCATAGATGTTGCTGCACATACTATATTTTTATGTATTTGGCTACACTTGAGTTTTGTCCAGTTTCATTTTACCACTTACTTATACTTGGCATCATTGTGAAATAATTGAGTTTTAACATGTACTTCTTGGTTATGGCAATTCTTGCCTAACATCTTGCCCATGCATGTGCTTCTCTCTGTCCCTTGCTTTATGCACTTGAATATGTGAACACTAGTATATACTAGTGCACTCTGATATGTTGCACATGTCTATGCTCATGTGTCCATGCTTTGAAATGTGCACTTGTTGCTTTGTATGCGTGTATTTGTTGTTGCCAATTTATGTTGATGGTTCTTGCACATTGATGCATGTGTTGGAGTTTGGCATATTTAAGTATTTGGCTTTCTTGCTATACTTGTATAACCTTGTATAGTATTGTGTGTCATACTTGACTTTTTGCATTTATTGGTTTTGTACCTGTTTACTTGAAAATCACTGTATACATGTGCAGAAATATTTTTCTGTTTACATCAGCAGACTACTATACGTTGTGTCGTGGCTGGTTTAGATCAGTAGACCACTTTACGTTGTGTCGTGATTGGTCAGGATTAGTAGACCATAAATGCGGTTGGTCTTGATCAGAAGATCACTATAGATGTGTTAAGGGTGATTTGCAAGAACTAATATTCTGTCCACCTTGTGGTATTTACAGTAAATCACTGTGAATATCACAAGCAATCTAGACTTAAATAAATGCATATACATATCAGACCAAGTCTAGAAATATGATGAGAAACAAACCAAAATCCCGAGGCAAATAAATTTTACTTGCTAGAATTTAAATCTATTATGTTCCATTTTACCATGTGTTTCTATGATAGGTATATAGGTGACTGGACTGGATTGGAGCACAAGAAGACTCAGTGTGTCAGTGAATGTATATGTAATTGAGTATGTATAACTGAGTGAATCGAGTGGAATGGCGAGGAACATCCGTATATGAAATTGATTGTAGACATGAATGAATAAAATTGTATAATTATTCGAAATAAACAAATTGATTGGTGTGTGTGTATATATATATCTGTGTGTGTGTGTGTTATTCAATTCAATCTATCTACAGTACAATTTTCATGTGTGATATATATTCAAGTGAGTCATGTCTAAATTAAACAGAAATATCCAAACATAATTATGTGAATTATAAATAGTGGAGTCAAAAATATGTATTATTTCAAATGTTGAAATAAAATATTTATTTGAATAAAATACTGTTTGAATATTCAATTTCGTGCAGTAGCATTTTACTAAATTTAAATATTTATTTCTATATGTGATGTGAAATATAGAATAGTACTGTTTACAAACACATTTATATAATAATAGATATGTTTGTTATCATCAAACAAAAATTATATTGTTCAGACCATTGTAGGTGTGTTTGTAGGTGACAGCTAGGGTTTTCTAGGTTAATTAAATCTTTAGGCCGTTGATGTTATAAACGATTCATATTTTATTTTAAAAATTTGACGGTTTCTATTAGTTATAGCTTCTATGAATAAAACCCCAGACCCTCACTCCAAAATCAAAAATTCCCATGGCACTAGTACAAAACGGGTCAGTTGCTTTGCCTCATTTGCATCGGTTGTGGTGATAACCAAAGCAAATAAGTATCATTTACTTTGGTTATGTCAACAACGAAGCAAATGCATTGATGCGAATAACGTTGTTTGTAGTTGCTTCGGTTGTACTCACAACCGATGCAAATAGTATCATTTTCTTTGATTGTGTTAACAACCGAAGCAACCGCACAAAAGGAAATTGCCTTATTTTCTTCAATTCCCCTTACAACCGAAGAAAATAGTGTTCTTTGCATCGGTTTTTTAACACCGATGCAACTGTTGTGAAGCAAATTGTTTTTTTTTTTGCATCAAACCGTTAGGAACCGAAGCAAATGCACCGAAGCAACTAAAGGGTATTTTAATTAGAGCAAATGCATATATCAATGATCATAAACAATATTATATATGTAATTATTTATAATTTACTAAATTTAATGATTATCATTAAATAATTATTAATTATTATAAATTATCAGTAATTTGTTTTAATGTTTAATAATTCGTTATAGTTACTTGCTAATACTTAGTATATTAATATTAAAGTTTATTAGTTAGATTTAAAAATTTATAAATAACTCAATGATCAATATTAAATAATAAATACTTAATAATCAATATTAAATATATTTTTTAATAATTAATAAGTAATATTTAATAATTAAGCTGTAATGTTACATATTTAATAACAAATTTTTAACATATTAATTAATTATATATTTCTATTATTTTATAATTAATATCTAAAAATCAATTTTAATACATATAGAGTGATATTTAATATAGTAAGTATCAGTCAATAGTGATTATAAATAAATTAAAAATTAATAATTAGTACTTAATAAATATAATTAATAATTAATAAAGTAAAAGAAAATAGGTACTAATTAACAAATAACAACTATTAAATAATTAATTTTAAATAATTACTAGTCAATAATAAATAGTTATTAATTAATAATTACTAGTCAATAATAAACAATTACTAGTTAACTTTTAGTAATTAGTAAATTATAGTTGATATTTATTAATTACATTTAATAGTTAATAAATATAATAAAAAATTACGTAATGATGAATAAACAAGAATTAAATAAGTAGTAATTAATAACTAATAGTAATGAATTTTAAAAATAAAATTTTGTGATTTTTCTAAAATTTAAAAAGAAAATTATATAGCAATAAATTTTACTATAAATTGTTTTTGGGAAAATGTTGCAAAAATAATGCTTTGTACAACTTTGTATTTAAGAAATTTGATGTTAATTTACTATAATGAAAGTGTTTTAAACATAGGTTATAACAAACTTTGACGAAACACCCACCATAGGAAACCCCTATATATCTTTAACTTTATATGCCACTTATAAATGGAATCAAACAACTAAATATTTTTATGAATTTAAACTACATATCACTTCATTATGATATTGTAATACAAAAAAAATTAAAACTAATCAAAAATTAGATATTGCAACATAGAAATAAATATTCAAACACAAATATAACTTCATTATGATAAAAATTCTTTTACTCATATGTTACAAAAATATTTGAGGAAACAATAACTATACTGAAAGGCTGAATTAATTTCACTAACAAACATTTGTATATTTAATATTTATTAAGCTTAAATGATAATAATTAGTAAACTAAACAGTTAATATTTATTTAAATTTAATGATTAATTAACAAATATAATTGTTAATTAACATTATAAAATTAATGATTAATGTTAAATAGTAAAAATTAATTGGTTATTAATCAACACTTTAATTTACACTAAATTATTACTGTCTTACGTTATTTTATTTATTATTTTATTATAGTTTAATATTTAATAATTAAATACAATAGCTATTTACTACTCAATACTATATTTAACAATTGATAGTTAATAATTATTATTGGTAACTTTTAATATAGCACGATAATTAATATTTAATTATAATTAAGAAGAAAAAGGTAATACTTAATGATTAATAATTTATAAATAAAAGGCAAAATTTAATAATCTATTTTTAATAACTAATAATTACAAGTTGTCGTTAAATAATTAGTACTTAGAGTGCATTTTTTGCGAACGCTAACGAGGTATTTGAGCGTGACACGTTAGTGAACGGGGAATGTGTTTTTTTTTTGCTACAAACTGGATATTTGAGCGTGGTATTTGAATAGGATATTTATATAATGCAATTTTTAACTTATTTGTTTTGAATTAATTAAATAATAATTGCACATAAATAACGACTACATTTCATTAGACGAAACTAAAAGACAACTAGAACGTTTGTCACTGAAAATAAAACTACTACCTATGACAAAAATAAAACTAGTACATTGAAGCAATCAAAGAAAATTAGCGGAAAACAAAAAATACACTCAAATGAACAAAATGTTGAAAGTTTCCTCAAAACCTTTGTCAAACATGATCCCCTACGGAGGGGATCCCGGTGGGGTGCGGGGACAACGTCCCCGCTAGCGGGGTTCAACCTGCCTGGTCAGGTTGCGAGGATCCAGAGGGTAGCGCCACATCCAAAATGGTACGTTTTGTTTACTGTTAAATTTGTATTCAACAGCCAATGATTCCACAATGATAATTGCAGCTGAAGTAATTTAATGGCTCAATAATGAATAATTTAACGGTTACGTAAGCGAGGGATAAGACACAACATAAATAATATATCCCTGACTTAATTTGACGGATGTATGAATATATCACATGCATCTTACTTTGTTATTCACGTGAAGTTAAATATATTTTGGAAAGTATACACAAGTTGAAAGCACAGATCCACTCGTTGGCTTGTCACAAAACATAATTTGGTCTTATGCTGAGTCAACAAAGTACCGTCCCCCAACTACTGCAAATATAAAAGAACAATGCTACAATGCCTAAATTTTATTTTGTCAAAAAATGGGTTCCACATCCTACTTTTAAGGCACAATTCGTTGGTGGTCCTACTCATTTATCTCACAACTGCATTATTTGACAAAAAAAGTTATGAGTATTTAAGCATTTTCGAATATAAAATACGTTCCCTCCAAATAACTTTTCGTTTCCCGCTTAAGTTTTTGTTTCCCGCTATGTTATTCATCCTGTCTTTTTAAGAAAATTCATTGCTCAAAATCAAATCAACTTCATCTTTAAATTACAATTTTCATTCTTCTCAAATCTAAAAAATCGATGCATAGAAGGAGAAGAACCTTATCACTTCCTACTCAAGCCCGTCGCCTGCAATTTGACGCTTCCTTGTCTGGATTTGTTTTGCGTCGTTCTTCTTCAACTCGCAGCGATGCTATGGAGATTACAGTTCTTCTCAAATCTAGATCTGTTTTTCATCACTCTTCTTCAACTCGCAGCGCCATAAATTATAATTGATAAGGAGAAGAACATTATCACTACCAAAGGTCGGTCAATTGTTTTCACAGTGCTTACTTTTTTTTATGGTACTTGGAGGAGATTACATTTCCCGCTTTGATTAATTCGGTAATGTGATTTATCGAAATGTTATTTTTTGATATGGATGTTGGTCATCATTTCTGTTTTAATTTTGTTGCATATGAACTATGGAGATTTGAGATTACCTGCTAACTGTTTGATGATTTGCACACGTGATTTACTGATCACTAGTATTTAATTGTCCTATTCTTGATTGCACGTTAACAATTTTATTTCAAGTGGAAGTGTTTTATTCATGATAATGTAACAAAAAAAATGTAGCAATGGAAATAGCTCTTTTTTATTTTTCTTTTATCGTAATTTTTTTATTAACCCATCAATTGATGTGACGACCCCGTTTCCCGTACTGACGGTGGCAAGGGTAATCTTTGGAATATAACACATAATCAGATAACAACATAACAGAATTAAATAAATACACTAGATAATGAACAAATAATACACTGGATAAACGTAATCATCAGAGTTACACAGTATACAGGATCATACTTAGTACAAATACAGTTCAGCTATACATAAATGTCTACAGCGGAAAACAAAACATAATGTACAATAGGAGCTAAACAGCATAAAAAGAGATAAATGATAGAATCCATCTTCAGCTCCAGCTATCCAGAAAAAGCCAGATAAAACCTGAATACAAGGTTGCCCGTGTAAAAAGGGGCACCCGAGTTTGAAAGTGAAACAAACTACGAGTCAGTCATGGGACTGGTATGAGAAATCTACTCAACACATTTAAAATATGGCTAATCACAGACCACGCCACTTTCGTGGAACGGGTTTACTCCATCGGATTGCCAGTGCTTTAAAACAAATCATTCTTTTCAACCTCGCAATGCTTTTTATAAAAATGAAAGCATTATAAGACTCAGTTCCCATCATACAATGCAACGCAAACCGGAGGATAGAGTTTTACCTTATAATGGCCAAAATATGCTTGATACGAATAAAACAAAAGCATTTGATATTATTACTAGTGTTTATATGTTTCGAAAACCATTTCGAATCATAACTATTAATCATAGACGGCATGAGTACCATATATCATGTTGCCATATATATATATATATATACACAATCAAAACCGCACGGTGTCGTATTTGAAAATTGGAATTCCGTCATGAACCGAAGCAAAAGATAGTCCTTACCGACTTCGAGACGCTCTAGCCCGCCCCTCAGGACCCAGACTCAGGTGGGCCCCTGGATCGTCAGGACCAGTCCACCGATGTGGATTAAAATTCCTGAACAATGCGTTTCCCCGCCCTATGGGGCGTTAGTGAGCCAACGAATGACTCCATCGGTCCCGGATCGACCGATATTACCGAGGCGCCTCGCAATAGCAACAACCACATAGGCGAAAATAATATAAATGTCAGCCAGTTTAAGCACCGACACCACCTCTAACTAGAAAGAAACGCATGTCCTCCCTGAGGTCCTTTCTCCCGTTTCTGGTTCATACCGGGGTGTGAGGCCCGCGAATTCACGTTATACACAAAGCTACGCCACACAGGCGGTGCTTTGATCATCACCACAAGACTTTGCTTTTCAACAGAAGCCTTGCTCACCGCATCTTAGCATGCCACACAGGCAGTTCACACCATGTAACTGATGGCTATCAATCACACAGAATGAATTCCAATGTCAGACACGCAGTCCATTTACAAGTCCGTTCTGGGTCTGAACGAAACCGGAGACACTATATACCTCGCAAACCCATCGATCTCCACGTACATCTGGACTATCACCACTCATTATCCATATTTCGGGATGCCTCCCAATCAGGACATCAGTTACCATCCAAACGAGGTGAAAATCTCCGGTCTTCGACCACCGTCTTCATCTTCGATTTCTTATCGTCGATTCAGTTATTCAGAATGGGATAAACCCGGTCTTTCTGAGCAACTCGCGTATATAATAAACAAGTGCAACACAAACACAACATACACATCATTTCAATTCATTAGTCGCTAACCGTAAATCAGTAAGAGAACGATTTCCCAAATATTAACCCCGAAGGCCGAAACCAACATCAGATCAAAACCCAGGAAACCATTCGACTTAACCAACCTTCAGTTAGTTTCTAAATTTCACATCCATATCGTTTATAATATTTTATAATGATTTATCGCTATTTTTATTTATTTTTAAAATAGCCAATTTATTCAAAAGATGCTTCGGGCCATAACGCGGCCGTGGCGCTGTTTTTCTTCGGATTTGATTTACACATATCTGAAAATCTAACCGTTGGATCTTCACAAAATTTATATCATTAGAAAGATCTTTTCAAAACGAATCCAACGGTTCCAGTTTCGGGAAAATCCGACGGTCGGATCTCCCGGTATAATCGTTTGAAGTTTCGATTTCAAAATACGAACTGCAGCGTCGTTATTCGATTTAATATAATTATATATATATATATATAAATATAATCGATTCTGGAGCTGTTTTTCTTCAGATTTGAATTAAACATTCCAGACAATCCAACCGTTGGATCTTTACAAAGTTGGTGTCGTTGGAAAGATATTTCCAAAGCGAACCCAACGGTTGCGGTTTCGGGAAAATCCGATGGTCGGATCTCCTGCACTAATCGTTTGAAATCACGTTTTCAAAACACGAACTGCAGCTTCGTTATTCGATATATTTCAATTCTATTTACATATATATATATATATCGATTCTTCGATTTCAAAACTATATTCTTTTCATACATTTGATAAAAATGATATTTTTATCCAACCGACAATTATTTCAACACTTCTCTATTTTCAACTATTCGTGTGTATAGTAAAAATGTGATTTTTATCGTAAAACAATTTATTTAAAAACATTACTATTTTATAGAGTTCATATAGATGATAAAAATAGGATTTTTATTATAAAACAATTTCTTTTAAAACACGAATACCATTCAACACATGAATTTCTATTCAACGAATGAATTTCGATTCAACACATGAACGGTTTTCTATGGTTTTTATATATATAGTAAAAATGTGAATTTTATTGTTAAAACAATTTATTTAAAAACATTACTATTTTATAGAGTTCATATAGATGATGAAAATAGGATTTTTATTATAAAACAATTTCTTTTAAAACACGAATACCATTCAACACATGAGTTTCTATTCAACGAATGAATTTCGATTCAACACATGAAGGTTTTCTATTCAACACACGAATATAGTTTCAACACAGGAAAATAATTCTAACACATGAATATTATTCAAAATTTCGGCAGCATAACGGCAGGGTAGTTAAAACCGGGACCGTCCCTAGTACGGCTCCTCGCTCTACCTTAAAGCCTCGCAGCTTTTGACAATGGGGAATCATGCATCTAGTTCGCAAGCAGGCGGCATGTATATTTTTTCATTTCCACAAACTAATCCTATGTGGTTTCAACCAAATATTTCTCAACCACAAACGGGTATTTTTCAACCACAATCAATCAATTTCAACCACAAACAATTCTAATCAACCATTCGTAATCCACCAATTTTCACACCAATCACAACCAATAAATATCGCCCATGGTTTGCGGACGAGGGGCGTATATATATATATATTTATATATAAGCATTTCACTTCTATTTCAACACATATATAATTTTTACAATGCATATATAACTTATATATCGAACGTACAACTTATACAACGCTTATACAAGAGGTGTACAACGCTTATATAACTCATACATCGACTATATAATTTATACATCGTCGTTTTCCATATCGTTTATAATTTAGAAATCTCACATTGGGTTCCACTCCACCAAAAATAGCAGAAGGCTCAGAAAAATATGCGGTCTCTTCTAGAATGTAGAAGGCGTCCACACGAGTCCACTGTCTCTTGTTTCACTGAATTTCGTCAACAAACGAAAAAGATATGATTTTTACAATGAAATCAAAATCTGTAGCGCTTTAAACCGCTATTAAATAGTTTAAAATAAAAACAGTCGTATAGTTTCAAACCTGTTCAAAACTAGGTTTGTAGTTTTCGCGAAAGCCGAGCAGCGTGGAGATGATCGGAGGGTACCACGGCCTAGAGCTACGAGAGGGCTTCCTGGCGCCGGTGGTGGGGTCCCCTGCGATGGCCAGAATCGGGATCGGCGGCGATGGGAAGTCGTTGACTTTGTGGGGCTCGTGTTCATCGAGGCGGCGACGAGGGAGGGTGATAGTTGGTCGGATTTGAAGAGGGAGGCGGGCGCTATCGAGATCTGGTGGTGGCGGCGGCTAACGGTGGCTGAGGCGGCGGGAAAATGGTCGGGAAGGAGGGAGAAACCGTCGCTGTTGACCGAAGGAGAAAAATGGGTTTTTTGATTTTTTTTTTTAAATTATGAAAGGAATAATTTGATTGGCCGGGGCTTTTAAAAGGGGGTTTTCTAACACGACCTCCAACCCGAACCCAACGACTGTCATCCCTAGCGTTTTACCCCCATTCCGAACACAATGGGATATGTTTCGTAGGCCCATTCGACTGTTTCAGTCAGTTTTCCTTCAAATTAAAATATAAAACATTCAATATTTGATTTGAACGTACATTTCAATTTGCCAGGGCCACAAACTGATTCTAAAAATTCCCAAAAAATAAGTCTAGCTATGTATTGACGATACGGTCCCAACAAAACTAGTTTCATCGAATTCTGAGACTGTTTGAAAAATGGCCCAGTTCTGGTCGATCCAATTTAACTGTAATTGACCAAAACACGTTTTCCTTTGCCACGCTCACATATTAACTTCAAAAATTATGAAATTTGAAACCTAGCAATAGTTTAACATCACAGATCCAAAAAAAGTGGTTTCGTCGAATTCCGAGGTCGTTTGCAAAATGGCCATTTTCACGGGCTATATAAATTCCATAGCGACCTTTCTGAAAATTCATTTGGCCATAACTTTTGCTTTCCGCTATGAAACTTCGATTTTTCCGATTCGTTAGAAAGATATCCACTAACAGATTTAAATATTTTTGGTTTCACTCAAATCCGTTTTGTTTTGCACCCGGTACAGCCAGTCAAAGTTTGAATTCAAATTTTGAAACTACCGCGCCATTTCAGGCCTTGTTTATAATTAGAATTAATTATATTCGTTTTCAAATGTCGATCCAAACTTACTTTCCATCGCTATTATTTAAAATATTTATTTTATGTATTTAAAATCCACTAAAATAGCCAATTTAAAATTTTTAAATTGGTTCAGATTTTCCGGGTCGTTACAATCTCCCCCACTTAAAACTTTTCGTCCCCGAAATGGAACAAAGTCGAAAGTGGTTTGATTAATCAACTCTACGTTCAATCTAGCTTCCATTCTCCAACTTTTCAGTTTCTGAGAATTTTCAAATTCTTCAAAAGTTTGGCTAACACCCGGAATTTTCGAAAATTTTTGCCATAGCCTCCTTTGTACGGGGAGAGGTTTGGAAATTTATTGTGTCGTATTAGGTACCCAATAAATCCTATAAAGCATACACATATTTATGGTGATATAATCTGGTGTTTACAGGGGAGCGTGTATAGATAATAACTCCAGAGAATAAATTCTCGTCACCCTGTCAAAGCCTGAGGGAGTGTGTATTTTTAATTGCTCCAGAGAATAAATTCTCGTCACCTCATCCCGTGTGGGAAATAAATAATCCATGTGCCGTATCTAATAACTAGAGAGACGGGATTATTGTCAACTCCAGACCCGTGTGGGGTTTTTATTAATCTGGCCATTTATCGTTACAATTTTATATGGTCATATTAGTCATCAGTTCAACCTGTAATATATAGTCTTCGCTATACAAGCCTCTCGCTCGTATGGTAAATCTTCCACCTCATAACACAAGCTCCAAATGCTTATGTGGTATATGATGAAGTATGTCTATCTTCCAGAAGTATGCCATGTAATGTAGTTCCAAAATTAATTGTTACTATCCTACGGCGACGTTTATTATTACACACAGAATAACCAGCACTCCGCATCCAATGGCATTCACAAGAGTTGATATAATAGTATTTCGCATCCAACTCATTAAGGTTTACCTATTTGTTGGGCACGCAAATAAAATCATTACTCAACAGCTATTCCATTTACCTATTCAAACATATATATGCACATGTATATATTTCTATCTATTTTTAAATCAGTTCAATGTGTGATTTAATCGAATAAATTCTATCATTCATTCTATTATTGATTAAATTAACGATCGTTTTAATAATTTAATTAATCAAATCTACTATCACACAACACAAACAACAATCAAATTGTTTTTAATTTTTCAAAAATATACTAATCAATTTCTATACTCTTTTAAAATCATTCAGACTATAGAATTAAAAGTGCACACCCATGGAAAGAAAATAACAACAGAGTAAAGAACTAATTGGTAATGCAAAGTATGGTAAATGTACCTTGCACCGGAGTCAATCAGAGATGTCTACTCGACACTTAGGATAGGCTTTCTGAATGCTCTCCTCAGTTTCCCAAGTACAATCTCGCGGATCTCCACTCCATTGCACTTTGACTAAGTGAACTTTCTTGTTCCTCAGCTCTTTGGTTTCTTTGCCGATAATCTTTAGCGGCTTTCTCCTCACAGCTAATTTTGGAGTAATTTCAATATCCTGTTGAGCTGCTTCTTCCACGATCAAGTCTGGATCATAAATGTGCTTTCGAAGTTGAGATATGTGAAATACATCATGCACTCCAGGCAACCAATCAGGCAATTGAATTCTATAAGCGAGAGTTCTAATCCGTTCTAGTATAGGGAATGGACCAATAAATCTGGGCGCTAATTTTCCAGTTTTGCCAAAGCGAATCACCCCTCTCATTGGAGAAACCTTTATATACACATAATCACCAACAGAAAAAGCCAAATCCCTTCTTCTCGAATCAGCATAGCTCTTCTGTCGTCTTTGAGCGGCGAGTAATCGTTTCTTAACGAAATCGACTTTGTCGGCAGCCTCACAGATCATATCTGGTCCCAATACAAGTCTATTACCGGGTTCGACCCAACAAGTAGGAGATCGGAACGGTCTACCATATAATGCTTCGAATGGCGACATTGTCAGGCTCGCCTGGTAGCTGTTATTATACGAGAACTCTGCCAAATGTAAATGGTCTTCCCATGATCCACCGAAATCTAGAACACAAGCCCGCAATAGATCTTCTAAAATACGATTCACCCTCTCAGTCTGACCATCTGTCTGAGGATGATAAGCGGTGCTCAAGTTCAGCTTCGTTCCCAGCTCTACTTGGAATGCCTCCCAGAATTTACTAGTGAATATTGGATCTCAATAACTAACTATACTGATCGGCACTCCGTGTAGTCTAACAATTTCGTTGAAGTAAATCTACGCCAGACTCTGAGCAGTTCTGTTTGATCTGACATGTATGAAATGGGCGGTCTTCGTGAAGCGATCTACGATCACCCAAATACTATCATTCCCTTTTCTGGTTCTGGGCAAACCATCTAGGAAGTCCATGGAAAGATGTTCCCACTTCCAACCTGGAACGTCTAGCGGTTGTAACAATCCAGCCAGTTTCTGTTGGTCGCTTTTGACTAGTTGGCAAGTAGGGTATCGGCTAACATATAAAGAAATGTCCCTCTTCATCGACTTCCACCAGAAAGTGCGTTTGATGTCATTATACATTTTGCTTACTCCCGGATGGATACTAAGTTTTGACTTGTGGCGCTCATCCAGTACTTCCCTTCGGAGCTCAGAAATGTTAGGAACACAGATTTGACCTTTTAGCCTTAGAATCCCATCATTATCAACTTGAAAACTCGAGGGCTCGCCTTTCTGAATTATCTCTCTGATCTTCTGAATGAAGTGATCATCCTTCTGAAGAGCAGATATTTTATCTATCAATGAAGTCGTGATAGTAAAACTGGCGATCATTTCATTCTTTTGGCTTAACGCATCGACCACAACATTGGCTTTCCCTGGAGTGTATAGAATCTCAAAGTCATATGCTGTAAGAAACTCCATCCAACGTTGCTGCCTCAGATTCAAGTCTTTCTGGGTGAACAGATACTTTAACGACTGGTGATATGTAAACAGTTCAAATCTCTCACCCAGAAGATAATGTCTCCAGATTTTCAAAGCGAATACTATAGCCAATAACTCAAGATCATGAGTGACGTAGTTTTTCTCGTGCGGCTTCAGCTGGCGGCTAGCATAAGCAACAACTTGACCTCTTTACATTAATACTGCACCAAGGCCCTCTCTAGAGGCATCTGTCCAGACTTTTAAAACCTGATTGCCGTCGATAATGGTTAACACTGGAGCAGTCGTTAATCTTAACTTTAGCTCTTCAAAAGCCTCCTCACATTCTGGAGTCCATTTGAATTTTGAGTGCTTCTTTGTAAGCTTCGTTAAGTGACCAAATATCTTCGAAAAGTTTTTAACGAACTTCCGGTAATAACTAGCCAATCCAAGAAAACTGCGGACTTCTGTAGGAGTACTGGGCTGTTTCCAATTTTGAATAGCTGTGATTTTACTTGGATCCACAGCAATTCCTTCTTTCGATACGTCGTGGCCCAGAAATTTCACTTCATCTTGCCAGAATATACATTCGGACAGTTTGGCTTTCAATACATTCCTTCTCAGAATTTCTAGATCCTATTCCAAATGCTTTTCATGTTCGGCTTTTGATTTAGAGAAGATTAGAATATCATCGATAAAAACCAGAACAAACTTATTCAGGACCCCTCTGAACACTCTATTCATCAAATCGACGAAGTAAGCGGGAGCGTTACATAAGCCGAATGGCATTACTAACCACTCGTAGAATAAGTCTGGACCTCTGAATGTTGTCATAGGAACACACTCTTCGGCAATACGAAGTTGATGGAAGCCTGTAGCTAGGACCATCCTTGAGAATACTTGTGCGCCATTCAGACGATCCAATAAATCATCTATTCGCGGCAATGGATATTTATTCTTTATTGTCTGCTTGTTCAAATCACGATAATCCACACATAGCCGTATACTACCGTCAGATTTTGGGACAAACACCACTGCTGCACCCCAATCAGAGAAACTAGGCCCGATCAGACCCTTCCATACGAGTTGTCTTGTTTGATTGTCTAATTCCTCTTTCTCTTTCAAGGACATTCTTCGGATAGCATGAACTACTGGTCTTGCATTCAGGATTAAAGCAATTTTGAAATCAATTTCTCTCTGCGGAGGTAAGCGAACAACTTCTTCGAACACATCCGCATAGTTCTTGACGACAGGAATATCTTTGATGAGGTCGGAAATATTCTCTGTGACTACAGGGATATCTTCTATTTGGGCTGGAGAAACATCGAGAGCTGCCCAGAAGTCTTTTCTATTAGAATTCTGACCTTCACAGGGAATAGTTATATAATCACCTGATTTAATCTTCGCCTTAACGATTCTGTCGGCGCATTTAACCTCAGCTTCATATTTAGTCAACCAGTCTAACCCCAAGATAAGATCAAACTCTGTAAAATTCATGATGACCGCGATGGTAGGAAACCGATAACGAGAAAAAGAAACCGGCACTCCACAAACCCAACTGAGATTGAGGGAACCCCCAACCGGATTTTGGACAGTCATTGGTTCTTTGAGCTTCTTCAAATTCAAATCTAGTTTCTTAACTGCATTCTTGGCAATGAAGCTTCGTGACGCACCTGTATCAAACAGTACTTTAACAGGAATATCTTTGACAGTAAGCGTGCCTTCTAAAACATCTGGCCTTTCCTGAGCAGACGAAGATGCAGGCACTTCTGCCACTTCATTTACATGTACTGCTTCAGATTTCTAAGATAGCGGGCAGTTTTTTGCAATATGCCCAGCCTAATGGCACTTATGGCATCCTCTGCCCTCATGAACCTTCTTACTGGGTTTAAATCCACACTTCCTTCGTTTGTTCCAAGATTTGCAACTTATCGCCAAATGTCCTTTTCTATTGCAGCTTGAGCACGTGGCGGTCGTTACTGGTTCTTTCCCAGATTTGGTCCTTTTTCTCTTGGCACTGGGCTTCTTACTGACCTCAGGACTATCAGTCACAGAATCCACTTTGTTACTCGAATTGACTTCCTCTTCGTCGCGCAACATACCTTTCTTATGGAGATCTTCGTACTGATAAGCCATGTAAATCATTTCTGAAAAAGGAAGCTTCACATTCCTCATCACACTATTCTGATATTTTCTTTGTAGGCCATGAATAAATCTCAGTTCTTCCTCTTTGGATCTTGAATCAGATGAGGAGCAAAGTGAGAAAGTTCGTTGAATTTCTTATGATATTCTGGAATGGTCATATCTCCTTGTATCAGATAAGAGAATTCATCACATAATCGCTCAGTCACTTCAGGAGGAGTAAATCTTTCTAGGAAAATCTCTTTGAATCTATCCCAGGTGATATCACCTTTTGGATTATCCTTGATGATTGTTTCCCACCATATTAAAGCTTCTTCTTTAAGCGCCCAAGATGCTACTAATCTTTTCTGATAATCTCTCAGCTGGAAATGCTCAAATATTCTTTCTGCAGAGCTCACCCAAGCTTGAGTTTGAATAATAGATTCATTGCCCGAGAATTGTGCTCCACCCAGATTTCGATATCTCTTAAATAGAGCCTCTAGATCTGGTTCTGCATTCCTTCTGTTTCTAACACTCATTTCCTAGTACTTCTGCAAACAGCAGATCAAGTGTCAGGTCACAGAAAAGATATTTCAAAACATAGAAACATATACTTCAAATGTAAATGTGTCTATTGGGTGTATTTCATTCTGCTTTACTCATACTAGGATATTACTGATCCTATCTGTAATGAGTTACCCGTCCTAGAACACTACTGGTTCTATTTCTGACGAGTTCGTTAATATGTTATATTCCAGCACTAAGCTTAACCAAAGCTTCGATACCACGTTGTGACGACCCCATTTCCCGTACTGACGGAGGCAAGGGTAATCTTTGGAATATAACACATAATCAGATAACAACATAACAGAATTAAATAAATACACCAGATAATGAACAAATAATACACTGGATAAACGTAATCATCAGAGTTACACAGTATACAGGATCATACTTAGTACAAATACAGTTCAGCTATACATAAATGTCTACAGCGGAAAACAAAACATAATGTACAATAGGAGCTGAACAACATAAAAAGAGATAAATGATAGAATCCATCTTCAGCTCCAGCTATCCAGAAAAAGCCAAATAAAACCTGAATACAAGGCTGCCTGTGTAAAAAGGGGCACCCGAGTTTGAAAGTGAAACAAACTACGAGTCAGTCATGGGACTGGTATGAGAAATCTACTCAACACATTTAAAATATGGCTAATCACAGGACCACGCCACTTTCGTGGAACGGGTTTACTCCATCGGATTGCCAGTGCTTTAAAACAAATCATTCTTTTCAACCTCGCAATGCTTTTTATAAAAATGAAACCATTATAAGACTCAGTTCCCATCACACAATGCAACGCAAACCGAAGGATAGAGTTTTACCATATAATGGCCAAAGTATGCTTGATACGAATAAAACAAAAGCATTTGATATTATTACTAGTGTTTATATGTTTCGAAAACCATATCGAATCATAACTATTAACCATAGACAGCATGGGTACCATATATCATGTCGCCATATATATATATATATATATATATATATATATATATATATATATATATGTACAATCAAAACCGCATGGTGTCGTATTTGGAAATTGGATTTCCGTCATGAACCAAGGCAAAAGATAGTCGTTACCGACTTCGAGACGCTCTAGCCCGTCCCTCAGGACCCAGACTCAGGTGGGCCCTTGGATCGTCAGGGCCGGTCCACCGATGTGGATTAAAATTCCTGAACAATGCGTTTCCCCACCCTATGGGGCGTAAGTGAGCCAACGAATGACTCCATCGGTCCCGGATCGACCAATATTACCGAGACGCCTCGCAACAGCAACAACCACATAGCTGAAAATAATATAAATGTCAGCCAGTTTAAGCACCGACACCACCTCTAACTAGAAAGAAACGCATGTCCTCCCTGAGGTCCTTTCTCCCATTTCTGGTTCATACCGGGGTGTGACGCCCGCGAATTCACGTTATACACAAAGCTACGCCACACAGGCGGTGCTTTGATCATCACCACGAGACTTTGCTTTTCAATAGAAGCCTTGCTCACTGCATCTTAGCATGCCACACAGGTAGTTCACGCCATGTAACTGATGGCTATCAATCACACAGAATGAATTCCAATGTCAGACACACAGTCCATTTACAAGTCCGTTCTGGGTCTGAACGAAACCGGAGGCACTATATACCTCGCAAACCCATCTATCTCCACGTACGTCTGGACGATCACCACTCATTATCCATATTTCGGGATGCCTCCCAATCAGGACATCAGTTACCATCCAAACGAGGGGAAGATCTCCGGTCTTCGACCACCATCTTCATCTTCGATTTCTTATCGTCGATTCAGTTATTTAGAATGGCATAAACCCGGTCTTTCTGTGCAACTCGCGTATATAATAAACAAGTGCAACACAAACACAACATACGCATCATTTCAATTCATTAGTTACTAACCGTAAATCAGTAAGAGAACGATTTCCCAAATATTAACCCCGAAGGCCGAAATCAACATCAGATCAAAACCCAGGAAACCATTCGACTTAACCAACCTTCAGTTAGTTTCTAAATTTCACATCCATATCGTTTATAATATTTTATAACGATTTATCGCTATTTTTATTTATTTTTAAAATAGCCAATTTATTCAAACGATGCTTCGGGCCATAACGCGGCTGTGGCGCTGTTTTTCTTCGGATTTGATTTACACATATCTGAAAATCTAACCATCGGATCTTCACAAAATTTATATCATTAGAAAGATCTTTTCAAAACGAATCCAACGGTTCCAGTTTCGGGAAAATCCGACGGTCGGTTCTCTCGGTATAATCGTTTGAAGTTTCGATTTCAAAATACGAACTGCAGCGTCGTTATTCGATTTAATATAATTATATTTATATATATAAATATAATCGATTCTGGCGTTGTTTTTCTTCAGATTTGAATTAAACATTCCAGACAATCCAACCGTTGGATCTTTACAAAGTTGGTGTCGTTGGAAAGATATTTCCAAAGCGAACCCAACGGTTGCGTTTTCGGGAAAATCCGATGGTCGGATCTCCCGCACTAATCGTTTGAAATCACGTTTTCAAAACACGAACTGCAGCTTCGTTATTCGATATATTTCAATTATATATATATATATTTCGATTCTTCGATTTCAAAACTATATTCTTTTCTTACATTTGATAAAAATGATATTTTTATCCAACCGACAATTATTTCAATACTTCTCTATTTTCAACTATTCGTGTATATAGTAAAAATGTGATTTTTATTGTAAATTTTTTTATTTAAAGACATTACTATTTTATAGAGTTCATATAGATGATAAAAATAGGATTTTTATTATAAAACAATTTCATTTAAAACACGAATACCATTCAACACATGAATTTCTATTCAACGAATGAATTTCGATTCAACACATGAACGGTTTTATATGGTTTGTATATATATAGTAAAAATGTGATTTTTGTTGTTAAAACAATTTATTTAAAAACATTACTATTTTATAGAGTTCATATAGATGATAAAAATAGGATTTTTATTATAAAACAATTTCTTTTAAAACACGAATACCATTCAACACATGAGTTTCTATTCAACGAATGAATTTCGATTCAACACATGAAGGTTTTCTATTCAACACACGAATATAGTTTCAACACAGGAAAATAATTCTAACACATGAATATTATTCAAAATTTCGGCAGCATAACGGCAGGGTAGTTAAAACCGTGACCGTCCCTAGTACGGCTCCTCGCTCTACCTTAAAGCCTCGCAGCTTTTGACAATGGGGAATCATGCATCTAGTTCGCACGCAGGCGGCATGTATATTTTTTTCATTTCCACAAACTAAACCTATGTGGTTTCAACCAAATATTTCTCAACCACAAACGGGTATTTTTCAACCACAATCAATCAATTTCAACCACAAACAATTCTAATCAACCATTCGTAATCCACCAATTTTCACACCAATCACAACCAATAAATATCGCCCATGGTTTGTGGACGAGGGGCATATATATATATATATATATATATATATATATATATATATAAGCATCTCACTTCTATTTCAACACATATATAATTTTTACATTGCATATATAACTTATATATCGAACGTACAACTTATACAACGCTTATACAAGAGGTGTACAACGCTTATATAACTCATACATCGACTATATAATTTATACATCGTCGTTTTCCATATCGTTTATAATTTAGAAATCTCACATTGGGTTCCACTCCACCAAAAATAGCAGAAGGTTCAGAAAAATATGCGGTCTCTTCTAGAACGTAGAAGGCGTCCACCCGAGTCCACTGTCTCTTGTTTCACTGAATTTCGTCAAAAAACGAAAAAGATATGATTTTTACAGTGAAATCAAAAACCGTAGCGCTTTAAACCACTATTAAATAGTTTAAAATAAAAACAGTCGTATAGTTTCAAACCTGTTCAAAACTAGGTTTGTAGTTTTCGCGAAAACCGAGCAGCGTGGAGACGATCGGAAGGTACCACGGCCTAGAGCTACGAGAGGGCTTCCTGGCGCCGGTGGTGGGGCCCCCTACAATGGCCAGAATCGGGATTGGCGGCGGTGGGAAGTCGTTGACTTTGTGGGGCTCGTGTTCGTCGAGGCGGCGACGAGGGAGGGTGATAGTTGGTCGGATTTGAAGAGGGAGGCGGGCGCTATCGAGATCTGGTGGTGGCGGCGGCTAACGGTGGCTGAGGCGGCGGGAAAATGGTCGGGAAGGAGGGAGAAACCGTCGTTGTTGACCGAAGGAGAAAAATGGGTTTTTTGATTTTTTTTTTAAATTATGATAGGAATAATTTGATTGGCCAGGGCTTTTAAAAGAGGGTTTTCTAACACGACCTCCAATCCGAACCCAACGACTGTCGTTCCTAGCGTTTCACCCCCATTCCGAACACAATGGGATATGTTTCGTAGGCCCAATCGACTGTTTCAGTCAGTTTTCCTTCAAATTAAAATATAAAACATTCAATATTTGATTTGAACGTACATTTCACTTTGCCAGGGCCACAAACTGATTCTAAAAATTCCCGAAAAATAAATCTAGCTATGTTTTGATGATACGGTCCCAACAAAACTAGTTTCGTCGAATTCTGAGACTGTTTGAAAAATGGCCCATTTCTGGTCGATCCAATTTAACTGTAATTGACCAAAACACGTTTTCATTTGCCACGCTCACATATTAACTTCAAAGATTATGAAATTTGAAACCGAGCAATAGTTTAACATCCTGGATCCAACAAAAGTGGTTTCGTTGAATTCCGAGGTCGTTTGCAAAATGGCCATTTTCACGGGCTATATAAATTCCATAGCGACCTTTCTGAAAATTCATTTGGACATAACTTTTGCTTTCCGCTATGAAACTTCGATTTTTCAGATTCGTTAGAAAGATATCCACTAACAGATTTAAATATTTTTGGTTTCACTCAAATCCGTTTTGTTTTGCACCCGGTACAGCCAGTCAAAGTTTGAATTCAAATTTTGAAACTGCCGCGCCATTTCAGGCCTTGTTTATAATTAGAATTAATTATATTCATTTTCAAATGTCGATCCAGACTTACTTTCCATCGCTATTATTTAAAATATTTCTTTTAAATATTTAAAATCCACTAAAATAGCCAATTTAAAAAATTTAAATTGGTTCAGATTTTCCGGGTCGTTACAATTGATTTCAGCAAATAGTGCAAGAATGAGACTAATGAGACTATCAGTGCAGCAGAGAGTCTTCAGAAGAAGGCAGCTGATAGCATTTCAGTCGCAAAGAAATTGAAATTCGGGAGATGCTTATCCAAAAGAAGAAGCTGATGAAAGCCTTTGAAAAATTGAAGAGCCATGTTGATTTATTGGACAAACTTGCCATGAAAATTAATGAGGCAATTTCTGTAAAGGAAGCACAACTAATTGGAAACGTTTCTCTGTATTCCGACTTCACTCAAGAAGAAACTGGTCCTCATATTTATTTTATTGATCTGAATGGCCCTAAGGAGCATTCGAACATTACCGATGACTTAAGGAAAACTAACATGATTCTGGATAAAAATCCCGACCAAGAGATTGGAGTGCCTATAGAGAACTTCCTAGATGCTTCACACAATGATAATCAAGCTAGCAATTTGAAAACAATACCATCATATGGAGAATTTATGCTATACATAGGTGGGAAACTTCAAAATGTGGAATCAGAACTCGAAATGGTTGTGAGACTCACAACATTGATTTTGAGCAATGAAGAAATTGATGAAGATGCCAGTTTGCAGCAAAAGCAAAACTAAACCTGTGAATGATATACATGGTATTAGGAAGAGGATTGGAAGCATCATTAACAAATACATAGATGAAAAGGACATCTGAAGATGCCAGAGTACTACATCGGTGAGATTATATAGCCTCTTTATATTTTCTTATTGAAGATAAATGTATTTTCTGTCCAACAATTGCAAATATTCCATTGAATCCTAACCATTAGAAATTTATAGCACTTATAATGTCAGGGTTTGCAATGAATATGGTTATACCGATAATCTACTATGACGCCATTATACTTCCAAAAAAAATTACTTATTGGATATAAACCAGGGCCAATGCTAGTTTTTTTATCTGAGTTTCTTTCCTTTTCCATTGATCTTATTGCATAGTCATTTGTTTTAGATCTTATGATTTTTTATCCGTTTAATAAGCAGCTAAGATAAAGCTTAATATGACTTTGTTGAACTTCTATTTGAAATAACTTGCAAGGTAATTTTCATGATTAAATTTCATTTTTCCTTTGATATAATGATAGGAATCGTATGAGCTTGTTGATTACAAGAAAGCATCAAATACCTGGTTCGAAGAATACTACGGCAATGATGAAGCAATAATAGGTGTTGCATGCTCAGTTAGTTGACATTTGAAGTGACATTATGAGATTTGTAAATGATTCATGTGTTTAGTTGTAAATTTCTAGTGTGTAAATCTAGATTTAATTTGTATATATGAATCACTATTTGATATATGGATTATGAATACTATAGTTCAAGTATATTTAATTTGGAGTTAAGTTTTGTATTTGGCATTTAGTTTGATTTCAAAAGCAGTTACATAATTTTTATATTTGTTTTTTTGACTACATTTTTGATAATAACGCATTTACAAAATTTTAAATTTCATTTGATTTTGTTTTAGGTTTAAAAATATAGTGAAAATGAACATATTTGCTTGCATCAGTTGTAATAGCGTAAGAAATTGATGTAATACAACATAATTGTTATATATGATGTTTTTTGCATTTGTTCAGTAGTATTAGTTGTTAAAAAAAGGCAATGCAGTACATCCAGCTTTGAAAAGAGAATGCAACCATTTGCATCTATTGTATCGAACAATTGATGCAACTTAAGATGATTTGATGCAATAGAAATTGGTTTGTTGCAACAGTTGAACAACCGATGCAACATGGGTTCAACAACCGATGCAAATGGCATGTTTTATAATAGTGTGGCTCCATTTTTCCAGTTCTACCTCTTCTTTTTATATTCAAATTATAGTAAGCTTAGTCTTCTTCTTCCTCCATCCTTCTATTTTTACTTATATAGTTCTTGATCAAACGTTTATATTTGTATAGAAATCTCCCTTGAATATACATGTATGAATCCAAAATAGAGGAGACTTAGATGCGACTCTTGAGGCAATAAATCCAAGAGCGATTCCATATAGGGTTGGAAATAGCTTCAATTTCCAAAGGCTGTGAGTGAAATCTTTATATTTTCTCTTTTATTTGCATTTTTTTAGTTATAACTCTCGGTTTGTCTATGTCTAAAGGGTTTTGAAGATATATGTAAACAATATTAAAAGTCTCTCAAAACTCTAACAAAAACGGAATTGTCAATATATTGTGTTTGTGTAGAATTTTGTTATGAATGTAAATTTAAAAGGGATTTTTTTTTCTTATCTCAAATCTCCAATATGTCTAGTATATTTCACTTTCCTTCTTCTGTTTATTCAAAACACAAGATTTACATTAAATAGGGGATTTCGGGACAGTAAACTATATGCAATTCAGATCCTTGTTTATTTCATAGAACAATATATTTGAGAGCTATAAAATACATGTAGTCCTAGTCCTTTATTTTTGTAAAGTTTACAGAAAAACTTGAAGGAGGTGAAAAAACTAGAAAGAAATCATAAAAAATCATTTGCTTGTATGTCCGTTTTATTTACCGAAATAAAAGAAAATCAATTGGTTTCCAAACCCTATGTATATAAGCCATGAAAAATGGATAACAAGATTTGGATCCCACAACATAAATTATAATAGCATCTTCTTACCGTTGTCTAGCTTTAATAACGAAATCAGAAGTCATTTTTGTACAACTCATATTGTTAAATTCTTTAAGCTTGCAAAAGTTAAGTGGTGTATAAAACAAGAATATGATTACCTGAAATGACATACTTCCAGGCACAAGTTACATCGTTAGCAAACTTTTGACCACATATTGAGATATTCTTAAACCAAAGGCATTCATCTGTGGTAGAGAACTAGACTGTGATGGAGGAAGAGAGGGAACTCTGCCAAGAAGTTTGTTGCAGATTAAAAGTGGCCACAAATTGGTGCGTAGTAAAGGAGAAACCAACGGAATTGCACATAGATTTCTCAAGCGACAGCCTGAAAATGGAAAGGTAGACCTACTGCATCTCATCAGAGCAGTGAGAGGATTGAGTGTTTCTCTGTTTGTACTTAGATACAACTATTTGAAACCCATCATTAGCAAAGTAGGTCGAAGGCTTAGGAAGGCAAGGAAAATAGGCGAAGGGATGGGAGAAAGACATGTCGATGATGGAAGTTGAAGAGGGGAGGAGATAGAATGGAAAAGTCAGAAATTTTGCAACTTCTGATCCTCGTTCAGATTCAAGCTGTGCATGATTGCTCATAAAATCAATTATTCAATCACATTATGTGTTTTAGTATCTTTCTCATATGCTATGTAAATTACAATTACTGTTATCTAAAAGGATTAAGTTGTAATGAAATACTGAGATACACATATTTCTTATGCTTTTTTTTATTTAAAACTTATTGTATTGATCGAAATTCCAACAATGAGCAATTTGCAAAGAATGACCTTAATTTGATCCATCATAGCGACATTAAAAGTAAAATTCTGGAGCATAAAAAATAAGTGACAAATTTATTACAACTTGAAGAAATCAAATCAAAGGATGGAACTGTACTTGAGTAATAAATCATTGAAAATGATAAAAACTGACAAAACGAACAAGAATCTCACGTCAAAATCCAAAGGTAGCAAAGAAAAGAAAACTGAAAATAATAATCAGCATATGCTAAGAAGAGTTATCTTAGATACCGTTTGCAGTCAATTGTGAACGGTTGACCATTATGTTTGCATCCACCGGTTCCGAGTGTCGGACGTCTGAACGATAATAACTATAATTGAAACTGTTGAGCGGACCTTGAAATTTTCGCATCGACAATCAATATGTCGGACGTTAGCAGCTATTTCATTCCTTGTCTACAAGAACACATCCCACTCACCTTCAACTCTCCAACTCCTCAACACCATCCAACTCCACAAAAACTCAACACCACTCTACACAAATCAACCAACAAACACGTATTGTCTAACTCCAAACATGATTCCAATTATGAAGATTTGGAGGATTTAGTTGTTTCGAGAGAGTACAACTGTGAATGAATCACTCGAATCTGGCAAATACATACGTAAATTTTTATTGGCATAGAGTGGGTAAAAATAATAATTAACAGACATATCGAATGACATCAAAGAAATTTTCGTATGAAATGACTTTGTTTTCTCTCGTTGTGTGGTATGCTATAGAGCTACATTTTGGCTACAACACCTCATATTCATATTAAAGAAACAACTGCCATATTGATATATATAATTGTCGTGTCACTATCGAAAAAACAATTAAGAGAAAGGTTTCAAAGGTGAAGTGGCATATTTTAGTATGTTTTATACTATTTTGGAAAGTGTATTGTTACTTGCTAAAGATATTATAAAACCCGTTAACATTCTATTTAAAACTATACTAGAACAATTTAAAAGTTCAAAACGGTAGTATCCTTATTTTGAATTGCATAGGTACTCATGTAATGTCGCATTTACCTTCAGATAAAGTTCTGTCTTACGTTGGACGAAAATGATACGTTATCCAAAATATCCTAGCAGTTTGCTCACTCGATTATAATTTACTTATATGGTTGCAAGATGGGAATGAATCTCACACGATGCCATAATTTTTATGCAGTTATTAAACGATAGAGACACGAACTTTCCTCATCCACTATGTAACAACCCAGAAAATCAGAACCAATTTAAAAATTATTTCTAAAGGTAAATTTGACAGAAAATGCATCAGAATTTAAAAATTCCATTTTTAAATAATAGCAAATCCCTTAAAAATAGCCATTTTGCAAACGACCTCCGTTTTCGATGAAACCACTTATTTTGGATATTTAGACATCACTTTGTGTATGATGTATTTGATGATGTTGTGGAGTTATTATCTACCTGCTGGAGCCTTTTATGCACTGAGTAGTATCTTGTATCTGTGTAACTCTAATGATGATGACATTTATGATTTCGTTGTTATTATGATGATGTATATTATTCCATGATTTCATGTATTATGCTATTGTCTATAATCTGCTGATGTGATTAATGTGTTATATTCCAATGATTATCCTTGCCACTGTGGTACGGGGGTTTGGGTTGTCACAAATGTGGTATCAGAGTACTGGTTAACCTTAGCTTCAAAGTATAACATATTTAAAACAACTTGTCAAAAATAGAATCAGCAGTATTCTAAGACGAGAAACTCATTAGAGATGGGATTAGTAATGTCCTAGAATGAGTACAACAGAATAGCATTATAACTTGATCATCACATCATTACTCATGCACATGTATTTATGCCTTTACCATTCCTTAAGATATCTTTCATGTAGACCTGACTCTTTTCTTAAAATTTGCAGTGCTAAAAGAACATGAGTGGAAGAGGAAGAGGTAGGAGAGGTAGGGGCCGAGGAAGGGGTGAGATCCCCGCTGCTCCAAATCAGCCCAATCTTGAAAAAGTAGAAACAAACAATAACATTGAAGCTGCAGTGCCACAACAACCGCCACAAACCGTGTTTGATCTCGATAGGGTTGCTAAGAAGTACAAGAATCTGGGTGGGGTGTCATTTACTGGCCATGGAACAGTAATCGAGGCTCAAGCTTGGTTAAAGTCGTGCGAACGAATTTTCGCGGGCCTAGAGTTGGAAGACCACAGGAAGAGGTTTACGGAATCTTGGTTACTTAAGGATGATGCCTTAGTACGGTGGGAGCCAGTGACTGTTGGCGACATTGATGTTGACATAACATGGGCTAGGTTCAAGGAAATTTTCAATGAAAAGTTTGTCCCTCAACAAGAAGTCGAGCACTTGCACGATGAGTTTGCAAATCTCCCGCAAGGGGTCAGACCATTCATGAGTATGTGAACAAATTTGAAGTGCTCTCTCGCTATGCACCCGAATTGATTAAAGACCCACTTCAGAAGAACAAGCGGTCCGTACTGGGTCTTCTTAGAAAGTACCACAACCGAGTGATTGCACACATCGACCTTCCATTTACCAAGGCGGTTGAAATGGCTTGTAGGTATGAAGGTATTGACAAGAAGAATTCTCAGGAAGACCGCGAGAAAAATCAAGCTAGTAACAAAACGAAATATTCTGGGAAGAAACCTGAAACAAGCAACACCGAAGCAGCAAAGCCTCAGGAAGGCTGGAAACCAAAATGCAAATGCCATAACTGTGGTCAAAGTGGACATTGGGCTAATGAATGCAACGCTCCATAGAAGCTAAAGAGAAATGAATCAGGCCCAATTCAGAATCGTAGTGACACTATAGAGTGCTACAATTGCCAAAAGACGAGGCATATTAGCAGGAACTGTCCATTGCGGAAAAAGTCTGAAGTGACTCATATTTATGATGGGGCGAATGCGCTAGCTTCTACTGCAGGAGCAAGCACACCAGATATTTTGGGAGGTACTCTTACTATTAAAAATATTCCTGTTACACTATTATCTGACACTGGCGCATCACGAAGTTTCATTTCAAGTAACACAGTTAAAAAGTTAAAGTTAAAACCGAGAGATCTTAAAGAAGCGATTAGTGTTAATAATCCGATAGGTGGTTCTCTTGATCTCGGTTTATATTGTAAAGTGCCGATCTCTTACTCCTATTTCCAGTTTCCTATTAATTTGATCGTCATAGATTTTTCTGAGTTTGATGTTATTCTTGGGCTGGAATGGTTGACAAAGTATAAGGTCGGGGTTAGATGTGCAGAATGATTAGTTAAAATTAGAACCAAATTTGGAGATATTATTTCTATACCAAATTGGATCGACCAGAAAAAAGCCATTTTTAAAATGGTCTCCAAATTTGACGAAATTATTTTGTTAGGACCGTATTATCAAAACATAACTAGATTTATTTTTCGGAAATTTTTGGAATCAGTATGTGGCCCCGGTAAATTAAGATGTACGTTCAAATTCAATATTGAACGTTATATATTTTAATCTTGAGAAAAACTGACTGAAATAGTCCATTGGGCTTACGAAACATATTCCATTGTGTCCAGAATTGGGGTATTTAACTAAGGGCGACAATCGCTAGGTTTGATTTGGAGTTCGTATAGATTAATAGGTATTTTTGAAATTAAAGAATTAACTAATTTAAATATAAGTAAACACGCCAATAGGGTTTAGCCATTTCATTTATCTGGAAAATTAGAAGCACCGCCTCTCTCAATATCAAATGGCGGAAATCATTGAATTCTTTCTTCCTCCATAACTCTCCACCCACGCAATGAAATCAGATTGTTATTGGGGGAATTTTGTATAGAATCTCCCCATCTTTAAATCCATACTGGTTTAGGATCCTATCGTTGTGTGTTTGGATCGGAATCTCATCAGGAAGTGACGTCGTTCGAACGCCGCTGCTCTACCCAGGCGCCGTCGAACTTAACGTGACCACCAGGCACTGGAAGCTCTCTCCTAGCTCTACAACGTGGCGCAAGCTGATCGTCTTCTTACTACACGAATTTATCACAAAATTGAGACCTAGTTTTGAACCACTCGTTGGAAACCGTGGCCAGTAAAACCGTGAAGAAGAAAGGTTTAATTTTTATTTTATTTACTTAGTTAATTTAATTTTAAAATGTCATTAGAACTATAAAAATCATATCTTTCTCATACGGCGTCGAAATCACATGAAACAAGAACCATTGTGATCGTGATAACGTCTTCTACATTCTGGAAGTGACCGGAAGAATTTTAGAGCTTTCTACAAATTAAGGAGGAGTGGAACCCCATGTAAAATTTCTAAATTCAAATAAAATGGAGAAAAATATAATAGGTTGCAAATGGGGTTTAGTAGCTCCTGTCACTACTTCTTGTTAAACCATGAATGATTGTGTTGTGGAAACTGATTGTGATATTAAAAATATATATACGCTATATAAAATACATATATGCATTGTATAAAATAGGGATTGATCGATTGTGGTTGTGATGAATAGTTGGATTAAATTGTCGAATTATTGAATGGAATGATTATGTATGGTGCAAGCCTAGGTTAGAAGAGGAGCAGTACTTAGACACTGTGCCGGTGCTACAATACCCTGCTGTTATAATGCCGAAATTTTCTGAAATGAACTATATAAAATAGTTGTTGTGTTGAATAAATTCTTTGAACAATAAAAATGTCATTTTTATTGTATGTATGAACCACTAAAAATATTCATGTGGTGAATAAATTCTTTAAACAATAAAAATATCATTTTATTGTATGTATGAACCATTAAAAATAGTCTTGTGTGGAAATATATTTTTATTTTCCAAAAATATTATTTTTAACATGTATATGAAGTGTTAAAGATAACCATGTGTTGAAATAAATATTTGTTTGCTATAAATATTATTTTTAATGTGTATATGGACTATATAAAAATAGTCATGTGTGGAAATATATTTTTGTTTGCAAAAAATATTAATTTTAACATGTATATGAAGTGTTAAAAATAATCATGTGTCGAAATAAGTGTTTGTTCATTGGAAATATTATTTTTAACATGTAGAAGTATTAAAAATAACCATGTGTTGAAATAAATGTTTGTCCATTAAAAATATTATTTTTGACATGTATATGAAGTAAATAAAATAATCATGCGTTGAAATAAATATTTGTTCGCTAGTAATATTATTTTTCGCTTAGGTATGCATATATATATATACACATGCTAAACAGGTAAATGGATTTGCTGTTGAGTAAAGAATTTATTTGCGTGCCCAACAAATAGGTACACCTTAATGAGTTGGATGCACAATTTTATTATTATATAAACTCTGGTGAATGAAATTGGATGCGGTGTGATGGTTTTTCTGTGTGAGATTATAAACAACGCCATAGGATAGCAACAAATAAATCATGAACTACATCACTTGGCATACTACATGAAGACAGCATATCCTATTATATTCCATATAAGCATTTGGAGCTTATATGACGAGGCTGGAATTACCATACAAGCGAGAGGCTTGTATGGCGATGACTGCATTCCAGGTTGAACCGAAGACGGATTATTGATATCATAGCATATCATATTCTATATAAGCAATAGGTGCTTATATGACGAGGTTGAGATTACCATACGAGCGAGACGCTTGAATGGCGATGATTGAATTACAGGTTGAACTGAGAACTGATATGGACTAAATAAAATATAACGGTAAATTGCAGGAACTAATAAAAAAAACCAACACGGGCCTGGAGATGACAATAATTCACGCCTCTCTTGATTTTAGATACGACACATGGATTATTTAATTTCTAACATTGGACAAGGTGACGAGATATAATATTTAGAGATATAAACTTTACACTCTCCCTTAGGCATAGATAGGTCACTAAAAATTGTGTATGCTTTTTTTGGATTTATTGGGTGCCTAATACGGTCCAATAAATTTCCAAAACGCTCTTCGAACAAAGGAGGTTATGGCGAAATTTTTCGAAATTTAATGGCGTTAGCCAATTATTTAAAGTATTAAATGGTTTCGAAGTCGTTGAATAAATTATATAGTTTATATATAATATATACTAAAATTAAATGAATTGCGCACGGTAGTTCGCATTTTGGAATCGTAATTTTAAACGATTACACCGAGAGATCCGACCGTCGGATTTTCCCGAAACCAGAACTGTTGGGTTTGCTTCGGAAAGATCTTTCCAACGATATTAAATTTGTTAAGATCCAACGGTTAGATTTTGATAAATGTGTAATTCAAATCAGAATAAAAACAGCGCCAAGGCCACGTAATGACCTGAAGCGTCGTTTATTTAAAATGGGCTATTTTTATATAAATAAAAATAGCAACAAATCGTTTTAAAATATTATAAACGATGTGGAATGGAAATAAACCAATTTTACTTGGTTTATCAGATATTCTTGATGGTTAGATGTATTTGGCATGAAATTATTATATTGAATTGAAACATGAATGTCCAATAGCTTAACCATGCAAAGAATTGATTTGAATTATATATATATACGTGAATTATTTGAAAAGACCGAGTTAATTCTCATTTCAAATAATTGAATGGCGACTAAAAGTCAAAGATAATGAAGATGGTGCAAGACCGGTAATCTTCACATCGAATGGATTACTACTGATGCCCTGGATTGATTAGCTCCTAGTAAGGTGTTATAGTGGTAGTTGTCTGGACGTATTTGTTTATTGTCCGGATATGCGTGGGCCTCTCTTCCGTATTGGATATATGGGACGAGGAATAAGGTGCCTCCGGTTTTGTTTAGACCTAGAACAGACTTGTAGATGGATATGTGTCTAACATTGGATTTCGTTCTGTATTGATTGATTTCTATTAAATATGTATCTATTTGGTGGTGGAGAATTTATTCTCTTGCTTAACACCCTTCTCTAAGACGTACAAGCTTAGAGGTTATATATCGATAGACATCAGTCGCATGGCGTGGAATGTCAATGTGGCATGATGAGATGGAAATGATCAAGGCCTTTGTTGAAAAGCAGAGTCTTGTGGTTGATGATCAAAGCACAACTTTAATTAGCATTGCTTTGTGTACAACATTGATTCGCGAGCCTACACCCAGTATGAGTCAGAAATGGGATAGGGAACGCAGAGAGTGCATGATGTTTCTTTCTATCTAGAAGTGGTACCATGGTATGGAGCCTAGACATTTTTACTTATGTGGTTAATAGATTGCGAGGTGCATCGATATGTTGGTTGCTACTGGCTAAGTGATAGGTCCGATAGGACCGGAAAATGTGTGTTCAGGAATAATTAATCCTCAAACGTAAGAGAGGACCGGCCCCGGAGGATCCAGGGTTGCCCAGAGTGTGTAATACTGAGGCATTTGCTAGAATGTCTCGAATAAGGAGGAGCCATCCCTAGCCTTGACTCATGATGGAAATCCAATTTCCAATACGACATTACGGATTTGATTGTAACTATATATGGCGACATAGTAGGATGAGGTACTATGCCTCTAGGATTGATACATTTATATTGAAAAGTGTTTTAACTGACTAGACACTAATAATATCAAATGATTTTTATTTTATGCATATCAAGCATATTTGGCCATTATAAAGTAAAACTCTATCATCCGGCTTGCGTTGCATTATGTGATGGGACCTGAGTCTTATAATGGCTTCATTTTTCTAAAAAGCATTGCTTTGTTTAAATGATTTACTTTATTTATGCACTGGAAATCCAATGGAGTAAACCCGTTCCGCGTTAGCCGCGTGGTCCTATGATTAGCCTTATTATTAAATAAATTAATTAAGATTTCTCATACCAGTCCCATGACTGACTCGTAGTTTGTTTTCACTTGCAAACTCGGATGCCCTTATTTTTACATGGGCAGCCAAGTAATCAGGTAGCTGGATTTATTTTGGATATGCACCATAGCATGGGGTACTCTTTTGGCTGAAGATGAAGACTATCTTTTATCACTTATTTTGGGTATTTAGACATCACTTTATGTATGATGTATTTGATGATGTTGTAGACTTGTTATCAACCCGTTGGAACCTTTTATGTACTAAGTAGTATCCTGTTTCTGTGTAACTCTGATGATGATGACATTTATGATTCCGCTATTATTATGATGATGTATATTATTCCATGATTTCATGTATTATGCTATTATCTGTAATCTGCAATGTGTTATATTTCAATGATTATCCTTGCCACCGTGGTACAGGGGCTTGAGTTGTCACACATTACAAGGGCAATATTATTTAGTTGACTCTGGTTAATCTTTTCTTAATAGTAATTTATCACCTTATCAAAATGTAAGGCATTATAACCCTTATTTTCGAGATATGGTGAACCAACCAAAATCAAACAATGAAGTTTTTAATTTCTACCATTCAAGTCTATGTATGAGTATTGAAAGAAACTTTGGGATCAGAAAGTTATTTTTTTTGTTTATATTTTAAAGAGCATGCCAACGTACAGTTTTGAAATTGAAGTTAAAGTAGTTGTTGCAAAATGGCTACACATAATTTTATAAGGAAATACAATAACGATGATCCATATTTTATGGAATTTAATGATAATCCGAACTTATAGTGGATAAATATCATGAAGAATATCAAAATATGAAAAATAGGGCAGTGGGCGATACTCAGCAGCAGAAAGAAGAGATAACGAAGTGATCATATTTAGAGATTCAATAAGGGACGAGTCAAAATTCCATCAATTAATTTGCAAGGCAGCCTGACAGCCACTTAAGAAAAAGGCGTTTAACATACTAACTGTTAACGATATTTTTCATCAACACCGGAGATGGGTCAAAAGGGCAGGCCAAAAAGGGAATTAGGTAGGTGGGCTTACTTTTCCGATTGATTCAGGTGTCTACTTTAGGTACTGATGCTCAGAGGTGTAGGGTCGTTGAGGCAAATCAGGTTGGATCCAAATTCAGTGAGTGAGGTACGTTCCACCATTCAAGGATATTTAGGGGTGAATACCCATGCTTATCTGGAGAATGAACGGTAAACTGCAACAATTATTTAGAGAAATAATAATAATACACACTTACATAGTAGTTTTCATGTAAGAACATCCCCTTTTTATTAAATTTTCATTGGGAGTACATGGATGCAACAGAGAGAATTCCTTAATTAATCTCAGCTCTCCGCCTATTTTTTTAAGAGTATAAATGTAGAAAAAGGAAAAAAAAACCTCTGTGTGACTCCTGGGGTCGTATTTATAGTGGTTCAGGGCTCCTTTCGTTGATGGGCTATTGGGTCTGTGGGGGATTTCGCTGGCTGCTTTTTCCTAAGCTTCGGGCGCTTGCCTTTCGGCCATCCTTGGAGTGTCAATTATGGTCTTCGGGTGATATTTGAGTCTTTGGTAACAGCTCCCAAGGCTCTCGGACGTAAGCTTCGGATGTAGTCCTCCGGCTTTATCGTGAATACTTAGAGAGGCCTGCCCTCATGATGTATGTTGATAACTGCCAGTTCGAAGCCACCATGGGTTTCGGTACTAAGTAAATTAGTTCGAGTAACCTGTGTATTCGCTTGGGTCTTGGTTAGCCTTTCAGTGGGGCTTTTGTGGTAGCATGGATTCCCAAAGGATGGCTTCTGACATCCCTCCCATTATTTGTGAATTCGTCCTTTCAGTATTCGTGTAGTAGGCACTCCAAAAGTCAGTTCTGGATGGTCTTTGCTTTCTCTTGGTTTAGTACCTTCGATGCTTTCGTCTTCAGATGTATTGGTATTTTGGATAGACCATCATCGGAGATTCATCTATCGGATTTATTGCTTTTGACTCACTTGGTTTCGGGTTAGGACGATTCTTTGCCACAGAATTCTTTTGTCGGACTGAAGCTGCTTGGAGATTTTTTGTCGGATTGACCCATGGCGGATAAATCACGCCAGCTACACCCTGTAGCTTTCACGATCCTATTTCCTAGGAGGGTTCCACGTAGTGTAGCTTTTCGGGTTATTCTTTCTTGCTCTTAGCCCTTCCTAATGCTGGGTCCCACTTTCTGTTGAGCCTTTGGCGAGCCTTCAGTTGTTTGATACCCCTTCACCGCCGGCTCGCTTCATTGTTAATTTTGGTAGCAACATTTTCCCCTCTAGTGAAGGGGTATTTTCGACTTTACAAGTCAAACTTTTGTCTTTTCTTTGAAGTGTTATTCCTATGTCTCCTGCCTTCCTTCAATCAGGCGCGTTGATCGGTCTCCTTTTGAGTGGTCTAGATTGTCTCTAGATCTCGAATGCAAATTCAACTTAATTTTACCTTTTTACCCCCGGATAGTATTTCCACTTTTCTCGTATGAATCTCGTTCGTTGATCCAGTCTCAGGCATGCAGCCGAGAGGCACGGTAGATATTTTTCTCTTTCTCTCTCCTCCTTTCCCTGCATAGCATTTCACTAAAGCAAGATTACAGTTCATCGAAATTGTCGTATTATTTTCCTAAGATATCAGCTCTATCTGATAGTAAGTTTTTTGTTTTCTCCTCGAATTCTAATTACCGATTTGGATCATGCTGTGAGTCGGGAATTGATAATTCTAATGTAGATTGAACTCTCATTAATCGTCTGGACTGAAAATTAATGGCAACTCTCTATGAAGTCATACCCATCCCTGTACATTACCGGGGTTTTGGGAAGTAAAGTCTGTATAAGCGAAAAATGCGTAACAGAAGGTAACTCAACATGCTAACATCAATTTTCCTAGCTAGGATTGTTGTCCCATATGATAATGAAATTCCAAGTCGCTTATATGCCTATGTGTTTTTTGTGTATAATCATCAAATAAAAATTAGATTAAAATACATGCTTATGTTATGGTATCACCTGGCAGGACTATGTATGAGTTCACACGAATTGGCGATTCCATTCCGAGTAAGTCCGGATTTTGTTTGACGGAATAGGAACTTGAAGTGTAGGAATCCCAAGTGACAATTTTATAAGTGGAATCCCAGGTGTCTTGAACCAGCATTCCAAACTGTTACTCTCGAACTTTCCTTACGGGCATGTCCCTTCATTTTTAGGACAAGATCTTCTATAACAACCTTCTCTCCTTTCTCTGTGTTCCTTGGAGATGATTCATCCCGACTCTCCATTGTTTCTTCTCCTCTTGAATTTTTGCCTTAGAAGAGATCTGCTTCAGTTTTCAACAGCGATCCCGAAAAAAGGGTAAATTCTGTTTCCCGTTCTTCTGGAGGTGAAATTATTGACTCATCACCTCTTATACTTTCTTCTGGAAGTTTTCATAACATCTGCGCCTCCTCTGCGGAGACCATTATAAGTGATTTTGTCATTGGTTTCCTAAGATCTGATTCTCAGGGAGATCCGGATTTAAGAGAGCGTGAGCCGTCCCTTTCCCCCTATCGGTTGTGCGACCCAGTGGGTCCCTCTTTTCAGGCCTTGGACTTTGATGCAATTACCGGATATATTTTACGCTTTATTGATGTCTCTGATGTTCCAAAACTTTCTTCTGAAGGATGGTTTAAGTTTTACCTCAACTTCATTAAATGACAACTTTTGGTTCGTACTTTTATTCCCTTGTGTCTCTTTATTTGCCTTATTGACGTAAGGACTAACATCGTATCGTTCTTGCCTCCCTTTCCTTTTTTTTTAGATATCCATGAATTGGTATGTTGCTAAGTCCGCAGTTGCTTCCCTATTCCGGGATAAGGAAGAACTCCAGAGAGAGAAGGTCGTATTAGAGTCTAAGTTCCACGATCTAACCTTCGCAAAGAGTACAAACGGAGAGGTTTGTAATCGACTGAAGGAGTCCCTTGGGAGGGAAAGGATCGCCGATAGTTCCTTAACTACTGAAGTTTCTGCCCTCAGGCGTGAGCGATCAGATATGCTGATGAAGCACGCGAGGAGACTGAAAACAAGGGAAGCAACTCTTTCTGATGCCAGGCGGATAATTTACGAAGCTCGGGATCAGATTTCTTTATTCCTGAAAGTGCATTTTCCAGATATGATGTCTGATTGTTATGAAAAGGTTCTCCTCTTAGTTTATCGTGATAACTGTGGCAAGTTTTCTGACATGGACCTTCCTTCTCTTCCTTCTTTCCTTCGGGACAAGATCTTGAGTGGTGCTATTGCTTTAGATCAGGGTACTGGATTTTCTTAAGAAAAGAAAGCGAAGGTTGAGGTTCTCTTGTTCGTCGAACAGATGTTCGACTGCCCATCGTCTGGCGACGATGAAATCTGATCTTGCATAAAGAAGGTGGTGATGTTGGCAACTTGCGTAGAGATGATGGATTTGTGGAGGGGGTAAATCCTTTGGAGCTTGACAGGAGAGAGCAGGTGATGCACACAGCCTCCCCCATTCTCCAGGTATAAATCCCAGCTTCTGAATTCTTTCTTTACTTTTACAAGTTGACCCTTGATGACTTGTTCTTGTAGCGGTGGGAATTCTATCCTTGCTGATCACCCCTCCCTCTTCCTCTTTTTTTTATCAAGGATGACCTTCATTCTCTCTCTAAGCTGAAGAGGGAATTTCCCACAAAGCCCAATTTTAAATCTGGCAGGGAACGCTTCTTGAAAGAACTCAAACATATTTATATGAAGTACCCTCAATTATCTTTCAATTTCTTGGGAAACGACAAGGAGATAATATTAAAGAAACTTAGGACTCATCATGCAAAGTTAATATGTATGAAGGAAAAAGAATAACGGGGAATGAAGATAACTTTTTGTGTTTTTTTTGACAAAAATGCGTATGAATGCGAATTGTATTCGTTTTTACCTCCTTTTGTCGCATTCTTTTCCTAGGTTCAAATAATGATGTCTTCTGGTATTAAATCTTGCAAAAGATAGCTTATCTGTTTATTTAAACAAGAAGAGTTACCTGAAGATACTTCCTCTTTCATAGATAGAGGTGCTTTGCTTATTTTGCGTTTAAGAGATTTTTCGGGAAATTCTCCTACCAACATTGGTGGCGGATGTGCCCTATCCAGGGAGCGATTTTTGCA
Organism: Allium sativum; assembly: GCA_030737875.1. Lineage (NCBI taxonomy): Eukaryota > Viridiplantae > Streptophyta > Magnoliopsida > Asparagales > Amaryllidaceae > Allium > Allium sativum. The sequence continues at coordinate 964,227,440 of CM060916.1, forward strand.
ATGTTTGGCAGAACAAATAAGTGTGTTGGCGAATCAAGTAAGGAAAATGGATAGAGACATCCCTAAGGTAAAGAGGGGTACAAAAACGAATCCTTCTGTCAATTTTGATGAAGAAAGGGATGAGCTACAGCGTCAAGTTATGGACTTAGAGGCGAGATGCAAAGGTGTGCTAACAAACTGCAAAGAATGGGAGACTGTATTTGGATGCGATCTTGGGGTCTCCACGTCTAGCATGTCACAGGCCTCGACGGAATCCATTTCTTCAGAATTCGAGATTGGGGACCCTCCCCTTAGAGTGGATCGTTACTTTGCTGCTAGGTGGCATAGACATGTTAAGGCAAGCATGAGAAATCTTTATGCCATGAAGGAGATTTAGGGTAGCTCTCGTTGTGCCAACTTTTATACCTCCAAACTTAAGCAATTAAAAAAGGAGAAACAGTTCTTGCACGGAGATGCTTTCGACCTGAGGAAGGAGAACAAAAACCTCCGTGTGATGGGCAAGGCTTTCAATCAAGCTTTAATGTGGCAACCTAAACCTTCGGATGACCCTTGCGTGGTTATGGAAAAGGTGCAAAAGGTCGATGAGCTTTTGCGTGCTGCGATTCATCGTTCTGCCACTTCTTCCTAGTTTCATAAATAGAGCGCACCCTATCGGGGGTCGATCTATTGCTCATATGGGAGTTGTTGTGTCGGGGCGTGTTTTCTTCTCCTTTCTCCTTTTTTTTAAAAGAAAGTGCTTTCCTTTCTCAAATTTTCTCATAAGCAACTATGTGATACGCGAAGTACCTTGTATTTCGTCCATGTAGTGTAGCATTTTATATTAACAATAACTAGGACCTATAATGATGTGACTTGGTATGTAGTTATGTATTTCGATCTAAACGCTCTCCCTTTATCCATTGCTATATCGTAACAAGGTGCAGAATGCTATGTTGGGAGTCCGCTTGTGGTCCTTTAAACAGTGTCCCGTTCTCTTTTTGGGATTAGTAGTACCACAGTGCATTCAGTCATAAATGATCCAAAATGCTCGCTCGTGTTTTGTGTGTTAGCGCGACTATTTGGTACGCCCGTGTAAATCAAAGATACTCTTCTGAGCACAAAGGAGAAATGAGAAAGACTACCGGTGTGTGCTAAATAACGGTGAAAATGCGCTCTTGAGCTGGATCCGAACCGAGATAAAGGTTGACCAGTTTCTCCCTTTCTAGCTCCAAGAACTTGAACTGATCCAGATCTGGACGCTTTGTATTAAGACTGCGGCTCTATGTCCGATCATGATTTGCACTGTGGTTCGATGTCGAGACGAAGTTGGATTGCTTTTATCAACGTTTGTAAACAACTGGGTTGACCCTGATTTAAGTATATATATAGAAGACCGGAACCTCCTTCGGTATTTGTGGAGAGCTGAATCGTACTAGATTCGGGTATTAGCATAGAAGACCGGAACCCGTTCCGGTATTGGACCCAGATTCGGGTATTAACATAGAAGACCGGAACCCCCTCCGGTATTTAAAGAATGAAGACTGGGAACCCTTCTGGTATTTAAAGTAGAGCCGGACCCACCCAGATTTGGGTATTTAAAGATTGAAGACTGGGAACCCTTCTGGTATTAAAATAAAGCCGTATCAACCGAGATTCGGGTATTTAAAGATTGAAGACCGGGAACCCTTCCGGTATTAAAGTAGAGCCGAATCCACCCAGATTCGTGTATTTAAATATTGAAGACCTTGAACCCTTCCGGTATTAAAGTAGAGCTGAATCCACCCAGATTCGGGTATTTAAAGATTGAAGACCAGGAACCCTTCGTGTATCAGTGAAGTGGGTATCACCTTCAGATTTGATTTGGGAAGAAGAGGTTGTACATGCTTCTTGAGCCTTCCCTTGGGATTTTGATGTCAAAGCATAGGAGTACGTGCTTTGTTGGCCACTCTCTAGGCATGTGCATCTGGAGCGCTTGGCTAGCTTATCCACAAGCAGGGCCCAAGGACTTACCCGACCCCGCTCTAGAAGGCGCCTTATCCTGAGCATTGTAGGCAATGATAAGGTCTTAGAAACTTTGACGGGGCCATCGTAGACACAAAACTAAGGTTTGTTCTTTTGACGCTCTATACGGACCATCGTAGGTTCTGATAGAGGCTTATACACCACCCCTACGAGGGGTGCCCTATCCTGATCATCGTAGGCGATTATAGGGGTTTGTGTTCCCTTCTACGGGTAACGCAGAATATAAGCAGAGGTAGGACGTGCTCTTCTACAAGCAGAGGTAGAACGTGCTTAGTTCTAGCAGAGGTAGGGAATACTCTTCAGCGAGCAGAGGCAGGGCGTGCTAATTTTAGATGTACCACCACGACCATTTCTGGTGTGAAACGGCGGCTTATGCTTTTTATGCTTTAATCATGCCCCCCTTTGGTTTGGGCATAGAGAAAGACTAACACACCATCCCCCTCCGGGGGATGCCTTGCCCCGGCCAATTTGGCGATGACGAGGGATTTAACCCGTTTGTAATTGGACCCCTTTTGGGTTTTCCTTTTAAACTCCAAGAGATGAGTTCTCCGTACTCTAGCACATATTTATTAATCCTTTTCCTAAGGATTTTCCCGAATTCATCTTGATTTTTTGGCAAACTCTCGTAATTGGCCTTGGCTGACGAATCTAACGATGGTTTCCTCGAGAGTTCTGCAGTGATAAGTCTCGTGTCCATTCATCAAGTGGTAATGGCAGTAAGGTCCTCTTTATTTCCTTTCATATTTAGGCCTCTTCTTTGTGAACAGCCAATAGTTGAGTTTGTGTTTGATTAGGAAGTAAATGTTTTCCATCGAAGTTATATGGCAACATCCTTAGGGTATTTTCGGAGCACGTTCTTCCTTTTATTACCGGGGTCTAATCCTCCTGCGACTCAGCCTAGATGTGGTGCATATGCTTTCGTCCTTTCTCTGCGAAACACACTGGAATTGAGGTGATATCTCTTCAAACAATTTGTTGGTGAAGTGGTTGAAATCGTCCATTATTTCCTACTCGAGTGTCGTTCCCTTAAACTTGTCCATAGAAGGCGTTCTTTAGGTGAAAGAGAACGCTAGTATCCCCTGATGTAGATCCACTGGGTGGGAGCGCTACGGTTTGTCCTGTGTGGGAAAGGTTGCTATCCCCAATATCGCAAACATGTAGCTTCATTTTTCTTTTCTGCTTTATCACTTGCAAGGCTTCTTCTCTTAACCTTCGTTCCTCCATCACCCTGGAGTTGGTGGTGTTTGACCCATTCGCTCGAGATCTTGAAAACCTTTGTCGGGGTCTCATACCCATAATTTTTGCTTCTTCAAAGCTTAGTTCAATCCGGAATAGAACAGCTCAGGTAGATGTGTGTGGATGTTAACCACAAGGTCGAAGGTTCAAGCCCTCCTTCTAACACCAAAATATTAACGATATTTTTTGTCAATACCGGAGATGAGTCAACAGGGGCAGATCTAAAGGGGAATTTGGCAGATTGGCTTAATTTTCCGACCAATTCGGGTGTCTACTTTAGGTACTGATGCTCAGAGGTGTAGGGTCGCTGAGACTATCTGGTTGTATCCAAATTCAGTGAGTGAGGTACGTTCCACCATTCAGGGATATTTACGGGTGAATACCCATGCTTAACTGGAGAATGAATGATAAACTACAACAACTATTTAGAGAAATAATAATACACACTTACAGAGTAGTTTTCATGTAAGAAGATCCCTTTTTCATTAAATTTTCATTGGGAGTACATGGATGCAACAGAGAGAATTCCTCAATTAATCTCAGCTCTTTGCCTTTTTTTTAAGAGTATAAATGTAGAAAAATGAAAATATTTCCCCTTCAGTGTGACTCCTGGGGTTGTATTTATAGTGGTTCAGGGCTCCTTTTGTTGATGGGCTATTGGGTCTGTGGGGGATTTCGCTGGCTGCTTTTTCCTAAGCTTTGGGAGCTTGTCTTTTGACCATCCTTGGAGTGTCAGTTATGGTCTTCGGGTGATATTTGAGTCTTTGGTAACAGCTCCCAAATATAGGCTCTCGGATGTAGGCCTCCGGCTTTATCGTGAATACTCAAAGGGGCCTGCCCTCATGATGTATGTTGATAACTGTAGGTTCGAAGCCGTCATGGGTTTCGGTACTAAGTAAATTAGTACGGGTAGCCAGTGTATCCGCTTGGGTCTCGGTTAGCCTTTCGATGGGGCTTTTGTGGTAGCCTGGATTCTCAGAGGATGGCTTTTGACGTCCTTCCTGTTATTTATGAATTCATGCTTTCAGTATTCGTGCAGTAGGTTCTCCGAAAGTCGTTTCTAGATGGTCTTTTCTTTCTCTTGTTTTAATACCTTCGATGCTTTCGTCTTCAGATGTATCGGTATTTTGGATAGGTCATCATCGAAGATTCATCTGTCGGATTTATTGCTTCTGACTTACTTGGTTTCGTGTTAGGATGATTGTTTGCCACAGAATTCTTTTGTCGGAATGATGCGACTTGGAGAATTTTTTCCGGATTGACCCATAGCGGATAAATCCTGCCAACTACACCCTGTAGCTTTCATGATCCTATTTCCCATGAAGGTTCCAGTAGGTGTAGCTTTTTGGGTTATTCTTTCTTGCTCTTAGCCCTTCCTAATTGTGACACCCCACGTCCGTTAATGTCGCTCACTAAGGGAATGCATTAAGTTTCATGAAGCGCTATAGGTAAACAGACATAGAATAATTAGAAGACAGATATAAATAAGGCAACAGCGGAAAATTCAAATTTTTATTTCAGGCATAAAGCATAATACCGTGGTCCACAATTTCATAAGCCACAAAAACCATTACAATAAAATAACCTTTGTCTTGCACCATCAGAGTACATAAGTAAATAAAAATCATAGTTTCCCCAATTAAAAGAGTTAAGCCGTAGTAGAAACAAAAAATTGAGCCATACTTCAGAAGTAGCTCCTAGTAAGATGATATATGAGTCCTGATTAAGTCTGAGTGTTTCCTCTCTGAGAACCTTGGGGGGGAGAGAAAGAAGGAGAAACAACAGAAACAGATACAAAGTATGGCGAGTCTAGTTACTTTTAGCCAATAGATAAATAAAAGCAACATGATAGGCATATAAAGTGGATAAGAGAGAGATCACTACATAAATGGCAGGTGTAACAAGGTAAGCAAGATAAGGTGTGTGTGCCTCACTAATGATTGCTTTGCACTATTACTATTATAACTAAAATGAGATGATCCCTTCCACTATAAGTTGGTAGGCTTTGGGAATACGTCCGAGTGTACACTAACCACTACCCTAATCGATCGGCTCCCTACCCCGTAGATATCCTGTAATGGCCCCACAGTATGAGGTATCGCTTCCTAAAGTGGTAACTATTAAGGTGTGTACAACCATACCTACTGGTGTCATGGTCGTCTAATCTCCTTCTGCCCGGCTCATGCAGGCACATGGCCCGGTTGGTTTGCGCCAGACACACCACCCGTCTCGTTTGGATCTCTTATAATCAATCAGTAAGCGTGACCCGTCTCCGCCTAGTATAGAGTTCTTTACTTGATACCAACTCCGGGTTACTGACGAAAATGGGTCCCACACAATATGATACAAGCTCTCCCCCTTGTCTTGTATCCCCACTAGGTTTTTCACTGACTATGTACACCCTTAGGTGTCTTTAATTACATAGCCTTATACCAGTTATGCTTACCCTAAAGGGTGTCTTTAATTACATAACTTTATTACATTATCCACCGGTTATGTACATCACTATGTGTCTTTAATTACATAACCTTATTGGGTTAATTTCGTGGGCCTATATATAAATATTACCCACCCCCTTTAATTTACTTAACCTACCCACTACCCATCCAATTTTACTTAACCCTAACTTAAGTTCATAATCATACAATCCTTATGGATTAAATTAGGTTAAGTAGTCCAGTTCAATACCATGTCCAATTATGGTTAAAATGGGCTAGACCTCCCACATTGGGCTTACAATGTGTGGATGCTGGATATGCCGGTCGAGTCCGGGCAGTCTTATTCCATAGTTGGGCCTAACGTCGTGTCTTAGCCCGATTCGTATTTGCGCACTTAGACTTCTCACATTAGGTTCATCATTAGTGGTTGCTGGATATGCCGGTTGGGTCCGGGCAGACTTCAGCCACTAATGCAACCTAACCTCGTGTCATAAGTGCAATTACAATTCCTAATTGTAATTACTAAATATTCCATTTTTATCCAAATCTACCTATGTCATTATAGGTAATTATTTCTATGTTTCCTCGTTTGAATTAAATGTCCAATTTACATAAAACTACAAAAATTATGCCAATTATAAGTCCCTTTTCCCCGTTTCCTAACTAACGTATTCACACGTATTTTGGCGGCATTTAGGCTATAAAGCAGCCTAGCCATAACAATGAAAAGTGAATATGATAAAGTTGATAGTTTCAACATATCTTGGCATAAACTAGTATGATAACAAAGTGAATGGATATGTAATTAACATCATCACAAGGTGGACATAAAACTGATAACTTGTGGCAATTACTACGATGTCAAAGCAAGCATAATGAGATCTAAGTTAACCAATTAGGAGTCTAACTATTTAGATCTAGCATAATTAGGGTGTCATGGTAACATGTTTAAATCTAAAGATGGCTTCACATGTTAAGTTTACAACATATCTAGATTGATCACAATATGACAAGTGAAAAGGGGATTTCATAAGGAATTAGATCTAGCCAATGTTACAACTGTCCAATTTAATAGATGTAAATTCACCACAATACAGTTATAAGTCAAGATCCACATAACACATAATGGAATAACCACAATTATATTAGATATAGGGAAATAGATCTATCATGGCATTGTAAAGGCTTTAATACTAGCACAGAATCATGTTTTACAACATATCCAATTTACAATCTTTCACAATTCACTTTCATTTATCTAAACCTAAAAGTAATCTAGAAACTCACAGCGTTAGGTTCAGAGAATTGAGAAAGAACGGATCTTGAATTCTGAATTTAATTTGCAAAGTACGTTGTTATAGAAAACGGTTCAGTTCGCACTCCAGCAGCATATGGCCTCCATGATTTCCAATGAAGAAAATAAGAGATTTGAGCACGTATTTATAGCTGCAGAGCCCTCTGAAACCTACTGCCACCTCAGCCCTAGGAGTGTCGACACCCCTGGGGTGGGTCGACCCCTAGGTCGACACCTCTTAAGGGGGTCGACACCCCTCTAGGGGGGTCGACCGCCTGGAGCGGAAATTTTGCCGCTCAGACGAATTTTTCAAATTCGAACTGTTCTGGATAGAATTCTGACTCAACTCTCACTCATCTCTGACTCATGCGTATGTATATAATTTTTCTATGCGTATACAAACTTAAAACCCTCATAACTTCCTCATACGGTGTACGTTTTATGCAAACCAAGTGTCTATCTTGACCAGAATTTCGAAACGGACGCAATGGTGCAGTCTGTTTCCTATAATTCTGAATATTAAATTAATTATTATTTAATTTATCCTCTTTTAGTGTCGGTACAAATTCGGGGTGTTACATTCTCCTTTACTCAAAGGATTTCATCCCGAAATCTCTAAGTTGAGAAGAATGCATATCCTACCATCCATCATCCATCTACTCATCCACCAACCACCGACATTCATTGTCCGTAAAGATTTCTAATGCTTATATGAATATATGCGAAGGTGTGTGTATATGTCCCAACACTAATGCGAAGATCAGGAGGTCTACTGATTCAGTTGACCTCCTTGATGCAATGTATGTTAGTGCCATAAATCCAATATGTATGCGAATAATCATATTGTATCATATAAGTTCTATATGTGTGCACACTCATTCGTCTAAATGCAACATCCATATGCTAATACATCCATTTCCATCCGTAAAAGAAAAGAAAATGCACACACATCCATATGCAGTATGAAAGTGACTAAGCCGATCTTAGTGCCTAATGTGTGTGTGTATGCGTCCACAGACAACCACTAGCAAACACTTGCATCCACTTACATCCATCAAACATAACATGTTTCAAACACATGTTTACATCCATAGGATTCCTATCTAAAGGTCGAAAATACTATGGATAAGATATGCTCTATTGACAGAAACAAGCACTGATAAACTTAGGAAAAAGGAGTTAAGAACATACCCTCGAAAAGAAAAGGGTACGAAGCATGAATCTTGTCTTTGGTCTCCCAAGTTACATCTTTTAGGTTATCTCTCCATTGGACCTTTAGTAATTTGATCTCCATATTGTGCAGCTTTTTAACTTCTGATCCAAGAATATAGGTAGGGACTCGTCTGACTGCCGCCTCCCGTTCAACTTCGACTTCTTCCAACATACTTGGCTCAATAACTTCTGCGATGTCATGCAGGCACTTTCACAGATGAGAGACATGGAAAACGTCATGAACACCGGATAGATTTTCTGGGAGCTTTACTCGGTAGGCCATTTGGCCGATCCTCTCGGTTATGGGAAATGGTCCTATAAACCTGGGTGCCAACTTCCCTACTGATCCGAAGCGAACCACATTCCTTAAAGGCGATACTTTGACAAAAACCAAGTCTCCCACTTCGAATTCGATGCCAGTCCTTCTCTTGTCTGCATAGGACTTCTGCCTGTCTTGAGCTTTCTTCATCCACCGTCGAATAAGGTCAATCTTTTTGGACGTTTCCCTAACCATATTTGGTCCAAATAATAATCTTTCTGTAGATTCCCACCAACAAGTTGGCGATCTATAGGGTCACATGTACAATGCTTCGAAGGGTGCCATGCCGATGCTAGCTTGAAAACTGTTATTATTGGCAAACTCTACTAAAGGTAGATGCTCTTCCCAAGTCCTTCCGAAGTCTAGGATACACAGTCTTAAAAGATCTTCAAGAATTCTGTTCACCCTCCCTGTCTGCCCATCGGTCTGAGGATGATAAGCGGTGCTCAAACACAACTGTGTACCTAATGCTTCTTGCAAGCTCCTCCAAAATTCGCTGGTAAAGCTTGGGTTATGATCACTCACGATGCTGGAAGGTACTCCATGAAGGCAAACTATCTCACGAACATAAATTGCTGCCAACCATGATGTCTTCCTCTTACTCTTAACTGGAATAAAGTGAGCGCTCTTAGTGAGTCTATCCACTACCACCCAAATACTGGTGTTACCTTTCTTCGATCTAGGCAACCCATCTATGAAATCCAAAGAGACGCTCTCCTATTTCCACTGCGGAACCTCCAACGGATGAAGTAATCCACCGGGCTTCTTTTTCTCAGCTTTGACTTACTAGAAAACTTAACATTGAGAAACAAATTCGGCTACATCTTTCTTCATCCCAGCCCAAACGAAAACCCTCTTCATGTCCATGTACATCTTATCACCATCTGGATGAATAGTCATCTTAGAATGGTGGGCTTCTTCTAGGACTGCCTTTATCAAGCTTCTAGTTTGAGGAACACAAAGCCTTCCCTCTTGTCGCAACCACCCCTTTTCATCTATGGCATATATATTGAGGTGACTAGAAGTCTCTCCTCTTCTGAGCTTATCCATGATGTCTAGAATCTGTGGGTCACCTTGTTGCGAAGCTCCTATCTGGTCCATAAGGGTCGGTCGTAACTCCAAGGATGCAAACAAATCAGGCAAAACCTCGATGGAGGGTCTAAAATCAAAAGTGGATATGAACTTCAAGCTCTTTCTCTCCACAAACAGAGGACTCAGGGCCACCCTCTGCCTACTTAGTGCGCCTGCCACCATATTACCCTTGCCAGGGGTATAAGCAATCTCAAAGTCATATGAAGCTAAGAACTCCATCCACCATTGTTGCCTTAAGTTGAGATCCTTCTGTGAGAATGGATACTTGAGAGATTTATGATCAGTGTATAACTCAAACTTTTCTCCAACTAAATAATGACGCCACGTCTTTAATGCGAATACTATGGAAGCTAGCTCTAGATCATGGGTGGGGTAATTCTTCTCATGAACTCTCAACTGTCTAGCCCCATAACATATTACTTTCCCTTCTTGCACAAGAACTGCACAAAGCCCTGTACCGCACACATCAGTGTAAACACTTTACTTCCATCAGGCAAGGTCAAGACTGAGGCTATTGTTAGAGCCCTCTTCAGTCGTTGGAAAGCAACATCACAGTCTATCTCCCATGAAAATGCCAAATTCTTCTTTGTCAGCCTGGTGAGAGGGGCTGATATCTTCGCGAAGTCCTTAATGAACTTCCTGTAATAACCTGTCAACCCAAGAAAGCTTCTTACCTTGGTTGCATTTTAAGGAATCTACCAATTTTGCACTGCAACCACCTTTGCGGGATCTACAGCTATCCCTTCTTTGGAGACTACATGCCATAAGAATCTCACCTCCTTTCTCCAGAAATGGCATTTGGAGAACTTTTCTTTTAGCTGATGGTCACGGAGAGTTTTCAAAACTTCTCCCAAATGCTGGGCATGCTCTTCTTCATTCTTAGAGAAGATCAAAATATCATCAATGAAGACTACGACAAATTTGTTTAGGAATTCCCGAAACACCCTACTCATCAAATCAACAAAATAGGCCGGTGCATTTGTCAACCCAAAAGGCATAACTAGCCATTCAAAGAAACCGTCCGGAGTTCTGAAAGCAGCTTTATCTATGCTGTCCTCATCCACCCTCAACTGATGGAACCCCGTAGCCAAGTCTAACAGAGAAAATACCGAGACACCAACAAGCTGATCAAATAAATCATCAATCCTCGGAAGTGGGTTCCTTTTCTTCTTGATGAGCTTATTAAATTCTCTATAGTCAACACACAGACGAAGTGAACCATCCGCTTTAGTTGCGAATACTGCTAGAGTACCCCATTTAGATATGCTTCGTCTGATAAACCTTTCTCAAGTAGCTCCCCTACTTGCTTACTCAGCTCCCTCCTCTCCCTTGGAGCCATGTGGCGCACTGGTAATGCAACTGGCTTTGCATTGTCCACCAGATATATGCGGAAGTCAATCTCGCGCCTTGGAGGTAAACCCGTACCTCATCAAAAACATCTGAATAATCTCGAACCACTGGGACAGATTGCAAATCATCTATGGATGCATCTAGAGACACTAGGAAGCTAAGCATAACAGACCCTTGGGGGTCACAAGAAACTTCGAGGGTCTTCCCATGACAAGTCAGGTGTCTAACAACCCACCTCTCACAATCCAGAATGGCCCCATAAATGGTAAGCCGATCCATTCCTAGAATTAACCCGTGTCCCATAAACCGAGCCTATACGCGTCGCATTCAAACTCGACACCTAACACAAATATTTTCAAACCCCGACAAATCATCGATAAATGAGCCAAACCACCAATGGGGTTTGAAACAACTACGGGATCTAATACCATACTAGTAATTAAGTGTAGAGATTTAACTACAGAACTTGGTATAAACGAGTGTGAAAAACCAGAATCAAAAAGTGTTCTAACTAGATCGTTTGAAAGAGAAACTAAACTTTCTAGGAAATTTTTCTACCTCTTTCAGGAGCACTAATCATGAGAGCATGTACCTGCCCTTTACAAGTCCCTGCTCTTTGACCTTGTCCCTTCGATCCCTGCTTCTTCGGGCACTCTTTGGAGAAGTGTCTGACCTCTCCGCAATTAAATCATTTGGCCTTCCTTCTTTTACAATTTTGATCAAGTGACCCTCCTTTCCACAATTGTGACACTTTCTCTTATCCTTGCCTTTATCATCTTTCCCTCCTTTCTTCTGCTGTTGTTGCTGCTCCTTCTTGGGCCACACATTCTTATTCTGCGATGTCCCCTCATCTTTTGTTTCCTTCTTTTCTCCCTTGTCCTCCTCATGCATTAAGGCCATATCAACAAGCATTTCAAAGGTGGACCCTATTGGAATATGGGATATAGCTAAACCAGGCTCATTCAGCCCTTTAGCAAACTACAAAGCCCTTTTGTGCAGTGTATCCACCAACTCTAGCCCGAACCTTGCCAGTTGGTTGAACTTGTTCACATACTCCTTTACCGTCAAATTTCCTTGTTTGAGTGTTAATAACCTCTCCATACGTATGCTTCTCTCATCTTAGAAAAGAAATTTCATTTCGAACCACTATCTAAAATCTTCCCAAGTTTCCACCGGACGTCCAGCTTGGGTGACTTCCCACCAAAATGAGGCTTCGTCCTTTAACATCCAAGCAACTAACTGAATCTTTCTTCGGTCCCCCACTTCAAAGATTATGAATAAGTCCTCAGTCTCCTTAAGCCAGTTCTGAGCTTCTACGAATGTCTCGTTCCCATGGAATGGCCTTCCTCCCATAGCTTGGAAGTCTTTGCAGATCTTGGCAAAGTTGTCAGCTCGAGGGGGAGGAGGAGGGGGAATAACTGGTGCAGCTGGGGGAGGAACGTCTCTTTGATCTTCGGCCGGCGCCATGGCCTCCAAATACCTACGGAACCATCCGGGTATTGTGAAGCTCTCTGGGATATTAGTGACGTTTTGTTCCCCAGACATGCTAAAAAGGGAAAAGGAAGAAATTTAGATAAAGGACCGAAGGAAACTACATATGGCTTTTTGAGGAATGTTTTTCAAAAAGACTTTTCTTTTGAAAATACTTTCTTTTAAAACCTTTTTGAAAATAATTTCCAAAAACTTTTATCTAATCTAGTAACCTTCGCTCTGATACTTATTGTGACACCCCACGTCCGTTAATGTCACTCACTAAGGGAATGCATTAAGTTTCGTGAAGCGCTATAGGTAAACAAACACAGAATAATTACAAGACATATATAAATAAGGCAGCAGCGGAAATTTTTTATTTCAATCATAAAGCATAATATCATGTTCCACAATTTCATAAGTCACAAAAACCATTACAATAAAATAACTTCTGTCTTGCACCATCAGAGTACATAAGTAAATAAAAAGCACAATTTTCCCCAATTAAAAGAGTTAAGCCATAGTAAAGACAAGAACTTAAGTCATACTTCAGAAGTAGCTCCTAGCAAGATGATATCTGAGTCATGATTAAGTCTGAGGGTTTCCTCCCTGAGAACCGGGGGGACGGAAGAAAGAAGGAGAAACAACAGGGTCAGACATAAAGTCTAGCGAGTCTAGTTACTTTTAGCCAGTAGATAAATAAAAGCAACATGATAGGCATATAAAGTGGATAAGAGAGATCACTACATAAATGGCAGGTGTGACAAGGTAAGCAAGATAAGGTGTATGTGCCTCACTAATGATTACTCTGTACTATTACTAGTATAACTAAAATGAGATGATCCCTTCCACTATAGGTTGGTAGACTTAGGGAATACGTCCGAGTGTACCCTAATCGATCGGCTCACTACCCCGTAGATAAACTATGCTGGCCCCATAATAGGAGGTATCACTTCCTAAAGTGGCAACCGATAAGGTGTGCACAACCATACCTACTGGTGTCACGGTCGTCTTATCCCCTTCTGCGCTGCTCATGCACGCACATGGCTCGGTCGGTTTGCGCCTATACCATCCGTCTCGTTTGGATCTCTTATAATAAATCAGTAAGCGTGCCCCTTCTCTGTCTAGTTCGGAGTTCTTTACTTGATACCAACTCCGGGTTACTGACTGAAATAGGACCCACACAATATGATACAAGCTGTCCCCCTTCTCTTGTAACCCCACTAGGTTTTTCACTAACTATGTACACCTTTAGGTGTCTTTAATTACATAGCCCTACACCAGTTATGCTTACCCTAAAGGGTATCTTTAGTTACATAACTTTATTACATTATACACTGGTTATGTATATCGCTAGGTGTCTTTAATTACATAACCTTATTGGGTTAAGTTCGTGGGCCTATATGTAAATATTACCCACCCCCTCTAATTTACTTAACCCACCCACTACCCATCCAATTTTACTTAACCCAAACTTAAGTTCATAATCATACAATCTTTATGGATTAAGTTAGGTTAAGTAGTCCAATTCAATACCATGTCCAATTATGGTTATAATGGGCTAGGCCTCCAACATTAGGCCTACAACGTGTGGATGTTGGATACGCCAGTCGGATCCGGGCAGTCTTATTTCACAGTTGGGCCTAACCTCGTGTCTTAGCCCGATTCGTATTTGCGCACTTAGACCTCTCACATTAGGTTCAGCATTATTCGCTGCTGGATATGCCGGTCGGGTCCAGGCAGACTTCCGCCACTAATGCAACCTAACCTCGTGTCATAAGTGTAATTACATTTCCTAATTGTAATTACTAAATATTCCATTTTTATCCAAATCTACCTATGTCATTATAGGTAATTATTCCTATGTTTCCCCATTTGAATTAAATGTCCAATTTACATAAATACTACATAAATTATGCCAATTATAAATCCCTTTTTCCCGTTTCCTAACTAATGTATTCACACGTATTTTGGCGGCATTTAGGCTATAAAGCAACCTAGCCATAACAATGAAAAGGGAATATGACAAAGGTGATAGTTTCAACATATCTTGGCATAAACTAGCATGATAACAAAGTGAATGGATATGTAATTAACATCATCATAAGGTAGACATAAAACTGATAACTTGTGGCAATTATACGATGTCAAAGCAAGCATTATAAGATCTAAATTAACCATTTAGGTGTCTAACTATTTAGATCTAGCATAATTAGGGTGTCATGGTAACATGTTTAGATCTAAAGATAGCTTCACATGTCAAGTTCACAACATATCTAGATTGACTACAATATGACAAGTGAAAAGGGGATTTCATAAGGAATTAGATCTTGCCAATGTTACAACTGTCCAATTTAATAAATGTACATTCACTACAATACAGTTACCCGTCAAGATCCACATAACACATAATAGAATAACCACAATTATATTAGATCTAGGGAAATAAATTTAATCATGACATAGTGTAGGCTTTAATACTAGCACAGAATCATGTTTTACAACATATCCAATTTACAGTCTTTCACAATTCACTTTCATTTATCTAAACCTAAAAGTAATCTAGAAACTCACAGCATTAGGTTTAGAGAATTGAGAAAGAATGGATCTTGAATTCTGAATTTGATTTGCAAAGTATGTTGTTATAGAAAATGGTTCAGTTAGCACTCCAGCAGCATATGGCCTCCATGATTTCCAATGAAGAAAATAAGAGATTTGAGCATGTATATATAGCCGCATAGCCCTCTGAAACCGACTGCTACCTCATCCCTAGGGGTGTTGACACCCCTGCGGGTGGGTCGACCCCTAGGTCGACACCCCTCTAGGGGGGTTGACCTCCAAGAGTGGGAATTTTGCCGCTCAGACGAATTTTTCAAATTCGAACTTTTCTAGATAGAATTTTGACTCATCTCTGACTCATGCGTATGTATATAATTTTTCTATGCATATACAAACTTAAAACCCTTATAACTTCCTCACACAGTGTCTGTTTTACGCAAACCAAGTGTCTATCTTAACCAAAATTTCGAGATGGACGCAATGGTGCAGTCCGTTTCCTCTAATTCTGAATATTAACTTAATTATTATTTAGTTTATCCTATTTTAGTGTTGGTACAAATTCGGGGTGTTACATCAATGCTGGGTTCCACTTTCTATTGAGCTTTTGGTGAGCCTCCAGTTGTCTGATACCCCTTTACCGCCAGCTCGCTTCATTGTTTATTTTTGTAGTAACACTAACTTTGGTTGAGTAATAAATTATTTGTAAAATAAAAAAGGATAAAACTTGTTAAGTTCATACTTATTTGAAGAATGATGAGAAAATCATATATCTATGCGTGTGCACAGCTAAATAGGTTCCTTAGCGGAACAAGCCAATGCCTAAAATCACAACATCAACAACTTTTTGTTTCATTTCGGCTTAAGCTCATTTAAGAATATATTAAATAATAGTAAAGCAAAAGGATTTTAAGCTTTCACATTAATTTTAAAAGCTATCTCAGTTCTCCTTTATTCTCTCCGATTTCAAATACTTTAATTTTGGAATTCTAATGTCAATCATTTTACAATTATTTTCAATTCTCTTACATTATTTTAAATTCAAACATATATTCTTAAAAAAATCTTAAATTATTTAAAAATATTTCTCTATTTTATCCATAATTTTACATTGAGATCCACATATTTAAATTATAAAATTTATCCAAACTAACTGATAAAATTACTCAACTAATGTTTTGAAAATTTCAATATGCACACTATAGATATGTCAACAAGTTAGTAAAAAAACATTTAAATACAAAAATATATAATTTGCATAACAAAGATTATATATATTAACGATAATAACAAATTTATGTTATAATAACTTGTCCACAAATTTGTCAAATACTAACATGCAAAATTTCATTAACTTTGGCATCTAAATCTATTTTTTGTTTTACAATTACTTAAATACCCTTCTCTCTTTTTTTGGCAAAGTCAATCAGTTTTTGTAGTGCTCTGTAACACTGGTTTCATTACAACAAATAATGAATACATAAAAATACAGGAGATACGCACATCGCCTACCTACTACAGACATTGTTTATAATCAAGCTACAAACAACACATAGAACCTCCGCGCAGGGAGTAAATCAAAAGTACAAAGTATGTAAACAGTCATCAAAGACAATGCAAGATGTTGAAAATAAATCTCCACAAGGCTGAAAGCAGTCCCTATCTCTATCAGCAACTGATAAGAGAAGCAATCACCAGAATCTAGCAAAACAGCTTAACACATCAAATTTCTCATTAAGGTTGCACGCAGTCCTAGTCACAAGCAGCGCATAAAAAAGCATCACAACACCACTATTGCTCAAGCAACACCGCTTGACATTAACAAGACCAAACCAAGGCAAGTGGCGACTTGATGAAGCAAACAATAAATCCCACACCAATAACAGAATGCATCAACTACAACAAATACTTGATTAATTACTCTGGATAATTAGCAAATAGCACAAGACTGTAAACTTTTTGAACAACACCCCTGAAGTATGACTACTCTACAACCAACACAGACACACAACCGGAGGAAAAAAGGTTGCTAAAGCCACCAGACAATACAGAAGAGTGTAAGAACCAAACGACAACAAAACTCAAGTCGAAATATACTCCCAAGCAATCAGCTATCGACAAAACTCAAGCACCAAAGAGCATGCCAAACCAACCATAAAACCCCTTCTCAGTCCTCTCTTAATATTTTATGCTCAAGTCCGTATATCAAATTAATTGTGTAAATCTTAAATTTAAGCTTTTTAAATATTTGTTTAACTATAATCCATTAGTCTATAAAATAAACCCTAAAAATATGATAATTTCTATAAATGCAATATTCCGATATAATTAATAATAATAATAAAATAATTTCTTTAGTCGAACGATGTAACAAAAATATATACTTAAATATAATATATCTTTTAATCCCGAATTCATTTATTCTAAAAAAATTGTAGTTCATTGCATAACTTTATTTTACCTTTTTAGCAACTTTAAATGACAAAATTTATATTTTATAACATTACAAACTGAAACACCCCACCTCTGTTAGGGTCACTCTCAAAGGGAATGCCCTAATTTTGGTGGAGGTTTATAAGTATAAGTCACAGATATACAAGAAAGATATAAGAACACATATTTTTGAACAGCGGAAAACAACAAACTTTTATTTCATTAAAATACGTGTTACACCAACCATACCATAATTGTCTTACAATACTTCCAAAAACATAACATTTTCATAACTGTCTTGATTACATCATTTAAAGAAGCATAAAGAAAACATAAATAAACTGCAAAAGTCCCATAGTTGCTGTCCAAAGCCATAGTCCAAAACGAAAAGATCCAAGCAATACATTCTTTCTCTTCAAGCTGGATATGAAGGCTGGTCAAGCTGCGGTATTCCCTCCCTGTGGACCTGGGGGGGAAACGGAAGAAAAGAAGACGAAAGAAAAGTAGAGTCAGACATAAAGCCTGAGTAAGTCTAGGACTATTCGGTCTATGAATAAAGAACTGGGTATGATAAGTATAAACTAGAAATGGGGAAGGCACCATAAGCTTAGTTAAGTTGTCTAGGGTCGAATATACTATCGTACCCCATATTAATCTCTGTACCCATATAAACTAGTTCCCAACCAGGGTGAAGTGATCCATTTTATGATGATCGGCTCCTACTCGCATAGTTACATGTGTCTTACGGCCCCCGATGTTGTAGTTACCTGTGCTGGTCCCACCATGGGGTGTATCAAGTCCCATGGTGGCGGCCCGACACAACCCTAGAATGCACAGGTATGCTACTGGTGCCCAGTGCCTTATTTTTCTGCGCCGGAGTGTGTGCACGCCCGCACCCCGTTAGAACCTACACTGCTGCACCACCACCGTCGATTTGACCTCTTACAATCAGCCCAGTAATCGTGCCCCACCCTGCCTAGTTTCAGGGTATCATGATACCTTGTAGGGTTACTGCGAAAAGGGTCCCCCGCTACTAGGTTTTCTATTTCTAGCCAACATGCTAAGTTGGTTAAGTGTTTTATAAACCTAACCCCCAATCAGTCTGTTTAGTTTAGCATGTTCAATCTTGATTAAGTATTAATATAATTTACTTAATCCTATCAATCCTGACTCAGCCTTAATTGTCTTATTAAAGCCTTGACCTCTCACATTAGACAGGTATTGTTGTGGCTGCCTGTTGCCGGTTGGGTCCGGGCAGTCTTACGCCACAACTCAGTCTAACCTCGGGTCCTTATTGGGCTCCGTGTTTAACCACCCACATTGGATAGGTATTGTTGTGACTACTGGACAGCCGGGCGGTTCCGGGCAGGTTTACATCACAACTCAATCCAACCTCGGGCTAAACACATCGTATTTTTCTACATTTACATATTTTGTCTCTTTTCTTTTTATATGTAAATATTTGCGGCCCATTATTCAAATTCATCTTTATTGGTTAAATTTCATTTATGCCACTTAATTGCTTTTCAAGATTGTTGGCATGCGTTGAACATGCCAACACATATATTCTATATTTTAGCCCAAACGTCATTACCCCCGTTTTACACGTTCGCTCCAATGTAAGGTGTGTTGGGTTTAATACTTAAACCCAATTAAGCCAAATGAAAAGGGGAGGCTTACAACATGGTGTTTATAAGATATCATGAAAAAGGGGAGTGTGAACGCATGAACTTGCAACAAACGATTCAATTAACATAAAATAGGCACATGTGAACTTGCAATTATAACATCATATAATCATGGCATAACATGAATCATTTTATCCACATAATCATAGCATAAACAATACTTAAACATAAATCATTATATTCATATGGTTAATGCATAGACAATACTTAAACATGAATTATTTTATTCATATGATTATGGCATAAGCAGTACTTAAATATGAATTATTCTAGTCATATGATAATGGCATAAACTTAAACATGAATCATAGGTTCAACTAACCATGTAAACTTGAAATTAAGAATCTAACTAAATTAGATATCATTATTATTGGCACACGGTCTTGACTAGAAATATAAGTCTATATTTTTATTTAGGCATAATATAAACTAATCATGTTCATAAAATCACTACATGTTAACAAAAAGGTACTTACTTTTGTCACTAATACAAAAGTATGGTTCAACTAGAATTATCCTAACCTAATTCTTATATGAATCATGGTTTTCATTCTATTTATAGCATAAACATATCCAAACTTACATCATGGTTTTTATTTTATCTATGTAAACTTGCTAGAGGAATGTAATTCTAATGTAATTCTAATGTAACTTATGATAACAACATGAGCCTAAAAACATGTTTTTCAATTGGGCATAATAACGAACATAGTTTAGTCATGTTCATAAAATTAATACAAATTTACAAAGATGCGTGCTTTTGTCACTATCACAAAAATATGATTTTTATACTTGAACTATGATGCCAATTCCAACATAACTTCATATGAATCATAATACTTAGGTGAATCAAATTACACTAAAGATGACCATAGAATTTTACATCATGTTGTCATAACAATAGATCATGGACTTGCATGAATTCCAATTAAAATATCATAACATATAGTTGTTAACATGAATCATATACTTGCATGAATCTTAAATAAATTATTACAACATATAGTTGTTAACATGAATCATATACTTGCATGAATCTTAAATAAATTATTACAACATATAGTTGTTAACATGAATCATATACTTGCATGAATCTTAAATAAATTATTACAACATATAGTTGTTACTTTCAACATGAATCATATACTTGCAATTATCAAATGGGTGTTGTAAATAACTACCACAAACATGTAGTTTTTCAATATGAATCATATGCTTGCATAAGTCCTAATCAAAATTCCACAACATGTGGTTGTCAACATAAGCCACATACTTGTATGAATCAAACCATAGCATTGCCAAATCGTCAGAATCAAAATAACATACAAATATAAGTCATTATCGCCACAATTCCATTTCGTTTCCAACGCAAATCGCGTACTTGCAAATATCCAATCGTATACCATAATATTCCCAAATCGTTTTGCATCAAAGCAACATACAAATATAGATTATCATCGCCACAATTCCATTTCTTACATTACACAAATCAACACAATTATTTAATTCATATCGGAATAGCACTCTACTTACAGCGTATGACGAATCTTCAATTCAGAAATCTGAATTCTGAATTTGGAGATGCTATCCTTTGTTGTAGGCGTTGTTTTGATTGATTAACGTTGCTTTAAGCTTTGAATTGATTTGTTCGTCTCTTTTCAAGTGGAGGCTCTCTTTAGTTTCCCTCCGACAGCATGGCGGCTCACGATCTTATTTTGTGCGTATTTTTTTAGTTGAGATTTGAGTTGTATATATAGAATTTTAGGATTAATTTAGGCCGTTTGATTAATCCTAGAAATGACCACAACCGTTCAGTCAGGATAGAGTTATCCTATTGACTCAGCCATGAGTCAGAAATGACTCAGCGTTGACTCAGCGATGAGTCAGAAATGACTCAGCGTATTAAATGTTCACCAATTCAAACGTAAATACGTATTTAATAGATACATTTTCCCCTTTATCGTATTAATTACCCATATATAAATATTTATTTATATATGAATAAATATTTTCTTACCTTTAATTTGTCATAATTCCAAATTGGAGAAGGCCCAAAAAAAAAAAACATCCTTGACAACCAAAAATGCGCAACATACGCTACATGATGCGTACACGTCATATATATATATATGCGTATATGTATATATATATATTATATATATATATATTCATTTTTTTCTCTATCTTCCCAATTACCCATTTTCACACTAAACCACTTTTTGAACTGCGTTCACACTAGGCTATTTTAAGTCATTCCCCTAAAACAAAAATAGGGCGTTGGCGGGGATCGAACTCTGTACCTCTTGTATGCAAGTCATGTGTTCCAACCAAATGAGCTACTAAGTCTTTTGCTTACAAACCCTAGAACAATGCTAAACATTATTCGTTTCCCATTCTTCTTTTTTTCATGTTTTGCTGCGATATTTAAATTAAAGATATCTTCTTCACACGTTATCCGTTTTGCGTAAACTCAGACTCTATCTCAAGCAGAATTTCGAGGCGGACGCAATGGCGTAACCCGTTTCCCTTAATTCTTATGTTTTTAATTAAGTATACCATAGTTTATTAAATTACTGTCAACCGAAAACTCGGGGTGTTACACAAACCATACCCAAAATCATAATTCACCTGATGCTACATAACATTGTTTTGAAATTAACATAGTTGTAAGTATAATCCTTATAATAGCACAAAACACATGGTTGACAACGAAGATAAACTGTTCAAAAACTAAAACTAACCAATAAATAAAGCTCTCTCAGTAACAAATACGTACAAAGCTTTTCTTAGTTTTTTCAATTTTTTGCATTCAACTCTTAAATTGAATTAGTTGTGTTGATTATAAAATATATAAATAACTTAAATTATTTAACATTTATTCCTTCGTTTATACATTTTTATAGAAATGAGTGTTGAATGTACATACAAATTACTGTACAACAAGAATGATAAGGTTATTTATTCACTCATACATATAATAATTATATATCACAAAATATAAGTTATTTACATCTATATTATTAAGAAATTTAGTGTTTTTTTTTGTGGGTTATGACATTAGTAGCTAGAGACATATGTAGATGTCTATATCGTTTTAGTTTCACTATAAGAATACACGGCTATTCCAATGGCTCGTAACTACTGGCAGCCGTTTGAAGCCATTGGAATAGAATTAGCGGAGTCTAATGGTTTCCAACGGATCCAATGGCATTTCCAACAGCATTAAACGGTGAGCAACCATTAGAAAGCGTTTCAAAGCAACTACCTATAAGTTGTTGGAAATTATTCATAGCCATTGAAAAAATTGGGTTATTTTTTTATAACAGCAAGCCTATTACCTTCCAGACACCCCATTTCTAATCAATTCCGATCAATTCCACACATAACACATATATACCAATAACAACATAAACAACCAACATATATCAAATATACATCAATATAAACAAAACAAACCATCCAAACGTCTCAAAAACCAACACATTAACGTTAAATGTCTACAAGCCAAATACAAATCATCAAAATATACCCAAAGTATCATTCTCACCCACTCCGTACCAATATATACAACATCAAAACAAAATTCTCACGATTTCCAAGTCAAACACAGAAAAAACATACCTCAAGTGTCATCTTCGTTTCCGGAAGCACTACTAGACGACAAAGAAAAAGTACCATGATTGTGCACATACTCCGTAAGCTACTGATTTAGTTGCTCCATTTGCATAGCCTAGAGATGACTCTACTCCTGCAGCTGCTCGATCATGGTTTTAAGCTCCTTAATTTCTTCTCATCTTAGGCCTTATTAGCTTGTCGGGTCTGCAAATAGAATGAATAGCAAAAAGGTTATGTCAGTATATAAAATATTATAACACTATATATTTAAATGATAATTTGTTGTATATATGAAAATCGATTAATTGCCGTTGGGTTACTGAAGTCATAATGTCTGCTCCACTGCAACAGATCCATAACAACGTCAAATATGTTGTCTTTCTCCTTCGTTCTCAACTTATCACAACCAGACTCATTAAGCACATGATCATGAGACTCCCGAAACCTTCCCTATAATGCAAAAAACAATTTTAATTAAAAAGTAATAAAATGTTGTTTTTATTTTACATTAGCTAGTAACTAATAAACTTAACGATGTGAGTAATAGAATTTAAATACACATACATATGCAGCTGTCGCCCTTTCCGAATCACCCCACTGATACGTGACGTTGCCAGCCTCGCCTACTTGTCTGGATGCGTGGGTGTGAGCAAATACATCCATGTAGGACACAGGATGTCCATGAACTCGTTCATGCAATTGATAATTTGGATAATTCAATTCCACATAGTTAATTACTGAACTGATCAATATACAAATGTAATAATTGATAAATTTACCAAGTCCTCGCGGTGATGTTGGAAATACTTGGATCCTGCACGATGAGTTATTGGATTCCTGCTTCTACTTGTGGAGTTCCTTGCTGACTCCGCTTGCAAATATTAACCAAAGCTACCTAAACAACACTTGTTGGACGGGGACAAATTATATCTAAGGGTTTAAAATATTTGTTTATATCAAATTTAAATATATAATTTATTTATTTATTACCGTTTTATTACATATGTACCACATTATATATTTTTACAATTTATTGAATTATAACTACAATGATTCCTATAAAAATCATTTATACACAAAATTATTCCGCATAAGAACAAAACTCATGTTCACACAAAATTACCCAAAACTACAATCACTCAACATAATAGTGTTTGCATAAATTATACTTTCTGCAAACTCTATCATGCACATAACGTTCAACACTAACCAAAGCAACCTAAGCAAACGCAATATAAAAAATTTAAATTGCCAATAATTTGATCATTATGGTGATAATAATAGCAATTAGGGGGTAACTATTGATGGGCCTTACGGCCTGCCCATCAAGATTCAATATCGCCATGGACCCGTGCTCTGAATGTCCGAAGCAGGTACTCTGAAGTCAACAATTGGGCCAACTGATGAAGCCTGTCAGTTGATTCATCGGCTACACTGGAAGAAGTCCAAAAGATACCCATTGTGCTCAGACATACTTGGTCATATTGAATCCAGCTGTGAACCTAATGCACGCATAAGGCATAGCTCACGTCCGCCTTATCCTTTCCAAGCCATCCGAATTGAACGGATCATTTGCCACCCCTTATCGATATTTCAAGGAGTAGTGATTCCTTAGGAGAAAACTACTTCTTCAGACTTAACTACTTTTTTTGGATCCCACGACATGTGTCCAAGTCGGCTCAAGTACTATATCGTCTAAAATACCCTTTCGAACTCAGAAGGACATTTGGAAATTTATTTTAACTCTAGCTTTCAAATATTTTGATCTCTTATTGTACTGCCATTGTAACTCTTTTGTCTGATAGTTGAAACAATATATATGAGATTACAAAGTGGATCTAGGCTCATTAACGTTGAACCACTATTAATTTGTGTGTGATCCTCTCTATTTTCAGTTTTTTTACAATCATTAATCTTCATTTGCTCTCTACAACTCTTTCTTTGGGTGTTGTACCAATTTTTGGTGTCAACACTTTGGTGCTTTCATTGAGAATTGATATTCATAGTCCAATATAGATTTTTACTCTACTTTCGGATCACCAAGTCCTTGACAAAGATCTTATATTCATTCTTACAATATTGGATTATGGCTGGAAAAAAAAACTCGCAATACCAGAAAACAACTGCAGGTTGGGACATCTACAGAAGCGGCGGCGAATCGATCGCACCTGAAATTGCTTCGAATCAACTTGTACTCTCCTCAGCAGCAGATCCAACCCTGTACTCAACTTTTGCCAACCGAGATGAATTCATGGCCATGTTAATTCAGCTCCGGGAAACCACTGATGCCTTAAAGGTTCATGCTCGAGAGAATGCCACGATGCGGCAGGATATGACTCGCATGTCGAGGGAATGGAAGGAGTTCAGAAGTACACAAAATTGGGGGGGTCAGGGTCCATCAGCTCCCCCTCCCCAGTTATACCATATTTCAGAGAGCTTGTCATCATCTGAGGGAAGCAAAGATCCACATCAGTCTCGACGCCCATTGGAAAGACCCGAGAATATCCATCAGTTACGTCTCGAGGGACATCAAGACTAGATAAGGGCCAACGACCAAGCTCAGGTCGACCAAGTCGAGGTGGAGACCGTCGGTCCCGCTGCCCCACCAAACTGAGAAGCCTCCCTCCAGCCCTTCAGAACGCTCCTCGGGGAGATCGCGCCTCTATTCATCCCCCTGGAATCTTGTGATTGACCGAGATACCCGAGGAGGAAGAAGGACTGCCTGGACGGCAAGTCAGACAAATTTACCCGGTGAAAGAGTTAGGAGAGGTCGGTCGGTTGAGGAAGCTGACCGAGACACGACCATTCCACCAAACCTGACCGCCATGGGGTGACAGATAATGAATGACAGTCGAGGACATAGGAATGAGGACCGGGAGTAGACCGAAGCCATACACCATTCACCGATGACATTTTATGGGTAGAATTCCCCAGGAGATTCAACGTGCCCCAGATGAACGAGTATGACGACACCTCCGACCCACAGCAGCATCTGATGAGGTATTCATGGCACATGGAGGTAGCGGTAGCTCCCAACATCATTCAATGCAAAGCCTTTCCAATCTTTTTGAGCAGAGTAGCACTCATGTGGTTTGTGCGCCTACCCGTGAGGTCGGTCCCAAGCTTTAAAGATTTGAGTGAGAAATTCTTGAATCAATTCCGCCTCCATGCCACCAAATCGAAGCATGTCATGGATCTTTCGGTAGTCAAGCAGGGAAGGGGAAAATCCCTGATAAATTACCTTAATTGGTTCGACCGGGCTGCCACCGAAGTTAGCAACCCTATCATGAAATTGTCCTGATGGCCAAGGTCGATGGCATCGATTAGCGAACAGAGTTCAAAACATATTTGATTGGGAAGCCTCCCATAACGATTGAAGCATTCTACGAGAAGGCCTACATCTGATTGAGGCAAGAGGATGCATAGTTAGAAGAGAAGGATGGGCCGAGAAACGCATCTTCCACACTTATTCAGAGCAACGTCACGGTAAAACAGTCTGGGGATAATTCAGGTAAGGTAAATGTAAATGTTAGGAACCACGGTAAACAGAATGGCGAAGGATCAAAGGAAACCGGTGGGAACCCTGGACAGAGGGGAAATGCTAGGAAACGACCCCAGTTTCAAGTTTTTGAAACCTATACAGCCTTGAACGCTACACTGGGGAATATCTACCTTGATACATGTAGCACGGTCCAGTACAAGAAATCGCCCCAACGTGAACCTACAGAGAAGGAGTGGGCGACTAGGAAGTGTTGCTTATTCCATGAAATTTACGGACATATGACCAACAAGTGTCAGCATCTTAGGGACATCATTGGGAAGCTAATCCTAGAGGGAAAACTTGATGAATATAAGACGGCCTTACGAGATAGGAGGCAAGGGACTTCAACGCCCAAACAAAAGCCAGGCTACACCTCGGGGCACCGCCTAGGAGAAAGGAAAGGGAATCGTGATTAATGCCATTGTTGGGGACCACACCCAGTAGGTTACAACATCCGATCCATAGAGCGTTATGTGAATTCCGCGAAACACCTCGACGTTGCGGAAACAAGTCCCCTCGAAGCTGCAAGTCGTGTTAAATAGAGAAAAATGATGTCCGACGATATCGTCTTCCACGACAAGGAGTCGGTTGGCATAGAGGCCTCGACGATTGATCCGTTGGTGATAACAGCTATTATCGGACCAGCTATGGTGCAAAAGGTTCTGGTCAACAATGGAAGCTTGGTGAACATTTTGTTCAAATAGGCCTATGACCAAATGAAATTTGAGCTAAAGGACTTATAATCGTGTACCGTCCAGATACGCGATTTTGATGGAGCTTCGACTGCCATCGGCCATGTTAAGCTATCTATAGAATTGGGAAATGGAGACCATCAGAAAGTTAGAATTTTTCCATTTGTTGTGATGAACATCAGCTCACAGTATAAGGCATTTCTGGGACGATCGGCCCTGGTTGTATTTAGGGCATGTATCGCTCCCTGGTGTCTATTTTTGAAGTGCTCGACTGATAGTGGAATCGGGACAGTATAAGGAGATCAAGTAACAGGTCGAGCCTGCTACTTAGTAGAGTGGAAAGAGCTACGTAACGGTAGCCGTAAGGAGTCTGAAAAACCCTTTCCCTCTGTGGAGGAGAAAGAAGCATAGCAACTACAAGGAACATCCTGGTTGGAACCATCCATCTGTGAAGTCGAGGATATCAACCCAAGAGAGGACGAGGAACCAGGATGTAGGAAGGCATCCCCGAATGAGGCTACCGTGGAGATTTTGATCGATGGAAATGACCCTACAAAGGTTCTGAAGATCAGGTCCTACCTTGATCCCCTCCGGACGAGGGAATTGACTGAATTTCTCTGTGCAAACCTGGACGTGTTTGCATGGACCCACGCTGACATGTGCGGGATTTCACCTTCCATTATAACTCACTCCCTCAGCATTATCCTGAAGTATAGCCCGATAAAGCAGAAGAGGAGAATGCTTGACCCCGAAAGGTCTACGGCCTTTAAAGAAGAAGTTGGGAAGCTTCAAGCCAATGGATTTATCCAGAACTCGATCTATCCCAACTGGATAGAAAACCCGACACTCATAAAGAAGGCCAATAGGAAGTGGTGAACTTGTATTGATTTTTCTATCCTGAATAAAGCATGCCCGAAGGATAATTTCCCATTGCCCCGAATAGACCAATTGGTGGACTTGACCGCTGGGCACAAACTATTATCTTTCATGGACGCATACTCAGAATACAACCAGATCGCCATGCATGTCCCCGACCAAGAGCATACTAGTTTTATCACCGACCTTGTGCTATATTGTTATGTGGTTATGCCCTTTGGATTGAAGAACGCGGGGGCAACTTATCAATGGTTGGCCAATCGAATGTTTCATGATTAGATAGGAAAGGTGATGGAGGTATACGTGGACGATATGCTGGTAAAGTCAAGACAATCGTCCGACAATGTAAGTGACATGTCAGAAATGTTCAACATCCTCTGAATGTATGAAATGAAGCTAAATCCTTTAAGACGTTCTTTCGGAGCAGCATCAGGCAAGTTTTTGGATTTTATAGTTAGTTCTCGAGTGATCGAAATCAATCCTAACCATATTTCGGCTTTTAAGGGAATTCAGGAGCCCAGGCGGATCGAGGATGTTCAAAGTCTGGCGGGCAAGGTAGCAACAATGGGTCGATTTATTTCAAAGGCGACCGATAAATGCCTACCCTTCTTTAAATTAATTAAGAGAGGGAAACAGAACTTTGCTTGGACAACCGACTGTGTTGAAGCTTTCCAAAACCTGCTCGACCATTTGGAGAAACCCCTTATCCTATCTAAACCCGTCGACCACAAGGACATGTTTATTGATTGCATCTTCAAAACTTCGGCACTACTTCCAGGCCCATCCAATTAAAGTGTTTACCGACCAACCACTTCGACAGGTCATGCAGCGACCCGAGGCAAGTGGAAGATTACTCAAATGGAACATCGAGTTGAGTCAATTTGACTTAACCCTTGTTCCGCGAAAATCTATCCAGGGACAAGCCTTAGCTGACTTCATAGCCGAATTTACTACCCCGGAAGATGAAGGCTAGGAAGATAATACCGAGCCTTTGGAGACTGCGTCAAAGTCAATCATTTGGAAGCTATACATGGATGAAGCTCCTAATGACCGACGCTCGGGTGTCGGCATAGTGTTGTTATCACCCAAGGGACGGTCGGTCTATTGTTCCCCCTGATTGGACTTTTATGCAACAAATAATGATTCCGAGTACGAGGCCCTGATTGTCGGGCTCAAATTAGTGAAGGATCTGAAAATAACATCACTCGAAATCCTTTACGATTCACAACTCGTGGTATGCCAGGTTTGGAAAGAATATCCTACCAAAGAGGATCGACTGACTTCCTACCTTAAACAGGTCGAAATTTTGTTGCGTGGTTTCAACCAGTATAGCATCTCCCACATTCCCATAAAGGAGACAGGTTGGCAAAGCTAGCCAGTTCGGACAACCCGGGCAAAACGGAGCTAGTTTCTATAGAGACCCTGAGCGTAATGACCAAAGAACAGATGGAAGTCGATCAAGCTGACGCAGAGCCTGAAGCTGTATCTTGGACGACTCCCAGCAAAAACTTCCTCTTCCACGGCATGTTGCCATAAAAGAGAAACGAAATACGAGTTATAGTGCGACAAGCTTTCAGGTACGTTATTCAATAGAATCAGCTATACAGAAGGGGTTTCTCCGTTCCTATGTTCCGGTGTGTGGTTAATGATGAAATCAAGAGTATACTGAAGGAAGTGCGTGAAGGAGACTTCGGGGAACATACCGGGGGACAAACCCGAGCCAGGAAAGCATTGCGATATGGATATTTCTGGCCGAATGTCAACAAAGATGCTGCTAACTATTCCAAAAGATGTGATAAGTGCCAAATATTCGCACAAATCCTGCGAGCTCCCCTGATAGAGATCACCCAAATGGCTAGCCCTTGGCCATTTTCCGTTTGGGAAATAGATATTATCGAGACCTTGCCGATTTCAAAGGGAGGCGCCAGATATGCGATTGTGTCAGTAGACTATTTCACAAAATGGGCAGAGGCTGAGCAGATGCCTACGATCACAACAAAACGAGTCATCAACATTATCGTTAGAAACATCATATGTCGATATGGGATACCCCGAACCATTATCACAGATAATGGAACTCAGTTCGGCAGACTGGAGTTCAGAGACTTTTGTGAGAAGTATCACATCGAGAAGAAGCATACTGCAGTTGCGCACCACCAGTATAATGGTCAAGTTGAAGCGGTTAATAATTTTAACAAAACCATCTTGAAAAAGCGGCTTGAGAGAGCCAAGGGAAAATGGGTCGACGAACAACCTCTAGCTCGTTGGGCATATCGTACCACTCATAAAACGGCTACCGGCCATACTCCTTTCGCCCTATCCTACTGTACGGAAGCAGTTCTCCTGATAGAACTCAAAGTCCCTTCTCATTGGACGACTTACTATGACCCCTTTTCTAATAAAGCACTTCTCTTGACATCGATAGATACGACTAACGAAAAAAAGAAGAAGCAAACCTCCGTGCGGAAGCCCACAGACGAAGTGTAACAACCCAAAAATTCTGAACCAATTTTTTTTTTATTTTAGCTACTTTTGGATTTTGAATACTTAAAATGATTTATTTTAAATAATAACGATGAAAATTAATTGTTGAATTTAAAATGATTTTTGAATAAATTTTATGATGATATTAATGAATAATTTCAAATTTGTTTCTAATAAACCACAATTTGTAATTAGATAAATGGTGATTTTTAACAACTGAAATTAGTATCAAATTGTATATATATTTGTAATAAATAACTTCAAACAATTGATAATAAAAGAAAATAGTGGTTGAATCATTGTTTTGTTAAAAACTTTAATATATGAGTTTTATGATAATTAATAATAAATCAACACATAATTTCTTTGCTCATTCACATTTCATGCAAGTTTATTTTGCTTTCTTTTCTTTTTCTACATTCCTCAAATTCACTACCTCTTTTCTCACCACTCTATTTCTCCATTAATTACGCACTCATTTTTTTCCTTTATCTATTAATTTATTACCCTTCATTCTATTAATTTATTTCTCTTCATTCTATTTTCACACATGTATTCTTATTTCTTAAATTTACATCCCCTTATTTCTCCTTTCCTTTTATTCCTTTTATTATTTCTCTCCAAAAACAAATTAACTCCATGTATGTATATTTTTTTCTTGCACGAGCACTGAATAGGTTCCTTAAATTCTGAAATGTTAATATTATATGTTTTGAAAATTAAAAAGTCATAAGCTTTCTAACAACTAGAATTAAACAATAAATTATGCATTAATTACATTCCCATTTTCTCTTTCCTTATGTTTTCCTTTTGAATTTTTAAATAGGAAATAAATGTTGATTAGATTAACACATGCCTACTCAGCTAATTTAATTCCTTTGTAACCTACTATATGTGAAGAGACACACTAGGGAAATGAAATAAATCACTTTTGTTGCCTTCCTTCTCTTCCTCTCTTTTCTTATACCTGTTCATTTCTTCCCAAAGAAAAAAATTACATAGCCATTTCCTCCCTTTTCCTCTACAATTTCACAACCACTCCATCTTCCCCAAAACTCACACAAGTATATATTCTCTCTTCTTCTTTTATTCCTTCCTCTTAAAACAGTTCACAATTCCCTTGCTTTCCCTTTTCTCTTAAAACTATTCCTCTCGTCCCCCTTCGACGTGGTGACTTTCAATCGTTGTCAGCGGCCTCGAGCCTCGCGCGAATCCCAACCCTAGTTTTGAACGAGTGATGTAAAACATCGACCAAGGTTTTGAAGTGGAAGAAGGTGAATTTATTTTTAATTAAATAACATGTTAATTAAATTTAAAAACTCATTAACCTTTAGAAAAATCGTAACTCTCTCATACGATTTCGAAATCACATGAAACAAGAACCATTGTGATCGTGACAACATCTTCTACATTCTAGAAGAGGCTGGAACGTATTTGGAGCTCTCTATAATTATTGAAGAAGCGGAACCGAATGTGAGATTTCTAAATTCAAAATAATATATACATACATACATATATTTATATATGTACTCTATATAATATATATATATATACACGCTATATAAAATACATATATGCGTTGTATAAAATTGGATTGATTGATTGTGGTTGTGATGAATTGTTGGATTAAAATATATATTTTTATATAAATATTATATGTATGAATCATTAAAAAGATTAATGTTTGAATAAAAATGATTCAACAATAAAAATAATATTTTTATTGCATGTAGGAATCATTAAAAAGATCCATGTTTGAATAAAAATGTTTTCAACAATAAAAATTCAATTTTTATTGTATGTACGAATCATTAAAAAGATTCATGTTTGAATAAAAATGTTTAAAACAATAAAAATTACATTTTTATTGCATTAAGAATCATTAAAAAGATTCATGTTTGAATAAAAATGTTTCAACAATAAAAATTACATTTTTATTCTATGTAGGAACCATTAAAAAGATTCATGTTTGAATAAAAATGTTTTCAACAATAAAATTTACATTTTTATTGTATGTTGGAATCATTAAAAAGATTCATGTTTGAATAAAAATATTTCAACAATAAAAATTACATTTTTATTGTATGTAGGAATCATAAAAAGATTCATGTTTGAAGGAAAATATTTTAACAATTAAAATTACATTTTTATTGTATATATGAATCATTAAAAATATTCATGTTTGAAATAAAATGTTTTAACAATAAAATTTATATTTTTATTGTATGTATAGACTAATAAAAGGATCATATATTGAATTATGTTTTGTTAGATAAAAACGTCGTCATTAACATGTTAGTGAAGTATTAAAAATACTCATATGTTAATTTAAATTTTTGTTAGATAAAAATGTCGTCTTTAACATGTTTGTGAAGTATTAAAAAGAATCATATGTTAATTTACATTTTTGTTAGATAAAAATGTCATCATTATCATGTTAGTGAAGTATTAAAAATAGCCATATGTTAATTTACATTTTTGTTAGATAAAAATGTCGTCATTAACATGTTAGTAAAGTATTAAAAATAGTCATATGTTAATTTACATTTTTGTTAGATAAAAAATGTCATCTTTAACATGTTAGTGAAGTATTAAAAAGAATCATATGTTAATTTACATTTTTGTTGGATAAAAATGTCGTCATTAACATGTTAGTGAAGTATTAAAAATAGTCATATGTTAATTTACATTTTTTTGGTATAAATGTCGTCATTAACATGTTAGTGAAGTATTAAAAATAGTCATATGTTAATTTACATTTTTATTGTATGCAGGAATCATTAAAAATATTCATTGTTTGGGATAAAATGTTTCAATAATAAAAATTACATTTTTGTTGTATGTAGGAAACATTAAAAAGATTCATGTTTGAAATAAAATGTTTTAACAATAAAAAGTACATTTTTATTGTATGTAGGAATCATTAAAAAGATTCAAGGTTAAAATAAAATGTTATAACAATAAAAATCACATTTTTATTGTACGTATAAACCAATAAAAAGAATCATTTGTTAAAATATATTTTGTTTATTAAAAATATTGTCTTTAACATGTTAGTGGAGTATTAAAAAAACCATATGTTGAAATATGCTTCGTTAAATTAAAAATGTCATCTTTAACACGTTAACGAAGTATAAAAGGACCATTGTTGAAATATGTTTTCGTTAGATAAAAGCATCGTCTTTAACATGCTAGTGGAGTATTTAGAAAAACCATATGTTGAAATATGTTTCATTAGATTAAAAAT
This sequence comes from Allium sativum, assembly GCA_030737875.1. Classification (NCBI taxonomy): domain Eukaryota; kingdom Viridiplantae; phylum Streptophyta; class Magnoliopsida; order Asparagales; family Amaryllidaceae; genus Allium; species Allium sativum. Next base: position 964,260,984 of record CM060916.1, read on the forward strand.
GTCATCTTTAACATGTTAATGATAATAAAATAATCATTTGTTGAATTATATTTTTGTTAGATAAAAACATTGTCTTTAACATGTTAGTGGAGTACTAAAAAAAACCATATGTTGAAATATGTTTCGTTAGATTAAAAATGTCATCTTTAACATGTTAATGATAATAAAATAATAATTTATTGAATTATGTTTTTGTTAGAAAAAACATCGTCTTTAACATGTTAGTGGAGTATTAAAAAAAACCATATGTTGAAATATGTTTCGTTAGATTAAAAATGTCATCTTTAACATGTTAATGTTAATAAAATAATCGTTTGTTGAATTATGTTTTTGTTAGATAAAAACATCATCTTTAACATGTTAGTGGAGTATTAATAAAAACCATATGTTGAAATATGTTTCGTAAGATTAAAAATGTCATTTTTAACATGTTAATAAAGAATAAAAGGACCATTTGTTGAAATATGTTTTTGTTAGATAAAAACATCGTCTTTAACATGTTAGTGGAGTATTAAAAAAACATATGTTGAAATATGTTTCGTTAGATTAAAAATGTCATCTTTAACATGTTAATGATAATACAATAATCATTTGTTGAAATATGTTTTTGTTAGATTAAAACATCGTCTTTAACATGTTTATGGAGTAATAAAAAAGAATCATATGTTGAAACATGTTTCGTTGGATTAAAAATCATCTTTAACATCTTAATGATAACAAAATAATCATTTGTTGAATTATGTTTTTGTTAGATAAAAACATCGTCTTTAACATGTTAGTGGAGTATTAAGAAGAATCATATGTTAAAATATTTTTGTTAGATAAAAATACTATTTTTAACATGCTAGTGAAGTGAATTAAATAGTCATGTATTGAAATGAATGTTTGTGTGTTAAAAATACCATCTTTAACATGTGTAGGAAGTGCATAAAATTTACATGTCTTGAATAATATTTTTGTTCATTAAAAATATCATCTTTAACATGTGTAGGAAGTGCACAAAAAATTACATGTAACGAAATAAATGTTTGTTTGTTAAAAGTAAAATTTCTAACGTAAATATGATATGGATAAAAGAGGTTATGGCGAAATTTTCCAAAATTTAAAGGCGTAGCCAATTATTTAAAGAATAAATGGTTTTGAAATCGTCGAACGAATTATATATATATATATATAAATTAAAATAAAACGAATCACATGCGGCAGTTCGTGTTTTGGAATCGTAACGTTAAACGATTATACCGAAAGATCCGACCGTCGGATTTTCCCGAAACTAGAACTGTCGGGTTCACTTTAGAAAGATCTTTCCAACGATATTAAATTTGTTAAGATCTAACGGTTAGATTTTGAGAAATGCGTAATTCACTATTTGAATAAAATAGCATCAGGGCCGCGTAATGACCTGAAATTTCGTTCGAATTAAATGGGCGTTTTTATATAAATAAAAAATAGCGATAAATCATTATAAAATGTTATGAACGATATGGAATGGAAATAAACCAATTTCCCTTGGTTTATAAAGTAATATGGACGGTTAGATTTATTTGACATTAATCTATAGAATTGAATTAAGTTAATCAAAGAAAGAGATGATTTGAATTATATATATTCGAGGATTATTTGAAAAGCTCGAGTTAAATCTCATTTCAAATAATTATGCGACGACTAAAAGTCTAAGACATTGAAGACGGTGGTTGAAAACTGGTGATCTTCACATCTAATGGATTACTACTGATGCCCTGGATTGGTTAGCTCCTAGGAAAGGGTTAAAGGGGTAGTTGTCAGGAGGTACATGTCGATTGTCCGGATATGCGAGGACCTCTCTTCCGTATTGGACATATGGAACAAGGAATAAGATACCTCCGGTTTCGTTAGAACCCAGAACGAACTTGTAAATGGATGTGTGTCTGACATTGGATTTTATTCTGTGTTGATTGACTTCCATTAAATATATATCTGTTTGGTGGCGGAGAATTTATTCTCTTGCTTAACACCCTTCTCTGAGACGTATGAGCTTAGAGGTTATATATTGATAGACATCAGTCGCATGGCGTAGATTGTCAATGCGGCATGCTAAGATGCAAATGATCAAGGCTTTTGTTGAAAAGCAGAGCCTTGTGGTTGATGATCAAAGCACAACTTTAATTAGCATACCTTTGTGTGTAGCGCTAATTCGCGAGCCTCACACTCCGGTATGAGTCAAAAACAGAATGAGGACGGCAGGGAGTGCATGCGTTTCTAGCTGAGAGTGGTGTCATGGTATGGAGCCCAGACATTTTTTCTTATGTGGATGATGGATTGCGAGGCCTTGGATATTGGTCGCTACTGGCCAAGTGATAGGTCTGATAGGACCAGGAAACGTATTGTTTAGGAATAACCAATCCACTAAAGTATGTGCAGACCGGCCCTGCTGCTAACCAGGGTTGCCCGAGTGTATAATCCTGAGGCATTTGCTAGAGTGTCTCGAAATCGGTGAGGATGATCCCTAGCCTCGACTCATGATGGAAACCCAATTTCCAACACGACATTACGGATTTTATTGTAAACCTTTATACGGCGACATAGTATATGGTAGCTATGTCATCTAGGATTGTTACATTTATATTGGAAAATGTTTTAAACTGACTAGACACTAGTAATAATATCAAATGAATTTGTTTATGCGTACCAAGCATTTTTAGCCATTATAAGGTAAAACTCTATCATCCAGTTTGTGTTGCATTGTGTGATGGGACTTGAGTCTTATAATGGTTTCATTTTTCTATAAAGCATTGCGTGTTTAAATGATTTACTTTATTTGTGCACTAGCAATCCAAGGGAGTAAACCCGTTCCACGTTAGCGGCGTGGTCCTGTGATTAGCCTTATTATTAAATAAGTTAAGCAGATTTCTCATACCAATCGTTTGACTAACTCGTAGTTTGTTTCACTTGCAAACTGGGGTGCCCTATTTCCACATGGGCAGTCGAGTGGTTTGTTTGCATATATTTATTTATTGAGCAGTATTCTGGATTGAAGTTTAAAGCTGCGTCCAGAGCATTGATAGGGTTCCGCTGTGTTAATTTATTGGTTCCGCTGCATTGTATTAAATTTATTGTAAATTAATCTTCCGAATTATTTTTTCGATGTACTCTAATATATTCTGTACTCTGATGTAACATTATTATGATGTTTATAAAAGTCTTATGTTATTTGTTCTGATGTGTTGTATGCCCAGAGATAGCATATCCGGGCTTCGAACGGTCTTGGACGATTTAGCGATCGATTAGGTCCGAGCGAAATCCGTATCGTTACAGTTGGTATCAGAGCTTGGTTAACTCAAATCTTTGGGGTACAACTCGTTAGAACTAAAAAAAAGACTCATCAGATGTAGGATTAGTAATGTCCTATGAAAGAAAACTCGTTAGAGATAGGATCACTAGCATCCTAGAATGATATACTCGTTAGAGATGGGGTTAGAAATGCCTTAGAATGAGTTGAGAGTGACAAGTTTATAATTAACGTATTTGTGATTATATATATTATCCAATGTTAGAAAATATGATTTTTGAATATATAAAAGTTATATATATTTGAAAAGCGAATCAACTAATTGATTGATGATTGTGTTGTGTGATTATTGGTTCAACTAATAAAAGAATGAAAGTTGAGTTGGTTAGTTAAACAACTTTATGCTCCGTTCCTTTTCGAGGATGAAAAAATTTTAAGTGTGGGAGATTGTAACAACCCAGAAATTCTGAACCAATTTAAAAATTTTATTTTAGCTATTTTTGGATTTTGAATATTTAAAACGATTTATTTTAAATAATAATGACTAAAATCAATTATTGAATTTAAAATGATTTTTAAATAAATTTTATGATGTTATTAATGAATGATTTCAAATTTGTTTCTAATAAACGACAATTTTTAATTAGATAAATGGTTATTTTTAACAATTGAAATTAGTATCAAATTGTATGTATATTTGTAATAATTAACTTCAAGCAATTAATAATAAAAGTAAATAGTAGTTGAATCATTGTTTTGTTAAAAACTTTAATCAAACCAACCATTAGGGAGGTTTCCCTACTGTAAGAGCCAAAATCAAATTAGTCTATGCCAATTAATTTCGGAATTATAATCGGACATTTCATATTTCCTCCATATTTTTCTTCCTCAAATCTATCCACCTTCGCGTTTTTCGTTCTTCCTCAAATCTTCCGCTCTCTGACTCTTTCACGTCACCAGATTCCACTCTAACTTTTTTATCACGAAAATCAGATATATTTCCTAATTTCAGATTCGACCACTAATCTCCAAATCTTTCTTCCCAATCTGATGCAAAGCTCCAATTTTCAGTTACATTGGAAATTAAGGTACGATGATCTATTGAGTGCTATTTGGTACAGTGAAAATAATATTCATGTTTATTTCTGAGATAGTTGATGTTTTTTTTTCCGTGATTTTTTTTTCAAATTCTCTAGATTCGACCGCTAATCTCCAACTCTCTCCACTTTTCAGTTACATTGGAAATTAAGGTACATTTTTTTTATTTCATGATTTGTTTTTCAAATTCTTTAGATTTGACCGCTAATCTCCGACTCTCTCCATTAAATTGTTGCATTGGAAATTAAGCTACAATAAATCTATTGAGTGTTATTGGTTACAGTGAACATGAGATCCATGTTTATTTCTGAGATAGTTGATGTTTTTTTTATATTCATGTTTATTTCTGAGATAGTTGATGTTTTTTTTTTCAAATTCTTTAGATTCGACCGCTAATCTCCAATCCTCTCCACTTTACAGTTACATTGGAAATTAAGGTATGTTTTTTTTATTTCATGATTTTTTTTTTTCAAATTCTTTAGATTTGACCGCTAATCTACGACTCTCTCCATTAAATTGTCACATTGGAAATTAAGCTACAATAAATCTACTGAGTGCTATTGGTTACAGTGAAAATGAGATCCATGTTTATTTCTGAGATGGTTGATGTTTTTTTTTCCAACATTTTTTTTTAAATTCTAATTCTTTTAATTTACAACATATTCTTCTTTTTGAAAATATTGACATATAAAACAAATTCGCATATTCTTCTTTTTGAAAATATTGGCATATAAAACAAATTCTGATGTGCTTTTTATGATTATTCAAAATTCTGAAATTTAGTATTAATGTACTAAGAAGCCATTGTCTCGTGTATACGTTTCATCTGTCCTCGTTGATTTTTCTCCATTCAACTAAGAAGCCATTGTTGTGTGTATAATACTTTGTGCTAGAATGATCTTTTTTATCTAAGTATAATTTGGTTTAATTTTCAAAGAATGGATTATCATAGCAAATTGAGCGATGGAATACGAACAAAATGACACAGAAAATAATGTATAGAAATTTGAAAATTGTATTCATAAAGAAAACCACCTAAATTCTTGTTAACCACCTTTGATTATTTGAAAGAAAAAAACATTCTTAACTTGTAAAAAGGAGGAGTGATTCCACTTTCTTATGGTTGTCTCTTTTCATTGTTTATGATGACTTAGAGGAAATTTCCCTTTCAATGAAAAATGCTATGATGTTGATCTCCACTCTAAATGAGATGTTATGCCTATTTAATTAATAATGTGTGCATGATTTTTGGCTGGTGCAGAAAAACAAAATATCTAAAATGATTCATATTGATTTGAATGATACACCTTTATCCGACAATTATGAGCAAACATTTGAGCATCATGTTGATCCTACACCGGTGTCGACATTGGAATTAACTAATCAAATAGTAATTTTCTCAAATTAACATATTCTTAAGTTTTATACTTTTATCATACACCTAATATAAATCGTATTGTTTTGGATGCATGACTGCTACCTACCAATAAATAACAACAATATGAGAAACATGTCAGCCATATGCAAGAAGCTGCAACAACAAAATCTGTTAGTCAAAGTATTCTTTCTAACCAAGCGATTACTTTTCCTCAAAATCTTTTTTTTCTTTCTTCCATTTTAAGTATTGCATATTCCTACAATTTGTAAATCAAATTTATTTTGTTAATTGAAAAAATTTGATATCTTATGTAACGACCCGGATTTCTTATCGATTTGTTTTTAATATTTAATATGGATTTAAATATCGAGTTGGTAATATAAATTAATTTTTATATTAAGCATCGATTTAATAATCGAATATAATTTAATTTAGAATATATCGAATTATTTTATTTCGAAATATAATTGAAATCGAAGTTAAAAACTGAATCAAAATGATTCAGATGATAAGTAGGAATTTTATTTGATATATACGATAATAAATAATAATTTATTATCAAGGAATAAATTATTTTGAATTTAAATTATATTATATTAATTTAATATGGTATATATGTTGAAAATTAAATTTCAGAATATTTACTGTTGAGTTCAGAATAGGGTTATTATATTGAAATGTCGGTCGGTACGCTAAAATAGAGGTTCGTGATTTAAATTACTGGACCCTGAGATATTTGATTGTGGATAAGATCAAAATCGAATCGAAGATCAAATCAAAATCTGTTTAAAAAGAAATAAAAATCTCTTTATATCAAATCAAAATTAATTAAATTATATTTAAAATCAAAATCGAAATCTTTTTAATTCCTTTAAAAAGATATTGTCATGTACTTTGGCGACCACACATTAAAAACTTGTCCCCTTTGTTGCATATAAATTGCGATACCCCTTCTGTTCTTCCTTTGGAAAATTTGATCGAGCTTTCATGTAATTAAAATGGCCGCTCTATTTGTTTTGGTTTAAAATTAGAAGCCGAATACTTCAAAAGGGCCTCGCCCCTTTTTTCTTTTTCCTCAGATTTTCAGACATTCGAATGAAATTAAATCATATTCTTTCCCTTTTCTTCTGGAATTCAAACTAATTCCTTTTGAAATTCCTAAATCTTGTAAATTACTTCGAGATTCTTGTATTAATTTCTTCTTCACATGGATGCGTATCGTATGAGGCTCAATTGGGGTTGCTCGAGTTCGAGTATCGCATGACCTAGGGCAGACAAGGAGGAGCTACAGTGGTCGATAGATGGTGTAGGAGGTGTCATCGATCTTCTGGTAGTAAGCGGGTTCAACTGACAGAGTTTTGGGGTTTTCCAAAGATAAAGGTATCGTAGCTTTCTGCGAGCTACAGGCATGGCCTCGAGGTTGCTTCGCGACTTAGAGATGTTCAGTCGATTTCGTTTTGTGATGAGGAGGTAGTGTGAATGTCTGGTGATGCTTGCGATGGTCAGTATTGTGGAAAGGCTGATGTCGCGGCTATGTAGAAATGGGGTGCTCCAGTTCGATGTGATGATGCTTGTTGACTGAAATGGCAAGGTAAGGGAAAATCAAAGGGTTGAGGGTGATGGACTGTCCATCGGAAAAATTCGACAAGGAAGTAAGGACTGTTTTTTTGGCATTACAGTGGGATGAAGAGATGCTCCTATTGCATAAAAAAATTTCTGCAGTAAAGTATTTCTGCTATTAGGTGTGCATTTAGGAAAGGTTAGATTTTTACTTTATTTTTACCATTAATTTAAAATAGTTAAGCAGTAGGATTTATGATGGTAATTTAATTCAAATTAATTTTATCACAGATATAATTAAATTATAAAAAGTATAACCCTCGTATACATTCCAGAATCAAATAGATTACATTGGATTTGAGTTAGGAAAAGCTTACAATGGAACCGGTTTGGGATTTGTTGGAGTTAACAAGAATTTCAAATTTAATCGAGCATGGTTCGATTCAAACTTGAAAAGAATCTGGAATAGATCAGACAATAAAAATCACGGTGAGTAAATCTCACTCACCTTTTATTTAGAATTATTTTTATCAGTAAAAAATAATTGTTTGTTGCTTGTTTGGTTGCATTTAAATATTTTGGCGCATCTTAAATATATTAGTTATTTAGGCTTGGTGTGCTATTATTTATATATTGGTGATTGGTTGGATTCCCACAGTATCATTAGCGGATGCCCGCAGTATCATTAGCGGATGATTACCCTATACACCCCACGCTATGATAGTGGATGACCTTCTATACCGCGATATCCTGCCTCAAAGCAGGATGGGTATTATTTATGTTGACAAAGGTCTGTGGATGTAGGGAAACAGGTAGGAGGAATCCGACTGGATTCCTCAAAAATATATTATCTGTTTGTTTATTTGTTTGCATATATATTGTCATATATGATGTGTTAGAAAACCTAAAATAAATAATTGGTTGCTTGGTGTTTAAATATCATTGGGCCTAAGTGTAAATTTATAAAAAAATACCCTGAAAGGGGTATTTGAGATTTAAAAGGGAAATTCAATTTTTCTAAAATAGAATTTGAATTTTTAAATTGATTTAAAATATTAACTTGTTTTAATAGAATAAAAACAAGTAGTTCATTTATAAACGAAGTTTATAAACAATGTGAAAATAATTTTCATTGGATAATTCAGAAATAAAAATACAAGTGTGAAATTGAAAAGGGAAATCTATTTTACAAAAGTAGAAATATCGATTTCAAAAGAAATTGAAATCGAGACTTGTTTAAGATTGAATAAAGAAAATTCAAATAGAAATTCAAATGGAATTCAAATATAGAATTTGAATATATAAAATATAAAGGAAATTCAAATATAGAAATTGAATATAAAAGTGAAATGGAATTTGAATAAAAAAAATTAAAATATAGAATTTGAATATAGAAATTCAAATGGAGTTTGAATATAGAGAATTTGAAATAGAATTGAAATAAAATTTCAATATAGAATTCAAATAGAGTTGAAAGGGGAATTTGAATATAGAATTCAAATAAGGTTGAAATGGAAATTGAATATAGGAAATTTAAATAGAATTGAAATGGAATTTGAATATAGAAGATCGAAGTATAAATAAATTTATTTCCGAGTTAGGGAAAATCGACAATTTTAGAAAATCGAAAATATTATGTTGAATTGGGAAAACTGATTTGATATATATTAAAAATATATCAGAATGGAGTTAGATTTATTATGAATGAGGTTTAAACGGTTGTATATGTTAATATAATTAAAACAAACTTGCCGCAGTGTTGCAGTTCGTAAATTGGCGATTCGAACTTCAATTGAGTGTACAGAACTCAATTGAAGTCGGAATTCTTTGAAACAAGAAACATCAGGATCGATTTGATAATAGTTTTCTAATGGAGGAGAAAAAACTGGATTCCGTCGAATAGATTTTGAGTTATGTAAAAATCAAATTTTCAGAAAAACAGCGCCAGAACCATTTAAAAAAAACCATAATGGTTTATTTAATTTTATAGAAGGATTTAAGCGAATAAAATCCGAATTTCTATTTAGAAAATTTCAGATTTTGAGTTGTAAATTATATGTGAACTCAAGTAGATAAATGAATTGATTTTTGAAACAAAAATCAGATTTTTGATTATTGAATAGAATTAACTAATTTAAATAGTAATTAGTTAATGAGATTTTGAATTGATATTGGGCTTTGAATAAGTGAATTCGATTTGGAAATTTATATTCGAAATCAAAAAGGAAATTAGAATTGAAACTGGAATTCAATTTGGTTATAAGCAAGTTAAATATTTTATTTGAATATGATATGTTCAAACAAAGAAGTGGAATAGGCAAAATAGCTAATTAAAGAATAAATGGGCGAAACTGAATTCAAACGATTGGATTGAGTTAAACTGAATTGAAAACAGGTGAACATGAGTTAGGCAGGTATGGAGTGAAGTATATGAAGAGAATGAAGTTTATAAATTTAGTGCCCGACAAAAAGGTACACGTTTAAATTCCATATGAGGTTTTATGCGCCGTATCAGCAAGCCGCTTAGCTTTTTCTTTTTGATTGGAGAGGCTTGTGTGGCGGTTTGGGGATTTTCCCGATGCTCCCGGTACAAAGGAGGTTATGGCAAAATTTTCAGGAAATTTAAGGAGTTAGAATATTTTTAAGATAATTTGATAGTTAGAAATCAATGTATCGATATATATACAATTCGATAGGTAAACGAAATTAAAAATAGAATATTGTAAACAAAAAGGAAAACTATAAATTAGAAATAGAAAGCGAACCATATACATGTTTTAAAAATGAATAATTAGTTTTTATGGTGTGTTTATTCGAGGTAAGTGGTTTTGTCCATTTTGAAGTTGAGGATGTTTACAGTCAAGGTCTGAGAGGTAATTTTACCCCAACTTGATTGATTTCATTTTTAATTGATAAATAGCAAGATCCGGTCTCGAAGGGAAGTGTTTGAATAAGAGTTAGTGAATAAAATATTTTGGGTTGTTGTAACGATGTTTTACACAGCATTCGTTTTAACCCAAGTAGTGGAATTTTAGAAATATAAAAGTAAATATTTTCTGAGTATAATTAAAGTAGTAGGGAAAGAGATAAGTGATTGACATTGTTTTCAATTGCAAATAGAATATATTTTCTAAGTATAGAAAATAAAAGAAGGTGATAGAGGGAAATGTTTTTTTTCAAATAGCGTAAGAGTCCAACAAGATCACTAAAAATATTTGGTTAACGAATATTGATAGGGAAATGAAGAAGTGAATTAATTAATGAAATATTAATTAACATGCCCGGTGATTTATTGATGTTATGGATGAATGGATGTTTGTTTTTCTTGGATAGTTAAATAACCGACTATCGAAGTGTTTGCCAATATCGTTGTCAATATGGAGAGACCGGTTGGATTATTATCCGTGAACCACTCCGTATTGGCAGTAACATTATAAATCAGATTATATGAAGATAATCGAAGATGGAGTGAAGTGCAAGGGCTTTTTCTATTAATAGATATTGTGCCTTCGGTTTCGTTCAATCCCATAACGAACGTATATGGACGAATGTCTGACAAAGTATTTCCAATGACCGAATATGATTGTTCTGTACAAATATACATGGTGGCAACGGATTTATTCCCAAAGCAATATATCTAGAATATATTTGTGCAAATCAATTAATGATTAACGGATGTGACAATGTGGCATTCAAAGTGATTGTGTTATAAATGAATGGCAAGTAAGCGTAGCCTCAGGCCTCAACAATCAGGAAATGACAAAAATCGGGCAGGCAACATGGCTATGTGGGTTGCTCCCATTAGGGTGTATAATCACCTATCTAGAGATTCATTTAATTCCTTATTCTATTCGATGTTGTCCCATTCAGGAAACGGTTGCAGATCCCAACCGTTGGTGATATACATTCGATACACTCAAGCGAAATGAGTGGTCGGTCATGTGTGGGTCGGGTTGCAAGATGTTCTTGTTGAACCCAGTGTATTCCTCTCTAGAGATACACTATCGGAAGGTGGTTCCATACCTTGTCATGTTGGAAACCCAATCTCCAATAAGCGCCACGCAGTTTTTGATTTTATATTATATATGGAACGTGAGATGCAAGCGTTCCACTAGATTCTATTTATTTGATTTGGACATTAGTATAATATCACTGGATTTGATATCAAAAATATTTTGGGTTATCGTAAGGTAAAAACCGTCCGTGTTTATGTGTGGATCGGTCTTACGATTATCGCTTCTTTTGAAAGGATTTAGAAAGTTAAACAAATGGTTGGATTTTACTCACACCAGTCCCATGACTGACCCAGAGTTTATTTTGTTTGTTTTCCCTAAACTCTTGGGTGCCCAAATTTGTACGGACAGTCAAGTAGTCGGGATTTTTCAGATTCACTTGGAAGAGCTGGAAGCAGGAGGCTTCACCAGTTAGCTATAGACTATCATATTTCCGCTGTGTACTGTGTTGTATCTGGAAACTGGTGTTTATAACTGTTCCAGGAATAACTGTTGTGCTCTGATGATGGTATGTATATAAAGTTACTGATTTGTATTTCAAAAAGTTATGTTATTTAATATACTTTATTCGTTCCGCTGTGAGTTTGTGATCTTCATTTTCTTCTATTCTAATATTTCTTTCTTTCTATTTCTCATCCTCTAACTTCTTTCTAATAATGATTTGTATTTCTGTGCAATTTGGGTTGGACGTGTGGTGTTATTAGTCAACTCAGATAGTACGGATTTGCGGGTCGTTACATCTTATGTATTTTAATAATGCAGGCATCAAGTGCAAATTTGATTTAAATGTATCACCTTTGGCTAACAGCGTCGACCAACCATTTGAAGTTGCTTATGTGCAACCATCATCAATATCATGCTTTTCTCTTACGGTGATTAATTTCCATTCTACATTTTAAATTACTCTTTAATTTTGTATTAAAAATGAATTAAAATGATGATTAGAATATATACGCAATAAAATAATTATTGTATACTTTCTAATTTTCTTGATTTGACATTCTTACATGATTTTGTTTCGCTTTATTTTTAGATTCCATGTGAAATAACGACTGAACCTATTATGTTACAAGGGTCAAAATCATTCACAAGCGTTTCATTATTTGAAGTGGCTCAACATAAAACGTCGGACCCTAGTCAAGGTGACTCTTTTATAAGTATCATTATACCGTTTGAACTTATAATAAGTTTGCATAAATATGACATCTTTCATTCATCATAATTGAAGGTATGTGTAATTTTGATAACGTCTTACCATCTTCTGTTGATGACCCACAATCGTTTGATGATTTAACATATTACATAAAAAGATCCCCAAAGACTATGACTATTTCGCATAAGGTAAACATACAAGCTTTTCAATCTTAAACAAGTGTGTTCTATTTCTTATGACTTCTATTTTATGTTTTCCAAAATAAAGCTTGTAATGCATCCAACAATGCTACAGATAAATATATCCAAATTATTTTCTACTGTTTCCTTTAAACCTGGTGGAGTCTGAAAACATGGCGAAAGATAATTATTAGACCATATTAGTTAACCCGCGCTCTCAATCCTCTCATTTGCGCTTGCATCAAATCTCGCTCGCATTTGGGATCCAATCAAAACACTAACTTTACTTTTTTTCAGGTACGTCGATTTGTTTAAAAAAAAATCTCGATTTTTGCATCAAATTTCGGTGAACTTTATTTACAATGTTAATACAATTTATTTTTAAACTATAAGTTTGCTATAGCTATTTGTGCACTGCTACATAATAGTATTGAATCATTCTCGTTCTTGTGTAAGAACCATTTTTGTGACATGCGATATAGGATATCATGTTAGTTTTAACTTTTCATATGTTCAGTTTTATTCAAGCCATACTGACTAACACTTCGCATGTTCAATTTTATATAACTTTTTAGTCATCTGGACTGCAATTAGAACTTTTTATAAACCTGAATCTTCAGCCTCTAATTCTACAAAATTGCTTCATTTGTCTATTTACATCTTTGGGAAATCTTACTACATCTACATGACATAATGAGAACAAACTACCTATATCTAACTTACTGGTGGATCAACTTGGCTTTTGTCTTGCTCATTGGTTCAAAGAACATGATTACTCTTCCTCTTAAAGGTTATGTTATGCAATATATTTTTGTTTGATTATCTGAAATGTTAAATTAAGTGGAATGGTTACTTCTAAGCTATGAAGCTTTCATTTGGTTAACATTGTTTTTTGTATAACCTTTGTTAATTTTTTTGTAATTTTTTTTTTCATTTTATTCTTCAAGCAGTGTGATTTTATTTTTTGTATTATTTTTTATCATTTGCTAGACCTCAAAAGAAGCTTAAATTACAGGCATATTTTCTTAATTAACATTAGGTTGCTGCATATGAAGAGTTTAGCGGCGATTGCGCAAAAGTGCTACAATTCTATCAATTTGCCTATAAGCTACTAGTGAGGTATTCCACTTTTTTTTGTACTGATATATGTTATTTTATCAATTATATCTAAACTAAGCAATTAATTCTTGTTTTCTATAACTATACTATGAAGCCTTAGGTAACTAATTTTCATGTGTCTTAATTATACATGTTATGTATTTATTTACTATTAGAGTTAATAGCAAGAAAGAACAGTTAAACAAGTTGTTATTCTTTTGTGAATGGTCAGTCAAAATAATGTATTTCAACTTATATACAGGCTCTTTCTTCATATGTTTTTATTTCAATAAATGTAATAATCAATGCTAAAGAGCGATTAGTTTAGATCAATCATATGAAAATGTTGCTGCCTCCAACAATCCCATTTCTAACCTCTCATCGCCATAGTTTAAGTGGTTTTACTCATGTTAACATTCTCTTCTTTGTATGTTTGTTTTAATTTGTTCTATTTATTAATATTATTTGTTCTACCTCTTTGCACTATTATAGTTGCTTGTTCAACACATTCTTTGCAAAATATGGTCCGTTTTTGAAACAAGCTCATCAAATGGTGCACCACTGGAAAGAAGTGTTCTGAGGATTTATAGTCGTACCTAGTAGTAAAAGTAATCAGCTTATGTTAAATGGGTCGGTTACAATACTTCTCCGCATCTTCTTTATTACAATTGGGCTTAGCCCATTTAATACATTCACGGCTGTTATATAAAGCCGTTGTACATAGTTATTATGTATTCGATTGTATCAATACATTTTTACATTTCTCCTCTGCAATTACAAAGTAATTCATTTCACACCAAAATCTAACTTGGTATCAGAGACAACTATTGTGCTTAACAACATCAGCTGCTTGATTCTGATCAAAGTAACCTCTGATTTTAAGAGATTATTGTCCATCAACAATATATCATCATTTGGACCCTCTCATCAAAGGTATTAACCTTGTCATTTGAGAGTTGTTGGCAACAACAAAAGAACAGTGCCTCGTCTAGGGTTGTACCTGACTGCGGCAGTTCTCCTATTGATGCTTTTATGGTAAAATCATCAGATTCCTTCAAGAAACTGATCAAGAAAGTAAAGAAACAAGTCCAGTTGATTTAAGAGTCGTCCAATAAGACTTGTCAGTTCTGTTAACTATCAAGATTGTTCATCATTCAAGTCTTAAAGGTATCTTCAGTAAAATCAAACAGAGAGTTTCTTTAAATTCTCAATTCAAAGCCTCTAGGTTCAGAGTAATTTTACCTTTCTTGATTGATGTGCACCTATTTTCTGTAATGGCTGGACCTGGAGATGAAGCCAGTGTCAATGTATCCGGTGCAAGGGCCTCAACTGCACAGAATCAACCTCCTGATCCTATCTAAGATTTGATGAAATCAATCATCAAACCACAAAGTCAGCTTATTTCAATCCAACTTGATGAATCAAACTATCTGTTATGGAAATTACAAGTAGAAGCAGCAATTAGAGGATATGGTCTTGATGATTACATTTATGGAACAAAAATTATTCCTCCAAAATTTGTTCAAGATAATGAAGATAAAATTGTACAAATATCCTGCCTCAGTGCATGGATGATGTCATCCATTGGAGCAAATATCTTGCCTCAGTTAATTGGTGTTAGAACTGCTAATGAAGTTTGGTCTACAATTGAGAGGAATTTTTCTGCACAGTCCTCTGCAAGAATCATGCATCACAAAAGACTTTTTCACAGCATTAGAAAAGGTGATTCAACAATGAATGAATATTTGCTAAAGGTGAAAAACATTTGTGATCAATTGAGTTCAGCAGGTCAGAAAATTCTTGAGTCTGAACATGTGTTGTCAATTGTGAGTGGGTTGGATGACGACTATGAAGCAGTTTCTGCAATTATTTTGTCTATGGATCCTACACCCAGTTTACAATATGTATATTCAACCCTATTGGCTCATGAAGGCATGATTGACCACAAAAGAAATGTTATTTCAGACATTCAGTTAATTTTACTACCTATGGAAGGGGTAAAAATCAAGGTAATATTTCAAGAAATCAGAATCGGCCTAACTTTCAAAGAGGTGGTCAATCAAATCGTGGCAGAGGCAGAGGAAGAAATAACAACACTAGACCTAGATGCCAAATTTGTGAAAAATTTGGTCATAGTGCCAACAAATGCTATTTTAGATATAATTCTAGTGTTAATCTAGGACAGTCAAGTAATAATTCCAGTGTCAATTTGGTGAATGTGCAGAAAGATAGCAATAAGAATCAATCTGAAAATACTAATGCAGATTCTATTTCTACTGATGATGCTACTGATGATTGCTAGTATCCAGATTCAGGAGCAACTAATCATGTTACCAACAATTTAAACAATCTCAATTTAGGGAATAGAGAATACAAAGGTACACAAAATCTTTTAGTTGGTAATGGCAAGATTGCACATATTACACATACTGGAAATGCAAGTTTAAAAGGACCCAAAGAACTTATTCTAAAAAATCTGCTAAGGGTCCATCTATTAAAAAGAATTTGTTGAGTGTTTCCCAATTTGCTAAGGACAATAATGTATATTTTGAATTTTATCCAAATTCTTGCATTGTCAAAGATATTCTGACACAAGAAATTATTTTGCAGGGTAATGAGATTATGGGATTGTACAGATTTGATGTTACTAATTCTAAAAACCCTAATTGCCTTGATAAAGTGTGTTTATCTACCTTTGAAAATGATTCTGAGTGTAGTAAGCAATTTGATTTGTGGCATTGCAAGTTAGGACATCCAAGTGTTAAAACTGTAAAGCAAATTATGAAGTGTAATAACTTAAATGTCAGCAACATTTCTGATTCATATATTTGTTCCTCTTGTCAATTGGGAAAATCTCATAAACTTGCATTTTCAAACTCACACACAATTTATACTAAGCCACTTGAGTTAGTGGCAACTAATTTATGGGGACCAACATCTACTAGTTCTGTATATGGTTACAAGTACTATATTTCATTTATTGATGCCTTTTCTAGGTTCACTTGGATATATATGATGAAATCAAAAACTGAAGTGAGCAATGTGGTGATACAGTATATTAATAAGGTTGAAAATATGACTGGTCACCATGTAAAAACTTTTCAAACTGAGTGTGGAAGAGAATTCTTACCATTAAAATTATTTTTTGAAAAGAAAGGTATTAATCATAGGATCACATGTCCATATACTTCAGAACAAAATGGGTTAATAGAGAGAAAACACAGACATATTGTTGAAACAAGTTTAACTTTACTTGCTCAAGCTTCAATGCCTTTAAAATATTGGCCTGAAGCTTTTGAAACTGCTGTGCATTTAATAAATTTATTACCTACAAAGGTACTGAAGTTTAATTGTCCACAGAAGATTTTATTTAAAGTTAAACCAGATTATTATCATTTAAATTTTTTTGGATGTCAGTGTTTTCCTTGTTTAAGGCCATATAATGCTCATAAATTAGATTTCAGATCAACACCTTGTACTTTTCTAGGATATTGCAACAAACAAAAGGGATTCAAATGCCTAGATAATACTGGTAGAATATACATTTCTAGACATGTAAGATTTAATGAGCAGATATTTCCATTCATAATGTTAAGTGTAAGACAACTGAGAAAGTTGTTGAGCCAAGAATGGTTATACCTGATTTACCTGAGAAAGTTCAAGTGATGGTGCCATCTTCTTTAGCTACAAAAGACACCGCCACAGGTCTCAACTCACAGTGCCTTTGAGAGGGCTAGGTCAAGAGCATGTAACTGATGACAACATTGACAATCAAGGTCAATCATATCAAGAAAATATTGAAAGCAGCAACCAATCATCTGTCAGAGAACAGACTGAAAAGATCAGTCATGAAAGGGCAAATAGAGATAATCTCAATCAGCATCCAATGTTAACTAGAGCAAAGTGTGGTATTTTTAAACCCAAAACTATTAATATTGCTTTGTTACAAGATGAACCAATTTTCTTCTATGAAGCTGTCCAATATGATAATTGGAAACAAGCTATGACTGAAGAATATGATGCTTTAATTAGTAAAGGAACCTGGTCACTGGTTGAAAGACCAGATAATAAGAATATAATTGGATGCAGATGGGTTTATAAGCTAAAGAAAAATTCTGATGGTTCAATTTCTAAATACAAGGCAAGATTAGTTGCTAAAGGTTATTCACAACAGTGTGGTTTTGATTTTACTGAAACTTTTTCACCTGTTGTGAAACCTACATCTATCAGAATAATATAAACAATAGCCTTGTTTAGGAATTGGAACATCAGACAACTAGATGTTAATAATGCTTTCCTTAATGGTGATTTACAGGAAGAAGTTTTTATGCAACAACCTGAAGGTTTCAGTCAAGGCAACAATGCAAAACTGGTGTGCAAACTCAACAAAGCAATTTATGGACTGAAGCAGGCTCCTAGAGTTTGGTTTGACAAGTTGAAGTCAACACTTGTCAACTATGGATATACTTCAACTAAATCTGACAATTCCATTTTTACTAAATTCTCTGGGACCGATACAACATATATACTAATTTATGTTGATGACTTTATTATTACAGGAAGCAGCAAATTTGAGATTGACAATATCACAAAAAGATTGAATGAAGAGTTTTCAATTAAGGATTTGGGTGACTTAAGCTACTTCCTGGGTGTTGAAGTTAAAAGATCTAATTCTGAAATTCATCTCAGTCAGAGAAAATACATTTCAGAAATTCTTCAAAGAGAAAAAATGGATAAATCAAACCCTCTACCAACTCTTATGATCACTAACAGCCAACTTTCTAAACACAAAGTAGAAGCATTTCAAGATGCAAAATTTATAGGAATATAATTGGAGCTCTACAGTATGCTACCATTACAAGGCCAGATATTTCTTAGTGTTAATAAAGAAAGTCAATTTATGCAAAATCCTTTAGATACTCATTGGGTTGGAGTCAAGAGAATTCTTAGATATCTAAAGGGTACACTTGATCATGGTCTCATATTTAAAGCTAGCAATACTCTAAATATAAATGCATATGCATATGCTGATTGGGAAGCAGATATTGATGATAGAAAATCAACATCTGGGTATTGTATCTTTTTAGGTAAAAAACCAATTTCATGGAGTGCTAGAAAACAAAGTACAGTATTTGGATCTAGTACTGAAGCAGAGTTCAGGTGTGTTGCAAGTGCAACATCTAAAGTGTTATGGATTGAGTCTCTATTAAGTGAGCTTAAAGTTAAAACAGAGAAGAAAGCTACAATCTGGTGTGATAATATAAGCGCTATTTCCTTAACTTCTAATCCAGTACTTCATTCAAAGACAAAACATATAGAGACTGATTTATATTTTATCAGAGAGCAAGTATTACAAAGTAAATAGAGGGTTGGACATATACCATCGCAGCATCAAAAAGCTGATGTACTTACTACACCTCTTTCCAAACCCAATTTTGTTAGATTGAAAGAAGAGCTTAGCGTGGATGCAACAGATTCGAGCAAGAGATCTACAAGGATGGTTTATATTCCAGATTAAAGTTGATCAAGTGGATTTTATGTCGGTTTCACTCTTTCCAGCTAGGGTTTGACAGGATTGAAGATGAAATCTGGTTCAAAATCACATATTTCTCTTATTCATGCTTAGAGAATTCAATCTATTTTGTGCTTTGGTCATACCTGATAAGAAGAGAAAGATGAACTGGAAGATTGACTGAAAGCCTTCTTCTTCGATCAATTTGAAGCCATCGCCACGTTTCTGTTAAGAGCCGCCGCCATTATTTTGTCTCGAAACCTAATTGGAATAATACCCGATTAGGGTTTCGGGGGGAGTAAAAGTAATCAGCTTATGTTAAATGGGTCGGTTACATTACTTCCCCGCATCTTCTTTATTATAATTGGGCTTAGCCCATTTAATACATTCACGGCTGTTATATAAAGCCATTGTACATAGTTATTCTGCATTCGATTGTATCATTACATTTTTACATTTCTCCTATGCAATTACAAAGTAATTCATTTCACACCAAATTCTAACTCTAGTTAAAAATGTTGATTTTGTGAGGTATGATTTTATTTTGCAAACATTATGATTCTGAGCAGTCTGTTGCTAGGTTAATGTTGTGCTTTAGATAATGAGTTATGCTTATCTTTCAATAGTTGCCATCTCGCTAATATCATAATGTATTCAATATGTTATATGTACTTGGTTTTTCTTTATATTTTTTCTTGTCAGGCTGAGTATATCAACGGTGTGTTTCCTTGATGCCTTTGATCCTATTACATCTACGTCTCCACCTAGTGTATTCAGTGCTCGCAGTGAGGTTCCAACTTCAAAAATACCTTTCTTCCTATATTTATTCATATATACATACATACAATTTGAAATATTATCATTCTTACTCACAGAGATCTGATTTTGAGTGTGAACCTATTTCGCTGATGGAGCACATGATCACTTTCTTAAATGTACATTCAGTCTTTATCCTTTTAAAACGTGCATATAAACTTAATATTACACAAATAGAATGCAAGATGAGAGGGATAATTTGAGAAATTCTATTGCAAATGTAGATTCTTTGTTCTGGTTGTTTGCCCCTTGCAAATTCTCTTCCTTATGTTTAAGCATAGTCTCTGCCTTTTTCTTAATTATTGCCTTCATTTCTTGCAAATGTTACCTTTAATATTTATAGAATTTATGCCATGAGATATATATATATATAACAACCAAATATATTTACCTTTTGGAATTTGAGCTTTATTTCTAACATAGTATCTTAATCCTTTTATCTATGCTTGAAAGGTTTGGAAGACATAAAATTTGTTTGCTAAAGAAGATGGCACGGTGAAGTTTTTACTGGTTAGGCCAAAATAGTTCATGATCATGTTCAGATATTTTGCTCACATTTAGTTCTTATTTTGTTCATATATCCTTAGGTTAAATTATGTACGTTTATGTGGTTTTACAGGCTATTATCAGTATGTGTTATGTTAATCAATGTACTTATCTGTAAATATATTAAATATATTCTTTCTTTCTTTTGTAAAACTGTATTTAGTGTAAGGTAGTGCCAGTTATTTGTCAAAACGACACTTAAGAAAAAGCAGGCATTCACAGTATAATGGAACCACAAATCAATCAACCAAAATTATCACTCTCGAAATAACTAAAACCAGATGCCTTATTTAGTACGGTCTCTTTCTCTTATTGTCCAAGTGAATACTGGTGTTTTTCTATGTTTGAATGTAACTTGCATTTCAATACCTTTCTTCATTTATTTATTACTGCATGTTGCTTTGCCTAAATCTTATGGTAGAAGCTGTAGTTAAATTTGTCTGTTGCTATTCGATTTATAGACAAGTTTTTGTATTGTTCTTATATACGACTACTCATTTTATACAAACAAAGACTTGACCATGGTGGACACAGAGATCTCCTTTATAGATAACTATAATTCTTTGGTACTACTATTTGCTATCAATCTGTTTATTTCTTTGGGCTTGAGCAAGCCTTGAGCTGAGTACTGTTTTCATTTTGTTTTAAATCTTATTTTGTGTTGAATATGACATGAATATATATCTTGACAAATGCAATAACCGTACAAGTGAGGGGTTCCAAGAGTAGAAGTATAGACATTTGATGGTTTGAACTCTTGCATGTAGACTCGCGCTAGCCACCCTCCTACCGAGTGTCTTATAAGTGGTATGCTTTCTGTTTACAAAATATTGGCTAATCAATACCTTTTACCTAATACTCACTTCATAGATGTTAGTTACCTTGTCGTGATAACTGTTTGGCCTCGGAAATGGCATTGTCCATCCTTTCAAAATACCCTTTAAAGAAGCATATACAATTAATATTCACATTAATGTGCATTATATTGCAGATTAATATTGAATTACAAACATAATTGCAATTAAAGAAATAAGATAAAAATACCCAATCAAGAACAGGCCTACGACTGAGGGTGCCTTTCCAGTAGTTAGGAGCAACCAAACCAACAACATAGTGAACCCAATCAGGCCGAGAGACTCTTGCACCAACTGTAGGAATTTGGTACCTCTCACTTAATGTGCATGTCAAGTCTTTGTAGTCACTATTATTGTTACCCAGTCCCTGGATTTTTAAACAAGAGTTTGTATGAAGAAACTATAACATGTAAATACATGGTTGTTGCATCCGACTATTGCTTGGTACACAGAAAAGCTTAAGGGCGTGAGCAATTGGAGAAGAGAAGGCAACCACGGTGGTGGAGGAAATAAATGGAGAAGGAACTGGAATAGACATTAATTTATGGGTAAATTCATATATTTTTCCGTTGTATTAATACTGTAAACTCTGATGTTTATATTTATATATTATTCTGTTGTAAATATTGTGTACTATGATTCTGTGTTAAATTCCATTTCTAAATCCTATAAGCCAATAATAATCCGTCATTTTGAACGCCTTGAGTTGGTATAATCACCGACATGGGGAAATGACAGGTTGTTACATTTGGGTAAAACTGTATTCAGTGTAAGGTAGTGCGTCTGCTCTGTGTGTTCTATTTTGTATTTGGCTCAGTAAGGTAGTGCACTTATAAATCTGTAAATTTTAATGTCGCAACTGGAAATGGAATTCCATTTTTCCTTCCGCTATTCCGATTTCCGCCTAAGGGAATTCCAACGTTAGCGGAAAGGAATTTGGAATGCCGAATATCATTCCATCAATGGTTGGAAGGAAATGGAAATGTCTCGGTTGGTACGGAGATTTTCCATACCCACTCCTAGCAGAAATACCCCATAATAACTTTTAACGAGTCCGACACATCAAAAACTAAAACGGGGTATTTTGGCCCGTTCACAAATGTAGATTTTTTTTTTTAGTTAAATAAATCAGTTTATTACTTTGGGATTTATTCATTACATTTTACTCCTGTATTTTTTTTAATTTCAATTAAATATTCCTCAATATGATGATATGTTTTGAGCTTATGTTTTTTTTGTTTCTCTCTTTATTCTTCAATCCATTAATGGTTTAGAGTTGTAAAACAGTTAAACCTTAAAATTACATTGATCCTACTTGATATATAATAAAATTTATGTATGTGTTTGTGATTGATTCGAATTAATACATTGATAATATATTTTTGTCTCAAGTTGGTTTACATATAAAATTCAGTTTAATTGAATATCCACTTTTTCATTTTCGTTTGAAGTACCATATAATTTATTAAATTAAATCTATTTTGAAATATGTTTTAACAAATAATTTTATATTTCATATTGAACACCTTAAGGTCGGTTTTCCCACCGTTGTACGGTAACACTAGTATAGGAGTTTTATGATAATTAATAATAAATCAACACATAATTTCTTTGCTCATTCACATTTCATGCAAGTTTATTTTGCTTTCTTTTCTTTTTCTACCTTCCTCAAATTCACAACCTCTTTTCTCACCACTCTATTTCTCCATTAATTATGCATTCATTTCTTTCCTTTACCAATTGATTTATTACCCTTCATTCAATTACTTTGTTTCTCATCATTCTAATCGATTGATGATTATGTTGTGTGATTATTAGTTCAACTAATAAAATTACTGAAACCAATAAAAGGACGAAAGTTGAGTTGGTTAGTTAAACAACTTTCAGCTCCGTTCCTTTTCGAGGACGAAAAGATTTTTAGTGGGGGAGATTGTAACAACCTGGAAATTTTGAACCAATTTAAAATTTTTATTTTATCTATTTTTGGATTTTGAATATTTAAAATTATTTATTTTAAATAATAACGACGAAAATTAATTATTGAATTTAAAATTATTTTTAAATAAATTTTATGATGTTATTAATGAATGATTTCAAATTTGTTTCTAATAAACGACAATTTGTAATTAGATAAATGGTGATTTTTAACAATTGAAATTAGTATCAAATTGTTTGTATATTTGTAATAATTAACTTCAAACAATTAATAATAAAAGAAAATAGTAGTTGAATCATTGTTTTGTTAAAAACTTTAATATAGGAGTTTTATGATAATTAATAATAAATCAACACATAATTTCTTTGCTCATTCACATTGCAAGCTTATTTTGCTTTCTTTTCTTTTTCTACCTTCCTCAAATTCACAACATCTTTTCTCACCACTATATTTCTCCATTAATTATGCATTCATTTCTTTCCTTTATCTATTAATTTATTACCCTTCATTCTATTAATTGATTTCTTTTTATTCTATTTTCACACATGTATTCTTATTTCTTAAATTTACATTCCCTTGTTTCTCCTTTCCTTTTTTTTCTTTTATTATTTATCTCCAAAAAACAAATCAACTCCATGTATTTATATTTCTTTTTTATTTTTTTTCTTGCATGAGCATTGAATAGGTTCCTTAAATTCTGAAATGTTAATATTATATGTTTTGAAAATTGAAAAGTCATAAACTTTCTAACAATTAGCATTAAACAATAAATCATGCATTAATTACATTCCCATTTTCTCTTTCCTTATGTTTTTCTTTTGAATTTTTGAATAGGAAATAAACGTTGATTAGATTAACACTTGCCTAATCAGCTAATTTAATTCCTTTGTAACCTACTATATGTGAAGAGACACACTACGAAAACGAAATAAATCACTTTCGTTGCCTTCCTTCTCTTCCTCTCTTTTCTTATACCTTTTCATTTCCTTCCAAAGAAAAAAATTACATAGCCTTTTCCTCCCTTTTCCTCTACAATTTCACAACCACTTCATCTTCCCCAAAACTCACACAAGTACATATTCTCTTCTTCTTTTATTTCTTTCTCTTAAAACAGTTCACAATTCCCTTACTTTCCCTTTTCTCTTAAAACTATTCCTCCCCTCTCCCTTCAACGTGGTGACTTCCCTTCGTTGTCAGCGGCCTCGAGCATCGCGCAAATCCCAACCCTAGTTTTGAACGGGTGATGTAAAACATCGACCAAGGTTTTGAAGTGGAAGAAGGTGAATTTATTTTTAATCAAATAGCATGTTTATTAAATTTAAAAAGTCATTAACCTTTAGAAAATTGTAACCCTCTCATACGGTATCGAAATCACATGAAACAAGAACCATTGTGGTCGTGACTAGGGGTGAGCGTTCGGTCGTTTTGGTTGGTTTGGACGTAAAATAAAAACTCAAACCGAATTGAAACCGAAAACTTTCCCAACCGAACCGAACTGAACCAAATTAATTTCGGTTAATTCGGTCGGTAACCAACTCTGCCTGTGTAGTTTTCTATGCAGCCTGTCCCAAGCCAGGGTAAAGGAGGAGGGTTGTGATAGGCTTGGCGAGCCAACGTAAAAACTTAGCCTCTCTTATGGATATGGAACCTTATGATATATCGTTGGGGCGTAACCCTCTTAGCGACGCGCTATATCGAGGCTCGGATATGGTGTTAAATATGCAAGGACTGGGCTGCCATTCTCTTAGTGGCGCGCTACACCGACGCCCCGGTGTAGTGATAAGTGAGCAAGGGTCCTCGCATTTTTCTCGGCAGATGCGAGGGGCAAGGAAGCTAGTCGATGATAGTAGGGTTCAGTTAGGTATTTGGAATGTAGGGTCCTTAACAGGAAAATTAAGAGAGATAGTGGATACTATGATCAGGAGACGGGTTAACATCTTGTGCGTTCAAGAGACTAAATGGGTGGGTCAGAAGGCGAAGGAGGTGGAGAACACTGGCTTCAAATTGTGTTACACGGGAGAAATACGTAACAAGAACGGGGTAGGCATATTAATTAACAAGAACCTTCAGAACAATGTGGTTGACGTCAGAAGACGAGGGTATATGATCATCCTAGTTAAGCTAGTAGTTGGCCAGGCAGTTCTGAATGTCATTAGCGCATATGCCCCACAGGTAGGTCTAAGTGAAGAAGCCAAAAGGAAGTTCTGGGAAGACTTGGATGTCATGGTTAGGAATGTGCATAGTAGCAAGAAACTTTTTATAGGAGGAGACTTCAATGACCATGTTGGCTTATCTAGCGGTGGTTTTGAGTGAGTGCAGGGTGGTTTTGGATTTGGCAGTAGGACCAAGAGGGTGAAGATTTTTTGAATTTCGCTCTCTCTTTTGATCTCATGATTGCTAATACCTTCTTTAGAAAGAGGAAATCACATCTGATCATCTTCAGTAGTGGCCAACAAGCTAGCTAGATTGACTTTGTCCTAACAAGGAGAGATAGTAAACGAGATTCTGTTGATTGCAAGGTCATACCTGGAGAATGTGTCGTCTCATAACACCAGCTCTTGGTATGCGTGTTTCGTCTTCAGGTGGTGAAGGATAAGAGAGCGAAGATTAGCAGGACGAAATGGTGGAAACTCAAAGGAGATGCTTCACGGGTGTTTAAAGATAGAGTGATGGAAGAAGGGGCTTGGAATGTGGAAGGAGAAGCAAATGTCATGTGGAATGCGATGGCAACTTGAATTCGGAGAGTCTCCACTGAGGTATTTGGGATAACAAGAGGAAGCAAGCGAGAACCCAAGGATTCGTGGTGGTGGAACGACGAGGTGCAAAAGGCTATCAAAGAGAAGAAGGAATGCTACAAATGCATGTACTGTCATAGAAGCGAAGAGAACATGCACAGGTACAAAGTGGCAAAGAAGACTGGAAAGAGAACAGTGAGTGAAGCAAAGGGACGAGCGTACGAAGATTTGTATCAAAGGCTAAGTACAAAGGAGGGTGAAAAAGACGTTTATAGAATAGCTAGGCTACGCGAGAGGAGGACAAGGGACTTCAATCAGGTTAAATGCATTAAGGTTGAAAATGATAGACTTTTGGTGAAAGACGATGAGATAAAGAATAGGTGGAGAGAATACTTTGATAAGCTTTTTGATCGACGCTAGTCTATGAATTAGAAAAGCGCGGCATTTGTAATAAATTCTGCAAGCATACAGGTGTGTAGCATACAGGTCGAACACAGGGAGGAAAGTTAAATTTTATTATTTATATGTTTCGTGGGCGTGTTAGGCGAAGCTGGAGGTTGATTTTTTTTAAAACAAAATAAAAAGTGAAACTACGAATAACAGATGCAATTAAATTCGCTACAGATTCGAATCTAATCGGATCTGTAGTAAATTCAATGATTAAAATAAAATAGAACACTAGAAATAAAATTGCAGAAAGGAAATCAACAACTGAGAATAAAAACTAGGATTACCACTGAATCTAATCAGACGGTCAATCACTAGTAAGAAAAATAAAAGCAATAGCAAATTGTGTTCTAGCAAATCTAATTGACTAGACAACACAATTTGCCATGAAAATAAAATGCAGAAGCTAAAGAAACGAAAGTTTTATTAAAAATAAGAGAGTACAGAAGAATGAATTTTTACAATGGTTACTTCTCATATTTATAGATGAGAATGGGAAAACCCTAATTAGGTCTATGAATAGATGGGCCTCCTCATTCATGAATATTTCTTGCCTTCCTTGACTAACTTGATTGGAGAAAATCTGGGCATATCATGGTAAATATTTTCCATATCTTTCCATTGTCCCATGTGGCTTGATTGATAGAAGATTGCATCTAATTAATTCTTCCAAACAAGGACGCTTATCAGACTCCAAAGGCAATATAAGATAAAATCTTCAAAATTGGTTTTTCTTCTTGGCAACAATTCAATCAGAAATTCTTCTAATTGAATTGAATGATTTGAATTTACTTCCATGATGAGAATATGGCTATTGCTGAAATGTTAATTGGTGCACATCATAAATACATACACATGAATATGTGTATGTATATATATAACATAACACTAATCCAGATATTTCTCAAAGCAAAGGGGCCAGTGTGAACGCGCTCCGTTTCTTTGGCAAAAAGTGAGCTTGACGGGGTTCGAACTCAGGTCTCTCAGCACCAATTCCTATGCCTTTACCAGTAAGCTACTACTTCTTTTGCAATTGAAATGAATTTGATGTGAGGAAGTAGTTCTTTCTTGTAGTTGGCCTTTGATTTGAATTGAAGGAGGCATTTCTTGACATCCTGTAAAAACATACAAAAGTAACCAAAGTATCATTTATTTATTTACAGAAGATAAAATATAAGAGCATAGAATAAACATTTTTCAATGTCAATCAAATACCCCCACACTTATCTTTTACTCGTCCTCGAGTAAAACAAAAAATGAAAAACTAAACTAGATAGGTCACACTTTCGTAGGAAACACGATTGCATTGAACGTATGCAACAAGCCGTTAAACCTCTAGGTGTCCCTAGTAGGACGAGTGGTGTCTCGTGAGGGTTTTCAGCGGATACTACCCACAAAATCCAAATGCAGTATGCTATGATTCTAATGAAACTACATGAATGCAATGGACATATGCAAATAAAAACGAAAAAATAAAAGCACGACTTGTTTCAGGAAAGTGGTACAACAAATTAAGTTAACAATTTCTAATCAGTTGATTTTATTTTAGATACCTCGACTTGTCACAAATTTTCAATATAAATCAAGTTTTCAAATGTTAAATTCCAGTTTGGCCAGTTAGTTCGGTCGATAACATAGTGCAGCCATGAAATAAATTCTTAGTTTGTTTGGCACAGTTTGCAAAGTGGTATTCTAATTTTCTCATGTATGGCTAGTCAAATCAATAAGGTCAAGAAGTGTTTGGGTATCATCGCTTATTCTTTATTCTATAAAATTTTAAGATTTATGGTTAAGTATATACACCTAACTAAAAAGACCAAGGTTTACCACCCATGCACTGCCTCGCGGACTAACGGAGAGTAGGTAAAGAGCTTGGCGGATTGTGCAGGCCGACTTTGACTTTGTCAACAACGTGTCGGTAATCCTTAGGTGTCCAATCTCATAGAATGAGACCAAGATATTCCAACGCTGACTTTGTCAACAACGTGTCGGATAGAGCTTGGCGGGTTTGCACACCAACGCTCGATATACAAGCAATGTTGGATACCCTTGGAATGCTATTATTATTATTATCGAAAATATAAGCACAAAAGAGAGTTACGCGAATTCAACTTAACACAACTTAGTTTTAAAGATTTGAAAAGCCAATATAAGTATTTTAAGTCCTCCACTTATTTAAACAAAGTCTACAATATAGAATAGATTTCATGGCCATCACCTAAGAATCTCCCTATGTACCGGTTACACTATTATCCCTCAAAATTAAACTTTTCATTATATCTCCTATTCGATCTAAGTTGAGAGAGAAAAATACTATCAACTGGCTAAAGATTGTAAACTTATTTTGCTGTATCAATTGAAAATGAGTCGTATTTCAAAGAAAAAAAAATTATGGTATGTCACTACAATCTAAAATGGCTGAAAATAAAAAGAAATAAAAAAAACAAAGAAAAATGAAAATGGATGAAATGCAGACTCCCCCCCACACTTGATTGAGACAGTGTCCCAACTGTCTAAGGCAGAAAAACAAAATAAAAAATAAAAAAAAATGAAAAAGAAAAATAAAAGAGAAAGAACGTGTACCACCTGATTTCATGGTGGATGATCCTGCAGATCGATGGAGTCATCTTCGTCATATTGCTCGAATTCCAAAAATGGTTTCAGTCGTTGACCGTTTACTTTGAAGACTTTTCCATCCCTAGGATTGTCAATTTCAACTGCTCCATGAGGGTATACTGTTTTCACGACATAAGGTCCAGTCCATCGAGATCTGAGTTTTCCTGGAAACAAGTGAAGTCTAGAGTCGTATAAAAGAACTTTTTGACCTACGTTGAATTCCTTACGAAGTATGTTTTTGTCGTGTTGGGCTTTGGTTCTTTCTTTGTAGATTTTCGCATTTTCATACGCCTCATTTCTTAATTCCTCTAATTCAGAAATTTGTAACTTCCTGTGTGAGCCGGCTTTTTCTAAGTCAAAGTTCAAAAATTTTATGGCCCAAAGAGCGCGATGCTCTAATTCAAGAGGTAAGTGGCAGGCCTTTCCAAAGACTAATCGATATGGTGACATCCCTAGATTGGTTTTATAAGCAGTGCGAAAAGCCCAAAGTGCATCAATCAGTTTAACGGACCAATCTTTTCTATTGGAATTCACGGTTTTCTCAAGGATTTGTTTGATTTGTCTATTGGAAACTTCTACTTGTCCACTAGTTTGTGGATGGTAAGGTGTTGACAGTTTGTGTGTGATTGAGTATTTCTTGAGCAAGGACTCAAAAGCACGATTACAGAAGTGAGTGCCATTATCGCTAATGATAGCTCGAGGTGTGCCAAAGCGTGAAAAGATGTTTTCTTTGAGGAATTTGACAACAACCTTGTTGTCGTTGGTTTTGGTCGGAATGGCTTCAACCCATTTTGAGACATAATCTACCGCAAGCAAGATGTAAAGATTCCCAAATGAATTAGGGAATGGTCCCATGAAATCGATGCCCCAAACATCGAATAACTCAATCACTAAAATGGGGTTGAGAGGCATCATGTTTCGCTTAGAGATTCGACCCGTTCTTTGACATCGCTCACATTTAGAGCAAAATTCGAAAGCGTCACGGAAGAGTGTGGGCCAATAAAAACCGCTTTGCAAAACTTTTGCAGCAGTTTTTCTTGCTCCAAAATGACCGCCACAAGCATGGTCATGTGAGAAAGAGAGAATACTTTGGTGTTCATGATCGGGCACACACCTTCGAATGATTTGGTCTGGACAGTATTTGAAAAGATATGGGTCATCCCAATAGAAGTTTCGAACTTTTGAGAGAAATTTTTGTTTATCTTGTTTCGACCATTCAGCGGGCTTTTGTTGTGTGACAAGATAATTCACAATGTCAGCGTACCAAGGGGTGTTAGAGATCGAAAGGAGTTGTTCGTCAGGAAAATAGTCATCGATTTGGGTGTCGTTATCATTTTCGTGCACAATTCGAGAGAGATGATCAGCTACGACATTTTCAGAACCCTTTTTATCTCGTATTTCTATATCGAATTCTTGGAGAAGAAGGATCCAACGAATCAAGCGGGCCTTGGCATCCTTTTTAGAAAGCAGATATCGTAGGGCAGCATTGTCAGTGTAAACTATGACTTTGGATCCTATGAGATATGGCCTGAATTTCTCAAGAGCGAAGACAACTGCCAAGAATTCCTTTTCAGTAGTTGAGTAATTCAATTGGGCCTCGTTTAAAGTTTTGCTAGCGTAATAAATGACTCGAGGGAGTTTATCGATACGCTGGCCCAAGATGGCTCCAATTGCAAAGTCAGAAGCGTCGCACATAAGTTCGAAGGGTTGAGTCCAATCAGGAGGTTGAATGATGGGAGTTGTGGTCAAGATTGACTTAAGAGTTTCGAAAGATGTTTTGCAATCAGTGGAAAATTCAAACTTGACGTCTTTGGCAAGTAAGTTCGAGAGAGGTTTTGAAATTTTCGAGAAATCCTTAATGAATCTTCTATAGAATCCCGCATGGCCAAGAAATGAACGAACATCTTTGACAGACTTAGGAGGAGGTAAATTAGCAATCAAATCGATTTTGGATTTATCGACTTCTAGGCCATCTTTGGAGACGACATGACCTAGAACTATCCCCCTTTTTACCATAAAGTGGCATTTTTCCCAATTAAGGACGAGTGATTTCTCCTTACAACGCTTAAGGACGAGTTCTAAATGAGTGAGACATTGGGAAAAAGATGATCCATATATTGAAAAATCGTCCATGAATATTTCCAAGAATTCTTCCACCATATCAGAGAAAATACTCATCATACACCTTTGGAAAGTCGCGGGGGCATTACAAAGACCAAAAGGCATGCGACGATAAGCAAAGGTTCCAAAGGGACAAGTAAAGGTGGTCTTATGTTGATCTTCTAAAGCAACAGGAATTTGGTTATAGCCAGAGTATCCATCGAGAAAACAGTAGTACTCATGTCCCGCTAAGCATTCGAGCATTTGGTCAATAAAAGGCAAGGGAAAATGGTCTTTTCGTGTGGCTGAGTTAAGCTTTCGATAGTCGATGCACACACGCCATTTGGTTTTGATTTTTGTTGGGACGAGTTCATTACTTTCGTTTTTGATCACCGTGACTCCTGACTTCTTTGGTACAACTTGTACCGGACTCACCCAAGTACTATCAGAGATGGGATAGATGATGTTATTGTCTAGACATTTGATTATCTCCTCCTTGACCACTTCTCTCATGTTTGGGTTTAATCGCCTTTGAGCTTCACGGGTGGGTTTAGCCTCATCAACTAAATGTATGCGATGTTCCACGATTGATGGGCTAATTCCTTTTATATCGCTAATTTCCCACCCCAAGGCGTCTTTATTTTCCCGCAAAATTTCTAAGAGTTTTTCTTCTTGGTCATTGGTAAGATCAGAAGCCAAGATTACGGGAAGAGTTTCTAAAGAGTCTAAGTATGCGTACTTAAGATCTGTTGGCAAGGGTTTGAGGTCTAACTTAGGAAGTTCTTGTGTATCAACTTTGGTCAACATTCCTTGATTAGATTCAGGTGACGAAGTGTCGGAGTCAAGAATTTTGTTTAGTTCAGAAATGTATTCGAGTTCATCGAAATCGGAGTCGAAATGGTCAAGACACATTTTCAGGGCTTCAGAAGTGTCACTAGAGGTCTCATCAACTGTGGTTTGAATCATGTCAATTTCATCGATCTCAAAATCCTTAGGTTGTTTGTTGAGATTAAAGATGTTTAGCTCAATGGTTAGGTGCCCGAAGGAAAGTCGAAGTTGACCATTCCTACAATTAATGACAGCATTAAAGGTTGCTAAGAAGGGGCGTCCTAAGATCAATGGTATTTGAACGTTGGGATTTGAGACAGGCTCTGTTTCTAGAACTATAAAATCGACAGGGAAGTAAAACTGTTCGATCTGTATCAAGACGTCTTCGATAATTCCCAATGGCTTTTTAACAGATCGATCGGCTAGTTGAAGTGTGATGTTTGTTGGTTTAATCTCCCCTAGTCCAAGTTGACGATAGACAGTATAAGGGAGAAGGTTGACACTGGCACCCAGGTCGAGTAGGGCACGAGAGATGTGAGTGTTTCCTATTTTACAATCAATCGTAGGGCAGCCAGGGTCTTTATACTTGACTGGGGCAAGATTCGAAAGAACAGAGCTTGTATTCGCAGTTAGAAAGGCGGTTTTTGGGACATTGGTCGCACGTTTTTGTGTGCACAATTCTTTAAGACATTTAGCATATTGAGGAATTTGTTCAATGGTGTCTAAAAGAGGAATGTTCACACGGACTTGTTTGAAAATTTCCAGAATTTTATCAAAATTTGCCGCTTTCTTCTTATTATTGAGTCTATGAGGAAAAGGAGCAACTGGTTTTTCGATTCTACGATCAGTTTCATCATTCGAGGAAAAAGGTGGTAGGGGTGTAGAAGATGAAATGTTGGGATTGCCAACATTGGTTTTCAAAGGTGGGTCGGGTTTGCCGACACAAGTAGAAGAAATGTTGGGATTGCCAACATTTAAGGGAATTTGAGGTTTAGAAGAATTGGCATTCGAAGCCAATGGGTGATCCTCAAGATTAGGCATCGGGGCCGAGTTAGAAGGTTCGTTAGGGTTGCCCACGTTATTATCAATCCTCTTTCCAGATCGAAGGGTTGTAATAGCGTTGACTGGATTATGGTTTTCGTCCTCACAAGAATTTACAGTACGAGAGTTATATTTTGGATTCACCTCAGGTTGACTAGGCAACTTTCCTTTCTCGTTATTTTTCGCTAGTTCCTTTATCATATTCATCATTTGTTCCATTTGTTTTTCTAAACGCACAATGTCTGGTGACGGTTGAGAAGATTGAGATGATTGGTTTGATGATTGAAAATTGGGGTGCCTATAAGGTTGTTTGGATTGAGGTGTAGCTTGAGAGGTTTGAGAATTGGGGGTTGGACCTTGGTAATTCGGATTGGGAATAAAGGGTTGCATGTGAGATGGGTTTGCCGAATTATTGGGGTTTGACCAAGAAAAGTTTGGGTGGTTCCTCCAACCAGGATTGTACGTGGCTGAGTAAGGGTTATTTTGAGCTATAGCATTGGCTTGGTCCTGAGAGTAGTAGTGGGGTAACCCTTCTCCGGCTTGAGGAGTTTGATTTTCTACGGGAATTTGATTTGGGTCCACGACATGCACTCCTCTAGTAGAAGTACGATTGGGAACGCGAATTGATTCCCATTGCATGTCCTTTTCAGAATAATCTTCTAAGAACCGCCAAGCTTCATCGGCTGTTTTAGACATAAAATCTCCTCCACACATTGATTCTAGTTGAGTTTTAGATTGATAAGTAAGCCCTTCATATACAATTTGACACAAGTTGTCTTTTAGAATTCCATGATGAGGACAACTATACAGTAGTTGGTTGAATCTCTCAAAATATTTTGAAAAAGTTTCCCCCTCATTTTGACAAAATTGATTTATCTCAGTTCGGATTTTGAGAGTTTTATGGAAAGGGAAAAACTTTTTCAAAAATGCAGTGACAAATTCATCCCTACTTCTTATGGAATGTTTTGGAAGAGAATTTAGCCATCTTTTAGCGCTTTCAAGTAGTGCAAATGGGATTAGCCTTAGCTTGATTGATTCGTTAGACAATTGTTGCATTTTTGTTGTGGACGCATACAATTCAAATTCACTCAGAAATTCATAAGCATTTTCAGACCCAGTAAATTTTGGTACCCCTTGAATAAAGGAATGTTTCAACTCAAAATTGTTTCCTTCAGCTGGTGGGAAAACGATGACAGAGGGTTGGACGGTCCTAGTTGGATAACATCGTTCACGAAGAGATAAGGGTCTATCCATCTGAATATTGAGATTTTGAAAATTTTGATTCAGATTTTGAAAATTTTGATTCATTTGATTGTGATCTATCTCGTTTTGAAAGTTTGGGTTTATTGGATTATGGTTCATCTCGTTTTGAAAATTTTGGTTTATTTGAGAACCCCTGGGAGAGTTGTGAACACTTTTTTCACTCATTATTGTTAGATGCAAGCACAGAAATCAGCTACAATGAAATTTTCTGTCCTTAATAGCTCCTAACCCAAAATTATATAGTGACACGTTTGATTACTTAGATCAAAAGATTTCTTAGCCAGTTAACGGGCAGGAGTTATCGGTGCACCAGGAATCACCCTAGCAATGCAGCCGAAGGTTTAAGTACCTTCAGAGTAACAACCGATATAATATTTACGAATCACCGTAATATTTATAAACGGTTATTTCTCTGCCGTAGTCTAGACACCAAGAAATAATTCGTTCTAAATGAATCAACTGTCAAAATACGATTAAGCCCTAGATGAGCCCGTGACTCCCTTAAGTCCAATGTCTAACCGTTATTTTTAGTCAGATTCTACGATGAGATGCAATTTGTGGGCTAAGGAAAGGGTGATGAAATCCCTCACCTTATGTGAATTGGGGTATTGCCCTTAACAGAATGAATAAAAATGCAGAAATAACAACAATCACACAAAATAATTGCAAAAATTAAAAATTGTACATTCAAAGCAGCTGCCCCTGCAGAAATTTTTTTTTACAACAATTGTCGATATATATATTTTTTCTTTGCAGCAGAGCACCTGTAGTGTTTTAAAAATTTCTCACCTTGATCGGCAGTCCTCCAGTGAATTTGGGAAGCGCTAGCGCGTTCACACCCCACTTGGTGTGCAACCGCTCCAACCCATCTGAATCGTCCGCTGCTTTCTGTTGTTGTCCCCTTCTATTAAATTTTTTTAAGACCTTTTTTTAAAATTTCAGCTGTACCTGTTTTTGAAAAATTCTCCTTTTTTTTTAAATGAAAAGAGAAAGAAACAAATAAAGCCAACAAAAATAGAGACTAAAACTAAACAAATGGACAGACTAAAACTCGACAAATATGAGTTTGACAAAATCAAGAA
This sequence comes from Allium sativum, assembly GCA_030737875.1. Classification (NCBI taxonomy): domain Eukaryota; kingdom Viridiplantae; phylum Streptophyta; class Magnoliopsida; order Asparagales; family Amaryllidaceae; genus Allium; species Allium sativum. The sequence goes on from CM060916.1 coordinate 964,296,507, forward strand.
CTCAACAGAACAAAAAAAAACAACACACTACTCATGCACCCAAAAAAAAAAAAAAATTTAAAATTATTTAAAACTCAAGTACCAATATCCAAGGGCCCACGCACCAAAATTTGCCAAATTAAAACCCAACGCACCACTTTAGACACAGGTAGACTCACTCACCCCCTCTTGTATACTACCACAACGCACAATCACAGAAGCATCACTCAGCAAACAAAAATAAATATAAAGTATTAGACCCGAACGGAATCAACAAACGCTGAATCTCTTTTTTTTTAAATGGAATTTCTTTGTTCGGAGTTTGTGATTGACTCTAGGCCTCGAAGTGGACTGCGCGATTGGGTATTCGAGGTTGAATTGAGTTTTTAATTCGCGGATGATGTGAACAGATTTTCAGTGGTGAAGTAGTGGGTGGAAGTGGTGGTGTTGGGGGTATTTTCGGATCTGGGGTAGACGATGCGGATTTTTCGGTGTAGTTGAACGGATTTGCTGTTCTTCGTGAAGTCTGATGGGCGCAGGGGTATGGACTAGATTTTTGATTTCGTACAGGCTTGTTGTTGAGATGGTTGAAACAGTTTGTAAGTGGACAGTATGGTTTCAGATTTGCTGGGTGAGTTGCGCTTGCGGGTTTTTAATTGGTGTATGGTCAGAACTATGGTGGAGGATGGCCAGATGTCTGCAAAGGGAAAAGGTTGCGGCAGAGATGGTTGACGTGCGGAAATATAGAAGATTGTTTTTTTTTTCTTTGTAGTAGGAGGAAAGAAATTGTATTTTTTTTTTTTTTTGATTGACTGTTATGAGATGATGGAGGGGTTGGCGAGAACTATGGGTTGCTGTGGCGTGAATAGGAATATGGACGTGGGTAAGGTGTGATTGAAGATGAACTGAGTGGCAGAGATGATGATGTGTGAATTGATGGTAGGAAGATGGGGAGGATGTGAACTGTTTTGTGGTGGAAGGATGGAGGACAAACAGAAAGAAATCAAAGTGGAAGAGAGAGAAAAATAGTAAAAGGAATTTTTTTTTTCTCTTTTTGTAAACTTGGAAAAGAAGAAAGGAAAGATGTTCGAAAAAGGAAAGATATAAAAGCAAAAGTTGGAACTTTTTTTCTCCTTTATTTTGGGATTGTAGTATCAATCAGTAATACCAAATCATCCAAACAAGGATTTTTTTTTTTTTAATTTCTTGGAAAGGAAGCAAATGTAGAAATTGGAAGGAAATTGATCAAAGAAAAGGGAAAGAAAGAAAGAAAAATTTGGCAAGATTTTTTTTTATATATATAGAAGAAAACAAAAGAAAACTAAAACTAACACGAATCAGAAATTAAATAAACAATAAAATTTAATTGTTGCCTCCCCGGCAACGGCGCCAAAAACTTGATCGACGCTAGTCTATGAATTAGAAAAGCGCGACATTTGTAATAAATTCTGCAAGCATACAGGTGTGTAGCATACAGGTCGAACACAGGGAGGAAAGTTAAATTTTATTATTTATATGTTTCGTGGGCGTGTTAGGCGAAGCTGGAGGTTGATTTTTTTTAAAACAAAATAAAAAGTGAAACTACGAATAACAGATGCAATTAAATTCGCTACAGATTCGAATCTAATCGGATCTGTAGTAAATTCAATGATTAAAATAAAATAGAACACTAGAAATAAAATTGCAGAAAGGAAATCAACAACTGAGAATAAAAACTAGGATTACCACTGAATCTAATCAGACGGTCAATCACTAGTAAGAAAAATAAAAGCAATAGCAAATTGTGTTCTAGCAAATCTAATTGACTAGACAACACAATTTGCCATGAAAATAAAATGCAGAAGCTAAAGAAACGAAAGTTTTATTAAAAATAAGAGAGTACAGAAGAATGAATTTTTACAATGGTTACTTCTCATATTTATAGATGAGAATGGGAAAACCCTAATTAGGTCTATGAATAGATGGGCCTCCTCATTCATGAATATTTCTTGCCTTCCTTGACTAACTTGATTGGAGAAAATCTGGGCATATCATGGTAAATATTTTCCATATCTTTCCATTGTCCCATGTGGCTTGATTGATAGAAGATTGCATCTAATTAATTCTTCCAAACAAGGACGCTTATCAGACTCCAAAGGCAATATAAGATAAAATCTTCAAAATTGGTTTTTCTTCTTGGCAACAATTCAATCAGAAATTCTTCTAATTGAAATTGAATGATTTGAATTTACTTCCATGATGAGAATATGGCTATTGCTGAAATGTTAATTGGTGCACATCATAAATACATACACATGAATATGTGTATGTATATATATAACACTAATCCAGATATTTCTCAAAGCAAAGGGGCCAGTGTGAACGCGCTCCGTTTCTTTGGCAAAAAGTGAGCTTGACGGGGTTCGAACTCAGGTCTCTCAGCACCAATTCCTATGCCTTTACCAGTAAGCTACTACTTCTTTTGCAATTGAAATGAATTTGATGTGAGGAAGTAGTTCTTTCTTGTAGTTGGCCTTTGATTTGAATTGAAGGAGGCATTTCTTGACATCCTGTAAAAACATACAAAAGTAACCAAAGTATCATTTATTTATTTACAAAAGATAAAATATAAGAGCATAGAATAAACATTTTTCAATGTCAATCACTTTTCAACAAAGAAAGTGATAGCTCTTCGATCGAGTTGGAAGACTTAGCCGACAGCACCAATAGACATTTTGTGCGGAGATTTCAAGAAGCAGAGGTAAAGAGGGCGTTGAAACGTATGAAATCAGGCAAGTCGGTAGGGCCTAATGACATTCCTATTAATGTGTGGAGATGCTTTGGAGATGCAGGGATAAGATGGCTAACTAAGTTGTTCAATAATATTTTCAAATCAAACAAAATGCCAAATGAGTGGAGGAGAAGCATTTTAGTTCCAATCTTCAAGAATAAAGAAGATATTCAAAGTTGCACGAACTATAGAGGAATTAAGCTTATGAGTCATACAATGAAGCTTTGGGAGAGAGTTTGCGAGTAGCGTTTGAGGAGGTTGACAAGTGTCTCTAGGAATCAATTTGGTTTTATGCCTGGAAGGTCAACCACTGAGGCGATTTTCTTGGTTAGGCAACTTATGGAGAGATACAAGGAGCAGAAGAAAGATCTCCACATGGTTTTTATTGACCTGGAGAAAGCTTATGACAGAGTGCCAAGGAGGGCTATGTGGTGGGCGCTAGAAAGGAAGAGAGTGCCATCAAAATATATTACCCTTATTAAGGATATGTACGAGGTGGTTGTGACAAGTGTTAGGGCATGCGATGGTGAGACCAGAGACTTTCCAATTAACATAGGGTTACATCAAGGTTCGTCTTTGATCCCCTATATTTTTGCATTAGTGATGGATGAAATCACAAAAAATATATAAAGGGAGATTCCCTGGTGTATGCTCTTTGCCGATGATGTTGTGCTGATTGATGAAAGTAGAATAGGGGTTAATCGACAACTGGAGTTGTGGAGGGAGACCTTGGAATCAAAGGGTTTCAGGCTTAGCAGAACTAAAGCAGAGTATATGAAGTGTGAGTGTAGCAGTGTCAGGTCAGATGACGGAGATGTTACCCTGGCCGGTAGAGTAGTACCCAAGAAGGAATCTTTTTGATACTTAGGATCTATGTTGTAGTTTGATGGAGAGATTGATAAGGATGTTAGTTTTGGAAAAAGCACGATGGGTGAAATAGCGACTAGCATCTGGCATTCTCTGTGATCGGAAGATTCCTCAAAAGCTTAAAGGAAAGTTCTATAGGACAACAATCAGGCCTGCAATGTTATATGGTGCAGAATGTTGGCCTACTAAGAGGCAACACGCCCAGAAGATAAGCGTAGCAGAGATGCGAACGGTGCGTTGGAGCTGTGGGCATACCAGACGAGATCGGATTAGAAATGAGGATATTCGGGAAAAACTTGGAGTTGCACCTATTGAAGAGAAGTTATTCCAATACCGCTTGAGATGGTTTGGACATATCCAACGTAGACCATATGATGCACCTGTACACATTGGAATTCTAGGCCGCGCCGAAGGCCCAAACAGAGGTAGAGGTCGACCTAAAATGACATGGGAGGAGATAATAAAGAGAGATTTAAGTAACTAGAGTTTATCGGAAGAGCTGGTAGTTGATAGGAGTGCATGGAAATTGGCAATCCATGTACCAGAACCTTAGTTTTTTTAAAGACTTTATTCCACGTTTACTGAACCTTTTTACTTTTTATTACTGTTTTAAATTTCATTTCACTTTTATTGAACCTTTTTACTTATTACTATTATTTAAAAAAAAACCTTTATCGGACGACTTTTTATTTGTTTGGTTATTTTAAACCCTTTATATATATATATATTATCATCATTATTAATTTTATTTTATTTTAATTTTGGGTTCCATATCTAGCCAACCCCAACTTGTTTGGGATATATGGCTTTGTTGTTGTTGTTGTGCAGTTCGGTCGGTAACCGATTTAACCGAACTTAAAGAATGTATTATAGTTCAAATGATGCATTCACTCAAAGTAAACCATAAATTCAAGTTTGGAAGAAGTTTATATAGTAAATTTTATGTTTATGATAAGATTTGATCTATTTGCAACAAATGCCTTTGTATTATATAGCTAAACTAATTATTTAAAGTAACACAACACCATAAAATTAGATAATAAATTACAAATTTGGTTAATTCGGTTAAACCGATAACCAAAAAAATATTTTTTACAAACCAAATTCAAACCGATTTAGTTTTGAAACCGAACCAACCAAAATGAACCGGTTTGGTTGGTTAATTCGGTTTGAACCGAATATTGCTCACCCCTAGTCGTGACAACGTCTTCTACATTCTAGAAGAGACTGGAACGTATTGGGAGCTCTCTACAATTCTAGAAGAAGTGGAACCCAATGTGAAATTTCTAAATTCGAAATAATATATATATATATGTACGTTATATAAAATACATATATGCGTTGTATAAAATTGGGATCGATTGATTGTGGTTGTGATGAATTGTTGGATTAAAATATATTTTGTTCATTATAAATATTGTATGTATGAATCATTAAAAAGATTCATGTTTGAATAAAAATGATTCAACAATAAAAATAATATTTTTATTGTATGTAGGAATCATTAGAAAGAGTCATGTTTGAATAAAATTGTTTTCAACAATAAAAATTACATTTTTATTGTATGTAGGAATCATTAAAAAGATTCATGTTTGAATAAAAATGTTTACAACAATAAAAATTACATTTTTATTGTATGTAGGAATCATTAAAAAGATTCATGTTTGAATAAAAATGTTTCAACAATAAAAATTACATTTTTATTCTATGTAGGAATCATTAAAAAGATTCATGTTTGAATAAAATTGTTTTCAACAATAAAATTTACATTTTTATGGTATGTAGGGGTCATTAAAAAGATTCATGCTTGAATAAAAATATTTCAACAATAAAAATTACATTTTTATTGTATGTAGGAATCTTAAAAAGATTCATGTTTGGTAGAAAATATTTTAACAATAAAAATTACATTTTTATTGTATGTATGAATCATTAAAAATATTCATGTTTGAAATAAAATGTTTTAACAATAAAAATTACATTTTTATTGTATGTATAAACCAATAAGAGGAACATATGTTGAATAATGTTTTGTTAAATAAAAATGTCATCATTAACATAAGGATCATATGTTGAATTATGTTTTGTTAGATAAAAATGTCATCGTTAACATGTTAGTGAAGTATTAAAAATAGTCATATGTTAATTTACATTTTTGTTCGATAAAAATGTTGTCTTTAACATGTTAGTGAAGTATTAAAAAGAATCATATGTTAATTTACATTTTTGTTAGATAAAAATGTCGTCATTAACATGTTAGTGAAGTATTAAAAATAGTCATATGTTAATTTACATTTTTGTTAGATAAAAATGTCGTCATTATTATGTTAGTGAAGTATTAAAAATAGTCATATGTTAACTTACATTTTTGTTAGATAAAAATGTCGTCTCTAACATGTTAGTGAAGTATTAAAAAGAATAATATGTTAATTTACATTTTTGTTAGATAAAAATGTCATCATTAACATGTTAGTGAAGTATTAAAAATAGTCATATGTTAATTTACATTATTTTTGTAAAAATGTCATCACTAACATGTTAGTGAAGTATTAAAAATTGTCATATGTTAATTTACATTTTTATTGTATGTAGGAATCATTAAAAATATTCATTGTTTGGGATAAAATGTTTCAACAATAAAAATTACATTTTTATTGTATGTAGGAATCATTAAAAAAATTCATGTTTGAGATAAAACGTTTTAACAATAAAAACTACATTTTTATTATGTGAAGGAATCATTAGAAAGATTCAAAGTTGAAATAAAATGTTTTAACAATAAAAATCGCATTTTTATTGTATGTATAAACCAATAAAAAGAATCATATGTTAAAAATAAATTTTGTTCACTAAAATTATTGTCTTTGACATGTTAATGGGGCATTAAAAAAAACCATATATTGAAATATGTTTCTTAAGATTAAAAATGTCATCTTTAACATGTTAATGAATAATAAAAGGACCATTTGTTGAAAAATGTTTTTGTTAGATAAAAACATCATCTTTAACATGCTAGTGAAGTATTAAAAAAAACTATATGTTGAAATATGTTTCGTTAGATTAAAAATGTCATCTTTAACATGTTAATGATAATAAAATAATCATTTGTTGAATTATGTTTTTGTTAGATAAAAACATCGTATTTAACATGTTAGTGGAGTATTAAAAAAAAACCATATGTCGAAATATGTTTCGTTAGATAAAAAATGTCATCTTTAACATGTTAATGATAACAAAATAATCATTTGTTGAATTATGTTTTTGTTAGATAAAAACATCGTCTTTAACATGTTAGTGGAGTATTAAAAAAACCATATGTTGAAATACGTTTCGTTACATTAAAAATGTCATCTTTAACATGTTAATGATAATAAAATAATCATTTGTTGAATTATGTTTTTGTTACATAAAAACATCGTCTTTAACATGTTAGTGGAGTATTAAAAAAAAACCATATGTTGAAATATGTTTCGTTAGATTAAAAATGTCATCTTTAACATGTTAATGAAGAATAAAAGGACCATTTGTTGAAATATGTTTTTGTTAGATAAAAACATCGTCTTTAACATGTTAGTGGAGTATTAAAAAAAACCATATGTTGAAATATGTTTCGTTAGATTAAAAATTCATCTTTAACATGTTAATGATAATAAAATAATCATTTGTTGAATTATGTTTTTGTTAGATAAAAACATCGTCTTTAACATATTAGTGGAGTAATTAAAAAGAACCACGTGTTGAAATATGTTGCGTTAGATTAAAAATCATCTTTAAAATGTTAATGATAATAAAATAATCATTTGTTGAATTATGTTTTTGTTCGATAAAAACATTTTCTTTAACATGTTAGTGGAGTATTAAGAAAAATCATATGTTAAAATAATTTTATTAGATAAAAATATTTTTTTTAACATGCTAATGAAGTGAATTAAATAGTCATGTGTTGAAATGAATGTTTTTGTGTTAAAAATATCATCTTCAACATGTGTAGGAAGTGCATAAAATTTACATGTCTTGAATAATATTTTTGTAAAAATATCATCTCTAACATGTGTAGGAAGTGCACAAAAATTTACATGTAATGAAATAAATGTGTGTTCGTTAAAAATAATTTTTTTAACTTAAATATGAAATGGATAAAAGAGGTTATGGCGAAATTTTCCAAAATTTAAAGGCGTTAGCCAATTATTTAAAGAATAAATGGTTTTGAAATCGTTGAACGAATTTTACTTATATATATATATATTAAAATAAAACGAATCCCGTGCGGTAGTTTGCGTTTTGGAATCGTAATTTTAAACGATTATACTGAAAGATCCGACCGTCTGATTTTCCCGAAACTAGAACCGTTGGGTTCACTTTGGAAAGATCTTTCCAACGATATTAAATTTGTTAAGATCCAACGGTTAGATTTCGAGAAATGTATAATTCAAATTTGAATAAAATAGCGCCAGGGCCGCGTAATGACCTGAAACGTTGTTCGGATTAAATGGGCAATTTTTATATAAATAAGAAATAGCGATAAATCATTATAAAATATTATGAACGATAATTTCCCTTAGTTTATAAAGTAATATGGACGGTTAGATATATTTGACATTAATCTATAGAATCGAATTAAATTTAATCAAAGAAAGAAATGATTTGAATTATACATATTCTAGGATAATTTGAAAAGCCCATGTTAAATCACATTTCAAATAATTATACGACGGCTAAAAGTCAAAGACATTGAAGACGATGGTTGAAGACCGGTGATCTTCACATCAAATGGATGACTACTGATGCCTTGGATTGGTTAGCTTCCAACAAAGGGTTAAACTGGTAGTTGTCCGGAGGTACTTGTCGATTGTCCGGATATGCGAGGATCTCTCTTCCATATTGGACATATTGAATGAGGAATAAGGTATCTCCGGTTTCATTCAAACCTAGAACGAACTTGTAAATGGATGTGTACCTGACATTGGATTTTATTCTGTGTTGATTGATTTCTATTAAATATATATCTGTTTGGTGGCGAAGAATTTATTCTCTTGCTTAACACCCTTCTCTGAGACGTATGAGCTTAGAGGTTATATATCGATAGACATCAGTCGCATGGCGTAGATTGTCAATGTGGCATGCTAAGATGCAAATGATCTAGGCTTTTGTTAAAAAGCAAAGCCTTTTGGTTGATGATCAAAGCACAACAACTTTGTTTAGCATAGCTTTGTGTATAGCGCTAATTCGCGAGCCTCACACGCCGGTATGAGTCAAAAACGGAATGAGGACGGCAGGGAGTGCATGCGTTTCTTTCTAGCTGAGGGTGGTGTCATGGTATGGAGCCCAGATATTTTTACTTATGTGGATGATGGATTGCGAGGCCTCGAATATTGGTCGCTACTGGCCAAGTGATAGGTCCGATAGGGCCGGGAAACGTATTGTTCAGGAATAACCAATCCACTAAAGTATGTGTGGAGCGGTCCTGCTGCTAACCAGGGTTGCCCAGAGTGTGTAATCCTAAGGCATTTGCTAGAGTGTCTCAAAATCGGTGAGGATTATCCCTAGCCTCAAATCATGATGGAAACCCAATTTCCAATACGACATTACGGATTTGATTTTAAACCTATATATGATGACATAGTATATGGTAGTTATGTCGTCTAGGATTATTACATTTATATTGAAAAATGTTTTAAACCGATTAAACACTAGTAATAATATCAAATGAATTTGTTTATGCGTAGCAAGCATTTTTAGCCATTATAAGGTAAAACTCTATCCTCCGGTTTGCGTTGCATTATGTGATGGGACTTGAGTCTTATAATGGTTTCATTTTTCTAGAAAGCATTGCGTGTTTAAATGATTTACTTTATTTATGCGTTGGCAATCCAATGGAGTAAGCCTGTTCCGCGTTAGCGGCGTGGTCCTGTGATTAGCCTTATTATTAGATAAGTTAAGTAGATTTCTCAGACTAGTCCCATGACTGACTGGTAGTTTGTTTCACTTGCAAACTGGGGTGCCCTATTTCCACACGGGCAGTCGAGTGGTTTGTTTGCATATATTTATTTATTGAGCAAGATTCTGGATTGAAGCTTAAAGCTGCGTCCAGAGCATTGATAGGGTTCCGCTGTTTTAATTTACTGGTTCCGTTGCATTGTAATTTATTGTAAATTAATCTTCTGGTATAGAATTATTTTTCGATGTACTCTGATATATTCTGTACTTTGATGTAACATTATTATGATGCTTATAAAAGTCATCTATTATTTGTTCTGATGTGTTGTATGCTCAAAGTTAGCGTATCCTGGCTTCGAACGGTCTTGGACGATTTAGCGATCGATTAGGTCCGAGCGAAATCCGTATTGTTACAGTTGGTATCAGAGCTTTGGTTAACTCAAATCTTTGGGGTACAACTCATTAGAACTGAACAAAAGACTCATCAGAGGTAGGATTAGTAATGTCCTATGAAAGAAAACTCATTAGAGATAGGATCAATAGCATCCTAGAATGATATACTCGTTAGAGATGGGGTTAGAAATGCCCTGGAATGAGTTGAGAGTGAAAAGTTTATAATTAACGCATTTGTGATTATATATATAATCCGATCTTAGAAAATATGATTTTTGAATATATAAAAGTTATATATATTTGAAAAACTAATCAACTAATTGATTGATGATTGTGTTGTGTGATTATTAGTTCAACTAATAAAATTACTGAAACCAATAAAAGGATGAAAGTTGAGTTGGTTAGTTAAACAACTTTCAGCTCCGTTCCTTTTCGAGGACGAAAAGATTTTTAGTGGGGGAGATTGTAACAACCCGGAAATTTTGAACCAAATTAAAATTTTTATTTTAGCTATTTTTGGATTTTGAATATTTAAAATGATTTATTTTAAATAATAACGACGAAAATTAATTATTGAATATAAAATGAATTTTAAATAAATTTTATGATGTGATTAACGAATGATTTCAAATTTGTTTCTAATAAACGACAATTTGTAATTAGATAAATGGTGATTTTTAACAATTGAAATTAGTATCAAATTGTTTGTACATTTGTAATAATTAAATTCAAACAATTAATAATAAAAGAAAATAGTAGTTGAATCATTGTTTTGTTAAAAACTTTAGTATAGGAGTTTTATGATAATTAATAATAAATCGACACATAATTTCTTTGCTCATTCACATTTCATGCAAGCTTATTTTGCTTTCTTTTCTTTTTCTACCTTCCTCAAATTCACAACATCTTTTCTCACCACTCTATTTCTCCATTAATTATGCATTCATTTCTTTCCTTTATCTATTAATTTATTACCCTTCATTCTATTAATAGATTTCTCTTTATTCTATTTTCACACATGTATTCTTATTTCTTAAATTTACATCCCCTTATTTCTCCTTTCCTTTTTTTCTTTTATTATTTATCTTCAAAAATAAATCAACTCCACATATGTATATTTCTTTTTTATTTTTTTTCTTGCATGAGCATTGAATAGGTTCCTTAAATTCTGAAATGTTAATATTATATGTTTTGAAAAGTCATAAACTTTCTAACAATTAGCATTAAATAATAAATCATGCATTAATTACATTTCCATTTCCTCTTTCCTTATGTTTTTCTTTAGAATTTTTGAATAGGAAATAAACGTTGATTAGATTAACACCTACCTAGTCAGCTAATTTGATTCCTTTGTAACCTACAATATGTGAAGAGACACACTAGGGAAATGAAATAAATCACTTTCGTTGATTTCCTTCTCTTCCTCTCTTTTCTTATACCTGTTCATTTCTTTCCAAAGAAAAAAATTACATAGCCTTTTCCTCTACAATTTCACAACCGCTTCATCTTCCACAAAACTCATACAAGTATACATTCTCTCTTCTTCTTTTGTTCCTTCCTCTTAAAACAGTTCACAATTCCCTTGCTTTCCTTTTTCTCTTAAAACTAATCCTCTCCTCCCCCTTTGACGTAGTGACATCCGATTGTCGTCAGCGGCCTCGAACCTCGCGCAAATCCCAACCCTAGTTTTGAACGGGTGGTGTAAAACGTCGGCCAAGGTTTTGAAGTGGAAGAAGGTCAATTTATTTTTAATTAAATAGAATGTTAATTAAATTTAAAAAGTCATTAACCTTTAGAATATCGTAACTCTCTTATACGGTATCGAAATCACATGAAATAAGAACCATTGTGATCTTGACGACGTCTTCTACATTCTAAAAGAGACTGGAACATATTTGGAGCTCTCTAAAATTATAGAAGAAGTGGAACCCAATGTGAGAATTTTTAATTCAAAATTTTATATATATACGCTATATAAAATACATATATGCGTTGTATAAAATTGGCATTGATTGATTGTGGTTGTGACGAATTGTTGGATTAAAATATATTTTGTTCGTTATAAATATTGTATGTATGAATCATTAAAAAGATTCATGTTTGAATAAAGATGTTTCAACAATAAAAATTATATTTTTGTTGTATGTAGGAATCAATAAAAAGATTCATGTTTGAAAAAAAAAATGTTTTCAACAGTAAAAATTACATTTTTATTGTATGTAGGAATCATTAAAAAGATTCATGTTTGAATAAAAATGTTTTCAACAATAAAAATTACATTTTTATTGCATGTAAGAATCATTAAAAGATTCATGTTTGAATAAAAATGTCTTCAACAATAAAATTAACATTTTTATTGTATGTAGGAATCAATAAAAAGATTCATTTTTGAATAAAAAATATTTCAATAATAAAAAATTACATTTTTATTGTATGTAGGAATCATAAAAAGATTCATGTTTGAAAGAAAATATTTTAACAGTAAAAATTATATTTTTATTGTATGTATGAATCATTAAAAATATTTATGTTTGAAATAAAATGTTTTAATAATAAAAATTACTTTTTTATTTTATGTATAAATCATTAAAAGGATCATATGTTGAATTATGTTTTGTTAGATAAAAATGTCGTCATTAACATGTTAGTGAAGTATTAAAAATAGTCATATGTTAATTTACATTTTTATTAGATAAAAATGTCGTCATTAACATGTTAGTGAAGTATTAAAAATAGTTTTGTTAGATAAAAATATCATCATTAACATGTTAGTGAAGTATTAAAAATAGTCATATGTTAATTTACATTTTTGTTAGATAAAAATGTCGTCTTTAACATGTTAGTGAAGTATTAAAAAGAATCATAGGTTAATTTACATTGTTAGATAAAAATGTTGTCATTAACATGTTAATGAAGTATTAAAAATATTCATATGTTAATTTACATTTTTTTTTGATAAACATGTCGTCATTAGCATGTTAGTGAAGTATTAAAAATAGTCATATGTTAATTTACATTTTTATTGTACGTAGGAATCATTAAAAATATTCACTGTTTGGGATAAAATGTTTCAATAGTAAAAATTACATTTTTATTGTATGTAGGAATCATTAAAAGGATTCATGTTTGAAATAAAATATTTTAACAATAAAAATATCATTTTTATTGTATGTAGGAATCATCAAAAAGATTCAAGGTTGAAATTAAATGTTTTAACAGTAAAAATCACATTTTTATTGTATGTATAAACCAATAAAAAAACATATGTTAAAATATATTTTGTTCATTAAAAATATTTTCTTTAACATGTTAGTGGAATATTATAAAAAACCATACGTTCAAATATGTTTAGTTAAATTAAAAATGTCATCTTTAACATGTTAATGAAGAATAAAAGGACCATTTTTTGAAATATGTTTTCGTTAGATAAAAACATCGTCATTAACATGCTAGTGGAGTATTTAAAAAAAACATATGTTGAAATATGTTTCGTTAGATTAAAAAAAATGTCATCTTTAACATGTTAATGATAATAAAATAATCATTTGTTGAATTATGTTTTTGTTAGATTAAAACATCGTCTTTAATATGTTAGTGAAGTATTAAACAAAAAACCACATGTTGAAATATGTTTCGTTAAATTAAAAATGTCATCTTTAACATGTTAATGATAATAAAATAATCATTTGTTGAATTATGTTTTTGTTAGATTAAAACATCGTCTTTAACATGTTAGTGGCGTATTAAAAAAAACATATGTTGAAATATGTTTCGTTAGATTAAAAATGTCACCTTTAAAATGTTAATGATAATAAAATAATCATTTGTTGAATTATGTTTTTGTTAGATAAAAACATCGTCTTTAACATGTTAGTGGAGTATTAAAAAAAACCATATGTTGAAATACGTTTCGTTAGATCAACAATGTCATCTTTAACATGTTAATGAAGAATAAAAAGACCATTTGTTGAAATATGTTTTTGTTAGATAAAAACATCGTCTTTAACATGTTAGTGGAGTAATAAAAAAATAAATCATATGTTGAAATATGTTTCGTTAGATTAAAAATGTCATCTTTAACATGTAAATGATAATAAAATAATCATTTGTTGAATTATGTTTTTGTTAGATAAAGACATTGTCTTTAACATGTTAGTGGCGTAATAAAAAAGAACCATATGTTGAAATATGTTTCGTTAGATTAAAAATGTCATCTTTAACATGTTAATAATAATAAAATAATCATTTGTTGAATTATGTTTTTATTAGATAAAAACATCATCTTTAACATGTTAGTGGAGTATTAAGAAGAATTATATGTTAAAATATTTTTGTTAGATAAAAATATTATTTTTAACATGCTAATGAAGTGAATTAAATAGTCATGTGTTGAAATGAATGTTTGTGTGTGTTAAAAATATCATCTTTAACATGTGTAGGAAGTGCATAAAATTTACATGTCTTGAATAATATTTTTGTTCATTAAAAATATCATCTTTAACATGTGTAGGAAGTGCATAAAAATTTACATATAACGAAATAAATGTTTGTTCATTAAAAATAAAAATTTTAACGTAAATATGAAATGGATAAAAGAGGTTATGGCGAAATTTTCCAAAATTTAAAGGCGTTAGCCAATTATTTAAAGAATAAAGGGTTTTGAAATCGTCGAATGAATTATATATATATATATATATATGTTAAAATAAAACGAATCGCGCGCGGTAGTTCGCGTCTTGGAATCGTAACTTTAAACGATTATACCAAAAGATCCGACCATCGGATTTTCCCGAAAATAGAACCGTTGGGTTCACTTTGGAAAGATATTTCCAACGATATTAAACTTGTTAAGATCCAATAGTTAGAATTCGAGAAATGTGCAATTCAAATTTGAATAAAAACGGCGCCAGGCCGCGTAATGACCTGAAACGTCGTTCGAATTAAATTGGCTATTTTAATATAAATAAAAAATAGCGATAAATCATTATAAAATATTATGAATGATATGGAATGGAAATAAAACAGTTTCCCTTGGTTTATAAAGTAATACGGACGGTTAGATTTATTTGACATTAATCTATAGAATTAAATTAAATTTAATCAAAGAAAGAAATGATTCGAATTATATATATTCGAGGATTATTTGAAAATCCTGGGTTAAATCTCATTTCAAATAATTATACGACGACTAAAAGTCGAAGACATTGAAGACGGTGGTTGAAGACCGACGATCTTCACATCTAATGGATGACTACTGATGCCCTGGATTGGTTGGCTCCCAGGAAAGGGTTAAAGTGGTAGTTGTCCGGAGGTACTTGTCGATTGTCCGGATATGCGAGGACCTCTCTTCCGTATTGGACTTTAGAATGAGGAATAAGGTATCTCCGGTTTCGGTCAGACCCAAAACGAACTTGTAAATGGATGTGTGTCTGACATTGGATTTTATTCTATGTTGATTGATTTCTATTAAATATACATCTGTTTGGTGGAGGAGAATTCATTCTCTTGCTTAACACTCTTCTCTAAGACGTATGAGCTTAGAGGTTATATATCGATAGACATCAGTCGCACGGTGTAGATTGTCAATGTGGCATGCTAAGATGCAAATGATCAAGACTTTTGTTGAAAAGCAGAGCCTTGTGGTTGATGATCAAAGCACAGCTTTAATTAGCATAGCTTTGTGTATAGCGTTAATTCACGAGCCTCACACCCCGGTATGAGTCAAAAACGGAATGAGGACGGTAGGGAGTGCATGCGTTTCTTTCTAGCTGAGAGTGGTGTCATGGTATGGAGCCCAGTCATTTTTACTTATATGGATGATGGATTGCGAGGCCTCAGATACTGGTCGCTACTGGCCAAGTGATAGGTCCGATAGGACCAGAAAACGTATTGTTTAGGAAAAACCAATCCACTAAAGTATGTGTGGACCGGCCTTGCTGCTAACCAGGGTTGCCCAGAGTGTGTAATCCTGAGGCATTTGCTAGAGTGTCTCGAAATCGGTGAGGATGATCCCTAGCCTCGACTCATGATGGAAACCCAATTTCTAGTACGACATTACGGATTTGATTGTAAACCTATATATGGCGACATGGTGTATGGTAGCTATGCCGTCTCGGATTGCTACATTTATATTGAAAAATGTCTTAAACTGACTAGACACTAATAATAATATCAAATGAATTTGTTTATGCGTACTAAGCATTTTTAGCCATTATAAGGTAAAACTCTATCCTCCGGTTTGCGTTGCATTGTGTGATGGGACTTGAGTCTTATAATGGTTTCATTTTTCTAAAAAGCATAGCGTGTTTAAATGATTTACTTTATTTATGCACTGGCAATCCAATGGAGTAAACTAATTCCGCATTAGCGGCGTGATCCTATGGTTAGCCTTATTATTAAATAAGTTAAGTAGATTTCTCATACCTGTCTCATGACTGACTCGTAGTTTGCTTCACTTGCAAACTCGGGTGCCCTATTTCCATATGGCCAGTCGAGTGGTTTGTTTGCAGATATTTATTTATTGAACGGGATTCTGGATTGAAGCTTAACGCTGCGTCCAGAGTATTGATAGGGTTCCGCTGTGTTAGTCTATTGGTTCCGCTACATTGTATTAGTTTTATTGTAAATTAATCTTCTGCTGTAGAATTATTTTTTGATGTACTCTGATGTAACATTATTATGATGTTTATAAAAGTCTTCTGTTATTTGTTCTGATGTGTTGTATGCCCAGAGTTAGCATATCCGGGCTTCGAACGGTCTTAGACGATTTAACGATTGGTTAGGTCCGAGTGAAATCCGTATCGTTACACCAAGGGTCGCACGATACTACAACAAGAAGGTCCAACCAAAGACTTTCGATGTAGGCGACCTTGTTTTGAAGCGGGTCTTCCTAATCCCCATCCACATGGTCCCCAACTGGGAAGGACCCTACGTCATTCAACGAAAGCTTGATAATGAATGCTTCTGGCTGTCCACTGTTGATGGCGAACCTTTTCAAAGAGCGTGGAATGCAGAGCACTTACGACTTTATATTTCTTAGAATTTCTTAGTTTCTTTACCGTCTCATTTGTTTTAGTATCGTAATAAGCAATCATTCATCGGTTGTAGTAGTGTATGAATAAAAGGCTCATTTCCTGCTCTGCTTCATTGAATAAAAAGCTAAATGTTGTGATTCGACCAATTATAGCTTACATCCTGTCACCCTAATGCGTCGGCTCGGGATGAAGCGGGTCAACGCTTTTGGAAAAATAAAAATAAAAGCTCAATGTAAGCAAGGATATCGATCTTAAGCCTAGGTCGATCGAACAACTTTCGACTCCTACTTTATTGACCTAAAGGAAGGACACTACCTAACCAAACGTATCGACTAACTGTTTGGACGTAACTCTAAACCCCACGACTTGAGGAAGAGTATAAACGACGGAAGAGCATGAAAGGTGCACCCCGACAAAAGACCGCTCGATCCTTAAAAACTCTACCCCTTGCCTCCTAAAGGGTGAGTATAAAAGACTAAAAGCGCTCCTGCTTAAGGGCATCTGACCCCCAAATCTGGGTTGTATCCACTTGATTATGAGCGTGGTATCCAAGAAACTCACCCCGACACCGGGGCAAGAGGGTCGATGAAGAACCTGGACTAGGATAACGTTCGAGTAACCCTCAAAGAATGGAGCAATATAGGAAATACGAACGACATTTCCATTCTTGACACATCCAGCATATAAGTAACACAAGTAGTAAAAGACATAGATTTTCATTTATGATAATATGGCATGATTACAAAATGTTACTGTATGACAGGTACGGCTTAAACATCATCCCTAGAGATACAAAGTCTAATAATAACCAAAACACGAGGGCCGCACTCGCATAAGACTTCTAGAGGGACAAAAAGAAAAATTACAACAAAAGAATTTCTAAAACAGAGCTGTCATTTCTCCTCGGTCAATCATTTCTGCTAGCTCTTTCTGCTTGATTGTTTCCAGTGCTTCCTCGGTGCTCAACATGGGTTTTGATCCCCCGAGCGTACTTCCAAATGAACGGGGACCAGATGCTGAGACTTGTGGGTTGATGAGATCTGTGAAAGGGGGAACCTCGACTGAAGAAAGGATGGTCGGAGGAATAACTTAGATGGGCTGAACATTCAAAGGATCCTCGGATGATCAGGATTCATGAATGAAATGTACTTCTCACTTTGAGCTTTGATCTCGGCCATGGATGAACGATAATCTTTCTTAGACTCCCCAACGATTTCGATGTCGTCGTCTTTTGATGTTCTATATCGATCCTCTCCTTCCTCAAGACTTTGGTTGCATCCTCGGCGATACTCTTCTCCCCGGCAATAGTTTCTACCCCTCCATCTTCCTTTAGAAATGAATCACCTACAACAGAAAGCATAAGCCAGAGTTGGCCAAGTAAACTTAAGACTAGTACATGAGCTTTCCTCCAATATCGGGTTTGGTCGGCTGTTCTTCCACGACCTTAGCCAGTTCGAAGGGAGGGATAAATGTCGAACCCTTCTCAACGTTTGTAGAAGTGAGCAAGTTAAAAGCCTTGGTCCGACTTCTACCAACTTCTTTCTCGGGAGCCGACTTCCCCTTCACTCTGCGACATTCTTCTTCTGCCGCGCTCTTTTCTTGGCTTCTTCCCTCAGCCAATACTGCTCGCTCCTTGTCACTCAAAATTTGATTCATCAAAAACTCTTCGTCCACTGGTTGCCCTTTTGCTGCGTCTCTCTCTTCTCTAAAAAATATTTTCCATGTATCGGCTAATATCGTGAAATACCTCGGCATCCAAGACAGATCCCTATGACGAAGGAACCTTGCAAAAAATGAAAGAATTTGACGACCATGACCGTTTTTTAGCTCGACCCTCTCCTGAGCGTGCTCAGCTCTAATGGTTTGAATATTGATATCATGTTGAAGCTTCAAGTTGTTAGCTGACCCAATTGCAGCAGCGACATTCTCTTCGGTTATATTTTTGGCCAGCTCGGACGAATGAAGGGCGACCTTAAGATTCTGCACCTCTAGGCCCCAGTAGAACTTTGTCGTCCTATAAAGATTCTACTTTGCCCCTCATAGAATAACACTCCTGACTTCTCTATTGGACTTGGGCACTCAGATCCTCGACTGCTTTCTCATATCTCTCCTTATCGGCTACCGCTCACAGCTCACAATCTTAAATTTTCTTTTCAAGGAGCCCGAAGGTCCTCTAGTCGCAAGCTATGTCCCTCTTTAAACCAGCAATCTCAATTAGCTTGTCCCTCAACACCCCATTTACTTGCCCGACTTACCTACGCATCACATCATACTGAGAAAGAGCATGGTCGAGGTTGTTTCGAATGCGTCGATGAAAGCTATGCGATAATGGTTGTAACTCGAGGGCAGGTCCAAACCCTATGAAGATGAGATCAGGAAAATCTCGCTCCAATTCTCTGACTCGATCGATAGAGGAAGGGAAAACCGAGGGTCTAGGGCTACTTAACATAGCCCAAGAATGTTCGACTTTCTCTCCCTCCCCGGGAATCTTTTTCTGAGAATGGGGAGAAAGATGAAGCTCGGGGGAATTATTCCTATTTTTCTTTTTGGGCATGCTCTCCAACACTTCCTTTTCCTCCGATGTACGATCATGTTTTCCCAAACTTCTCCTCTTTTGCTTTCTTTGTTCTCAAATCAACTCTTTCTCACTCCCTGTCTCTCCCTCGTTTTCTTTTTTGTCTTTTTTCTCCTTCTCTTTCTCTTCTTCTTTCTCTATCTTTCTTACTTTCTTTCTTTCTTTGTCTCTTCTTGTATCTTCATCTTTCTTCTCCTTCTTTCTCTTGCTACCATCGTCTCCTTGTCCAACGTGCTATGAAGTTAGCTCATCTAGCTTAATCCATAGGGAGGGAGGCAAAAAGATCGCCATAAAACTCTTCATCGATGTCCGTTGAGAAAAAAAGAAGAATCATGATTAAGACAGTCAACATTCAGTTTACACAAGAGAAGATAGTACTGTGAGGTGTAGTGCAAATGCTATATGAAAATCATAAACCCTGGGTAAGCTCGTACCTTCGACACCTTTCTGTTCGACCGGGAAAGACATTATCTCGGACTGATTGGCAAAAATTGGTTTGGATCTAAGCTTTGTGGAGAAAGAATGATTTCTGGCATCTGCAGTTTTTCCAACCCCAGAAGAGGGGAAGCGGCATGTTCTTCTTGCGAGTCGTGGACCACGAAGGGATCTTTCTCGATCTCAGAATTTCTCGAGCGATCCTCAGTAGGGTTCTTTTCGGCTGGCTCCCCTCGCACTTTCTTCGGAATTTTCTTGGAAGGAACCTTCTCTCTTTTTTGATGCTCGACCTCTCGGCGCTTAGCCTCTCGACCCCGTCTTTTGAAAGTAGGTTCTTTTGGACGGAGTTTCTTTTTCTCCTCAGGCGAGGAACAAGCCGAAGATTCCCCAACCAAATGGGTCGTCTGCGTACTCCTCGATTTCTTCTTGGCTGGGGGCATCACGCCCTGGCTTGGTGTTGTTGACCCAGATCCCTCCTTCAATAACCCGATTGTTTTACCCTTGTCAAGGAGAGTATATCGATGTAAGTGTTTGTCAGTCAAGCAATTCCAAAACCTATGCCGCTCCGGTTTCAACTTGATCAATCGCCTGTAGCATTCCTCAAACACTTCCTCCTCAGGCCTTGTTGGGTCGTCTCATAAAAAAATAAAAAAATAAAATAAAAAAATGATTGACATAAGGAACTCGACTATGGAAGTATCGACCGACAAGGAGACTTACTGCATTGAAGCCAATATCGAGCGCTTCCCGGCTGCTCTTTAATCCAAACCATTCCCGCTTTGGATCACCCACCTTGCTTGGAATCTCTTCAATAATCTTCCAACCTCGGGCAGCCTCGACTTAAAGAAGAGAGGGGGATTGTTTCTCGTTATGTCTAAAGTGGAAAAGGAAAGCCAAGTCATCGAAGGTCGGAGGGTGACTCAAATACCTCATGTCCAAATAATAGGCTGACAACAGGTTGCCGTAAGCAATTGGGTGGAACTTCATCGGAGCCAGGTTCATCAGTAGTAAGAAATTGACAATGAATGAAGGAAAAAGGGGAATAACTCCGACGTTACACATTGGAAGAGATATTGCCATGTAACTGTCTAGGGGATTATGAGGTCGATCAGTTTTATATGGAAGAAGAACGTCGTTGAAAGGGATGTTGTGTTTCCAGTCAAATTTTGTAGTCGTTTAAGAGTTATCGTGGTCCTTTCTATGTCCAGGGGTTTTCTAGGATTTCTGCACCTGGGAGCATGTCAGGTGTTATGGAACGAGTGCCGCTGCATTCAACCCGACCGTTACTTTAGGGAGAGGTAGTGGACTTGTCGATCGACTTTGAGGTCGCAATCAGAATCATGCCCTGATAGGGTCGATGACTCAGAAGTGCTATCTACTCTAATGGAAAAAGACAACTTTTCGTCTCATCCCTGCTTATGGGTTCCATGTGCTTTAACCACTTGTAGATGAAAAGATCGTTAAGCTGAAATTAAAGGTTAATTCTAAAAAGGGTTAGTTCCGCTTTACAATGCTATCTCGGTAAAAGACAAGCCATAGAAATTACGATTTGTTTCCATACGTCAGACTGTACAAAGATCATCATTTTTTTACCACCCTCTCAAACACTACCACGTGTCCCAAGGTTTGACAACACCTTGACACACGAGACACTACGTATAGGCGGGAAATCTCTCTACCTTCATGACATAATCAGATTGTGGATATGATACTATCATATTTTGTTAAGATGACGTTGGAATCACTACAGACAATCGCATCGCCACTGACTCCGGCAATCCGATGCTGATGGTCCCGATCACGAAGCATGTAAAACCCAAATTACGACAAGAAAGCAAAGACAAGAGAGATCCTATGCAAGAATGACATTTAAGTATTTTGAGAAAGATAAAGAATCGATTTCTTCCTGAAAAAGATGGTTTTGGGGGAGGATGATGATCGTCCTTCTTCTTCTTCTTCCTATGGAGCAGTAAATTAGTTTTTTGCGAGAGTAAAAGTAATAAGGAAAAAGGTGAAAAAGACTTTCCTTTTATAATATAGCGGAGTGGCTATTCAAATTCGGCTGACATGACCTTCAGACAGGGCTCGGCCGACGTGTAAAGCCATTGGCAAGCCAAGGATTAACCGATAAGACGGATGACAGTAAGGCGTCATTATTACCTGAACTCGTTTAAGTTTCCAAAACGGTTGATAGATTTATTACGATTTATGAAGCCCAATAAATGGATGATTCAAATCGGCTTGTGAGATTCTTCGGTTAATAAAAAAAATGTTTGTTCTAGCACGTGCTTACAAAGTCTGTGCCGTCTCCAACGCAACATACTTTGGGGGGCAAAGTGTTGATGGGCCTTTCGGCCTTCCTATCAAGATTCAATATCGCCATGGGCCCATGCTCTGAATGTTCGAAGCAGGTACACCGAAGTCAAGAATTGGGCCAACTGATGAGGCCCATCATTTGAGTTCGTCAGCTACACCAGAAGCAGTCCAAAAGTAGCCTGTTGTGCTCAGGCATACTTAGTCATATCAAACCCAGCTGTTAACCTAATGCGCGCCTAAGGAATAGCTTACGTCCGCCTTATCCGTTCTAAGCCGTCCGAATTGAACATATCGTTTGCCACCCCTTATCGATATTTCGAGAAGTACCGATTCCTTAGGAGAAAACTACTTCAGACTTAACTACATTTTTGGATCCTATAACATGTGTCCAAGTCGGCTTAAGTACTATATCATCTATAAATACTCCTTCTGAACTTAAAAGAAGGGCTTTTGGAAGTTTATTTTAACTCCAGCTTTCAAATATTTTGATCTCTTATTGTACCGCCATTGTGATAGTTGAAACAATATTTAAGAGATTACAAAGTGGACTAGGCTCATTAACGCCGAACCACTATAAATTTGTGTGTGATCCTCTCTATTTTCAGTTTTTTACAATCATTAATCTTCATTTTCTCTCTATATAACTCTTTTTTGGGTGTTGTGCCAATTTTTGGTGTTAACAGTAACATTATGTAATAATATACATATACTAACAAGTAGAAATCAATCATAGTTTAAATTAAGCCCAAAACCAATTAAAATCTAAAAATTAGGTTTGGAGAAATTACCCGATTTGGAGAGCTAGGAGGGCGGACGGGCTGGAGATGATCCTGGATGGCGTCGGAGGTGGTTGAGTTGGTGGTTGAGGCGGTGCAAGTGAAGTTGGAGGTGAAGAAATGGTGTTTGAGGGGGAAAAAACGTGATTGGAGGAAGATAATGAGCTTCAGCTCCCTGCCTCTGAATATATATCCGAAAATTTCCAACGGTTTCCAACCATTCCCAACGGCTCTTTTATAGCCGTTGTCGGCCGTTGAAAACATGACATTGGAATACACTGTTTATCTATTAGTGTTTGTAACTAATATATCACAATTAAATTTGAAAAAGCAGCATGTAACATACTATTTTAACAATAAATAAAATATAATTATCATTGTTAACAACATTTTCGTTTGCAATGCATGGGCTACACACTAGTTTTTGAAATGGAAGATCGCACATCGACGTAATGGTGATACATGGTCGATTGAATTTCCGAAGAAAACCGACATTCAAAAAATAGACTTTTGAGCCACAAATCATATGTAGGTTTTTAAGCGGGTTAGTTGTTAAATAGAGTCGATTTATTTATTAAGGGAAAGAAATGGTGTTCAACCCAAAACAAAATGGTGTTCAACCCAAAACAAATTAAAAGTTGGGTCTGATCTGACAGGGCTAAAATCAGGATGTACAAATCGGTTGTTCATTTTGGCGGGCCTATGCTTAAGAGAGCCCAGGCAAATGCAATCATATATATTATATCGTAATCTGTAAACCCTAATTCTTTTAGGCGGCCGCTATTTGCAATCCCTAACTCTGCACTAAAAAGATGAAGTACAATCCCAGAGTAACAAGCTCCCGCCGCAAATGCAGGAAGGCCCATTTCACCGCGCCATCGAGTGTCCGCCGGATCCTGATGAGCTCACCTCTCTCGGCCGACCTTCGTAGCAAATACAACGTCCGTTCAGTTCCAATCAGAAAGGACGACGAGGTCCAGGTAGTTAGGGGAACCTTTAAAGGACGCGATGGCAAGGTGATTCAAGTTTACCGGCGCAAATGGGTGATTCACATAGAAAGAATTACGAGGGAGAAGGTTAACGGATCAACTGTCAACGTCGGCGTTGATCCGTCAAAGGTGGTGATAACGAAGTTGAAGTTGGATAAGGATAGGAAGGCGTTGCTTGAGAGGAGAGCAAGAGGCAGGAGCGCTGCTGATAAGGAGGCAAAAGGTAAGTTCTCCATTGAAGAGGTTGCTGCTGCAGGTGCCTCGCTTCAACAGATCGATTAGTTTTTAAATTTTAGATTTTTAAGTGTCCTTGTATCTGAATATTTCCCACCGATGTGTGTTGTTTTGTTCGATAACTTATTTTGCTGTTTTGAATTTATGCAAAACTAATTTCCTTTCATGGAATAGCAATATTATGAATGGTTGTTTATCACATTAATATATATGTGTGTGTGTCTATATATATATATATATATATATGAATGTGGTTTTCAAATGTTCTTTGGAAAGTGTTGGATAACATTGTATCAAGGAAACTCCAAAGGGTGCAGGTTGCCAATATTTAGAATTCATTCTTTTAACCTTTATGATTCGTTAAACTAGAGGGGAATGGTTATTCATGTAGGTTGATTGATATATTGATTATCCAATTACACATTCTCAAAACTTAATTCATTCATATTCTTCAAGTTATCCTCGAGTGAGGTCATACCTGAGATGTAGCCCAAGCTAAACAGTTAAACGTAGTGTGTTGTAAGCTTAAATAGAGCTAATTTACAATGATGTTACCACTGCTGAACACATAGTTGATTGAGAATTTGAGATACTAACTTCAGAATTGGGTCAATATTCATTTGTTAGGGTGTTTATCATTGAATTGAAGAAACAATAATTCAATGTGTTTCAAGAGTAGTAAACTGGATTTTTTTGTTAATTTAAAAAAACTTCGAATTTTGAGATAACACTATAATCAATCAATAATATGCATTATCCTGAAGTTATAGATGTTGTTTACAGATCTGTTTTTCATTTGCCAGCAACCATATGCAAATGCAGAATTCTCAAACTTCAGTGAACAAGGTTGTCAAAATGAGATTCAAATCGTAACGTTTAAAATTTAAATTGAAACGGATTTCAAATAAAAAATGGATTTAAAATATCCATTCTTCAAGATTCACATGTACTTTGAAATTGACATTTATGTTTGAATTTATACATATAAACCTATGATTCATTTTTTTTATTTCGTTCCATTTGTATTTTGTTTAGGAAAATTTAGAATTGAGGTTGTAGACTCAAATGAGTATACAAAATTTGCCAATATGTATCAAATGAAAGCACTTTTAATTGATTTGAATCGAAATATAAGTCGAATAGTAAAGGGAAAGTTCGATTAAAAACGAGATTTACATCGTATGATTTTAAGTTTATTGACAACAATGTCAGTAAATATCCAATTTTTTTTATTGATTATGATTCTATGTGCCAATGTCCAATCTTTTTTTGTCGATCGTCTGATCATTTTTGTTGATTCTTCTGTATAAACATATGTCCCATTTGTATATTGTCTATATATAAGTGTAGTGGACCATGGTAGATTCTATATTCCATGGTTCCTAGACTGTCAATGTTTTCCCCATCATCTGTGACATTGTTGTTTTATGGAGTGATTGCATATAGTTCATAATTTATCGTTATTTAGATGGGAATTGGACCGTGTGCTGGCATCAATAATTCAATTCAACTTTAGAAAACAAACGATAATATTTGAACTTTGAAAAGAAATATATTAAATAATAAACATTTTAAATAATACAAGTATTACTGTATTAGTAATTTATAACAGTATCTGTTTTTATTATAATAGCAGTAAAATTAATAGATATTTTTTTTTTGTATATAATAATGCTCCCCTTATCCAAACTAGTTAGGACATTTGGACATGGTGCAAGAGGTCATGAGAATCGACTTACTTGTTATGTAGTATGTTATATATACTACCTAGATTTGTATATAAAGCACTAATTTCAAAAACAGGAAAATACCTTGAAGGACAAAATGAACTAAGAATTATTCCATAAGGACAAGAGGGCAAAATTTTGTCCATAAGGACAAGTGTTAGTGTAAAGGAAAGAATTATAGTAGGGCCCTGAATTCTCCCTTTACACTAAATTTTGTCCTTGAGGATAAAATTTTGCCCCCTTGTCCTTATGGAACAATTTTTTGTTTCTTTTGTCCTTGAGGGCAAAAACCCCTTCAAAAAAGAAAAAATAATACTAATGTGTTATTTTTCACGAGAATAAAGTTTTATACTACTTCAAATCATAGTTATCAAGGCGCGCGCTTAGGCGCGCCTAAACGCAAAAAAGCCCATGGCTTAAGGCTTGCGCCTTTTTGCACTTTGAGGCGCTTTTTTGGCTTAATTCAAAATTTTATTTATAAATAGTTAAATAAAAATTTTAATGTTCAATAAATTATAAAATATGGTTTAAAATTTAAATCTTATTAACAAAATATGTAGATAATTGAATGAATTAGAAAATATGGTTTAAAAATTAGTTTGTAGTTAGTAAAATAGCAGATCAAACTCGTATAAAAGACACACAAAAATGCCCAAGGCTTAAAAAAGCCCCAGGCTCAATGCTTGCGCCTTTGGGTGCCTTAGCACCTTGACTACTGTGTTTCCAATGTGGCGGCGTTATGCATGTCCTTGGTGATGTTGCTTCCATAATCCCTTGGGGTCTGACCGATGAAGCTGATCGCAGTCCTCAAGTGGTGTTGCCCTTGCACTTTGTCATTATCCTCTTGGACTCTCCCCTTCTTATTGGTAAACTTTGAATTATCTCTTAAGCTAATTAATTGACGATAATTTTGAAAAACTTGAAAGAAATTCAAACTGTGATACATTATTATTGTAATAACAAAATAAATGAAATGGTTTTATTTCAATTTCAGTTTGTTAGTTTTTAATGTATCTGTTTATTATTGTTGCGTTTTCATATTAACCTACCACTTCCATTGGTAGAGCATCTCTGGAGAACTACCATCAGAGACTCTGGTGAGTACTATTATTTGATTCAAACATCAAATCAGGTTTGGATAGTCCATTGCTGTGTATGATATTGCCTAATCAGGATCAGTCTGGTTTTTAACCGAAGTGATGCAGAGTTGCAGTTAACAGGCTTCTACCATTGAGGTGCCTTAACAGGTGCTGGGCTATGTCGGAGTGGAGTCCTTTAAGCAGAAATCTGAGTCTCACATCTGTGAAACGTATGTTCAAAGCATCTCTTCGTGGGGGGAGCCACTCATGAACTTTGTTTGAAAATTAGGTATCTTGAAATGTTGGTTCTCTCCTGCTGCATATTGAAGGCTTTAAGCTCAACTCGTGCATTTATATATGTTTGACGATAAATCACGAGTTAATATTGTTATTTTTGAATTGTTCTTTGCGCTTGCAACTGATAAATCAGAAAGAATGTGCAGAATTTTTTTGTAAAAGAAAGCCATTGTATTGTCAGTGACGTGTATATGGATAGAAAAAAGTTTGATGATACAGTCCGCAGCTACAGTGGGGTAGGCAATGGCTCTAGCTTTCCCAAAAGAGGGGGGTGATTTGATCCTTTATAGCATTCCCAACCGATAGAGCTGTGATTGATCGATTCACAACGGATTAACCAAAACCAACCCCCAATGTAGATTTTTTTTTTTTGAGGTTTTAGCCAGTTTATTTTAAACCAACTAAGCTCAGCCAATTTAAAATAAAATAAAGTGGTTAAATCTCAATTTCAAACCGACACTATGGGTTGCTTTGCCAACATTTAGAATTGCAAAAGCAATCCAAAAGAGCGCGACTTATTTGCTGTTGGGGTTAGTGGCTTTCCAATTGACCCACGGTTGGAATTTCTCTTATAGACGTTTTAGCAATTTGCTTGTTACTTACGGTATGTTTCAATGAGCGAAAATTTTGAAATCAAAAAATGTCTCATCAAACCTAAACTGATGGTTGATGAAGCTTTCATTTATAGACACAATATAAACTATTATATTGATAAATACCCTATACATAGGGATGTATTTGTGTGTTAAGTTCATGCATACATACATACATACATGCACACTCTTATAAATATGGTATACGTAGGCAAAGCCGCAACACCCTCAATGGTTTGACGTTGATGACTTTTCGACGACGAATGGTTTGGCTTTAGGGATGACGAGTTTTGAAACATGTAAGCAACAATAATACGATATCCAAAAAAAAAAAAAAAAAAAAAAAAAAAAAAGGGAAAGAAACACGAATCCCAAACTTAGGGTTTTCGCAAACAGTGAATAGAGCAATAAGATATGTGAATGTCGCAACAAGGTTAACATCAATTTCAACATAGAAACAATGTAACAACAACTTGCATTCAACTTTAGATTAGAAGTGCGAGATAAACTCAGTTATGTAAGCTTGAATTGGTTGCAATAACTCGAATTCTCCAAGGTTAATAAACTTTCGACTATTAGCTAGGTTGATTTTCAAAAATGCAAACTAGATTGGAATTAAATATGATGAACCGAAACAAAACAACTTCGAAAATGTCAAGTAGAGATGTAGAAGATTACCTTGATTTTATAGCTTTAATTATTAAATACGTGCCATTTGATTCCAGCTTGGGTTTAGGAGTAATTATGTATTCAGAGTTTTCAAAGTGGAGGAGATAACTTTTAGTTTAGTGTTTTGGTTGAAAAGAGGAATGGTGAAAGAAAATAAAGGTACATGTTTATTTCTCACCTTACTCCATGGGCCTTAGATGCGCTAAGGGGCTAATAAGAAAATGTGTTATTATTCTCTTATTATTTTTCCTTTTACAAAACACCAATTTGTATTTAAAGGATGCTTACAAAATCTATGATTTGATTTCTCGGGGTTTGATAAAAAAGTATACATGACAAAAAATCCATTTTATATCAGTTTGAGATGTTTTTATAAACTCAATACAACCTTTCAATTTCAAAGTTATTGTCCATGATTTTAATAGCAGTGATTTGTTAATTCTAGAAGTCTTATTTTACAATAAATCCCAGTAATATTATTTTAATTAAATTAACAATACTTTGTTGCAATAAATTGAGTTGGAAAAGTATTTGGATACAAATTATTACCTATAGACGGAAGGATGGAGTATAAAAGTTATTATTTCCATTTTAGTTATTAAAATTATGGCCGTGTGTTTTAATTAAACTCATATTTCTCAAAATTACAATGTTATTTGATATATGAGAATTAAATCACATAAGATGTTTCGTTGAATTTTTCAATATATTTGTCTCCACTTGGAATGGATTTTCAATTTTTTTTTTAAATAACCAAAATTCTCCTTGAAATTATTTATGAAGAATTAAATTATATTTTCAGGTAACCTCGACCACCATTTACAAAATTTGCATCCCCGTAGTTCCCTTAAGAGAAAAGTCGATAGCAAACTTCAATGATACATCTTTCTGGAGCGAAAAGGCTATGACTAAAAAATTACTCATAACAAGGGATTCGCGATTAATGAGCATTATGAAATAGTTCGGGATCTGTGCTCTCAATAAACTGTATTGTCTCCTAGGCACAACCCTTAGGATTATTGAACCATCGGACTTTGATGAGTGGAACATCTTTATTTGAAGGTCTTCAACCTTCAATGTCACAATGCGAATAGCCCCCTACTTATAAGTAAGTGTTAATGTCAAACACGGACACGAACACCCCGTGTGTGTGTAAACACCTTTGAAATGCTAGATCTAGATTAGTGGTAATCACAAACACAAAACAGTAAAGAACAAGGAGCAATTATAGTGGTTCGACCTCAGTTTTGGCCTGCGTCCACTTTAAAGAGGGATTTCATTACGATTCTCAATTTTACAAGGAACATATTTTCCATAACTTTGTCCATTTTCTCTCTATACAATAATTATCTTTATCTCTTCTCTTTAATCTCATGATTCACTCAATTTCACCATGGAAATGATTAGATCTCTTTGATTGTTGGAGTAGATCTTCAACAATTGTTCACTTAGACGATCCTTGATGATTGAGATGTCGAATCGGAGCTTGTAAGAATTTTAATGGAGGTTAGGATGGTTTGGAGTTGTTGAGAAATGAATTGGGCAATACTTCGTGGTCGGAGAAATCAGTCCCCTTCAATGAAGGAAGCATGGGGGTATTTATAGGAATAATTTGAATGGAGTAGCAGAGTTGTAAATACGTGTGTGCAAAGTTTTGGGTCGGTGGACATGTATGGAACGACCTTACCTTAAGTGTGAACGACCTGAGCTGCCTTTAACGATCTGATTACATTGCACTTCCCAGCCTTTGCATGAATGTCCCATGAACGTATGTATGGACGACCTAACATATGTTGCGACTTGACTCTTGGAGACCGACCTGATTATATTGGAACGATCCAGCTTTTGTACATAAGGGTCACGTGGCTTTCCCGTGTAATGCATGAACGGCTTGGATACTGCAGCTGATGTGGCATTTTCGTGGTCGAATAAAACATGGCCTTATTTCTTAGTCTCCGCTTCAGTTTGCCACTTGATGTATTTGACGTAAATATCAAGCAAGAGTAGGGTGGGCACTTTGGCAATGTACTAAACAACAACTCATATCCATAACGCAAGCAAAAAAAAAAAGACGCAATACCATGATTTGAAGCAATTCAGACAAAGTGTACCAGTAAAAATAAAAAAATGATATATGAATTCAGATAAATAGGTTATACATGAATTCATGCAGATAGATTAGGGAAGGAGATTAAGCCAAATCAATTAGGTGTATAAGCAGTTTTGGTTAAATAAATGCTAGTAAGTGAGAAAGAATGAAGGATTATGGAATGGAAGGAACAATGTTAGGTTAATTGATGAGATAACCCGTAAGTAAGCCACACATTTTGCGTATAAAAGCAAGAGCTTGGAAGTATGAAACTTTGATTTCGAACTTGGATGTCATTCTTTCTTTGACTCCAGGGTTGTTGAAAAGACCAAATCTGTATCTGGATTTCGAACTTGAAAAATACCGATGAAAGGAGAAATCAAAGATAGGAGACTAGGGTTTCAAACATTGTTGAGTTGACTACCGAGAGTAGCGAACTATTGTAGTGGAGGGGAACGGCTGTGAAGATCTGAGATGGATTGGAAATTTTTTATTAGGGCTATTTGTTTAGAGATAAAATTGGGAGGGGATCGGATATGAAAATGATTGCATTTTGGAAAGGAAGATATGGGTTAATTTTTATTTTGGAGGGAAGACGAAAATTTTAGAGCGAAGAGTGTTACACAGCACGATATAGAACAAAATGAGTTAAAAAAACAAATGTTTAACTGTAAGCAATAAAACTTTAGAATAACGCATTATTAAATGGAATTATTAATAACCTATTTTCTTGTAGTGTACATGATTCAACAATGGTTGTTGAGCCTAACCTACTCGAGGATATGGAGATAGAGAGGGAGAGGCATATGCCCATCGCGTGCCTACATAGATTCTAAACCGCGAGATCATGAAGCTCATGGATAAGGAAGTGCGACTGGTAAAAATTCAATGGGGGAAATGATGCGAACGAGGCTACTTAGAAACCTGAGGAGAAGATACACATTCCTTATCAATTTCTTCTTGATTACACACTCTGAATTTATCCATAATTAGATTTGAATGGGTTTTATCTTTCCTATCCTTTGATTTATTAAATTTTAGGGTATAACTTATGGATGATAAGACTTGATTGAAGCATGTTGTTACAACATTTTATGTTTGACACACGCAGGTGGTTGCAAGTGTTTGCAAGTGGATGTATATACACGCACTAGGCACTATTAGTGATCGACAAATAGAACACTAAACATATGCATATGGATGTGTGTGCATTTTAATTTATTTCCATAGTTGATATAATGGATGATTATCAATTGAATGTTGCATATGAATGATGTTTGAAGCATGCACGTAGAATGATATGTTATTGTTATGATTTTTGCATACAATTGGATACATTGTACAAGCATAATTTCATAAAAGGAGGTCAACTGAATCAGTAGACCGTCTAATCTTTCGCATTAAGTACGGACATATACACTGCACCTTTGCATAACTACATAAGTATCAATAGAAAACTTGAGGAAATGGGTGCTAATGGATGATGTTTGTGTAGATGGTTGTAGATATGTATGGAAATACTTATCTTTCTGTCCTTTGAGATTTCGAGGACGAAATCCATTTAGGAGGGGAGAATGTAACAACTTGAATTTTTAAGACATGGTATTTATTAAAGAATTTATTACCAAAATATAAGTTATAAATTTTCATAATTTGGTAGCAGGACTTGCATCATTGGATCCATTGCGATTTTATGGTCAATTTACACATTTGGGTTGCGAGAAATAAACATAAAACAAAGAGGTTATGGCTATCTTAAAATCAAAATAAATCACATATATATGGGTTAGGTCGACCTGGACAATATATAGCTAGGTTGGCCCACCCTATTGATTGGGCACATGTCGATACGAAGATTACGGGATGAATATTCTCTTACACGTTTTGTTTCGTTATAAAGCTGATCTGACTTAATATTATTGGTTTATTTTCAAAACTTTGTTGAAGTGGCTTTTTTTCATTGCTCGTGTAATGTGGCCGACCTAAATTTAATTCATAAATCCAACGGCCTAAGACCCCTAGCCTAGCTTATAAATAGACCTTTAGACCACACTCATTTCTTACAACACAATATCTTTCATGCTATGACTTTCTTTTGAGATAGGCCTAACCAAAAATTTAAGGGGAAAAGATTTATAAGAATAAATATTTATATACAAATTTTTGGAGATGGGATTTATAAGGGCCACAGGGGAATGCTTTGACACAGAGAGTTTTATAATTATTTAGATATTTTTATAATTTAGAGTAAATAGGTGTTATAATAGTTGTAAAGTTTATGTAGTTTTTCTTTACTGTTTTTCTTATAATTTTTATTTAATTCACATTTAAGTACTGTAAGATATCTTTTCGTTGTTCTTCCCCTTGTTGTGTTTGACAGTAATTTTATAGTTTGTATGCTTATTTTTAATTATATTCAAAACACGCGTGAATATGTAAATAATAGCATATTCATGACTGATTTGATCCTATGACTGATTATAATTATTTTATTTTATGCATGTTGGAAAAAATAAAAGTAAATCAAAATTGTGCAATCGTGGATTAAGAGATTGTAGCTAAAACATAAAGTATAGAACTGTAATTGAAAGGTATTTGGATTGAAATAGGAAAACTTAGTAAGATTTGTTATTAAATTATGATATAGGTTATAACTGGAAATGATTGATCACATTTGCATAAGTAATATTATGATATATTGTATAAGCATAACAAAATCATAATGAATGGATTTGACTTAGTTGCAGATATAATCATAACGCGAGGTTATAATGAATAAAAAGGCTCATTATTAAAATTAATGTTAAGTTTATAAGCATATGCTAGTGACGTTCTACTTCAACAGTATTCCCTTTAAGGATTATCATTTAACTTAATCTTCATAACCCTTTCACCAATGATATCACAAGCTTGTCACCAAGATACACTTTTTCTAGATTTCCAATGTCGTACCTTTCGAAGAATTCCCTCTGTGGAGTGACATGGAATGATGCTCCAGAGTCTAGCACCCAAGACTTTTCCTTGTTCTCCAAAGAGCATATCAACGCTTCATCTTCTCCTGAGGCGGAAGTTACATTTTGCTCCGCCTCCGCCTCAAGGTTCTTTAGTGCACTTCTATATTGATTTGTACAGTGCTCCGTCTTTCCATAGTTCCAACACTCAACGACCTTTGAGCTATGAGAATTATTGGTGTTTCTGGATTTAGATCTCCAGCCCTTTAATCTACCTTGGTAGTTCGATTTGCTATGTCCTTTTCCTCTTTTCGAATTTCTTCCTCTTGATTGTGTATGCCGAATTAAAAATTGGATGACTCACTGTAATCTCTCCGTTAGATATCTTTACTGAGAACCATATCACTAATAGCATAACATTTTAATTTATTGCTTCTTGATGAGCTATTACTGCCATGGTAGTAGCATTTCAACTTTCTGCCATGGAAACCAAAAGTATCAATTCTGGTACTTCTTTGTCAAATTCAATTTTAATTGGTCCAAGCTGAAAAGTAACTGCATTCAGTTCATTGAGATGTCGAGCTACTGATGCACCTTCTGCCATCCGTAAATTGAATAATCTTCTCATCAAGTGAACTTTGTTAGAGGCAGATGACTTCTCATGCATATTGGAGAGAGCCTCCATAAGACATGTTGTGCCTTTTTCCTTTACTATGTTAAAAGCAACATTGCAAGATAATGTCAATCGAATAAGTCCAAGGGACAGTCTATTAACAAGATCCCAATCTTCTTCCTTAATATTATCTAGTTTATTTTCTTAGAGAGATTGATAAAGATTTTTCTGATATATGTGATCTTTAATCTGCATTTTCCAAAAGACAAAGTCAGCTCCATCAAACTTCTCGATTTTCACCTTTCCTTCATCTATCGCCATCGCTTCCACTCGAATTTGATTTTCTTAAATTATGGCTCTGATATCAATTATTGGGAAATTACGCAAATTTCCTTATAATTATATTTGTGAAGAAATAAAGAATAAAATGTAGAATGATAAGTCACACAAACTTGATAACGGAATTCAGCCAATTATGCTTACGTCTCTGGGCTGTTGTAGATATTTATTTAAGAGAATATTATAAAGTAATTACAAAACATTTTTCATTCAACATTCAATTTCACTCTAATATTGTTTCCCTTTTTTTCTATTGGATTTGAGATGAGATGGAACTTATGAAGAAGATGGATGTATTTATAAGGTGAGAAGATGACTGGTGGAGATTGGTGGCTTGGTTGGTGGCTTTGGTATTGGCAGCCCCATGTTGATTTCATGGGCTATTGTGGATGCCTACCAACAACAACATTCACATTAGTCAAAATGGTGAAGCTGAAGTTAAAGAAACATTCTGTAACGAACAGGGATTTTCGGCCTAGAAAATCGACATAAATACATTTCCCATACCTCATGTCGACCTTCCAAACACCAAAAACACCGGAACGTTATTAGAAAGAATTTAGAGGGTGAGATAAGAAAGAAAAATGAGAATAGAAGAAGGAGAAGAACCGACACAACACAGAATCAGAGTCTCACATCACAGCGGAACAAAATATAATACAGAAATAAATCTTCATTGAGAGCTTTTAAAAATACTTACAATATCAGAGTACATCACACACTTGGACAGTTATAATAACCTGCCCTCATATACAACACACAGCGGAACGGTAGTTATATACTATCATACGTCTGGACTCTTCCAGCTCGTCTCTACACAGCATTCGATAACCTGAACCTGTACACCCCGGGCTAGCCCGAGCATTTACAAAACACCGGGCCAGTCTGCTGAACCAGAGTGAGAAAAACTCGAACAGTATTTAGGGGGATCATCCAACTTGATTTTAAAGTTTTAAAATCTTTTCGAAAGAAAAGGATAATCGTAAGACTGAATCCACACATATATACAGACAGTTTTTACCTTACGATAACCCAAAACGTTTTTGAAACCAATATCTTTTCTGATATTATAATAATGTCTAAATATAAGTAAATAACAATCTAGTGGAACACTTGCATCTCACGCTCCACATATATAGTATTCAATCAAAACCGTGGGCTCTTATTGGAGATTGGATTCCGACTATGACAAGGTATGGGACTACCTGTCGATAGTGTGTCTCTATAGGTGAATACACCGGGTTCAACAAGAACGTCTTGCAACTCGGCCCTCACATGACCGACCACTCATTTCGCTTGAGTGTATCGAATGTATATCACCAACGGTTGGGCTCAAACCACCGTTTTCCGAAAAGGGAC
The DNA here is from genome assembly GCA_030737875.1 of Allium sativum. Classification (NCBI taxonomy): domain Eukaryota; kingdom Viridiplantae; phylum Streptophyta; class Magnoliopsida; order Asparagales; family Amaryllidaceae; genus Allium; species Allium sativum. Next base: position 964,332,528 of record CM060916.1, read on the forward strand.
ATCATCGAAATAGATTAAAGAAGCAAAAGGAATTTCTCTAGATAGATGATTATACACCCTAATGGAAGCGACCCACATAGCCATGCTGCCTGCCCGATTTTTGTCATTTCCCAGTTGTGAGGCTTGAGGTCTAAATTATCTGTTATAACATCTAGTCATCATTCACTTTGAATGCCACATCGTTAGATCCGCCAGATATCACTAATTGACGTCCACAAAAATACTCTAGGTATTTGGCTAGAGAAAACCATTTTTCCGCCATCAACTATGGTACGTTTGAAGAAATCAACGTACATGATCCCTTTGGAAATACTCTGTCAGACATCCGTCCATACAAGTCATCCAGGAACAGGATGAACCGAAGACACCCTCATACTACATCCAAGGAATCACCCTATAGATTAGAAGCGAGTAGTCCTTGCAAATCCGTAGATTCCAACCACGATAGAACCACAGTATATCTCTGGTTGCAACATCAAATATTATTAGTAGTTCTTCCGTTTTTGGAAGATCCGCGGTCTTCAACTCCCCATCTCGATCATCTTCTGATATCTTCACGTATTTGTTGGTCGGAATGGTTTTCGAATATAAATTCGATTCTGGTCTTTCCGTACCAACAATCATATTAGCCAGATTTGATAGTCGGTTATTTAACTATTAAAATAAACAGTGTTTCAATCATAACAATCCAATGAATTCACTGGTTCAGTATTCCGCATCACTTGGCCTTTTTAATTAAAACAAATGTAATTTAAAACTCTTAAATATTTCCATATTATGAATATAGTTTTCGCTTCTTATTTAACATAAGATTTTTATTTAAACAAGTTTATTTTATTAATTAGAAAAATCCTATATCATATTAAGTTTTCTATTCTACTTTCAAAAACATTAGCCACATTATCATTTAATGTCGGGAAACCAATTAAACTTATTACTCGTAAAACGATGTTACGAGATATCTTTTATTTATTTCCTAAAAACAAAATAAAATTCAACTTTATGTTTCCTTTTCTAACTCACAATATCGTTATAATTTCACGCAACCCTTTTTATTTCCCTTTTCACTTTGGGATCCTTATTATATATATTTTCCCAATTTTCATTAAATGTTGCATTTATTTCTTTAATGGAAATAATAAATTATTATTAACTCCTGTCACCATTACCAACTAATATCATCCTCAGATAATCCTGAAGTCGTTCAAGTTGGGGTACTTTAATTACCTCTCCGACCTTGATCAACAACGTTCATATCTTAAGATAGATACCAGATGTAATCCAAAAACAAATCTTTCATTCTAATACCAATACAAATTCCATTTAACTATTTATTCAAGATACGGTTTCATACAACCTTTTTACTCTTTGAAAATCTCTTTCTCGGATATGCCCGTTCTTTCTTAATTTAATAACTAAGTAACTTCTTTATAAAACATCACTTTTAACTCGACCTCTTTAACCAGGCTCATTTATAATTCGGATTTGGTTATCAAATCCTACGACCCACTTCTTTCACCAACTTCACTTTAGTCAATCTCATTTCAAATCCATTCAATCATTTCCCCCTTTGAAACTCTTATTTTAATTTCCCCTATTACTTAATCCCATTATTAAGTAACGACGCCTTAACACTTTAAACCTCATTAATATAACCCTGGTTTCATATAAACCCTTTATCTTAATTTCCTTTTACTAAATTTAAATAATTAAGTAACATTTATTTTAAGCTATCATATTTGCTTAAAATACTTTTTATAACTTCGTTATAAAAATTCGGGTTTTAAATCTAAAATCCGCTCATAAACTTCTTTCACTAATCAATTAGATCTAAATTCAATTCCATTTACTTTTTAAATGAATTTCAATTAAAAAGTAATTCCCTAAATTATTATTAATTAAAATAATAATTTACTTCATTCATTAACTACCTAAATGGTTAATTTCTTTATTCACTAAAATAAAGAGTAAATTCCCTTTTTTTTAAACCCTATTAAAATTAATCAAATATTCTTTAAACTATTTTATTAGATTATTTCAAATCAAGACTGATTTAAAAATCAATTTTAGTTACAATGGTTGACTTAGTCAACTCAAGGCACGGGTAATCAATTCCAATTATTCATCACTTTAAATTAATAATATAATTAATTTCAATCATTCCATTTAATTGTTTCAAAGCAAAACAATTATCCAAACTTAACCGTTAGCTAAATTTCTAATCACTTGTTTATAAATCTGACTAAAATTAGAATTCACTTTATTAAATCAACTAACAATTAATATAAACTTAATTAATAAATAATAAATATTTATTACCTTTTAATAAACTTTTATTTAACATAATATATTTCAAAATCTATTTCCAGTTATAAAATAAATTTTATAACTTCACCTCTATCGATTAGCCTGACGGTAAATCAATATTTATAAAACGATTGATTTTATAGACCACATGTTGCCAAATACTCAACCAATACCATTCATTGGTTTAAATTAAACAGATGTTGAATATTTAGTCAATAATCAACAACCAAATCAATCACCCCATCATATCAGTTCATATATGACGACATGAAAATAAATAGTATATTTGAGGAATCCCGTTGGACTCCTCCAACCTGTTCTTCCCTGTACCCAAAAAAGGTTATCTCAAATCAATCATTCAGTTTCACTTAACTGATAACAATAAATAATGACCATTTAACCTCAACCACAAGCAATTCAAACAATTCAACCAACTAAACACGTTTATTTTATAAACGTGACCAACAAGGTAAGTTACCTTTATTGGAACCAATCGTTAGAATAACGATTTTGTATTAATACTGAAATTAAACAACGGTTTAATTTCGTCGGTTAAATCAACAAATAAATATATAACTAGAAAACAGTCAACCATTGGCAAACAGAACACACGAAATAAAAACCCAATTTATATAAAATATAAATGAGAAGAACCGAGTGAGTTTAACTCTCCTTGATTTGATTCTATTGTCAACGGCTCGTTTTAATTAAATTAACCAATCATTCAATTTAATCAAAATCCCGGTTGATTCCACTTGCGTCCAGATCCGTTCCATATTGTAATGCTCGTTATCACGATTTCAGCGTCTTTTGTTTCATTCCATTCTGTCCACATAAGTGAGAGTTATACCGTTATAATTACACAACTTAACTAAAACAATTATTTTTAGAATTAAACGTATAATTAGTTTAATTACTTGGTTAAAACTATGAACAATCCGATTCACTCTCCAGATTCCTTCTTTGTTGAGCTGCTTCATTTCAAACCCTATGAACGAATTAGAATATTTTACATATTAGAATATTATGGTCTTATGGTTTTAAATAAACAATTTAATTTCAAATTAACATTTTAACTAGGCTAACAATACTTAACCACCTTAACAGACAAGAACGTTTTCCTCTGCTTCCCTTCCATGTTTTGTTCTCCTTCTAGGTTCTGAAAACCCAGACCAGTGTTCCCGTCAATAAACTCCTTAACTAAATACATTGTTAGGGATATGACAGACCGATACTTTCTTGTTCTTCCTCGTTGAAAATAAACTTGGGTCAGTGTTTTAATTGAAACCGTGTAAACACCTGTCTTCCTTTAATACTGCACTATACATGTTATCATATTTGGGACTAAAATTATAAAAATAATGGTTACTTAATCAGTTAATTACTTTTTATTTTAATAACAATCAGGACCGAACTGTTCATGACATCGTCCTTCCTGTGTTAATGTTTCAGGCTTCCTTCAGTATTGTTCCTGTTCAAAAAATCCTATACCATTTTAAATTAATTAATTTGTTTCCTTAATAATATAATTAACTAATAATTACGTTCGTTAAAAATATAGGGCCAAACCCTTTTGGTTTGTGACGACCCAAACTTCCCCGTAAAGGAAAGCCTAGATTGCTTTGAGAACAATACACAACAGAACACAAACTGAAGAACATTTTATTGCTGATTACAACAATTACATCAGAGTACAAGAATATAACAGATTATGAAAACTCATTACACAATAGAAATACAATAATATCAGAGACTTAAATTACAATTAAATAGCAGCGGAAAAATAATACAAATATACAACCGAAAGGAATACACGGATACAGAGTTTTCCGAATATCGCTTCAGCTGTAGACCAGGATCCTGTAAATATCTGCAAAAAGCTACTCGACTGCCCGTGTGGAAGATATAGGCACCCGAGTTTGCCAGTGAAACAAACTACAGGTCAGTCATGGGACTGGTATGAGAAATCTTAACTTAACTTATCTAATAATAAGGCTAATCACAGGACCACGCTGCTAACGCGGAACGGGTTTACTCCATTTGATTGCCAGTGCATAAAATAAAGTAAATCGTTAACCACACAATGCTTTTTAGAAAGATGAAACCATTATAAGACCCAAATGTATTAATCCTAGACGGCATAGCTACCATATACTATGTCGTCATACTAGTTATACAATCGAAACCGAAATGTTGTATTGGAGATTTGGTTTTCCATCAAGAGTCAAGGCTAGGGAGGAGCTCCTTACCGATTCGAGACACTCTAGCAAATGCCTCAGGATCACACCTATGGGCAACCCTTGGATAGCTGCAGGGTCGGTCCACTCCGAAGGGTCGTGGATTAGTTATACCTGAACACACGTTTCCCGGTCCTTTTGGACCTATAATATGGCCAATAACAACCTATAAAAACACGAGGTACCTCATAATCCATCATCCACATAAGTAAAATGTCAGCGCTGGTAGGTCCCTGACATTACTCTAGCTAGAAAGGTAACGTGTGCACTCCCTGCGTTCCCTTCTCCCGTTTTAGACTCATACCGGGAAGTGAGGCTCGTGAGGTTACGTTATACACAAAGCTACGCCTAAACAGGTCGTGCTTTGATCATTCCACAAGGCCCTGCTTTTCAACAAAAGCCTTGATCAATTGCATCTTGGCGTGCCACATTGACAATTCACGCCATGCGATCAATCACCATTAATTTATACCAGGGTGTTAAGCAGAGAATAAATTCTCTACCACCAATCAGATATACATTAATAAAGATCAATTTAATTCACATGGAACGAAATCCAATGTCAGACACACATCCATTTACTAGCTTATGCTCTGGGTCTGAGCGAAAACCGAATCCGAACAATCAACAATAGTCCGGACGGCCACCACTGAAGCCCCTTCAAGGTAGCTACTCCCATCAAGGGTCTCCGTAGCAACACATCCATTCGATGTGAAGATCGTCAATCTTCAACCACCGTCTTCATCTTCGACTCTTCATCGTCGTAGTAATTACTCGGAATGGGTTAAACCCGGTCTTCCCGAATAACTCACGTATTTTTATAATTAAAAATCAAGTACTATAAAAACACATCCAACGCCACATTCCACTTCAGAATTATTCTTTTAATGAATTATTTGCATTATCTTATCAAAGATAAATTCTTCATATTTATTCTTAAATCTTTCTTTTAAAGATTTATTAATACCCCAATTTGGTTTTAAATATCAAAAATCATTATTCAATGATTATTCAAATTTAAGAAATTAATCTTATCTTCAACTGGGTTAAAGAACTAATGTCATTTAAAACATAGTTCACGGTAAACCCAAAATCATCTTCCATAAAATATGGACTTTCATAGAAATCAAATCAATATATATAATCGTTATAAATTTCTGTATCCAGCAAATAATATAAATGGAATAACAACAAAGCCTCTTAAATTCCATATGTAGTATCAGTCTTCTTGTACAGAAGCTTATCTCGGCTATTATTAATTCGAATTCCATTCAACTCCAATTTAATATATTAAATTGGAAAACTTTACTTTTGGAGGATTCCCATTTAAATCTTAATAAAAGATTTATAAATTCCCAAATCATATTTTCACTGTCAGTTGGGTTGAAGAACACATGTCACTTAGAAACACAGTTCACAATAATCCCAACTCACATTTCATCTTATTTCAATTACTAAATATAATTGAAAACTTTAATAATCTAAATAAAAGATTATTCTTTTCATACGGGGTTTAAGAACAGTGTTATTTAAGACACTATTCACGATAAACCGAAAATCCAATTTATTTAATTTCAATTAAATATTAACCAATTGGAAAACTTCATTAAGTCTGAATTTAATGATTTATTCTAGTTAATAACTAGTTCATTTCAATAAAAATAGGGTGCTGCTAAAAGCATCTAGGTTTGTTCTTCCTAATACCATGAGTGGTATTAGGAAGTGTAACACTGGATGCCTTTAGTTTTACATGGTGGTGCAGTGCTGAAAGCACCCAGTTTTACACTTCCTAATACCACTCATGGTATTAGGAAGAACAAATCTGGGTGCTTTTAGCAATACACTAAAAATATTTTTTTCTAAAATATATTCTCATTCTAAGGATATTCTTCATTGGAATGTGACTCACTCATCAACCATACATTGCATATAATCAATAGTCATGATAAATAATTATCAAGCATCCAAATAACACCCAAAGTGGATTCTACACTAAATATTGGGACCAGTGTAGATCAAATATCATCCCAACACCCGTGTGGGGTTTCATCCAACAATCAAATAATAAATTATTTGTGCACTTGGGCGAGGTGTAAAAATTATCGACCCAACCACATAAACAAGTCGGATGACTTGTAAATGGAAGTGCAATATTCAGTTTAAATATACAAACAATATATCCAACACATCAAACATTTCAACATCACAGACATATTTCTCAAGCCATCGCTAATATCATATTTATAACATATGATCTTTTTATTGTAACTAATCGATAATAAAGATATTAACTTTTATTTCTAATCTTTTGTGTAATTCCTTTCAATGACCAAAATGTATATTTTGGTGTAACTCTTTTTAATGACCAAAACTATATATTTTAATCTTCTCCTCTTTAATGTACACAAATGTTCATTGTTGTTTAATCCTTTTCAATACACAAAAATGTTCATTTTTATTTCATTCCCTTTTAATACACAAAAATGTCCATTTTTGTTTCATTCCTTTTTAAAGTGACCAAAACTGATAATTTTGTCTAATCTTTCCAATGTAAACAAAATAATGAATTTTGTCTAATTTTTCCAACGTAAACAAAATAATGAATTTTGTCTAATCTTTCTAACGTAAACAAAATAATGAATTTTGTCTAATCTTTCAAACGTAAACAAAATAATGAATTTTGTCTAATCATTCTAACGTAAACAAAATAATGAATTTTGCCTAATCTTTCTAACGTAAACAAAATAATGTCCATTACTAATTCATTTTTAACTCCACTTCTTTAATGTATGAAAATATACATTTTTAACTCATCTTCTTTAATGTATGAAAATATACATTTTCTATTTCAACACAAAAGTAACAGATTTTAATCCAATAAACATTTCATAACAAAATGTTGTTTTATGTCTAGTGTAACATTTCATAACAAAAATGTTATTTTATTCTTTATAATCTAATTAACAAAAATATTAAATTTGTCCTTTTTATTTTAATTTACATTTTCTAATAGAAATGTACTTTATATTCTAATATTCATTTCTCACAAAAATGTACTTTTTAATCTAATTCACATTCTCTAATAAAAATGTACTTTTTAATCTAATTTACATTTTCTAACAAAAATGTACTTTTTAATCTAATATACATTTTCTAACAAAAATGTACTTTTTAATCTAATATTCATTTTCTAACAAAAATGTACTTATTAATATAATATATATTTTCTAATAAAAATGTACTTTTTAATCTAATATTCATTTTCTAACAAAAATGTACTTTTTAATCTAATATACATTTTCTAACAAAAATGTACTTTTTAATCTAATAAACATTTTCTAATAAAAATGTACTTTTTAATCTAATATACATTTTCTAACAAAAATGTACTTTTTAATCTAGTATTTTATATGTAAACAATATTACCTAGAAATGATGTCTTGCAATTCTAATCTTTTATATGTAAATAATATTACATAAAAAAGATAAATTGAAATTCTAATCTTTTAAATATAAACAATATTACGCAAAAATGTAATATTGAAAATCAAATCTTTTAAATGAAAATATAATTACATTAAAAATGTAATCTTTTAATTTGAAAACTGATAACATTAAAATGCAACTTTGAAATCAGGTCTTTTTTTTTTAATTGTCTCTAATTTGAAAATAAAAATAAAAAGGCATCTTTAAAAATCTATTCTTTTTATGTAGACAGTACTACATCAAAATGTGTATTCTATTTTGTTGAAAATCTAGTTCAACAAAATAATATAAAAATGTTTATTCTATTTTTGTTGAAAAACTAGTTCAACAAAATAACACAAAAATATGTATTCATGTTTTACTGCAAAATTTGACTCAACAAAAATGAATAAAAGGTTTGATTCATTTTTATGTTAAAATGGCTGTTTTAACAAATTAACAAAATCCTGTGTTCCATGTATGTTGAAAAGTCTAATTCAACAAATTTACAAAATTTGTTGTTTTATACATTTGATCTATTTATATATACAAAAACTATATATATATATATATATTTTATCAAATTTTAACTAACAGAAATGTTAATTTCAACAGTAAAATAAATATCGCCACATAACATCATCAAGCACACAGATGGATATTGTACATTTAACGCAGAATAATAACAGTATGAATTTACCGTAGATTAATAACAATAATTTCAGAAATTATTTGTAATTATAAAGGAAAGAAACACTACACCATAATGGCCATTTGGCAACTCTTATTTTTTTCAACTGCCAACACTTATATGTGTTGTAGACTAGTGACACTAATATGTGTTACTATAGTAAAAATGTGTCACCAAAAATATGCCAACACTTTTTTGTGTTGATATGGCTGGTCAACTCTTATATTCCAAGGGCAAAATGGTAAGTTCTCACTCATAACCCTAATCAGTACCTCAACGCTTATTCCTCTACGCTTATTCCTTCTTTGGCCGCATCATAACAAAATAAAAAAATGAACTTCAAAAAATTGATATCAGCGATTAGCTATTCAATATTAATATCAGAGATAAAAGGATTTTGGATTTCTCAAATCGGTATTAGCCTCTCAAATCCTCTCTCTATGACTTCGAATTTGGGCTTCTACGAATTGGGGCTTCTAGAAAATTGGTACGTGTTCTGCTCCTTTCTGATTTTTAATTTGCTCGACTTGATGGATTAAATGCCAATGATTAATGGATTTCTATAGAATTTAAATCGTATTATATCTCTAATTTTTGAATGGGTTGGATTTCATATATCTCTAGCATTACGTGTTCAGTATACTTGCATATTTCTCTGATTGGTTTGGTCTTGGTTAATTGTTGGAGAATATTGACTTGTTCAGCTATAACTTGAATTTGTTTATTTTTATAGGATTGAAATTTAGTACTTCAGTTTGACCACAGTGTATCCTTGGACAGTTGCATTGATTGTTGTTGCTTTCTGCTCCTTTTGCTTCTAATTAATGTTTTTTGTTGCATTTGTGTATATGTTTGAACAACCTTGTTCAGGCTGGTCAATTTTAAAACCGTTCTGTATTTTAGGTTATGCACTCCTTTGAGCCTGGCATGATTTGCTTTGATCAGTTGTGTTCATGAAGTGATCATATATGTTGGTTGTAATGAACTGTAGGCTCGATGGCTTACGCTATAGTCTTGTATCCTTAGATATGTTTTGACTTGTTACTTTCATATTCTGCTAACCAATATAAATCAGACCAAAAATTATCAATGTTAGAGAAGAATGAACTGTTAATATGTAGTTGGTGTGAATTTTGCATCCAGTTAGCCAATACGATAAGGAGTTCAGAGCTATAATTGTTAATAAGTTTTTTGGTTTGGAATGTCAGAGTACTTGTATGGATTACATGGATATTTCTGGTAAACAGAGCAAATATAGGTTATTAAGATTATTCTTTTTTTTTTACACGTTATTATTGAAGGTGCGGCCTATGCTGCCTGTGTTGGCTCCTCTTCTTAGTTTGCTATTGCTACATATTCATTTCTAAATTCTGGTAAACAGATGTATTTATTCTTGTAAAAGTAGACCATATTATTGACATATTCCTTTTATAATTCATAGAAAAAATAAACAAAAGAGACTAACATTAGAATCAAGCAGGATAATTGGAAGTTTATTCTAGTAAAAGTACATTGTTTATATATTAAAATATATCTACTATTTTTATATTCCATTTTCAAAAATTGGATGTTTTATAGACAAGTCAACTATTGATTGATATATACCATACAAAATAATTGTTATACAAGTTGTGTTCCGGTTGTATATAGAATATATGCTGCCTTAGTACTAATAATTTTATTCCCTATATGTACTATAGCAGGATAATTATTAAGTTGAACTTTATTAAATATTAGTTCAAAAATATATATTACTCCTGTTTATGACTGTACATGAAAAGAACCCTCCAATTAGTCGTGCAATACAATTTTTCTGCTTTTTTCCTTCAGAACTTCATTACTGATTATTTTTATTCTTATGTTTTAAATGTGGTGGTTTTCACCCTACTGGTTTTGTTTCTTTATGTCAACTATTTTGAAGTCCAACTTTGTGTGCATTGTTTCACTATATACAATTCTGTTTGCATGTATATTAACAATGTTAATGTGCGGAAACATCAGTAATATGAGCAACGTGTAAAATTTGTGTGGTATTTTCTTCTTGATGTTCTTCCCTTCTCCTTAGAAAAACCTAAATTAAGTCTAAATGAATTATCTTGTTATATAGGGGAATGGATAACTTATTTTCTGTACTATTTTTAAAATTAGTTCAGACCATAAAATGGCTTTTTATTAAAATGGTTAAATGGATGCGAGATTAACTGTACATAAAATTGTTAATATTACGCATACTGCTTACTTTACGTTATCAATTTCGTATCTTTTATTTTTATCTTAATGGTTTAACCATAGATAATTTTGAATTTATTCCTACTTGATATTAGGTTATCTCATGGCAGTGAGTTATTTGACTTCATGAATTTATACCTCCATAAATAAGCGCAATTAATTCTCAATTTCATTGTTGTCTCATTTTTTTTCCTTTTTCTTTTCATTTGTTACCATATAAGCAAAGATGTTTAATACCAAATGTAATTTAATTTAACAATTTTCCATTTTGGACTGATTTGTATTTATGAAGTGCAAGTTTTTTTTGGATATTTCTTTCTATAAATGGTTGATTGCCCTATAGCTACATCCTACATCATGAACTAATAAATCATGATTATGTGTTTACCTTTTCAATACTTATTTGTCTTCAAATTTTGCATTATGAATAAGTTAAGTTCATGACATAATTTCTAGCATCGTAACTTTTGAATACATTATATTTAAGACAATATTAAAGAAGTAGCCTGTAAAATAAGCAAATTAATTAGGAATAAATTGATCTGTTAACAAGTCAAGGACAACGATTATTTAGGAATAAATTTACCTATTAGCTTAGTTTAATTTAGGGATACTTTAATCAATTTCTAATATATCTTTTTTAAGACAAATGTAAATGCCGGTAGTTTAATTTATGACAGATTGTCAATAGCAAAACCTACAATATATCTTAACTTGAAAAAGACCATTGCCTATGACCCTTTGCATGATATTGGCAAGTAGCATGTTGCTCATGGGACTAGGTTATGTAGGATAGGTCGTCTTCAATCCAACAAAGTAAATATTTTGGTCAATCACAGGTCTGATAGCGTGCATATGCTTTCTCAAATAGGGTCTTATCATCTGCTTCCATCAATATCCCAGATCTCAGGTAACGGTCTTTTTCAATTTCATATCCTTTGTGTCATCTAAGCTATTCATTTCTGATGATTCTTTTGTAGTAAACAACAGATCTTGCTTCAAAATAACTTAATTATGCATAGTTAAAACTGTGGGAAGATTTTATTTTAATAAGTGGACTTTATTGTCAGGTTTTGGAAGGGACTTGCAAGCTTTTATTCTTTTTGTTTATTGTATAATGAAACTTAAAATGTTGTATTTACATAAACTAAAATGAAAATTACCTAAAATAGGAGAGCAGGTGAAAGAATTTTGGAGTTGTTGGACCTTCATATAGTCTCATTTATGCCACCATGCAAACAACATCACCAACTAATCCTTATTTATGTAAATTTCTAAATTAGCTACTGTTTTACATCTTTAAGTTTACTTGGCCTTTTCACTCCACTAAAATATGCTCACTTTCTTCGCCAAACAAGATGCTTGCAAGTAGCAATAAATAACAAGAGTCTAAACTCCTTTGGGTTTAATTTTCCTGTCAGTTATAGCATTTTTCAAAAATTAAAACTCTCCCGTTTGATGTTTTAAACTGCTCAGTGCTTGAAGGTGATAAAAGTTATGAAGTTTGATTTATGGTTTTACATGCTATTTTTGCCCTTAGAATTTTCATAGACCTATAAACATTTCTTATCCAGATAATAGTTGCAAATCCTGGTAGATTGCTTGATCACATAGAAAACCGATCTGGGTTCTCCATGCGTTTGATGGGTTTGAAATTACTTATACTTGACGAGGGCCAAGGCCAATCGTTTACTTGATCTGCGACAATTCCCAAGGAGGCACAAAACCAATATCATTTAAACTATTTCTTTCTTACATTCGCACTTTTACCTTATAAAAGTCGTACGGTCTAAAAGATTCTTGAATGTTTTAGGTGCGTAGGATCTCGCAAGTCGCCCTGAATAAAGAACATGTCTATGTTGATACCGTTGGCGTAGGAAATGTCTGTAACTCTTGCCAAGGTAATTTTTTTTTGCCAAAGTTGTATAAACAATGTTTTCTAATGTTCATGATTTATGTTGTTATATGTAGGTGATGCAGTTGGTAATTGTTACACCACATGAGCTTCATTTTCAAATGGTTTATCATCTTCTTATGGAACATATAATGCATCAGCTACACTATAAGGTTAAAATAAGATAAATTAGTAATATTGGTCTATGCATCATCATGTCATTCCATTAGTTAACATTGAAAAGAATATATATTTGTATCAGGTTATTGTTTTTGCAACACTGCAATGGGAGCAGCACTGATGTACTCATTTATCACAGACTTGAAGTTGAATGTCAGGGAAATGCATTCAAGAAAGCCTCAAATTTATCGAACTTGTATTTCTGATGAATTTCGAGAATCCAAGAATATAACACTCGTAACCTCTCATATGTCTTCACGTGGTGTGCTTTATCCTAATGTCACGTTGGCGATTCAGGTAGCACAAAACTCAGTCAATGCGCTATACATTTTATCTTTATATAATTCATACATGAATGGGATAGGTTCTACATCCTTCAATAAAACAAAAATCTACTTCTGATTTATTTCGACTCATCAAAATGTTATGAAATAAGCCCAAAATTTGTGTCATATACTGTCATAACCATTTCTGCCAAATTTAAAGACAATCTGAAACTTTTATCTTATTCAACATTACGACTCAAATTTAAGCAATCAAATTTTTTATTCTGAATGTCAATTTGAAATATAATTTTCAATGTATTAAAGGTTTTGAAAAGGTGCAAATTTCATGAAGATGATCTTAACAGGAATAGCCTATGAAATTTTGTTTTAGAAATTTTTGGCCAAAAAAGGGTGGATTTTGAGGGGATAAATAAGAGTAGACATAGATAATATATATATATATATATATTTCTACTAGTCGTTTTCGGCAAGCAAAAGGAATGGATACGTAAAAGATTTGTTTCCCACTTTACTAAACAATGGATTGAAGTGGAGCTGAGCTTGATTATAAGTTCTCTTGTATATTTAAGAATATGTACCTGGCCATTATCCCAGGTATACATAAGTGCATATCGATCCCGGCTAGACATGGTATTTGTAAGGCTAAAATGTACCAAAATCATTCAAGCAGTTTTTTACACAGAAGGTCAGTATGAAAAACATCCAAAATTCAATTAAAGAGCCAGTAGTATGTACTGCTGGTATTTACATACATGAAGCAGCTGTTGGCTCAGTTTTCATCAAAACTGAGCCAACTCGGTTTTTGCACCAAAACTGAGTCGGCTCGGTTTTTATGCTAAAACTGAGTCGGCTCGGTTTGCGCGAAACTGAGCCGAGGCTCAGTAAAACTGAGCAGCTCAGTTTGCGCCAAAACTGAGCCCAGTTTTGGCGCAAAATAAGCCCAAAACTGAGCCACTCAGTTTTACTGAGCCTCGGCTCAGTTTTGCAATTCTCTTGTTATTCGTCAATTTTGGAATGATAACATGTTATTTATCAGTTTTCCAATTTGTTATTTCTGTAAAAATGAGTAAGTTTGTATTTTGTAGGCACTTGAGGAGGAGGAGTAAAAGAACAGAATTTAGAATGTAATAGCAACGGGAAAGCAAATATGTTTGATCTTGACAGTGATCCTATCTCCAAAGTTTTTGGTTCTGATAAAAGGAAAAATTATTGTTGTGCAATTAGCTCCTCTTCTTCCGTAAAGCACGTAAAGATGATGCAAGCATCGAAAGCAATTGCCGATAAGAATAAAAAGGACGATTTTCGTCAATGGTCTATGGAATTACAAAATCAAGTTGCAAGTCAAGTGGCGAGTCAAGTGTCAATCCAAATCAATGATGCTCTTAAATCATTTGCTTCATCCTTTCTTACTATGATATCCTCTCTTAAATCATTTTCAGATGGAGGCTTTGTGATATGGTCCATGTTTCGCCTTCATAATATCTAAAATTCTATGTATCTTTAGTAAAACTTTGTATTGTTTTTTGTAATTTGAACTTGATATTATGGTATTTTGAAATTGGAAGCATTATGCAAAAGTGACATTGTCGAATTTGAAATATGAAAGTGTACCAAATACTTTTATTTGAATTGATATGTTGAATTATATATGTGATTGAAAATCATAAAAACATGTTATATAAGTGTTAGCAATTTATGTGTGCCAACATTTATAAGAGTTGGCAGGATTATGATACTGACATTTATAAGTGTTACCATATCTTATAGTTCCAACATTTATAAATGTTAGCAATGAATATGTTTGTAACTCTTATAAGTGTTGTCATATCTTATGGTTCCAACATTTATAAGTGTTAGCAATGAATATGTTTGTAACTCTTATAAGTGTTACCATATCTTATGGTTCCAACATTAATAAGTGTTAGCAATGAATATGTACGTAACGCTTATAAGTGTTAGTAATGAATATGTTTGTAACACTTATAAGTGTTAGCAGTTACTCTGTTTGTAACACTTATAAGTGTTACAGGAAATTCCTCACAGGCCGTTGGTGACACTTAAAAGTGTTACAGAAATTATTTGTAACACCTATACTTGTTGGGAATCCCCTGTTTTGGTGTAGTGAAATAATTAAATTTCTCACATTGCTATTCAGATCTGAATTTTTCTCAATTTTCAACACGCTCGGTTTCAACTCTAGTTAGCTTCATAACGTAGATCTAATCCATACGAGTCCAACGCTTTTTGTTTCGTTCGATTTCGTTGCTGTATGAGGAAGTTATGGTTTTATGAAGGTTATAAACAATTTAAATATAAAAATTAAATTAATTAGTTAATAAAATAAACCTTCTTCCACATCAGACTTGGAAGCCGACTACTTTCAGTTTATGTTCAAAGTTATGGTTAGATTCTTCGACCGATCCGAAGCACTTTAGGTCGATCGGAGTTTGCCACGTGGTGGAGCTAGGGAGGACGCACCTGCGCCGGAAAGGGGGCCCAGTTCGACGTCGGGCTGAGGGCAGGGCGGAGGTCGGAGCGGGGCGGGTTCATGGGCCTGGAGCAGTCGCTTTAGGCAGCGAGAAGGGGGATGATCAGTATGGATTGGAAGGGGAAAGGAAGGTCTTCAAGGCTTGAACCGGAGCAAGGCTTGTAAGTGAGAGGGTCAGGAGTTATTTAGTGAGAAAAAAGGGATCGCAATGGCCATGGAAATGAGGGTATACGGCGGCTGTACAGTAAAACTAGGGTTCAGCGTATTGATCGCTCCTTTTCTATGAACTAGAAAAGCGCGATTTATGAAATAAATTCTGCAAGCATACAGGTGTGTAGCATATAGGTCGAACACAGGGAGGTGTAATTAAAAATCATTCTTTATCTATTCTTAGACGAGTTAGACAAATCTTGAAGGTTGGTTGTTTTGAATTAATGTTATTGAAATTACTACGAATCTGAATCTAATCAGACCAACATCAATTCAACAACAGAAAAGAAAGGTACCAATTACTATAAAAAGAAAATAACAAGTAAACAACACACAGAAAATTAAAAGAAGGATGTGCCGTTGAATCTAATCAAACGGACAGTCCTAACATGCAATAATAAAAGAAAATAGCAATATGTATTCTACCAAAACTAATTGGATAGATACACAAATTGTTATGAAAGAAAAAAGACAGTAAACTAAAATGAAGAAAACTTTTTATTAATAAATGAGAATACAGAAAAAATGTCCCCCTTTTACAATGGGATATACATGTGCTTTAATAGGTGAACTGGAAACCCTAATTAAGTCTATGAATAAATGGGCCTTATTATCCATTATATCTCTTGCCTTTCTTGACCAAGCTTGATTGGAAAGCAAAACACGGTGAATATCTTCCAAATCTTCCCTATCTTCCATGTAGCAAATTGATTGATTGATGAGCAGATTCCATGTAATTAATTCTTCCCAACAAGGATACTCATTAGACTCCAAAGGCAACAAAGGATAAAATCTTCAAAATTGATCTTTTCTTGGCAATAATTCAATTAGAATTTCTTCTAATTGGAAATTGAAAAAATGAATGTTCTGAATTGATTTCCATGACTATTCCTGAAATGTCTATTAGTGAATATCATACATACACATGAATATGTGTATATAATATAACACTAATCCATATATTCTTCATAGCAAAAGGGGCAGTGTGAAAGTTCCGTTCTTTGGCAAAAGGTGAGCTTGACGGGGATCGAACTCAGGTCTCTCAGTATAAATCTCTATGCATTTACCAGTGAGCTACAACGTCTTTTGTAATTGAGATGGCTTTAATACGGGGAAGTAGCTTTTTATTTGTAGTTGGCCTTTAATTTGAAACGAAGGAGGCATTACTTGACAACCTGTAAAAACACATAAAAGTACCCAAAGTATCATTTATTTATTTACAAAAGATAAAATATAAGAGCATAAAATAAACACATTTCTATGTTAATCAAATACCCCCACACTTATCTTTTACTCGTCCTCGAGTAAAAAGAAAATAAAAATGAAAAACTAACTAGATAGGTCACACTTTCGTAGTAAACATGATTGTATTGAGCGTATGCAACAAGCCGTTAAACCTCTAGGTGTCCCTAGTAGGACGAGTGGTGTCTCGTGAGGGTTTTCAGCGGATACTACCCACAAAATCCAAATGCAGTATGTGTGGATCTAATGTAACTACATGAATGCAAAGGACTTATGCAATTGAAAACAAAAATTGAAAACACGACTTGTTTCAGGAAAGTGGTACAACAAATTATGTTAACTATTTCTAATCAGTTGATTTTATTTTAGATACCTCAACTTGTCACAAATTTTCAATATAAATCAAGTTTTCAAATGTTAAATTCCAGTTTGGCCAGTTGGTTCGGTCGATAACATAGTGCAGCCGTGAAATAGATTCTTAGTTTGCTTGGCACAATTTGCAAAGTGGTATTATTATTTTCTCATGTATGGCTAGTCAAATCAATAAGGTCAAGAAGTGCTTGGGCATCATCGTTTATTCTTTATTCTATAAAATTTTAAAATTTATGATTAAGTACATACACCTAACTTAGAAGACCAAGGTTTACCACCCATGCACTGCCTCGCGGACTAACGGAGAGTGGGTAAAGAGCTTGGCGGATTGTGCAGGCCGACTTTGACTTTGTCAACAACGTGTCGGTAATCCTTAGGTGTCAAATCTCATAAAACGAGACCAAGATATTCCAATGCTGACTTTGTCAACAACATGTCGGATAGAGCTTGGCGGGTTTGCACACCAACGCTTGATATACAAGCAATGTTGGATACCCTTGGATTACTATTATTATTATTATTGAAAATATAAGCACAAAAGAGAGTTGCGCGAATTCAACTTAACACAACTTAGTTTTAAAGATTAGAAAATCCAATATAAGTTTTTTAAGTCCTCCACTTCTTTAAACAAAGACTACAATATAGAATAGATTTCATGGCCATCACCTACGAATCTCCCTATGTACCGGTTACACTATTATCCCTCAAAATTCAACTTTTCATCATATTTCTTATTCAATCTTAGTTGAGAGAAAAAAATAATATCAACTGACTAATAATTGTTAACTTATTTTGTTGTATCAAACTAAAATGAGTCGTATTTACCCAGAATTTTTTTTTATGGTATGTTACTGCGATCTAAAATGTACGATGGTCCTACATGAAAAGAAAGAAAGAAAAATTAAAGAAAAATCAAAAGAATGCAATGCAGACTCCCCCTACATTAGATTGAGACAGTGTCCCAACTGTCTAAGGTATGCAGATAAAAATGGCAGAAAATAAATAAATAAATAAATAATGAAAAATAAAAATTAAAAGAAAAAGAACGTGTACCACCTGATTTCACGGTGGATGATCAGGCTCATGAAGATCGATAAGGTCATCTTCGTCATATTGCTCGAATTCTAAAAATGGTTTCAGTCGTTGACCGTTTACTTTGAAGACTTTTCCATCCCTAGGATTTTCAATTTCAACTTCTCCATGAGGATATGCTGTTTTCACAACATAAGGTCCAGTCCATCGAGATCTGAGTTTTCTTGGAAACAAGTGAAGTCTAGAGTCGTATAAAAGAACTTTTTGACCTACGTTGAATTCATTACGAAGTATGTTTTTGTCGTGTTGGGCTTTGGTTCTTTCTTTGTAGATTTTCGCATTTTCATACGCCTCATTTCTTAATTCCTCTAATTCAGAAATTTTTAACTTCCTATGTAAGCCGGCTTTCTCTAAGTCAAAATTCAAAAATTTTATGGCCCAAAGAGCATGATGCTCTAATTCAAGAGGTAAGTGACAGGCCTTTCCAAAGACTAATCGATATGATGACATCCCTATATTGGTTTTATAAGCAGTGCGAAAAGCCCAAAGTGCATAAATCAGTTTTAAGGACCAATCTTTTCTATTGGAATTCATGGTTTTCTCAAGAATTTGTTTGATTTGTCCATTGGAAACTTCTACTTGTCCACTAGTTTGTGGATGGTAAGGGGTTGACAGCTTGTGTGTGATTGAGTATTTCTTGAGCAAGGATTCAAAAGCACGATTACAGAAGTGAGTGCCATTATCGCTAATGATAGTTAGAGATGTGCCAAAGCGTGAAAAGATGTTTTCTTTGAGGAATTTGATAACAACCTTGTTATCATTGGTTTTGGCCGGGATGGCTTCAACCCATTTTGACACATAGTCTACCGCAAGCAAGATGTAAAGATTCCCAAATGAGTTAGGGAATGGTCCCATGAAATCAATGCCCCAAACATCGAATAACTCAGTCACTAAAATGGGGTTGAGAGGCATCATGTTTCTCTTAGTAATTCGACCCTTTCTTAGACATCGATCACATTTAGAGCAAAATTCGAAAGCGTCACGGAAGAGTGTGGGCCAATAAAAACCGCTTTGCAATACTTTTGCAGCAGTTTTTCTTGCTCTAAAATGACCGCCACAAGCATGGTCATGTGAGAAAGAGAGAATACTTTGGTGTTCATGATCGGGCACACACCTTCGAATGATTTGGTCTGGACAGTATTTGAAAAGATATGGGTCGTCCCAATAGAAGTTTCGAACTTTTGAGAGAAATTTTTGTTTATCTTGTTTCGACCATTCAGCGGGTGTTTGCTGTGTGACAAGATAATTCACATTGTCAGCGTACCAAGGGGTGTTTGAGATCGAAAAGATTTGCTCGTTAGGAAAATAGTCATCGATTTGGGTGTTGTCAACATTTTCGTGCACAGTTCGAGAGAGGTGGTCTACTACAACATTTTCAGAACCCTTTTTATCTCGTATTTCTATATCGAATTCTTGAAGAAGAAGGATCCAACGAATTAAGCGGGCCTTAGCATCCTTCTTAGAAAGCAAATATCATAGGGCAGCATGGTCAGTGTAAACTATGACTTTGGATCCTATGAGATATGGTCTGAATTTCTCAAGAGCGAAGACAACTGCCAAAAATTCCTTTTCAGTAGTTGAGTAATTCAATTGGCCTCGTTTAAAGTTTTGCTAGCGTAATAAATGACTCGAGGGAGTTTATCGATACGCTGACCCAAGATGGCTCCAATAGCAAAATCAGAAGTGTCGCACATAAGTTCGAAGGGTTGAGTCCAATCAGGAGGTTGAATGATGGGAGTTGTGGTCAAGATTGACTTAAGAGTTTCAAAAGATGTTTTGCAATCATTGGAAAATTCAAATTTTACGTCTTTGGAAAGTAAATTCGAGAGAGGTTTTGAAATTTTCGAGAAATCCTTAATGAATCTTCTATAGAATCCCGCATGGCCAAGAAATGAACGAACATCTTTGACAGACTTAGGAGGAGGTAAATTAGCGATCAAATCGATTTTGGATTTATCGACTTCAAGGCCATCTTTGGAGACGACATGACCTAGAACTATCCCCCTTTTTACCATGAAATGACATTTTTCCTAATTAAGCATGAGTGATTTCTCCTTACAACGCTTAAGGACGAGTTCTAAATGAGTGAGGCATTGGGAAAAAGATGATCCATAGATTGAAAAATCGTCCATGAATATTTCCAAGAATTCTTCCACCATATCAGAGAAAATACTCATCATACACCTTTGGAAAGTCGCGGGGGCATTACAAAGACCAAAAGGCATGCGACAATAAGCAAAGGTTCCAAAGGGACAAGTAAAGGTGGTCTTATGTTGATCTTCTAAAGCAACACGAATTTGGTCATAGCCAGAGTATCCATCGAAAAAACAATAGTACTCGTGTCCCGCTAAGCGTTCGAGCATTTGGTCAATAAAAGGCAAGGGAAAATGGTCTTTTCGCGTGGCTGAGTTGAGCTTTCGATAGTCGATACACACACGCCATTTTGTTTTGATTTTTGTTGGGACGAGTTCATTACTGCCGTTTTTGATCACTGTGATTCCCGACTTCTTTGGTACAACTTGTACCGGACTCACCCAAGTACTATCAGAGATGGGGTAGATGATGTTATTGTCTAGACATTTGATTATCTCCTCCTTGACCACTTCTCTCATGTTTGGGTTTAATCGCCTTTGAGCCTCACGGGTGGGTTTAGCCTCATCAACTAAATGTATGCGATGTTCCACAATTGATGGGATAATTCCTTTTATATCGCTAATTTCCCACCCCAAGGCGTCTTTATTTTTCCACAAGATTTCCAAAAGTTTTTCTTCTTGGTCCTCGGTGAGATCGGAGGCCAAGATTACGGGAAAAGTTTCTGAGGAGTCTAAGTATGCATACTTAAGGTCATGCGGCAAGGGTTCTAACTTAGGATGTTCTGGTGTGTTAACATTGGTCAACATTCCTTGGTTAGATTCAGATGACGAAGGGTTTGAGTCAAAAATTTCATTCAGTCCAGAAATGTATTCGAGTTCATCGAAGTCAGAGTCGAAATGGTCAAGACACATTTTCAAGGCTTTAGAAGTGTCATTAGAGGTTTCATCAACTGTGGTTTGAATCATGTCAATTTCATCGATCTCAAAACCCCTAGGTTGTTTGTTGAGGTTAAAGATGTTTAGCTCAATGGTTAGGTGCCCGAAGGAAAGTCGAAGCTGACCATTCCTACAATTAATGATAGCATTTGAGGTTGCTAAGAAAGGGCGTCCTAAAATCAATGGTATTTGAACTTTGGGATTTGAGAATGGATCTGTTTCTAGAACTATAAAATCGACAGGAAAGTAAAACTGTTTGATCTGTATCAAGACATCTTTGATAATTCCCAATGGCTTTTTGATAGATCGATCAGCTAGCTGAAGAGTGATGTTTGTTGGTTTAATCTCCCCTAGTCCAAGTTGATGATAAACAGTATAAGGAAGAAGATTGACACTGGCACCAAGATCGAGTAGGGAACGAGAGATGTAAGTGTTTCCTATTTCACAATCAATCGTAGGGCAGCCAGGGTCTTTGTACTTAACTGGGGCAAGACTCGAAAGAATAGAGCTAGTATTCGCAGTTAGAAAGGCGGTTTTTGGGACATTGGTCGCACGTTTTTGTGTGCACAATTCCTTAAGACATTTAGAATATTGAGGAATTTGTTCAATGGTGTCTAAAAGAGGAATGTTCACACGGACTTGTTTGAAAATTTCCAAAATTTTATCAAAATTTGCCGCTTTCTTCTTATTATTGAGTCTATGGGGAAATGGAGCTATTGGTTTTTCGACTCTGTGATGAGTTTCATCATTCGAGGAAGAAGGTTTATCCAAGGAAATATAAGGTGGTAAGGTCGTAGAAGATGGAATGTTGGTATTGCCAACATTAACTTTCGATGGTGGGTCGGGTTTGCCGACACTGGGAGAAGAACTGTTGGGATTGCCAACATTTAAGGGAATTTGAGGTTTAGAATAATTGGCATTCGAAGCCAATGGGTGATCATAAAGATTAGGGGTCGAGTTAGAAGGTTCTCCAGGGTTACCCACGTCATTATCAATCCTTTTTCCAGATCGAAGGGTTGTAATAGCGTTGACTGGATTATGGTTTTCGTCCTCACAAGAGTTTACAGCACGAGAGTTATATTTTGGATTCACCTCAGGTTGACTAGGAAACTTTCCTTTCTCGTTATTTTTTGCTAGTTCCTTTATCATATTCATCATTTGCTCCATTTGTTTTTCTAAACGCACAATGTCCTGTGATGGTTGAGAAGATTGGGAGGGTTGGTTCGATGATTGGAAAGTGGGGGTGCCTATAAGGTTGTTTGAATTGAGGTGCAGTTTGAGAGGTTTGAGAATTGGGGGGTGGAGTTGGGTAATTCGGGTTGGGGATAAAGGGTTGCATGTGAGATGGGTTAGCCGAGTTATTAGGGTTTGACCAAGAAAAATTTGGGTGGTTTCTCCAACCAGGATTGTACGTGGCTGAGTAAGGGTTATTTTGAGCTATAGCATTGACTTGGTCCTGAGAGTAATAGTGGGGTATCCCTTCTCCGGCTTGAGGAGTTTGATTTTCTAAGGGAATTTGATTTGGGTCCACGACATGCACTCCTCTAGTAGAATCACGAATGGGAACACGAATCGATTCCCATTGCATGTCCTTTTCAGCATAATCTTCTAAGAACCGCCAAGCTTCATCTGCTGTTTTAGACATAAAGTCTCCTCCACACATTGATTCTAGTTGAGTTCTAGACTGATAGTTAAGCCCTTCATATGCAATTTGACACAAGTGGTCTATTAGAATTCCATGATGAGGACAACTATACAATAGTTGGTTGAATCTCTCAAAATATTTTGAAAAAGTTTCCCCCTCATTTTGACAGAATTGGTTTATCTTAGTTCGAATTTTGAGAGTTTTATGGAAAGGAAAAAACTTTTTCAAGAATATAGTGACAAATTCATCCCAACTTCTTATGGAATGTTTTGGAAGAGAATTTAGCCATCTTTTAGCGCTAATGCAAATGGGATTAGCCTTAACTTGATCGATTCGTTAGACAATTGTTGCATTTTTGTTGTGGATGCATACAATTCAAATTCACTTAGAAATTCATAAGCATTTTCAGACCCAATAAATTTTGGTACCCCTTGAATAAAAGAATGTTTTAGCTCAAAATTGTTTCCTTCAGCTGGTGGGAACACGATGACAGAGGGTTGGACGGTCCTAGTTGGATAACATCGATCATGAAGAGACAAGGGTCTATCCATTTGGATATTGAGATTTTGAAAATTTTGATTTATTTGATTTTGATCTATCTCATTTTGAAAGTTTAGGTTTATTTGAGAACCCCTGGGAGAATTATTTTGCCTAACACTTTTTTCACTCATTGTTGTTAAATGCAAGCACAGAAATCTGCTACATTGAAATTTTTTGTCCTTAATGGCTCCTAACCCAAAACTATAAAGTGGCGCGTTTGATTACTTAGATCAAAAGATTTCTCAGCCAGTTAACGGACAGGAGTTATCGGTGCACCAAGAATCACCCTAGCAATGCAGCCAAAGGTTTAAGTACCTTCAGAGTAACAACCGATATAATATTTACGAATCACCGTAATATTTATAAACAACTATTTCTCTGCCGTAGTCTAGACACCAAGAAATAATTCGTTCCAAATGAATCAAATATCACAATACAATTAAGCCCTAGATGAGCCCGTGACTCCCTTAAGTCCAATGTCTAACCGTTATTATTAGTCAGATTCTACGATGAAATGCAATTTATGGGCTAAGGAAAGGGTGATGAAATCCCTCACCTTATGTGAATTGGGGTATTACCCTTAACAGAATGACTAAAAAGTGCAGAAATAACAACAATCAAACAATTTAATTGCAGAAATTAAAATTTTTACATTCAAGCCGCTGCCCCTGCAGAATTTTTTTACAACAATTGTCTATATTTTTTTCTTTTGCAGCAGAGCACCTGTAGAGTTTTAAAAATTTCTCACCTTGATCGGCAGTCCGTCCAGTGAATTTGGGAAGCGCTAGCGCGTTCACACCCCACTTGGTGTGCAACCGCTCCAACAATTCAAATTCTGTTGTTTGCAGATCCGTTAACCTTCGAACTCATGTTTGATTCTGTTCCTTCACTCTGTTCTTTGATTTTTTTTTAAATTTTAACAAACAAAGCACAAAGAAATCTTGCTCACTTGGTTCGTGTAAATAGATTAACAACAAATAGAACCCGATCAAAACAGGGAACCAAGCACCGCAACAACCACATAAAACAAGGTCAGAAGTTCCAGACAAATCCAAACCTAGTTTCCACGTACTCAATATTTGACCAATTCTCTGCTTTCCAAAAATTACTTCTCAGAATAAAAATAACGCTCTCAAACCAAATCGGAATTAGTAAAAATTACTTCTCAGATTAAAAACAAATCGCAATTAGGTTTTATAGTTCGGATCGAGATTTGGGTTTCAGTGGTTCGAAATCAAATTCGGTTTAGCCTAGGTTTTGGTTTGGATTTGAACGATGATGGGTATGAGTGCTGGGTTTTGAGTGGCCGAAGTCGTTGTGTATGGATGGTGGTAATGACGCAAGTTTCGGATTGTGGTCTGTGGTTTTGTGAATTGATTTTTTGGGATTTCGAAGGTCTGGGGGTTGCGTGTTGGTCTTTTTTGAGGAGAATCGGATGATGTTTATGCGTTCTGACAGGGGGGTTAAAGAGGTGAACTTGTGATAGGGTTTAAGAAGGAGAGAGGCTTGTCGGAGAAGATGGTGGACTGATTGATCTCTGGAGTTTTAACTGATGCACAGGGGTGTTTGTGAGTACGGTGATGCTTCAGGTTGAACCAACTTGGATTTTTTTTCTCTTTTTTTTTGGGATGCCGACTGTTTTGGGAAGAATCTGTTCAGCTGTGATTTGGGTTTACGGAACTGGTTTCAGATATAGCGTAGAAGAAGGTGGTTCATGGACGGATGGTCCAATGGGTTATTGTTTGGCTGTTTTGAATTGATGGGGTACTGTGGTGTTGAGTTTGAAAGGGGAGGTATTGTTTTTGTGGGTGGTGATTGTTGAACACTTAGTTTGTCAACTGTGTGAAATGGCAGAAGGAAGGGATGGTCGTGGTGATGGATTTCAAGTGCGTGAGGCAGGTGAGGGCGTTTCAGATTGTGTTTAAATGGTAATGGCATGAATTTGTGGAATGTTTGTGGTTATGAGATGATGATGGTAATTCAATGGCAGTGGTGTGGATCAAGTGGTGAAGAGGATGAACGTGAATATTGGGAGTTGGTGATCGGAAAAGAAAAAAAAAAGAAATCAAAACAAGAGGGAAAGAAAGAAGAAAATAAATTGTAAAAGGAATGTTTTGTTAGTTTGTTTTTTTAATAGAAAATTTGTACAAGAAGAAAGGGGAAAGAAATGTATAGATTGAAAAGAAAAAGGAAAGAAATTAGAGAAGAAAAGCAAGTTTTTTTTTTATGAATACACAAAAACAAGGAAAAATAAAAACTAACACGAATCAGAAATTAAATAAATAATAAAATTTAATCGTTACCTCCCCGGCAACGGCGCCAAAAACTTGATCGCTCCTTTTCTATGAACTAGTAAAGCGCGATTTATGAAATAAATTCTGCAAGCATACAGGTGTGTAGCATATACATCGAACACAGGGAGGTGTAATTAAAAATTATTCTTTATCTATTCTTAGGCGAGTTAGACAAATCTTGAAGGTTGGTTTTTTTGAATTAATGTTATTGAAATTACTACGAATCTGAATCTAATCAGACCGACATCAATTCAACAACTGGAAAAGAAAGGTACCAATTACTATAAAAAGAAAATAACAAGTAAACAACACACAGAAAATTAAAAGAAGGATGTGCCGTTGAATCTAATCAAACGGACAGTCCTAACATGCAATAATAAAAGAAAATAACAATATGTATTCTACCAAAACTAATTGGATAGATACACAAATTGTTATGAAAGGAAAAAGACAGTAAACTAAAACGAAGAAAACTTTTTATTAATAAATGAGAATACAGAAAAAATGTCCCCCTTTTACAATGGGATATACATGTGCTTTTGTAGGTGAACTGGAAACCCTAATTAAGTCTATGAATAAATGAGCCTCATCATCCATTATATCTCTTGCCTTCCTTGACCAAGCTTGATTGGAAAGCAAAACACGGTGAATATCTTCCAAATCTTCCCTATCTTCCATGTAGCAAATTGATTGATTGACTGATGAGCAGATTCCATGTGATTAATTCTTCCAAACAAGGATACTCATTAGACTCCAAAGGCAACAAAGGATAAAATCTTCAAAATTGATCTTTTCTTGGCAATAATTCGATCAGAAATTCTTCTAATTGGAAATTGAAAAAATTGAATGTTCTGAATTGATTTCCATGACTATTCCTGAAATGTCTATTAGTGAATATCATACAAACACATGAATATGTGTATATAATATAACACTAATCCATATATTCTTGACAGCAAAAGGGGCAGTGTGAAAGTTCCGATCGTTGGCAAAAAGTGAGCTTGACGGGGATCGAACTCAGGTCTCTCAGTACAAATCTCTATTCATTTACCAGTGAGCTACAACGTCTTTTGTAATTGAGATGGCTTTAATACGGGGAAGTAGCTTTTTATTTGTAGTTGGCCTTTAATTTGAAACGAAGGAGGCGTTACTTGACAACCTGTAAAAACACATAAAAGTACCCAAAGTATCATTTATTTATTTACAAAAGATAAAATATAAGAGCGTAAAATAAACACATTTCTATGTTAATCATGTATACGGTGTATTCCAACAGTATTTATAGGCGTATTTTTATTTATTTTATTTTATTTTATTTGAATTCAATTCATATATCGCTCTTAACTTCAAATCAAACCCAACAAGTGTCGCCCCTAGCTAATAACCCCCGTCCCGGACACAATGGAACATGTTTCTTAACCCAGTTCGGCTGTTACGATATGTTTTTCTTTAAATTAAATTATAAATCAATTTATATTTAACTTGAACGTACAATTTAAATTACCGGGGCCACATACGGACTCTAAAAATTACAAAAAAATTATTTCTAGCTATGTTTTGATGATACGGTTCTAACAAGACTAATTTTGTCGAATTCTGAGACTGTTTGAAAAACGGCTATTTTCTGGTCGATCTGATTTGATTGAAACTGACAAAACACATCTTCCTCTGCCACGCTCACATATTAAATCGAAAAATTCTGGAAAATTAAACTTAACAATAATTTGACATTCTGGTTCCAACAAAAGTGGTTTCGTCGAAAACAGAGGTCGTTTGCGAAATGGCTATTTTAAGGCCAATATTTTATATTAAAATATATATAAATTCTACAGCGACTTTTCTAAATTTTAAACTGGACATAACTTTTGATTTCTAAAGTGAAATTTCAATTTCTTACATTCGTTAGAAAGATATGATTAAACAGATTTAAATATTTCTGGTTTCGTTCAATTCTGATTTATTTTGCATCCTGTATAGCCGGTCAAAGTTCAAATTCAAAATTTCAAACTGCAGCACTGTTTTAAACTCCTTTTATAATTAAATTAAATTAATTCATTTTAAACTAAATTTTTAGTCGTTATTATTTACAATAAATAATTTTAAATATTAAAACCCATTAAAATTTCGAAAATAAAAATTTTTAATTGGGCCCAAAATTCCGGGTTGTTACAGTCGCCCCCACTTAAAATCTTTTCGTCCGCGAAAAGGAACGTAGCTAAAAGATGTTTAATTAACTAACTTAATTAAATTTTTATTCATGGGTTTCAATAATTTATTAGTTAAACTAATAAATCAAACATCACAACCAGCAATCAATTAGGTGATTAACTTTTTAAATATATATAACTTTGATATATAATCAAAAAATCATTTTTTTAGTGCAAATCACAGCAATGTGTTCTAACTAAGTTTTGGTTCTCATAACAGTCAATGGAAATATATAGATATACCACTTTCAAAACTCGAACATAAATTCTGATGATGTTTCGAACCACCATCAGAACATCTCCGGGCGACTAGAGTGTGACTCTATACCTATCCAGTATATTAAAACTTCGAATATCCGTTAATTACTCGTATATTCAAAATCCTTATATACTCGATTGTCCACATAAAAATATAATAATATACTCAAATACGTATTTTAAGATAAAATTTTCAAAACTAAATTTGTTTTTATTTTAAAGAAAATAATACCCTTCACACTCGTTCTAGGATACTACTGATCCCCATCTCTAACGAGTTATTCTCATTGGATATTACTAATCCAATCTCTGATGCATTCTTTCGTTCGGTTCTACTGTGCCTTGTTCTCGAGCTCTGTAAACCAAAGCTCCGATACCACATGTGACGACCCAAACTTCCCTGTAAAGGAAAGCCTAGATTGCTTTGAGAACAATACACAACAGAACACAAACTGAAGAACAATTTATTGCTGATTATAACAATTACATCAGAGTATAAGAATATAACAGAGTATGAAAACTCATTACACAATAGAAATACAATAATATCAGAGACTTAAATTACATTTAAATAGCAGCGGAAAAATAATACAAATATACAACCGAAAGGAATACACGGATACAGAGCTTTCCAAATATCGCTTCAGTTGTAGACCAGGATCCAGTAAATATCAGCAAAAAGCTACTCGACTGCCCGTGTGGAAGATATGGGCACCCGAGTTTGCCAGTGAAACAAACTACAGGTCAGTCATGGGACTGGTATGAGAAATCTTAACTTAACTTATCTAATAATAAGGCTAATCACAGGACCACGCCACTAACGCGGAACGAGTTTACTCCATTGGATTGCCAGTGCATAAAATAAAGTAAATCGTTAACCACACAATGTTTTTTAGAAAGATGAAACCATTATAAGACCCAAGTCCCATCACACAATGCAACACAAACCGGAGGATAGGGTTTTACCTTATAATGATCAAAAGATGATAAATACGTAAAACGGATTACTACTAGTGTGTATATGTTTTCATAAATCATTTCAATATAAATGTATTAATCCTAGACGGCATAGCTACCATATACTATGTCGTCATACTAGTTATACAATCGAAAATGAAATGTCGTATTGGAGATTTGGTTTTCCATCAAGAGTCAAGGCTAGGGAGGAGCTCCTTACCGATTCGAGACACTCTAGCAAATGCCTCAGGATCACACCTATGGGCAACCCTTGGATAGCTGCAGGGTCGGTCCACTCCGAAGGGTCGTGGATTAGTTATACCTGAACACACGTTTCCCGGTCCTTTTGGACCTATAATATGGCCACTAACAACCTATAAAAACACGAGGTACCTCATAATCCATCATCCACATAAGTAAAATGTCAGCGCTGGTAGGTCCCTGACATTACTCTAGCTAGAAAGATAACGTGTGCACTCCCTGCGTTCCCTTCTCCCGTTTTAGACTCATACCGGGGTATGAGGCTCGTGAGGTTACGCTATACACAAAGCTACGCCTAAATAGGTCGTGCTTTGATCATTCCACAAGGCCCTGCTTTTCAACAAAAGCCTTGATCAATTGCATCTTGGCATGCCACATTGACAATTTACGCCATGCGATCAATCACTATTAATTTATACCAGGGTGTTAAGCAGAGAATAAATTCTCCACCACCAATCAGATATACATTAACAAAGATCAATTTAATTCACATGGAACGAAATCCAATGTCAGACACACATCCATTTACTAGCTTATGCTCTGGGTCTGAGCTAAAACCAAATCCGAACAATCAACAATAGTCCGGACGGCCACCACTGAAGCCCCTTCAAGTTAGCTACTCCCATCAAGGGTCTCCGTAGCAACACATCCACTCGATGTGAAGATCGTCGATCTTCAACCACCATCTTCATCTTCGACTCTTCATCGTCGTAGTAATTGCTCAGAATGGGTTAAACCCGGTCTTCCCGAATAACTCACATATTTTTAAAATTAAAAATCAAGTACTATAAAAACACATCCAACGCCACATTCCATTTCAGAATTATTCTTCTAATGAATTATTCGCATTATCTTATCAAAGATAAATTCTTCAAATTTATTCTTAAATCTTTCTTTTAAAGATTTATTAAAACCCCAATTTGGTTTTAAATATCTAAAATCCTTATTCAATGATTATTCAAATTTAAGAAAGTAATCTTATCTTTAATTGGGTTAAAGAACTAATGTCATTTAAAACATAGTTCACGGTAAACCCAAAATCATCTTCCATAAAATATGGACTTTCATAGAAATCAAATCAATATATATATAATCGTTATAAATTTCTGTATCCGACCAATAATATAAATGGAATAACGGCAAAGCCTCTTAAATTCCATATGTAGTATCAGTCTTCTTGTACAGAAGCTTATCTCGGCTATTATTAATTCAAATTCCATTCAACTCCAACTTAATATATTAAATTGGAAAACTTTACTTTTGGAAAATTCCCATTTAAATCTTAATAAAATATTTATAAATTCCCAAATCATATTTTCACTGTCAGTTGGGTTGAAGAACACATGTCACTTAGAAACACAGTTCACAATAAACCCAACTCACATTTCATCTTATTTCAATTACTAAATATAATTGAAAACTTTAATAATCTAAATAAAAGATTATTCTTTTCATACGGGATTTAAGAACAGTGTTATTTAAGACACTATTCACGATAAACCAAAAATCCAATTTATTTAATTTCAATTAAATATTAACCAATTGGAAAACTTCATTAAGTCTGAATTTAATGATTTATTCTAGTTAATAACTAGTTCATTTCAATAAAAATATATTTTTCTAAAATATATTCTTTTTCTAAATATATTCTCTTTCTAAGGATATTCTTCATTGGAATGTGACTCACTCATCAACCATACATTGCATATAATCAATAGTCATGATAAATAATTATCAAGCATCCAAATAACACCCAAAGTGGATTCTACACTAAATATTGGGACTAGTGTAGATCAAATATCATCCCAACACCCGTGTGGGGTTTCATCCAACAATCAAATAATAAATTATTTGTGCACTTGGGCGATGTGTAAAAATTATCGACCCAATCACATAAACAAGTCGGATGACTTGTAAATGGAAGTGTAATATTCAGTTTAAATATACTAACAATATATCCAACACATCAAACATTTCAACATCACAGACATATATCTCAAGCCATCGCTAATATCATATTTATAACATATGATCTTTTTATTGTAACTAATCGACAATAAAGATATTAACTTTTATTTCTAATTTTTTGTGTAATTCCTTTCAATGACCAAAATGTATATTTTGGGGTAACTCTTTTTAATGACCAAAACTATATATTTTAATCTACTCCTCTTTAATGTACACAAATGTTCATTGTTGTTTAATCCTTTTCAATACACAAAAATGTTCATTTTTATTTCATTCCCTTTTAATATACAAAAATGTCCATTTTTGTTTCATTCCTTTTTAAAGTGACCAAAACTGATAATTTTGTCTAATCTTTCCAATGTAAACAAAATAATGAATTTTGTCTAATTTTTCTAACGTAAACAAAATAATGAATTTTGTTTAATCTTTCTAACGTAAACAAAATAATGAATTTTGTCTAATCTTTCTAACGTAAACAAAATAATGAATTTTGTCTAATCTTTCTAACGTAAACAAAATAATGAATTTTGTGACGATCCCAAAACCCCGTGACATGGTGTTAAGGATAATTATTGGAATATAACACATCAATCATCATTAGCAGATCACAGATAATAGCATAAACAGAAAATGGAATAATTTACACACATATGACGGCGGAATCATATAGATATCATCACCTCAGAGAGCACTGTGCAGGATACAACTTAGTGTATAATATACATAATCAGTCACCATCGCCAGAGGCGGAATCATACATAAAGAGTACACAAAATAAATATCAGTCTACATCGCCAATGGCGGAATCATAATACATATACTAAAATGGCGGAAAGAGTCAAAGTCAGCACGGTGTAGTCAAGCCTCGCCATGAGCCAAAAGTGCGCCAGATACCTGTAACTAGGCTGCCCATGTGAAAATGACGGCACCCGAGTTTGCAAGGTGAAACAAACTACGAGTCAGTCATGGGACTGGTATGAGAAATCTACTTAACTTATTAACAACAATAATAAGGCAAATCAAAGGACCATGCCACTTTCGCGGAACGGGTTTACTCCAATGAGTGCTAGTGCATGAAATAAAGTAAATGATTAAATCATCGCAATGCTTTTTGTAAAATGAAGCCATTATAAGACTCAGGTCCCATCACACAATGCAACGCAAGCCGGAGGATAGAGTTTACCTTATAATGGCCAAAAATGCTTCATACGAATAAAACAAAAGTGTTTGATATTCTTACTAGTGTGTATATGTTTCAAAAGCAAATTCAATCATAAATATCAATCCTAGGCGGCATAGCTACCATCTACTATGTCGCCATACTAGTAATACAATCACGTCCGCATATTTCGTATTGGAAATTGGATTCCTTCCTTAGTCGAGGCAAGGGGCAAGCTCCTCTCCGATTCGAGACACTCTAGCAAATGCCCCAGGACCCCACTATGATCCTTGGATCTTCAAGGTCGGTCCTCTCTTATTTTTTAGGATTAGTTATTCCTAAACACACGTTTCCTGGTCCTTACAGACCTATATCGAGGCGCCTCATATTCCAACAACCACACAGGTGAAAAGTATATATAATGTCAAGGGCTGGTAGGTCACTGACACCACCTTAGCTAGAAAGAAACGTCGTGCTCTCCCTGCAGTCACTATCCCGTTTTTGACTCATACTGAGGTGTGAGGTTCATGAATCCACGTTATACACAAAGCTACGTCACACAGACCATGCTTTGATCATCAACCACAAGACTTTGCTTTGCAACAGAAGCCTTGATCATATGCCACTTAGGCGTGCCACACAGGCAATCCACTCCATGCGACTGATTTCTATCAATACATAACCTCTGTGCTCGTACGTCTCAGAGAAGGGCGTTAAGCAAGAGAATAAATTCTCCGCTGCCAAACAGATATATATTTAACAGAGATCAATCAACACAGAACAAAATCCAATGTCAGACACACAGTCCATTTACAAGTCCGTTCTGGGTCTGAACGAAACCGGAGGCACAAATTCCTCGAATATCCGTACAATCAACAGTATGTTTGGACGGCTACTACTTCAGCTCCTTCATGGTAGCTACTCCATTCACGAGCATCAGTAGCGCCCATCCATTGTAACACCCCACACCCGCTAAGGTCACTCACTATGGGAATGCCTTAACTTCAGTGGAGTATTTTAAGTGAATATAGAACAGAAAAATTACAACAAGACAGATATAAATAATACTTCTTAACTAAAACATCATTTCATTGCAGCAGAAGGTAAACATGTTTGGTTACAAAACCATAAAACAATAGTCAAGTACTAAATATCCATCCTGATAAAACATAAGTACATAATCCCACTACATAACTAATAGCCATAATAGAAAAGATAAGCTGGGCTTTACATCAACGTCCAAGCTCCAAAAGATAGATAAAGAAATCAGATCAAAGCCCACTAGTGCTAGGCCCAACCTGAGGACCTGAGGGGGAAAAAGATAAAAATAACGGGGTCAGACATAAGTCTGAGTGAGCCCTATAACTTTAACAATACAATCATTAAAGTAATTAGGGTATGATATAAACTTGGTACGGTAATGACTGGGGATAAATGACTACACTAAGCAGCCAACTACACATAGGATGAACTAAGATATCGGTAAAGACACATCTACCCACCCAAGGGTAATTACTACACTGCACCACACCAGTCATTCCTACTTAAAGGTTGATCCCACCCAAGGACTTAGAAAATTTAACTAGTAGTTTCGTGTACCCCTAGCTGACTACATAGGTGCCGTCTGCCCTTATCTCCACTAGGTGTACCCACTACTCCCCAAGCGATCGGCTCCCTATCGTAGATACCCGTGCTGGCCCCATAGTGGGGTGTATCACTCCCCAAAGTGGCAACCCAATACAATCAACGGTGCACGGCTTATACCTACACGATGCAACAACGTCTTACCTACCAGCCCGGGTCCACACACGCATATGAAACCCGTTGGACTTGCGTTACCACCGCTAACCCGTTTTGGCCTCTTATAGTCAAGCCCAGTACGCGTGTCCCGTCCTCGACATGGGTCGAGCCCAATAAGATACATATGGGTTACTGGTTGAAATGGGCCCCCACAAGCTACCCACCTAAGCTTGTCCCTTTTTCTAGTGCATCCCACTTAACCCTTTAATCATGTTTAATTACATGTTTCCACTTGGTTAAGTATTCTAATCGTATTTTCTATTGCCACCCAAGGCAACCCACTAGATTTCCACATGCCACCCAAGGCACTTACTTGATTTCCACATGCCACCCAAGGCACCCACTTAACCCCTCATGCCCCACTACATGCTTATCTGGTTAAGTGTTTCTTAATTGATTAAGAACGTAACCTTTGTAGAGACCTCTCACATTAGACTATCTTTTATGGCAGTTGGATTTGCCGGTCGGTTCCGGGCAGCCTTACGCCATAACAGAGTCTAACCTCGTGTCTTTACACTTGTCACGTATTTAGTTTATGCCTAAGACCTCTCACATTGGGCCAATCATTTGTAGCCGCTGGATTTGTCGGTCGGGTCCGGGCAGTCTTATGCTACAAAAGGGTCCAACCTCGTGTCTTAGTCGATTAATTACACCTAATTAATCAACCCCATATTTTGTATTAATTATCCCTAATTAATTACAAATTTAACGATGTACATAATTGACTCAATTATTTCCATCCACTTTATGGTATGCATAATCATACCAACTTCACACCATTTTATTAACATGAATATTAACCCCGTCGTTCCCCACGTAATACGTTGACATGACATACTTAAAAGGGGAGATTCATCACAAACACAATGGGTTCAACTTGCATAACATTAGCATCAACATGGGTTTTAAAGGTGTCAACATGCATATATGACCATAGCATCAAACCCAACTAGCATAAGTAATCAACCCAAACTTGCATGAATCACATATGTCATAAAGAGGGTAACTTGCATAAATTACTTATGTCATACAAAGGGGTAAACTTGCATATGTATGTATGACATACAAAGGGGTTAACTTGCATATGTAGCATATCATACAAAGGTGTAAACTTGCACATGTTACTTGCACATAATCAAACACCAAACTTGCATAACATGTCATATATGAACTTGCATATAATCAAACACCAAACTTGCATAACATGGTGTCATGATGGATCAATGTTTATCATAGTGATTTGCATAACTAGCATCATGAGCACATAGCATAAAACTTGCATAACTAGCATCATGAACATATAGCATAAAACTTGCACAACTAGCATCATGAACTCATAGCATATGACTTGCACAACTTGCATAACATCATGAACACATAGCATATGACTTGCATAACTTGCATAAAATCATGAACACATAGCATATGACTTGAATAACTTGCATAACATCATGAACACATAGCATATGATAACATAACTTGCATTGATCCACATACATAACCATAACCTCATTATATCCTATCATAATTAGTTTAGCAATTGCTTGCTAAAGGCATAGAAACTCACAACTTGTTGATTAGCACTCCTATGTAGAAGATTTAGTTGCTAGAGTTGATTAGGAGTTGATTTGAGAAGCTAACTTCCTCTCTAATTTGTGGTGGCTACCTCCAAGTTGCATTTTGACGGCATAACGACGTTGTATCTATTTTTAGTATGAATTAGGGTAGTCTTAGGGTGTATTTATAGAATTAGGATGTAGTTTAGGCCCTTAGATTAACCCTAATTTAGTTTAGAGCCGTCAAATTTCGTCACAAGCCACCAAAACACAGCCCAAAGCTCAAATCAGTGCACCCAGGCCAAACTGACCGACAGGGGGGTCGACCCCTGGGTCAACACATGGGTCGACCCCTTGGGGGGGGGGGGTCGACACCCATGTCGACCCTAGTGTCGACACCCTCTGTCTGGCGGGAATTTTCCCGCCTCTTCTGAAATTTGAAATTTGAATATTTTAAATCTGTTTTGAATTTTCTGAAACTTCGGATGGCCATAACTTCTTCATACGAAGTCCAAATCACGCAAACTCGGACTCTATCTCAACCAGAATTCCGAGACGAACACAATGGCGCAACCCGTTTCCCTTAATTCTCACGTCTGAGATTAATTATTCTTTAATTACCAAACATTAATATTAAGTGAAATTCGGGGTGTTACATTCTCCCCTACTTAAAGGATTTCATCCCCGAAATCTCTAAGTCAAGAAGAACGTATCCTACCAACCAAACAAACATCTACTAAACCATCAAACACTGACATCCATTGTCCTTAAAGTTTCTAATGCTGTATGAACATATGCAAAAAGTGTGTGTATATGTTCCCTGTCTAATGCAAAATCAGGCGGTCTACTGATTCAGTTGACCTCCTTTATGCAAACCATGATAGTGCCATGCATCCAATATGTATGCGAAAGAACCCTATCTACACATACTATTTCTACATGTGTGCACAACCATACACCAAAATGCATCATCCATATGATAACACAACCATTATACATCCATTAATATAGCTACCTACACACAATTATATGCAATATGCAATATGAAGTGACTGAGCCGATCTAGTGTCTAAAGTGTGTGCATATGCATCCACGAGCTACCACTAGCAACCACTTGCATCCACATGCATCCATCAATCATAACATGTCTCAAACACATGTTTCAACCATAGGTTTATCCTATCTAAA
Source organism: Allium sativum (assembly GCA_030737875.1). Classification (NCBI taxonomy): domain Eukaryota; kingdom Viridiplantae; phylum Streptophyta; class Magnoliopsida; order Asparagales; family Amaryllidaceae; genus Allium; species Allium sativum. Next base: position 964,370,084 of record CM060916.1, read on the forward strand.
GGTCAAAGGTACTAATGAGAGGACATACTATAGATAAGATAAGTACTAGACAAATGATAAAGGAGAAGTTAAAAGACATACCCTCAAAAAGGAATGGGTACAGTGAACGCATCTTCGCTTCTGTCTCCCAAGTAGCATTGCTCTCATCCTCTCCCCATTGCACTTTGACTAGTCGAACCTCTCTGTTTCTGAACTTCCTAACCTCTGACCCAAGGATGCGAGTAGGAGCTCGTCGAATCGTCGCATCACGCTCTACCTCCACTTCTCTAAGCAAGCTCGGCTCTACCACCTCTACGGTCTCATGTAGGCACTTCCTCAAATGTGACACATGGAATACGTCATGTACCCCACTAAGTCTCTCGGGTAAATCCACTCTATATGCCATCCATCCAATCCTTTCCTTAATAGGAAACGGTCCTACAAACCTTGGTGCTAACTTCCCAACGGACCCAAAGCGAACAACATTCCGTAATGGAGATACTTTAACAAAGACCATGTCCCCAACATCAAACTCAAGATCCGTCCTCCTCTTATCCGCGTAAGATTTCTTCCTATCTTGCGCTGCTTTCATCCTTCTTCGAATCAAATCAATCTTTTCCGAAGTCTCTCTAACCATATTGGGCCCAAGCAAGATCTTATCCGTAGATTCCCACCAACATGTAGGTGATCGACAAGGCCTTCCATAAAGAGCTTCAAAAGGAGCCATGCCAATACTAGATTGAAAGCTGTTATTATATGCGAACTCCACTAATGGAAGATGATCTTCCCATGTACCTCCAAAATCTAAGATACAAAGCCTCAAAAGGTCTTCCAGAACACGATTCACCCTTTCGGTCTGGCCGTCCGTCTGAGGATGATATGCGGTGCTCAAACACAACTGAGTCCCTACCGCCTCTTGCAAACTCTTCCAAAACTCGCTAGTGAAGATAGGATCTCGACCGCTCACTATGCTAGAAGGTACACCATGCAACCGAACTATCTCTCGAAGATAAACTGAAGCTAGCCATGGAGCTGTCCTCTTACTCTTCACGGGTATGAAATGGGCACTCTTAGTAAGTCTGCCTACCACAACCCAAATTCCCGTATTACCCTTCCTCGATCTCGGTAACCCATCAATAAAATCCATCGAGACGCTATCCCACTTCCATTGCGGAACTTCTAATGGGTGAAGCAACCCACCGGGTTTCTTTTGCTCCGTTTTCACTTGTTGGCACACCAAGCATCTAGCGACATACTCGGCCACATCTTTCTTCATACCGGCCCAAAAGAAAACTCGCTTCTTGTCTTGGTACATCTTGTCCCCACCGGGATGAATGGTCATCTTTGAACGATGCGCATCATCAAGTATAGCCTTCCTCAAACCCTCGTCTTGCGGTACACAGAGTCTACCGTCTCTACGCAACCACCCCCTATCGTCTAGGCTGTACCTAATCAAATGGCTGGACGACTCCCCCCTTATGAGCTTCTCTACTAACTCAACCAACTGTGGGTCATCCCGCTGTGCCTCGCCAATTCGTCCCAAAAGAGTAGGTCTGACCTCTAAGGATGCTAGCAAACCGGGTATAAAGTAAACGGAAGGTCTGAAATCAAACATCGAGATAAATTCCAAGCTTCGTCGTTCCACGAACAATGGACTCAAGGACAACCTTTTTCTGCTCAAGGCGTCCGCCACCACGTTACCCTTGCCAGGGGTATACGCTATCTCGAAATCATAGGATGCTAAGAACTCCATCCACCTTTGCTGTCTTAAGTTCAAATCCTTCTGAGAAAACAAGTACTTCAATGATTTGTGGTCAGTGAACAATTCGAACCTCTCTCCAAGAAGATAATGGCGCCAAGTCTTAAGCGCAAAACAATAGCGGCCAACTCTAAATCATGGGTAGGGTAATTTTTCTCATGCTTTCTCAACTGCCTTCCCCCATAGGCTATTACCCTTCCCTCTTGCATTAAGACTGCGCCTAGTCCTGTCCCACAAGCATCGGTATGAACAACAAATGGCTTACTCCCATCTGGCAACACTAAGACTGGAGCTGTGGTTAAAGCTCTCTTTAACCGTTGGAACGCATCATCACAATCTACGTCCCATGCGAAGACTAGATTCTTCTTTGTCAAGCGAGTTAATGGGGCTGATATCTAGGGCTGTCAATTTCCTACCCGACCCGTGACCCGACCCGAAACCCGCACGGAAATTAGCAGGTTAACCCGACCCGTTTAGTTAGCGGGTCATTTTCGGGTCAACCCGAATTTGACCCATTTATAAACGGGTGGGTTTAGGGTTGACCCGCTAACCCGATTTTGACCCGCCAAACCCGAATATATATTGTATCTCTTCCATACTATTAGTCTTTTATGTATACTATTAGTGTTAGTCTTTTATGTATGCGGTAATCAGTATGCTCGTATATGTAAGCTATTATATTTTACTAATTTATTCTTATATGTTGTTAGTTATATTTTACTTATAACAACTGTATCTCTTTCATACTGGTAGTCTTTAATTTATGCAGTATGGGAATATATACTTATGTATAGAAAATAATTTTTGAATATGGGGATTTCATGCTTTATATATGTGTTGTCTGTTGGTGACTTTGCAACTTGTTGCATGTTGGTGATTATATAACAGTGTGCATGTTGATGATTTGGCTCTTTTGTTGCTTATATTAGTAAGCAATATCTATCAATAGGTCAAACAAGTAAACCCGACCCAACACGACTTGACAAAACCCATTTAGTTAAACGGGTTACATGGGTCGGGTCGGGTCAACCCGTTTATAAACGGGTCGGGTTAGGGTTGGGAAAATATGACCCGTTTAATAAACGGGTTGACCCGACCCGTTTATAAATCAACCCGAACCCGACTTGACCCGACCCGAACCCGACCCGACACGACCCATTGACAGCCCTACTGATATCTTCGCGAAGTCCTTGATAAACTTCCTATAGTAGCCAGCCAACCCCAAGAAACTCCTTACCTCGGTAGCATTCTTCGGAACCTTCCAATCTTGGATGGACACTACCTTCGCGGGATCCACAGCTATCCCTTCCTTGGAGACCACATGCCCCAAGAACCGCACTTCCTTCCTCCAAAAGTGACATTTAGAGAATTTAGCCTTAAGGCTATGCGCTCGAAGAGTATCCAACACTTCTCTAAGATGTAGGGCATGCTCTTCTTCACTCTTAGAAAAGACTAAGATATCATCCACATAGACCACCACGAACTTATTAAGGTACTCCCTGAACACCCTACTCATCAAATCAACAAAGTATGCTGGGGCGTTCGTCAAACCAAATGGCATCACAAGCCACTCATAGAAACCATCCAGAGTCCTAAAAGCAGTCTTCTCTATACTATCCTCAGCCACTCTCAACCGATGAAACCCCGTGGCTAAGTCCAACTGCGAAAATACTGAGGCGCCAACCAACTGATCAAAGAGATCATCAATCCTCGGCAATGGGTGTCTATTCTTCTTTGTGAGCTTGGTGAGTTCTCTATAGTCTACACAAAGTCTAAGGGACCCATCCGCCTTCGTGGCAAAAACTACTGGAGCACCCCACTCCGATATACTTCGTCTTATGAACCCCTTCTCAAGCAACTCCCCTACTTGCTTATGGAGTTCCCTCCTCTCACGAGGAGCCATGTGGCGCACTGGTAAAGATACTGGTTTAGCATTGTCCACCAGATATATTCGGAAGTCTATCTCCCGCTTCGGAGGTAAGCCCTTCACCTCCTCAAACACATCCGAGTACTCCCGGACCACTCTAACAGATCGCAAACTCTCGACCGAAGCGTCAAGCGATTCAAGATAACTTAGCATAACAGAATCCATGGGATTACAAGAGATCTCGAGAGTGTTACCCAAGCGGGTCATGAGCCTATCAACTCTCCTTTCACAATCAAGAACGGCACCATTACTGGATAACCAGTCCATGCCTAAAATCAACCCATAGCCCGTGAAGCCCAAAACAAAAGCATCACATCTAAACTCAACGCTAAGTATGGAAATCTTCAAACCCAAACATATCATGGAAAAATAAGTGGAGCCCCCAATAGGGTTTGAAACAACCAAGGGATCATCTACTAGACTGGTGTCTAAGTGCAGTGACTCAACTAATGATGATGAGATAAACGAATGCGATGTGATAGAGTCAAACAAAGTACGGACAGGATGATCAAACAGAAAAACCAGACTTTCAACGGAAATAGTTCTACCTCTTTCCTGAATCGATGGAACCGCGAGAGCCTGAACTTGCCCCCTTGCCTAACCTGGTGCCATAAGAGCTTGCACCTGTCCCCCTGAGGTAGATCCCGTCCTCTTCCCCTTCTTAGGGCAGTCCTTCACTAAATGCCCTGCTTCGCCATAGTGGAAGCAGCCCGTCTTCTTCTTCTTCCGACAATCTTTGCTTAGGTGGCCTGGTGTCCCGCAATTGAAGCTCTTCTTCTTTCCCTTGCCACCGTTGCCTTTCCCACCCTTGTTTTGTTGTTGCTGTTGAGGTCTCTTCTGATCTCCTTTCTTCTCGGGTCCTTATTAGCATTGGGACCCTTCTCTTCCTCATGCACGAGTGCCATGTCTACTAGCTTCTCAAAGGTGCCCCCCATAGGGATGTGAGTCATAGCCAATCCATGCATTGGTTCATTCAAGCCCTTAACGAACCTCAAAGCCTTCTTCTCCGGTGTATTCACCATGTCTATGCCAAATCTTGCTAGCTGATTAAACTTGTTGACATATTCCTTTACTGATAGGTTTCCTTGCTTTAGAGTCAAGAACCTTTCCATATATAGATTTTCTTCCGCCCTTGAAAGAAACTTTGCCACAAACCTTTGTCTGAAATCCGCCCAAGAGTCAACCGGGCGTTCTCCATTAGTGGCCTCCCACCAGAACGAGGCCTCTCCCTTCATTAACCCAGCAGTTAACTTGACTTTCTTTCCTTCTTCCATCTCAAAGATATCTATCAACTCTTCCACTTCCTTAAGCCAATCTCTATCTTCCACAAAAGTTTCTGATCCTTGAAAAGGTTTCCCTCCTATAGCCTTAAATTCCTTGCAAGTCTTAGCAAAAGTATCCGTGCGAGGAGGAGGAGGGGGAGGAAGATCGGGTGCTACTGTTGGTGGAGGAACATTTGCTGGACCCGCAGTGGCGGCCCTAGCCTCCATCAACCTCCTATACCATACTGGTATCGCTACGCCCTCCGGAAAGTTAAGATCTTCAGCCAAGCTGAAACGAAAAAGGAAAGATACAAAACGGAGAATTCGAAAGATAAAGATATGGCTATTGGGGATTATGCTTTTCTTTCAAAAACTTTTATCTCAAAAGACATGTTTTTGAAAATACTTCTTCCAAAAATGTTTTTAGAAAAATAGTTTTTCAAAAAGTTTTATCTGTTCCGGTAACCTGGCTCTGATACCACGTGTAACACCCCACACCCGCTAAGGTCACTCACTATGGGAATGCCTTAACTTCGGTGGAGTATTTTAATTGAATATAGAACAGAAAAATTACAACAAGACAGATATAAATAATACTTCTTAACTAAAACATCATTTCATTGCAGCAGAAGGTAAACATGTTTGGTTACAAAACCATAAAACAAGAGTCAAGTACTAAATATCCATCCTGATAAAACATAAGTACATAATCCCACTACATAACTAATAGCCATAATAGAAAAGATAAGCTGGGCTTTACATCAACGTCCAAGCTCCAAAAGATAGAAAAAGAAATCTGATCAAAGCCCACTAGTGCTAGGCCCAACCTGAGGACCTGAGGGGGAAAAAGATAAAAATAACGGGGTCAGACATAAGTCTGAGTGAGCCCTATAACTTTAACAATACAATCATTAAAGTAATTAGGGTATGATATAAACTTGGTACGGTAATGACTGGGGATAAATGACTACACTAAGCAACCAACTACACATAGGATGAACTAAGATATCGGTAAAGACGCATCTACCCACCCAAGGGTAATTACTACACTGCACCACACCAGTCATTCCTACTTAAAGGTTGATCCCACCCAAGGACTTAGAAAATTTAACTAGTAGTTTCGTGTACCCCTAGCTGACTACATAGGTGCCGTCTGCCCCTATCTCCACTAGGTGTACCCACTACTCCCCAAGCGATCGACTCCCTACCGTAGATACCCGTGCTGGCCCCACAGTGGGGTGTATCACTGCCCAAAGTGGCAACCCGATACAATCAATGGTGCACGGCTTATACCTACATGATGCAACAACGTCTTACCTACCAGCCCGGGTCCACACACGCATATGAAACCCGTTGGACTTGCGTTGCCACCGCTAACCCGTTTTGGCCTCTTATAGTCAAGCCCAGTACGCGTGTCCCGTCCTCGACATGGGTCGAGCCCAATAAGATACATATGGGTTACTGGTTGAAATGGGCCCCCACAAGCTACCCACCTAAGCTTGTCCCTTTTTCTAGTGCATCCCACTTAACCCTTTAATCATGTTTAATTACATGTTTCCACTTGGTTAAGTATTCTAATCGTATTTTCTATTGCCACCCAAGGCAAACCACTAGATTTCCACATGCCACCCAAGGCACTTACTTGATTTCCACATGCCACCCAAGGCACCCACTTAACCCCTCATGCCCCACTACATGCTTATCTGGTTAAGTGTTTCTTAGTTGATTAAGAATGTAACCTTTGTAGAGACCTCTCACATTAGACTGTCTTTTATGGCAGCTGGATTTGCCGGTCGGTTCCGGGCAGCCTTACGCCATAACAGAGTCTAACCTCGTGTCTTTACATTTGTCACGTATTTAGTTTATGCCTAAGACCTCTCACATTAGGCCAATCATTTGTAGCCGCTGGATTTGTCGGTCGGGTCCGGGCAGTCTTATGCTACAAAAGGGTCCAACCTCGTGTCTTGGTCGATTAATTACACCTAATTAATCACCCCCATATTTTGTATTAATTATCCCTAATTAATTACAAATTTAACGATGTACATAATTGACTCAATTATGTCCATCCACTTTATGGTATGCATAATCATACCAACTTCACACCATTTTATTAACATGAATATTAACCCCATCGTTCCCCACGTAATACGTTGACATGACATACTTAAAAGGGGAGATTCATCACAAACACAATGGGTTCAACTTGCATAACATTAGCATCAACATGGGTTTTAAAGGTGTCAACATGCATATATGACCATAGCATCAAACCCAACTAGCATAAATAATCAACCCAAACTTGCATGAATCACATATGTCATAAAGAGGGTAACTTGCATAAGTTACTTATGTCATACAAAGGGGTAAACTTGCATATGTATGTATGACATACAAAGGGGTTAACTTGCATATGTATGCATATCATACAAAGGTGTAAACTTGCACATGTTACTTGCATATAATCAAACACCAAACTTGCATAACATGTCATATATGAACTTGCATATAATCAAACACCAAACTTGCATAACATATCATGATGGATCAATGTTTATCATAGTGATTTGCATAACTAGCATCATGAGCACATAGCATAAAACTTGCATAACTAGCATCATGAACATATAGCATAAAACTTGCACAACTAGCATCATGAACTCATAGCATATGACTTGCACAACTTGCATAACATCATGAACACATAGCATATGACTTGCATAACTTGCATAACATCATGAACACATAGCATATGACTTGCATAACTTGCATAACATCATGAACACATAGCATATGATAACATAACTTGCATTGATCCACATACATAACCATAACCTCATTATATCCTATCATAATTAGTTTAGCAATTGCTTGCTAAAGGCATAGAAACTCACAACTTGTTGATTAGCACTCCTATGAAGAAGATTTAGTTGCTAGAGTTGATTAGGAGTTGATTTGAGAAGCTAACTTCCTCTCTAATTTGTGGTGGCTACCTCCAAGTTGCATTTTGACGGCATAATGACGTTGTATCTATTTTTAGTATGAATTAGGGTAGTCTTAGGGTGTATTTATAGAATTAGGATGTAGTTTAGGCCCTTAGATTAACCCTAATTTAGTTTAGAGCCGTCAGATTTCGTTACAAGCCACCAAAACACAGCCCAAAGCTCAAATCAGTGCACCGAGGCCAAACTGACCGACAGGGGGGTCGACCCCTGGGTCGACACATGGGTCGACCCCTTGGGGGGGGGGGGGGTCGACACCCATGTCGACCCTAGTGACGACACACTCTGTCTAGCGGGAATTTTCCCGCCTCTTCTGAAATTTGAAATTTGAATATTTTAAATCTGTTTTGAATTTTCTGAAACTTCGGATGGCCATAACTTCTTCATACGAAGTCCAAATCATGCAAACTCGGACTCTATCTCAACCAGAATTCCAAGACGAACACAATGGTGCAACCCGTTTCCCTTAATTCTCATGTCTGAGATTAATTATTCTTTAATTACCAAACATTAATATTAAGTGAAATTCGGGGTGTTACATCCATCCAATGTGAAGATCGCCGGTCTTCAACCATCTTCGACTCTTCGACTTCTCAACGACAATCGATTATTTGAAATGAGATGAACTTGGCCTTTTCAAATAACCCACGTATATTTAGATTTTCAAGTCAATTAATCACATGGTTGGACTATTCAACATTCACATTTCAGTTCTTTAGTTATAATTTTCATGTTAAATACATTCAACCATCACATATCAAGCAAACACAACAAAATTGGTTTATTTCCACTCTATATCGTCTATGGTATTTTATAATGATATATTGCCATTTTTATTTATTTAAAACGACCATTTTTAACAAAACGACGCTTCAGGTCGTGCCGATGCACTGGTGCTATTTTTCACTATATTTGTTTTACACATATCTGAAAATCTAACCGTTGGATCTTCACAAATTTTACATCATTAGAAAGATCATTTCAAAACGAATCCAACGGTTTCAGTTTTTGGAAAATCCGACGGTCGGATCTTCCACACTAGCCATTTGAAGTTACGATTTCAATTTACAAACTGCAGCGTCGTTATTCGATTTAATTTAATTATACTTTTATATATATAAATATAATCGTTTCTGGCGCTGTTTTTCTTTAGATTTGAATTAAACATTCCAGACAATCCAACCGTTGGATCTTCACAAAGTAGGTGCCGTTGGAAAGATATTTCCAAGGTGAACCCAACGGTTGCAGTTTCGGGAAAATCCAATAGTCGGATTTCCCGCACTAGTCGTTTGAAATCACGGTTTCAAAACACGAACTGCACAACCACGTTTCGTTTTAATTTTATTTATATTTATATAAATATAGTTCATTCAGAAATTCCTATATCGTTTTCACTTCAAATATTTCACTAACGCCTTTAAATTTTGGAAAATTTCGCCATAACCTCCTTTGTACGGGAGGGGCTGGGAAAATTCCCAAATAGCCACACGGGCGTCTCATGTCAAAAAGAAAAGGAAAAAGCCAAGCGGCTAACCAACAGGCTCATAAACTCATCACCCAAACAAAACAGTAAATGTGTACCTATTTGTCGGGCACAAAATTTTATTCCTCTTCTCTAGCCCCTTTGCTATAACCTGTTCAATAAATATGCATGTACATATATGCAATCCTCATCACTTATCATTTTCCATTCAACTTCATTTTTGATTTACTTCGGTTTAAAAACACCATTCATTCTAATGTTGCATGCATAGGCAAAAATCATATCATTAGCTAATTAATGAATATTTCAACTCATGCATATTTATTTGAACAAGTGGCTATTTTTAACACTTCACATTTCAAAGATGATAATTTTGGCGAACTAAAATACATTTCAACACATGACTATTTTATTTAGTTCCTATGCATGTTAAAAATAATATATCTTTCACAAATATTTATTTCAACGCTCGCATATTTTTAGCATATCACATACATGATAAAAAATGATATTTTTATCATTTGAGTTATTTATTCAACGCATGAATGTTTCAACACTTTATAATTTCAATAAAAATGTAATTTTTATTGTTCGATCTTTTTATTCAACACATGAACTTTTCCAATACACACTCTTCTCAACACATGATCACCTCCACACATGGATATTTTATATATGTTGTTCATATAAGAAAGATGAAATTTTTATTGTTGAAACTATTTATATATAACGCGAATATTTTTCATACTTCATATATATTATAAAAATGTGATTTTTATTGTTTAAAACACTTCATTCACTCATAAATGAATTTAATTTTCACACATCACTTTTCAACACATGAACATTTCCACACATGGATATAGTTTCAACATATGACTTGAATTTCAACGCATGAAGATAATTTCAACATATGAAAATAATTCTAACACATGGATATTATTCAAAATTTCGGCAGCATAACGGCAGGGTAGTTAAAACCGGCACCGTCCCTAGTACGGATCCTCGCTCTACCTTAAAACCTCGCGGTTTTTGACAATGGGGATTCATGCATCTAATTCGCACGCAGGCGGCATGTTTTATTTTTATTTCCACAATTATTTCCAATTTCTTTCAATCACCAATGGGTATTTTTCAACCACAACCAAACAATATCAACCACAAGCAATTATTCAACCATTCGCATTTTTCATCCAATATTTCACACCAATTCACAACAATAAATATCGTCCATGCTTTGTGGACGAGGGGAGTATATATATATATATATATTATTGCTATATTTCACTTGCATTTCAACACATATATCAATTATACTATGCATGTATAATTCATACTTCGCTTATATAGCTTACACATCGCATGTACAGGAGGTATACAACACGTGTGTAATTTATATTTCGCTCATATAATTTATACACGACATTTTCCATTCAAATTCATTTAATTTAGATTTCTCACATTGGTTTTTGGAGTGCTAAAAATCGTAGATGACTCAGAAAAATCCGCGGTCTCTTCTATGTGGTAGAGAGCTTCCTTGCGGTCCCGATGTTTCCTGTTTCATCGAATTTCATCAACACACCATAAAGATATGATTTTTCAAAGTGCAACCAAAAAAAAGAACTCACCTTTCACGATGGTTCAAAACTAGGGTTGCAGTTTTTGCGAAAACCGAGGCACGAGGGGATGATCGGAGGTGCTGACGTGGAAGAGGAAGGAGTGGGGAGTCGGTTAGTGGCGGTTTGGGGTGGTTCGGTAGTCGGTGGCGATCGGGGCGGCGCGGGGAAGTGTCGGACTTCCTGGGCCTCGTTCTCGTCGATGGGGAGGAGGGAGGTAACGAGGGTAGGTCGGATTGTGTGAAAACCTATGTTCGTATATTTTAAAACCTATGTTCGTATATTTTAAAACCTATGTTCGTATATTTTAAAACCTATGTTCGTATAATTTTAAAATTAATCAAAGTAGTTGCATAGCAAAGAAAAGAAAAAGAGAAGGAAAAAAAAATAGAAGGAAATGTGAATCTATAATCTAAATTATCAAATTTAGAAATGAGCGGGAATGGAGTATCGCCAGTTTTTCTCCAAAGCGATAGTTAAATCTTTAATTAGATTTGAACGTGAAATGGTAATTAATTTTACCGATAACACCATAGTATTAAATATGGAGTATTACCAGTTTTGTTTCATGGGATGAATAGGTTGGGATTGGGAAATAAAATAAATAATTACTTCGTTGTGGTTCGCTAATCTCGACTAGTTTGGAAAACCATAATTTGGTTTGAAATGACATCCAAAGGAAGATTAAAGGATAAATATTAAAGAATTTATCTTGGATAAAATTAATGGGAACTTTTCCCTGAGAATATGAATTGGAATGAGGCGTATGTTGTGTTTGTGTAACATTCGTTTTAATATACGTGGGTTGTTCGGAAAGGCCGGGTTTATACCCATTCTGAATAATCAATTCGACGATATGTCGAAGATGAAGACGGTGGTTGAAGGCCGGAAGTCTTCACATCGTTGGGATAATTACTGACGATCCTGATTGGGCTGTACACCCAAGAGGATGGAAATTGTTGGTGGTCGTCCATACGTACTTGGAGATGGATGGATATGCGAGGAAAGTGCCTCCGGTTTCGTTCAGACCTAGAACGAACTTGTAAATGGATGGTGTGTCCGACATTGTATTCCTTTATATTGTATTTGTTGATCTCTGCTAAATATAAATCTGTTTGGCGGCGGAGAATTTATTCTCTTGCTTAACGCCCTGCTCTGAGACATATGAGCTCAAAGGTTATATATTGGCAAAAATCAGTGGTACGATATGGATTGATAGTGTGGCATGCTGAGATGCAGTGATCCAGACTTTTGTTGAAAAGCAAAGTTTGGTGGTTGATGATCAAAGCGCAGCTGGTATAGCATGGCTTTGTGTATAGCGTTGACCCGCGAGCCTCACACCCCGGTATGGTGGTAAACTGATGGTTTGATCAGTATGCTTTTTCGTGGATTCGGTCGACCGAGATGAGCCTAGTGCTCAGGGATATATAGAGCAGGCGGTGTTTTCTCTCGCTGGGACGTAAGCCGCGGCGGTACTCTGGTCCCAAATGTGCGGATGTGCAGACGGTGTTCTCTTGTTGGGACGTAAGCCGTGGTGAATTGCATTACACGATCGATCTTTCGAATCAGGAGCCACCATGATGGAAATCCAATTTCCGATACGTGTATTTCGGTTTTATTTGTAGAGCCTAGTATGGCGACATAGTGGGATGGGGCACTTATGCCGTCTATGATTGATACTTATGATTTGAAGATATTTTATACAATATGCACTTATAATAGTATCAAATGATTTGTTTTAAACGTATCAAGCATTCTTGGCTATTATAAGGTAAAAACCCTATCCTCCGGCTTGCGTTGCATTGTGTGATGGGACCTGGGTCTTATAATAGCTTCATTTTTCTTTATTTAGCATTGCGCTGTTGTTTTATGCACTGGTATTCTTGGGAGGAAACCCGTTCCGTGTTATACGGCGTGGTCCCTTGATTTACCTAACTTTAAAAATAAAGATTAATAATTGTTTTAGTTCTCACACCAGTCACATGACTGACCTGGAGTTTATTGTTTTAACCTAAACTCTGGGTGCCCCTATTTTCCACACGGGCAGCTAGTAGTTTTGGTTTTGCAGATTTATATTCACAGGATCCTGGTTTACAGCTGGAATGATATCCGGAAAGCTTTGTATCCGTATATCTCTTCTAGTTGTGTATTGTATTATTTTCCGCTGCGATGTATTTAAATGTAATTTAAATCTCTGATATTTCTGTGTAATATTCATTTATACTCTGTATATTCTTGTATCTGATGGAATTGTTGTAATAACAATGAAATGTTCTTCTGTTTGTGTTCTGTTGTGGCTTGTTCTCGAACTATCCGCGCTTTCCTTTACGGGGAAGCTGCGGGTTTTCACAGTTGGTATCAGAGCTTTGGTTTACAAAGCTCAGAGAACAAGACACATTAGAACCATACGAAAGAATTCATTAGATATTGGATTAGCAATATCCAACGGGAATGACTCGTTAGAGGTGGGATCAGTAGTATCCTAGAACGAGTGTAAGAGTATATTTTTGAAAGTGAAAACAAACTTTTGTTTTTAAAATTTAAATCAAAAGAAAATATAGAATCGAATTTAAATTGATTAGAAAACGAATTCGAATTGAATTGAATAGAAAACAAATTCGAATTGAATTGAGTAGAAAACGAATTTGAATTGAATTAAATTCAATTGAAACGAATTGAAATAGATTTGAATTGAAATCAAATAGAAATGAAAGTAAAAAGGATTTAGAATAGAAAATTCAATTTTGATTTGAACTAGAAATAGAGGTTGAAATTGTTTTTGAAACGAATTCAAAACTATTTATAAAATTCGTTTTAAATAGAAATCGATGAAATATATATTATATATATTATATATAATATAATGGCCTGAATAGAACGCGCCGCGCCGCGGCAGTTCGTGAATTTCGACCATTTATTTCAAACGGACATTACGGGAGATCCGACCGTCGGATTCTCCTAAAACCGGAACCGTTGGGTTCGTATCGAAAAGAGCTTTCTAACGAATATTAGGAATTTGAAATCTAACGGTTGGATTTGGAGTTACGTCCAAATCAAATTTGAAAAAGGTCGCTGTAAGTGCAGTTCGATGGCCATTGTTGGAAATCGATTGTACGGGCCTTCATAAAATTATTAAAAATAGTAATAATTTGTGTAAAATCATAAGAAATGATTTGAGAAAAATTGGGGTGAAAAACTCCATATTTGAAAAGATAAAAATGGATTTTTATCGAAATGAACTAGTTTTGAACTAAATTTAAAACCCAATTATTTTTAAATAAATAAATTAGATTTAAAAAGGGGTTTTAAATAATCGGAATTTCTAATATATTTGATTGGATTTGAAATGGGTTTATCGTGAACGGTGTTTTAAATAACACTAGTACTTTAACCCGATAACAAATAGAATGTGATTTGGGTTTGTCGTGAACTGTGTTTTAAATAACACCTAGTTCTTTAACCCAATAAAAGGAGTTTTAACGAATCTGCAATTACGTTGAAATGTGAATCTATAATCTAACTTATCAAATTTAGAAATGAGCGGGAATGGAGTATCGCCAGTTTTGCTCCAAAGCGATAGTTAAATCTTTCATTAGATTTGAACGTGAAATGGTAATTAATTTTACCGATAACACCATAGTATTAAATATGGAGTATTACCAGTTTTGCTTCATGGGATGAATAGGTTGGGATTGGGAAATAAAATAAATAATTACTTCGTTGTGGTTCGCTAATCTCGACTAGTTTGGAAAACCATAATTTGGTTTGAAATGACATCCAAAGGAAGATTAAAGGATAAATTTTAAAGAATTTATCTTGGATAAAATTAATGGGAACTTTTCCCTGAGAATATGAATTGGAATGAGGCGTATGTTGTGTTTGTGCAACATTCGTTTTAATATACGCGGGTTGTTCGGAAAGGCCGGGTTTATACCCATTCTGAATAATCAATTCGACGATATGTCGAAGATGAAGACGGTGGTTGAAGACCGGAAGTCTTCACATCGTTGGGATAATTACTGACGATCCTGATTGGGCTGTACACCCAAGAGGACGGAAATAGTTGGTGGTCGTCCAGACGTACTTGGAGATGGATGGATATGCGAGGAAAGTGCCTCCGGTTTCGTTCAGACCTAGAACGAACTTGTAAATGGATGGTGTGTCCGACATTGTATTCCTTTATATTGTATTTGTTGATCTCTGCTAAATATATATCTGTTTGGCGGCGGAGAATTTATTCTCTTGCTTAACGCCCTGCTCTGAGACATATGAGCTCAGAGGTTATATATTGGCAAAAATCAGCGGTACGATATGGATTGATAGTGTGGCATGCTGAGATGCAGTGATCCAGACTTTTGTTGAAAAGCAAAGTTTGGTGGTTGATGATCAAAGCGCAGCTGGTATAGCATGGCTTTGTGTATAGCGTTGATCCGCGAGCCTCACACCCCGGTATGGTGGTAAACTGATGGTTTGATCAGTATGCTTTTTCGTGGATTCGGTCGACCGAGATGAGCCTAGTGCTCAGGGATATATAGAGTAGGCGGTGTTTTCTCTCGCTGGGACGTAAGCCGCGGCGGTACTCTGGTCCCAAATGTGCGGATGTGCAGACGGTGTTCTCTTGTTGGGACGTAAGCCGTGGTGAATTGCATTACGCGATCGATCTTTCGAATCAGGAGCCACCATGATGGAAATCCAATTTCCGATACGTGTATTTCGGTTTTATTTGTAGAGCCTAGTATGGCGACATAGTGGGATGGGGCACTTATGCCGTCTATGATTGATACTTATGATTTGAAGATATTTTATACAATATGCACTTATAATAGTATCAAATGATTTGTTTAAACGTATCAAGCATTCTTGGCTATTATAAGGTAAAAACCCTATCTTCCGGCTTGCGTTGCATTGTGTGATGGGACCTGGGTCTTATAATAACTTCATTTTTCTTTATTTAGCATTGCGCTGTTGTTTTATGCACTGGTGTTCTTGGGAGGAAACCCGTTCCGTGTTATACAGCGTGGTCCCTTGATTTACCTAACTTTAAAAATAAAGATTAATAATTGTTTTAGTTCTCACACCAGTCACATGACTGACCTAGAGTTTATTGTTTTAACCTAAACTCTGGGTGCCCCTATTTTCCACACGGGCAGCTAGTAGTTTTGGTTTTGCAGATTTATATTCACAGGATCCTGGTTTACATCTGGAATGATATCCGGAAAGCTTTGTATCCGTATATCTCTTCTAGTTGTGTATTGTATTATTTTCCGCTGCGATGTATTTAAATGTAATTTAAATCTCTGATATTTCTGTGTAATATTCATTTATACTCTGTATATTCTTGTATCTGATGGAATTGTTGTAATAACAATGAAATGTTCTTCTGTTTGTGTTCTGTTGTGGCTTGTTCTCGAACTATCTGCGCTTTCCTTTACGGGGAAGTTGCGGGTTTTCACAGATTGGAAGAGGAGAGGCGGCAGCGTCGACTGGTGGTGGTGGCGGCGGCGATAGGGGGCTGAGGCGGCGACGATTTGAAGGGGAAGGTAGGAGCTCGCATCGCCCTTGATTGGGGAAGAAAGAAAAGGGTTTCTTCGTTTTTTTTAAATAATGAATGGCTAATTTTGATTGCCCCATGGTTTTATTATATTTTAAAATACTGTTTCTCCACACGGACACCAATTCAAACCCAACGACTGTCGCCCCTAGCTAAATACCCCCATCCCGAACACAATGGGATATGTTTCGTTGGCCAATTCGACTGTTACAGTCAGTTATTTTTCAAATTAAAGTATAAAACATTTAATTTTAACTTTGAACGTACATTTCAATTTGCCAGGGCCACAAACTGATTCGAAAAATTCTAGAAAAATAAATTCAGCTATGTTTTGACGCTACGGTCCCAACAAAACTAGTTTCGTCAAATTCTGAGATCGTTTGAAAAAGGGCCATATTCTGGTCGATCCAATTTAACAGAAATTGACCAAACGTATTTTCTTTTGCCACGCTCACATACTAGCTTCAAAAATTATGAAATTTGAAACCTATCAATAATTTGACATCCCGGACCCAACAAAAGTGGTTTCGTCGAATTCCGAGGTCTTTTGCAAAATATCATATATTCTATATAGCGACCTTTCTGAAAATTCATTCGGCCATAACTTTTGATTCCCGTTATGAAACTTCGATTTTTCAGATTCGTTAGAAAGGTATTGATAAACAGATTTAAATATTTTTGGTTTCACTAAAATCCGTTATATTTCCCACCCTGCACAGTCAGTCAAAGTTTGAATTCAAATTTTCAAACTGACTCACTATTTCTACTTCACTATTTTATTGAAATATTCTATTTCTATTGTTCAAATTCCTTTAAAATAACCAATTTAAAATTTTTAAATTGGCTCGTATTTTCCGGGTTGTTACAATCTCCCCCACTTAAAACTTTTCGTCCTCGAAAAGTAACCAACAGTAAAGTAGGAAACAAAATGTAAATGCAAAGTATTGTAAAGGTACCTTGCACCGGAGTTAGTCAGAGATGTCCACTCTGCATTTGGGGTAAGCTTGCTTAATGCTTTCCTCAGTCTCCCAAGTATAGTCTCTAGGATCACTACTCCACTGCACTTTAACTAAATGAACCTTTTTGCTTCTTAGTGATCTAGTTTCTTTGCCAACAATCTTTAATGGCTCTCTTCTGACTGTTAATTATGGAGTTATGTCTATATCCTGTTGCGCTGCTTCTTCTACCGCAAGATCCGGATCATGCACATGTCTTCTAAGTTGAGATACGTGAAATACATCATGCACTCCAGGCAGCCAATCTGGTAATTGAACTCTGTAAGTAAGAGTTCCAATTCGTTCAAGTATTGGAAAGGGACCAATAAATCTCGGTGCCAACTTCCCAGTTTTTCCAGATCTGATTACTCCTCTCATCGGAGAAACTTTCAAATAAACATGGTCACCAACAGCAAATATCAAATCTCTTCTTCTAGAATCTGCATAACTTTTCTGCCGGCTTTGCGCGGTTCTCAATCGCTTTTTGAAGTCGACTTTATCAGATGCTTCTCTAATCATATCGGGTCCTAACACAAGTCTGTTGCCAGGTTCTACCCAACATGCTGGAGATATGCACGGTCTTCCATATAATGCTTCAAATGGCGACATTCCCAAACTTGCTTGATAGCTGTTGTTATATGAGAATTCTGCCAAATGCAAGTGATCTTCCCATGACCCACCAAAATCAATTATACAAGCCCGCAATAAATCTTCTAGAATTCTATTCACCCGCTCAGTTTGGCCATCTGTTTGAGGGTGATAAGCGGTGCTCATATTCAGTTTCGTTCCCAATTCTGTCTGGAAAGCCTCCCAGAATTTGCTAGCAAATATTGGGTCTCTATCACTGACTTTGCTGATGGGAATTCCATGCAGCTTAACGATTTCTTTGAAATATATCCGTGCTAGACTTTGAGCGGTTCTATTGGATCTGACAGGTATGAAATGGGCAGTCTTCGTGAAGCGATCTACGATTACCCAAATGCTGTCATTACCTTTTCTGGTTCGCGGCAAACCATCTATGAAATCCATGGAAATATGTTCCCATTTCCAACCTGGTACTTCCAACGGTTGCAGCAATCCAGCTAGCTTCTGTTGGTCGCTCTTGACCAATTGACAAGTAGGGCATCTGCTAACATACAAAAAATATCCCTCTTCATTGCCTTCCACCAAAAAGTGCGTTTGATATCGTTGTACATTTTACTCACACCCGGATAAATGCAGAATTTGGATTTATGGCATTCGTCTAGCACTTCGCTTCGAAGGCCTGGAATATTTGGAATGCAAATCCTATCATTTTACCTGAGAACCCCCTTATCGTCAATACGGAAACTTGTGGTTTCACCTTCCTTGACCCTCTGACTGGTTCTCTGAATGAATTCATCGTCTTTTTGAAGGGCCGAAATCTTATCAAACAATCCAGGCGTAATTATAAGATTGGCAATGATTGCGGTTTTTCTACTAAGTGCATCCGCTACAACGTTAGCCTTTCCCGGCGTATACAGGATATCAAGATCATACGTTGCAAGAAATTCTAGCCAACGCTGCTGTCTCAAATTCAGATCTTTCTGGGTGTATAAATATTTCAATGATTGATGATCTATGTACAGCACAAATTTCTCGCCTAATAAATAATGCCTCCAGATTTTCAATGCAAAAACGATAGCTAGCAACTCAAGATCATGAGTAACATAATTCTTCTCATGCGGTTTCAGTCGGCGGCTTGCATAAGCGACTACTTGGCCCCTTTGCATTAACACTGCACCAAGACCTCGAATAGAAGCATCCGTCCAAACCGTTAAATCCTGATTGCCATCAGTAATGGTTAACACTGGAGCAGTTGTCAGTTTCAATTTCAATTCCTGGAAAGCTTCTTCACAGTCGGAAGTCCACTTAAATTTCTCATGCTTCTACGGGAGCTTCGTTAACGGACCGGATATCTTCGAAAAATCCTTAACGAACTTTCGATAATAACTAGCCAACCCCATAAAACTTCTAACCTCTGTGGGTGTAGTGGGTTGTTTCCAGTCTTGGATCGCTGTTATTTTGCTTGGGTCTACAGAAATCCCTTTCTCTGACACGACATGGCCAAGAAACTTCACTTCTTCTTGCCAGAAGACACATTTAGAGAATTTGGCTTTGAAGACGTTCTTTCTTAGAATCTCCAATACTTGTTCTAAGTGTTTTTCGTGCTCGGGTTTTGATTTGGAGTAGATTAAAATATCATTGATGAATACGAGGACAAATTTATTCAGAACTCCCCTGAACACTCTATTCATTAGATCGACAAAGTATGCTGGAGCGTTGCACAGGCCGAACGGCATTACTAACCATTCATAAAATATGTCTGAACCTCTGAAAGCTGTCAAAGGAACACACTCTTCTGCTATTCTCAATTGATGAAAACCTGTAGCTAGGTCCTTTCGGGAAAATCGCCCTGTTAAATTGGTCTAGCAAATCATCGATGCGGGGTAATGGATATTTGTTTTTGAGCGTCTGTTTGTTGAGGTCTCGGTAATCAACGCATAATTGAAGAGTACCGTCTAACTTTGGGACAAACACAACAGCTGCACCCCAATTAGAAAAGCTAGGTCTGATTAGACCCTTCCACAACAGTTGACGAGTTTGATCGCCTAATTCTTCTTTTTCCCTTGGAGTCATTCTGCGAATTGGATGTACCACTGGTCTGGCATTGGGAATTAGATCGATTCTGAATTCTATTTCTCTTTGCAGAGGTAAGTTTTCAACTTCTTCAAACACATCCACATAGTTTCTAACAATCAGAATTTTTTCTAGGGAAGTGGGGATAACTTCTAATGCAGACCAAAATTCTTCTCTATCTGGATTCGAACCATGACATGGTACAGTAATATATCCAAGCTTTGTTCGAATTTTAACGATTCTTTCCGCACACTTTACTTCGACTTCATATTTTGTCAACCAATCAAGTCCGAGAATGATATCGAATTCGGGAAAATCCATAACAACTAGATTGAAAGAAAATTTGTAGGAAGAATAAGAGATTGGCATTCTACAACATGAACTGAGAATAAGAGATCCTCCTATTGGGTTATGTACTTCAACCGGATCTTTGAGCTTTCTCTGTTTTAACTTTAATTTGTGCACTGTGTTACTAGCAATAAAACTACGTAATGCACCCGTGTCAAACAATACAGAGACAGGAATATTTTTAATTGTAAGGGTACCTCCCAAAACATCGGGTTTACCTGCTCCATCGGAAGCAGCTGACGGATTCGACCCGTCATACACGTGAGCTACTGCGGCCTTCTTTAGCAAAGGACAGTCTTTGACTAGATGATCTGTCTTGCGGAAATTAAAGCAGGAGCGAGGGTTCTGAGAACCCTGGCTTGAACCTTGTGAATTTGTCTTCTGCCTCTTCGGGGCTGTGCACACATTAGAGAAGTGCCCCATTTTGCCACAGTTATAGCAGCTTCCTATTGGCGGCTTGCCAGTCTGAGGTTTCGAGGATGCTGCTTGGCTTGACTCAGTTTGATTCGCAGCAGGCTTGCGTTTTTTTCCGGCTTGGCTTTTAGCGCGATCCTGCTCCAGATGCCTTTGGTCAAGGTCTTCGTAGTTGCATGTCATTTTCACCAATTCATTAAATTCCAGCTTGACGTGGGCCATGGCTCTATCATGATACTGTCGCTTTAGCCCAAGGATAAACCTCTTATTTTTAGACTTTGCAGTGGCGACAAGCTCCGGAGCATAGGGCGACAACTGTGTAAATTTATTCAGATAATCCTGCACTGAAAGATCCCCCTGCTGGAGGTTGGCGAAGTCATCGTGCATTCATTCTAGTGCTTGTTCTGGGACATATTTCTCCTTGACGAGTTCCTTGAATCCATCCCAGGTTCTTCCAGCTTCTCTATTCCCGGCGGTGAGAGATTCCCACCATAGTTCAGCTTGTTCCTGCATAAGCCACGCGCCCATAATAGCTTTATCTTGATCTCCAAGCCTTAGGCCTTCTAGTATTTTCTCGCATGTTTTGAGCCATGAAAGGGCCTCTATTACTGTGCCAGTTCCCGAGAAGGTCTTGCCTCCTAGGTTTTTGTTTCTCTTCGCTACGCGGTCCAGCTCAAAGTATTGAGCGTCCGGGGGTTGTATCAAAGGTCCTTCTTCTACTGGGACTTCTCCCCATCCTCTGCCACGGCCGGCACGGCCTCCTCTAGCGACAGCTGCTCTGGTAGCCATTTTTCAAGTTCTGTATAAGCAAGAAAAGAGTCTTCTTACAGAACGATAATTTATTGCATGATTAAGCAGAAAATTTACGGAAAGATAACGATGGACTGATCAAATTGTTTTAGCTATTCTGCTGGGCTCATTCTAGGACTTTACTAGTCCTATCTCTAATGAGCTACTCGCCTTAGAATACTACTGGTTCTACTTTGACGAAGTGTTTAATGTGTTAGACTCTAGAACTAAGGTTAACCAAAGCTCTGATACTAGCTGTGACGAGCCCAAAACCCCGTGACACGCTGTTAAGGATAATCATTGGAATATAACACATCAATCATCATTAGCAGATCACAGATAATAGCATAACCATAAAATGGAATAATTTACACACATATGACAGCGGAATCATATAGATATTATCACCTCAGAGAGCACAGTGTAGGATACAACTTAGTGTATAATATACATAATCAGTCACCATCGCCAGAGGCGGAATCATACATAAAGAGTACACAAAATAATTATCAGTCTACATCGCCAATGGCGGAATCATAATACATATACTAAAATGGCGGAAAGAGTGAAAGTCAGCACGGTGTAGTCAAGCCTCGCCATGAGCCAAAAGTGCGCTAGATACCTGTAACTAGGCTGCCCGTGTGAAAATGAGGGCACCCGAGTTTGCAAGGTGAAACAAACTACGAGTCAGTCATGGGACTGGTATGAGAAATCTACTTAACTTATTAACAACAATAATAAGGCAAATCAAAGGACCACGCCACTTTCGCGGAACGGGTTTACT
This sequence comes from Allium sativum, assembly GCA_030737875.1. NCBI lineage: Eukaryota > Viridiplantae > Streptophyta > Magnoliopsida > Asparagales > Amaryllidaceae > Allium > Allium sativum. Next base: position 964,392,651 of record CM060916.1, read on the forward strand.
CCAATGAGTGCTAGTGCATGAAATAAAGTAAATGGTTAAATCATCGCAATGCTTTTTATAAAATGAAGCCATTATAAGACTCAGGTCCCATCACACAATGCAACGCAAGCCGGAGGATAGAGTTTTACCTTATAACGGCCAAAAATGCTTCATACGAATAAAACAAAAGTGCTTGATATTATTACTAGTGCGTATATGTTTCAAAAGCAAATTCAATCAAAAATATCAATCCTAGGCGGCATAGCTACCATCTACTATGTCGCCATACTAGTAATACAATCACGTCCGCATATTTCGTATTGGAAATTGGATTCCTTCATGAGTCGAGGCAAGGGGCAAGCTCCTCTCCGATTCGAGACACTCTAGCAAATGTCCCAGAACCCCACTATGATCCTTGGATCTTCAGGGTCGGTCCTCTCTTAATTTTGAGGATTAGTTATTCCTGAACACACGTTTCCCGGTCCTTACAAACCTATATCGAGGCGCCTCATATTCCAACAACCACACAGGTGAAAAGTATATATAATGTCAGGGCTAGTAGGTTACTGACACCACCTTAGCTAGAAAGAAACGTCGTGCTCTCCCTGCAGTCACTATCCCGTTTTTGACTCATACCGAGGTGTGAGGCTCGCGAATCCACGTTATACACAAAGCTACGTCACACAGACCATGCTTTGATCATCAACCACAAGACTTTGCTTTGCAACAGAAGCCTTGATCATATGCCACTTAGGCGTGCCACATAGGCAATCCACTCCATGCGACTGATTTCTATCAATACATAACCTCTGAGCTCGTACGTCTCAGAGAAGGGCGTTAAGCAAGTGAATAAATTCTCTGCCGCCAAACAGATATATATTTAACAGAGATCAATCAACACAGAACAAAATCCAATGTCAGACACATAGTCCATTTACAAGTCCGTTCTGGGTCTGAACGAAACCGGAGGCACCAATTCCTCGCATATCCGTACAATCAACAGTATGTTTAGACGGCTACTACTTCAGCTCCTTCATGGTAGCTACTCCAATCACGAGCATCAGTAGCGCCCATCCATCCAATGTGAAGATCGTCGGTCTTCAACCGTCTTCGACTCTTCGACTTCTCAACGACGATCGATTATTTGAAATGAGATGAACTTGGCCTTTTCAAATAACCCACGTATATTTAGTTTTTCAAGTCAATTAATCACATGGTTGGACTATTCAACATTCACATTTCAGTTCTTTAGTTATAATTTTCATGTTAAATACATTCAACCATCACATATCAAGCAAACACAACAAAATTGGTTTATTTCCACTCTATATCGTCTATGGTATTTTATAACGATATATCGCAATTTTTATTTATTAAAAACGGCCATTTTTAATTAAACGACGCTTCAGGTAGTGCCGATGCACTGGCGCTGTTTTTCACTATATTTGTTTTACACATATCTGAAAATTTAACCATTGGATCTTCACAAATTTTACATCATTAGAAAGATCATTTCAAAACGAATCCAACGGTTTCAGTTTTGGGAAAATCCGACGGTCGGATCTTCCAAACTAGCCATTTGAAGTTACGATTTCAATTTACGAACTGCAGCGTTGTTATTCGATTTAATTTAATTATATTTATATATATATAAATATAATCGTTTCTGGCGCTGTTTTTCTTCAGATTTGAATTAAACATTCCAGACAATCCAACCGTCGGATCTTCACCAAGTAGGTGCCGTTGGAAAGATATTTCCAAGGCGAACCCAACGGTTGCACTTTCGGGAAAATCCAATAGTCGGATTTCCCGCACTAGTCGTTTGAAATCACGGTTTCAAAACACGAACTGCACGGTCACGTTTTGTTTTAATTTTATTTATATTTATATATTTATATAAATATAGTTCATTCAGAAAATCCTATATCGTTTTCACTTCAAATATTTCGCTAACGCCTTTAAATTTTGGAAAATTTCGCCATAACCTCCTTTGTATGGGAGGGGCTGGGAAAATAGCCACACGGGCGTCTCATGTCAAAAAGAAAAAGAAAAAGCCAAGCGGCTAGCCAACAGGCTCATAAAATCATCACCCAAACAATACAGTAAATGTGTACCTATTTGTCGGGCACAAAATTTTATTCCTCTTCTCTAGCCCCTTTGCTATAACCTGTTCAATAAATATGCATGTACATATATGCAATCCTCATCACTTATCATTTTCCATTCAACTTCATTTTTGATTTACTTCGGTTTAAAAACACCATTCATTCTAATGTTGCATGCATAGGCAAAAATCATATCATTAGCTAATTAATGAATATTTCAACTCATGCATATTTATTTGAACAAGTGGCTATTTTTAACACTTCACATTTCAAAGATGATAATTTTGGTGAACTAAAATACATTTCAACACATGACTATTTTATTTAGTTCCTATGCATGTTAAAAATAATATTTCTTTCACAAATATTTATTTCAACGCTCGCATATTTTTAGCATATCACATACATGATAAAAAATGATATTTTTATCATTTGAATTATTTATTCAACACATGAATGTTTCAACACTTTATAATTTCAATAAAAATGTAATTTTTATCGTTCGATCTTTTTATTCAACACATGAACTTTTCCAATACACACTCTTCTCAACACATGAGCACATCCACACATGGATATTTTATATATGTTGTTCATATAAGAAAGATGAAATTTTTATTGTTGAAACTATTTATATATATGGCGAATATTTTTCATACTTCATATATATTATAAAAATGTGATTTTTATTGTTTAAAACACTTCATTCACTCACAAATGAATTTAATTTTCACACATCACTTTTCAACACATGAACATTTCCACACATGGATATTGTTTCAACATATGATTTTAATTTCAACGCATGAAGATAATTTCAACATATGAAAATAATTCTAACACATGGATATTATTCAAAATTTTGGCAGCATAACGGCAGGGTAGTTGAAACCGGCACCGTCCCTAGTACGGATCCTCGCTCTACCTTAAAACCTCGCGGTTTTTGACAATGGGGATTCAAGCATCTAATTCGCACGCAGGCGGCATGTTTTATTTTTATTTCCACAATTATTTCCAATTCCTTTCAATCACCGATGGATATTTTTCAACCACAACCAAACAATATCAACCATAAGCAATTATTCAACCATTCGCATTTTTCATCCAATATTTCACACCAATTCACAACAATAAATATCGTCCATGGTTTGTGGACGAGGGGAGTGTATATATATATATATTATTGCTATATTTCACTTGCATTTCAACACATATATCAATTATACTATGCATGTATAATTCATACTTCGCTTATATAGCTTACACATCGCATGTACATGAGGTATACAATACGTGTGTAATTTATATTTCGCTCATATAATTTATACACGACATTTTCCATTCAAATTCATTAAATTTAGATTTCTCACATTGGTTTTCGGAGTGCTAAAAATCGTAGATGACTCAGAAAAATCCGCGGTCTCTTCTATGTGGTAGAGAGCTTCCTTGCGGTCCCGATGTTTCCTGTTTCATCGAATTTCGTCAACACACCATAAAGATATGATTTTTCAAAGTGCAAACATCAAAAAGAACTCACCTTTCATGATGGTTCAAAACTAGGGTTGCAGTTTTCGCAAAAACCGAGGCATGAGGGGATGATCGGAGGTGCTGACGTGGAAGAGGAAGGAGAGGGGAGTCGGTCGGTGGCGGTTTGGGGTGGTTCGGTGGTCGGTGGCGATCGGGGCGGCGCTGGGAAGTGTCGGACTTCCTGGGACTCGTTCTCGTCGATGGGGAGGAGGGAGGTGACGAGGGTAGGTCGGATTGGAAGAGGAGAGGCGACGATGTCGACTGGTGGTGGCGGCGGCGATAGGGGGCTGATGCGGCGGCGATTTGAAGGAGAAGGTTGGAGCTCGCGTCGCCGTCGATCGGGGAAGAAAGAAAAGGGTTTCTTCGTTTTTTTAAAAAATAACGAATGGCTAATTTTGATTGGCCCGTGGTTTTATTATATTTTAAAATACTGTTTCTCCACACGGACACCAATTCAAACCCAACGACTGTCGCCCCTAGCTAAATACCCCCATCCCGGACACAATGGGATATGTTTCGTTGACCAATTCAACTGTTACAGTCAGTTATTTTTCAAATTAAAGTATAAAACATTTAATTTTAACTTTGAACGTACATTTCAATTTGCCCGGGCCACAAACTGATTCGAAAAATTCCAGAAAAATAAATCCAGCTTTGTTTTGACGCTACAGTCCCAACAAAACTAGTTTCGTCAAATTCTGAGATCGTTTGAAAAATGGCCATATTCTGGTCGATCCAATTTAACAGAAATTGACCAAATGCATTTTCTTTTGCCACGCTCACATACTAGCTTCAAAAATTATGAAATTTGAAACCTAGTAATAATTTGACACCCAGACCCAACAAAAGTGGTTTCGTCGAATTTCGAGGTCATTTGCAAAATATCAATTTTCCAGGGCTATATATTCTATATAGCGACCTTTCTGAAAATTCATTCGGCCATAACTTTTGATTCCCGTTATGAAATTTCGATTTTTCAGATTCGTTAGAAAGTTATTGATAAACAGATTTAAATATTTTTGGTTTCACTAAAATCCGTTATATTTCCCACCCTGCACAGTCAGTCAAAGTTTGAATTCAAATTTTCAAACTGACTCACTATTTCTACTTCACTATTTTATTGAAATATTCTATTTCAATTGTTCAAATTCCTTTAAAATAACCAATTTAAAAATTTTTAATTGGCTCGTATTTTCCGGGTTGTTACAAATTTTTCCTAATCTTTCTAACGTAAACAAAATAATGTCCATTACTAATTCATTTTTAACTCCACTTCTTTAATGTATGAAAATATACATTTTTAGCTCATCTTCTTTAATGTATGAAAATATACTTTTTCTATTTCAACACAAAAGTAACAGATTTTAATCCAATAAACATTTCATAACAAAATGTTATTTTATGTCTAGTGTAACATTTCATAACAAAAATGTTATTTTATTCTTCATAATCTAATTAACAAAAATATTAAATTTGTCCTTTTTATTTTAATTTACATTTTCTAACAGAAATGTACTTTATATTCTAATATTCATTTCTCACAAAAAATGTACTTTTTAATCTAATTCACATTCTCTAATAAAAGTGTACTTTTTAATCTAATTTACATTTCTAACAAAAATGTACTTTTTAATCTAATATCATTTTCTAACAAAAATGTACTTTTTAATCTAATATACATTTTCTAATAAAAATGTACTTTTTAATCTAATATTCATTTTCTAATAAAAATGTACTTTTTAATCTAATATACATTTTCTAATAAAAATGTACATTTTAATCTAATATTCATTTTCTAACAAAAATGTACTTTTTAATCTAATATACATTTTCTAACAAAAATTTACTTTTTAATCTAATAAAAATTTTCTAATAAAAATGTACTTTTTAATCTAATATACATTTTTCCGACAAAAATGTACTTTTTAATCTAATATTTTATATGTAAACAATATTACCTAGAAATGATGTCTTGCAATTCTAATCTTTTAAATGTAAATAATATTACATAAAAAAGATAACTTGAAATTCTAATCTTTTAAATATAAACAATGTTACGCAAAAATGTAATATTGAAAATCAAATCTTTTAAATGAAAATATAACTACATTAAAAATGTATTCTTTTAATTTGAAAACAGATTGTATAAAAATGCCACATTGAAATCAGGTCTTTTTTTATTGTCTCTAATTTGAAAATAAAAATAAAAAGGCATCTTTAAAAATCTATTCTTTTTATGTAGACAGTACTACATCAAAATGTGTATTCTATTTTGCTGAAAATCTAGTTCAACAAAATAACATAAAAATGTTTATTCTATTTTTGTTGAAAAACTAGTTCAATAAAATAACATAAAAATATGTATTCATGTTTTACTGCAACAATTGACTCAACAAAAATGAATAAAAGGTTTGATTCATTTTTATGTTAAAATGGCTGTTTTAACAAATTAACAAAATCCTTTGTTCCATGTATGTTGAAAAGTCTAATTCAAAAAATTTACAAAATTTGTTGTTTTATACATTTGATCTATTTATATATACAAAAACTATATATATATATATATTATCAAATTCTAACTAACAGAAATGTTAATTTCAACAGTTAAATAAATATCGCCACATAACATCATCAAGCACACAGATGGATATTGTACATTTAACACAGAATAATAACAGTATGAATTTACTGTAGATTAATAACAATAATTTCAGAAATTATTTATAATTATAAAGGAAAGAAATAAATAAATTTCTCACATTGCTATTCAGATCTGAATTTTCCTCAATTGTCAACACGCTTGGTTTCAACTCTAGTCAGCTTCATAACGTAGATCTAATCCATACGAGTCCAACGCTTTTTGTTTCGTTCGATTTCGTTGCTGTATGAGGAAGTTATGGTTTTATGAAGGTTATAAACAATTTAAATATAAAAATTAAATTAATTAGTTAATAAAATAAACCTTCTTCCACATCAGACTTGGAAGCCGACTACTTTCAGTTTATGTTCAAAGTTAGGGTTAGATTCTTCGACCGATCCGAAGCACTTCAGGCCGATCGGAGTTTGCCACGTGGTGGAGCTAGGGAGGACGCACCTGCGCCGGAAAGGGGGCCCAGTTCGACGTCGGGCTGAGGGCAGGGAGGAGGTCGGAGCGGGGCGGGTTCATGGGCCTGGAGCAGTCGCTTTAGGCAGCGAGAAGGGGAATGATCGGTATGGATTGGAAGGGGAAAGGAAGGTCTTCAAGGCTTGAACCGGAGCAAGGCTTGTAAGTGAGAGGGTCAGGAGTTATTGAGTGAGAAAGAAGGGATCGCAATGGCCATGGAAGTGAGGGTATACGGCGGCTGTACAGTAAAACTAGGGTTCAGCGTATACAGTGTATTCCAACAGTATTTATAGGCGTATTTTTATTTATTTTATTTTATTTGAATTCAATTCATATATCGCTCTTAACTTCAAATCAAACCTAACAAGTGTCGCCCCCAGCTAATAACCCCCGTCCCGGACACAATGGAACATGTTTCTTAACCCAGTTCGGCTGTTACGATATATTTTTCTTTAAATTAAATTATAAATCAATTTATATTTAACTTGAACGTACAATTTAAATTACCGGGGCCACATACGGACTCTAAAAATTACAGAAAGATTATTTCTAGCTATGTTTTGACGATACGGTTCTAACAAGACTAATTTCGTCGAATTCTGAGGCTGTTTGAAAAATGGCTATTTTCTGGTCGATCCGATTTGACTGAAACTGACAAAACACATTTTCCTCTGCCACGCTCACATATTAATTCGAAAAATTCTGGAAAATTAAACTTAACAATAATTTGACATTCCGGTTCCAACAAAAGTGGTTTCGTCGAAAACAGAGGTCGTCTGCGAAATGGAATTTTTTTTTGAAATAATCGAAATGGCAATTTTTAAGGCCAATATTTTATATTAAAATATATATAAATTCTACAACGACTTTTCTAAATTTTAAACCGGACATAAATTTTGATTTCTAAAGTGAAATTTCAATCTCTTACATTCGTTAGAAAGATATGATTAAACAGATTTAAATATTTCTGGTTTCGTTCAATTCTGATTTTTTTTGCATCCTGTACAGCCGGTCAAAGTTCAAATTCAAAATTTCAAACTGCAGCGCTGTTTTAAACTCCTTTTATAATTAAATTAAATTTATTCGTTTTAAACTAAATTTTTAGTCGTTATTATTTAAAATAAATAATTTTAAATATTAAAACCCATTAAAATTTCTAAAATAAAAATTTTAAATTGGCCCCAAAATTCCGAGTTGTTACATGGTCCTTCTTCGATTCGTTTTTTCCAGTTCCTATAGACCACATCGACTTCGACTTCGCTCCCAGAACCACGAAACCAACACGCCGCAATCAGGACTGAATGTCGGAGAAGAATCCGACAGCGCCACCTTGGAGTTGTACGAGAGCTCGTCCTTCGGACAGAGTTCGAGTCCACTCAATGGCGTCCTCCTCCTTCAGCGGGTCTTCAAACGCCGACGATTTCCCCCACGATTCCGGCCAGTTGACGATCCCTGTCACAATCATAGTCGGTCATATGGAAGCACTTGTCGAGCTTAAGGGTTTTGTTAGTTGATGTTAATGGTAATGGTGAGTGGATCGGAAAATCAAAGGGGAGAAAGGTGGTGATTTCTGGCCATCGATTAAGTTTGTGGCGGCTGGTCATTTAGTTGACTAAGTAGGAAACTAGGGTTGGACATGAATACAATATATATAAGTAAACAATAATAATATTTTAATATAAACCAAACTTCACGGTGAAGTAACACGTAAAACTAACCACAATTTACTTCTGTTTTCTGATAAAAAATTAATCCTTGCATAGCAAAATATTTCGGACCCAATGGGACAGGTTTCGTCGAAATCCGACATCGTTTGAGAAAAATTCCTTTATAAAACCAGTGGAAAACACGCGTTTAAATTTTCCATGATCACTAGACAAAACCAATCAACTTTAAACCTTGAGATCCTATAATAATTAATTAATACGAACCCTACGGCACCCGTTTCGTCGCATTCTGAGACTGTTTTCCTGGTAGGCTATTTTTATACGCACCGCAATGTTATTTTGGACACCAAATTACACGGTCTCCAAAAATAACTAACTATATACCTATCCTGACTCTAATCGTCGATATGAATTAACGGGACTGGTTTCGTGGTTTAAATTGATCGTCTTCTCAAGTTACACTCAAATATCCATTTATTAAATTAATTACGCACTATAGAAAATGAACGGGCGTTTACGGCTACCGTGGTCACATACGACATCAGTTTGCCATGCAATCCAACACCGTACAATAATTTAACGTAACGGTTCCAATGGAACTAATTTCGTCGAAAACGAAGTCCGTTTGAAAGACGGCTATTTTAAAGGCCTATATTCTAATAACGATTTCCACAGCGAATATTTTAAAATTTGATTTAGCCGTAACTAACAAACTATAATACGAAATCTAAAATTTTCTCTTTCATATAAAAATTATAATCAACACGTTTCCAACGTTTCTTGTTTCACAGAAATCCGACTTATATCGGATGTTGTATTCTCAGTTGAAGTTCAAAACCAAATATTGCGATCTATCGCGCTATTTCGAGCTCGTTTTATAATTATATAAATATATAACGTTCAAACTTCGTTTTTATAACGAATTAAATATTAAAATCCATTAATATTCCAAATATAATATTTAAAATAAATAAATTATATTAAATATTTGACTGCCAAAAATACGGGTCGTTACAATCTTCCCCCCTTAAAATAATTTCGTCCTCGAAATTGCTAAGGTCGGAAAAATGCTACAATCACATTAATTTCCAAATCCAATTTATTTTAAATCAAAAATCAATTCAATACCATATATAAATATTTTCAGAAATATCGAAAAAAATTAACACTTTTAATTACCGGAAAAATTCGGCAGAGTCTCCCCTACACGGAGGGACATCTGCGATATTACAGGAACAAATAATATATATACATCGACCCACATGGTCGGAAAGCAAAAATAAAAACCTAAAATTTATTTTTTCTCATAGGCGTACCTTTCACGAGCGTTATTGAGCATAATTTCTAAAAGTATATGTGATTTACTTAACCATTATCAATCAGCCTAGCCATCGGCACCTGTACTTAACTCAGTTCACATATAAGTAATAAATATGTGAAATTCTGAGATAATATTTCACTAATTAACTGGTATAACAATACAAATTCCAAAATCAAACACACAAACATCAAGTCATTTTCAAATACAGGGTTAAATTATAAATTCAAATTCATATGCAGTTTCATCCCAGTTTAATTATACTGGAATTTGTCCTTTAGTTCAAAATTCATTTAGCTCCCTTAAAATGTTAATTATTCCATTCAAACAAACTATCATCCATAACAACCAAATCACCATTAGCAACCAATACACAACCAAATCAGTTGAATTTACATTCAATATTAATATTTTTCTTTGGTTTCACATATTTGAACATCAATCGATTAATACCCGATTGACTTCTATTTGAGTATTATTTATTCAAATTCCAAATTTATTTATTTAAATTTTCATTACCATTCTTAATTAAATTACACTTAACCGGGTTAGGTCTCAATTCAAATTTTCAATTCGAAGGAATTCAAATCGATCAAACACACCAGTATCTCAATAATTTGATAAAATTGTTTCTTTTCTATAGTAAAATATAATTTGGGTAAAATTATTTCATTTACCCTCTTTAGAAACAATATTATATCCGATGTCAGTTCAATGTTTCTCAACACTTGAACCGATCAACCAATACAATATAAAACATTTGTATATAAAATTACAAATACGCTCTCATATGTATACACTCAATCTCGATCTAGGGTATTACTAACCCAATCTCTATCGAGTACACCACAGAGCTAAGGTTATTACTAAACCAATAGCTCTGATACTACTGTAACGAACAGGGATTTTCGGCCCAGAAAATCGAGATAAATACATTTCCCGTACCTCATGCCGACCTTCCAAACACCGGAACTTTATTAGAAAGAATTTAGAGGGTGAGATAACAAAGAAAGAAATATGAGAACAGAAGAAGGAGAAGAACCAACACAACACAGAATCAGAGTCTCACATTGCAGCGGAACAAAATATAATACAGAAATAAATCTTCATTGAGAGCTTTTCAAAATACTTACAATATCAGAGTACATCACACACCTGGACAGTTATAATAACCTGCCCTCATATACAACATGCAGCGGAACGGTAGTTATATAATATCATACGTCTGGACTCTTCCAGCTCGTCTCTGCACAATATTCGATAACCTGAACCGGTACACCCCGGGCTAACCCGAGCATTTACAAAACACCGGGTCAGTCTGGTGAACCAGAGTGAGAAAAACTCGCACAATATCTAGGGGGATCATCTAACTTGATTTTAAAGTTTTAAAATATTTTCTAAAGAAAATGATAATGGAAAGACTGAATCCACACATAAATACGGACAGTTTTTACCTTACGATAACCCAAAACTTTTTTGAAGCCAATATCTTTTTTGATATTATAATAATGTCTAAATACAAGTAAATAGCAATCTAGTGGAACGCTTGCATCTCACGCTCCACATATATAGTATACAATCAAAACCGTGGGCTCTTATTGGAGATTGGATTCCGACTATGACAAGGTATGGGACCACCTGTCGATAGTGTATCTTTAGAGGCGAATACAATGGGTTCAACAAGAACGTCTTACAACCCGGCCCGCACATGACCGACCAGTCATTTCGCTTGAGTGTATCAAATGTATATCACCAAAGGTTGGGCTCAAACCAACATTTCCCAAAAAAGGACAGCATCGAAATAGATTAAAGAAGCAAAAGGAATTTCTCTAGATAGGTGATTATACACCCTAATGGGAGCGACCCACATAGACATGCTGCCTGTACGATTTTTGTCATTTCCCGGTTGTGAGGCTTGAGGTCTAAATTATCTTTTATAACATCTGGTAATCATTCACTTTGAATTCCACATCGTCAGATCCGCCCGATATCACTAATTGATGTCCACAAAAACACTCTAGTTATTTGGCTAGAGAAAACCATTTCTCCGCCATCAACTATGGTACGTTTGAAGAAGTCAACGTACGCGATCCCTTTGGAAATACTCTGTCAAACATTCGTCCATACAAGTCATCCAGGAATAGGATGAACCGAAGGCACCCTCCTACTACATCCAAGGAATCACCCTATAGATTAGCAGCGAGTAGTTCTTGCAAATTCGTAGATTCCAACCATGATAGAACTACAGTATATCTCTGGTTGCAACATCAGAGATTATTAGCAGTTCTTCTGTTTTTTGAAGATACATGGTCTTCAACTCCCCATCTCGATCATCTTCTGATATCTTCACATATTTGTTGGTCAGAATGGTTTTCGAATATAAATTCGATTCCGGTCTTTCCATACCAACAATCGTGTTGGCCAGATTTGATAGTCGGTAATTTAACTATCAAAATAAACAGTGTTTCAATCATGACAGTCCAATGAATTCACTGGTTCAGTATTCCACATCACTTGGCCTTTTTAGTTAAAAAAATGTAATTTAAAACTTTTAAATATTTCCATATTATGAATATAGTTTTCGCTTCTTATTTAACATAAGATTTTTCTTTAAATAAGTTTATTTTATTACTTAGAAAAATCCTATATCATATTAAGTTTTCTATTCTACTTTCAAAAACATTAGCCACATTATCATTTAATATCAGGAAACCAATTAAACTTATTACTCGTAAAACGATGTTACGAGATATCTTTTATTTATTTCTTAAAAACAAAATAGAATTCAACTTTACGTTTCCTTTTCTAACACACAATATCGTTATAATTTAACGCAACCCTTTTTATTTCCCTTTTCACTTTGGGATCCTTATTATATATATTTTCCCAATTTTCATTAAATGTTACATTTATTTCTTTAATGGAAATAATAAATTATTATTAACCCCTGTCACCATTACCAACTAATATCATCCTCAGATAATCCTGAAGTCGCTCAAGTTGGGGTATTTTAATTACCTCTCCGAGCTTGATCAGCAACGTTCATATCTTAAGATAGATACCAGTTGTAATCCAAAAACAAATCTTTTATTCTAATATCAATACAAATTCCATTTAACTATTTATTCAAGATACGGTTTCATACAACCTTTTTACTGTTTGAAAATCTCTTTCTCGGATATGCCCATTCTTTCTTAATTCAATAACTAAGTAACTTCTTTATAAAACATCACTTTTAACTCGACCTCTTTAACCAAGCTTATTTATAATTCGGATTTGGTTATCAAATCCTACGACCCACTTCTTTCACCAACTTCACTTTTGCCAATATCCTTTCAAATCTATTCAATCATTTCCCCATTTGAAACTCTTATTTTAATTTCCCTTCTTACTTAATCCCATTATTAAGTAACGACGCTTTAACACTTTAAACCTCATTAATATAACCCTGGTTTCATATAGACCCATTATCTTAATTTAGTATTACTAAATTCAAATAATTAAGTAACATTTATTTTAAGCTATCATATTCGCTTAAAATACTTTTTATAACTTCATTATAAAAATTCGAGTTTTAAATATAAAACCCGCTCATAAACTTCTTTCACTAATCAATTAGATCTCAATTCAATTTCGATTACTTTTTAAATGAATTTCAATTAAAAAGTAATTCCCTAAATTATTATTAATTAAAATAATAAATTACTTCGTTCATTAACTACCTAAATGGTTAATTTCTTTATTCACTAAAATAAAGAGTAAATTCCCTTTTTTTAAACCCTATTAAGATTAATCAAATATTCTTTAAACTATTTTGTTAGAATATCTTAAATCAAAACTAATTTAAAAAACAATTTTAGTTACAATGGTTGATTTAGTCAACTCAAGGCACGGCTAATCGATTCCAATTATTCCTCACTTTAAATTAATAATATAATTAATTTAAATAATTCCATTTAATTGTTTCAAAACAAAACAATTATCCAAACTTAACCATTAGGTAAATTTATAATCACTTGTTTATAAATCTGATTAATATCAGAATTTACTTTAGAAAATCAATTAATAATTAATATAAACTTAATTAATAAATAATAAATATTTATTACCTTTTAAGAAACTTTTATTCAACATAATATATTTCAAAATCTATTTCCAGTTACAAAATAAATTTTATAACTTCACCTCTATCGATTTGCCTGACGGTAAATCAATATTTATAAAACGATTGATTTTATAGACCATATGTTGCCAAATACTCAACCAGTACCACACATTGGTTTAAATTAAACAAATGTTGAATATTCGGTCAATAATCAACAACCAAATCAATCACCCCATCAGATCAGTTCATATATGATGATATGAAAATAAATAGTATATTTGAGGAATCCTATTGAACCCCTCCAACCAGTTCTTCCCTGTACCCAAAAATGGTTATCTCAAATCAATCATTCAGTTTCACTTAACTGATAACAATAAATAATGACCATTTAACCTCATCCACAAGCAATTCAAACAATTCAACCAACTAAACACGTTTATTTTATAAACGTGACCAACAAGGTAAGTTACCTTTATTGGAACAAATCGTTAGAATAACGATTTTGTATTAATACTGAAATTAAACAACGGTTTAATTTCGTCGGTTAAATCAACAAATAAATATATAACTAGCAAACAGTAAACCATTGGCAAACAGAACACACGAAATAAAAACCCAATTTATATAAAATATAAATGGGAAGAACTGAGTGAGTTTAACTCACCTTGATTTAATTCTGTTGTCAACAGCTCGTTTTAATTAAATTAACCAATCATCCAATTTAATCAAAATCCCGGTTGATTCCACTTGCGTACAGATCCGTTCCATATTGTAGTGCTCGTTATCACGATTTTAGCGTCTTTTGTTTCATTCCATTCCATTCTGTCCACATAAGTGAGAGTTATACCGTTATAATTCACGACTTAACTAAAACAATTATTTTCAGAATTAAACATTTAATCAGTTTAATTACTTGGTTAAAACAATATGAACAGTCTGATTCCCTCTCTAGATTCCTTCTTTGTTGAGCTGCTCCATTTCAAACCGTATGAACGAATTAGAATATTTAACATATTAGAATATTATGGTCTTATGGTTTTAAATAAACAATTTAATTTCAAATTAACATTTTAACTAGGCTAACAATACTTAACCACCTTAACAGACAAGAACGTTTTCCTCTGCTTCCCTTCCATGTTTCATTCTCCTTCTAGGTTCTGAAAACCCAGACCAGTGTTCCCGTCAATAAACTCCTTAACTAAATACATTGTTAGGGATATGACAGACTGATACTTTCTTGTTCTTCCTCATTGAAAATAAACTTGGGTCAGTGTTTTGAATTGAAACCGTGTAAACACATGTCTTCCTTTAATCCTGTACTATACATGTTATCATATTTGGGACTAAAATTATAAAAATAACGGTTATTTAATTAGTTAATTACTTTTTATTTTAATAACAATCAGGACCGAACCGTTCATGACATCGTCCTTCCTGTGTTAAGGTTTCAGGCTTCCTTCAGTATTGTTCCTGTTCGAAAAATCCTATACCATTTGAAATTAAATGATTTTTTTCCTTAATAATATAATTAACTAATAATTATGTTCATTAAAAATATAGGGCCAAACCCTTTTGGTCCTTCTTCGATTCGTTTTTTCCAGTTCCTGTAAACCACATCGACTTCGACTTCGCTCCCAGAACCACGAAACCAACACGCCGCAACCAGGAGTGAATGTCGGAGAAGAATCCGACAACGCCACCTTGGAGCTGTACATGAGCTTGTCCTTCGGCCAGAGTTCGAGTCCACTCAGTGGCATCCTCCTCCTTCAGCGGGTCTTCAAACACCGGCGATTTCCCCCATGATTCCGGCCAGCTGACGATGCCAGTCACAATCATAGCCAGTCATATGAAAGCACTTGTCGAGTTTAAGGGTTTTCTTAGTTGATGTTAATGGTAACGGTGAGTGGATCGAAAAATCAAAGGGGGAGAAAGGTGGGGATTTCTGGCCATCGATTAAGTTTGTGGCGGCTGGTCATTCAATTGACTAAGTAGGAAACTAGGGTTGGACGTGAATACGATATATGTAGGTAAAGGATAATAATATTTTAATATAAACCAAACTTCACGGTGAAGTAACACGTAAAACTAACCACAATTGACTTCTGTTTTCTGATAAAAAAACTAATCTTAGCATAAAAAAATATTTCGGACCCAATGGGACAGGTTTCGTCGAAATCTGACATCGTTTGAGAAAAATTCCTTTATAAAACCAGCGGGAAACACCCGTTTAAATTTTCCACGATCACTAAATAAATCCAATTAATTTGAAACCTTGAAATCCTATAATAATTAATTAATACGAACCCAACGGCACCCGTTTCATTGCATTCTAAGAATGTTTTCCCGATAGGCAATTTTTTTACGCACCGCAATGCCATTTTGGAAACCAAATTACACGGTCTCCAAAAATAACAAACTATATACCTATCCTGACTCTAATCGTCGATATGAATTCAACCGGACTGGTTTTGTGGCTTAATTTGATCATCTGCTCAAGTTACACTCGAATATCCATTTATTAAATTAATTACGCGTTATTGGAAATGAACGAGCGTTTACGGCTACCATGGTCACATACGACATCGGTTTGCCATGCAATCCAACACTGTACAATAATTTAACGCTACGGTTCTAATGAACCTAATTTCGTCGAAAACGAAGTCCGTTTGAAAAACGGCTATTTTAAAGTCCTATATTTTAATAACGATTTCCAGAGCGACTATTTTAAAAATTGATTTAGCCGTAACCAACAAACTATAATACGAAAGCTGAATTTTTCTCTTTTATATGAAAATTATAATCAACACGTTTCCAACTTTTCTTATTTCACAGAAATCTGACTTATATCAGATCCTGTATTCTCAGTTGAAGTTCAAAACCAATTATTACGAACTGCCGCGCTATTTCGAGCTCGTTTTATAATTATATAAATATATAACGTTCAAACTTCGTTTTTATAATGAATTAAATATTAAAATCCATTAATATTCCAAATATAATATTTAAAATAAATAAATTAAATTAAATATTTTACTGTCAAAAATACGGGTCGTTACACATTCCTTAACATTTACACTGAAATATGCGGCCTAGAACTTCTCACACATTACAATGGTTAGAATCAAGGCATCCACAACGACACCAATGAAACATGATCTGATGCGTAACAACCGCTGTCAAAATATATGGCGAATTTTGTCCGGAACAAAAGAGCATACTACAAATAAATTCGTTCTTTACGCCCAATTTCATAATAGTGAAATTCAAGTGGAAGATAAGCCATTATTAGAACAATACAATGGTTACAAAAAAGGCTTCCAAATGGTTACGGTGGTTACAATCAGGTCTATTTTCATTAATTTTTTAAAATAGGGTATATTTAGTTTACGTTTTTTTATTTTAGGTTTTGGTACATATAAAAGTACGAACAACGCACACATATCGTGAGAAACGATCATTTTACAAAAAGAAGTTAACACGCAAAACAAAAAACAAATTTTTATTATTTTCCGTACTTTAAGAAACAACGAAAGAAGATAATTAATTCATTCATCCACCATCCTCCATTCCTTCCGTCACCCCCTCCCGGTCTTTGGTCTGTAACATTCGTTATATTTCAAATATTTGCACCTTTCGTACTTAACGTTGGAAACTCAAAACATAAAATAAACCAAACACTACCAACATTTTAGGAAAGAATTGTAATTGATCATTTGGTTGGAAAAGCTAGGTATTGGTAAGTGACAGAAGTAGACTTTGGTAGTGGTATTAGTACTAAAAATCAGTGTCTTGATAACCAAGCCAGGCCAACGGTCCTACACGGTTAAGCGTGGGCCATGAGACTTTCCAGCCCATGACTGAATTAAGCATCAAATTCTTAAGAGCCGGGTTAAAGCGGGCCTAAACCGTGGTTTCAAAAAAAAAAAACCAAGCAGGTTAATACTTCGCATTTATAAAAGCTCCATCCTTCAGCCATGTTTTCAAGGTCCAGTTCACTAGCACATGGTTTCTAAAGTTTGTTGTAAATAATTAGCTAAGCTGCCTTGTACATATAGAGTGGACGCATAAGACATATGTCTTTAATATATGATGTGAGACATTGTAAATTGACCTTTGTCCTTTTTTCTTCTAGAGCATATGTTGTTTTACTTTTATTTTACATAGAACGCGTTGTTGTTTTGAAAACTTCAGTTAAAAAGCAGCAGGTTTTTGACAAATCAAGAACAAAATATGATCAAATCATTATATCAGTACGAATCATATTTAGATAACTAAAATTAATATATGAAAATAAATCTTTTTGATAACTTAAATTAATATATGGGAATAAATTTGTTTTAGTTATAACAAATCACATGTATAAACAAACAAAAAAAAATTGTGTGGTTCCGACGTTTCAATCGATCGGACCTTCAAAATCTTAAACTTGATCTGCGGTCGGCTATCAAAATTATGCTGAAAGTACATAGGATTGAGTTTGAATCGAATTTATTGATCTATGTTAGCTAATACATAGGATTGAGTTTGAATCACATTTACTGATCTATGTTAGCTGATATGAGCGAATAGGGGATGCAGACTCTACAAGGGCTGTTTGGTCATTTAATAATTTAGCGTAGTGAGTTTTTTGAAAGTAAAACATGGACTTAAGTATTTCAAAACACAATGGAAAGAGAAGATTCATGAAATCGTAAAACAGTCTTTAACATATAAAAGTGAAAATGATATTATTTCTCTACTATATGTTTAAAATATATATTAAAAAATAAGTTTTCTATTTTTCCTCTCCTTTATTGCAATGATTGTCACTGTCCAATCCTTCTTTCTTTTTCACGTCATGTAAATTGAAATTAGATATGTTTTCATGATCAATCGTGTCAGGCTCGTTCATAACCAACTCCATGTACGAGTTAAGCAAGAACGACCCCTGCCAAATCAAACATGAGCGACCAGAAGGGATTGCAGAACTGGATACGAAAACGTATGCCACCACAGAGCATGAAACAACAGTAGCAATATCAAGACTCTATGGTTCGGGCATTTCATCAAGCATCATATGTACAGTAAAAATTTGTGTTCAGTCATGTGCAAAAAGGGCTTAGTTCTAACGGCTCACATATGGTTACAATAATAATACCTATATTGACAGAGGTATGGTGAATTAAAATGTTTTATCAAGGAAATTCAACAAACAACTTGCAGAAATATTATTGAAATCAGAAAATTGAAGGGCTTTTGTGCGAATCAGATCTATCCAATGATTACACACACAACCTTAGAACATTCTAAGTCGAACCAAAAAAATTTCCAGTCATTGCAATCACACCAAACCACCAAAAACTTCAATACATGCTGAAATCATACAGTTTTTTACCCAACCTTGAACTTTCATAAAGCTAATTGGATTAACCCAAAAGAAAAATTCAAAGAAGGAAATTCACCTACGAACGAGCAGACAGCCTCGGTTTTAAGGGAGAAATGCTTCAGCTGGTTGTGAATGGTGAAGCATAGCTAGAAGAATCGAGCACAATGACAAATTGAGGAAGGAAATACGGTCGAAGTCTGAGAGTAACCGGAAGCAATAGGAAATTTTCTAAGGTAGAGCCGCCATTAAGACGGATTCTTCAGAAAGTCGAAGTAAATTGCAACGTCCCGTATTTTTGGTAGCCAAATATTTATTTTAATTTATTATTTTAAATATTATATTTGGAATATTCATGGATTTTTAATATTGAATTCGTTATTAAAATGAAGTTTGAAAGTTATAATTTTATTTAAATATAAAACGAGCTCGAAATGGCGCTGCAGTTTGTAAATTGGAGTTTTGAACTTCAATCGAATATACATGATCCGATATAAGTCGGATTTCTGTGAAACGAGAAACGTTTGAACCGTGTTGATGATAATTTTTATATGAAAGAGAAAAATCCAGATTTCGTATTATAACTTGTTATTTGTGGTCAAATCAAATTTTAAAATAGTCGCCGTGAAAAATCGTTATTTAAATATCGGCTTTTAAAACGGCCATTTTGCAAACGGTCTCTATTTTCGACGAAATCAGTTTCATTTGAACCGTATCATTAAATTATTGTACGGTGTTGAATGGCGTGGCAAACCGATGTCGTATGTGGCCACAGTAGCCGTAAACGCCGGTTCATTTTCTATAGCGCGTAATTAATATAATAAAGGGTTATTTGGGCATAACTTGAACAGTCGACCGAATTAGGCCGCAAAACCAATTCCGTTGAGTTCGTATCGTCGATTAGATTCAGGATAGGTATATAGTTTGTCATTTTTGGAAACCGTGTAATTTGGTGTCTGAAAGGGCATTGCGGTGCGTGTAAAAATAGCCTACTGGGGAAACAGTCTCAGAATGCGACGAAACTGGTGCCGTTTGGTTCGTATCGAAGAATTATTATAGGATTTCAAAGTTTCCAGTTGATTCGATTTATCTGGTAATCATGAAAAATTTAAACGAGTGTTTATTTCTGCTTTTATAAAAGAAATTTTTTCAAACGATGTCGGATTTTGACGAAACTTGTCCCATTGGGTTCGGAATATTTTTTTACAGTAAGATTAGTCTTTTTATCAGTAAACAGAAATTGTTTGTGGTGGTTTTTATCAACTACTTTACGATGAAGTTTCATAAAACTAAAATATATACAGGTTTTCAAATCCAACTGTGTGTCTATCCTACATTTTTCCTTAAGATGTCCTATATGTTCTGCATACCTATTAGAGAAAATATCTCCATCAATTATCCTGTAGAAATGAAAACTCACATCAGCCTTTGTGCTAAGACAACATATTCCAGCGCAGCAGAAAGAAATATCACAACCTTCTCTCTCTTGTCTATATCATCTGTACCCAAATGAAAAGAAAATTCATGCAGACAAACCTGCACCTACACATACCTATACAATTTCTTTTCAGAACTTAGCACATGTTTTATGAAGCCTACACAAAAACCTGCTATCCTAAATGAAAGAAACCACTCTGCAATGCCTACCTCTATCATCGCAAGTCATCAATGCCCATCAACGAAATGGAAGTAAGAGCCTTGGAAATAAAACTCATACAAATATCTACATCAGATCGCTAATTCAAGGACATGGCCATTTCAATGCATAGCTGCAGTGCCAGGCCTACCCACCCTACTGTGCGTGATGACCAAGCTGTGTATTTGTGCCTGGCAAGATGATCCCTCCCCATATGCGTGTGTACCAAGGTTTCGCTCCTTATAAATTCAGGCATTCCGTCTCCATATTTCAGCACAAACCCAAATGAATAAACAAAAATGAAAACTTTCCTTCCACCATTGCAAAACGCGTTCTCCTTTTGTTTATAAATCACCACGCGAGCCATGAAGTCACAGATCTTGTGCGGGTCCTGTGAGCAGGGAACTAAGCTGCGTGGGTCAAGAAGGGAAGTCGGACCTGGAAGGGAGCGTGGAGCGTCGGATTTCAATAGGGAGCGCCGGAGGAGGAGTTGAGAGTGTGAGCGAGTGGAACGTTGAAGAAGGAGGAATCAGCAGTGGACAAAATGTACAAGAAGGAAGTCAATACAATCGAACCTGTATTGTTTCCAAACCCAAGTACCCAACGTAATTATTGTTTTCATTTGAATACCATTCAAACAGCAGAATGAAGAAAAATATGGAGCAGGTCGTGTTGAGGCTTAGGGAGTAGACGCCGCAGTCTGATGAAGTTCGGGTGGGAGTTTCGGATCGGTGTCAACAGTGGGAGTGGGCCGCAGTTTTGGTGGAGGTCTGGCAGAACATGGTGAAGTGGAAATAACGTAGAGAAGCGGGTTGATAGTTTGGTGAAGGGAACTGTAATGGATCCGTGAGCATCGGTGAGGACAGGACGTGGTTCATGCTTACGGGGCGGTTGTGTAGTTGAGGGAGTGGAGTTTCACGTGGCAATAGCAGATAATATAAAGGAGATGAACATTACTCTTTGTTTTGCCTAATTAAATTTAATCTTGCCTAAGGATGGTTAAGCTCGCCTAATCACGTTTATTAAGGTACAGTAGTATATTGTCTGTGACCGATACTATGCCTAGTGAAGTAATACTAACGGACCAGTTTATTATTGTCAAGCGTAATTAATATTTCAAGTACTCCTTTATCACTTGCAAAATGCCTAATATGATTTAGAACGTAGTGAACATGGCCCTGAGAATATGAACATGCCTAACAAGTTATAGTTGCTATGAAGGATTTGTTTAAAGTAAGTTAAGTTTTTATATATATATATATATTTATTTATTTATGTCAAGATTAGTTTATGTGGACAGTGGATGCGAGTATGAATGCCTAAACATTTATATTTATAAACCAGTTATGTAACCTGGTGATCATATAATGATAACATGACCAAGAGTTTCTTTTGTGCCGGATGATAATCCGAACGTTGTCTAAATGGATTGTATAAAGGTTAAGTTTTTAAAACTACCTAATCAGATTTTAATTTAAGAAGGGTTTAGTTAATAATATTTTGTTGAGGTATCTATAATATATTTTTTGTAGTGTATAAACGTATGCAATTTATGTACAGGGCAATGTAACGAAGCCAGATGAAACACATGGCGTCAGGTCTGTATCGACAAGTACAACAATGGAACTGGTTTGATCAGAGTTAGGGACAACTGCGACTTATTAAAACGAATTATTTCAACATCGAAACAAGGTGATTTAAACTCACTCAAATTTTCCCATTTATATTTTATATAAATTGGGTTTTTATTTTGTGTGCTCTGCTTGCCAATGGTTGACTGTTTGCTAATTATATATTTATTTGCTGATTTAACCGATGAAATTAAATCGTCGTTTAATTTCAGTGAAATACCAAATCGTTATTCTAACGATTGGTTCCAATAAATGTAACTTACCTTGTTGGTCACGTTTATAAAATAAACGTGTTTAATTGGTTGAATTGTTTGAATTGCTTGTGGTTGGATTAAATGGTTGTTATTGTCAGTTAAATGGTTGAATGATCTGATTTGAAATAATCATTTGTATACAGGGAAGAACAGGTTAGAGGGATCCAACGGGATTTCTCAAAATATATTACTTACTTTCATATTATCATATGAACTGTCATGTTGGGTAATTGATTTGAGTATTTATCATTGATTGGAAATTCAACCTGTGTTTGGTTTTAACCAATGGGTAGTATTGGTTGAATAATCAGCTAGTAAATGGCCTAAAAGTAAATTGTTCTATTTATATCGATTTACCGTCAAGTAAATCGACAGAACTGAAGTTATAAAATTTATTTTATAACTAAAGATAGATTTTGAAATATATATTTTGAATAAAACTTTATTAAAAGGAAATAAATATTCATGGTTATAATCAATTGTAAATTGATTTTATAAAGTCTAAACTGATGTTAATCAGATTTGTAAAAGTGAGAATAGGGAAGTTAACATAACGGTTAAATTTGGATAATTGTGTTGTTGAGAAACAATTTAATGGAATTATTTAAATTAATTAATTATATTATTAATTAATTTAAAGGAAAAAAAACGAATTGGAATCGGTTAATAAGATAACCGTGTTTTGAGTGAATAAATCGACTATTTAATTGGATTGATATCTAAATTAGTATGTTCTGAATAGAAAATAGTTTAATGAATACTGTATAGATTATAATAAGATTTGAAAAAGGGATTTACTGGTTATTTTAGTTAATAAAGAAATCAACTACCTATTTAGTTAATGGTTGAAATAAATTATCATTGTAATTAATAATAATTTATAAAATTTCTTTTAATGGGACTTCATTTAAAAGTAATCTAATTTAAAGTGGAATTAAATTAAATGACAAAATAAGAGTGTGAACAGGTTTTGTCTAAAACTTGAATCTTTATAACGAAGTTAAAAAGGAAGTCCAAGCGAATATAATAGATTGAGATAATGTTACTGAATTATTTAAATTTAGTAAAAGGAAATTTAGAGAAAAAAGGTTTATGATAAAGCAGAGTTATATAAAGGAGGTTTGAGATGGTACATCGTTAATTCTAAATTAACGTTATTTAAGAGTGTGATTGACTAAAAGTGGAAGATTGAAATAGGATTTTCAAAGCAGAAATGTTGAATGGATTAGAAAATGGGGTTGTTAAAAGTTTATGTGATAAAGAAGCTAGTGAAGGATTTCGTGATACAAATCTGTGTTGATAAATAAGTTGGTTCAGAGGATTTAAATATAAAAAGGGAATGTTTAACAAGAAATTACTTAATCAACAAATTAAGTAAAAATGTCTGTATTTGAAAAAGGGATTTTCAAAATAAGAAAAGAATTGTAAAACCATGATGTAAGTTAAATGTTAAATAGGATTTGGGTTGATATTAAAGTACATATTGGTTTTTGAATTACAACTTGTATCTACCTTAAGATATGAACAATGTTGATCAAGGTCTGAGAGGTAATTAAAATACCCCAACTTGAACGACAATGGGAGTATCTGATGGTGATATTAGTTGTAACGGTAATAGGGATTAGTGAAGTTTATTATTTCATTAGAGAAATAATAACGCAACATTTTTGTTGAAAATTTGGATTATATATATACTAAGGGTTCCAATGTAAAAAGGAAATCGCGGAAAGTTACAACGACATTTTCGAACTAAAAGGAAATGTAAAGTTGAATTCTATTCTATAATAATAAGCATGGATCGCTATTCCATGTAACGAAATAAATGAGATTTCGTAATGTTGTTTTACGTTTAATAAGTTAAATCGATTTCCAATATTGGGTAATAATATAACTAATGTTTTGAAAGTAAAAATAGAAAACTAAACATATAAAAAAATGAATTTGTTTAAAGTATAATCTACGGTAAATAAGAAGCGATAAGCTATATTTATAATCTTGAAGTATTTAAGAGTTTTAAATTTACATTTGTTTAATTAAAAGGCCAAGTGGTGCCGAACACTGAACCAGTGAACCCATTGGATTGTCATGATTGAAACATTGTTTATTCTGATAGTTAAATCACCAACTATCAAATCTGCCCAATACGATTGTTGGTGCGGAAAGACCGGTATCGAATTTATATTCGAAAACCATTCCGACCAACAAATACGTGAAGATATTAGAAGATGATCGAGATGGAGTAGTGAAGACCGTAGATCTTCATTACATGGAAGAACTACTAATAATCTCTGGTTTAGCGGCCAGAGATAAACAGTGGTTCTGTCGTGGTTGGAACCTATGGGTTGCAAGGACTTCTCGCTACTAATCCATGGGGTGATACCTATATTGGATGCAGTAGGAGAGTACCTTCGGTTCATCCTGTTACTGGATGACTTGTATGGACGGATGTCTAACAGAGTATTTCCAAAGGAATCGCGTACGTTGATTTCTTCAAACGTGTTATAGTTGGGTAGCTCCCAACTAGAGTATTTTGAGGACGTCAATTAGTGATATATGGCGGATTTGACGATGTGGCATTCAAAGTGAATGGTGGCCAAGTGTTCCAAAAGATAATTTAAACCTCAAGCCTCACAGTCGGAAAATGACAAAAATCGGGCAGGCAGCATGGCTATGTGGGTCGCTCCCATTAGGGTGTATAATCACCTATCTAGAGAAACTCATTTTGCTTCTTTAATCTATTTCGATGTTATCCCTTTTCAGGAAACGGTGGTTTGAGCCCAACCGTTGGTGATATACATTCGATACACTCAAGCGAAATGAGTGGTCGGTCATGTGTAGGCCGGGTTGCAAGACGTTCTTGTTGAACCCAGTGTATTCGCCTCTAGAGATACACTATCGGTAGGTGGTCCCATAACTTGTCATAGTCAAAATCCAATCCCCAATAAGCGCCCGCGGTTTTGATTGTATACTATATATGTGGAGCGTGAGATGCAAGCGTTCCACTAGATTGATATTTACTTGTATTTAGACATTATTATAATATAAGAAAAGATATTGGTTTCAAAACTGTTTTGGGTTATCGTAAGGTAAAAATCGTCCGTGTTTATATGTGAATTTGGTCTTTTGATTATCCTTTTCTTTTGAAAAGATTTTGAACTTTAAAATCATGTTGGATGATTTACCCTTAATACTGAGCGAGTTTTACTCACTCTGGTTCACCAGACTGACCCAATGTTTTGTAAATGCTCGGGTTAGCCCGGGGTGTACAGGTTCAGGTTATCGAATGCTGTGCGGAGATGAGCTTGAAGAGTTCAGACGTATGATACTATATAGTTACCGTTCCGTTGTGTGTTGTATATGGGAACAAGTTATCATAATTGTCCCGTTGTGTGATGTACTCTGATATTGTAAGTATTTATAAATGCTCTCAGTAAAGATTTATTTCAGTATTATATTTTGTTCGTTGCGATGTGAGACTCTGATTCTGTGTTGATTCTTCTTCTTCTTCTATTCTAATATTTCTTTCTTTCTTATCTCACCCTCTAAATTCTGTATTGTGTTGGTTGATCAGTTCAAGTGTTGAGAAGCATAGAACTGTCAATGGATGAAATATTGTTTTGAAAAGATGGTAAATGAAATAATTTTGCCCAAAACATATTATTGCATAGAAAAAAATATATAATTTTCTCAATTTATTGAGATACCAGTGTGTTTGATCGATTTGAATGGTATTCAAATCGGGTTGAAAATTTGAATTGAAACATAACTTAGTTAAGTGGAATTAAAATTAAGAATGATATTGAGACTGAAGTTAAATAAATTGAAAATTTAATGAATAAATAATAATCAAATCTGTAAAACCAAAATAAAACATTAATGTTGAATGTGAATTCAATTGATTTGGCTGATTTGGTTGTGAATTGATTGTGAAATGTGAAACATTTGTTATTGGATGGTAGATTGATTGAATGAAATGAATCAATGATTTAATGAGGTTGAATAAATTATAAACTAAGGTAAATAAATTCCAGTATAATTAAAAACTGGGCTGGGACTGCATGTGAATTAAAATTTATGGTTTAACCCTGTATTCGATAATGAATAGATGTTATCTGTTTGATTTTGGGAATTGGAATAGTTATACTTGTTGATTACTGAAATATTATTTCAGAATTTCACAAATTACTTATATGAGAATTGAGTTAAGTATAGGTGCCAGATGGATGAGCAAATTGATATTGATTGAGTAAATCACATATACGTTGAGCAAACACGCTCAATAGCACTCGTAAAGGTACGCTTCCGCGAAAATATGAAATTTTGGGGTTTTGATTTTTGTTTTTCGACCATTGGTCGATGAATATATATACTATTTGTTCATGCGATATCGCAGATGTCACTCCATACGGGGAAGACTCTGCCGATTTTTTTTGGGAATTTAAGGTGTTAGAAAATTTTCGATATTTTTGAAATTATTTATATTGCTATATTGAATTGTTTTCGATTTTAAAATTTAACTGGATTTGGAAATTAATGGGTTTGTAACGTTCCTTTTTACGTAGCAATTTCGAGGATGAAATTATTTTAAGGGGAAAGAATGTAACGTCCCGTATTTTTGGTAGCCAAATATTTAATTTAATTTATTATTTTAAATATTATATTTGGAATATTCATGGATTTTTAATATTGATTTCGTTATTAAAAACGAAGTTTGAACATTATAATTTTATTTAAATATAAAACGAGCTCGAAATGGCGCTGCAGTTCGTAAATTGGAGTTTTGAACTTCAATCGAATATACAGGATTCGATATAAGTCGGATTTTTGTGAAACGAGAAACGTTAGAACCGTGTTGATGATAATTTTTATATGAAAGAGAAAAATCCAGATTTCGTGTTATAACTTGTTATTTGTGGCCAAATCAAATTTTAAAATAGTCGCCCTGAAAAATCGTTACTTAAATATCGGCCTTTAAAATGGCCATTTTGCAAACGGTCTCTATTTTCAACGAAATCAGTTTTATTAGAACCATATCGTTAAATTATTGTGCGGTGTTGAATGGCATGGCAAACCAATGTCGTATGTGGCCACGGTAGCCGTAAACGCCCGTTCATTTTCTATAGCGCGTAATTAATATAATAAAGGGTTATTTGGGCATAACTTGAACAGACAACTGAATTAGGCCGCAAAACCAATTCCGTGAGTTCCTATCGTCGATTAGAGTCAGGATAGGTATATAGTTTGTCATTTTTGGAAACCGTGTAATTTGGTGTCCGAAAGGGCATTGCGGTGCGCGTAAAAATAGCCTACTTGGGAAACAGTCTCAGAATGCGACGAAACTGGTGCCGTTGGGTTCGTATCAAAGAATTATTATAGGATTTCAAAGTTTCCAGTTGATTCGATTTATTTGGTAATCATGAAAAATTTAAACGCATGTTTATTTCTGCTTTTATAAAGGAATTTTTTTCAGACTACGTCGGATTTCGACGAAACTTGTCCTATTGGGTTCGGAATATTTTTGTACACTAAGATTAGCCTTTTTATCGGTAAATAGAAATTGTTTGTGGTGGTTTTTACCAACTACTTTACGATGAAGTTTCATAAAACTAAAATATATACAAGTTTTCAAATCCTACTGTGTGTCTATCCTACATTTTGCCCTAAGATGTCCTATATGTTCTGCATACCTATTAGAGAAAATATCTCCATCAATTATCCTGTAGAAATGAAAACTCACATCAGCCTTTTTGCTAAGACAACATATTTCAGCGCAGCAGAAAGAAATATCACAACCTTCTCTCTCTTGTCTATATCATTTGTACCCAAATGAAAAAAAAATTCATGCAGACAAACCTGCACCTACACATACCTATACGATTTCTTTTCAGATCTTAGCACATGTTTTATGAAGGCTACACAAAAACGTGCTATCCTATATGAAAGAAACCACTCTGCAATGCCTACCCCTATCATCTCAAGTCACCAATGCCCATCAACGAAATGGAAGTAAGAGCCTTGAAAAGAAAACTCATACAAATATCTACATCACATCGCTAATTCAAGGACATGGCCATTCAATGCACAATTGCAATGCCAGGCCT
Source organism: Allium sativum (assembly GCA_030737875.1). Classification (NCBI taxonomy): domain Eukaryota; kingdom Viridiplantae; phylum Streptophyta; class Magnoliopsida; order Asparagales; family Amaryllidaceae; genus Allium; species Allium sativum. The sequence continues at coordinate 964,421,439 of CM060916.1, forward strand.
ACCCACCCTACTGTGCGTGATGACCAAGCTATGTATTTGTGCCTGGCAAGATGATCCCTCCCCATATGCGTGTATACCAAGGTTTCGCTCCTTATAAATTCAAGTATTCCGTCTCCATATTTCAGCACAAACCCAAATGAATAAACAAAAATGAAAACTTTCCTTCCACCATTGCAAAACGTGTTCTCCTTTTGTTTATAAATCACCACGCAAGCCATGAAGTCACGGATCTTGTGCGGGTCCTATGAGCAGGGAACGAAGCTGCGTGGGTCAAGAAGGGAAGTCGGACCTGGAAGGGAGCATGGAGCGTCGGATTTCAATACGGTGCGCCGGAGGAGGAGTTGAGAGTGTGAGCGAGTAGAACGCTGAAGAAGGAGGAATCGGCAGTGGACAAAAATGTACAGGAAGGAAGTCAAAACAATCGAACCTGTATTGTTTCCAAACCCAAGTACCCAACGTAATTATTGTTTTCATTTTAATACCATTCAAATAGCAGAATGAAGAAAAATATGGAGCAGGTCATGTCGAGGCTTAGGGAGTAGACGCCGCAGTCTGACGAAGTCCTGCTGGGAGTTTCAGATCGGTGTCAACAGTGGGAGTGGGCCGCAGTTTTGGTGGAGGTCTGGCAGAACACGGTGAAGTGGAAATGACGTAGAGAAGCAGGGTGATAGTTTGGTGAAGGGAACTGTAATGGATCCGTGAGCATCGATGAGGACAAGACGTGGTTCATGCTTACGGGGCGGTTGTGTAGTTGAGGGAGTGGAGTTTCACGTGGCAACAACAGGTAATATAAAGGAGATGTACATTACTCCTTGTTTTGCCTAATTACAATTAATCTTGCCTAAGGACGGTTAAGCTCGCCTAATCACGTTTATTAAGGTACAGTAGTATATTGTCTGTGATCGATACTATGCCTAGTGAAGTAATACTAACGGACCAGTTTATTATTGTCAAGCATAATTAATATTTTAAGTACTCCTTTATCACTTGCAAAATGCCTAATATGATTTACAACGTAGTGAACATGGCCCTGAGAATATGAACATGCCAAACAAGTTAAAGTTGCGATGAAGGATTTGTTTAAAGTAAGTTAAGTTTTTTATATATATATAATTTTGTCTAGATTAGTTTATGTGGACAGTGGATGCGAGTATGAATGCCTAAACATTTATATTTATAAACCAGTTATGTAACCTGGTGATCATATAATGATAACACGACCAAGAGTTTCTTTTGTGCCTGATGATAATCCGAACGTTGTCTAATTGGATTGCATAAAGGTTTAGTTTTTAAAACTACCTAATCAGATTTTAATTTAAGAAGGTTTAGTTAATAATATTTTGTTGAGGTATTTATAATATTTTTTTGTAGTGTATAAACGTATGCAATTTATGTGGCGGCCAGAGTAACGAAGCCAGATGAAACACATGGCGTCAGGTCCGTATCGACAAGTACAACAATGGAACTGGTTTGATCAGAGTTAGGGACAACTGCGAGTTATTAAAACGAATTATTTCAACATCGAATCCAGGTGAGTTAAACTCACTCAGTTTTTCCCATTTATATTTTATATAAATTGGGTTTTTATTTTGTGTGCTCTGCTTGCCAATGGTTGACTGTTTGCTAATTATATATTTATTTGCTAATTTAACTGATGAAATTAAACTATCGTTTAATTTCAGTGAAATACCAAATCGTTATTCTAACGATTGGTTCCAACAAAGGTAACTTACCTTGTTGGTCACGCTTATAGAATAAACATGTTTAATTGGTTGAATTGTTTGAATTGCTTGTGGTTGGATTAAATGGTTGTTATTGTCAGTTAAATGGTAAAATGGTCTGATTTGAAATAACCATTTGTATACAGGGAAGAACAGATTGGAGGGATCCAACGGGATTCCTCAAAATATATTACTTACTTTCATATTATCATATGAACTGTCATGTTGGATAATTGATTTGAGTATTTATCATTGATTGGAAATTCAACCTGTGTTTGGTTTTAACCAACGGGTAGTATTGGTTGAATAATCTGCAGTAAATGGCCTAAAAGTAAATTGTTCTATTTATATCGATTTACCGTCAAGTAAATCGATAGAACTGAAGTTATAAAATTTATTTTATAACTAAAGATAGATTTTGAAATATATATTTTGAATAAAACTTTATTAAAAGGATATAAATATTCATGGTTATAATCAATTGTAAATTGATTTTATAAAGTCAAAACTGACATTAATCAGATTTGTAAAAGTGAGAATAAGGAAGTTAACGTAATGGTTAAATTTGGATAATTGTGTTGTTGAGAAACAATTTAATGGAATTATTTAAATTAATTAATTATATTATTAATTAATTTAAAGGAAAAAAAACGAATTTGAATCGGTTAATAAGATAATCATGTTTTGAGTGAATAAATCGACTATTTAATTGGATTAATATCTAAATTAGTATGTTCTGAATATAAAATAGTTTAATGAATACTGTTTAGATTATAATAAGATTTGAAAAAGGGATTAACTGGTTATTTTAGTTAATAAAGAAATCAACTACCTATGTGGTTAATGGTTGAAATAAATTATCATTGTAATTAATAATAATTTAGAAAATTTCTTTTAATGGGACTTCATTTAAAAGTAATCTAAATTAAAGTGGAATTAAATTGAATGACGAAATGAGAGTGTGAACAGGTTTTGTCTAAAATTTGAATCTTTATAACGAAGTTAAAAAGGAAGTCCAAGCGAATACAATAGATTGAGATAATGTTACTGAATTATTTAAATTTAGTAAAAGGAAATTTAGAGAAATAAGTTTTATGATAAAGAAGAGTTATATAAGGGAGGTTTGAGATGGTATATCATTAATTCTAAATTAACGTTATTTAAGAGTGTGATTGACTAAAAGTGGAAGATTGAAATAGGATTTTCAAAGCAGAAATGTTGAATGGATTAGAAAATGGGGTTGTTAAAAGTTTATGTGATAAAGAAGCTAGTGAAGGATTTCGTGATACAAATCCGTGTTTATAAATAAGTTGGTTCAGAGGATTTAAATATAAAAAGGGAATGTTTAACAAGAAATTACTTAATCAACAAATTAAGTAAAAATGTCTGTATTTGAAAAGGGGATCTTCCAAATATGAAAAGAATTATAAAACATTGATGTAAGTTAAATGTTAAACAGGATTTGGGTTGACATTAAAGAACATATTGGTTTTTGAATTACAACTTGTATCTACCTTAAGATATGAACAGTGTTGATCAAGGTCTGAGAGGTAATTAAAATACCCCAACTTGAACGACAGTGGGAGTATCTGAAGGTGATATTAGTTGTAATGGTAATAGGGATTAGTGAAGTTTATTATTTCATTAGAGAAATAATAACACAACATTTTTGTTGAAAATTTGGAATATATATACATACTAAGGGTTCCAATGTAAAAAGGAAATCGCGGAAAATTACAATGACATTTTCGAACTAAAAGGAAATGTAAAGTTGAATTCTATTCTATATTAATAAGCATGGATCGCTATTCCAAGTAATGAAATAAATGAGATTTCGTAATGTTGTTTTACGTGTAATTAGTTAAATCGATTTCCAATACAAGGTAATAATATAACTAATGTTTTGAAAGTGAAAATAGAAAACTGGACATATAAAAAAATGAATTTGTTTAAAGTATAATCTATGGTAAATAAGAAGCGATAAGCTATATTTATAATCTTGAAGTATTTAAGAGTTTTAAATTTACATTTGTTTAATTAAAAGGCCAAGTGGTGCCGAACACTGAACCAGTGAACCCATTGGATTGTCATGATTGAAACACTGTTTATTCTGATAGTTAAATCACTGACTATCAAATCTGCCCAATACGATTGTTTGTGCGGAAAGACCGGGATCGAATTTATATTCAAAAACCATTTTGACCAACAAATACGTGAAGATATTATAAGATGATCGAGATGGAGCAGTAAAGACCGTAGATCTTCATTACACGGAAGAACTACTAATAATCTCTGGTTTAGCGGCCAGAGATAAACTGTGGTTCTGTCGTGGTTGGAATCTATGGGTTGCAAGGACTTCTCTCTACTGATCCATCGGTTAATACCTATATTGGATGCAGTAGGCGAGTACCTTCGGTTCATCCTGTTCCTGGATGACTTGTATGGACGGATGTCTGACAGAGTATTTCAAAAGGGATCGTGTACGTTGATTTCTTCAAACATGCTATAGTTGGGTAGCTCCCAACTAGAGTATTTTGAGGACGTCAATTAGTGATATCTGGCGGATTTGACGATGTGGCATTCAAAGTGAATGGTGGCCAAGTGTTCCAAAAGATAATTTAAACCTCAAGCCTCACAGCTGGGAAATGACAAAAATCGGGCAGGCAGCATGGCTATGTGGGTCGCTCCCATTAGGGTGTATAATCATCTACCTATAGAAACTCATTTTGCTTCTTTAATCTATTTCGATGCTGTCCCTTTTTCGGGAAACGGTGGTTTGAGCCCAACCGTTGGTGATATACATTCGATACACTCAAGCGAAATGAGTGGTCGATCATGTGTCGGCCGGGTTGCAAGACGTTCTTGTTGAACCCAGTGTATTCGCCTCTAGAGATATACTATCGGCAGGTGGTCCCATACCTTGTCATAGTCAGAATCCAATCCCCAATAAGCGCCCACGATTTTGATTGTATACTATATATGTGGAGCGTGAGATACAAGCGTTCCACTAGATTGATATTTACTTGTATTTAGACATTATTATAATATCAGAAAAGATATTGGTTTCAAAACTATTTTGGGTTATCGTAAGGTAAAAACCGTCCGTGTTTATGTGTGGATTTGGTCTTACGATTATCCTTTTCTTTTGAAAAGATTTTTAACTTTAAAATCATGTTGGATGATTTACCCTTAATACTGTGCGAGTTTTACTCACTCTGGTTCACCAGACTGACCCAGTGTTTTGTAAATGCTCGGGTTAGCCCGGGGTGTACAGGTTCAGGTTATCGAATGCTATGCGGAGACAAGCTTGAAGAGTTCAGACGTATGATACTATATAGTTATTGTTCCGCTATGTGTTGTATATGGGAACAGGTTATCATAACTGTCCTGTTGTGTGATGTACTCTGATATTGTAAGCATTTATAAATGCTCTCAGTAAAGATTTATTTCAGTATTATATTTTGTTCCGTTGCGATGTGAGATTCTGATTCTGTGTTGTGCTGATTCTTCTTCTTCTTCTATTCTAATATTTCTTTCTTTCTTATCTCACCCTCTAAATTCTTTCTAATAACGTTCCAGTGTTTTCGGTGTTTGAAAGGTCGACATGAGGTACGATAAAGGTACTTATGTCGATTTTCAGGGCCAAAAATTCATGGGTTGTTACATAAATAAAGAGCGGGGAAATGAAGAGACTGTAATTAAAGAAGATGGTTCAGATTAAAGTGACATGTCAGCTCGTTCAGATCTAAATGACTGGCTTAATTGCACTAAAAAGACAGCTCACCAGATCCAGCCTGCCCTCTTGAGCCCATGTAATTCGCACAAATACATTGATATGTTGGACCAATCAATCAATTAGATCTAGTCGACCAAATTGTGAACAAACAATTATGTCTGTGCACGAGCAACCATGAGGTCATTCGATCTTATATAAGCACAATCTATTATCAAGCGTGGTCGTCTTATAGGGAAACAGACTTAATCCATCAAATGGTGTTGCATTTCATTATTTCGAAGCATGCAATCTTTACGAATTAAAAATTACAAACTTCAAAAGGCAAATGTTTATCTATTAAGAATCATACATGCATTGGAGGATTAAGTCTATGTTAAAACCATAGGACGAGCACTCACAAGGCTCACGCACTCATACTCCAACCAAACATACCAAGGCCGTTCATAAGCCATGGATCGAGCATGGGGGCAAGGGTCAGTCATCTGTATCAAACAAAGTCGCCCAAAACATTAGGAAACACAGGCGCAACACGGCTTAAACACCTTGGGAGACCGCTCGCACATAAACATAGCTCGCTCCATTCATCAGACCATTCGGGTCGTTCCCCCATCATAATGTGGTCAGGTATAAGTTGACCATGCAGAGGGGTCGTACATGCAAACCAAGACCGAAGGACAATACAACTCAAATACAATACGAGTTCACCCGGTCTTCTTCTTCTTAGTCGCACATTCCTATATCAAAAGAGGTCGGTCATGCAAAAAAAGGAGGAGAATTGGTGTTGATCGCTTATTCCACTCTGCTGTCATTCGTTCATACTATCCTGGTCGATCGTACAATGCCTCTTGAGTAAGGAATCCAAAGATACCAGAGGTCGCACATGCATCCTGTGACCACTCATAGATTGCAACCCCAATCCCTCGCTCCTCAATCAGTCACTAATACTTCAATCAGATGACAGATACCAACTCCTGAAGGGTTGCACTGACATTTTGATCTATAAGCATTGATCACTCGCCTATAGACTACGATGCTGATCGCCCGATCATCTACAAATAGATATAGCTGCATCAACCGGATACCATCTATCGGTCAATCATTAAAAAGCTTAACATGACGCTCAGCTGCTCGCCCGTACACCAATCTGAAAGCTCTGACTGGTCACCTGCGTACTCATCGCCTGACTGCCCATTCAATCTGCTCGGATCTATGCAATCGTTCGCTCCTATGAAGTTGCTTGTACAGGACAGCTGGGTACAACTATCAGCAGTTGACTACAGTTAGGCGGTGACATTTTAGTAATTAATGGGACGAGCGACCTGCAGTCTGCATATATGGATTTCAGCTCATTCCTTCAAGGGAGCTGACCTATAAATAAGGCATGGCTTCCACCATAAAGGGGGGAACCGGACCACCACGAAGTGCTGCCAGATTCTTCTTTCCACCATTTCTTATCATCTCAATCATCATCATCTCCATTGGAAGATCTTTCATCCATTTGATCATAACATCCATTGAGATCACCTAAGTGAAAAGAGATTGAAGATTCTCCTTCATCCTCCCTTCAAACAAGGACATTCTCCTTCTCCTCTGCTGGCATTTCCTTCTCCTTCACGGATCTTACCATCTCTCCATTGAGTTCCATGAACTTGAGTGCGATTTATATGTGAGAAAGAAAGTGTATTGTAAAAGAGAGAGAGAGGATGTATTTACAAAGAGAGTTTGAATGCCTTGTAACCATGGCCATGATAGTGCAAGCTACCTTCACAGTGGACATAGGTCTAGCTTAGGGCCGAACCACTCTAAAATCTTGTCTCCATTTTACTTTCCTTGCATTTTACCTTTGTTGATTGCGGCTCCATTTATTTTCTAACCACATTGGTGAAGTACGGTTCACGTAATATTGGTGTTTGAGCCATTTTTTGGTGAAAACACTTACTCATCAAGGAAAGTACGGTAATCTGCAAGGGTACGAAAAAATCAGGAATATGTTACCTTCTCTGGTAGGTTGGCTTACGTCCATGTAGGTGCGGTTGGAGATTGGAGGGCGGTTTAAGTACGATTGGTAGGGAAAAAAATTAGCGATGAGAAATCGTTAACTTGATCTGTGACGGAGCAGGAAATGTGAGCAGATAGTCCCTTTAAAGAGTGGATGTAAGTCGTGGAATTGAGAGGAGAAGGAAAAATTTGGGAGAAAATCAAATGGGCAGTTAGATTCCATGGGTGGCAGATAGTGGGTAGGCAAGGGTAATCTACAGGTGCAAGTAAATGGTTGCAGGAAAGGAAAAAAATACGTGCCGAAAGCGGAAAATGATACTATTTTGAAATAATTGATGGAGGCAGGGACATGTAAGCGGAGTTGAGTTCCTACTTTCTTGTGTAAGTCATAGACTGTACACATCAATGGGTACTGATTTAATTTTCGAACTAAACTCTCTTATCCCTGGTAACAATTCTGACTTCCACCAGTTATGTTGCATATTACTGCTCACCATATATGTTGTAGTAAGGAACGTACTAATTCTGTTCCAACCTAATAGATAAACTAAAGTTTTATGGTTTATTCACGGGCCAAGCCATATAGATGTAGTTTTTCAATCAACAGTTAAGGTGCGTTTGATTTTGAATGGAAAGAAAAATTTAAAAGAGGCATTTTGAAAGGTTATTGGAAGAGGAATTGTTATGAACAAGGAATGTGTTTTTTTACAAAATGGGTAAATTTAAAGGGGTAAAATTATTATTTTAGCAATTATTCGTATGTGTTTTATTTGTATAGGTATGTATAAAAGGGGTGGAAAAGCAGTTGTTGGCTTGCGTCGGACGCGGCGCCGCGTCCGACGCGAAAGCTACCTTTTGAACTGTTTGGTTGGAAGAGGCAAATGGTGTGGAGCCCACATCGACGGATAGTAAGCATCCGACGCGGACGCGAACATTAACTGGACAGTTCAAAAATTAGACGGTACCTTAGTATATGATGTGAGACATTGTAAATTGACTTTTGTCCTTTTCTCTTCTAGAGCATATGCTGTTTTACTTTTAGTTTACATAGAATGCATTGCTGTTTAGAAAATTTCTGTTAAAAAGAAGCAAGTTTATGATAAATCAAGAACCAAAAATATGATCAAATCATTATATCAAAATGAATATCAGATGTATAAACAAACAAAAAAAATTGTGCGGTTCCGGCGTTTCAACCGATCGGACCTTTAAAATCTTAAACTTAAATCGTTACGGTTCGATCTGCGGTCCGGCTATCAAAATTATGCTGAAAATACATAGGATTGAGTTCCAATTGCATCTATTGATCTAAGTTAGCTGAGATGGGCGAATAGGGGATGTGGACTCTCTTTGCAGCAAGGACTGTTCGGCCATTTACTAATTTAGGATAGTGAGTCTTTTCAAAGCAAAAACATGGACTTAAGTTTGATACAAGGAACTCACTCATGGAAGTAGGGTTTAACAAATGAGAGTAGGATGCATACTAAGAGAATATATTTGCTACATTACAGGGAAATGTGCCAAATGAGCAGCACGAATTTGGTCATTCCTTGATATCATGGGAAACAACAACGTAGATTAAATTCTGACATTTGTTTGAGGCAAAAACGTTTGATTAGGGCATTGAAACGTTTAAATAACCTCATTTTACACTATATTTCTATGGGTTTAAACTTTTAACTTCAAACTAATGACATTTTCATTCAAACAACTGGAACTCTAGAACAAGCAATTTTCCTGAATAGACATTTTAAAACTATAATATTCTTTTTTAATTACAACTTTTCACTTCAAGGATTAAGGAGTAATGACCCTCCAGTGCGACTCTTGGAAAAAACATTCCAGTCATTATAAGGGTCCATTTGATTTTGAACGAGAAGGGGTATTTGAAAGAGACATTGTTGGGAACGCGGAATGTGTTCTTTTTACGAAAGGGACATTTTGGAAGGGGCAGAGTTATTATTTTATTGTTTTTGTATATATTATTTTTAATTATTTGTGTTTGTGTGTGTTTATTGTTGAACAGAATAGTAGAATGCATAAATAAAAATACATAATTGCATAATACAAATTGCAGAATTTAAAATGCAAATATAAAATACATAATACAACGAAACTTCTTAATGCATTCTCGCGGAAACTAGTTCGTTTCGTATATTTCTCATACTATCGCCATGGTGGATGTTGTTCTGGTTCTTTGAACGTGTTCTCGATCTCTGTTTCCAAGATTTGATATACTGTAATATTCTTCGAGGTATTCGTCTGGCACTAAATCAGGGTCGTCATCATACGGCATAAAATATGGATCGCCAACGTTGTATTTTCTGATGTAGTTGTAAATAACCATTGTTGTAACAATTTGTACTTGAACATGATATGGATACGTCTGCATGTTACGTAAGATGGCAAATTTTTTCTTCCAAATACCAAATGTTCTTTCAATAGGCATACGCAAACTAGAGTGATAGTAGTTGTTCTGACTTTGGTTCATTCTGTGTGTCATTAAAGCCTTGTATATGATACCTCACGGATCGGTAAGGAGTTAAATATCCTTCCATTAGTGAATATCCTGAATCCACTAAATAATAGTGTCTAGCTGGAGGATGAGGGAAATTAAGATTCGGATTATTTATAGCTTCCCGAAATACTTTGGCGTCGTGTGCAGTTCCTTCCCATTCCGCTCTTACAAACGTAAAAGTTAAATCAAATGCACAAACAACCATAATATTTTGTGTAGCAGATTCTTTCCGCCCTACAAAACGTTGCATGTCTTCTTGACCCACGTGAGCCATCACATGTGTCCCATCGATAGCCCCAATACGGTTTTTAAAGAAAGGATAATATCGGGGTTAAGAACGAATTTATTCTGGGATTCGGTTAAAATGAGAATCGACCGGTCTAATAATATCAACTGCCAATAAGAGAACTGAATCCAAAACTTTATGAAAAATAACATTAATCGTACAATTTGATCGTTGAAACCGCCCAACAACCTACCTTGTAGGGAGGGCCAATGCAATAGTATATAGGAATACAACCACCATTTCTTTGACCGTTATGTGCATTGAGCGCTCCAACCCATAATTTTCTAACCATTCACACAAGGATCTGAAACATAATCGCTTCATTCAAATATTGCTATGACAACGATCTGTGTGTCTTGCTAGTATTTCATGAACCCAAGCGAGGCCAGAACTTAAGGAATTGTGTATTCTTCTCCTTTCTCGTGTTTGATTAGCCATAATTTCTTGAATATTTCGCACATCTTGCAAATCTTCAATATCAGATTCGTCACTATCTGCCATAATTGGTTGAAGAACTAGAGGAAAATGAACAATCAGTATGGTGATGTAGTGTTGATATGGGTGGAATATATATTGGGAGAGGGAAGGGGCAAAAAATATTTGTCGCGTCGGACGCGTCTGATGCATCCGCCGCGAAAGCTAACTTTTCAGCCGTTCCGCTGGAAGGGGCAACTGCGTGGGTCCCACTGTTGACGCGTCTGACGCAGACGCGAATTTCAACTGCCCAGTTGGAAAATCAAACGCTTCCTAAATAGGGTTCTAGAAAATGGTTTTGATCATCAGATCTATTCTTTATCTCTTTATAACTCTCATGAGCTTTCAAGTGAGCATACTTTCTGAAGCATTAATTTCGAATACTCTTGAAAAAAAAATATTTCTTAATCATTGCGCTTTCATTAAAAATTGCCATTACATTATATGGATTATTAAAACACTTTATAAATATAATGTTTACTTGTTAATCTTCTTAGGTATACATGGTTATAACTTGAATTTTTTTTTTAATCAACAAACTATAAACTTTTCATAGTATTAAGTTTCATCGATGATAGCCATACAATAACAAATGCATATATTTTGAACTATTATCTTATAACTCATTTTATTACATTTTCTTATCATTGTGAGCACATTATAATATGTATATAGTTTATCATTTAGTGATAAAAAAATATAATTATATAAATTTGTGTACATTAGAAAATAATATCATCGGGTCATGGTGCGGGTCGGGTCTACCATGATCCGTGTGGGTTTCGGGTACGGGACGATTTTCCAAACCTGCACCGGGTCTACGGGGCGAGTCTGGGGCAAGGTTTAAAAAGTCCGAATCGAATCTGGGGAATGAGAAACCCGCCCCAACCCGCCCGTTGCATTCCTAGAACTGGAGAGATTTTATCATAGTTATTTTTGTGTGGTTCACGCTGGTTGAATTTTGTCATGTGTAGTTTGTGAATGAATATAATTTGTCATGCAAGTTAGGCCTTCTTTTTTGTTAATGCAGGTATATGGAAATGTTATTTAACTTCATGCATTTATAAATGTTTGCTGAGTTGTAAAAACTGCTTGCATCTCACAAAATTATTCATATTTAAAAATACAATAAGAAAGATTCATCGCACTAAAATGAAAGATTTTTATCCTTTTTATGTAGTTATTTTTTATGTAGTAAAGTACTGGTGGTAACAAAATCTCTTCACAAACAATCTTCTTTAATCTTTCATTAACATGTCAAAGAATTTTTAATTGATTATTTTAAAACTTTAACTTGTAAAATAGGATTAAATTTTATTTCTGATTGAAAAAAATTAGAGATTGGAATTAGCATACCGACCGCCTGAAAGGATTATTTATAGACGACAATAAATATGAAAGAATTATTTAAAGACGCCCTCCTGTTGATCCTCCTCCGGAACCTGCGACTGCCTCGACCACTGTTCCGTTCTCCCCATTAATTATTTCTTCCTCTGGATACAAGAACCTTAAAAGGCAAGTTTAGAATTAGGAATCCGGAATGGTCTGCAGCAGATTCCACTTTCGCTTTTGAAGAAAAGAAAGCCTCAACTAGACTGAAGAAACAAGAAAGTGCCTCGTAGGCATTATTAGTCATCTGCCCGATGTAATTAATATTTTTTTAGTTTTAGTTATTTAATTTTCAAGAATTGATGTATTTAGACGGTTAAAGAAATAAAATTATTAGTTAGTTTTCTTTTTTCTTGGTCTGTACAATTTTGAATTCTTGGTTTCCAATAACACTTTAAGAAATTACACAACAAAGAAAGGTACATTATTAAATCAAGCAAAGGAAGTCATCTGACATGAAGGCAACCATACCGCGTTTACCTTTGTTATCAGGGTAGTAATGGCCATGTTTTGGTCGGCAGCTGTAGGTGGTCGTAACGTTCCGAACAGAATCTGCGGGGCATGCAGATACAATTAGCAAATGATGAGCCAGAGTTAGCGGGTGGAAGAAAGGCAGATTAAATGGTGGCAACATAATAGGGATAACTAGGACGGTTAATTAGTACTCGATATCCGTCTACATACTTCGTATATGAAGATACAGAATATATCCGTTATTCAGACGTAGATACAGATATCCGATACCCAAAAATCCTTCTGGATACGGATATGGTTATAGTGGTATCCGTATCCGAAAAATATCCATCCGATTTTCTAATGTGTGTGTATATATTATATATATAATTTTTAATTTACACCTAAGCTTAAATTAATATATAAATTTCCTTAAAATAGCTAAACTATTCTCAACTATTGGATTATAAAAGAATAATGTATTTGGCATTATGAAACATTTTAAATCATGTACTCATTTTATTTTGTTGTATGTTATAATTAAGACATAATTGTGTATATGCTTTTATGATTTATATTTTGTTTTATTTTAGTCTTAAAGTGGTATATTTCATATTTTAGACACTTTATCTCTAAAAATATTTATTGTATGAAATTTATTTGATCGATGTCTTACTTATAATTTTAGATGTATTTACCTTTTCAAAAAAAATATTTAGTGAACCAAATTTGCATGTGAGTGATGTCTTTGTAAACTTTTATTGTTTTATTTTCGAATATTTTTAGGATATTTTTTCAGATATTTTTTAGGTATTTTCGGATAACCGCATCTAATGTACATTTTTAAATTTTAGATACAGATATTTTTGAATAATTTTTTTATATCTATATTCGCTAAAGCGGATACGGATATTTTCGGATATCCAAAAATATCCACGGATACAAATACATATATTCTTAAATGGGTGTCTACAGATAATAAGTGCGGATACCGATTTTCATTTTCGCATACGGATTCGGATACAACACTATCTGTATCCGTTTGCATCTATTTACAACCCTAAGGATAACATGTTGGGGAAAAGAAGGAAAAAAATTAGGCGGTTAGTTGATATAAGCAAATATGTATTTTGAAGTATGAAACTGCTATGTTTTTGTAAATCATATACTATTTATGTCAACTCAAAATATAAGTGTTGTAATTGTAATAGAAAAAAAGATGATTAATATCTTGTAACACCCCACATTTTAAATTAAATAATCAAACAAAATTTGTAAAAAAAAAATTAGAATTTGTTCACGGAATTACCGCCATTGCATCCGTGGTGATTTTCCGATCAATTTAGACTAATGATTTGCAAAAGAAAATGGACTTAAAAAGAAGATATCATTAAATGAACTTTGAGAAAAAACAAGAAGAAAATCTAAAATAAAAATAAAAAAACACACATAAAACTAATACTTTCTAATGTTCTAATTTTGTTAACGAAAGCAGTGTTAGTGTAACAGCCCGCATTTTACATATTGGAAGATCATAAAATATTTTTATTTTATTCCCTGAGGGTTGGATCATTCTCATATTTTAATATGTTGTTTATGGGACTGTGAGACATGTCCATAATTTTTACCAATTTTTTTGTGACCATTTTGCCCTTGTCAGTCTTATATAAGGCATAACTTTTGACTCGGATCGAATCGGGTGTTGAGACCTGTTCCATTGAAAAGGAAATGATGTTTCCCTTTCTGTAGATTGGTCAGATTAAAGTTTTTGTTCAGCTGTTTGGGAGGAATCGCTGTTTTAAAGTTTAACAGTTGGTTGTTTAGATTTTATAAGTCATAAATGGGCTTATTTGGAGAGGCCCATTAGTGGGCTGGTGGAGGCTATAAATAGGGGTAGAAGACATGGAGAATAGTTTACTTCCTCCATTCTCTCATTTGGAAGAGCTAGAGTTCCTCCATTCCTCTATCTTCTACACCTTTCCATCATCGAAGCTCAGAGAATCGAAGATCTACAACATTTAAGGCTAGATCTACGCAAATAAAAGAAAGAAATCATTAAATCAAAGGGTATAGAGAAAAAGTTTCGCTGTCTGAATCCAGATCTAAGTGTTTTTGGGTTGTTTTGGAGAATTGGTGAGTAATATACATCTCTCACGTGGATTTAATCAAGTATATGAGTTGTATGCACATATTTTCATCATTTTGAATCGATTTCTCCTAGATCTACACCATGGTAAGCTTATTTTCATATGGTTCGCCATAGGATCTAATTTAGCAACTTAAGACCGGTAATTTTCATATATTCCCATATGTTTATGCAAGTTAGATCCATATTTTAGTTCATACGTTCATTTATCATGATTTTGGTGAAATTTCCATAATTTTAGTAATAATCGTCATATTCATGTTGTTGGTGATTTCATAACATGCTTATGGTTGTGCTGAATGAATTAGATGAGTATATTTCGTCGATTGTGTCAATTGGCGAAGTTTGTTTGAATTCGGGGGTGAATTGGGTCTGTCCAGGTGTTGGGTCAGTCGGTCATAAACCGGGTCTGCCGAAATTCATGTCTTGGGGAACAAGTCAGGGAGTTGGTCGGTCGGTTGGTGCAGTTTCTAGTTGGTTGGTTGGAGCGGTTTCTGGTCGGTCATGTGGGATGGGTCTACCATATTTCCTGGTTGATCGTTCGGTCGGTCCGGAAGTGGATGTGTTGGTTTGTGTTGCATGAATGGGTCAGTCGGCTCCAAAATCATTTCTGAAAAATTATATTTTACGGGTACGACCCAGATTTAACAAAAAGGGCTTTTTAAAAAAAAATCGGGCAGAAGTGCCCGAACCTGTGTCGCAGCGCAATGAGGGTGTGGCTTCGAAGTGAATTCGAGTAGGAAGGTTCGAAGTGTTGAAATGTGTTTGTTGATCGGTGTAGAACAGCGAGTGAGGTGGCAACTCAAAGGTTGTGAGTTGGAGATGGTGGATAATGGTTACTCGAGAAGGTTGCTCGAGTTATGAAAAGTCGTCAAGGTTGGATGACTAGAAGTGCGAAGGCCGAGGAGTTATCATTGTCGTAGGTTCTACTAGGCTCAAAGCAGGGGTACAATGGGCCCCCCCAAAGACTGGAAGGTTTCTGGTTGAGTACCCTGGGTATCATTGAAAGGCCTAGTTGTCAAGGTTGGACAAACATACGTATCATTGAAAGGCGTATGGATTTATGCTAGAACCAGGGTTACCATTAACCTTTGACATATGGAAAGATTGGCCATCATAAGGTTAACGATAGTTATGAAGCAGGATTGGCGATGATACCTAGAGCCAGTCATGGATGATTGGTTGTTCTATTTGTACCGTCTCACGTAGATTGTCCAACATCGAAGGAAATGTTTCTTGACTGCTTGTATGATATTGGTTTAAGCCTCTAGGGCTTGTGCTTGAGGGATGTTGAGTTCGATTTGGATGGTTTATGTGAGACATAACTACCTATGTGATTGCTATTGAATGAATGGTTGTCTTGAATGACATGGACGAGTCGTTGTTCTTTTGGTTGAATGGATTGTAAAGGCTATCACTGTCAGATGTGGAGAAGGCAGGGTTGGGTTCTTCTCTGGTGTTGTAGGTAGATTAGTATGTTTATCTATCCATTCTCATATACTTTATTGTTGATGTTTGTTAGCTGTGTTATGTCTCAATAAGACTGTTGACTGACTAAAGTTTTTATGTTCCCTCTCATTATCTTGGGTTGTTCATCCGGTTGTGGATGGGCATACTAGGTGGAAGGTGATAGCTTAGTGAGGACGATGTTACAGTTCGGAGGCGAGTAGGAGCTGGCGTACTATCTTTCTTACTATATAGTATTTGGATTTCCGTTGTTTGCTATTCTTCTATGAGTGTTGTAGTGATGCAAATTTGCATAAACACTACTGTTGTAATCAAAGTGTATGGATATTACTTTCTCGTTGTTTTGAAAGTTTGTTGTTTTCTGCTTTACTATTAATACCTGTTGTATATGTTCTATTATATTTTATCCTTGCGTTGTGAGTTTACGACAGGTTCCGATTGTGTTATCATACCATCGATGAGCGTCCACAGCTGCCTTGCACCTATTTTAGCGCATTATTCCTCTTGTTTAGTGCAGGGGTTATGGGCGGTTGTCACAGTTAGGTGGAATGGTAGAGCCTGCATTTCCTAGAGTAGATGTCAGGAGTTCCCACCAACGTCATGTTTTCAAATTTTAAGAAGGCTAAATAAAAAGATGCATGTTCCCAAAGAAAAGTATATGTGTACATACATATAAGGAAAGATTATATATATAGGTGTAAATGTATATATATATATATGTGTGTGTGTGTGTGTGTGTGTGTGTGTGTGTGTGTGTGTGTGTGTATTTGTGTGTGTGTGCATGTAACGTCCCGTATTTTTGGGTAATCAAATATTTAATCTATTTTATTATTTTAAACTTTATATTAGGTATATTAATGGATTTTAATATTGAATTCATTTATTAAAACGAAGTTTAAATGTTGAATTTATATTTAATTAAAAACGAGCTCGTAACGTCGCGGTAGTTTGTAATATTGAATTTTGTAACAACCTGAAAATCTGGGCCAGTTTAAAATTTTTATTTCGGCAATTTTAGCGAATTTTGAGTATTTAAAATGAATTATTTTAAATAATATCGACGAGAAATTTATTTTGAATATAATTCGAACGTATATATTATACGCGTCGTCGTTAGAATATAAATATTTATATATAATTATAAATAGAATTGAAAATGGCGCGGTAGTTCGATAATTCGATTTCAAACTTCAATTGAATGTACCGGGTGCAAAACAATCCGGATTTTAGTGAAACCGAAAACATTAGGATCTAATTGATGATATCTTTTCAACGAATCCGAAAAATCAAAATTCCCTAGCGGGAATCAAAAGATATGTCCAGTTGAAAATTCTGAATAGTCGCTATGGAATTCAGGCCCTTAAAAATGGACATTTTGCAAATGACCTCGGATCTCGACGAAACCAGTTTTGTTGGGTCCGTGATGTCGAATTATTGCTAGATTCCAAATTTCATAATTTTTCGAATCAATATGTGAGCGTGGCAAAGGAAAACGCGTTTGACCAGTTTCAGTTGATTTTAATCGACTGGAAATTGGCCATTTTTCAAACGGTCTCAGAATTCGGCGAAACTAGTTTTGTTAGGACCGTATCGTCAGTACGAAGCTAGAAAATATTTTTCGAGAATTTTTAGAGTTAATATGTGACCCCGATAATTTGAAATGTGCGTTTAAATTGAATATATAAAGAACTATACTTTAAATTCAACGAAAACTGATAGTAACAGCCGAATCAGCTTACGATACATATCCCATTATGTTCGGAATGAGGGTGAAACGCTATGGACGACAGGCGGTGGGCCTCGTTTAGAGGTCGTATGTAAAAGTCAACTTTTTACAATTAATATAATTAAAATAAATTAAAAAATTAAATTATCTCTCTTCTCCCCCTTAAATCACTCTGGCCCCCCCATTCGATTCCTAAATCAGAAAAGAAAAAAAAAAGAAAAAAAAACCAAACTACGATCGCGCCCTCAGTCCCTCCGCTCGCCGTCGATCGCGCCTCCGTCGGAGGACGCCCCTCCACGTCGACCCCCCCCCTCCGCTTCTCTCATCTCCTGCTCCCTCCTCTATCTTTCAGCACCAACCCGCAACCAATCCCTAATCGATCAAGACAGCGTCGCCTCCGGCCAATGGACACCCGCCGTGCCACTCCCCTCCATCCACCGCTCCAGCGCACACCACCAGAACCCCCCCTCCGCCTCCTCCTCGCCTGCAAGCACAGAAACCCTAGAAAATATAACTGTAAGTTTTACTTTTCTTTTAATTCAGAAATAATACATGATTTCTTTGATTGAAATATACGATTTTTAACTAGGAAAGTCTGATTTTTTTATTTGCTGAATGAACTGATTTTTATTTACAAACTGAAGAGATTTTTATACATAGAAATTTGATATAAAAATTCGATTTTTATTATTAAGTAGCAACCATAAAAATTCGATTTTTATTATTATAGAAGCGATAAAGAAATGATTTTTATAATGAAATAGCGAAAGGATTATATTTTTGAAGTAGGAAAGATATGATTTTTTATTATAAAAATAAATTTGCTTTGAAAATAAAAATAGACTTTTTATATATTTACAAGCGATATAAAAACAGGATTTTTATAACATCATAGCGAGGGAAATTTGATTTTTATATAGTGGCGATAATAAAAATTTGATCTTTATATGTGTAGAAAAATAAAAATGAGATTTTTATAAAGGTGAAATCTTTAAATTTGGAAAGGCGAAGACTATGTTTTTATAAAGGCGAAATCTTTATATAAACAATAACAAGATAAAAATTCGATTTTTATATATTGTATAGCGAGATAAAAATTCGATTTTTAAAGGTATGAAGCAATTATAAAAATATGATTTTTAAATTGAAAGTGAATAAATAAAAATGTGATTTTTATTTTAAAGACATCAAAAAGTAAAAATTCGATTTTTACATATGTAGAGAATACGGGCAACGAAGGTGATAAAAAGGCAAGAACGATGAAGATTTCTATCAAAGAAGAGTCAAGATGTTTGGATAGCTATTGGTGAGAACTTCTCACTCGAAATTTCTTTTTTCTAATTATATATATATACTAGGATGCAGACGGTGTTTAGTAGCACCCGACACAATCGTCCACAAACCATGGACTTGTTTGTTTGATTGCATAGATTAGTTAGATTATTTGGTTTGAATTAAATTGTTTGGTGAATTGAATGAATTTGATTGATGTGTGAATGGCGTGGGCCTTCACTAGACCGGGGATAAGGCTAGGCCTTGTCCCGTTTCTAGTATCGTGCCGTTATGCCGCCGAAATTTTCTAAAATATGTTAGAAAAATAAAAATATCATTTTATTGAATAAATGAACCGAATAGAATATTCATAGGTTGAATAAAATGTTTTATCGTTAAAAATATAATTTTTAACGTGAAAGTGAATAAATAAATATTTATAAACAAATCGGCCGATTTGTTTATATACACTGATTTGACTGATATTGATTGGGTCGATAAATTTTACACATCGCCCAACTGCACAACTAAATTCTGTGTTTGATTGTTTGAAAACCCCACACGGGTGTTGGGATGAAATTTGAAGTTCACTCATCCTGATTGATTAAATATGTCGATCGATTGATTGACAGGCTGTTATAAGCGTTAGATATCTATATTTGATGCTTATACAGTGTAGTGCACTTTGGTTGATGGTTGATTATTTTTCAATGCTATTATATACATGTGATGTATGAAAATCCATATAATTAATATTATATGGTGATTGATTGGGCCTCATTCCAATTTGAAAAATAAAGAATGTTATAAAATAAAGGTTCATGTGTTGACTGTACTCATCCGTTGAGATTAGTCATGTGTTGAACGAAATATTATAATAATAAAATTTACATCTTTATCAATATAAAATAAAGGTTCATGTGTTGACTGTACTCATTCGTTGAGGTCAGTCATGTGTTGAACGAAATAATTTAACAAAAATAGTCACACGTGGACAGTACTCATTCATTGAGATTAGTCGTGTGTTGACAAAAATAAATATTCATTTTAAAAATAGAGTATTTGAAAATAGAAATATATGAAGCCGTGTTGGTTAGATTGACGCCATTTTGACGTGAACGATATCTATATCGATTTTATTCATTTTAAAATGAATATTGAAAAGTGATTTCGAAAACGCATATTTTGAAATGAAATTTGAATCAAATTGAATAGAAAACGAATTCGAATTGAATATATAACGAATTGAATTCGAATTGATTATAAAACGAATTTGATTTCCATTGAATATATAATGAATTTGATTCAAATAGAAAACGAAAATGAATTGAATTGAAAACGATTTCGAAATGAATTGAATAGAAAACCAATTTGAATTGAATCGAATAGAAAACGACTTTGAAACCGAATTGAATTGAAAACGAATTCAAATTGAATTGAATGCGAATTGAAATGAATTCAAATTGAATCGAAATTTGAATAGAATAAAAATGAATTTTAAAACGAATTTATAAAGAAGAATTCAATTTTGATTTGAATTGAAAAGGAAGTTGAAATTGCTTTTGAAACGAATTTAAAACTATTTATATAATTCGTTTTAAATAGAAATCGACGAAATATATATTATATATATTATATATATAATATAATGGCCTGAATAGAACGCGCCGCGCCGCGGCAGTTCGTGAATTTTGACCATTTATTTCAAACGGACATTACGGGAGATCCAACCGTCGGATTCTCCTAAAACCGGAACCTTTGGGTTCGTATCGAAAAGAGCTTTCTAACGAATATTTGAAATTCAAAATCTAACGGTTGGATTTGGAGTTACGTCCAAATCAAATTTGAAAAAGGTCGCTGTAAGTGCAGTTCGATGGCCATTGATGGAAATCGACTGCACGGGCCTTGATAAAATTATTAAAAATAGTAATAATTTGTGTAAAATCATAAGAAATGATTTGTGAAGATTTAGGATGAAAAACTCCATATTTGAAAAGATAAAAATAGATTTTTATCGAAATGAACTAGTTTTGGACTAGAAATATAATTCTATTTATTTTTAAATAAATAAATTGAATTTGAAAAGGGTTTTAAAAATAACCAGAATTTCCAATGATTGCATTGGAGTGGATTTGAATCGAAATTGTCTTCGGAATATTTCGATGTTGGAATTCGTGATTATACAGATGTTGTTATGGAAATTTGAAAGATATATATTTATATCGTTATTTCCAATACGACATTTGTTAATCGTAGAATTTGATATTGAATATAAGCCGATATATTTTCTATTCAGAGCCTTATATTGAATATCAAATGTGATTTGGGTTTGTCGTGAATGGTGTCTTCACTAACACTGTTCTTGAACCCAGTTGAGAAAAGATTAAATCTTTTTATTTAGATTTAATGAAGTGTACCAATTAAATAATATTTAATTGAAATTGAATTGATATTGATTTTTGGGTTTATCGTGAACAGTGTTTTAAATAACACTTGTTCTTTAACCCGATAATTAATGAATGTGATTTTGGGTTTATCGTGAACCGTGTTTTTAAATGACACTGATTCTTTAACCCAGTCAAAGATTAAAACTAAGTGGAGTTTTAATGAATCTTTAATTAGATTGAAATGATCGAGAATGGAGTAGCACCAGTTTTGCTCCAGGCGATAGTTAAATCTTTAATTAGATTTGAACGTGAAATGGTAATTAAATTTACCGATAACACCGTGGTGTTAGATATGAAGTATAACCAGTTTTACTTCATGGGATGAATAGGTTGGGATAGGGAAATTAAAACAAATGATTACTTCGGTAAGGTTCGTTAATCCCGACTAGTTGAATCGAAATTCAAAAGAAGATTAGAGAATAAATTCAAGAAATTTATCTTGGATAAAATTAATGGGAACCTTTCCCTAAGAATGTGAAATTTAGAAACTAACTGTCGGTTAGCTAAGCAGAACGGTTTTCTGGATATTGATCTGATGTTGGTTTCGGCCTTCGGGGTTAATATTTTGGGGAATTATTCTCTTGATTAATTTACGGTTAGTGACTGATGAATTGGAATGAGGCGTATGTTGTGTTTGTGTAACACTTATTTAAAATATACGCGAGTTATTCGGAAAGACCGGGTTTATCCCATTCTGAATAACTGATACGACGATAAGTCGAAGATGAAGACGATGGTCGAAGACCGGAGGTCTTCACGTCGTTTGGGTGATTACTGATGATCTTGATTGGGCTGTACACCCAAGAAGATGGAAACAGTTGGGGATCGTCCAGACGTTCTTGGAGATCGATGGATATGCGGGGTACTAGGTGCCTCCGGTTTCGTTCAGACCCAGAACGGACTTGTAAATGGACTGTGTGTCTTACATTGGATTTTAGTCCGTGTGATTGATCTCTATTAAATATATATCTGTTTGGCGGCGGAGAATTTATTCTCTTGCTTAACGCCCTTCTCTGAGACGTACGAGCTCAGGGGTTATATATTGATGGATATCAATCGCATGGAGTGAATTGCCTGTGTGGCATGCTTAAGTGGCAAATGATCAAGGCTTCTGTTGAAAAGCAAAGTCTTGTGGTTGATGATCGAAGCACGACCTTTGTGGCGTAGCTTTGTGTAACGTTGATTCGCGAGTATCACACCCGGTATGAACTAAAAAGGGGAGACGGACATCAGGGAGGACATGCGTTTCTTTCTAGTTAGGAGTGGCGTCAGTGCTTGAACTGGCTGACGAGTTTGACTCATGTGGATATTGCTTATTATTACTTGCTGAAAAGCGAGGCGCCTCGTGATATCGGTTTCGGCCAATGCTTCTGGTCGGCTGACGGGCCAGGCTTACACCCCATAGGGTGGGGAAACGTAGTGTTCAGGCATAATAATCCACATCGGAGGACCGGCCCTGACGATCCAAGGGGCAGTTGCGGCTGTTCCTGAGGGGCGGACTAGAGCGTCTCGAATCGGTGAGGATCTTGCCCCTAGCCTCGGTTCATACCATAAATGATAACCCAACTTCCAATACGACGTCTTGCGATTTTGATTGTAAACTTGTATATGGCGACATAGTGTTATGGGGCATTCATGCCGCCTATGATTGATACTTATGATTTGAAGTTGTTTTATACACTATGCACTTATAGTAGTATCAAATGATTTGTTTTAAACGTACTAAGCATGTTTGGCTATTATAAGGGAAAACCCTATCCTCGGCTGCGTTGCATTGTGTGATGGGACCTGGGTCTTATAATAGCTTCATTTTTAGAAAAGCATTGCGCTGTTTACTTATATGCACTGGTGTTCTTGGGAGGAAACCCGTTCCGTGTTATACGGCGTGGTCCCTTGATTTACCTAGCTTTAAAAATAAAGATTAACTGTTTCAGTTCTCACACCAGTCACATGACTGACCTGGAGTTTATTGTTTTAACCTAAACTCTGGGTGCCCCTATTTTCCGCACGGGCAGCTAGTAGTTTTGGTTTTGCAGATTTATATTCACAGGATCCTGGTTTACAGCTGAAATGATATCCGGAAAGCTTTGTATCCGTATATCTCCTTCTAGTTGTGTATTGTATTACTTTCCGCTGCGATGTATTTAAATGTAATTTAAATCTCTGATATTTCTGTGTAATATTCATTTGTACTCTGTATATTCTTGTAATCTGATGCATTGTTGTGATATACAATGAAATGTTCTTTTGTATGCGTTCTGTTGTGGTTTGTTCTCGAACTATCCGCTCTTTCCTTTACGGGGAAGTTACGGGTTTTCACAGTTGGTATCAAAGCTTTGGTTTACCAAGCTCAGAGAACAAGGCACATTAGAACCATACGAAAGAATTCATCAGATATTGGATTAGTAATATCCAACGAGAATGACTCGTTAGAGATGGGATCAGTAGTATCCTAGAACGCGTGTGAAGAGTATATTTTTTTCAAATGAAAACAAATTTTGTTTTGAAAATTTAAATCAATTATTCGTATTTGATTATTTATTTATATTGATTAGGACAGTCCAGTATATAAAGATTTTGCATATACGCCTTGCAAACGTGTATTTGAAGTTTTAATATACTGGATAGATATAGAATTATACTCTAGTCGCCCGGGGGTGATTCTGATGATTGATATATCATCATCAGAGTTTATATCCGAGCGACGAACTTGTAATATCTATATATTTCCTATTGACTGGTGTGAGAACCAAAATTAGATAGGGCTTATTGTTGTGATTTGTCATCAAAAATCTGATTTGTATATATATCAAAATTATGAATTTGAAAACTCTAATTCACTAATTGATTGATGTTTGTGTTGTTTATTTATTTGTTTGCTAATTCTTAGCCATTTAGCCAAATTGTACCAAATATTGAATTGTATTGAAAATTAGTCGCATTTGCTTGCATATACTTGTACTTACATTGAACAGGTCATAGCAAGGAGGCTAGAGCAGAGAATAAAATTTGTTTGCCCGACAAATAGGTACATGTTTACTACATGATTTACTGTTTTGTTTGGGTAATGATGATTTTATGAGCCTATTGGCTAGCCGCTTGGCTTTTTCTTTTTCTTTTTGAGATCTGAAGGACCGGGGAAGCTATTTGAAATTTCCTGATGCTCCCGGTGCAGGGGAGGTTATGGCGAAATTTTTCGAAAATTTAGGGTGTTAGCCAAATTTTTGAAATTTTTGAAAATTCTCAGAAACTGAAAAGTTGGAGAATGAAAGCCAGATCGAACGTAGCGTTGATCGATCAAACCACTTTCGACTTTGTTCCTTTTCGGGGACGAAAAGTTTTAAGTGGGGGAGATTGTAACAACCTGAAAATCTGGGCCAGTTTAAAAATTTTATTTCGGCAATTTTAGCGAATTTTGAGTATTTAAAATGAATTATTTTAAATAATATCGACGAGAAATTTATTTTGAATATAATTCGAACGTATATTTTATACGCGTCGTCGTTAGAATATAAATATTTATATATAATTATAAATAGAATTGAAAATGGCGCGGTAGTTCGATAATTCGATTTCAAACTTCAATTGAATGTACCGGGTGCAAAACAATCCGGATTTTAGTGAAACCGAAAACATTAGGATCTAATTGATGATATCTTTTCAACGAATCCGAAAATTCAAAATTCCCTAGCGGGAATCAAAAGATATGTCTAGTTGAAAATTCTGAATAGTCGCTATGGAATTCAGGCCCTTAAAAATGGACATTTTGCAAATGACCTCGGATCTCGACGAAACTAGTTTTGTTGGGTCCGTGATGTCGAATTATTGCTAGATTCCAAATTTCATAATTTTTCGAATCAATATGTGAGCGTGGCAAAGGAAAACGCGTTTGACCAGTTTCAGTTGATTTTAATCGACTGGAAATTGGCCATTTTTCAAACGGTCTCAGAATTCGGCGAAACTAGTTTTGTTAGGACCGTATCGTCAATACGAAGCAAGAAAATATTTTTCGAGAATTTTTAGAGTTAATATGTGACCCCGATAATTTGAAATGTGCGTTTAAATTGAATATATAAAGAACTATACTTTAAATTCAACGGAAACTGATAGTAACAGCCGAATCAGCTTACGATACATATCCCATTATGTTCGGAATGGGGGTGAAACGCTATGGACGACAGGCGGTGGGCCTCGTTTAGAGGTCGTATGTAAAAGTAAACTTTTTACAATTAATATAATTAAAATAAATTAAAAAATTAAATTATCTCTCTTCTCCCCCTTAAATCACTCTGGCCCCCCCATTCGATTCCTAAATCAGAAAAGAAAAAAAAAGAAAAAAAAACCAAACTACGATCGCGCCCTCAGTCCCTCCGCTCGCCGTCGATCGCGCCTCCGTCGGAGCACGCCCCTCCACGTCGACCCCCCCCCTCCGCTTCTCTCATCTCCTGCTCCCTCCTGTATCTTTCAGCACCAACCCGCAACCAATCCCCAATCGATCAAGACAGCGTCGCCTCCGGCCAATGGACACCCGCCGTGCCACTCCCCTCCATCCACCGCTCCAGCGCACACCACCAGAACCCCCCCTGCGCCTCCTCCTCGCCTGCAAGCACAGAAACCCTAGAAAATATAACTGTAAGTTTTACTTTTCTTTTAATTCAGAAATAATACATGATTTCTTTGATTGAAATATACGATTTTTAACTAGGAAAGTCTGATTTTTTTATTTGCTGAATGAACTGATTTTTATTTGCAAACTGAAGAGATTTTTATACATAGAAATTTGATATAAAAATTCGATTTTTATTATTAAGTAGCAACCATAAAAATTCGATTTTTATTATTATAGAAGCGATAAAGAAATGATTTTTATAATGAAATAGCGAAAGGATTATATTTTTGAAGTAGGAAAGATATGATTTTTTATTATAAAAATAAATTTGCTTTGAAAATAAAAATAGAGTTTTTATATATTTACAAGCGATATAAAAACAGGATTTTTATAACATCATAGCGAGGGAAATTTGATTTTTATATAGTGGTGATAATAAAAATGTGATCTTTATATGTGTAGAAAAATAAAAATGAGATTTTTATAAAGGTGAAATCTTTAAATTTGGAAAGGCGAAGACTATGTTTTTATAAAGGCGAAATCTTTATATAAACAATAACAAGATAAAAATTCGATTTTTATATATTGTATAGCGAGATAAAAATTCGATTTTTAAAGGTATGAAGCAATTATAAAAATATGATTTTTAAATTGAAAGTGAATAAATAAAAATGTGATTTTTATTTTAAAGACATCAAAAAGTAAAAATTCGATTTTTACATATGTAGAGAATACGGGCAACGAAGGTGATAAAAAGGCAAGAACGATGAAGATTTCTATCAAAGAAGAGTCAAGATGTTTGGATAGCTATTGGTGAGAACTTCTCACTCGAAATTTCTTTTTTCTAATTATATATATATACTAGGATGCAGACGGTGTTTAGTAGCACCCGACACAATCGTCCACAGACCATGGACTTGTTTGTTTGATTGCATAGATTAGTTAGATTATTTGGTTTGAATTAAATTGTTTGGTGAATTGAATGAATTTGATTGATGTGTGAATGGCGTGGGCCTTCACTAGACCGGGGATAAGGCTAGGCCTTGTCCCGTTTCTAGTATCGTGCCGTTATGCCGCCGAAATTTTCTAAAATATGTTAGAAAAATAAAAATATCATTTTATTGAATAAATGAACCGAATAGAATATTCATAGGTTGAATAAAATGTTTTATCGTTAAAAATATAATTTTTAACGTGAAAGTGAATAAATAAATATTTATAAACAAATCGGCCGATTTGTTTATATACACTGATTTGACTGATATTGATTGGGTCGATAAATTTTATACATCGCCCAACTGCACAACTAAAATCTGTGTTTGATTGTTTGAAAACCCCACACGGGTGTTGGGATGAAATTTGAAGTTCACTCATCCTGATTGATTAAATATGTCGATCGATTGATTGACAGGCTGTTATAAGCGTTAGATATCTATATTTGATGCTTATACAGTGTAGTGCACTTTGGTTGATGGTTGATTATTTTTCAATGCTGTTATATACATGTGATGTATGAAAATCCATATAATTAATATTATATGGTGATTGATTGGGCCTCATTCCAATTTGAAAAATAAAGAATGTTATAAAATAAAGGTTCATGTGTTGACTGTACTCATCCGTTGAGATTAGTCATGTGTTGAACGAAATATTTTAATAATAAAATTTACATCTTTATCAATATAAAATAAAGGTTCATGTGTTGACTGTACTCATTCGTTGAGGTCAGTCATGTGTTGAACGAAATAATTTAACAAAAATAGTCACACGTGGACAGTACTCATTCGTTGAGATTAGTCGTGTGTTGACAAAAATAAATATTCATTTTAAAAATAGAGTATTTGAAAATAGAAATATATGAAGCCGTGTTGGTTAGATTGACGCCATTTTGACGTGAACGATATCTATATCGATTTTATTCATTTTAAAATGAATATTGAAATTGATTTCGAAAACGCATATTTTGAAATGAAATTTGAATCAAATTGAATAGAAAACGAATTCGAATTGAATATATAACGAATTGATTATAAAACGAATTTGATTTCCATTGAATATATAATGAATTTGATTCAAATAGAAAACGAAAATGAATTGAATTGAAAACGATTTCGAAATGAATTGAATAGAAAACCAATTTGAATTGAATCGAATAGAAAACGACTTTGAAACCGAATTGAATTGAAAACGAATTCAAATTGAATTGAATGCGAATTGAAATGAATTCAAATTGAATCGAAATTTGAATTGAATAGAAATGAATTTTAAAACGAATTTATAAAGAAGAATTCAATTTTGATTTGAATTGAAAAGGAAGTTGAAATTGCTTTTGAAACGAATTTAAAACTATTTATATAATTCGTTTTAAATAGAAATCGACGAAATATATATTATATATATTATATATATAATATAATGGCCTGAATAGAACGCGCCGCGCCGCGGCAGTTCGTGAATTTCGACCATTTATTTCAAATGGACATTACGGGAGATCCGACCGTCGGATTCTCCTAAAACCGGAACCGTTGGGTTCGTATCGAAAAGAGCTTTCTAACGAATATTAGAAATTCAAAATCTAACGGTTGGATTTGGAGTTACGTCCAAATCAAATTTGAAAAAGGTCGCTGTAAGTGCAGTTCGATGGCCATTGATGGAAATCGACTGTACGGGCCTTGATAAAATTATTAAAAATAGTAATAATTTGTGTAAAATCATAAGAAATGATTTGTGAAGAATTGGGATGAAAAACTCCATATTTGAAAAGATAAAAATAGATTTTTATCGAAATGAACTAGTTTTGGACTAGAAATATAATTCTATTTATTTTTAAATAAATAAATTGAATTTGAAAAGGGTTTTAAAAATAACCAGAATTTCCAATGATTGCATTGGAGTGGATTTGAATCGAAATTGTCTTCGGAATATTTCGATGTTGGAATTCGTGATTATACATATGTTGTTATGGAAATTTGAAAGATATATATTTATATCGTTATTTCCAATACGACATTTGTTAATCGTAGAATTTGATATTGAATATAAGCCGATATATTTTCTATTCAGAGCCTTATATTGAATATCAAATGTGATTTGGGTTTGTCGTGAATGGTGTCTTCACTAACACTGTTCTTGAACCCAGTTGAGAAAAGATTAAATCTTTTTATTTAGATTTAATGAAGTGTACCAATTAAATAATATTTAATTGAAATTGAATTGATATTGATTTTTGGGTTTATCGTGAACAGTGTTTTAAATAACACTTGTTCTTTAACCCGATAATTAATGAATGTGATTTTGGGTTTATCGTGAACCGTGTTTTTAAATGACACTGATTCTTTAACCCAGTCAAAGATTAAAACTAAGTGGAGTTTTAATGAATCTTTAATTAGATTGAAATGATCGAGAATGGAGTAGCACCAGTTTTGCTCCAGGCGATAGTTAAATCTTTAATTAGATTTGAACGTGAAATGGTAATTAAATTTACCGATAACACCGTGGTGTTAGATATGAAGTATAACCAGTTTTACTTCATGGGATGAATAGGTTGGGATAGGGAAATTAAAACAAATGATTACTTCGGTAAGGTTCGTTAATCCCGACTAGTTGAATCGAAATTCAAAAGAAGATTAGAGAATAAATTCAAGAAATTTATCTTGGATAAAATTAATGGGAACCTTTCCCTAAGAATGTGAAATTCTGAAACTAACTGTCGGTTAGCTAAGCAGAACGGTTTTCTGGATATTGATCTGATGTTGGTTTCGGCCTTCGGGGTTAATATTTGGGGAATTATTCTCTTGATTAATTTACGGTTAGTGACTGATGAATTGGAATGAGGCGTATGTTGTGTTTGTGTAACACTTATTTAAAATATACGCGAGTTATTCGGAAAGACCGGGTTTATCCCATTCTGAATAACTGATACGACGATAAGTCGAAGATGAAGACGATGGTCGAAGACCGGAGGTCTTCACGTCGTTTGGGTGATTACTAATGATCTTGATTGGGCTGTACACCCAAGAAGATGGAAACAGTTGGGGATCGTCCAGACGTGCTTGGAGATCGATGGATATGCGGGGTACTAGGTGCCTCCGGTTTCGTTCAGACCCAGAACGGACTTGTAAATGGACTGTGTGTCTGACATTGGATTTTAGTCCGTGTGATTGATCTCTATTAAATATATATCTGTTTGGCGGCGGAGAATTTATTCTCTTGCTTAATGCCCTTCTCTGAGACGTACGAGCTCAGGGGTTATATATTGATGGATATCAATCGCATGGAGTGAATTGCCTGTGTGGCATGCTTAAGTGGCAAATGATCAAGGCTTCTGTTGAAAAGCAAAGTGTTGTGGTTGATGATCGAAGCACGGCCTTTGTGGCGTAGCTTTGTGTAACGTTGATTCGCGAGTATCACACCCGGTATGAACTAAAAACGGGAGACGAACATCAGGGAGGACATGCGTTTCTTTCTAGTTAGGAGTGGCGTCAGTGCTTGAACTGGCTGACGAGTTTGTCTCATGTGGATATTGCTTATTATTACTTGCTGAAAAGCGAGGCGCCTCGTGATATCGGTTTCGGCCGATGCTTCTGGTCGGCTGACGGGCCAGGCTTACACCCCATAGGGTGGGGAAACGTAGTGTTCAGGCATAATAATCCACATCGGAGGACCGACCCTGACGATCCAAGGGGCAGTTGCGGCTGTTCCTGAGGGGCGGACTAGAGCGTCTCGAATCGGTGAGGATCTTGCCCCTAGCCTCGGTTCATACCATAAATGATAACCCAACTTCCAATACGACGTCTTGCGATTTTGATTGTAAACTTGTATATGGCGACATAGTGTTATGGGGCATTCATGCCGCCTATGATTGATACTTATGATTTGAAGTTGTTTTATACACTATGCACTTATAGTAGTATCAAATGATTTGTTTTAAACGTACTAAGCATGTTTGGCTATTATAAGGGAAAACCCTATCCTCGGCTGCGTTGCATTGTGTGATGGGACCTGGGTCTTATAATAGCTTCATTTTTAGAAAAGCATTGCGCTGTTTACTTATATGCACTGGTGTTCTTGGGAGGAAACCCGTTCCGTGTTATACGGCGTGGTCCCTTGATTTACCTAGCTTTAAAAATAAAGATTAACTGTTTCAGTTCTCACACCAGTCACATGACTGACCTGGAGTTTATTGTTTTAACCTAAACTCTGGGTGCCCCTATTTTCCGCACGGGCAGCTAGTAGTTTTGGTTTTGCAGATTTATATTCACAGGATCCTGGTTTACAGCTGGAATGATATCCGGAAAGCTTTGTATCCGTATATCTCCTTCTAGTTGTGTATTGTATTACTTTCCGCTGCGATGTATTTAAATGTAATTTAAATCTCTGATATTTCTGTGTAATATTCATTTGTACTCTGTATATTCTTGTAATCTGATGCATTGTTGTGATATACAATGAAATGTTCTTTTGTATGCGTTCTGTTGTGGTTTGTTCTCGAACTATCCGCTCTTTCCTTTACGGGGAAGTTACGGGTTTCACATATGCTTACAGACATTTCACCATTAACATATGCTTACCTTCGTTCTTCTACAAACTACTTCAAATGGCTAGTGAAAAAGACAGCACTCTTATCTCTTCTTCCCTCGTGTATGCATATATATATATATATATATATATATATATATATATATATATATATATATCTGTTTCCTTTCGTTCTAATTTCATTTTTTCTTCTTCCAACTAGGAACCAAGAAAAACCATTTCTCAGCAAACCAATAAAATACAACTTTCCTTCCATAAAATAAAATTCAACAGTCATATGCCCCTCTTCTATAATGATTCAAACTTAACTTTTTAAACAAAGGAATCTATTTTTTTTGTAAGGGAGCTCTTCACGTTACTCCTGGTGGAGTCTGTTTTGTTGGGGCTCGAGAGGGGATGGTGAGGTAATGCCACCGGAGGATTTTGGTCGACGTTGGTGGCATCGCCGAAGGAAGTAGCGTTGTGTGACGAGTTGGTTTCTCTGATGGGGTTATTGCGGACCAGCGTGAAGGCTGGTGGAGCTATTCTTGTTGAAGGACAAGGGGGACGAAGGCGGAGTGCCCCTGGGGAGCCAAGGATGATCAGTATAGGCATTGGAGGTGGTGTTTCAACAAGAGGTTGAGGATGACGATCATAGGCACTGGGGTAGAAATAGATGGCGTAGGAAGGAGGCACTGTATTCTGGTGGAGACCGGAGAAGCACGACAGGTCGGTCTCAAGTGTTGGTCGGCAGTCCGGTGGAGTAGGGCGGCACGAGTTGGCGACGCGGGTGGAAGGAGTTCGCTGGTTCTCAAAATGAGAAGGAAGAGCAACAATAGCTGGGTATACATTCACATGCCTAATTATGTTTTATAATATACCTAATTGCATTAAACCTGCCTAATCATTTTATATATGGGCATCAACATACACAGGTCGATATTTAAATTGTAACATGAAATTTTTACAAGCGACTGACCATCTAAAAGGTAGTCGATTTATATAATAAGCGCTTAACGTGCCTAATGAAGTATAATGTGGCCAATTTATTGTTAATATATTTTAACATATAATCTGATTAGTGTAAAATAAACAGTAATTAAAGTTTAATTTATTTAAATTCATAACGAGAATGTTATATAATGTTCTTGTATGTTGATAGAATCAGACCAAATAAGGAGCGTTGGAACCATATAAATGAGTATAATATTATGGAGTTGGTTTGGACAGAGTTGATGCAGTTGGAAGTTTTAATTAAATTAAACACTTGTTAGTTTAATTAAAACAAAATGTTTTGACAATGAAGGGAATCCAAGGGGAGTTTACTCACTCAGTTTTTCCCACTTATATTTTATAAGTCGGGTTTAATATTTGTATGCTATTGATGTTTAGTTTGGATGGTTACTAAATAATATTTATATATTGACTGAACATATTAAATTAAACGTTTCGTTTGATTAAATTAAAACCAAATCGTTATTTTAACCGTTGGAACCAATTAAGGTAACATATCTTGTTGGTCACGTTTATAAAATAAACGTGTATATTTTCATGAATTGTTTAAAATGTCAATGCTATGTTAAATTATTATTTTTGACTATTATAGAAATTATTAGTTTAAAATTGGATAATACTTATTAAATGATTTTATTTGAGATAACCTATTTGGATGCAAGGAAAAACAGGTTGGAGGGATCCAACTAGATTCCTCACGGTAGTTAATCAAATTTTATCATACTAAAATATATGTTGAGATAATTAATTTGTGATGCAGGAATTGACAGGTTGGAGGAATCCAACAGGATTCCTTACTGATATTTATAATGTTTATTAATATGATTTGTTTTGTTGATTTGGATGTGAAATTGGTTTATATTCACGTTTTGGTACATTAGCAGATATTGACCTCTTTAGTACCGTTGATAAAAGAAATGATTTCTGGAATCAATGTAAAATCGATTCTGAACGTTTTCAAAGTTATATATATATTTTGAAATACGACATTTGTTTTGAAAATATAAATGTCGAAGTTTTATTTACGTTTTAAAATTATTTAAATTATAATTAAATGAAAATTCCAAGATATTATTAAATAAATTGTCGTACTAATAAACATGGACGTTAAGATGGTTTTGAAAGAACTTTAAGTGTCATTGAGGGATTTATAAGATTTTAAAAGTGTTAACGAAGTTTAGGATTTAATAAACAAATGGTTAGTGAATTTGTAAACGAATGATTTAAGGATTTTGTAAATGAAAGGAGAAGGATTTTTGAAATGGAATCTGTAATATTTATTTATAGAAGTTAAGTTGAACTATTTTGATTTATGTTATGAAATGATATTTAAATAAAATTGGAAACGATTAGCGAGATTACAAAGAAATAAATCGATTTAAAAATGATAAGAAGGGATTATGATGTGGTTTTAGAAATTGGAACATGTTGTACGTTGGCTTAGTTTAGTAACTTTCGAGGAATCAATCTAATGTTGGTTTCGGCCTTCGGGGTTGATACTGAGAGATTTATTCACTTACCAATTTACAATGGAAGGGTAATGAAGTATAAGTGCGATGATAATTGGATATTCTTATATTAAATAAGAAAAAGGAAATGTTTTCTGAATATAGTAAGAATTAGAAGTTTTAATATTTAATTAATGACTGGTTAATTAAAGATGATAAATGATGCTGGATATTGATTCAGTAAGTTTATTTTATTCTATTTTATTTTTATGGATGGCTGGTTGTTTATTTGATAGTTAAATAACCAATTATCAAATCTGACCTATACGATTGTTGGTACGGAAAGACCGTGAGCGAATTATATTCGAAAAGCATTCTGACTAACAAATACGTGGAAGATGCTGAGCAAAGATGGAGCAGCTAAAGACCGTTGATATTCATAAGCGAAAGAACTACTTGTTGAATTTCTCTAGTTAGCTCCCAGAGATAATTCGGCAGTGATTCTGTCGTGATTGGAATCTTAGAATTGTAAAGACTACTCGCTACTGATTCATAGGGTGATATCTAGGATGTGGTAGGAGGGTGCCTTTGGTTTGTCCAATCTCAGGACAACTTGTATGGATGGATGTCCGACAGAGTATTTCCAAAGGGATTACGTACATTGATTTCCTCAAACGTATTTCTATTGGTGGTGGAGAAGACACCTTCTCTTAGCTTAACACCCAGTATATTTTTGTGGAAGTCAATTAGTGATTTTCTAGCGGATCTGATGATGTGACATTCAAAGTGAATGATGGCCAGATGTTTTTAAAGGAAATTAAAACCTTAAGCCTCAGAACCGGGAAATGATAAAAATCGAGCAGGCAGCATGGCTAGGTGGGTTGCTCCCAATTCGGGCGTATTGTTACTATCTTGAGAAAATTCATTATTTGCTCTTCTTTCATTTTTTGTGTCTCCTGGGAACGGTTATGTTGCTAGTAACTGTAAGGTGACAATATATTCAGAACATTCAAGCGAAATGAATGGCCTGTCATGTGTGGCCGAGTTGCAAGATGTTCACGTTGAACTCCAGTGTATCCCCTCTATAGTTACTGATTGGAAGGTGGTTCCATACCTTGTCATTGTTGAAATCCATTATCCAATAAAAGCCCGTGGTTTTGATTGCGTACTATGTATGTGGAGCGTGAGATGCAAGCGTTCCACTAGATTGCTATAAGTTTGATTTAGACACTATTATAATATCAGAAGAGATATGATTTTAAAAATGTTTTTGGTTATCTTATGGTAAAAACCGTCCGTGTTTATGTGTGGATTTGGTTTTACGATTAACCTTTTCTTTCTAAAAGATTTGAACTTTAAAAATCAAGTTGGAAGATACCTTTGAACTTAGTGAGTTTTCTCACGTTGGTTCACAAGACAGATCCTAGTATTTGCAAGGCTCGGGTCACACCGAGTTTTACGGGTTCAGGTTATCGGAAGATGTGAAGAGATGAGCTGGAAGAGTTTAGACGTAGATATTATATAGTTATTATTCCACTGTGGTTGAATATAAGGATAGGTTGTTATAACTGTCGGATGTGTTGATGTACTATGATGATTGTAAGTTTTATTCCAAGCTTTCAATAAAGATTTATTTCTATATTATATTTTGTTCCGCTGCTTTGCGAGACTTTGTGTTGGTTCTTCTTCTTCTTCTATTATAATATTTCTCTTTTATCTTTTCTCACCATCTAATTTCTTTCTATTGACTGTCTGGTGGTTTCGTTACTTGAGTTTTGGCAAGTAATGCAAGTTTATGTATTATTGTCGGAATTCGGGGATCAATTTTCTGTCAGGTCATTACAGTGGTATCAGAGCATAAGGTTTAGTAATGAACTTGGCTCTGTGGCGTAACTCGATGGAGATGGGATTAACAATACCCTAAATTGAGTTTGAGTGTACATATAAGAGCGCGTGTTTGTCGATGTTATATACAAATGTTTTGTATTTTGTTGATTGATCGGTTCAAGTGTTGAGAAGCATACAAACAAGCAATGGACACAATATTGTTTTGTAAAGAGGGTAAATGAAATAATTTTCCCAAATTATATAATTGTATAGAAAAGTAATAATTTTATCAAATTATTAAGATATTTGTTTGTTTGATTGATTTGAATGAAATTCAAATGGTATTGTAAGTGGTTTAATATAACCATAAGAAATTTCACATATAAAATTGGAATTAGAATTGTAATATGTAATTGAATGAATCAGAATTTGGTTAGAAAATTCAAGTAGATAATTGAATTTGGAATTGTAACTTAACTTGGTTAAGTGGAGCTAAGGATGATATTGATACTAAGTAAAATAGATTTGGATTCGGAAATTGAATGAATAATAATTAAATAGAAATCAATTGGTTGGATATTAACCTTGTTAAACTAAAGTAAATATTAATATTGAATGTAAATTCAATTGATTTAATTAAGTTGTTTCTGCATAAGTTGTTGATTAATTGTTGATGGTTTGATTATTGGATGATAGATTGTTTGAATAGAATTAATCGACAATTTAATGGAGACTAATGAATTGAAACCCAAGAAAATGAATTCCAGCATAATAAAATTTGAATGGAACTGCATATGAATTGAAGCTAAAAGATTCAACTATGTATTTGCATATACCTTTTAAAATGAATGATGTTTCATAATTTGTGTAGTTACAATTGTTGATTAATGAAATAATACTTAAAAATTTCATGTATTTGTTACTCATATGTCAAATTGAGTTAAGTACATGTGCCTGATGGCTATGAGAGTTGATTTTGGTTGCATAGATTGCATTTAAGTTGAGCAAGTATGTTCAATAACGCGCGTGAAAGGTACGCCTACGCGAAAATATAAATTTTGGTTTTTAAATTTTATTTTCCGATTATTTAGGTCGATATATATATATATATACATTATTTGGTTTTGCAATATCACAAAAGTTCCTCCGTACACATGGGAGAATCTACCGAATTTTTTTTGAAAATTTAAGATGTTAAAATATTTTTGATATTTTTGAAAAGTTTTGTTAACAATAATGAAATGATTTTCAATTTTAAAATAAACTGGATTTATGAAAAAATAAGGGGTTTGTAACATTTTTCCTATCTTAGTAATTTCGAGGATGAAATTCTTTTAATGGGGGAAGAATATAACGTCCCGTATTTTTCGGGTAATCAAATATTTAATTTATTTTGTTATTTTAAATATTATATTTCGTAGATTAGTGGTTTTAATATTGAAATCGTTTATTAAAATGAAGTTTAAACATTGAATTTATATTTAATTAAAAACGAGCTCATAACGTCATGGTAGTTCGTAATATTGAGTTTTGAACTTCAATTGAATATACTAGATCCGATATAAGTTGGAATTCTGTGAAACAAGAAATGCTTGAATGTTGTTGATTATAATTTTCTAATGAAAGAGAACAATCAAGATTTCATGTTATAGTTTGTTAGTTATGGCTAAATCATATTTTAAAATAGTCGCTATGGAAATCGTTTATAAACAAAAATGTTTATTTAATAAGTTAAAAAGAAATTTCTATATAAATTTGATCTTGTTTAACTCGGATTTGTAAATGTTAAGCTATAATTCCATATATTGATTGAATCTGAAGTTATATATTATTCCAATTGTCAAAATACGATGATAATAGTTTAATATTATTTTATATAAATTTGATTGGAATTTAATTATATTCTATCAATATTATATAAGCCTTAAAAATAGTTGTTTTTCAAATAACCTTCAATTTCGACGAAACAAATTTTATTGGAATACGTATAACTAATTATTGCTAGAATTCTAGTTTGGAGCCAATCTGTAAAAACCCGTAACTTCCCCGTAAAGGAAAGAGCAGATAGTTCGAGAACAAGCCACAACAGAACGCAGACGGAAGAACATTTCACTGTATATTACAACAATGCACCAGAATACAAGAATATACAGAGTATAAATGAATATTACATAGAAATATCAGAGATTTAAATTACATTTAAATACATCGCAACGGAAAATAATTCGATACACAACTGAAGGAGATATACGGATACAAAGCTTTCCGGATATCGTTCCAGCTGTAAACCAGGATCCTGAATATAAATCTGCAAAACCAAAACTGCTAGCTGCCCGTGTCAAAATAAGGGCACCCAGAGTTTAGGTTAAAACAATAAACTCCAGGTCAGTCATGTGAGTGGTGTGAGAACTAAAACAGTTATTAATCTTTATTTTAAAGTTAGGTAAATCAAGGGACCACGCCGTATAACACGGAACGGGTTTCCTCCCAAGAATACCAGTGCATAAAACAAACAGCGCAATGCTAAATAAAGAAAGATGAAGATGTTATAAGACCCAAGTCCTATCACACAATGCAACGCAAGCCGGGGATAGGGTTTTCCCTTATAACAGCCAAAGAATGCTTGATACGTTTAAAACCAATCATTTTGATAGTACTATAATAAGTGCATAGTGTATAAAACAACTTCAAATCATAAGTATCAATCATAGGCGGCATGAATGACCCATACCACTATGTCGCCATATATAAGTTTACAATCAAAACCGCAAGACGTCGTATTGGAAGTTGGGTTATCATTTATGGTATGAACCGAGGCTAGGGGCAAGATTCTCACTGATTCGAGACGCTCTAGCCCGTGTCTCAGGAACAGCCGCAACTGCCCCTTGGATCGTCAGGGCCGGTCCACCGATGTGGATTATTATGCCTGAACACTACGTTTCCCCGCCCTTTGGGGCGTAAGCCTGGCCCGTCAGCCGACCGGATGCATCGGCCGAAACCGATATCACGAGGCGCCTCGCTTTTCAGCAAGTAATAATAAGCAACATCCACATGAGTCAAACTCGTCAGCAAGTTCAAGCACTGACGCCACTCCTAACTAGAAAGAAACGCATGTCCTCCCTGGTGTCCGTCTCCCGTTTTTGGTTCATACTGGGTGTGATGCTCGCGAATCAACATTACACAAAGCTACGCCACACAAGGCCGTGCTTTGATCATCAACCACAAGACTTTGCTTTTCAACAGAAGCCTCGATCAATTGCCACTTAGGCATGCCACACAGGCAATTCACTCCATGCGTTTGATATCCATCGATATATAACCCCTGAGCTCGTACGTCTCAGAAAAGGGCGTTAAGCAAGAGAATAAATTCTCCGCCGCCAAACAGATATATATTTAATAGAGATCAATCACACGGACTAAAATCCAATGTCAGACACACCGTCCATTTACAAGTCCGTTCTGGGTCTGAACGAAACCGGAGGCACCTAGTACCCCGCATATCCATCGATCTCCAAGTACGTCTGGACGATCACCAACTGTTTCCATCTTCTTGGGTGTATAGCCCAATCAAGATCATCAGTAATCACCCAAACGACGTGAAGACTTCTGGTCTTCAACCACCGTCTTCATCTTCGACTTATCGTCGTATCAGTTATTCAAAATGGGATAAACCCGGTCTTTCCAAATAACTCGCGTATATTTTAAATAAGTGTTACACAAACACAACATACGCCTCATTCCAATTCATCAGTCACTAACCGTAAATTAATCAAGAGAATAATTTCCCAAATATTAACCCCGAAGGCCGAAACCAACATCAGATCAATATCCAGAAAACCATTCTGCTTGGCTAACCGATAGTTAGTTTCTAAATTTCACATTCATAGGGAAAGGTTCCCATTAATTTCATCCAAGATAAATTCCTTGAATTTATTCTTTATTCTATTTTTGAATCTCAATTCAAACTAGTCGGGATTAGCGAACCTTACCGAAGTAATCATTTATTTTAATTTCCCAATCCCAACCTATTCATCCCATGAAGTAAAACTGGTAATACTTCATATCTAACACCACAGTGTTATCGGTAAATTCAATTACCATTTCACGTTCAAATCTAATTCATGATTTAACTATCGCTTGGAGCAAAACTGGTGATACTCCATTTTCGATCATTTCAATCTAATTAAAGATTCATTAAAACTCCACTTAGTTTTAATCTTCGACTAGGTTAAAGAATCAGTGTCATTTAAAACACGGTTCACGATAAACCCAAAATCACATTCCATTAATTATCGGGTTAAAGAACAAGTGTTATTTAAAACACTGTTCACGATAAACCCAAAAATCAATACTAATGCGATTCCAATTAAATATCATTTAATTGGTACACTTCATTAAATCTAAATAAAAAAAGATTTAATCTTTTCTCAACTGGATTCAAGAACAGTGTTAGTGAAGACACCATTCACGACAAACCCAAATCACATTTGATATTCAATACAAGGCTCTGAATAGAAAATATCCCGGCTTATATTCAATATCAAATTCTGCGGCCAACAAAGATCGTATTGGAAATAACGATATATATATCTATATCTTTCAAATTTCCATAACAACATTTGTATAATCACGAAATCCAACATCGAAATATTCCGAAGACAATTTCGATTCAAATCCATTCCAATGCAATCATTGGAAATTCTGGTTATTATCAAAACCATTTCAAATTCAATTTATTTAAAAATAA
Source organism: Allium sativum (assembly GCA_030737875.1). Classification (NCBI taxonomy): domain Eukaryota; kingdom Viridiplantae; phylum Streptophyta; class Magnoliopsida; order Asparagales; family Amaryllidaceae; genus Allium; species Allium sativum. Next base: position 964,462,234 of record CM060916.1, read on the forward strand.
ATAGAATTGTAATTCTAGTTCAAAACTAGTTCATTTCGATAAAAATCTATTTTTATCTTTTCAAATATGGAGTTTTACATCCCAATTTTTCCCAAATCATTTCTTATGATTTTACACAAATTATTACTATTTTTGATAATTTTATCAAGGCCTGTACAGTCGATTTCCATCAACGGCCATCGAACTGCACTTACAGCGACCTTTTTCAAATTTGATTTGGACATAATTCCAAATCCAACCGTTAGATTTCAAATTTCTAATATTCATTAGAAAGCTCTTTTCGATACGAACCCAACGGTTCCGGTTTTAGGAGAATCCGACGATCGGATCTCCCGTAATGTCCGTTTGAAATAAATGGTCGAAATTCGCGAATTGCCGCGGCGCGGCGCGTTCTATTCAGGCCATTATATTATATATATAATATGTATAATATATATTTCGTCGATTTCAATTCAAAACGTGCTTTATAAATCGTTTTAAATTTATTTTCAAAACGGTTTCAACTTCATATTCAATTTCAAATCAAAATTGAATATTACAATATAAATTCATTTAAAATTCTTTTCAAATCGAGTTTAAATTCATTTAAATTCAATTTCAATTCGAATTCATTTCTATTCAGTTTCAATTCGAATTCATTTCTATTCAGCTTCAATTCGAATTCATTCCTATTCAGTTTCAATTCGAATCCATTTCTTTTCAAAATATTAGATTTTGAAATCACTTTCGACATCTTTATAAAATGAATAAAATCGATATAAATATCGTTCACGTCAAAATGGCGTCAATCTAATCAACACGGCTTCATATATTGATATTTTCAAATATTCCATTTCAAATATTTCATTTTCAAATATTCTATTTCAAATATTTCTATTTCAAATATTCTATTTCAAATATTTCTATTTCAAATATTCTATTTCAAATATTTCTATTTCAAATATTCTATTTCAAATATTCTATTTCAAATATTTCTATTTCAAATATTCTATTTCAAATATTTCTATTTCAAATATTCTATTTCAAATATTTCTATTTCAAATATTCTATTTCAAATATTCTATTTCAAATATTTCCTATTATCAAAATATTTGTTATTATCAAAATATTTCGTTCAACACATGACTAATCTCAACGGATGAGTACAGTCAACACATGAACCTTTATTTTCTAATATTCTTTATTTTCTAAATTGGAATGAGGCCCAATCAATTACCATATAATCTTAATTATATGGATTTTCATACATCACACTTATATAATAGCATTGATAAATAATCAACCATCAACCAAAGTGCACTACACTGTATAAGCATCAAATATAGATATCTAACGCTTATAACAGCCTGTCAATCAATCGATCGACATATTTAATCAATCAGGATGAGTGAACTTCATATTTCATCCCAACACCCGTGTGGGGTTTCAAACAATCAAACACAGATTTTATTTGTGCAGTTGGGCGATGTGTAAAATTTATCGTCCCAATCAATGTCATTCAAATAGGTGTACATAAACTAACCGTCCGGTTTGTAAATGAATATTTATTTATTCACATTCACTATATTCATATTCACGTTAAAAATTATATTTTTAACGATAAAACATTTTATTTTAACATATGAATTTCTATTCAGTTCATTCTTTAAATATTGTGATATTTTTATTTTTCTAACTTATTTTAGAAAATTTCGGCGGCATAACGGCACGATACTAGAAACGGGATAAGGCCTAGCCTTATCCCCGGTCTAGTGAAGGCCCACGCCATTCACACATCAATCTAATCAATTCATTTCACCACACAATTCAATTTCAATCAAATAATCTAACTAATTTTTGCAATCAAACAAACAAGTCCATGGTCACCGTCTGCATCCTAGTATATATATATAACTAGAAAAGAAATTGAAAGGTGAGAAATTCTCACCGATAGCTATCCAATACCAAGACCCTTCATTTATGGAAATCTTTGTTGTTCTCGCCTTTTATCACCTTCGTTGCCTGTATCCTCTACATATGTAAAAATCACATTTTTATTTCGCTGTTCAATATATAAAAATCACATTTTTACTTCGATGTTCAATATATAAAAATCACATTTTTACTTCGATGGTCAATATATAAAAATCACATTTTTACATCGATGTTCAATATATAAAAATCACATTTTTACTTCGATGTTCAATATATAAAAATCACATTTTTACTTCGATGTTCAATATATAAAAATCACATTTTTACTTCGATGTTCAATATATAAAAATCACATTTTTACTTCGATGTTCAATATATAAAAATCACATTTTTACTTCGCTATTCAATATATAAAAATCGAATTTTTACTTCGCTATTCAATATATAAAAATCGAATTTTTACTTCGCTATTCAATATATAAAAATCGAATTTTATGCCGCTACTATATTTATAAAAATCCTATTTTTACACCGCTATTATATAGATAAAAATTCGATTTTTCTACAAGGGAAAATCATATCTTTCTACAATACAAAATTATATTTTCTTGTATACAAAAATCAATTCTTTTTGTTTATAAAAATCAATTCTTTTTTTTTTACAAACAAATATCATGTCATTATTGTAATCACTTTGTATAAAAATTAGTTTATAATCCACATTAACTGATTACACAAACTAAATTAATTTAAATCACCTTGTTTTTTTCGCTGTTAACTCGCGCCAGAAAGGTAGAGGGTCTGTAGCTTCGTCGGAGCTGAAGCGGCGATCGAGAAGGGCCTGCAGTGGTGCTGCGGAGCTTGGACCTGCTGATTCGGGGTTGTAGGGCGTTGGGTGCTTCGAAGAAGGAAGGGGGGAGCGGGTCCCATCGTTCAGAGGAGAGAGGGAGGCTGAGCAGAAGGGGAGGAGGCGCTGGCGCGGCGGATTCAGAGGAGGTGGAGGTCGAAGAGGGGGTGGGCGGCGCGTTCTTCGGTGTCGCGTTTCAGAAGGAGGAAGGGGAAAACGAGAAGCGAGGGTAGAGAGGAAAGGAGGAGGCGCGGGGAAGAAGAAGGCGCAGGGTGGAGGCCGGGTTTGGACGACTACGTGGAAGGGGGGGGCGATCGATGTGGGGTTTCGGAAGAGGGATCGGGTTTTGATTTTTTTGGGCGTTGACCGAAATAATGGGGAGGGAGGGAGAGAATAAGGGGGTGTGGGGTTTATTTATTTATTATTTTTATATTATATTTAATTTCAAAAGTTGACTTTTAATCCGAACACCAAACGAGACCCAACGACTGTCGTCCCTAGCTAATTACCCCCATTCCGAACACAATGGGATATGTTGCGTAAGCCGATTCGATCGTCTCGATCAGTTTTCGTCAAATTTACATTTAAATCATTATATTGAATTCAAAACGTACATTTCAATTGACCGGGGTCACATTCGAACTTTAAAAATTCCTAAAAAATATTTTCTAGCTTCGTATTGACGATACGGTCCTAACAAAACTAGTTTCGTCAAATTCTGAGACCGTTTGAAAAATGGCCATTTTTCAATCGATTAAAATCAACTGGAACTGGTCAAACGCGTTTTCCTTTGCTACGCTCACATATTGATTCGAAAAATTATGAAATTTGGAACCTAGCAATAATTTTACATCACGGACCCAACAAAAGTAGTTTCGTCGAAATCCGAGGTCGTTTGCAAAATGGCTATTTTTAAGGGCCTAAATTCCATAGCGACTATTCAGAATTTTCAACTGGACATATCTTTTGATCCCCGCTATGAAATTTTGATTTTTCGGATTCGTTGGAAAGATATCATCAATTAGATCCTATTATTTTTGGTTTCACTAAAATCCGGATTGTTTTGCGCCCGGTACATTCAATTGAAGTTTGAAATCGAATTATCGAACTACCGCGCCACTTTCAATTCCTTTTATAAATATAAATAAATATTTATATTCTAACGACGACGTATATAATATATTTGTTCGAATTATATTCTAAATAAATTTCTCGTCGATTTTATTTAAAATAATTCATTTTAAATAATCAAAATTCTCTAAAATTGCCAAAATAAAAATTTTAAACTGGCCCAGATTTTCGGGTTGTTACACAATCAGAGTATTTTATTAGCATGTGTAATTTAATTGTGAATCGATGAATAAATTATGGTTTAAATAACGTCGTTTGTGCAAATGGAGTCGGATTTCAATGAAACGAGTTTCTTTGGGTTCATAACAATGAGACATAGCAGTACGTCTATTTTCGTTATGGTTAGAGTTTGCATATGGTAGTACGAAAATTAAACATTGGCATTAAATAGCGGTAAAATTAACCGTATAAAATAAAACATACCCTATATAATACCTACCTTATATGAACCTATAAATGCATAGCCCTTCCATTATGGATCATGTAGTAGACATTTCACCATTAACGTATGCCTACCTTCATTCTTCTGCAAACAATTTCTAATGGCTAGTGAAAAGACAACATTATATATATATATCCTTTCGTTCTATTTCATTTTTTTTCTTCCAACTAGGAAACGAGCAAAACCATTTCTCAGCAAACAAATAAAACACAACTCTCCTTCCAATAAATAAAAATTAACAGTCGTATGCCTCTCTTCTATAACGATTCAAACTTAATTTTTTAAACAAAGGAATCTATTTTTTTATGAGGGAGCTCTTCACGTTATTCTTGGTGAACTCTGTTTTGCTGGGGCTCGAGAGGGGATGATTAGGTAATGATGTCGGAGGAGTTTGGTCGACGTTGGTGGCATCGCCGAAGGCAACAACAATGTGTGAGGAGTTGGGTTCACTGATGGGGCTTCTGCGGACCACTGTGAAGGCTGGTGGAGTTGTGCTTGTCGAAGGATGAAGGGGACAGAGGCCAAGCCACTAGGGCCAAGGATGATTAGTATAGGCACTAGAGGTGGTGTTTATGCAAAAGGTCCAGGATGGCGGTCATAGGCAGTGTGGAAGAAACATATGGCGTGGGAAGGAAACATTGTAGTCATGTTGTAACACCCGCATTTTTAAATTATATAATAAGACAAATATCGAAAGGCTTTCAGAATTCAGTCACGGAATTAGCATCAGTGCATCCGTGCTGATTTTCTGATCAATTTAGACCTATGGTTTGCAGGAAACATATTTAAGATGAAAAATGTAACGACCCGGATTTTGAGTGACTTTGGTTATCGACATAAACTCGATGTCGATAACCAAAACATCGAAAAATACCAGTCATTAGTGAAAGAAATTAGAGGGTGAGGAAAGATAAGATAGAAAATTAGAATAGAAGAAGAAGAAGAACACAATATCAGAGTAACACGAATCTCAATGCGGAACGAATAAATATATTTCATATAACATAACTTGAAATACAAATCTGTACTTGAATATACATATCATTATCAAAGTACAGCACTTACAACACAGCGGAAATAACTATAGCTATATGATCCTGAAGCCTCCTGGTCCAAGCTCTTCCAGTATATCTGTAAATCTTGACTACTTGACTGCCCGTACAAATTTAGGCACCCAAGAGTTTAGGGGAAACAACAAAATAAACTCCGGGTCAGTCATGGGACTGGTGTGAGTAAAATAGTTTAACACAGTTTAACATATATATGATATCTCATAAGACCAAGCCGTGAATACGGAACGGGTTTTTCCCTTATGAGAATCCAACATCTTTGACAAGCAATATCATTCTGATATTATAATAATGTCTAAGTACAAATATATATCAATCTAGCAGAAACGCTTTCATCTCACGTTCTACATATATAGTATACAAATCAAAACCGCAAGCACGTATTGGGTAATGGATTTTCAACTATGACAAGGTATGGAACCACCTTTCGCTAGTGTACCTCTAGAGAGGAATACACTGGATTCAACAAGAACATCTTGCAACCCGGCCACACATGACCGACCACTCATTTCGCTTGAGTGTATCGAATATATATCACCAACGGTTGGGATCAGCAACCGTTTCCCGAATGGGACAGCATCAACATTAGATTTTTGGAAATAAATGAAACTCTAGATCAGGTGATTATATACCCTACTTCGGTGCGACCGACTTAGCCATGCTGCCTGCCCGATTTCTGTCATTTACCGGATGTAAGGCTTGAGGTTATGCTTCATCATCACATCAGATTCACTTCGAATGCCACATCGTCAAATCCATCAAATCACTGATTGACGTCCTCAACCATACATTATGTGTTAGCTAAAAGAAGTTTCCTTCTCCGCTTCCACTCTTGGTAAGGTTAGAGAAATCAATATACGTGATTGTCTGGAAATACTCTGTCAGACATCCGTCCCTACAAGTCATCCAGGAACAGGATGAACCGAAGGCACTATTTTGTAAACAGGATAGCCCTTGCATAACTCCGTCTTCAATTTCCTTTGGCATATATGATTCGCAACGCTTATGCCAATACAGAGTGGTTCTTTGGATAATAATCCAACGGTCTCTCCATATTAACAACGTTAAAATGGTCAAAACTTCGATAGTCTATGATTTAACTACCGAAGAAAAACAGATGTGCAAACAACTGATATTATTTCCAAATGGAAATTATATCAATCAATCATCATTCAACATTTAATTCTTTATTCCAGTAATTTACTTATCTCCTGTTTCTCTATATTCAATATTTCCTATTTTCTAAATTTGGAAAATATACGTTATAAACAATGGAAAACATTTCCGTTTCTTGTTTTCTTTATTAGAAAACATTTCTGGTTTATTATTTGGAAAACATTTCCAAAGCTTCTTCATTGGACTTAGACAGATGCTTAAACAAACATCGCTATGCCAACTCAAACCATTTCCTTTACTGCCGAACCTTAACTATTCCTTAGTTAAAAATGAAGTCAATCAAGTTGAGGCAGAACTACCTCTCAGACCTTAACTGAACAACATTTCTAACTTTGAAATAGGCAAAGTCCACTTTATATTACTTTTACTAACTTCCTTACTTAACCCTCCTTCGAATAGCTATATTCGATTGACTCTTTTCACTTAACTCTATTCGGTTAACCCTTATCAATTAACTCTATTGGACTAACACTATTGGATTAACTCTATTTGACTAATGCTATTGATTTACTCATTTCACTTAACTCCTTTCGAATAAACTATATTCGATAACTCCTTTTACTTTCTTCGAATAAACTATATTCGATTAACTCATTTGCTTCTATTCGAATAACCATATTCCATTAACTCATTTGCTTCTATTCGAATAACTATATTCGATTGACTCATTTGCTTTCTATTCGAATAACTATATTCGATTAACTCATTTGCTTTCTATTCGAATAAACTATATTCGATTAACTCATTGCTTTTATTCGAATAACTATATTCGATTAACTCATTTGCTTTCTATTCGAATAACTATATTCGATTAACTCATTCTTTTAATTTACTATATTCAATCTTTTTCTTTCGAATACGCTATATTCTATTTAACTCCTTTGCTTTAACTCTAATTGATTAAACTAACATCGATTAACTCCTTTGCTTCTATTCGAATAACTATATTCGATTAACTCATTTGCTTTCTATTCGAATAAACTATATTCGATTAACTCCTTTTACTTTAACTCTAATCGATTTAACTCTAACATCGATTAACTCCTTTTACTTTAACTCAAATCGATTAAACTAACATCGATTAACTCCTTTTACTTTAACTCTAATCGATTAAACTAACATCGATTAACTCCTTTTACTTTAACTCTAATCGATTAAACTAACATCGATTAACTCCTTTTACTTTAACTCTAATCGATTAAACTAACATCGATTAACTCCTATTACTTTAACTCTAATCGATTAAACTAACATCGATTAACTCCTTTTACTTTAACTCTAATCGATTAAACTAACATCGATTAACTCCTTTTACTTTAACTCTAATCGATTAAACTAACATCGATTAACTCCTTTTACTTTAACTCTAATCGATTAAACTAACATCGATTAACTCCTTTTACTTTAACTCTAGTCGATTAAACTAACATCGATTAACTCCTTTGCTTTAACTCTAATCGATTAAACTAACATCGATTAACTCCTTTTACTTTAACTCTAATCGATTAAACTAACATCGATTAACTCCTTTTCGAATAAACTATTCATTCATAAAGATTTACTTTTAGTAACGGTTCTTCACTTTACAAAATGATTTCCTTTTTATTCTACTTATCCTTTGATTTTATAAATATTTCTTTTATAAAAACCCTTTTCCTTTTCTATATAAAATCCATTGATTTTATATAAATAATTCATTTTCAAAATACACTTTGAAAATATTCCCTTATCAACATTTCGGTATGTTATGGTATTCAACATATCAAATCACGATGATCAGTATCGCCCTAACACATATAATCGACAACAGATTATATATCACATCATATATCACAATATATGAAAAACAGTAAAATAAATGTTGAGGAACCTCCAACCTGTTTCCCTGCATCACAGATGTTAAATGTAAAGACCCGCAAATTCCCACCCTTTGAATCGACCATAAACCACAAAGGTCTGACCCAAAAAGTGAAAATCTACGAATACTTTAACTTTGGGCATACAACATATTAAAACAACAACAGAAGACTTTTATAACACTATAATAAATGTTACATCAGAGTACAGAATATACATATCAGAGTACATTGGAATATAATTACAGCGGAAGATAAATACAAAAAAAATGTAATATACTGCAATGGAAGAACACAGCGGAAGACTCTCTATCTTTGGACACAGCTTTAAGCTTCAACCCAGAATCCTGTTTAATATATCTGCAAAAATAGCTACTCGACTGCCCGTGTGGAAAATATGGGCACCCGAGTTTGCCAGTGGACAAACTACAGGTCAGTCAAGGGACTGGTGTGAGAATTCTACTTAACCTATATAATATAATAAGGCTAATCACAGGACCACGCCACTTTCGCGGAACGGGTTTTCTTCTATAGATTACCAGTGCATGACTAAAGTAAATCGTCAAAATAACGTAATGCTTTTTAGAAAAATGAAACCATTATAAGACCCAAGTCCCATCACACAATGCAACGCAAACTGGAGGATAGGGTTTTACCTTATAATGATCAAAAGATGCTTGATACGATAAACATGGTATTATATAATAATAGTGTGCAACCAATTTGAAATACATCAAAGTAAATGTATTAATCCTAGACGGCATGAGTGCCCCATCCCACTATGTCGCCATATATAGGTATACAATCAAAACCGCGTGATGTCGTATTGGAAATTTGGGTTTCCATCTGAGTCAAGGCTAGGGAGGAGATCCTTACCGATTCGAGACACTCCAGCAAATGCCCCAGGATTGGTACTCTGTCCAACCCTTGGATAGCTGCAGGGCCGGTCCACACTTACTTTTGTGGATTAGTTATGTCTGAACACACGTTCCTCGGTCCTTTTGGACCTATAATACGGCCAGTGGCGACCGCATAAACCGAGGCCTCGAAAAATCCAACAACCACAATGAATAAATGCCAGCGCTGGTAGGTCCCTGGCATCACTCTAGCTAGAAAGAAACGTGTGCACTCCCTGCGTTCCCTTCTCCCGTTTTAGACTCTACCGGGCTGTGAGGCTCGCGAAGTCACGATATACACAAAGCTATGCCTAAATAGACTGTGCTTTGATCATCCCACAAGGCTCTGCTTTGCAACAATAAGCCTTGATCAAGTGCAACTTGGCATACCACATCAACAACTCATATCATGCGATTGGTAATTATTTAACATACAAAAGGGTGTTAAGCAAGAGAATAAATCCTCCGCCACCATGCATTTGTATATTAAATAAAAACCAATTTAATTACATGAAATAAATTTCAATGTCAGGCATGCTATCCATTTACAAGTCTGTTCTGGGTCTGAACGAAACAACGTATCCGTCGATCTCCAGTATGTCTGGAAGATCATCACTTTTTACCTTGCCTTGGGGGATCAGTCCCAATTCAAGATATCAGTCACCACCAACCAAACGATGTGAAGCTCTCCGGTCTTCAGTCACCGTGTTCATCTTCGACTCTTGATCGTCGTGATGATTATTCAGAATGGGTTAGACCCGGTCTTCCTGAATAACTCGCATATTCTTAATTAAAATCAACCATACGCCACATTCCAACTCTGAACATTCTTTTTTAAATAAAAATATTATTTATATTAAAAGATTCTCATTAATTTTATCAAAGATAAAATAAATTAAATTTTTAATCTTTCTAAAAAGATTTATTAATATTCCAATTTTGATTTTTAATAAAAGAATCATTATTACAAGATTATGAATTTCAATAAACCAATCTTGTCTTAAATTGGATTAAAGAACTAGTGTCATTTAAAACACAGTTCACGATAAACCCAAAACAAATTTCCAAAATATGGAATTTCTACAGAAACCAAATCAACAAATAATCGTTATAAATTTCTGTATCGGACTAACATTATAAATGGAATAACGGCAAAGCCTCTTAAATTCCATATATAATATCGGTCTTCTTTTACAGAAGCCCATCTCGATTATTATCAATCGAATTTCCACTTAATTCCAATTTAATATATTAAATTGAAAAATTCTAATTTTAGAAAATCTTTTTTTAAATTTATAAAATAGATTTATAAATTTCAAATAATAATTTCAATGTAAATTGGATTAAAGGATAAATGTTATTTAAAACATCGTCCACTACAAATCCAATCTACATATCAATCACCAAACATAATTGTTAAGATCTAATAATCTTAAATAAAAGGTTTATCCTAAAGATATTAATTCATTACTATATAAAAAACATATTTTAAAATAATCAATAAAATATTCTATATATAAAAGATTCTGAATGTAAAATATTCTTTATAATACAAAATCTTTTATTTTACAAAAATCCTTTTATTATATAAAAATTCTTTATTTAAAAAGAAATTCTGCATTGGAATGCGACTCAACCATGTACCATATAATTTGGGTCGTATGGGTTTCATACATTTCATATATAGGATAATAACAGGAAATAATCCTCAATCCATCCATTAACAACCAGAGTGACAATGTCAACTGTGTGAGCATTAAAATGAAACAATAACGCTCATCGCAGCCTGTCGATCAATCGATAGACATATAATTAAACATTGAGATTTGTGTCAGTCAAGTATCGTCCCAATACCCGTGTGGGGTTTTCAGCCAACAACAATTCATATAAATAAATAAATAAATAATTGGTTAATAGGTTTAACCAATTTCAATTTCACTAAACATGTCACTTATAGCGAGTAAAATGTATTTTACTCGTATGACTTCCCTATATACTTCTAAAGTCACATAAACAGTAATTTATTTATATAGCTTTATTGTGGATGACAAATGGGATATAATTTCCATTATTCTTTATTTGTATGAAGTTTCTTAACAGTACTTTTCAGTGTATATTTTGACCAACAATACAATTGTATATTAGAATATAAATTCTAATGCAAGTTTGCAAATAAAAATTGGATTTTATATTTGCGTATAAATTCTACTGTATATTATGCAAATAAAAGTGATTCTTATATTCGCACATAATTTCTGTTTCCTACAAAGATGAGTGAAAGTGATATACTCATTTTGTTAACAATTCTATTTCAACAAATAAAATGTAAATAAAAGTGTGTTTCTAATCTTGTACTTTTATTTGTACATAAAACACAAATAAAAATGTATTTCATGTATTTGTCTTTTTATTTGACAAAACAATGTTAATAAAAATGTTCTTTTATATCTTTTACTTTTATTTAACAAAACAATGATAAATAAAATGTATTTTTAAATCTTTTACTTTTATTCAACAAAAAATGATGAATAAAAGTGAAATTTTCTTTCTATGCTTTATTTGCATCTAAAAATGCAAATAAGAAATATAACTCTCTTTTATTTTGTGTGTGTTTTTTTTTACATATAAAAAGGGAAACAACTATGTGATTCTTTTTCCTATATTTTGTTTGCATCTAAAAATGCAAACAAAAATATGTCATATTCTTATTTATACAAAATAGTAAATTCACATAATTACTTCTATTTACATAAGAAAATGTAAATAAACGTATTCCTAAATTCTATTCTTTTTATTTACATAAGAAAATGTAAATAAATGTATTTCTAAACTCTATTCTTTTTATTGTGACAAATCGACAATAAAAATATGAACTTTTATAACTATTCTTTTTAATGACCAAAATGTATCTTTTTGGTTCATTCTTTTAGATGAAAAAAATTGTATCTTTTTCTTTCAACAAAAATAAAATCAAAATTTAAATCTTACATGACTATTCTTTTTATTGTAATGAATCACAATAAAAATATGAGCTTCTTATTTAAAAAGGAAATAGCATAAAACATGGGTACCTTTACTTACATATAAAATATAAATAAAAGTTCAATTCTTTAACATGTATTTTTTATTTACATACAAAATGTAAATAAAAGTAAAATTCTCAAATACATTTTTTTTTTATTTACAAGTAAAGTGTAAATACAAGTGTGTTTCCAAATATGCCTTTTTATTTAAAATATAGATTGTAAATAAAAAAGTGTTCTTCCAATATGGGTTTTTGTTTACAAATAAAATGTAAACAAACATGTGCTTACCAATTATTTCTTCTTATTTACAAACAAAATTTAAATAACAGTGTAAATTCTAAATAAGCCTTTTTATTTACAAATAGGATGCAGATAAAAATATGTTTTCTAAATTTGTTCTTTTATTTACAAAAGAAATGTAAATAAAAACATGCCTTTTACATTTGTTATTTTATTTACAAAAGAATTGAAAATAGAAACTTGTCTAACAATACATTTTATAACAAAATGATGTTTCATTCTAATGTCACAATTTATAATAAAAAAATGTGTTTTTATTTCTAATGTAACCTTTATAACTAAAATGTGAATTTAATCCTAATATAACATTTTTATACAAAATGTGATTTTATTCCTAATGCGACATTTCTATACCAAATGTGAATTTATTCCTAACGCGACATTTTTATACCAAATGTAAATTCATCTCTAATGCGACATTTTAATACAAAATGTGAATTCATCTCTAATGCGACATTTTTATACAAAAATGTTATTATTTTCTCATGCAACATTTAAGCTAAAAATGTTGTTATTTTTCTAATGCCATATTTATAACAAAAATGATGTTATTTTTCTAATGTTACATTTTATAACAAAAATGTAATTTTTACTAATGCAACCCTTCATACTAAAAATATTATTATTTTCTAACATGACAATTTATAACCGAAAATGTTATTTTTAATCAACATGACTATTTCTAATTAAAATGACATTAATATTTAACATGACATGATTATAGTTAAATGTAATCCTTTATTATCACTACATGAATATAACAAAATGTAATCTTTTATTTAAAGGAACAATTTATATCAAAATGTAATTTTTTTTTTAATCTAAAGCAACATGTTATATCTAAATGTAATTTTGGATCTAAAGGAACATTTTATAGACAAAACTGTTATTTTAATCTAAATTAACATCTTAATAAAAACGATGTTTTTAATCTAATATATCATTTTGTAACCAAAATGGTATCTTTTGTTCTAATGTAACATTCTATAACAAAATACTATTTTATTTCTAATTCAACATTTCTAGCAAAAGTGATCTTTTTATCCTAATTAAACACTTCTAAGAAAATGGTCTTTTTTATTCTAATTAAACCTTTCTAAAAAAAAAATGGTGTTTCTATATTTTGTTAATTCTAATTCCTCAAAGTGGTAAAGATAAGGTTCTTTCATTTTGTTGCAAATTCTAATACAACAAAATGGTAGAAATAAAGTTCTTTCATTTTGTTGCAAATTCCAATACAACAAAATGGAAAAATAAAGTTCTTTTCAAATGTTAACATTTATAAATAAAAATGTTATTATAACAATTTATATAACAAAAATGGTGTTTTTCCATGATGTAACATTTCATATATTTCATACCATCCATAGACACAATACAGTGAATTCACCACAATACAGTCACTTCAAACAATCTCAAACATCACAATCATGATCAAAATAAATAAATATATTTATTTTAAATTTTAAATTTGAGAAATCTCACCAATGGTATATATCGGATTTTCCAACAGTCTCCGTTTCAACTCCGGTCAGTTTCACGGCGTAGATCCCGTCACTGTGGTTCCAACGCACTTCGTCTTGCTTGATTCCGAGTTGGTATGACAAAGACATGATCGTTATTCCATTTGGTAATTAAACAATTAATTAATTAATACATGCTTAAGCTAATTACCCTCCAATCCAAGAAAAAAAGGCCGTAACCTCATCTTCTACTTCCAAGTTTTGTCGATGCACCAAACCCATTCGTTCATCACCCAAAGTCCACCATTACAGCCTTGACATCGCCACCCAGCGTCGAGATCTAAATGTACTCTTTTGATTTCATGTTTTTATATTTAAATTTTGTTGTGTGGATATGAAGATTGAAGAGGAAGAAGATTGGAGCATCAATGGCCATTGAAATGTTAGGGGCGGCTACTGTATGCTAATTAGAATTAGGATTTTCTAAATCTTAGAGTATATGTATATATTAATACTATTTTATTAATTCCTTTTTATTTTATCTTATTTACTACTTAAATTTATTTAGAGATGAAATTTCCCGTTTCCTTACGTTTAATGAAATCAATTAATGAGGGGGAGAGAAAAACGTTCCCTTTCCTTTCTTCAAATTATTTAATCAATGAGGGTAGTTAGAGAAGGAAAGCTTTCATTTTCCTTCCTTAAATTATTTAATTAACAGGGAGAATATTATTTGTATAGAGAGAGAAACCTTTCATTTATTATCCATTTGATTTAACAAACATGTGACATAGACGTGTGTTCAAACAAATGTGTGATAATGTAATATATATATATATATATATATATATATTATAACTAAATGACGTATTTTCATTTACAAAATATGAATGTTAATAAATGACATATTTTCATTTACAAAATATAAATGCTAATAAATGGCATATTTTCATTTACAAAATATAAATGCTAATAAATGGCATAATTTCATTTACTACATATGAATGTAGTGAATGACATATTTTCATTTACTAAATATGAATGGTAATAAATGACATATTTTCATGTCAACATTTTCTTCATCCTAAAAGATGATCATTCTTAATACCCAATAAAAATGTGAAATTTCTGGTTAACATATTCCCATTTCAATTAATGACATTAATTAACATGATATGATTCTAACAAAATAATATCTTTAATTAACATGATATTATCTAACCAAATGATATTTTAACCTAACATAATATTTCCTAACCAAAAATGTTATTGTAATCTACATCATATTTTCTAATCAAAGATGTTACTTTAATCTAACATAAAGATATATTTATTTACACAATATGTCCTCTAACATAAACGACATGTATATTGACAAAATATGATTTCTATGTAAATGACAAATTTATGACGAATTATGATCACTACATAAATGACATATGTACTTACATTTTCAATTAACATGACATTACCTAATAAAATGACAAATTTTATTTTTTATAATGGAATATAAGAAAAGAAAAGATTACAATTTTTATATAATGTAATAAAGGAATAGGAAAGTTTTACATTTTATGTAATGTAAAAAGGTTTACATTTTTATGTAATAAAATAGTTTACATTCTTTTAGGTAATATAAAAGGGTTACAATTTTATATAATGAAAATGATTACATTTTTTTTTCCTGACGTATTTTCTGTTTAAAATTTCTTTAAAAAAAAATGGTTTTGATTTTCCGGGTTGTTACAATTGCCCCCACTTAAAAACTTTTCGTCCTCGAAAAGGAACGAAGATTAAAATTGTAAAATTAACTTTCTTAATTTTAAATTTTAATGGTTGATTATCTTTTCAAAATATACATAACTTTATATATATAAAAATCATATTTCAAAGAATAGATTATAAATATCAAAAATACGTTAATTATGAATTCGTAACTCTTAACTCGTTCTAGGGCATTACTAACCCCATCTGTAACGAGTTCACTCATTCTAGGATACTGCTGATCCTATCGCTAATGAGCATTCTTATTGGACATTACTAATCCAATCTCTGATGAGTCTTTTGTTCAGTTCTAACGAGTTGTACCCCAAAGATTTGAGCTAACCAGAGCTCTGATACCAACTGTAAAGACCCGCAAATTCCCACCCTTTGAATCGACCATAAACCACAAAGGTCTGACCCAAAAAGTGAAAATCTACGAATACTTTAACTTTGGGCATACAACATATTAAAACAACAACAGAAGACTTTTATAACACTATAATAAATGTTACATCAGAGTACAGAATATACATATCAGAGTACATTGGAATATAATTACAGCGGAAGATAAATACAAAAAAAAATGTAATATACTGCAACGGAAGAACACAGCGGAAGACTCTCTATCTTTGGACACAGCTTTAAGCTTCAATCCAGAATCCTGTTTAATATATCTGCAAAAATAGCTACTCGACTGCCCGTGTGGAAAATATGGGCACCCGAGTTTGCCAGTGGACAAACTACAGGTCAGTCATGGGACTGGTGTGAGAATTCTACTTAACTTATATAATATAATAAGGCTAATCACAGGACCACGCCACTTTCGCGGAACGGGTTTTCTCCTATAGATTGCCAGTGCATGACTAAAGTAAATCGTCAAAATAACGCAATGCTTTTTAGAAAAATGAAACCATTATAAGACCCAAGTCCCATCACACAATGCAACGCAAACCGGAGGATAGGGTTTTACCTTATAATGATCAAAAGATGCTTGATACGATAAACATGGTATTATATAATAATAGTGTGCAACCAATTTGAAATACATCAAAGTAAATGTATTAATCCTAGACGGCATGAGTGCCCCATCCCACTATGTCGCCATATATAGGTATACAATCAAAACCGCGTGATGTCGTATTGGAAATTTGGGTTTCCATCTGAGTCAAGGCTAGGGAGGAGATCCTTACCGATTCGAGACACTCCAGCAAATCCCCAGGATTGATACTCTGTCCAACCCTTGGATAGCTGCAGGGCCGGTCCACACTTACTTTTGTGGATTAGTTATGCCTGAACACACGTTCCCCGGTCCTTTTGGACCTATAATACGGCCAGTGGCGACCGCATAAACCGAGGCCTCGAAAAATCCAACAACCACAATGAATAAATGCCAGTGCTGGTAGGTCCCTGGCATCACTCTAGCTAGAAAGAAACGTGTGCACTCCCTGCGTTCCCTTATCCCGTTTTAGACTCTACCGGGCTGTGAGGCTCGCGAAGTCACGATATACACAAAGCTATGCCTAAATAGACTGTGCTTTGATCATCCCACAAGGCTCTGCTTTGCAACAATAAGCCTTGATCAAGTGCAACTTGGCATACCACATCAACAACTCATATCATGCGATCGGTAATTATTTAACATACAAAAGGGTGTTAAGCAAGAGAATAAATCCTCCGCCACCATGCATTTGTATATTAAATAAAAACCAATTTAATTACATGAAATAAATTTCAATGTCAGGCATGCTATCCATTTACAAGTCCGTTCTGGGTCTGAACGAAACAACGTATCCGTCGATCTCCAGTACGTCTGGAAGATCATCACTTTTTACCTTGCCTTGGGGGATCAGTCCCAATTCAAGATATCAGTCACCATCAACCAAACGATGTGAAGCTCTCCGGTCTTCAGTCACCGTGTTCATCTTCGACTCTTGATCGTCGTGATGATTATTCAGAATGGGTTAGACCCGGTCTTCCTGAATAACTCGCGTATTCTTAATTAAAATCAACCATACGCCACATTCCAACTCTGAACATTCTTTTTTAAATAAAAATATTATTTATATTAAAAGATTCTCATTAATTTTATCAAAGATAAAATAAATTAAATTTTTAATCTTTCTAAAAAGATTTATTAATATTCCAATTTTGATTTTTAATACAAGAATCATTATTACAAGATTATGAATTTCAGTAAACCAATCTTGTCTTAAATTGGATTAAAGAACTAGTGTCATTTAAAACACAGTTCACGATAAACCCAAAACAAATTTCCAAAATATGGAATTTCTACAGAAACCAAATCAACAAATAATCGTTATAAATTTCTGTATCGGACTAACATTATAAATGGAATAACGGCAAAGCCTCTTAAATTCCATATATAATATCGGTCTTCTTTTACAGAAGCCCATCTCGATTATTATCAATCGAATTTCCACTTAATTCCAATTTAATATATTAAATTGGAAAATTCTAATTTTAGAAAATCTTTTTTTAAATTTATAAAATAGATTTATAAATTTCAAATAATAATTTCAATGTAAATTGGATTAAAGGATAAATGTTATTTAAAACATCGTCCACTACAAATCCAATCTACATATCAATCACCAAACATAATTGTTAAGATCTAATAATCTTAAATAAAAGGTTTATCCTAAAGATATTAATTCATTACTATATAAAAAACATATTTTAAAATAATCAATAAAATATTCTATATATAAAAGATTCTGAATGTAAAATATTCTTTATAATACAAAATCTTTTATTTTACAAAAATCCTTTTATTATATAAAAATTCTTTATTTAAAAAGAAATTCTGCATTGGAATGCGACTCAACCATGTACCATATAATTTGGGTCATATGGGTTTCATACATTTCATATATAGGATAATAACAGGAAATAATCCTCAATCCATCCATTAACAACCAGAGTGACAATGTCAACTGTGTGAGCATTAAAATGAAACAATAACGCTCATCGCAGCCTGTCGATCAATCGATAGACATATAATTAAACATTGGGATTTGTGTAAGTCAAGTATCGTCCCAATACCCGTGTGGGGTTTTCAGCCAACAACAATTCATATAAATAAATAAATAAATAATTGGTTAATAGGTTTAACTAATTTCAATTTCACTAAACATGTCACTTATAGCGAGTAAAATGTATTTTACTCGTATGACTTCCCTATATACTTCTAAAGTCACATAAACAGTAATTTATTTATATAGCTTTATTGTGGATGACAAATGGGATATAATTTCCATTATTCTTTATTTGTATGAAGTTTCTTAACAGTACTTTTCAGTGTATATTTTGACCAACAATACAATTGTATATTAGAATATAAATTCTAATGCAAGTTTGCAAATAAAAATTGGATTTTATATTTGCGTATAAATTCTACTGTATATTATGCAAATAAAAGTGATTCTTATATTCGCACATAATTTCTGTTTCCTACAAAGATGAGTGAAAGTGATATACTCATTTTGTTAACAATTCTATTTCAACAAATAAAATGTAAATAAAAGTGTGTTTCTAATCTTGTACTTTTATTTGTACATAAAACACAAATAAAAATGTATTTCATGTATTTGTCTTTTTATTTGACAAAACAATGTTAATAAAAATGTTCTTTTATATCTTTTACTTTTATTTAACAAAACAATGATAAATAAAATGTATTTTTAAATCTTTTACTTTTATTCAACAAACAATGATGAATAAAAGTGAATTTTTCTTTCTATGCTTTATTTTCATCTAAAAATGCAAATAAGAAATATAACTCTCTTTTATTTTGTGTGTGTTTTTTTTACATATAAAAAGGGAAACAACTATGTGATTCATTTTCCTATATTTTGTTTGCATCTAAAAATGCAAACAAAAATATGTCATATTCTTATTTATACAAAATAGTAAATTCACATAATTACTTCTATTTACATAAGAAAATGTAAATAAACGTATTCCTAAATTCTATTCTTTTTATTTACATAAGAAAATGTAAATAAATGTATTTCTAAACTCTATTCTTTTTATTGTGACAAATCGACAATAAAAATATGAACTTTTATAACTATTCTTTTTAATGACCAAAATGTATCTTTTTGGTTCATTCTTTTAGATGAAAAAAATTGTATCTTTTTCTTTCAACAAAAATAAAATCAAAATTTAAATCTTACATGACTATTCTTTTTATTGTAATGAATCACAATAAAATATGAGCTTCTTATTTAAAAAGGAAATAGCATAAAACATGGGTACCTTTACTTACATATAAAATATAAATAAAAGTTCAATTCTTTAACATGTATTTTTTATTTACATACAAAATGTAAATAAAAGTAAAATTCTCAAATACATTTTTTTTTATTTACAAGTAAAGTGTAAATACAAGTGTGTTTCCAAATATGCCTTTTTATTTAAAATATAGATTGTAAATAAAAAAGTGTTCTTCCAATATGGGTTTTTGTTTACAAATAAAATGTAAACAAACATGTGCTTACCAATTATTTCTTCTTATTTACAAACAAAATTTAAATAACAGTGTAAATTCTAAATAAGCCTTTTTATTTACAAATAGGATGTAGATAAAAATATGTTTTCTAAATTTGTTCTTTTATTTACAAAAGAAATGTAAATAAAAACATGCCTTTTACATTTGTTATTTTATTTACAAAAGAATTGAAAATAGAAACTTGTCTAACAATACATTTTATAACAAAATGATGTTTCATTCTAATGTCACAATTTATAATAAAAAAATGTGTTTTTATTTCTAATGTAACCTTTATAACTAAAATGTGATTTTAATCCAAATATAACATTTTTATACAAAATGTGATTTTATTCCTAATGCGACATTTCTATACCAAATGTGAATTTATTCCTAATGCGACATTTTTATACCAAATGTAAATTCATCTCTAATGCGATATTTTTATACAAAATGTGAATTCATCTCTAATGCGACATTTTTATACAAAAATGTTATTATTTTCTCATGCAACATTTAAGCTAAAATGTTGTTATTTTTCTAATGCCATATTTATAACAAAAATGATGTTATTTTTCTAATGTTACATTTTATAACAAAAATGTAATTTTTACTAATGCAACCCTTCATACTAAAAATATTATTATTTTCTAACATGACAATTTATAACCGAAAATGTTATTTTTAATCAACATGACTATTTCTAATTAAAATGACATTAATATTTAACATGACATGATTATAGTTAAATGTAATCCTTTATTATCACTACATGAATATAACAAAATGTAATCTTTTATTTAAAGGAACAATTTATATCAAAATGTAATTTTTTTTTAATCTAAAGCAACATGTTATATCTAAATGTAATTTTGGATCTAAAGGAACATTTTATAGACAAAACTGTTATTTTAATCTAAATTAACATCTTAATAAAAACGATGTTTTTAATCTAATATATCATTTTGTAACCAAAATGGTATCTTTTGTTCTAATGTAACATTCTATAACAAAATACTATTTTATTTCTAATTCAACATTTCTAGCAAAAGTGATCTTTTTATCCTAATTAAACACTTCTAAGAAAATGGTCTTTTTTATTCTAATTAAACCTTTCTAAAAAAAATGGTGTTTCTATATTTTGTTAATTCTAATTCCTCAAAGTGGTAAAGATAAGGTTCTTTCATTTTGTTGCAAATTCTAATACAACAAAATGGTAGAAATAAAGTTCTTTCATTTTGTTGCAAATTCCAATACAACAAAATGGAAAAATAAAGTTCTTTTCAAATGTTAACATTTATAAATAAAAATGTTATTATAACAATTTATATAACAAAAATGGTGTTTTTCCATGATGTAACATTTCATATATTTCATACCATCCATAGACACAATACAGTAAATTCACCACAATACAGTCACTTCAAACAATCTCAAACATCACAATCATGATCAAAATAAATAAATATATTTATTTTAAATTTTAAATTTGAGAAATCTCACCAATGGTATATATCGGATTTTCCAACAGTCTCCGTTTCAACTCCGGTCAGTTTCACGGCGTAGATCCCGTCACTGTGGTTCCAACGCACTTCGTCTTGCTTGATTCCGAGTTGGTATGACAAAGACATGATCGTTATTCCATTTGGTAATTAAACAATTAATTAATTAATACATGCTTAAGCTAATTACCCTCCAATCCAAGAAAAAAAGGCCGTAACCTCATCTTCTACTTCCAAGTTTTGTCGATGCACCAAACCCATTCGTTCATCACCCAAAGTCCACCATTACCGCCTTGACATCGCCACCCAGCGTCGAGATCTAAATGTACTCTTTTGATTTCATGTTTTTATATTTAAATTTTGTTGTGTGGATATGAAGATTGAAGAGGAAGAAGATTGGAGCATCAATGGCCATTGAAATGTTAGGGGCGACTACTGTATGCTAATTAGAATTAGGATTTTCTAAATCTTAGAGTATATGTATATATTAATACTATTTTATTAATTCCTTTTTATTTTATCTTATTTACTACTTAAATTTATTTAGAGATGAAATTTCCCGTTTCCTTACGTTTAATGAAATCAATTAATGAGGGAGAGAGAAAAACGTTCCCTTTCCTTTCTTCAAATTATTTAATCAATGAGGGTAGTTAGAGAAGGAAAGCTTTCATTTTCCTTCCTTAAATTATTTAATTAACAGGGAGAATATTATTTGTATAGAGAGAGAAACCTTTCATTTATTATCCATTTGATTTAACAAACATGTGGCATAGACGTGTGTTCAAACAAATGTGTGATAATGTAATATATATATATATATATATATTATAACTAAATGACGTATTTTCATTTACAAAATATGAATGTTAATAAATGACATATTTTCATTTACAAAATATAAATGCTAATAAATGGCATATTTTCATTTACAAAATATAAATGCTAATAAATGGCATAATTTCATTTACTACATATGAATGTAGTGAATGACATATTTTCATTTACTAAATATGAATGGTAATAAATGACATATTTTCATGTCAACATTTTCTTCATCCTAAAAGATGATCATTCTTAATACCCAATAAAAATGTGAAATTTCAGGTTAACATATTTCCATTTCAATTAATGACATTAATTAACATGATATGATTCTAACAAAATAATATCTTTAATTAACATGATATTATCTAACCAAATGATATTTTAACCTAACATAATATTTCCTAACCAAAAATGTTATTGTAATCTACATCATATTTTCTAATCAAAGATGTTACTTTAATCTAACATAAAGATATATTTATTTACACAATATGTCCTCTAACATAAACGACATGTATATTGATAAAATATGATTTCTATGTAAATGACAAATTTATGACGAATTATGATCACTACATAAATGACATATGTACTTACATTTTCAATTAACATGACATTACCTAATAAAATGACAAATTTTATTTTTTATAATGGAATATAAGAAAAGAAAAGATTACAATTTTTATATAATGTAATAAAGGAATAGGAAAGTTTTACATTTTATGTAATGTAAAAAGGTTTACATTTTTATGTAATAAAATAATTTACATTCTTTTAGGTAATATAAAAGGGTTACAATTTTATATAATGAAAATGATTACATTTTTTTTTCCTGACGTATTTTCTGTTTAAAATTTCTTAAAAAAAAAAAAAAATTGGTTTTGATTTTCCGTGTTGTTACATTAAACAATATAGATAACATCACTTTTCAGTTCCATATGATATATTCTGTTAAACAGAATCAATATAGAACTTCAACTAACTGACTAGCAGTTCAATCAAACAGTCAACACACAGTCAAACAGCCAATATTTAACAGTTCTAAAAATACAACATGAAATTATAAACTGTTCAGAGTTAGTGAGATTTACTCACATTTGCAGTTCATCGTTAAAGAACGATAAACTGTTTGCTTGATTTGAATCAAACAATTTATTTTGTCATAAATTCATACAAGCCCCAATCCACTTCCAGTCAGTTCTAATGGGTAGTGTCCGTCCATACGATCCTGTCGGATCTTGTTTCGTCTGGTTCTGATAACGTATGCTCAAGTTATTATAGTTTATAGTTAATACAATATTTGAATTGAATTAAAACTATACATATATAAATTTGGGCTCTCACCCCCTTGTTATTCATTCTTGGCTCGTTAAGGAAATGCCAGCCCGCTTAAAAATCCCTTTTCCGGAATAAATCTTCTGCTCCTTCTTTGCAAATACACGCTCCATTCCATAGTAACAAACCAAATACCCTTTTTTTATTCATTTTCCTTTTTGGGCTTTTCCCAGTTTGAAAGTCGGCCCACTCCATTACGTTGAAAACCCGGACCATTCAATCATCTTCTCCAGACGCTACAACTCGCGAACTGCTTCCTCAAGGCCATTATCGAGCTTCTCGGCGCCTCTCCCTCCTTAGATAATTCATGAAATTCCAAAACCAGCGCCGCCATTAAGCTCCCCTCCGAACTCTCCTTCTACCCATCACCTAAATGTTGAACTCGACAGCACTATTCGTCGCTCCCCTCTTCAGTGACCTCGTCGGTTTTGTCAACCGCTTTCACCCAAAAATGCGCCCCGCATTCCAAAATCAGCGACGAGTCTCAATCAACCCTCAAAAACCTAAATCGATGCATATAACTTCCATTTTCGCGAACCCTAGCTAACGCTGATACAAAACCAACGAACAACAAATGAGCCGAACCCATACTAATGCATATCAATGAGAAGAGGATGAACATGCAAGTCCATACGAACTGATTTGAGGATTTTTAGATTTTATTTCGATTTGTTTTGATTTTTTTCCTCTCAACATTTTTGCTGTGTAAATGAGTGACGGCGGAAACAAATTTGGTTGACTGAGGAAAGTGAAAATTAGGTTTAAGGGTTAAGGATTATTTATAGAGGAAAAAAAAATATTATTTTTATATTATATTTTTATTTTCCATTTAAGTCCATCGCTGCTTGAATTTGTCCTTAAAAATTCCTGTGACCAAATACGATACTCAAAAATCACGAAATGGACATGCAGCTTCAGTTCGACATTACGGTCCCAACGAAACTGGTTTCGTCGAATTCCGACTTCGTATGCTCACACAACATTTTTTTAACTGTCGAAATACTGATTGTTTCCCACTCTAAAAATCCGTACGACGACACAGTGACTCTAAACATCACGGAACTTAGAATCTAGCAATAATTTAATATTGTGGATCCAACAAAATTAGTTTCGTCGAATTCTGAGGTCATTTGCAAAACCGACTATTTTTAAAGCTCTGAATGACCCATTTAAATATATAAACATAAATATAATTAAATTAAATATAAATATATTTATATTATCGTATATATTCACAGTGGAATACAATACAGCTCTACTGGGATTCATAACTTGATATTTCAAATCTCGATTAAATCGATATTTGATTTAAAATGAAATTCCCTTTTTTTTAAATATAAATAATTCCTTTGTAAATTATAAAGGAATTCCACAGCGACTTTTCTGAAATTTGATTTGGACGTAAATCAAAATCTACACGATGAAATCCCGATTTTTCTCTTCCACTAGAAAGATATACTCCACCAGCTCCTAACGTTTCTTGTTTCACAGAAATCCGATTTAAAACGAATCATGTACATTCAGTTGAAGTTCAATTCGCCAAATCGCGAACTGCAGTGCCATTTCAAACTCGATTATAATTATATTATAATTTATACGTTCGACCATCGTTCAAATAATATATTCATTATTCTAATTCAATTCTAAATTGAATTAAATATCACGATTATCCAGTTCAAACCATATCGTCATTTCAGCCAATTCTGATTATTTCAGAATTAAATATATTATTTAATTTATTATTTTAATTAAATATTCACCATTATTTAATTCCACGACCATTTAATTCACTATATCACTATTTATATAATTAAATAAATTAATTATAATACCTCTGCCAATGCGGGTCATTACATTCTTCCCCACTTAAAATAATTTCGTCCTCGAAATTGCTAAGGTAGAGAACAACCCTATTAACTGGTTATGACTTATTTGTTCACTTCTTAACTTTAGTTTTAACTGAACCAATTTAATTTTAATTAAATTATTTATTCATTCTTATTATCGAAAAATTTCAAAAATCCTGAAAAATTTCTCACTCCTTAACTCTTCGAAAAATTTCGCCAGCACCTCCTTTGTACTGGTCAATCAGTCAAACTCCAACTCGCCTCTCTGGGCCATCTCCAACCCAAAAGAAAATCAAATAGCCAAGCAGCTTGCCAATTCGGCTCATCAAAATCTCATACCATATGAAATATAAACTTGTACCTTTTGTCGGGCATATCAATATATCCTTTCATCTGCTGTCAGTTCAGCATATACCAATGTCCTTCCTGTCTAACTCTAATCACTTTTATCTCAATACAATCATTCGCTTTTCTAAGCCAAATTCCATTTTCAACTCAATCGTTTGGTTTTATCCGAGCCAAACCTCATTTCAAATTCAAGTATTATCCTTGATTTCAAATTCTTATCAATCCAACCTACTTGATATCATTCTAATCCAATTCAGTTACCACCTAACTGGCTTTATTTTTGATTCCAATTTGCTTTCACAAATTTTAACTCAATTTGGTTTTAATTCACAATATTTCCCTGGGGATTTTAAACAGTTTACCATATCGAAAATCGAACTTCCCTTTTCAGGATTCAAAACAACTTGTTTTCGCAAAACATTTTCAAAAACAAAATCCTTGGTAGTAATCCATCACTTACAAACTCGAAAATGAACACCGATGATGCAGCTGTCATCATCAGAATCTATTTTCTAGCGATCGAAGTGAGTTCAATACCATAAAACCATTTCTAAACATTTCCACTTTGAAATTCATTTCAAAATATAATTCACACTGCTTGTAATACAATTTAAAATCTCCCAGGATCTTAAATTTTTCTTATTTTTAATCCAAATCCATTTACAAACACTATCCATTTTTCCAGAGTTTTAATTCAATTTCTGGTTTAAATTCAGATTTAACTCATCTGATTTCACGTATTTCACTTATATGAATTCTGATTGGTTATTTAAATAACCATTTAATTTATAATCTTACTTGATTATAATAACAACCAATATATCCACTATATTATAATTTTGATATATATATCTTCTCTATATCGAGATATACCTTGGGTAAACTTATTTTAATTTACCCTCTTTTCAAAACATATCGTGACGACCCATCGTATTCAAGTGTTTATAAACTCCTACCGATACAGTGGATCAAACTGATCGACCAGAACCCATTAACAACTCAACCAATGAATCTCCACAATATAAAACAATTTTTTTTATATCAATAACAAATACGTTCACTCATATATATACACTCAACTCAATCTAGGATATTACTAACCCTATCTTTACCGAGTCACGCCACAGAGCCAAGGTAATTTACTTAACTTAAGCTCTGATACCAACTGTAACGACCCGGATTTTGAGCGACTTTGGTTATCGACATAAACTCAATGTCGATAACCAAAAATCGAAAAATACCAGTCATTAGTGAAAGAAATTAGAGGGTGAGGAAAGATAAGATAGAAAATTAGAATAGAAGAAGAAGAAGAACACAATATCAGAGTAACACGAATCTCACAGTGGAACGAATAAATATATTTCATATAACATAACTTGAAATACAAATTTGTACTTGAATATACATATCATTATCAAAGTACAACACTTACAACACAGCGGAAATAACTATAGCTATATGATCCTGAAGCCTCCTGGTCCAAGCTCTTCCTGTATATCTGTAAATCCTGAATACTTGACTGCCCGTACAAATTTAGGCACCCAAGAGTTTAGGGGAAACAAAAAAATAAACTCCGGGTCAGTCATGGGACTAGTGTGAGTAAAATAGTTTAACACAGTTTAACATATATATGATATCTCATAAGACCACGCCGTGAATACGGAATGGGTTTTTCCCTTATGAGAATCCAACATCTTTGACAAGCAATATCATTATGATATTATAATAATGTCTAAGTACAAATATATATCAATCTAGCAGAAACGCTTTGATCCCACGTTCTACATATATAGTATACAAATCAAAACCGTAAGCACGTATTGGGTAATGGATTTCCAACTATGACAAGGTATGGAACCACCTTTTGCTAGTGTACCTCTAGAGAGGAATACACTGGAGTCAACAAAAACATCTTGCAACCCGGCCACACATGACCGACCACTCATTTCGCTTGATTGTATCAAATGTATATCACCAACGGTTGGGATCAGCAACCGTTTCCCAAATGGGACAGAATCAACAATAGATTTTTGGAAATAAATGAAACTCTAGATCAGGTGATTATACACCCTACTTTGGTGCGACCGACTTAGCCATGCTGCCTGCCCGATTTCTGTCATTTACCGGATGTAAGGCTTGAGGTTACGCTTCATCATCACATTAGATTCACTTCGAATGCCACATCGTCAAATCCATCAAATCACTGATTGACGTCCTCAACCATACATATGTGTTAGCTAAAAGAAGTTTCCTTCTCCGCTTCCACTCTTGGTACGGTTGGAGAAATCAATATACGTGATTGTCTGGAAATACTCGGTTAGACATCCGTCCCTACAAGTCATCCAGGAACAGGATGAACCGAAGGCACTATTCTGTAAATAGGATAGCCCTTGCATAACTCCGTCTTCAATTTCCTTTGGCATATATGATTCGCAATGCTTATGCCAATACAAAGTGGTTCTTTGGATAATAATCCAACCGGTCTCTCCATATTAACAACGTTAAAATGGTCAAAACTTCGATAGTCTGTGATTTAACTATCGAAGAAAAACAGATGTGCAAACAACGATATTATTTCCAAATGGAAATTATATCGATCAATCATCATTCAACATTTATCTCTTTATTCCATTAATTTACTTATCTCCTGTTTCTCTATATTCAATATTTCTATTTTCTAAATTTGGAAAATATACGTTATTAACAATGGAAAACATTTCCATTTCTTGTTTTCTTTATTAGAAAACATTTCTGGTTTCTTATTTGGAAAACATTTCCAAAGCTTCTTCATTGGACTTAGACAGATGCTTAAACAAACATCGCTATGCCAACTCAAACCGTTTCCTTTACTGCCGAACTTTAACTATTCCTTAGTTAAAAATGAAGTCAATCAAGTTGGGGTAGAACTACCTCTCAGACCTTAACTGAACAACATTTCTAACTTTGAAATAGGCAAAGTTCACTTTATATTTGTAATAACCCAAAAATCTGGGCCAGTTTAAAATTTTTGTTTTGGCAATTTTAGCGAATTTTGAATATTTAAAATGAAATATTTTAAATAATATCTACGAGAAATTTATTTTGAATATAATTCGAATGTATATATTATACGCATCGTCGTTAGAATATAAATAATTATTTATAATTATAAATAGAATTGAAAATGGCACGGTAGTTCGATAATTCGATTTTAAACTTCAATTGAATGTACCGGGTGCAAAACAATCCGGATTTTAGTGAAACCAAAAACATTAGGATCTATTTGATGATATCTTTCCAATGAATCCGAAAAATCAAGATTTCATAGCGGGAATCAAAAGATATGTCCAGTTGAAAATTTTGAATAGTCGCTATGGAATTCAGGCCCTTAAAAATGGGAATTTTGCAAACGACCTCGGATTTCGACGAAAACACTTTTGTTGGGTCCGTGATGTCAAATTATTGCTAGATTCCAAATTTCATAATTTTTCGAATCAATATGTGAGCGTGGCAAAGGAAAAAGCGTTTGACCAGTTTCAGTTGATTTTAATCGACTGGAAATTGGCCATTTTTCAAACGATCTCAGAATTGGACGAAACTAGTTTTTCTAGGACCGTATCGTCAATACGAAGCTAGAAAATATTTTTATGGAATTTTTAGAGTTAGTATGTGACCCCGGCAAATTGAAATACGCATTCAAATTCAATATATAGAGTTATATGTTGATTTTAATGCAAACTGATCGAAATGATCGAATCAGCTTACGATACATATCCCATTGTGTTCGGAACGGGGGTAAAACGCTATGTACGACAGGCGGTGGGCCTCGTTTAGAGGTCGAAAATAAAAGTTGCTTTTTAGTGATAAATAAAATAATTAAATAAATAAAAAAAATAAAAAACCCTCTCTTTAACCAGCCCCCCCGTTCAAAACGAATCAGAAAACAAAAACAAAAGAAAAAAACCCTAGATTGATCGACGCGCCCACCCCCAGGCGGACCACCGCGCCGCCGCTACAGGCGCCAGGCCCCACCTCGCCGTCGCCTCCTTCTCAAGTCCCCCCCCCTCGGCAATCGAGCACCACGATACCCCCCTGCCCTCTACTGCTCCGCCCGCCACCGCAACCGCCTGCACCGACCCACCCACCTCGACGCAGGCCCCCCTTCCATCGAAGACCACCGCGACCCAAAAAACCCCAGTCGCCCCATCGATCGACGCCCACCAGAGCCCAAACCCCCTCCGAATCGATAAAGCTGTAAGTTTTTATTGATTTATTTATTTTTGTTTTGCTTTTTATGTTATTTTTATTAGGTATAATTAGCATTATTTTGAAACTGAAATTAGAAATGTTTTGAAAATATAAATGGCGATGTTTTGAAAGTATAAATAGACTTGATTTTGAAAATATAATTTTGATTATATAAAATCGAAAAGATCAGATTTTTAAAATGGAAAAGATTAGATTTTTAAAATGGAAAAGATTAGATTTTTAAAATGGAAAAGATTAGATTTTTAAAATTGAAAAGGCGAAATCTTTATGGTTGAAAAGGCGAAATCTTTATATGAAGAGTAGCATAGTAAAAATTCGATTTTTATATATTGAATAGCGAAGTAAAAATTCGATTTTTATATATTGAATGGCGATGTAAAAATTCAATTTTTAAATATATGAAGTGATTATAAAAATATGATTTTTAAATTGAAATTGAACAAATAAAAATGTGATTTTTATTTTAAAGACATCAGTATATAAAAATGTGATTTTTATATATGTAGTGGCTACGGGCGACAAAGGCGATAAGAGACGAGAACGACGAAGATTTCTCTAAATGAAGTGGCGTGGAGTTGGAATAGCTATTGGTGAGAACTCCTCACTCAAAATTTCTTTTTCTAGTTATATATATATACTAGGATGTAGACGGTGTTTAGTAGCACCCGACACCCGTCATCCATAGACCATGGATGGCTTATTTGTTTAATTGTTTGGTTGTGTAGTTGGTTAGATTATTTGGTTTGAACTGAATTGTTTGGTGAAATGGAATGTATTTGATTGATGTGTGAATGGCATGGGCCTTCACTAGACCGGGGATAAGGCTAGGCCTTGTCCCGTTTCTAGTATCGTGCCGTTATGCCGCCGAAATTTTCTAAAATAAGTTAGAAAAATAAAAATATCATTTTATTTAGAGAATGAACCGAATAGAATATTCATAGTTTGAATAAAATGTTTTATCGTCAAAAATATAATTTTTAACGTGAAAGTGAATAAATAAATATTTATAAACAAATCGGCCGATTTGTTTATATACACTGATTTGACTAATATTGATTGGGTCGATAAATTTTACACATCGCCCAACTGCACAACTAAAATCTGTGTTTGATTGTTTGAAACCCCACACGGGTGTTGGGATGAAATTTGAAGTTCACTCATCCTGATTGATTAAATATGTCGATCGATTGATTGACAGGCTGTTATAAGCGTTAGATATCTATATTTGATGCTTATACAGTGTAGTGTACTTTGGTTGATGGCTGATTATTTTCCAATGCTATTATATACATTTGTTGTATGGAATCCATATAATTAACTTTATATGGTAATTGATTGGGCCTCATTCCAATTTAGAAAATAAAGAATATTATAAAATAAAGGTTCATGTGTTGACCGTACTCATCCATTGAGATTAGTCATGTGTTAAACGAAATATTTTAATAATAAAATTTACATCTTTATCAATACAAAATAAAGGTTCATGTGTTGACAGTACTCATCCGTTGAGATTAGTCATGTGTTGAACGAAATATTTGAAAAAGAAATATTTGAAATAGAATATTTGAAAAAGAAATATTTGAAATAGAATACTTGAAAATAGAAATATATGAAGCCATGTTGATTAGATTGACGCCATTTTGACGCGAACGATATTTATATCGATTTTATTCATTTTAAAATGAATATTGGAAGGTGATTTTGAAATCGAATATTTTGAAATGAAATTTGAATTTGAATTGAATAGAAAACGAATTTGATTTGAATTGAATAGAAAATGAATTTGATTTGAATACAAAACAAATTTGATTTGAATTGAAAAGAAATTGAATTTGATTTGAATAGGAAAGAAATTGAATTTGATTAAACTTGATTTGATTTGAAAAGAAATTGAATTTGATTGAATTTGATTTGATCAGAAAACGAAATGAATTTGATTTGAATTGAAAAGAAATTGAATTTGATTTGAATAGAAAAGAAATTGAATTTGAAGTGAATATATAACGAATTCGAATTGAATTGAATTGAAAAGAAAATGAATTTGAAATGAATTAAAATCGATTTGAACTGAAATCAAATAGAAATGAAAGAAAAAAAGATTTATAATAGGAAATTCAATTTTGATTTGAATTTGAAATAAAGGTTGAAATTGTTTTTGAAACGAATTTAAAACGATTTATAAAATTCGTTTTAAATAGAAATCGATGAAATATATATTATATATATAATATAATGGCCTGAATAGAACGCGCCGCGCCGCGGCAGTTCGCGAATTTCGACCATTAACTTCAAACGGACATTACGGGAGATCCGACCGTCGGATTCTCCTAAAACCGGAACCGTTGGGTTCGTATCAAAAAGAGCATTTTGACGAATATTAGAAATTTGAAATCTAACGGTTGGATTTGGAGATACGTCCAAATCAAATTTGAAAAAGGTCGCTGTAAGTGCAGTTCGGTGGCCATTGTTGGAAATTGACTGTACGGGCTTTGATAAAATTATTAAAAATAGTAATAATTTGTGTAAAATCATAAGAAATGATTTGGGAAAAATTGGGACGAAAAACTCCACATTTGAAAAGATAAAAATAGATTTTTATCGAAATGAACTAGTTTTGAACTAAAATTAAAACCTATTTATTTTTAAAAATAAATAAAATGGAACTGAATTAGAATTGATTTGTGGGTTTATCGTGAACAGTGTTTTAAATAACACTAGTTCTTTAACCCGATAATAAATAGGATATGATTTGTGGGTTTATCGTGAACAGTGTTTTAAATAACACTAGTTCTTTAAGCCGATAATAAATAGGATATGATTTGGATTTATCGTGAACTGTATTTTAAATGACACTAGTTCTTTAACCCAGTAAAAGGAGTTTTAATGAATCTGAAATTAGATTGAAATGTGAATTGATAATCTTAATTATTAAATTTGGCAAATAAGCGAGAATGGAGTATCACCAGTTTTGCTCCAAAGCGATAGTTAAATCTTTAATTAGATTTGAACGTGAAATGGTAATTAATTTTACCGATAACACCGTGGTGTTAGATACGGAGTATTACCAGTTTTGCTTCATGGGATGAATAGGTTGGGATTGGGAAATAAAATAAATAATTACTTCGGTGTGGTTCGCTAATCTCGACTAGTTTGAAAAACCATAATTTGGTTTGAAATGACATCCAAAGGAATATTAAGGAATAAATTTTAAAGAATTTATCTTGGATAAAATTAATGGGAACCTTTCCCTAAGAATATGAAATTTAGAAACTAGCTGAAGGTTAGTTAAGAAGAATGGTTTCCTGGGTATTGATCTGATGATGGTTTCGGCCTTCGGGGTTAATATTTGGGGAATTGCTCTCTTACTGATTTACGGTTAGTGACTAATGAAATGGAATGAGGCGTATGTTGTGTTTGTGTAACATTTGTTTTAATATACGCGGGTTGTTCGGAAAGGCCGGGTTTATACCCATTCTGAATAACCGATTCGACGATAAGTCGAAGATGAAGACGGTGGTTGAAGACCGGAAGTCTTCACATCATTTGGGTGATTACTGATGATCTTGATTGGGCTATACACCCAAGCTGAGGGAATCAGTTGGTGGTCGTCCAGACGTACTTGGAGATCGATGGATATGCGAGGAAAGTGCCTCCGGTTTCGTTCAGACCCAAAACGAACTTGTAAATGGATTGTGTGTCTGACATTGGATTTTATTCTGTGTTGATTTATTTCTGTTAAATATATATCTGTTTGACGGCTGAGGATTTATTCTCTTGCTTAGCGCCCTTCTCTGAGACGTACGTGCTTAGAGGTTATATATCGATAGATATCAATCGCATGGCATGAATTGCCTGTGCGGCACGCTGAGTTGCGTGGATCAAGGCTTCTGTTGAAAAGCAAAGTCTTGTGGTTGATGATCAAAGCACGGCCTACGTGGCAGCTTTGTGCATAGCGTGGTTTCGCGAGCCTCACACCTCGGTATGAGTCAAAAACGGGATGAGGACCCAAGGAGTGCACGACGTTTCTTTCTAGCTATGGGTGGTGTCAGTGACCTCCTAGCCCTGACATTTATATACTTTTCACCTTGTGGTTTGGATGCGAGGCGCCTCGATTTTAGGTCTGTAAGGACCAGGAAACGTGTGTTCAGGAATAATTAATCCTCTAACGTAAGTGAGGACCGGTCTTGGAGGATCCCAGGGTTACCCAGAGTGTGTAGTCCTGAGGCATTTGCTAGAGTGTCTCGAAGCGGAGAGGAGCTTGCCCTTGCCTCGGCTCATGACGGAATCCAATTTCCAATACGTGATATTGCGGTTCTAATTGTAGAACTAGTATGGCGACATAGTAGATGGTAGCTATGCCGCCTATGATTGATATTTATGATTGAAATTGTTTTGACACTATACACCTATAATAGTATCAAATAATGTGTTTTAAACGTACCAAGCATGTTTGGCTATTATAAGGGAAAACCCTATCCTCCGGCTTGCGTTGCATTGTGTGATGGGACCTGGGTCTTATAATAGCTTCATTTTTCGAAAAAGCATTGCGTTGTTTATCTATATGCACTGGTATTCTTGGGAGGAAACCCGTTCCGTGTTATACGGCGTGGTCCCTTGAATTACTCTCTTTTAAAGTAAATTTTAAATAACTGTTTTAGTTCTCACACCAGTCACATGACTGACCTGGAGTTTATTGTTTTAACCTAAACTCTGGGTGCCCTTATTTTCGACACGGGCAGCTAGTAGTTTTGGTTTTGCAGATCTATATTCACAGGATCCTGGTTTACAGCTGGAACGATGCTCGGAAAGCTCTGTATCCGTGTATTACTTTCAGTTGTGTTTTGTATTATTTTTCCGCTGCAGTACTGTATTTAAATCTCTGATATTTATCGAATGTAATTTATTCATTTATACTCTGTATATTCTTGTATCTGATGGAATTGTTGTAATAACAATGAAATGTTCTTCTGTTTGTGTTCTGATTTGCCCTGTTCTCAAACGATCAGGGGTTTCGAACGGTCTAGATCAGTTTAACGACTGATTCGGATCGAGCGAAATTTCCGGCCGTCACAATATTCCTTTTACTAACTTCCTTACTTAACCCTCCTTCGAATAGCTATATTCGATTGACTCTTTTCACTTAACTCTATTCGATTAACCCTTATCAATTAACTCTATTGGACTAACACTATTGGATTAACTCTATTTGACTAATGCAATTGATTTACTCATTTCACTTAACTCCTTTCGAATAAACTATATTCGATAACTCCTTTTACTTTCTTCGAATAAACTATATTCGATTAACTCATTTGCTTCTATTCGAATAACTATATTCGATTAACTCATTTGCTTCTATTCGAATAACTATATCCGATTAACTCATTTGCTTTCTATTCGAATAACTATATTCGATTAACTCATTTGCTTTCTATTCGAATAAACTATATTCGATTAACTCATTTGCTTTTATTCGAATAACTATATTCGATTAACTCATTTGCTTTCTATTCGAATAAACTATATTCGATTAACTCATTCTTTTGATTTACTATATTCAATCTTTTTCTTTCGAATACGCTATATTCTATTTAACTCCTTTGCTTTAACTCTAATCGATTAAACTAGCATCGATTAACTCCTTTGCTTCTATTCGAATAACTATATTCGATTAACAAATTTTCTTTCTATTCGAATAAACTATATTCGATTAACTCCTTTTACTTTAACTCTAATCGATTTAACTCTAACATCGATTAACTCCTTTTACTTTAACTCAAATCGATTAAACTAACATCGATAAACTCCTTTTGCTTTAACTCTAATCGATTAAACTAACATTGATTAACTCCTTTTACTTTAACTCTAATCGATTAAACTAACATCGATTAACTCCTTTTGCTTTAACTCTAACCGATTAAACTAACATCGATTAAATCCTTTTACTTTAACTCTAATCGATTAAACTAACATCGATTAACTCCTTTTACTTTAACTCTAATCGATTAAACTAACATCGATTAACTCCTTTTACTTTAACTCTAATCGATTAAACTAACATCGATTAACTCCTTTTACTTTAACTCTAATCGATTAAACTAACATCGATTAACTCCTTTTCGAATAAACTATTCATTCATAAAGAATTACTTTTAGTAACGGTTCTTCACTTTATAAAATGATTTCCATTTTATTCTACTTATCCTTTGATTTTATAAATGTTTCTTTTATAAAAACCCATTTCCTTTTCTATATAAAATCCATCGATTTTATATAAATAATTCATTTTCAAAATACACTTTGAAAATATTCCCTCATCAACATTTCGGTATGTTATGGTATTCAACATATCAAATCACGATAATCAGTATCGTCCCAACACATATAATCGACAACAGATTATATATCACATCATATATCACAATATATGAAAAACAGTAAAATAAATGTTGAGGAACCCAGTTGGGTTCCTCCAACCTGTTTCCCTGCATCACAGATGTTAAACAATATAGATAACATCACTTTTCAGTTCCATATGATATATTCTGTTAAACAGAATCAATATAGAACTTCAACTAACTGACTAGCAGTTCAATCAAACAGTCAACACAGTCAAACAGCCAATATTTAACAGTTCTAAAAATACAACATGAAATTATAAACTGTTCAGAGTTAGTGAGATTTACTCACATTTGCAGTTCATCGTTAAAGAACGATAAATTGTTTGCTTGATTTGAATCAAACAATTTATTTCATCACAAATTCATACGAGCCTCAATCCACTTCCAGTCAGTTCCAATGGGTAGTGTCCGTCCATACGATCCTGTCAGATCTTGTTTCGTCTGATTCTGATAACGTATGCTCAAGTTATTATAGTTTATAGTTAATACAATATTTGAATTGAATTAAACCTATACATATATAAATTTGGGCTCTCACCCCCTTGTTATTCATTCTTGGCTCGTTAAGGAAATGCCAGCCCGCTTAAAAATCCCTTTTCCGGAGTAAATCTTCAGCTCCTTCTTTGCAAATACACGCTCCATTCCATAGTAACAAACCAAATACCCTTTTTTTATTCATTTTCCATTTTGGGCTTTTCCCAGTTTGAAAGTCGGCCCACTCCATTACGTTGAAAACCCGGACCATTCAATCATCTTCTCCAGACGCTACAACTCGCGAACTGCTTCCTCGAGGCCATTATCAAGCTTCTCAGCGCCTCTCCCTCCTTAGATAATTCATGAAATTCCAAAACCAGCGCCGCCATTAAGCTCCCCTCCGAACTCTCCTTCCACCCATCACCTAAATGTTGAACTCGACAACACTATTCGTCGCTCCCCTCTTCAGTGACCTCATCGGTTTTGTCAACCGCGTTCACCCAAAAATGCGCCCCGCATTCCAAAATCAGCGACGAGTCTCAATCTACCCTCAAAAACCCAAATCGATGCACACAACTTCCATTTTCGCGAACCCTAGCAAACGCTGATACAAAACCAACAAACAACAAATGAGCCGAACCCATACTAATGCATATCAATGTGAAGAGGGTGAACATGCAAGTCCATACGAACTGATTTGAGGATTTTTAGATTTTATTTCGATTTGTTTTGATTTTTTTCCTCTCAACATTTTTGCTGTGTAAATGAGTGACGGCGGAAACAAATTTGGTTGACTGAGGAAAGTGAAAATTAGGTTTAAGGGTTAAGGATTATTTATAGAGAAAAAAAATATTATTTTTATATTATATTTTTATTTTCCATTTAAGTCCATCGCTACTTGAACTTGTCCTTAAAAATTCCTGTGACCAAATACGATACTCAAAAATCACGAAAATGGACATGCAGCTTCAATTCGACATTACAGTCCCAACGAAACTGGTTTCGTCGAATTCCGACTTCGTATGCTCACACAACAATTTTTTAACTGTCGAAATACTGATGTTTTCCACTCTAAAAATCCATACGGCCACACAGTGACTCTAAAAATCACGGAACTTAGAATCAAGCAATAATTTAATATTGCGGATCCAACAAAATTAGTTTCGTCGAATTCTGAGGTCGTTTGCAAAACCGGCTATTTTTAAAGCTCTGAATGACCCATTTAAATAAATAAATATATTTAAATATAATTAAATTAAATATAAATATATTTATATTATCGTATATATTCACAGTGGAATACCATACAGCTCTACTGGGATTTATAACTTGATATTTTAAATCCCGATTATATCGATATTCGATTTAAAATGAAATTCCTTTTTTTTTAAATATAAATAATTCCTTTGTAAATTATAAAGGAATTCCACAGCGACTTTTCTGAAATTTGATTTGGACGAAAATCAAAATCTACACGATGAAATCCCGATTTTTCTCTTCCACTAGAAAGATATACACCACAAGCTCCTAATGTTTCTTGTTTCACAGAAATCCGATTTAAAACGAATCATGTACATTCAGTTGAAGTTCAATTCGCCAAATAGCGAACTGTAGTGCCATTTCGAGCTCGATTATATTTATATTATAATTTATACGTTCGACCATCGTTCAAATAATATATTCGTTATTCTAATTCAATTCTAAACTGAATTAAATATCACAGATGATCCAGTTCAAACCATATCGTCATTTCAGCCAATTCTGATTATTTCAGAATTAAATATATTATTTTAATTAAATATTCACCATTATTTAATTCCACGACAATTTAATTCACTATATCACTATTTATATAATTAAATAAATTAATTATAATACCTCTGCCAATGCGGGTTATTACAAAAAAGGTTTCTTTAATTAAAATTTTACAACAAACATGAAAAAAGGTATAAGAAATGAGTATTGACCACAATTGTTTTTAGTCTTGTTAACAAAAGCCTATGTAGTTTAATTGGTAAAGACATTTCTCTTCCAAGTGAGTGGCGCAAGTTCGAATGCCGCCGGCGTCATATTTTTTTTAGAGGAACGACTAAAATAACACATTCTAAGAGGAGGATACATATAATTGCACATATAAGGAAAATTATACATAAAAGTGAGTATAAAAATATATGTATACATGCATATGTAAATATAAGTGCGCAAAAATATATACATATAAAAGAAATCCAATACAAATCTACAAACAATGAAAATAGGGAAGAATTAAATGATGGCATAATTTGAGTTTTGAAAATGAAATAAAAGTTGCGCGTATATACACACACACACACATATAAATTCAAATGTTAAGATAAAATGTACAAGATAAGAGCAAAAAATAATTAATGCATAATAAATGGAAAATGAACAAAGAAATTAAGTGCCTTTGAAAGTAGAGTGCATTAAAAGGAATACAACAACTAATAGATGGCGGTATTAATTGGATTAATTAGCGGGCAAGGAATTGAAAGACTGCATGCGTATATACACACATAAATTTGAAATTCAGACTTACTGATGACATATAAGAGGTATAAAATAAATCAAAGGAAATATAATAGGCAAATAATGAACGTTTAATTAAAAATGTTAAGTATAGAAAAAACAACGTCCCGTCTGGACCCAGATAAGTCGACATAAATTGTGCCTGGGTCGACTTATGGGTCAGTCCAAAGTAGGCCGGGTCGACCCGAGACGGGTCGTGATCTGCTATGTAACATGGTTTTGCTTATGTGTGTGACTCGGATTTTAATTGATTAAATCCGAAGGTTCAGACTTTCTCATACACCTATAAATAGACTAGCAGGGTCTAGCCTAAATCTCATATTTTAAGAGATGGTGCCTAGCCTCTGCCATTATCTTTTCTCCCCAAATCTTTTCAGAAAATTATAAAATTAGTTTTACATAATTCTGATTCAAGATTTGAAGATAAAAGAGTACAAATCAACAAATAGGAGTTCATAATTCTGATCAGCATGAGGTAAATCTTTGAATCTAGTTTATATAGGTTTTTTCTCTTTTCCTCTTCTTATTAGCAACGGATTTGTGAATCCATGGATATTTTTGATAAAAGATTCAGTTAGGGATGCCATGGAACAACAAATCCATATCAAATTCATGGACTGGAAAGCTATTAGTTGAATGGATCTAAATTATACCATTTTAAATAACAGTATATTTATCGTCTGTAATCCCTGTTGTATTAAATCTGCTGAATAATTGATAATTGTGGAATTAATTATTAAACCTATTAGAATATATGGAAAGGATTACTGTTGTATATAGACATGTTCTAACTACCTGTTAATTGGATATTGTAATATAGGTTACAATGAAATTGCGAATAATCATGGTAAATTGGGATCAATTATGCTGAGAACATTTCTGTTATATAAGTTTGTTTCCATTAATCTTATGTCTGAATGGGAAATTACTGTAATTGTTGCAATTATCGAATTTACTATAGACATGAATAATTGCTTAAGAATATTATTATGCCAAATTGTTGTAAATAGAATTACAGTAAAATTTGGAAGAATAGATATGCCTAGATTGGATGGAAAATTTACAGTAATTAGAAAATTGTAACCGCACTGATACACGAGGTTAAATTCAACTTGTGGTAGAAGCCTGCCTGGAACCGTCCGACAAATCCAACATCCACAAGTGGTCAATTTAATGTGAGGTGTCTGGTGCATTAACATACATATATGAACATATGTACATAACAAAAAAGAAATAAATGTCATCAATTGTAATTAATGGAAATGAATGAATGTTACAACAATATAAGAATTGAAATGAACGGGGAATGATATTAACCTGTTATGATTAAGTATAGATGAAAGAGTGGAAGACAATAGGTAGGATTGTCCTAGGGACAAGCGGAAATTATAACATTGGTTATAATAAATGGAATGAAACTTATTGAAAAACCTTAGTTTAAAGAACTTAGTAAGTAAATAACAACAAGAGGTTATTTTAAACCAAGTCATGGTTAATAAAAAAGAATGAAGTAGGCTTATTATTGGTAGACTTATAAAAGAGAATTATGAATTCTAATAAAAGAAATTAATAATAAGCGGAAGCCCGCTCAGGAGGCATAAGACTGAATCAAGTAAGAAGACTTATGGAATGAAATATGTTATACTTAATTATAAATTAAGTAATATGTTAAATGGAAACCTGCTGATTGTGATAGGATTTACTTAATGACACATTAAGTAGAACATGCTATTGTAACCTGAAATTGGACGTTGAATGATAGGGTAATAATGTAAGAAGATTGTAGATTACAGACCTTGAATTACAATCTAGAGAATAACATGTTATGGGATTATTAATGGACTTAAATGGGCTAAGTTATATCACTAAATTATTAAGCGAGAGGGGTCCATTTCTTAGAGATATAAGGGGCTCGGGGAAAACCTGATAACTTGAATATAAGATAGAATGTGAATAATCAAGTTAATTGGAAATCTAATAAGATTAGATAAGAACACGATTAAAAGATTAGATATAGGATCTAATATCACGACGGTGTGATGTGCTCAGACCAGTCCGCACGTCTGAAGGTAAAGAACCCAACGGGGTAGATCATCGAGGTGTCTAGGGGCACGAAAGGAGCACATCCATCTGATTCTTTTGCTTGATATTTTTTCTTGTTGGGTCTGCGGGACTAGAGGGAAGCATGCGACTTCCGAGGGACGTGGTAGGGTACTACATGGTGGTCCTATGTTATAGTGCATGCTAAGGATGTACTCGCAGAGGTAGGGTCTGTGCATTACCACCCAGTGAGTATACCTTGACTACAATAGTAGTTTGGAAGTCATAAGTCTTTGGCGGTATGACATTGGGGTGATTCGACGATTTGCCTACAAAGTGGCTGATCAGGACCAAATAAAGGGTAGTAATTTTCAGGTAGTTGTCACCGGCAGTCAGTGTGATGTGGATAGACTAGTGCTAAACCTATAGACCATCGATCTTTCAACATAGAGACTTCGATTGCAGGACACGCCAATTTGGATGTAGATTGTTTGCTAGGGGAACGTCACTTAGCTCTTAATGTAGCCTTTCACTAGTTGAGGGAGGGGTCGAGGTGGGACCATAGACATCGTAGAAATGCGGACCATAGTTTAGATATCTGTACTTTAGGCCTCTTAGCAGACCTATGTAGATATGGAAAAGCTCCTGACCAAGTTTCATTCATTCGGATGCATCCCTATTACGGAACTCTGGGTACAGTAGACAATACGTATGTGTGAGGATCCAGATACACGCACGCCACACCGGGTGGTGTATCATTAACAATAGGGTATTACTCAGTGATAAGATCGAGCTTGGCCGAGGAGTTTCGGATACGCCAGTACAAATGCTTACGTAGCATGGTGATGGTGGTTTTGTGTAAAACATGGCGTAGTTTTATGGAAATTCATACGTCGCTCCGGCATTGGATGAGAGTTGCATAACATGATGTAGTTTTATGGAGATCCGTACGTCGCTCCAGCGTAGGATGAGAGTTGCATACGCTTCTGTGGCATGATGGTGGAGACCGTCCGAGGAGGGTACCATGGGAAGTACCTTGAAAATGGGGGTAGCTATACATACTATGATAGGTTCATCTAGTGGTTGGTAAATAGGTACGACGTGTGTGAGAAGCCTTGAGTGCTATTAACCCAAACAACCTATTGACTAAGTAACATAATTGAACTGTATATGTAGGGTTATTTCAGATTGTGTAATTTAGTCCAGTCACCAGAACTTGTGTTCTGACCCCTTCCTCATAACACACTCGTAGGTTAGGCTAATGGTATATATGATAGCTATGGATACTGGTTAGGCAATATTATTACTTTTGTAAGGATTTTTGATTATATTATATTTTATTCCATTCCGCCGTGAAATATTTTCTGAGCTTTGATATATTTTATATCTTTGGCTTTTGTGCAGGATACCAAACACGCCAACTCGAGTTCCGATAGATTGAGATTTTTGAGAAAAAAAAATCAGTCTGCCGGAATTCGGGTTGTTACATATAGTATCAGAGCCTAGGTTCAGGATTCCTGTATAGATAGTGATCGAACATATCTGTATTTTTAAAAATATAAATGTATTATATATACACTTAGATCTATGAAGGGAACCCACTGAATAGGAATAGAAAAATATGGAAAGAGTTGGGATATCAGTTATGTATACTAAAGGAATGATTATGGAAATCTGAGACCCTTAGGTGCTTTGGGTGAAAAGTGTGCAATATCATTTGTATTGGAAAAAGATGTATCCCATATGTTAGTGACTGAAATGAAGTATTTTAGATTAGTGGGTTCGGAAGTAGAAACTTATAAATTTGGAAAGAGTAAAAGAGGAGAGTAAATTAGGAATATATATATATATATATATATATATATATATATATATATATATTCGAGAGAAATGACTTCGTAGGAATATTTGGATAAGTCTTGGTAAGTTGGAAACCCACTTTGAGTCAAGCCCTATTGTTAACTTTTGAGAACTTGAAATTGTGAAAAACTTTCGGTAACAATTTATGGTGTTTTTCAAGTTTTGACGTTAAAATTTACAATTTTGAAGTATATGC
Source organism: Allium sativum (assembly GCA_030737875.1). NCBI lineage: Eukaryota > Viridiplantae > Streptophyta > Magnoliopsida > Asparagales > Amaryllidaceae > Allium > Allium sativum. Next base: position 964,506,252 of record CM060916.1, read on the forward strand.
TAGCTAAATTGTGTAGAAACAATATCTAAAACAAAAAGAGGTATTTTTGAAGTTTGAAAAAAAATATGCAAGCAACATATTTGAAAAAGTACATATTGAGTTTTGAAATAAAATGGGATATATTTTGGAAATAGTGATTTTTTGAGAAATTTTAATCTAAAATGAATTCTTTCAGAAAAAGTTGCACATTGCAGAGCATGTATAGCTCGCTTGTTTTTAAGCTATAACATATGAAAGGATTAAAAAGAAAAGCATAGAAAATATAGCATTTTTGTTAAAAACTTAAAATTTTTATAAAGAAAAATTAGAAGTTCTCTATTCTTTTGATAACAATTTTTTATATTTGCTTTGACATAAAATTTTGTTAGGTGGACAAAATAAATTGTAAGTTAAAAATAGAGTAGATGTTTGCACCTAGTTGTAAGCAACTGAACTGACATTATAAACATGAACGGTCGTGAAACTGATATAGAAGTAGTTGTCCTTGCCTACTCCAGTTTTTATGATTTGATTTTTTTTTGAAGATTTGTATTTTTTTGGGATGACATTTTTTTGGTTTGGCAAAGGAGAGTTTTTAATATGGGAAAAAAAAATAAAGTTTTGACACTTTTAATTTTTGGAAGAAAAATGAAATGAGAAAGCCAAACAATGTTTTTAAAATCATGGAGTAGGTAAAGGATTATTACCTTGGGAAGACGGGAATTTTTTTCAAGCTACGAAGTAAATAGCAAGGACTGTTTTGAAATAATGGTAAGTTCCTGTAGAAAGCATTAGCATTATAGAGCCTAGGTTATTGCTTGAAAAGGCTGTTCGTACACAACAAGGATTAGTAGTGACTACTAGATGGTAAAGGGTAAGTAAGTATTTAGATCCTTTGGTTTGGAGTTTTCTTTGTCAGATGGGACATGATCCTAGGATACATAGCCCTTGGTAGTAGCTATATAGATTGCTTGTTTTCCTGTTTTAATTGAATAATTAGAAGTCTTATTTGAAAATTAAACTTAGATCGGTGGATTAAGTTAAAAAAGCTAAGAAAAGGGTAATGACATAACTAAAACAACAAAGCCAATAAAGCAACAAACGTGACAGTTGAGAAAAATGGAAACATTTGAGAAATGAGAATAAAATGAATTTTTCCCAAATAAGTTGAAAAAGAAAATCCATTATAGAGAAAATTTTCTTATGTGAATTGTGCTTGGATAGGAAGATAGGAAACCCTCGTATAGTAGTTGCATATAATCTAAGTACAGATAGAAAAGGTACATAAAAAAAATGAGAGTTGTCAAGTATTCAGTTTTCCGCCTCTTTTAACATAAGAAATCGAATTTTGAAATCAGATTTATCTGAATTCGAAAAATTTGAAGTTGATTGATAGGGTTTTGAATGCAAAAATTGGATGAACCGCATTCTTACTCTGTAAGAGTGTAGGAAAAATTGGATGAAAAAGTATTTTGATTTCCAAAATATTGCATTCATATAGAAATTGCCAGTATATTTAGTGTGTGCATCATGTTTTCAAAAGATTTTCAAGAAAATTTGCATTCATATGGGAGGTACCACTTAGGCATTCATTTCACTCATGTATTATCATGTTGAATTACACTTTGCACAAGTGCACAAATGTTTGCAAATTGGATGTACACATGATGGTTGAGAATTATGCGAGTAATTACTTAATTCTACCCTTACCAAATTTCGGGGACGAAATTTCCTAAGGGTGGGAGAATGTAACACCCCGCATTTTTAATTTATATAATAAGATAAAATTCTAAAAGCTTACAAAATTTGGTCACGAAATTAGCGTCATTGCATCCAAGTCGATTTTCTGATCAATTTAGACCTATGCTTTGCAGGAAACAGATTTGAAATGAAAATATACCTTAAATTGAAATATTATGACAAACATAAAAATAAGGTATAAGAAAAGAATAATGACCACCATTGTTTTTAGTCTTGTTAAGAAAAGCCTTTGTAGCTCAGTTGGTAAAGACATGTCTCTCTTTAAGTGAGTGGCGCAAGTTGGAGTCCCACTGGCGCCATATTTTAATTTTAGAGGAATGACTAAAATAATACATAGTCTAAGAGGAAGATATGTATAAATGCACATATAAGGAAAATTATACATAAAAGTGAGTATATATATACATGCATACGTAAATATATGTGTATGTTGTGCGAAAATATCTACATAACATGAAATCCTGATTACGCTTGGCAGGAGGCTCGTAACAGGGAATCGAAATCGAAATCATATAAAGATGCTGTAACAGATTCGAATATAGACAAAGAAAGGGAACTTGGAGATTTTCGTAAGAGACAAACTGCACTGAAATTTGTTCCAGGAATTAGATCCTAGTCACAAGCAGTTGCAGGAAACACAAAGATTGAGGGAGACGTGGAATTTTTTGATTCTACAACAGATGCTGATGGCTGTTTCGCAGATCTAGATGATGAAGTTTTTTCAAAAGCTAACTCCATGTGGCATAATTTGATAAATATTTACCTGGAAGGACGTAGACCTTATTACGTTCATCTTAATGCATATATCAAACGAGAATGGAGACCCACTGGTAGATGGGATGTCTTCGCTCGAGAAAATGGATTCTATTTAATTAAATTTGCATCCGAATTTGATTGTAAGCGGGTGTTAGAAAAAGGTCCTTGGTTCATGGATAGCAAACTAATATTTATCAAAAAGTGGGAACCAAATCTAAGACTGGAACGGGATATGCTTGACTCTCATCCAGTTTGGGTGAAATTGCACAATCTGGATCTATCTCTTTGGAATGCAAGAGGCATAAGTAAAATTGCTAGCATAATTGGCACTACTCTAGACATGGACGATTACACGAGAAATGTTAAACGACTGAAATCTGCAAGAGTTCTTGTTGAAATCAAAGCTTCTAATCCCCTAGTCAAACAAGTTCGCACTAAAGACAAGTGTAGTAATATCTATATTCGAAATGTTGAATATGAATATGTACCACCAGTTTGCAATTCTTGCAAATGCTTTGGCCACTCGAACGGTCAACGCGCCACAATGGTGAAACCAGTCAATCAGGTATGGCAAGCAAAAAATAGCAATACACATCAGAACAACACAGCAGAAAACCCAGCTATAATTACATCACCAGATAAATCACATCATCAACTAGACGACTTAGAAGCAAGACAAAATAATCCACCCACAGATACATTACATACTACAGAAGACTTGGCTACTACACCTACTACTATATTTACAATGCAACCTGCATCATATGGTTCTACTGCTATAAACCAAAAGGAAAGCCAAGGGGAGGTTGTTGTGCCTCTGAATGCTGAGAGGTCCCCACCTGTTCATCATGTGAGCTCTGGTTCTGATCAACATGAAGACTCTACAGAGTATGAACAAATTGAATTAGATGATGTTAACATTTCACAAAATGAAGAAGAAGAGGAAGACAGAACTCCAGCAAAATACACTAGAGGAAACAAAAAATATGACTCGCAATTTACTGGGTTACAAATGGAAAATAAAAAGAAGAAGGTTGTGGTAGGCTCCTCACACATGGTCTTGAGGAGTCAATTACCACAAAATAAATGACCATCATCTCTTGGAACGTTAGAGGTCTAAATAATGACACTCGTCAACTACACCTCTGCAACATTAGAAGGACTTACTCTCCTTCTGTTCTCTGTATACTTGAAAATAAATTCTTAGATGAAAACATGAATTACTTTCTAAACTCTTTTGGAAATGAATGGGATGCCAACAATAACAATGATACTGGTAGTAAGGGAAGAATTCTCTTGCTCTGGTGCAAAACCACTTGGCAGGTGAACGTGCTAGATAGAGATAATCAACAAATTACAGCTATCGCTATTAACAGAGGGGGGCTTCGCATAACTATCACTGCTGTATATGCAAGCAACTTTGTGCAAGATAGAAATGCTTTGTGGAGTAAAATAAAAGACTTAGCCAAGAACATTAATACTCCCTGGATAGTTACTGGAGATTTCAATGCTGTTCTAAGTAAAGAAGATAAAAGAGGAGGAGTTCCACTTCACGTTGCTCAACTTACAGAGTTCAGTAACTGCGTCTCTGGAGCAGGGTTGCTAGAACCAGTACACAATGGCCTCAAATTCACATGGCGAAGTGGAGAAAGTAAGAAAATATCTTGCAAACTGGATAGAGTTCTTGTCAACACCGAATGCATAATCAAATTACCTGACATCAAAGTGGAAATACTTTCTACTTTCACTAGTGACCATAGTCCTATTCTTATTCAGCTACTGGAGAATCAATGTAGGAGTGTAAAAGGAAAACCATTTAGATATGTGAATGCTTGGCAAAAAATTGATGGTTATGATAAAGCCATAGATTTCAACTGTTGTGTAATGCAAGAGGGGTGTGCAGGATATAAGATCCTACAACTGATTAAATATGCCAAGAACTGCTTAAAAGAATGGAACAAATGTAGACCAAAAGATACAGATAACATCAACCAAATGCAAACTGATTGTGAAAAATATCTTCAGCTGATAGATGGTGGGGATAACTCTGATGAAATATGGAGCAAATATCATGACACACAAATACAACTGAAGAAAGCTCTTGAATAGAAATCTATAGAACTGAAGCAGAAAGCTAAAGTTCAATGGCTGACAGAAGGGGATGAATGCACAAAGTTTTTTACACTAAAATGTCTATTAGAAAGCATATTAACAATAGTTTTCAAATTATTGATGAGCAGGGAAATCATTGTACTGATTATACTAATTTAGAGAGGGAAACGATTGCTTATTTTTCCTCTCTATATAACGGTGAATGTGAAACTAATTTACCTGTTATTCAATGTAGGAGAACTGTGAACTCCAGAGGCAGTCGGATGTTGACCAGTTAAGTTACGCATGATGAGGTGTGGCTGGCCTTCAAGTCCATTAGTGTTGACTCTAGTCCAGGCCCCGATGGGATAGGGGCTGGATTCTTCGTACAACACTGGCAGTACCTGAAAGATTATGTGACATAAGCAATTCAAGAAGCTTTCATGTCTGGAAAAATTATCAAAGAAATGAATCACACTTTCATCTGTCTCATTCCCAAAGTTGAAAATCCCACCAGACCAGAAGAATTCAGACCAATTGCCTGCTGCAATGTTCTATAGAAGATTCTAAGCAAGGTAGTATGTAACAGAATGAAACAAATATTACCGGACATAATCTCGGAGTGTCAAAGTGCATTCATAAAGGGTCGGTTTATTTCAGAGAACTCGTTGTTGACACATGAACTTGATAGAAATTTCAACAGACCTGGAGCCGACAAATTATGTTTGAAAGTAGATCTTCACAAAGCATACGACAAAATAAATCGTCATTTTATTACTCATATGCTGCATTGCATGGGTTTTCCTAAATTGTTTATCAAATTGATAAATGAATGCATTACTACTCCTACTTTCTCAATACTAATTAATGGAATTCCTAGGGGTTTCATTAGCTCTAATCGAGGGATTAGACAAGGAGATCCTCTTTCTCCTTGTTTGCTGTTGCTATGGAGTATTTTTCTCTTTGGATGGAGTTATCTGTGCACAATAAACTTATACATACTGTCTACAATTTTCACCCCAAGATAAGTCATCTTCTATACGCTGATGATATGATAATATGTATCAAATCAAATGAAATTGCAGCGAGAGCTATCAAAGAGAATTTCCTATTATTGGAGAGATATGTTGGCCTGAAAGTGAGTGTGAACAAAACTAAATGCTATTTCAGCAAATTTTGTGAACAAAGACTCAATGTTCTTGAAATTCTTGGAGTTACTGAAGGAAGTCTTCCAGTTAAATATTTGGGGATTCGTTATCAACGAATAAAATAACGGATAGAGAATGTGTGGAATTGATTAGCAAAATTAAAGATAAGCTACAAGGTTGGAGCTCAAAAACTTTGTCTCTAGTAGGAAGAATTGAACTTGTTCATACTGTCATACAAGCAAAAGTATCCTTTTGGCTCCAAACTTTTCAAATTCCAACTGCATCTATAGTGAAGATAGAATAAGTATGTGCAGATTTTATATTGGGGGGGGGTGGATATCATAAAATTAAATTTGCGGACTTATGTAGATCGAAAGAGGAAGGTGGAGTGGGGTTGAGAAATTTAAGAGACATGCGAGATGTGTGTACCCTTAAACAAGGCTGGAAAATTATAACAAGCAACGGCTTATGGGCATGGTGGATGAGACAAAGATACGTGAAAGGTAATTTTTGGCATATGGAATTAGACACTAATGCATCCCCAAGCTGGAAGGCAATTATAAGAATAAGGAATAAGCTTGCTGCGAATTGTACTCGTGAATTTGCTAATGGCAAAGATACAAACTTATGGAAGGACCCCTGGATTTTTGGGAAATCGTTGATAGACATTGCTGGATGGGATTCCTTCTCTGCTTATGGATCCCCTGATATCTCTGTTGATTCAATCATTGATCAACAACAGTGGAAGTGTGATCAACTACCATGCAACAGATCAATCATACAAAAAATCACTGCAATGCCAATATACACAGGAAGGGAAAATGATATTTGGGCATGGAATAACTCTAATTGTGATTTCTCAATCAGAATAGCTTGGAATGATATTAGAGTTCATCATGATCAGAAAAATTGGAGTAAAGTGATTTGGGACAGAGTTATCAGTCCTAAACATTCTCTCACTACCTATAAAGCGATCATGCAAAGACTTCCTACACGAGACAGAATATCGAATTGGGGGATAACTGATGAGCGTCTGTGTGTTCTATGTGGTTCAACTTTTGAAACGCATGAACATTTATTCTTTGCATGTGAATTTTCAAAAACCATTGCTCAAAACTGTAAGGTAGAGATTTACCCTAACACCCAAAATTATGACTTAACAGAGATTACGTCTTACCTGGCCAAGAATCCAGATAATGAATACTTGAAATCCAAACTGGATACGATCTCCTTGGCAAATGCTGTCGCAACAATTTGGAAAGAGAGAAATTCACGTATTTTCAAAAGGAAAACAAGCACAGCGAAACTGGTCAGTAAATTAGCAATTTTTGAAATAAATCTCAGTAGACGAAGAATCAAAAGGAAGAAAATCAACGATAGCTTGGAATCAGAAGACGCTGCAGTGTCAAACGAGGATCTGATGGATGTGTTGGCTCAAATCCCTGGAACCAGTAGGAAATTTGACTTTGATCCGCCATGAAGTAGCTGTCGAGAGTGGAAGACGAAGGATCTAAATAAAGAAAGTTTTAGTTTGAAGTGATACGAGATGACGGTTGTAATTATAACTTGGTTATCTGTTTCTATGTTAGTTATGTGGGCTGATTGGGCTTATCTTGTAATCATAACTTTGGGCTGAATGCCTAATAATACTATTTACCCAGTTTCAAAAAAAAAATCTACATATGAAAGAAATCCAAAATAAACCTTGAACCAGAGAAAATAGGTAAGAATTAAATGACGGCACAAGGCTATTTGAATTTTGAAAATGAAATAAAAGTTATGTGTATATACATGTATAAATTCAAATGTTGAGGTAAAATGTACAAGATAAGAGAAGAAAATAACTAATGCATAATAAATGGAAAATGAACAAAGAAATTAACTACCTTTGAAATTTGAGTGCATTAAAAGGAATAAAACAATTAATTGATGGCAATATTAATTGCATTAATTAACGGGCGAGGAATTTAAAGATTGCATGCGTATATACACACATAAATTTGAAATTCTAACTTAGTGATGACATATAGGAGGTATGAAATAAATCAAAGGAAGTACAATGGTAAAATAATGGATGTTTAACTGAAAACCTTAAGTATAGAAAAAATTGCATCGCGCCTGGACCCAGATAGGTCGACCCACATTGTGCCTGGGTCGACCTATAGGTCAACCAAAGGTGGGCCAGGTCGACCCAGTGTGGATCCTGATCTGCTGTATGATATGGTTTTTCCTATGTATGTGGCTCGGATTTTAATATATTAAATTCTACAATTCAGACTTTCTCATACGCCTAAAATAGACTAGCAGATCCTAACCTAAATCTCATATTTTTGGAGATGCTGCCCATGCTCTGCCATTCTCTTTTCTCCCTAAATCTTTTCAGAAAATTAGAATATTAGTTTTAGGTAATTTGATTCAAGATTTGAAGATAAAAGAGTAGAAATCTACAAATAAGTGTTTAGAATTCTGATCAGGCTGAAGTAAATATTTGAATCTTGTTTATATGGGTTTCTTTCTCTTTTCCTCTTCTTATTAGCAACAAATTTCTGAATGCGTGAATATTTTTGATAATAGATTCAGTTAGGGATGCCACGGAACAACAAATCTGGATCAGATTCATGGATTGGAAAGTATTTAGGTGAGTGGATTTAAACTATACCATTTTAAATAACGACATACTTATCTTTTGTATTCCCCGTTATATTAAATCTGCTAAATAATTGATAATTGTGGAAACTGATTATTAAACCTATTAGAATAGATGGAAAGGATTACTTTTGTATACAGACATGTTCTAATAACTTGTTAATTGGATATTTCAAGATTGGTTACAATAAAATTGCAAATAATTGTGGTAAATGGGGATTAAATATGTTGAGAACACTTTTGTTATTTAAGTTTGTTTCCATTGGTCATCTGTCTGAATGGGAAATTATTCTAAATGCTGCAATTATGGAATTTACTGTAAACATGAATAAATGCTTATGAATATTATTATGCCAAAAGGTTGTAAATATAATTACAGTAAAATTTGGAAGAATATATATGGCTAAATTGGATGGAAAATTTACAGTAATTAGAAAATTGTAACCGCAACAAGAGGTTAAATTCAACTTATGGTAGAAGCCTGCTCGGAACTGCCTAGTACATCCAGCATCCACAAGTGGTTAATTTAATGTGAGGGGTATGGTGCATTAATATACCTATATGAACATATGTGTGTAATAGGAAGGAAATAAATGGCATTAATTGTAATTAATGGAATTGAATCAATGTTACAACATTATAAGAATTGGAGTGAACGGGGAATGATAATAACCTATTATGATTAAGTATGAATGAAAGAGTGGAAGATAATGGGTAGGCTTGTCAAGTGGAAATTATAACATAGGCTATAATAAGTGGAAAGATACTTATTGAGAAACCTTAGTTAAAAGAACTAAGTAAATAACAACAAGAGGTTGTATTAAACCAAGTCATGGTTAATGAAAAAGAATGAAGCAGGCTTATTATTGGTAGACTTATAAAAGAGAATTATGATGTCTAATAAAAGAAAATAATAATAAGCGGAAGCTCATTTAGGCGACATATGACTGAATGAAGTAAGAAGGCTTATGGAATGAAATAAGTTATACTTAATTATAAATTAAATATTTTTTTAAATGGAAACCTGATGATTGTGATAGGATTTACTTAATGACACATTAAGTAGAACATGTTATTGTAACATGAAATTAAACGATGAATGACAGGGTAATAATGTAAGCAGATTGTAGATTACAGACCTTGAATTACAATCTAGAGAATAACATGTTGTGGGCTTATTAATAAACTTAAATAGGCTAAGTTATATCACTAAATTAATAAGCGAGAGGGATCCATTGCTTAGAGATATAAGCGGCTCGGGGAAAACCTGATAATTTGAATATAAGATAGAATGTGAACAATCAAGTTATTGATATTTTGATAAGATAAGACAAACACACGATTAATAGATTAGACATAGGATCTAATATCATGACGGTGGGATGCACTTGGACTAGCCCACACGTCTGAAGGTGAAGAACCCAACGGGGTAGATCATCGAGGTATCTGGGGGTACGAAAGGAGCACGTCCATCTTATACTTCTGCTTGATATTTTTGCTTGCCGGCTCCACGGGACTGGAAGGAAGCATGCGACTTCCAAGAGACGAGGTAGGGTTCTCTGTGGTGGTCCTCTGTTGTAGTACATGCTAACGTTGTACTCACAGAGGTGGGGTCCGCGCGTTGCCACTTGGTGAGTATACCTTGACTGCAATAGTAGTTTGGCAGTCAGTAGGCTGTGGCAGTATGACATTAGGGAGGTTCGACGATTTTCTTATAGAGAGGCTGATCAAGACCAAATAAAGGATAGTAATCATTGGATAAAGGATAGTAATCGTCGGATGCCTGTCATCGGCAGTCAGTGTGACGCGGGAAGACTAGAGCTAAACCTACAGACCATAGTTTTGATATTTGTACTTTAGGCCATAGCCATCGTAGAAATGCTTTTTAGGGATACCTGTCATCGGCAGTCTTTCATTAGTTAAGGGAGGGGTCGAGGTGGGACCATAGCCACCGTAGAAATGTAGACCATAGTTTAGATATCTGTACTTTAGGCCTCTTTAGCAGACCTATACATATATGGAAAAGCTTCTGATTGAGTTCCATGCATTCAAATGCAGCCCTATTATGGGACTCGGGGTATAGTATAAAGTACGTACGTGTGAGGATCCAGTTACATGCACGTCGCACCGAGTGGTGTATCATAGATGATAGGACATTACTCCATGTTAAGACCGAGTTTGGCCGAGGAGTTTCAGATGTGGCAGTCTGTACGCTTACGCAGCATGGTGATGGTAGTTTTTGTGTAAAACGTGGTGTAGTTTTACGAAATCCGTACATCACTCCATCATAGATGACAGTTGCATAAAGTGGCGTAGTTTTATGGAGATCCATACGTCGCTCCACTGTAGGATGAGAGTTGCATATGCTTCAGTAGCGTGACGGTGGACACCGTGCGAGGAGGGTACCATGTAAAGTACCTTGATATTGGGGGTATATATATATATATACATGCTATATTATATTAATCTACTGGGAAGTAGATGGATATGACGTGTATGAGAAGCCTTGAGTGCTATTAACCCAAGCAACCTAATAAATAAGTAACATAATTGAACGGTATATGTATGGTTATTTCATATTGTGTAATCTAGTCCATTCCCAGAACTTATGTTCCGGCCCCCTCCTCATAACACACTTGCAGGTTAGGCTCATGGCAGTTATATGATAGCTTTGGATACTAGTTAGGAAGTATTATTACCTTTGTAAGGATATATTTGATTATATTATATTTTATTTCATTCCAATGTGAGATGTTTTCTATGCTCTGATATATTTTATATCTCTGCCTTTTCTACAGGATACCAGTCAAGCCAACTCGAGTTTCGATTGATTAGGATTTTTGAAAAAAAATTGGTCTGTCGGAATTCAGGTTGTTACACAGGTGGAGATAAGAGAATCATGACAAGTCGGTCTCTGGTGTTGGTCGGCGGCCCAGTGGAGGAGGGCAGCATGAGTTGGCGACGCGGGTGGAAGGAGCTCGCTGGTTCTCAAAAAATGAGAAGGAAGAGCAACAGTAGCTGGGTATAAATTCACATGCCTAATTATGTTTTATAATATGCCTAACTACATTAATACTGCTTAATCATTTTATATACGGGCATCAACATACACGGGTCGATGTTTAGATAGTAAAGTGAAATTTTTATAAGCATCTAACCATCTGTAAGGTAGTCGACTTATATAATAGGCGTTTAACATGCCTAATGAAGTAGAACGTGCCCAATTTAATGTTATATATATTTAACGTATAATCTAATTAGTGTAAAATAAACTATAATTAAATTTTAATTTATTTAAATTCATAACGCGAACGTTATATAACGTTCTCATATGTTGACAAAATCGGACCAAACAGGGAGAGTTGGAACCAAATAGATGAGTATAATATTGTGGAGCTGGTTTGCACAGAGTTGACGCAGCTGGAAGTTTTAATTAAATTAAACGCTTGTTTAGTTTAATTAAAACAAACCGTTTTGACAACGAATGGAATCTAAGGGGAGTTAACTCACTCAGTTTTTCCCACTTATATTTTATAAGTTGGGTTTAATATTTGTGTGCTATGGATGTTTAGTTTGGATGGTTACTGAATAGTATTTATATATTGATTGAACGAATTAAATTTGATGTTTCTTTAATTTAATTAAAACCAAATCGTTATTTTAACCATTGGAACCAATTGAGGTAACTTACCTCGTTGGTCACGTTTATAAAATAAATGTGCTTATTTTAACGAATTGTTTAAATTGTCATTGGTATGTTAAATTATTATTTTTGACCGTTATAGAAATTATTAGTTTAAAATTGTATAATTCTTATTGAATGATTTTATTTGAGATAACCTATTAGGATGTAGGGAAAAATAGGTAGGAGGGATCCAACTGGATTCCTCACGATAGTTGTTAAATTTTATTATATTAAAATTTATGTTGAGATAATTAATTTGTGATGCAAAGATTGACAGATTGGAGGAATCTAACATGATTCCTCATTGATATTTATAATGTTTATCAATATGATTTGTTTTGTTCATTTGGATGTGTAATTGGTTTGTATTCACGGTTTGGTACTTTAGTAGATATTGACATCTTTAGTACCGTTGATTAAAAAAAGATTTCTGGAATGTGAGTGGTGGCCAGATGTTCTTAAAGGAAAGTATAACCTCAAGCCTAACAACCGAGAAATGAAAAAAATCGGGCGGGTAGCATAGCTAAGTGGGTTGCTCCCAATTAGGATGTATTGTCACCATCTAGAGAAAATTCATTATTTGTTCTTATTTCATTTTCTGTATCTCCCGGGAACGGTTATTTTGCAAGCAATCGTAAGGTGACAATATATTCGGAACATTCAAGCGAAATGAATGGCCGGTCATGTGTGGCCGAGTTGCAAGATGTTATTGTTGAACTCCAATGTATTCCCACTAGAGTACGTTGATCGGAAGGTGGTTCCATACCTTGTCATAGTCGGGATCCATTATCCAATAAGAGACCGCGGTTTTGATTGCATACTATGTATGTGGAGCGTGAGATGCAAGCGTTCCGCTAGATTGCTATTTATTCGATTTTGGACACTATTATAACATCAGAAGAGATATGATTTTAAAAATTATTTTGGGTTATCGTAAGGTAAAACCGTCTGTGTTTATTTGTGGATTTGGTCTTATAATTATCCTTTCTTTTGAAAAGATTTGAACTTTAAAATCAAGTTGGATGATACCTTTAAACTTAGTGAGTTTTCTCATGTTGGTTCAGCAGACTGATCTTGGCATTTGCAATGCTCGGGTCAGACCGAGTTTTACAGGTTTAGGTTATCGGATGCTGAGAAGAGACGAGCTGGAAGAATTCATACGTATGATATTATATAGTTATTACTCCGCTGTGGTTGTATATGAGGACAATTTGTTATAACTATCCAGATGTGTTGATATAATCTCATGATTGTAAGTTTTACTTCAAGCTCCCAATAAAGATTTATTTCTATATTATATTTTGTTCCGTTATGTTATGAGACTTTGTGTTGGTTCCTCTTCTACTCCTATTCTAATATTTCTTTCTTATCTTTTCTCATCCTGTAATTTTTTCTATTAACTATTTGGTGGTTTCGATACTTGAGCTTTAGCAAGTAATACAGGTTTATGTATTGTTATTAGAATTCGGGAATCGAATTTCTACCGGGCCGTTTACAGTGCATGTGACGACCCGCCCCGCACCAGCCGACATTTCCAATAAATGCGTTGTGCCAATGCCCGACCAACATGGAACGAACGTCAAAAGATAAGAAACAAAATGGTAGAATCATCAAGAACTGGGATTCAAACCCCGAATGTAACAACCCGAATTTTAATAACGTGTTAAGACAAGAATCGAGGCAGAATTAAATTTTAAAGTAAGAATCAAGCGAAACAGGTTGCGCCGTTGCGTTCGTCTCGGAATTATGGTTGGAAACAAGTCCGAAATTTCATAAATCGGAGTCCGTATGACCGAGATATGGCCTCTAGAAGTTTCACGAAAAATCAGAAAACGAAAACAGACTTACAAAATTCGAATTTGGCCCAAACAGACTGGGCGGGAAAATTTCCCGCCCAAACCCAGGTCGACTGGGGAGTCGACCCCCCAGGGACCAGGTCGACTACCCAGTCGACCTGGGGGTCAACCTCCCTGGTCGGGCCAGGTTAGCCTGGTGCACCTGCTTGCTTGTGTCGTCTGGTTGGTTGGCCTGTGACGATTTTCAGTGGTTCAGATCTAAACTAGGGTTAATCTAAGGGCCTAAACTAGCTCCTACTTCTATAAAAACACCCTAAGACCTAACCTAAATCACTAAAAACCATCCTAACAACAAAGTACTGCCCAAATGTCTCTTGATCATGGCCTCCATCTTCATCTTCAAAGGCCTAAGCATGCAAACTTGATTCAAGTCAAAGGAGCAAGCTTTCAACATCAAATCAAAGGAGCAACTTATATTCTCAAGGCTTCTAGTGTTGCTACATCATTCGTAGAGCTTCTACAACGATTCTATGATAATTCTTGCTCCTAATTCACTAGCCACGCTTTGTAAGTTCTAGCTACTTTTAGATCTAAACGGTAGTTCTAATGTTGACATGGAATAAAATGAGATGAAACCTAAGTATGCTAGTCTATGTGAATCTAGTCTTGCCTCTCTCTTGAACCTATGACTTTGGGCTATTTCTTAGTGATTAAATCATGCCACTCATGTTGTGTTTGACTTAGTTTATCATGCAAGATTGAATTTTTACTTATGGAATGTTGGCATGAACCCTTAGAACCATTTGGCTTGTGAAACATTCATATGAACTTGACTTGGGGCGTATGCATGTAAAAGAACCTAAACCTCTCATGACCATTTACATGCCTATGATGATAAACCTATTGTTATGATATCATACATGTTAGAGGCCAATCCCTTTATGCTATTATACATGCTTGAGGCCAATCCTTTTATGCTATCATACATGTTTGAGGCCAATCCCTTTATGCTATCATACATGGTTTGAGGCCAATATGTTGTCATATTATTCCTATTACGGGGACTCGCTTTCACTTGCTTTGGGAATACGCCTTGGGTAGTTTAGGCAAACGTGAGATGGGCTATGAAATTTAACATGAATTAAGTAATGGGACAATGGGCACAAGTGTAAAACGTGGACTTTATCGTAGCCTAAATTTGACATGAACATGATAAGTAGGAAAACATGAAAGTGGCCAACTCGAGGTTGGGTTGAGTTTGTAGCATAAATCTGCCCGGAACCGCCCGGCAAATCCAGTAGCTACAGACAATAGGACCCAATGTGAGAAGTGGTCATATCGCGCTCAAAACCCGAGGTTAGACTAGGTTGTGGTGTAAAGCTGCCCTGACCCGCCCGGCGTAACCAGTAACCACAACAAAGTCTAATGTGAGAGGTTGGGGTGCATTAATTTACTTAATGCCACATGATAAGGTTAAGTTAGTTTGACTAATGGCACTTAACCGATATGACATGAATGGGTAGGTTAAGTAAGACCAGACTTGATTATTTAAGACACTTAATCATATAACATGATTAGCGGATGGGTTAGTTTAACCTAAATGGGTTGATAACACCCGACGGGGATAACGCGATGCGTGGTAGAGTTAAGTAAACCCACAAGAATGATACTTAACCATTATAAATACGACTAGTGGATGGGGTTAAGTTAACCTACACTTAACCAATCCGACTCGGTAATTTGATAGGGTTAAGTTAACTTACACTCAACCAATCCGACTTGATGATTTGATAGGGTTAAGTCATGAACCTCTAAAATATACTTAACCAATCTGACTCGATAATTTAATGGAGTTAAGTTAACCTACACTTAACTAATTTTACTCAGTAATTTGATAGGGATAAGTTAACCTATACTTAACCAATTTGACACGATAATCTAGGGTTAAGTCATGAACGTCTTGATATACTTAACCAACTTGATACATGGTTTGTAGGGCTAAGCCTTGAACTTGAATACTTAGCCAATTTTGACATGATTCGTAGACGGGGTAAGTCATGAACTCGAATGACAACACTTAACCCATTAGACATACCCTAGTTCAAGGGACTAGGTGGAAAATCGTAGTTAATAAGCATAACGGGAAGGAAACTAAGTGATAAACCTTAGTTAAGGATAACTAAGTAATAATTCTTAGTCAAGAAAATTGGACCAGTTCACAGATAGATGAGTAACCTGATACGGTAGGTCATCGTTTAAAACGAACACACGAGGAGGAGCGAATGTTTATCTGACTTAGATAAAGGCTCCAGTGAACCGGGTGACGAAGCGGTAGCTTCAGGGGACGTAAGGGTACTCTTGGTATCCCTCTGTGAGGTTGCAGATGATCCTCCTGGGCTCACAGAGGTTAAGGTCTGCGATGGAAGAACCAAGGGTATGCCTTGGTTTCTGTGAGAGCAACCTAAAGACTGGGGTGGATTAGCGTGGAGTCGGCGATATCTAGTTTAGCCCTGTGATAGCACGTCGTCGACTACCTACCATCTTTAGTCAATCGTGTACGTATGCGGAAAGGCAGAGAACTACCAACAGACCATATACTTGCTATCTAGTTATGGGTGAGGTTGGCCAATAGGAAAGTGGGGCATGGATGTCCGGAGTATAGTTCTCGTGCATGATTTTCTTGGATTGCCTTTCAGTAGTTGAGGGAGGGGTCACGTGGGACCATAACCACCGGTAGAAAAACAGACCTTGATATCTGCATCGGCAGATAACCTAAATCTCCCGACCAGTCCTGTATTTCTTGATTAGCCCTGGCACGGGACTCGGATGGCACATTGAGATACATGTGCATATAGACATGGAAAAAGGATTCACGATACATACGTGGGAAAAAGGGCGTGATTGACGGGTAGCGTAATCCCTAGCGGTCCTAGGTGGCTAAAACCCAAACCGAGTTACGAAAACGTCTAGTAGGTAGTGTAATCCCTAGTGGTCCTAGATGGCATAAATCCTAGCTGAACATTCAAGAATTCATGGTAAGAAAATACAGCTAGATCAAGGGTGACAGTCCAAAACGATTCAAGGATAATGGAACTACGTTGAAGTAGTATAGAGCTACGTGAGGAAGCCCGTAGGATTTACGGCAAAGGACTAAACATATACATGGAAAGAAACATCTGAGTTGGGGAAACCTACATTAGGTTGACATGGACCATTTCATGACATTGGGCAAGGGGCATTTTGTAGCTAACACATGACACGGGTTGGGATACTAGTACGGAAGGTGTAGGGCAAATATACTTGATAGAACCTTGCGTGTATTACTTGATAGAACCTTGGGTGTATTACTTGATAGAACCTTGGACGTATTACTCGATAGAACCTTGGGATGTTATACTCGATAGAACCTTGTGATGTTATACTCGATAGAACCTTGGGAAGTTATACTTGATGCATAGTGACCGTAGTTTATCTCTATACAGTAGTTCATCCTGTTACCTTAGTTTAGCTTGTCTATCTTGTCATCATCCTTATGTTTACTTCCAGTTTATGCATGTCATGTTACCTTTACCTGTTTTTATGCTGGAAGTAGATAGGACTTACCAGTCTTTATGACTGACCCCGTTTTCTTTCGCCTCTTTGTCTTCCGTTCCCCCCCCCATGTTTTCAGGGAGGAAATACTGTTATTTAGGTTGGACTTCTTCTGCTTCAAGGTCATCATGTATGGCTTGGATTTTTCTTGGTTATGGCTACTTTGTCGTTTTACTTGGGGAATATTTTATGACCGTGGTTTTATGCTTCTTTAACTATTGCAAGACAGGTTTCCAATGTAATGGCTTTTAAAGGCATTTTGATGTAAAAAGGCTTTAGACCTTGTAATTTTATGAGGTAATGAAATTTGGTTTTTCTTCCGCTGTTTTATATGTTCTGTCTTGTAATATTTCTATGCATGTTTACCTTGACAACGCCCCTCCAAAGCTAGTGCATTCCCTTGTGAGTGACCCTGGCGGAGGTGGGGTGTTACACTGAACCTCCCGGAAAGCAACACCACGCACTAACCACTGCGCTAAAAGATCTTTGTGTTAGCTTTTCGACCAGGGTGTTACAGACTACCCTTTTTAAAGAGCCCAACATCCTCGTTGGCTCATATCACTCACCACCCAGGCATTGTGCATGTAACCCACATCAGTACCACACCGACTGACATCCGCAACAATACACAAATAGTTCCAGGTGGGTATAGGCTCTGATACCAAATGTGACAACCGCGGGATTCGAACCCCCAACCTCCCGGAAAGCAAAACCACACACTAACCACCGTGCTAAAAGATCTTTGTGTTCTCTTTTCGAGAGGGATGTTACATATATCTCACAGCGCGTGTAATAAAATATAATAATAACATAACTTGATATAAAACAGGTGAGACAGTGCATAAGCTAAAAAATTAAACCATATCCATCAGAGTTGCGGAATCCAAAATACAACTTATGATCCAAACCATTATTACAACTTCAAAATACTATCTCTAAAGCAAAATAGAAAAGGTACACTACTAATGCCCAAAGCAATGACCAGCAACAACACAAGGAGAATATATGTAAATGGTATGTGGAAGACTCCTGCTCGTCTCCGGGCAGCTACTCGTGCATAACCACCTAACCTGTCTCTAGTCTTCTCGTTTAGGAGCACCTAAAGTAATAAGAATAGTCATAAAACTCTGGGTCAGACGAAAGTCTGGTATGAGCGATAACAGCAGAACAAAACAATAACATGTATAAATAATCATACCTGAACCTAGACTTGCAACCAAAGAGTTAGCATAACAAGATGTACTGTACTCTAAGGTAACACTAACATAAAGTGCAAAATGGGAGTGTGCGTGTCATGGTAATAGCCACACATATCAATCATCCTCACATCTCTCACTCAATGCGCAAAGCATACGATATCCACCGCTTTGATCACCAAATCCATTGGGGCCATGACGGGTCCATGCCCTTCTGGACTCTATACAACTATTTCTATGACCATGCCCTTTTGGTATATAGTCAATAACCCTCCCCATTCCAAACTTCCCTGGCTCTGGGGTATGGCTAACCAGTCCATACATCCTCTGGCTCTGGTTCGTTTACATGCCCCCTCTCAACGGTGAACCAAAGTTATAGATATCGATAACTCCTTTGCACATGACCCGCAGCAAAGCCCAACTATTGAAGTTAACTCATTGGTTCCCATCTGGATCCTGGGTTATAATTTCCCACTTGGACTTCTTTCGCATCACGGGTTTAGGTCGAATTAGAGTTGGTGTTCAGAAGAGTCATCGCGTATAAGTAGTAGAAGCTCAATTCAGTTGGGTTCGACCTGCTTCCCTCGGTTCGGTTTGAATACATCATCACCAGTTTTTCCCGTTCGGTTCGGTGCTCCACTTCAATTCAGTTCGATTCGGTCATCCCCATCCGGTACAGTTCGGGTGTAGCTCCAGCCTTGGTTCGATTCATATGGTACTTCATCTCCAGGTTTCAATCCGGTTCTCCCCTCCGTCTCCGATCTGATCCCCTGCTCCAATTCAATCCGGATGGCCTTCCTTGTTGCCATGCTTCTGAAGATTCCACTACCCCGGTTTGGTTCGTTCCATCAGATCCAATCCCCTATACTCGATCTGATCCCCAACCGATCCGATCCGAATCCTGCAGAATTCCCAGCAAGCTTGATTCGTCCATTCTCGCCATACAACGACATTTTCCACCATTCAAACTTTACTAAACAATCATAAAACATCATAAACAATAGTAACAACATATGTGTTCAATCAAAAAGATCAAAACATCAAGCATATTGGCTATTTTAGATCAAACATGCCCAAAACCATGATTTTTTCCTTTAACCATGTTTAACTATATCTAACAATAGGATTAACAAACTTAATCCAAATTAGTAAAAAAATTAACCAGTAACATAAAATAATATTTCAGAATTTATGCATATTTTTCCATATTTTTCTGAGTCTTAATTTCGCTAATTATCACTAATCACCCCTAATTAGCCATAATTAGTGAATAAACATGTTAACCACTCACCTTAGCCATAAATAAATTATAGATTTGAAAACTCCATTGATTTGGCATAGATTCCTATATAGCAGCAGCTCTATCTCTGATTTGACGCTAATTTGACTTGATCTGATGTAAATTTGGCTAATATGCGATTAAAAAGTGATTAAAGAGAGATTTGGAAGACAGAGGCCATTACTAGGGCTAAGGAAATGTTTGTGGTGGTTGAAAAAGTGAAAAGGAATGTTTCTCCAAACCCTTTCAGCCCTCTTATAACCCTAATCTCGAAATGGGTTATGGGCTTAGCTGCTAATCACCCGGTTAAGCCCAATTATACTGTTTTTCATCTTCCAAACCTTCTTTCAGCCATATCTCCCAAACGGTAAGTCCGTTTGATTAATGTGGCAACTCTACGGAAAGGTAAACCATCATACGAATCCAACGGAAGTGGTTTCAGGTCAAAACCGCTTACCAATCAAATGTTATAGGCGAAACAAAATTCGCTAGGAGAAAAACTGTCATTTAAAATTCGGCAAAAATCATGAACAAGGGAAGTGACCCCAATAGTCGTTTCCCAAAGTCACAAGGCCATACGACTTCGTATGTGAATTGAATAAATATTCTATGATCCTCCAATGCGTAGAATGCGGGTCATTACACTCTCCCCCCTTAAGAAATTTCTCCCCCGAAATTCCTTAACCAAAACATACAATGGTGGCCCGCATGCCTATCAACCATTTACAAACAATCAAATATACATAACAACACAACGAGCCTATCCTAGCACGCGGTCTGCTAACAAGAGAATAACTATATCGCGATTAAAACCTTACTAGGCAAAGAGTACGGATATGACTTCCTTATGCTTTCCTCGGTTTCCCAAGTACAGTCATTCTCATTATCGCCGCACTGGACCTTAACCAATTTCACTGTCTTCCTTCGAAGTTGCTTCGTATCATGTCCGGCAATACGAATCGTTCTGTGGCTCCCGACTGCCTCAGATTCCACCTCGATATCATCCAACTGATTTGGTGAAGTAGTCATATCAGAATCGTGCACGAACTTCCTTAACTGGGAAACAAGAAATACGTTGTGCACTTACGCCATCTTATCTGATAATCCAACTTTATACGCTAAATTCCCCACTTGCTCAAGAAGTGGAAATGGACCAACAAACCTTGGTGCCAACTTACCTCTCATGCCAAAATGAATCACACTCTTTAATGGAGAGATCTTGACGAATACCAGGTCGCCAATGGAGAATTTTAATTCTCTTCGTCTTTTATCAGCATAACTCTTATACCTATCTTGGGCAGCCTTTATTCGTTGTTAAATAACCCTGATTTTACCAGAAGTTTCTCTTATTACATCTGGCCCAAGCACAAATTTCTCACCTGTTTCCAACCAAAATGATGGTAAGTTGCACAGTCTTCAGTACAAAGCTTCAAATGCAGCCATACCAATACTGGACTGGTAACTATTATAATATGCAAACTCAACCAGATGCAAATGGTCATCCCATGAACCTCCAGAATCCAATATACAAGCTCTTAAGAGATCCTCTAATACAAGATTTACCCTTTCTGTTTTACTGTCGGTTTGAGGATGGTACACGGTACTGAGATGTAATTCTGATGCTAAAGCCTCTTGTAAGCTCTTCCAAAACCCACTAGTAAATAACGGATCTCGGTCACTCACAATACCTTTAGGTACTCCATGAAATCTCACTATCCATTTCATATATAGTTCTGCTAACTTAGCTACCATTCTATTTGACATGACTGGAATAAACCTTGCACTCTTGGTCAATCGATCCACAACCACCCAAATACAATCATGACCCGATCTAGTCCTTGGCAAACCGCCAATGAAATCCATTGAGACTTGTTCCCATTTCCATTTGGGAATTTCCAGCAGTTGTAACAAACCACTAGGCTTCTTTTGCTTAGCTTTAACTAGCTGACAGTTCATGTACTTGGATATTAACTTCCCAACGTCTCTCTTCATCCCTTACTATTAGTATGTCTGCTTCATGTCTCGATACATCTTGTTACCATCGGGATGTATAGTCAGTTTCGAGTGATGACACTCTCTAAGCACTTCATCTCTCAATCCATTAACGTTGGGTACAACTAGTCTCCCATTCTTTCGAAGCCATCCTTCTCGATCAAGTCCATACTTGTTCATCTCCTTACTATCGGTACCCATCTCCACCTTGGAGATGATTTCCAGTAGGTTAGGATCATCCCTCTGATTGGAGCCGAACTGCCCAATCAAAGTCGGTATAATCGTCAAACTTGCTAACATATCTAGATCTAGTTCACTCTTAGGTCTTAAATAATATCCTACAATATATTCTAGTTGCTTCCATTCCATAATCATAGCCCTAAATTGGCATGTCTCCTACTCAATGCATCAGCTACCGCATTTCCTTCCCGGATGTGTATGCGATATTGAAATCGTATGAAACTAAAAATTCTAACCATCTCTCCTGATGAAGATTTAAATTCTTTTGAGAGAAAAGATATTTTAATGACTTTTTATCAGTAAACAACTCGAATCTTTCTCCCAAGAGATAGTTCCTCCACATCTTTAACGCGAACACAACCGCTGCCAATTCCAAATCATGGGTAGGATATCTTTTCTCTTGTGGTTTCAGTTGCCAACTAGCATAAGCTACAACTTTACCTCCTTGCATCAGTAAAACACCTAGTTCGATACCACAGGCATCCATGTATACCGTCATCTCTTCGTTCCCTTTTAGAATAACTAACAATGGTGCGCACGTCAACTTTTCCTTTAGACTCTTAAATTCCTTCTCACACCTTACGTCCCAGACGAAAGCTTGATTCTTCTTGGTCAACTGAGTTAATGGTGCCGCTGTCTTGAAGAAGTTTTCTGAATAAACTTACGATAATATCCAGCTAATCCCAAGAAACTTCTCACGTCCATTGCATTCTTGGCCGTAGACCAATCTTGCACCGTAGCCACCTTCGCAGGGTCCATGGCAATACCATTCTCTGAGACAACATGGACCAAGAATCTCACTTCCCTCAGAGGTGATACTTCGAAAATTTTGCTTTCAATTGTTGTTTTCTCAACACCTCCATCACTATCCTCAAATGTTCCTCATGTTCTTCCTCTGTCCTCGAGTAAACCAAGATATCATCCTTGAAAACAAGAACAAACTTATTTAATTGATCCCTGAAAACCCTACTCATAAGATCAACGAAATATGTGGGTGCATTGGTCAACCCGAATGGCATGACCAACCACTCATAGAATCTAGACGACGTCTGAAATGTTGTTTTAGGTATACTCTCAGCTGCTACTCGGAGCTGATGAAATCCTATCACGAGATCTAACTAGGAAGACACTCTTGCTCCACTCAGCTGATCAAACAAATCATCTATGCTTGGAAGAGAATATTTATTCTTCCTAGTCACCTTGTTCAGCTCACGGTAGTCTACCCATAAGCGAAAGGAACCATCGGCCTTGGTAGTAAATACAACTGGTGCTCCCCACTCGAAAACACTTCTTCGAATA
Source organism: Allium sativum (assembly GCA_030737875.1). NCBI lineage: Eukaryota > Viridiplantae > Streptophyta > Magnoliopsida > Asparagales > Amaryllidaceae > Allium > Allium sativum. Next base: position 964,529,711 of record CM060916.1, read on the forward strand.
AATCCCTTCTTCAAAAGATCGCTACTTGCATCTCGAGCTCTCGCTGCTCCCTTGGTGCCATACGACGAAGTGGCATCACTATAGGTCTGGCATCTTTCACTAAATCAATATGAAACTCAATCTCTTGTTGCGGTGGAAGTCCGGTCACTTCCTCAAAGATGTCCGGATACTCGCTAGCAATAGGCACATCTGATAACTCATCCCGCGGGATGTTGAAGGAATGTAGAAAAATAGCCATCACCTCATCACCAGGTAGGAAACCTAATACCACCCTCCACCCATCGTCCGCTCTAAGGGTCACCAAAGACCCCTCACAATCTACCACCACCCCATATCTTTAGAGCCAATCGACTCCCAAAATAATGCCCAACCCAGTAAAACCCAAAACTAAGAAATCACAAGAAAACATACATCCATGACTCAATAAGACCAATTTATGGCAAATCATACAAAGGTTAGTTGAACCACTGATTGGGTTTGTCACAACTAAAGGTCTATCGACTATCTCGGGTTCCAATTCCAACATATCTACGCGGCCAATAGATACGAAGGAATGAGAATCCTCGATATCAAACAATACTCATACAGGAACATCATAAAAGAATTCATACCTTGAATAATGACACCATTTCCCTTCTGCACCGCAGTTGGGGCATTCGACGAAGAAGGAATAGCATTGATAGCATATGCTTTCACAATTTGCTTCTCCTTAGGATATTGTGGACATTTATCCTTAAAATGTCTCACTGGGCCATAGTTGAAGCACTTCTTTTCCCCCGGTTTTGCTCGACAATTGCTGGCATAGTGACCCTTCTTGTCACAGCTAAAGCACTCGATATCTTTCTTATTCTTCTTTTTCCGACCATCCTTGGTCTGGTTCTACTTCCTATTATTCTGGGAATTATTCTTGCCTCCACCGCTTGCCTGCGGCTTTGACTCTTCTGTAGATGTAACAACAACCTTGGTCTTCGACTTAGGGTAAAGGCTCTCAAATCTCAATGCTTTTCCCATAATAGATTCGAAAGTCTCATCGATATGGTTTATTAGTCTTTCCCCCTAGTGCTCATCCAAGCCAGCTATGAACTTTTTATTCTTCTTCTCGGCAGTATCGATAAGAGTGAACCCATATTTCAATAAAGTATCGAATTCAGTAATATACTCCGAGACTACCTTACCATTCTGCTTAAGCTCCAAAAACTTCCTGAATAATTATGATTTCTGAGCAGCTGGAATAAACTTATCACTGAAACGGGTCTTAAACTGATTCCAAGTAACTTGATCCTCGGGAATAGCCGCTTTAATGGCATTCCACCAATTCATTGCTCGTCCTTGAAGTTGGCGCGATGCTAATTTTCTCTTCATCGCATCATCGATCCCCAAATCCTCGAATATGCGCTCATAACTGTTAAGCCAATCTTGAACCTCCGTAGCCGATTCTGTTCCATGGAACGACTTTCCACCAAAACTAGTATAATCCTTGTAGAGCTTGGCGAAATCGGATCTAGGCGCCTGCACTGCTGCACCACCATCGTTAGCAGCATTAGGAACTGCTCCATGAGCATCCCTAAGCATCTCTTGGATGAAGGTAGTAAACATCGTCCTCATATCTGGGATAATACTATCATTGGCCCCTGAACCCATACTCCTCATATTTCGGCTCATCGTTCAATCTGTAAAGAGAAAACGATTAACCATCTTCTTAGTGGTGCTAGTGCAGTGCGACTTCTTCCTTAGATATACTAATTATATATATATATAGAGAGAGAGAGAGAGAGAGTTTTTTGAAAACCAAATATCACAAATACGCGCTCTCATATACGTATACTATCTCTCTCTGATGTCTTCCCCTAGGTTAACTGCGCAACCTGGATTTGATAACAAATGTGACGGCCCGCACCAGCCGACATTTCCAATAAATGCGTTGTTCCAATGCCCGACCAGCATGGAACAGTCGTCAAAAGAAAAGAAACGACACAGTGAAATCATCAAGAACCTGTACTATATCTCACAGCGCATGGAATAAAATATAATAAAAACATAACCTGATATAAAACAAGCGAGACAACCCATAAGCTGAAAACTAAACCATATCCATCAGAGTAGCGGAATCCAAAATACAGCTATGATCCAAACCATTATTACAACTTCAAAATACTTTCTCTAAAGCAAAACAAAAAAGGTACACTACTAATGCCCAAAGCAGTGACCAGCAACAACACAGGGAGAATATATGTTAATAGTACGTGGAAGCCTCCTGCTCGTCCCTAGACAACTACTCGTGCATAACCACCTAATTTGTCCCTGGTCTACTCATTTAGGAGCATCCAAAGTAATAAGAAGAGACATATAACTCTGGGTCACACGAAGGCCTGGTATGAGCGATAGCAGTAAAATAAAACAATAACAGGTATAAATAATCATACCTGAACCTGAACCTGCAACCAAAGAGTTAGCACAACAGGTTGTATAGTACTCTAAGGTAACACTAACATAAATTGCAAAATGGGAGTGTGCGTGTCATGGTGATAGCAACATCAAACATAGCAATCATCCTCACATCTCTCACTCAGTGCGTAAAGCATATGCTATCCACTGCTTTAATCACCAAATACATTGGGGCTATGATGCGTCCATGCCCTTCTGGACTCCATACAACTATTGCTATGACCATACCCTTCTGGTCTATAGTCAATAGCCCTCCCTAGTCCAAACTTCCTTGGCTCTGGGGTATGGCTAACCGGTCCATACATCCTCTGGCTCTGGTTCGTCTACATGCCCCCTCTCTCAATGATGAACCAAAGTTATAGATATCAATAACTCATTTGCACATACCCAGCAGCAAATCCAACCTATTGAAGTTAACTCGTTGGTTCCCATCTGGATCCTGAGTTATAACTTCCCACTTGGACTTCCTTTGCATCTCTGGTTTAGGTCGAATTGGAGTTGGTCTTCAAAAGAGTCATCGCATATAAGTAGTGGAAGCTCAATTCAGTTCGTGTAACACCCCACCTCCATTAAGGTCACTCACAAAGGGAATGCATTAACTTTAGTGGAGCGTCATAAGTGTATAGAACAGATAAATTACAAAACAGACAAAATTTAAACAACAGAAAATAAATAAAACTTTACTTTATTGATAAAACAGCAGCTTGGTAAAACAGCTTGTACAAAGATTTTTTTCCAGCACCAAAACACCAATACCCATTACAACAAAGCATCTGTCTTGTCTAACAAAATAAAGAAGCATGAAATGACAATGATATTCCCCAATAAAGCATGAGCCAGCCATAGCAATGGAAAAGAGAGTCCAAAGCAATACATCGTCTATCTTCGAGCTTGGAAAGAAAACTGAGCTAAGTGGTAATATTCCCTCCCTGCGAATCTTTAGGGGGGAGGGGGAGACGGAAGAAAAGAGAGCGAAACAAAACAGAGTCAGACATAAAGCCTAGTAAGTCCAGTGATTATTCAGCATGTAAACAGGTAAAAGGATCATGACATGAATAAATTGGATACCAAACCATAACCATGATAATAAGCATAGCAAGACAATAAATGATGATCGTTAGATATGACAAGGTAAGATACACTGAATGCGCTTCGATTCTTTCTCTGATTTCCTATTTTCTCTGCACCACCCAACTATCGTCCTAAATAGTGTCTTTTATAGAATGATTCGTATTCCCTACTAGTGTCCCAACTAGTATCCTGTGAAAAAGGATCTGTATCCCCTACTAGTGTCCCAAATAGTATCATGTGTTATAAAATAAGGTGATCCCAACCCCGCAATTGTGGTAGCCTTCAGGTGTACATCTAGTATGAGGATCTTACCTCAACTAGCCTAATTGCCATGAAGATGTTAGATGTACCCTTACTACCCTATCGATCGGCTCCCTACTTGTATTAACTTTCCTTGTGTCTGTGTCAATCGGCCCTCTCTTGCGTGTAGATACCCTGTGCTGGTCCCACCATAAGGTGTATCAATCCCTATAATAGCAACCCGACACAAATTCTAGATGCCCAATTTATACTACTGATGCCCAGTGCCTGCGTTTCCACTTCGGAGCACGTGCACACCCATACTCCGTCGAAATTGCACTGCTATGCCACCTGCTGCTACTTTGACCGCTTATAATCAGCCCAGTAATCGTGCTCCACCCTGCCTAGTTTCAAGGTACCGTGATACATCTATGTGGGTTACTGTTGAAATGGGTCGCCGTTAATAGGGTTTTCTAGGGTCTATTCGTATACCCCCCCAATTTGGCTAAGTGTTATCCATCCATTCAAGTTAACTTAGCCCGTCCACACGCCATGTCATGTTGGTTAAGTGTTTCTTATTAACTTAACCCTGTTCATTCATCATATTATATTGGTTAAGTGTTTCCCATTAAGTTAACCCCACTCGTTCATTGGTTAAGTGTTAACTTAACCCTACCACTAGTCATGTTACATTGGTTAAGTGTTGCCCTCTTGTGTTACTTAACACTACCACTTGTCATGTTACATTGGTTAAGTGTTGCCCTCTTGTGTTACTTAACCCTATCACACATCATGTTATATTGGTTAAGTGTTGCTCTCTTGTGTTACTTAACCTTACCATTTGTCATGTTACATTGGTTAAGTGTTGCCCTGTTGTGTTACTTAACCCTATCACACATCATGTTATATTGGTTTAAGTGTTGCTTTGATTAACTTAACCCTACCATTCTTAGCCTGTATGTTTCTTACCTTTAATTTATTCATTGAAGCACCAACCTCTCACATTAGATCTATACTGTTGCGGTCGCTGGATGTGCCGGGCGGTGCCGGGCAGCCTTACACCGCAACTCACTCTAACCACGGGTTTTTCGGCTTAAATGCATTAACCTCTCACATTAGATCTATATTGTTGCGGTCGCTGGATGTGCCGTGCGGTTCCGGGCAGTCTTACACCGCAACTCAATCTAACATCGGGTTAAGCATGTTCATCTTTAGCCAATTTACATATTTCTCATATGTGTCCAAATCTATGTGTCAAATTTTCCACAAGTCTAGTAAATACAATTTTATACCACATTCCCAAGCTATGCCCAAAATTTACTAAACTAAATTATACCCAATTTTCCCCGCGTTATAATCGCACGTACAACGAGATTCAATCTAAGTTACGAATGAACTTAGTATTCACAAAAGCAAGTAAAAAGGGGAAAAATAAAGAAGGAGCATAAGAATTGACATAAGGAAAAATTGGCATGTAAAGATGTACCAAATTCAAGAATCATGTTTCAGTGTTGTACATTAATACTATGTGTAGACAAGCTAAGTAATTCACACCATAGGTATAAAGATTAGATAGAACTGGACTTAAGAGAATTACTAATTTAATGTACAACATTATAAGTCCCATTTGATAAATCACAATAGTCTCATAGGTATAGGTTGTACAACATGAAAAGTTCCATCCTATCAATCACAACAGTCTCATAGGCATGATAGGTTCATTTATGTCAGTTCAACAGTCTCATAGGCATGATATGTTATATTATGTCAGTCCAACAGTCTCATAGGCATGATAGGTTCTATTATGTCAGTCCAACAGTCTCATAGGCATGATAGGTTCTATTATGTCAGTTTAACTGTCTCATAGGCATAAGCAATTTAGATTAGACAAAAGGATAGGAACAAATCAGAATTAGGTATCGTTCTAGATTCGATTATTACAGTCATGATTTATATTAGATGTTTAAGTCTAAATAATAACTAAACTTATAGGAAAAGTATGGATCTTGTATTTCTGGGATCTGATTTCTGAATTTGAAAAGCTATCCTTTGATGTAGACGTTTGATTTGAAGTTCTTCTAATCGATAACTAGTTTGGATTTATTTTTTCTAGTTAGGAGAAGATGAAGGAGGCTAGGCTAGCTTGTAGACGAACAGCATGACGACACCATAGTTTTAGGGTTATGAGGTAAGGGTCTAGGTTTGGCTATGTATATATAGATGTCTAGGATTAATTCTAGCCTTTAGATTAGTCTAGGAGAAATCAGAGCCATCAAACCAAAGAGATGTGTCATCCATCCAACCATAGCACGACACATAAGCCCTAACACGTCAAAAATTAGTCATTGGCCAATCAGAGAAGGCCACATCAGCTCAGGACTACGTAAATTCGTCACAGGAAGCAGATCTCAATGGGGTCGACTCCCTACAGGGGGGGTCGACACCTATGTCGACTCCCCTACAGGGGGGTCGACACCTATGTCGACTCCCCCTTGGGGGGAGGTCGACACCTTGAGAGGGAATTTTCCCGCTCAGCCTGTTCTGTCCAAATTTTGAATTTTGAACTGGATTTATTATTTAATTATTATTTTCTGTTTATTCTTGAAATCTTCTGAACTCCATAACTTCTTCATACAGTGTCCGATTCATGCAAACTCGGACTTTATCTCAAGCAAAATTCCGAGACGAATGCAATGGCGTAACTCGTTTCCCTTAATTCTTCTTCTAAAAATTAGGTGTTTTAGATTTGTTAATTTGAATATTCATAGAAAATATGGGGTGTTACAGTTCGGTTCGATCTGCTTCCCTTGGTTCAGTTCGAATACATCATCCCCAGGCTTTCCCGTTCGATTCGGTGCTCCACTTCGAGTCAGTTTGATTAAATCATCCCCATCTGATTCAGTTCGGGTGGTGCTCCTGTCTCAGTTTGATTCGTATGGTACTTCATCTCCAGGTTTCAATCCGGTTCTCCCCTCTGTCTCCAATCCGATCCCTTGCTCCAACTCGATCCGAATGGCCATCCTTGTTTCCATGCTGGTGAAGATTCCACTACCTTGGCTCGGTTCATTCCGTCCGATCCAATCCCCTATACCCGATCCGATCCCCAACCGATCCAATCCGAATCCTGTAGAATTCCATCCAAGCTTGTTTCGTCCATTCTCGCTGTACGACTGCATTTTCAACCATTCCAACTTTACTAAACAATCATAAAACATCATAAACAACAGTAATAACTATGGGTTCAATCAAAAAGATCAAAACATCAAGCATATAAGTTATTTTAGACCAAGCATGCCCAAAACCATGATTTTTCCCTTAACCATGTTTAACTATATCTAACAATAGGATTAACAAACTTAATCGAAATTAACCCAATTTTTAACCAGTAACATAAAATAATATTTTATAATTTATGCATATTTTTCTGAGTCATAGTTTCGCGAATTATCACTGAACACCCCTAATTAGCCGTAATTAGTGAATAAACATGCTAACCACTCACCTTAGCCACAAATAAATTATATATCTGAAAACTCCACCGATTTTGCATGGATTCCTATGTATAGCAGTAGCTCTGTCTCTGATTTAAGGCTAGTTTGACTTTATTTGATGTAGATTTAGCTAATTTGTGATTAGAAAGTGATTAAAGAGAGATTTGGAAGATGAAGGCCAATACTAGGGTTAAAAAAATGTTTGTGGCGACTGAAAAAGTGAAAATGAATGTTTTTTCAAACCCTTTCAGCCCTCCCATTAACCTAATCCTGAAATGCGTTATGGGCTTAGCTGCTAATCACTCAGTTAAGCCCAATTATACCAATTTTCATCTTCCAAACCTTATTTCTGCCATATCTCCCAAACAGTAAGTCTGTTTGATTAATGTGACACTTTATGGAAAGGTAGACCGTCATATAAATCCAATAAAAGTGGCTTTAGGTCAAAACTCCTTACCAATCATAAGTTATAGGCAAAACAAGATTTACCAAGGGCAAAATGGTCATTTAAAATTTAGCAAAAATCGTGAACATGGGAAATGACCCTGTCAGTCGTTTTCCAAAGTCACACGACCATACAACTTCGTATGTGAATGAAATAAATATTCTATGATCCTCCAATACGTAGAATGTGGGTCGTTATAGTGCATGTGTGTATGTACATGTGTGTGTGTGTATATATATATATTTGAAGATGGTTAAATTTGTATTGATACTTTGGGCCAAATAGCCCAAGCCCGTGACATAAAGATACATACCAATTGCAACTAAAACATATTATATAAGAGAGCAATGATTGCTTTGACCTACCAATCGGTTAATGCCATGTTTGCGTGAAGGTAATACATTAAAACCATATACATTTTTTCCCCAAAAAGCAAAAAATTAGGGCAGCAATTCATGGCGGTCGAAAACTCCACCTCGCGACGATGCAATCTGCGTTCTGGTCATTTCTGGTTGCCTCTTTAATCTTGATGCATTGAATTAGTATATTGACATCAGCTTGAATAAGATCGTTTACTAATTTGCGACTTCTCCTCTTTGTTTCAAAAACACGGCGGTTCCTTTCTTTCCAAATATGGTGGACTGAAGTGGTCAATGCTATTTGGAACAGTTGCAGGAGGGATGGCGAGAGGCTTTGCAATCTCAGGTAACACAGTTCATCTCTGAGGTTACCGTAAAACAAAATCTCACACTTATCTCGAGTTGTTTTTATGATGTCAGAGTTGTTGCTGCACTCATAAAATAGATGTAAGTGCGATTATTGCGTTAAATTACATAGGCAGCAGATTAGATTTACATTTGTATTCCATTTGGCAAGTCGATCCGACGTTGGAAGATGGGCATTCACCGCCTTATAAGTTGTAAATGCCATTTTAGGGCAGCTGGATTTGCTCCAAACAAAATCTCACACTCACATATATATATATATATATATATATATATATACACATACATATATATATATATATGAAATTCAAAAGTAGCACGAAATTAATTAAAACAAGCAAGAAATAAATTCCCAGATAACGCTGTTCGAATTTTGAAATAGATGGGCAACAAAAATGGAAGGTAATAATAGTAGAATAAAAAAAATAGGAAATACGATAATGATTTGGGAACGTTTTAATTGCAGCATCAATCAAGCAAAAAACGACCTAGATATACCTTTTTAAAATTGTATATACGGGTTGACCTATACCTGAAATGGGTTGATCCGAGGGTCGACACACTTCGGAGATAGGTCAACCCAGGCTTCGAACCACCTGAAGCATGGGTTGACCCATTTTTGGGCTAGGCATCATGATTTATTTGGTGTGAATGAATTGGATTTTATTTGTTTTGATCCGACGGATGTGGTTCTTCTAAGCACTTATAAATAAACCAGCAGGGCCTAGCCTCTAACTCATATTTTCTAATAAGGCGCCAGATCTCTGCCATTTCCTTTCTCCTCCAAATTCTTCAAAAGTAATAAATATTAGTTTTAGGATTTCTGATACAAGATTTGGAGACAAAGTTGAAAATTTAACTATAGATGCCTAGATCTTATGTCCAGACAGATCTATAAATCCAAATTGAAAAGAAAGTAACGTTGATCCAAAGTAGATCCAAAATATTAGAGTGCAAATCTCACGAGAGTGGATTTATATTATACTTTTCATATAATGGTATATGATATCATTTGATTCCTGTAAAGTTAATAAAATATTTTCTCTACCTTCGCTTCCCTCTTTCGACGTCGAATTTTATAGTTTTAAATTAAATTGCGATTGTGTGTAAAATAATAAAATTGTGGTTAGACGCAAATTAGTTGAATTGTGATTATGTGCAAAGTAACTGAATTGTGGTTAAGCGCAAATTAATTAAATTGTGGTTATGCGCAAAGTAATTGAATTGTGGTTAGGCACAAATTAACAGGAATTGTAATAAAAATGGAAAACTTGATGATTTGGGTCTGAAGGAATGTATTACGCCAAAATTGCAATAAAAAGGAAATTTGAGAGTAGGCAAACTTGGTAAGGCTTACTAAATTATTGTTACAAAGATTGATATGGCATAAATAAGGTTATATACAGTAAATTTGTAGTAAAAAGGGTAAGTCCAAAAAATTTCATATTATTAGTAAGAAATCAGTTTCCAGATTTAAAATGGAAATAATGCAGAAATTGTAGAGATTGAAGGGAAAAGGAGTATAAGCCCAATTGTATCCAGTTTTACTATAGTTATGGAAAAAGAGATGGGAAAATAAGTTAGAGACAAATATTATTGTATATCAATTAAATTAGGAAGTTGGTAGCAACGTACATTGATTGGTTAGAAAAAAGGAGATATATTTTCATTTTTTGGCAAGGAAAGCGGGGTTAAATGGGCCCCTACCACATTTATTAAAAAAATAGAGAAAAACAAACATGAATGCACTTGGCAAAACCAAGCACAACACATAGGGAAGGATACAACATACACACGAATTGAATGGAAAATTACAGCAATAAAGAAAACCAATTAGCACAAAATGGTACATGAAAGAAGCCAAATCCCCTATAATATCAAGCATTAGGATAGTCTAGAGTTCATCACAACTTCTTAATCTCTGCTCAAAGGCTCTGTGATTTCTTTCGTCCCGTACCATCTTCACAAATTTCTTAATGCAAAGAATGAATAGGACATGTTTTTCTTTCCTCCATTTAGTTCGCAGTAGAATGATCTCCTATTGAAGGCTAGAGATCAATGGAGGCCGAACAATTTCAAACAACAGTAGCAACTTTCCCATAATGAAAAGATAACACCACATTCAAAAAAATATGGCCAATATTCTCCTCGTGATTGTCACAAAAAATGTAGCTTGAGTTTACAATCATACCCATATAGCATAACTTTTCTTTAGTAAATAAGGCATTACTAATAACTTTCCAAAACATGAAATTCTCCTTTGGAACAACAACTTTAGACCACACAATCTTATACCATTAACATGAAGGCAAAAAATCAAAGTCAAGAAGTGGGCTTATATTTTCGTAGTTTGTTTTTAAACGAAGTGGAAAACATAACTGCAAGTATAAAAATAAATAAAGATGTGTAATAATGCGAAATAAGGAATTTTTGCTGTATTGCACGTCGTTCAGTAGCCTAAAAATGATTGAAAGAAATGTCTTTTAAATATGAGTTTCCATTGTTGTAATTAACCAAAGCAATGGAATTTTTTTTATAGTTTTAATAACTAATCAATTAGGAAAAAGCCTAATTTCCTAAAGAATAAACTGTAAAGACGGAAATAAAAAAGGTTAACATTAGCGAAAGGTATTATTTAGAAAAAAAAAATAAGAAGCCTGTGAAGTATGTAATGAACGGGTAATGGAACCTACTATAATAAATCATATAAGATGGGAATGTAATATAATAGGTAGGTTTGTCTTAGGGAGAAGTAAATTTATAACGTACAGATGATAACTAAAAGATGAAATGGGAAGTAGGAGGCTTATTATAATTGAACTTAGTCTACAGAAAATAAGTTTAATAAGCCAACCCATAATTATGGTTTTGGCAGTACTACGACATGAAGTTATAATTAAATGGAAGAGAGTAGAGTAGGCTTATTATTAATAGACTTATAACTAAAGAAATTACATTCAAAGAATATAATAATAAGCAGCGGTCTGTTCCAATAGTAAAGGTTGATTAGGTAAATTAAGTGGCCAACTAAAGCTAACAAACAGATAACATGAATGAAGGGTAAACAAGCAAATGGTTAAATTCATTAGCTATAGGGTAAATAAAACAAGCGTGTAATTAAAGATTATACATAGGGCCTAATGACGTAATAATGTGATGCACTTGGGCCAGTCCATACGAAAGTGGGTAAAGAGCCCAACGGGGCAGATCATTTAGGTATCTGGAGACACGAGGGAAGCACATCCAACTTATTATTCGATGGGACTGGAAGGAAGTGCGGGACTTCTGCGGGACGCGAGTATACTCCGTGATGACCCTTTACAGCAAGCCTAATGAAGCTGCACCCATAGAGACATGGTCTGTGTGGTTTTGTCCGATGAGTATTCCTTGGCTACATCTTTGATGGTAGGCAGCGTAAAGACTGATTGTGGTGATCTTGGGTTGATTTGACGACTGCCTTTGGGAGGGAGGGTTCATGGTTAGGACCCAACAAAGGATAGTAGGTCATCAGATACTTGTCAACATCCATCAAAACCTGTATGGAAAAGACTGGAGATAAGCCAAAAGGCCAATGATCGTTTACTATCGTATCATTGGATGAAGGAGCAAAGTTTATTTAGATTGGATGATCGGGCAGACATTTAGATCTTCTGAATAGCCTTTCATTAATATGAGAGCAAGCTAGGTTGGGCCTTGGAGACAAAACGAAAGAGACAAACCTTTCTTCGAACATCTATAATGTAGGCCTAACGAGGTTGTCCTTTATAGATATGTGTAAAGCACCTGACTGAGTTCCATAGAAGAACTCAGGAATTAGGACGCCCTTGTGGCACAAAGGTAGAGGCTTATTCGTTTTTGCAATGTAGACTAGTACACTTTCATAGCGTGGGGATGGAGGTCCAGTACGTTTACATAATACGACGATGGGGACCACTCGAGGAGGGTACTACGGTGTAACACCCCACGTCCATTAATGTCACTCACAAAGGGAATGCATCAACTTTCATGGAGCAGTATAAGTGTATAGAACAAAACATCACAAGATAGATATATAAATATGGTACTTCATAATTTAAAATAACTTCATTGCAGCGAAAACGGAACATAGTTTGGTTACAACATCAAAACCAACTTGTATAACCAAGTACACAAATATTCATTTTGATCAAATTATTACATGAAAATCAAAAGCATAATCCCGTTACAAATATCCATAATAAAAAAGAAGATGAAGCTGAACATTACTTTCAGCAACTCCAAGCACTTCCAAAAGAGAGAGAAAGAGATCCAAGTCAAGCTCCATTAGTCCCACCTTGAGAACCTGGAGGGGGGAAAAGGAAAGAAAAAGGTGAAACAAACGAGGTCAGACATAAAGTCTGGCGAGTCCAGTGACTTTAACAATATAATCATTAAAGCAACAAGATAAGAACATAAACTGGATATAAGAAATGACTGTAACATAAACAGGTATGACAAGGTAAGCAAGATGGACAAGAAAAACGTTGATTGCGCTTCTAATCACTATAAGATAATTGCTACACCGCACCAATACTAGTTATACAGAAAGTTGAACCCTCTTACTAATTATAATGACAATGATAATGGTAGTTTAGTGTACCCCTAGTTTTTGTCATAGGTGCCGCTTGCTCCTATCTCCACTGGTTGTACCCACTACCCTCCCCATTCGATCGGCTCCCTAACTTGTAGATACCTGTGCTGGTCCCATAGTAGGGTGTATCACTCCCTAAAGTGGCAACCCGATACTACGAAAGATGCACGACTTATACCAACACGATGCAACAACGTTTCACCCACCAGCCCGGACCCATGCACGCACATGACTCCGTTGGACTTGCGTTGCCATCGCTAACCCGTTTGACCTCTTAAAATCAATCCCAGTAAGCGTGTCCCGTCCTCGAGCTAGTTCAATCTCACATAGATACTAAATGGGTTATTGGTTGAAAAGGGTCCCCACACTTGACACAAGCTTCCCGTCTATGCTTGGTCCCCACTAGGGTTTCCCACTTAACCCCTTCTTATTCATGTCTTCTTACACGTTTCAACTTGGTTAAGTGTTTCTAATTATATTTCACATGTCACCCACTTAACCCTATGTCCCACTACATGTCTTATCTTGGTTATGTGTTATTCAATTCATTATAACCGTAATCTTGCAAGACCTCCCACATTAGATTCCGTTTTGCGGTTGCTGGATTTGTCGGGCGGGTCCGGGCAGGCTTATACCGCAATCCGAATCTAACCTCGTGTCTTTGCCTTATTACACATCTAGTTTATGCCTTTTAACTCTCACATTAGACTGCTGTTTGCAGTTGCTGGATGTGTCGGGCGGGCCCGGGCAGACTTATACCGCAAACCAAGTCTAATCTCGTGTCTTAGGCGTTCATTATCTCATTCTATTATTCAAAACCCAATTTAAATTAATATCCATATTCCAACTTGTCCATAATTCCCAATTTAGGCTATGTTCATAATTCTCATTCTAATTATGTCCATAATTCCATGTACATAAATTATACCAATTTGTGCCCCAAGTTAATTACATGATTACAAACCAATTTATGCCAATTACATAATATTCCATGTTTTTCCCAAAATTTCCACAACGTTCCTACGCCATTCTTACGCATAATTCACATAATATGTTAGGCTCTTCGTTATCCTAACTCATAAGAAAAAGGAAAAGAAGAGGGAAAGAGACATCATCCACACATAATATAGAAACAATAATCATATGGAATATGAATTTGCATAGAATAGGAAAGATCTAATCAACATAAACTTGCATAGATCTAATTAACATAAACTTGCATAGAATAGGATAGATCTAATCAACATAAACTTGCATAGATCTAGTTAACATAAACTTGCACAGATCTAATTAACATAAATTTGCATAGAATAGGATAGATCTGATCAACATAAACTTGCATAGATCTAATTAACATAAACTTGCATAGATCTAATTAACACAAATTTGCACTATGGATAGATCTGATCAACATAAACTTGCATAGATCTAATTAACATAAACTTGCATAGATCTAATTAACAAAAATTTGCATAGAATAAAATAGATCTAATTAACATAAACTTGCATAGATCTAATAAACATAAACTTGCATAGATCTAATTAACATAAACTTGCATAAAATAGAATAGATCTAATCAACATAAACTTGCGTAGATCTAATTAACAAAAACTTGCATAGATCTAGTTAACATAAACTTGCATAGAATAGGATAGATCTAATCAACATAAACTTGCATAGATCTAATTAACATAAACTTGCATAATCTAATTAGCATAAACTTGCATAGAACTAATTAACATAAACTTGCATAGAATAGAATAGATATAATCAACATAAACTTGCATAGATCTAACTAACATAAACTTTCGTAGATCTAATTAACATAAAATTGCATAGATCTAATTAACATAAACTTGCATAGAATAGAATAAATCTAATCAACATAAACTTGCATAGATCTAATTAATATAAACTTGCATAGATCTAATTAACATAAACTTGCATAGAATAGGATAGATCAATTCAACATAAACTTGCATAGATCTAATTAACATAAACTTGCATAGATCTGATTAACATAAACTTGCATAGTTCTAATTAACATAAACTTGCATAGAATAGAACAGATCTAGTCAACATAAACTTGCATAGATCTAATTAACATAAACTTGCGTAGATCTAATTAACATAAACTTGCATAGATCTAATTAACATAAACTTGCATAGAATAGAATAGATCTAATCAACATAAATTTGCATAGATCTGATTAACATAAACTCGCATAGATCTAATTAACATAAACTTGCATAGTATAGGATCGATCTAATCAACATAAACTTGCATAGATCTAATTAACATAAACTTGCATAGATCTAGTTAACATAAACTTGCTAGAATAGAATAGATCTAATCAACATAAACTTGCATAGATCTAATTAACATAAACTTGCATAGAATAGAATAGATTTAATCAACATAATCTTGCATAGATCTAATTAGCATTAACTTGCATAGATCTAATTAATATAAACTTGCATAAGTCTAATTAACATAAACTTGCATAGAATAGAATCAATCTAATTAACATGAACTTGCATAGCATAGAATAGAGTAGATTTAATTACGCCTATGAATCTACAAAATAGATCCAATAACATATGATAATAGTACTGGCATAACTCAAAATAATAGATCTAATAGCATATGATACAGGCATAGTCATACAGTCCAATTCAAACTTATCACCATTATTTTTAATTAATTATCTTGTGGAAGTACTTGTACTCATAGTGGTAGAAGAAGAAAGAATATAGATCTGAATTAAGCGTTTGTTGTTGTTCTAGAATCGTTCCCCTTTTTCACAATTCCTATGCTTTGATTCGTTGAAGAAGAGAAACTAGTTTAGTTTTGGATGCAGCAGCATGGAGGCTTATGAATGAATTTAGTTTAGATTAGGGTTAGATTAGATGTGCCTATATAGATGTATTAGCTTAGTTAGAGCCTTTATATTAACTAGGAGATCATCAGAACCACACATCTCAAAGACGCGTCATCCAGTCAATCAGAAGAGGCCACGTCAGCCCTAAAACTCAAAAATGGACATTAACAAATAAAAATGCGCCATGTATGCAACATGATGCGTAACAGCAGGGGTGTTGACACCCACATGTCATATATATATATATGTTTATTTATTTATTTTTCTTTTTAACTATCTTTCCAATTAACCCTTTTCACACTAAACCACTTTTTTTTAATTGAACTGCGTTTACATTAAGCCACTTTTTAGCCATTTCTCTAAAATAAAAATATGGCGCTGGCGGGGATGGAACTCACAACCTCTTATATACAAGTCACGTGTTCTAACCAAATGAGCCACTAAGTCTTTTTGTTTACAAATCTTAGAACAATGCTAAACATTATTCTTTTCTCATTCCTCTTTTTCATGTTTTGTTGCAATATTTAATTTTTCTCTTAAATGTATCTATGT
Source organism: Allium sativum (assembly GCA_030737875.1). Taxonomy (NCBI): domain Eukaryota; kingdom Viridiplantae; phylum Streptophyta; class Magnoliopsida; order Asparagales; family Amaryllidaceae; genus Allium; species Allium sativum. The sequence goes on from CM060916.1 coordinate 964,546,172, forward strand.
ATATAATATGTATACATATCTCCACATTTTTAATTTCATTAAAAATGCGGGGTGCTACATTCTCCCCTAGTCAAAGGATTTCGTCCCCGAAATCTTCAAGTTAAGAAGAATATATCCTACCATCCATCAACCATCTACTCATCCATCATCCACAAGCATCCATTGTCCTTAAAAGATTTCTAATGCTATATGAGCATATGCAAAGGTGTGTGTATATGTTCCTTATCTAATGCAAAGATCGGGCGGTCTACTGATTCAGTTGACCTTCTCAATGCAAATTATGTCAGTGCCATGAGTCCAACATGTATGCAAAGGAATCTTAATGATACATATCATTTCTATATGAGTGCACAACCATTCATTCAAATGCAACATCCATATGATAACGCATTCAATATACATCCATTAATTTAAATACGCACACTCATTCATATGCAATATGAAAGTGATTGAGCCGATCTAGTTCCTAATATGTGTGTAAATGCATCCACGAGCAACCACTAGCAAACACTTGCATCCACTTGCATCCACCAAACATAACATGTCTCAGACACATGTTTACAACCATAGGATTTTCCTACCTAAAGATCGAAGATGTAATTAAGAGGATATAGTAAACGATAGAATAAGTATAGACAAAGCGGTAGAAAAAGGAGAAGTTTAGAACATACCCTCAAAAAGGAAAGGGTACGACACATGCATCTTGCCTTCCGTCTCCCAAGTCGCGTTCCCTTGATCGTCTCCCCATTGGACTTTAACCAACTTGACCTCTCAGTTGCGTAATTTCTTGACCTTCGATCCAAGGATGCATGTAGGAGCTTGTCTAATCATGGCATCTCACTCTACTTCCACCTCTCTAAGCATGATCAGCTCTACTACTTCCGCGGTATCATGTAAACATTTCCGCAAATGTGACACGTGAAATACGTCATGAACACCACTAAGCTTCTCATGCAACTTCACTTTGTAGGCCATTTGTCCAATTCTTTCTGTAATGGGGAATGGCCCTACGAACCTTGGTGCCAACTTCCCTATGGACCCAAAGCGAACTACGTTCATCAACGGTGATACTTTAATAAAGACCTTGTCTGCAACATTAAACTCAAGATCTGTCCTTCTCTTGTCAGCATAAGACTTTTGTCGGTCCTGTGCCGTCTTCATACATCTCTGAATCAAGTCTATCTTTTCCAAAGTTTCTCTTGCCATATCGGGCCCAAGTAAAATCTTATCCGTAGATTCCCACCAACAAGTTGGTGATCGGCAAGGTCATCCATACAGAGCTTCAAAAAGTGCCATGCTAATGCTAGTCTGATAGTTGTTGTTGTAGGCGAACTCTACTAATAAAAGATGTTCCTCTCACATCCCTCCGAAGTCCAAGATGCATAATCTCAAAAGATCTTCTAGAATTCAATTCACTCCTTTTGTTTTGCCGTCCGTTTGTGGGTGATAAGCGGTGCTCAAACACAATTGTGTTCCTACCGCCTCTTGCAAGCTCTTCCAAAATTCACTAGTGAAAATGAGATCTCGATCGCTTACGATACTAGAAGGTATGCCGTGCAGACGAACTATCTCTCGAAGATAAATAGATGCTAACCATGCCACTGTTCTTTTACTCTTGACGGGAATGAAATGGGCGCTCTCGGTAAGCCTATCTACTACTACCCAAATCCCCGTATTACCCTTCCTTGATCTCGGCAACCCGTCGACAAAATCCATGGAAACGCTTTCCCATTTCCACTGTGGAACCTCTAAGGGGTGAAGCAAACCACCAGGCTTCTTTTGCTCCGCCTTGACTTGCTGGAACACCAAGCATCTAGAAACGAACTCAGCTACGTCCTTCTTCATTCCGGCCCAAAAGAAAAATCGCTTCATGTCTCTACACATCTTGTCACCACCGCGATGTATGGTCGTCTTAGAACGATGTGCTTCTTCAAGAATCGTCTTTCTCAAGCTTTCGTCTCGAGGTACACAAAGTCTCCCATCCCTACGCAACCAACCTTTATCATCTATAGTATACGTACTAAGATGGCTCGAAGACTCCCCTCTTATGAGCTTGTCTACTATTTCAACCAACTGTGGGTCATCTCGCTGTGCCTCTCCAACCCATCCCAAAAGTGTAGGTCACACCTCCAGTGATGCCAACAAACTGGATACATAATCGATAGAGGGTCTAAAGTCAAAGGTTGATATGTACTCCAAACTCTATCGCTCGATGAACAAAGGACTCAAAGTCAACCTCTTTCTACTCAAGGCGTCAGCTACAACGTTACACTTGCTAGGGGTATATGCAATCTCAAATTCGTAGGATGCTAAAAATTCCATCCACCTATGTTGCCTTAAGTTTAGTTCTTTTTGAGAGAACAAGTACTTTAGAGACTTATGGTCTGTATACAACTCAAACTTCTCGCCAAGGAGATAATGGCGCCAAGACTTAAGCGCAAAAACTATAGCGGGTAACTCTAAGTTGTAGGTAGGGTAATTCTTCTCATGGACCTTCAGCTGCCTTCCACCATAACATATCACCTTTTCCTCTTGCATCAAAACTGCACCAAACCCTGTCCCGCAAACATCGGTATAAATTGTGAATGGCTTACTCCCATCTGGCAAAACTAAAACTAGAGTTATTGTGATGGCCCGCCCCGCACCAACCGACATTTACTCCAAAGGTGCGTTGTACACATGTCCAATTAGCACGGAACGGGTCATCAGAAGGAAAAGGAAGAAGGAAATGAACATACAAAGAACCTGTAGAATGTCTCATAGCGCATAGAACAAAATATAATAGTAACATACTTGACATAAAACAGGAGAGACAGTGCATAAGCTGAATACCAAAACTAAGCATCATAGCAGCGGAAATCCAAAATACAGCTTATTACAACTTTTCAAACTGTCTCAAAGCAAAAGTAAGATAAAGGAGGTACACTACTAATGCCCAAGTAGCGACCACCAGCGACACATGGAGAATATCTATATATATCATACATGGAAGCCTCCTGCCCGCCTCCGAATCAGCTACTCGCGCATCACCAGCTAACCTGTCTCTAGTCTGCTCGTGTGAGCACCCAGAGCAATAAGAGGAGACATAAAACTCTAGGTCAGACATAAAGCCTGGTATGAGCGATAAGCATCTAAAGTGAACAATAACAGGTAGACTAAAGCATACCTGAACCTGGACCTGCAACCAAAGAGTTAGCACTACATACTGTACATCACTCTAAGGTGCCATATCAAAAGGTGTAAAGATACGGAGGTGGGGGTGTGCATGTCATAGTGATGGCAAACAATCAAACATAGCATCCATCCTCACATCTCGCACTCAGTGCGTAAAGCATACGATATTCACCACTTCGATCACCCAACATACCTTGCTACGATCACTCTGCCCCATGAAGTCATAAATGGCTTCACTGCACTGATAACGTAGCCACTAATCCTTCGCTATGTCCACTTGCCCCATGGAGTTATTCACCCCATCTGCGATGGCTCATAGCCTTACCAATCCTTCCTATGTCCACTTGCCCTATGGAGTTATTCACCCCATCTACGCTGGCTCATAGTCTTACTACGCATCACCTTGCCCCTCGAGTCGTAATGACTCTACTGCACTAATAACGTAGTCTTGCTACCATCACCTTGCCCCTCGAGTCGCAATGACTCTACTGCACTGATAAGTAGCCCATCATTCATTTTTAGTGGTGAATCGAAGTTATGAACGTCGACAACTCCTTAGCACACGTCCCGCAGCAAAGCCCAACAATGAAGTGAACTCATCGGTTCCCAACTGGATCATGAGCTCTAACTTCCCATATTGGACTACCTTTGCATCTCGGGTCATTGGTCAATACTGGGTCGGGTCGGGTTCCCTTCAAGTTATCGATTCGGATCGGGTCCCCTGCGTTGCGTCAGTTCGGGTCTTCCTCTGTAGCGGTTCGGGTCGGGTCCACTCCATCGCGTCGGTTCGGGTCGGGTCGGGTGCCATCTCCTATCCAGTTCGTGCTCCCGCTCCGATCCGCTCCCTCATTTTTCACGTGCTCTGATCCGATCCCTCCTTCTTTATCCGATCCGATCGCTTCTCCAGCAACCATATCCGATCCCAGTTCAGTTAGCATGGCCTTCCTTTTTGCCAATTTTCTCAAGTGTCAGGTTTCGATCCGATCGAATCCCTTGCCCAGTTCAACTTATCCGATCCGAGCAACCATATCCGATCCGATCCGAAACCTGCACTGTTTCCTGAAGCTTTTCCAGCAAGTGTTTACGCCGCTCGACGACGTTTTCGACCATTCTAACTATTGAAATCAATCACAAAGCATATCATACAGTCATAGCAACATGCATAATCAACCACAAACATCAAAACATCAACATGATAGGTTAAAATGGATCAAACCTACCCAAAAACCCATATTTCCCCTTAAGCATGTTTAGGTGAAATTAATGATAGGATTAGCAAAACTTAACCAAATTAACCCAAATTCATATCAGAGGTATGAAACATCATTTAAGATTTTATAAACATTTTCCCCGAATTTTATCATGTTTAAATTCGCTAATTAACACTAATTACCCTTAATTAGCCATAGTTAGTGCAAAACTATGCAAATCACTCACCCTAACCACAAATAAACTAAAATCTGAAATAAATCTCCGATTTGATGCAAATCCCAATGCTAAACAGCAGCCCAAATGTTGATTTGGTGTAGATCTCCCTTGATTAGATGTTGCTAAGCATAATCTTTGATCAAAAGATGATTTTGAGGTGATTTAGAGGTTGGAGGCCATTTTTAGGGTTCCTTGGTGATAAGTGGAGGCTAGAAAACTGAAATGGAATGATTCTCTACTTCATTTCAGCCTCCCCATAACCCTAATCCCGAAATGGGTTATGGGCCTATCCACAAATCACCCTATTTGGTCCGGTTAAGCAGTTTTTCACCCTCCAAACCTTAATTCAGCCATATCTCCCAAACGGTAAGTCCGTTTGGCTGTTGTGACCACTCTACGGAAAGGTAAACCATCAAACGAATTTAATGGAAGTGGTTCCAGGTCAAAATTCCTTTCCAATCAAAAGTTATGGCCAAAACAAGATTAGCAAGGGGCAAAATGGTCATTTAAAAATCGACAAAAATCATGAACATGGGAAATGACCCTAATGGTTGTTTCCCAAAGTTACATGACCATACAACTTCATATGGGAAAGAAATAAATATTCTACGATCCTCCGATACGTAGAATGCGGGTTGTTACGTTCTCCCCCCTTAAGAAATTTCGCCCCCGAAATTCCCTAACCAAGACACACAAAAGGGTCCTGCATGCCTATCAATCATAAAACAACAATCAAATATGCAAACAAGCAAAACAAGTCTATCCTAGCATGCGGAATAACTAAATTACAAAGTAAATCTTACCAGGCAAAGAGTTCTGGATATGCCTTCCTAATGCTCTCCTCTGTCTCCCAAGTACAATCATTCTCGTTTTCGCCCCACTGAACCTTGACTAGCTTCATCGCCTTCCTTCGAAGTTGCTTCGTATCGTGCTCCACAATACGAATCGGCTTGCGGTTCCCAACCGCCTCGTGTTCTACTTCGAAGTCCTCTAACTGATCATGTGAAATAGTTATATCTGAGTCGTGAACGAATTTCCTTAGTTGGGAAACATGAAATACATTGTGAACTCCCGCCATCTTTTCTGGTAAGCCAACTCTATATGCCAAATTCCCGACTAGTTCAAGAACAGGGAATGGGCCAACAAATCTTGGTGCTAACTTGCCTCTCCTGCCAAATCATATCACGTTTTTCAATGGAGAAATCTTGACAAACACCGAGTCACCCACGGAGAATTTTAGGTCTCTTCTTCTCTTATCTGCATAACTCTTCTGCCTATCTTGGGCAGTCTTCATTCGTTGCTGAATGATCTTGATCTTATCTGAAGTTTCCCTCACCACATCTGGTCCAAGCATAAACTTCTCGCCAGTCTCTATCCAACATAATGGTGAGTTGCACGGTCTTCCGTACAAAGCTTCATATGGAGCCATACCGATACTGGATTGGTTGCTATTATTATATGCAAACTCTACTAGATGCAAATGGTCATTCCATGATCCACCAAAATCCAATATACAAGCTCTCAAGAGATCTTCCAATATACGATTCACCCTCTCTGTCTGACCGTCGGTCTGAGGATGATGTGCGGTACTGAGATGTAATCCTGACCCTAGAGCCTCTTGTAAGCTCTTCCAAAACCCACTAGTGAACAATGGGTCTCGGTCACTCACAATGCTTTTAGGTATTCCATGAAATCTCACTACCCACTTCATATACAACTCTGCCAAATTGGCTGCCGTTCTGGTCGATTTTACTGGTATAAATCTTGCGCTCTTGGTCAATCGATCCACAATTATCCAAATGCTATCGTATCCCGATCTAGTCCTTGGTAAACCATCGATGAAATCCATGTAGACTTGCTCCCATTTCCATTCGGGAATTTCTAATGGTTGCAACAACCCACTAGGCTTCTTTTGCTCGGCTTTAACTAGCTGGCAATTCATGCATTTGGATATAAATTTCCCAACGTCTCTTTTCATCCCTTCCCAGTAGTAAGTCTGTCTCATGTCTCGATACATCTTATTACCACCGGGGTGTATAGTCAGTTTTGAGTGATGACATTCTCTAAGCACTTCATCCCTCAATCCATTCACGTTGGGTACAACTAGTCTTCCACTCTTTTGAAGCCATCCATCTCGATCAAGCCCATACACATTCATCTCCTCACCGTCGATGTCCATCTCTAACTTGGAGATGATTTCCAATAGATTAGGATCGTCCCTCTGGCTGGAACCAATCCGCTCTATCAAAGTGGGTCTGATCGCCAAACTAGCTAGCATGACTGGATCCAATTCGCACTTTGGTTTGAAATCAAGCCCCGCGATATACTCCAGTTGCTTCCATTCAAGAAACATTGCCCCTAAACTGGCATGTCTCGTACTCAAGGCATCGGCTATCGCATTACCTTTCCCAGGAGTGTAGGCGATATCAAAATCATACGAAGCCAAGAACTCTAACCATATCTGCTGACGGAGATTCAAATCTTTCTAAGAGAAAAGATACTTTAACGATTTATGATCGGTAAACAACTCAAATCTTTCTCCCAAGTGATAGTGTCTCCACATCTTCAATGCGAACACAGTCGCTGCCAATTCCAAATCATGGGTAGGATACTTCTTCTCATGCGGCTTTAGCTGTCGACTAGCATAAGCTACAACCCTACCTCCTTGCATCAATACAGCACCCAGTACGGTACCACAAGCATCCGTGTATACCGTCTTCTCTTCATTCCCCTTAGGAATGACTAACACTGGCGCACGCGTCAACTTCTCTTTTAGACTCTTGAATGCATTCTCACACACTCCGTCCCAGACGAAGAACTGATTCTTCTTAGTCAACTGAGTCAACGGTGTCGTTATCATGGAGAAGTCCTGGATAAACTTACGATAATATCCAGCTAATCCCAAGAAACTTCTTACATCTGTTGCATTCTTGGGCGTAGGCCAATCCTGTACCGTAGCCACCTTCGCAGGGTCCACGGCAATACCACTCTCTGAAACAACATGACCCAAGAATCTCACTTCCCTTCTCCAAAAGTGACACTTAGAGAATTTCGCTTTCAATTGGTGTTTCCTCAACACCTCCATCACTAACCTCAAGTGTCCCTTGTGTTCCTCCTCTGTCCTTGAGTAAACAAGGATATCATCCACGAACACAAGAACAAACTTATTCAACTGATCTCTGAATACTCGATTCATAAGATCCACAAAGTAGGCTGGTGCATTGGTCAACCCAAACGACATGACCAACCACTCAAAAAATCAAGACGGCGTCCTAAATGCCGTTTTCGGAACACTCTCATCCGCTACTCGTAGCTGATGAAATCCTGTCGCGAGGTCCAACTGGGCGAACACTCTTGCTCCTTCCAGTTGATCAAACAAATCATCTATCCACGGTAGAGGATACTTATTCTTCCTCGTCACCGTATTCAACTCGCGATAGTCCACACACAAACGAAAGGAACCATCTGCCTTAGTGGCAAACACAACTGGTGCTCCCCACTCGGAGACACTCCTTCTAATAAGTCCCTTCTTCAAAAGATTGCTGACTTGCACCCCGAGCTCTCGCTGCTCCCTTGGTGCCATACGATGAAGTGGCATCACTATAGGTCTGGCATCTTTCACTAAATCAATACGGAACTCAATCTCTCGGTGTGGTGGAAGCCCGGTCACCTCCTCAAAGACGTCGGGATACTGGCCAACCACGGGCACATCTGACAACTCATCCTACGGGATGTCGAGGGAATTTACAAAACAAGCCATAACCTCATCACTAGGTAGACTACCAAACACTACCCTCCGCCCATCATCCGCCCTCACTGTCACCAAAAAGCCCTCATAGTCTACCACCACCCCGTATCTCTGGAGCCAATCGACTCCCAATATAATGCCATACCCAGTAAAGCCCAAAACAAAGCAATCACAAACAAACATACATCCATGACTCGATAAGACCAAATTCCTGCAAATCATACTAAGGCTAGTCGAACCACCAATCGGGTTCGTCACAACCAATGGTCTATCGACTATCTCGGGTTCCAGTCCCAACCTATCTACCAGGTCACTAGATATGAAGGAACGGGAAGCCCCAGTATCAAACAAAACTCGAAATGGTACATCATAAATAGAAAGCATACCTTGAATAACAACATTCTTTCCTTTCTCCGCCGCAGTTGGGGAATTCGACGAAGAAGGAACAACATCAATAGCATATTCTTTCACAATCTGCTTCTCCTTAAGAGGTTGCGGACACTTATCCTTGAAATGTCCCACTTGACCACAGTTGAAGCACTTCTTATCCGATGGCTTGGCCCGACAATCTTTAGCATAATGGCCCTTCTTACCACAGCTGAAGCACTCAACATCCTTCTTGTTCTTTTTCTGGCCACCCTTAGATTGGTCCTACTTCCTCTTATTCCGAGAGTTATTCTTGCCTCCACCGCCTGCTTGCGGCTTTGGCCCTTCTGCAGATGCAGCCTCAGTCTTTGACTTAGGGTAAAGACTCTCTGATCTCAAAGCTTTCCCCACAATCGATTCAAAAGTCTCATCGATGTGGTTGATAAGCCTTTCCCCCAAGTATCCATCCAAACCAGTAATGAACTTCTCATTCTTCTTCTCAAGAGTGTCGATAAGAGATAGTCCATACTTCGACAAGGTGTCGAACTCAGCAATATAGTCAGAAACTGCCCTTCCGTTCTGCTTGAGTTCCAAGAACCTCTTGAACAACACTAACTTCTGGGCAGCTGGAATAAACTTCTCGCTAAAGCAAGCCTTGAACTGATCCCAAGTAACCTGATCTTCTGGAGTAGCTGTTCTAATGGAATTCCACCAATTCATCGCTCGCCCTTGCAGCTGACGAGACGCTAGCCTTCTCTTCATCGCATCCTCAAGACCCAAGTCATCGAAGATACGGTCACAGCTATCCATCCAGTCTTGAACATCTGTGGCCGACTCCGTCCCATGGAACGGCTTCCCACCAAGGTTAGTGTAATCCTTGCACAACTTGGCGAAATCGACCCTCGGCGCCTGCACTACTGGGCCAACACCAACTCCGGGATTGGGAACTGCCCCTTACACTTCTCTAAGCATGTTTCGCATGAGGTCAGTAAACATCGCCCTCATGTCAGCAGCATTCCCTTGGTTGGTCCCTCTACCAGCACCCCTCGTGTCTCGACTCATCGTCAATCTGTAAAAGGGAAACGATTAACGACCCCATAGTGGTGCTAGTGCAGTACGACTTCATTCTTATACTACCAATAGTATATATATATAGCTTTTGAAAAACAAAGTAATCACAAATATGCGCTCTCATATACGTACTATCTCTCCCTAGTGTCTTTCCCTAGGTTAACTACGCAACCTAGAGCTCTGATTCCAAGTGTGACGGCCCGCCCCGCACCAACTGACATTTACTCCAAAGGTGCGCTGTACACATGTCCAGTTAGCACGGAACGGGTCGTCAGAAGGAAAAGGAAGAAGGAAATGAACATACAAAGAACCTGTAGAATGTCTCACAGCGCATAGAACAAAATATAATAGTAACATACTTGACATAAAACAGGAGAGACAATGCATAAGCTAAATACCAAAACTAAGCACCATAACAGCGGAAATCCAAAATACAGCTTATTACAACTTTTCAAACTGCCTCAAAGAAAAGTAAGATAAAGGAGGTACACTACTAATGCCCAAGTAGCGACCACCAGCGACACAGGGAGAATATCTATATATATCATACGTGGAAGCCTCCTGCCCGCCTCCGAATCAGCTGCTCGCGCATCACCAGCTAACCTGTCTCTAGTCTGCTCGTGTGAGCAACCAGAGTAATAAGAGGAGACATAAAACTCTGGGTCAGACGTAAAGCCTGGTATGAGCGATAAGCATCTAAAGTGAACAATAACAGGTAGACTAAAACATACCTGAACCCGGACCTGCAACCAAAGAGTTAGCACTACATACTGTACAACACTCTAAGGTGCCATATCAAAAGGTGTAAAGATACGGAGGTGGGGGTGTGCATGTCATAGTGATGGCAAACAATCAAACATAGCATCCATCCTCACATCTCTCACTCAGTGCGTAAAGCATACGATATTCACCACTTTGATCACCCAACATACCTTGCTACGATCACTCTGCCCCATGAAGTCATAAATGGCTTCGCTGCACTGATAACGTAGCCACTAATCCTTCGCTATGTCCACTTGCCCCATGGAGTTATTCACTCCATCTGCGCTGGCTCATAGCCTTACCAATCCTTACTATGTCCACTTGCCCCATGGAGTTATTCACCCCATATGCGCTGGCTCATTGTCTTACTACGTATCACCTTGCCCCTCGAGTCGTAATGACTCTACTGCACTGATAACGTAGTCTTGCTACCATCACCTTGACCCTCGAGTCGCAATGACTCTACTGCACTGATAAGTAGCCCATCATTCATTTTCAGTGGTGAATCGAAGTTATGAACGTCGACAACTCCTTAGCACACGTCCTGCAGCAAAGCCCAACCATGAAGTGAACTCATTGGTTCCCAACTGGATCCTGAGCTCTAACTTCCCATATTGGACTACCTTTGCATCTCGGGTCATTGGTCAATACTGGGTCGGGTCGGGTTCCCTTCAAGTTATCGGTTCGGATCGGGTCCCCTGCGTTGCGTCAGTTCGGGTCTTCCTCTATAGCGGTTCGGGTCGGGTCCACTCCATCGCGTCGGTTTAGGTCGGGTGTCTCACTTCGGGTCGGGTCGGATGCCATCTCCTATCTAGTTCGTGCTTCCGCTCCGATCCGTTCCCTCATTCTTCACGTGCTCCGATCCGATCCCTCCTTCTTTATCCGATCCGATCGCTTCTCCTTTATCCGATCCGATCTCAGTTCAGTTAGCGTGGCCTTCCTTTTTGCCAATTTTCTCAAGTGTCATGTTTCGATCCGATCGAATCCCTTACCCAGTTCAACTTATCTGACCCGAGCCACCATATCCAATCCGATCCGAAACCTGCACTGTTTCCTGAAGCTTTTCCAGCAAGTGTTTACGCCGCTCGACGACGTTTTCGACCATTCTAACTATTGAAATCAATCACAAAGCATATCATACAGTCATAGCAACATGCATAATCAACCACAAACATCAAAACATCAACATGATAGGTTAAAATGGATCAAACCTACCCAAAACCCCATATTTCCCCTTAAGCATGTTTAGGTGAAATTAATGATAGGATTAGCAAAACTTAACCAAATTAACCCAAATTCATATCATAGGTCTAAAACATCATTTAAGATTTTATAAACATTTTTCCCGAATTTTATCATGTTTAAATTCGCTAATTAACACTAATTACCCTTAATTAGCCATAATTAGTGCAAAACTATGCAAATCACTCACCTTAGCCACAAATAAACAAAAATCTGAAATAAATCTCTGATTTGATGCAAATCCCAATGCTAAACAGCAGCCCAAATGTTGATTTGGTGTAGATCTCCCTTGATTAGATGTTGCTAAGCTTAATCTTTGATCAAAAGATGATTTGGAGGTGATTTAGAGGTTGGAGGCCATTTTTAGGGTTCCTTGGTGATAAGTGGAGGCTAGAAAACTAAAATGGAATGATTCTCTACTTCATTTCAGCCTCCCCAAAACCCTAATCCCGAAATGGGTTATGGGCCTATCCACTAATCACCCTATTTGGCCCGGTTAAGCAGTTTTTCACCCTCCAAACCTTAATTCAGCCATATCTCCCAAACGGTAAGTCCGTTTGGCTATTGCGACCACTCTACGGAAAGGTAAACCATCAAACGAATCTAATGGAAGTGGTTTCACGTCAAAATTCCTTTCCAATCAAAAGTTATGGCCAAAACAAGATCAGCTAGGGGCAAAATGGTCATTTAAAAATCGACAAAAATCATGAACATGGGAAATGACCCTAATGGTTGTTTCCCAAAGTTACATGACCATACAACTTCATATGGGAAAGAAATAAATATTCTAAGATCCTCCGATACGTAGAATGCGGGTTGTTACAGCTATCGTCAAAGCCCTCTTCAAACGTTGGAAAGCATTGTCACAATCAACATCCCAAGAAAAAGTCAATTTCTTCTTCGTCAATCGTGTAAGTGGGGCTGATATCTTCGCAATGTCCTTAATGAACTTCCTATAGTAGCCAGCCAACCCAAGAGAACTTCATACTTCCGTTGTATTTCTTGGAATCTTCCAATCTTGGATTGCCACCACCTTTGCGTGGTCCACTGCTATCCCTTCTTTAGAGACCACATGCCCTAAGAACCTCACTTCCTTCCTCCAAAAATGGCATTTGGTGAACTTAGCTTTGAGTTGATGTGCTCGAAGGGTCTCAAAGACTTTCCTAAGATGTAGGGCATGCTTTTCCTCGCTTCTAGAGAAAATCAAAATATTATCAACAAAGACTACCACGAACTTGTTTAGAAATTCCCTAAACACCCTACTCATCAAGTTTACAAAATATGTGGGTGCATTCATCAAACGAAACGACATGACGAGCCTTTCGAAGAAACTGTCGGGAGTCCTAAATGTAGTCTTATCTATGCTGTCCTCAGCCACCATTAGCTAATGAAACCCTGTAGCTAAATCCAACTGCAAGAAAACCGAAGCGCCAACCAACTAATCGAACAAGTCATCTATCCTCGGCAATGGGTGTCTGTTCTTTTTCGTGAGCTTATTCAGCTCCCTATAGTCCACGCACAATCTGAGCGAACCATCAGCCTTCGTAGCAAAAACAACTGGAGCATCCCACTCCGAGGTACTTCTTCTTATGAACCCTTTCTCAAGCAAGTCTTTCACTTATCTACTAAGCTCCCTCCTTTCTCTTGGAGCCATGTGGCGCACTGGTAATGCAACTGGCTTTGCATTATCTACTAAGTATATACGGAAGTCTATCTCGCGTCTCGGGAGTAAATCCCGAACCTCGTTAAAGACATCACCATACTCATGGAGTACAAGAACAGATTCCAAATCATCGATGGATGTGTCAAGTGATTCTAGGTAGCTAAGCATCACCAGACCTCTAGGGTCAGAAGAAATATCAAGGGTCCTTCCACAATGAGTCAACAATCTAACTACCCTCCTTTCGCAGTCTAGGATGTCACCATGCCTGGCTAGCCAATCCATCCCCAGAATCAAGCCGTAGCCCATGAAACCAAGAACGTAGGCATTGCATTCAAACTCAATGCCATACACATATATTCTCAAGTCCCGACATAACATAGAAAGATGAGCCGTACCCCAATAGGAATTGAGACTACTATGGGATCCATAACTAAACTAGTATTTAGGTGCAGTGTTTCAACTAACGAAGCAGATATGAACGAGTGTTAAGCGCCAGAGTCAAGCAAAGTTTGAACAGGATGATCAAAAAGGAAAATAAAACTTTCAACAGAAATGTTTCTACCTCTCTCCTGTCCTGGTGCCATGAGAGCATGAACCTGCCCTCCAGAAGTAGATCCTACCCTCTTCCCTTGCCCTTGTCCTTGCCTCCTTGGGCAGTCTTTAATCATATGTCATGCCTCACCACATTGGAAGCAACCAGCCTTCTTCTTCTTCTTTTTCTTCTTCCTACAGTCCTTGCTTAAGTGTCCTGGTGTTCCACAATTAAAACACCTTTTCTTCCCTTTGCCTTTGATATCCTTACCGCCTTTCTTTTGTTGTTGTTGTGCTTTCTTTGAATCCACCTTCCTATCCTGTGCCTTATTAATATTAGCACCTTTTTCCTCTTCATGCATAAACGCCATGTCAACAAGTTTCTCGAAAGTAGCCCCCATAGGAATATAGGACATAGCCAATCTGTGTAGGGCTCATTCAAACCCTTAGCAAATCTCAGGGCCTTCTTATGCGTTCACCAACTCTAAGCCGAATCTTGCTAACTGGTTAAACTTATTAACGTACTCCTTCACAGACAAACTCCCTTGTTTCAAAGCGAAGAACCTCTCCATGTATAAACCCTCCTCTGCTCGTGAAAGAAATTTCAACTCGAACCTCCGTCTGAAATCCAGCCAAGTTCCCGCTGCACGTTCTCCAGTCGTGACCTCCCACCAAAATGAGGCCTCGTCCTTCATTAACCAAGCAACTAGTTGAATCTGTCTTCCATCATCTACCTCAAAGATACCAAATAAGTACTCCACTTCCTTGAGTCAGTTGCAAGCTTCGACGAACAGTCCCATGAAAAGGTTTTCCTCCCATCGCCCGAAAGTCCTTGTATATCTTAGAAAAAGCATCTACACGGGGAGGAGGAGGAGCGGCTGCAGTGGGGGAGGAGGAACGTCTGCTGGGCCTGCGACAGTAGCCCTAGCCTCCAGATACCTTCTGAACCATCCTGTTATCTGTACGCCCTCGGGTATAATGGGTTCCCCAGACATGCTGAATGGAAAAAGTAAGAAATTCAAAACAGAGAATCAAAAGATAGATATATGGCCTTTGGGGATTATGTTTTTCATAATAAACATTTCTCTTAAAAGTACTCTCTTTAAAACATGTTTTTCAACATACTTCTAAAAAAATGATTTCTGTAAACGGTTTTCAAAATCTTTTATCTGTTCTGGTAACCTTCAGCTTTGATACCACGTGTAACACCCCACGTCCATTAATGTCACTCACAAAGGGAATACAACAACTTTCATCGAGCATTATAAGTGTATAGAACAGAACGTCACAAGACGATATAGAAAAATGGCACTTCAAAATTTAAAATAACTTCATTGCAGCGAAAATGGAACATAGTTTGGCTACAACATCAAATCCAACTTGTAAAACCAAGTGCACAAATATCCATCTTGGTCAAATTATTACATGAAAACCAAAAGCATAATCCCGTTACAAATAGCCATAATAAAAAAGAAGATAAAGCTGAACATTACTTTCAGCAACTCCAAGCACTTTCAAAAGAGAGAGAAAGAGATCCAAGTCAAGCTCCACTAGTCCCACCTTGAAAACCTGGAGGGGGAAAAGGAAAGAAAAGAGGCGAAACAAACGAGATCAGACATAAAGTCTGGCAAGTCCAGTGACTTTAACAATATAATCATTAAAGTAACAGGATAAGAACATAAACCGAATATAAGAAATTACTGTAACATAAATAGGTATGGAAAGGTAAGCAAGATGGACAAGATAAACGTTGATTACGCTTCTAATCACTGTAGATAATTCCTACAACGTACCAATACTAGTTATAAAGAAAGTTGATCCCTCTTACTAATTATAATGATAATGATATTGGTAGTTTCGTGTACCCCTAGTTGCTGTCATAGGTGCCGCCTGCTCCTATCTCCACAACATACATCATACAAACCACGTTCATCTAATTCGATAAAAATATATTAGTACGACACAGTAAAATATAAATAAGACCGAACATAACTTAGACCCAACATAAATATGACCCAACATAACTTAGACCCATCCATACAACATAACTTAGACCCAACGATACAACATAACCACGACCCAATACAATGTAACTGCGACCCATAGCTTCGGAATGAACCACAACACCCATGAAGCATTTCATTCTTAATTCCCGCATTCAGTCTTTCCAAGCGATTAACCTCAGCTTGCATCTCAAGTGCGTGCTTGTAACACCCCGTATTTTATGTGAACATTAAAGTAACGAATTAAAGAATACCTAATTTTAAAATTAGAAATTAAGGGAAACGGGTTTATCCATTGCGTTCATCTCGGAATTCTGCTTGAGATAGAGTACGAGTTTGCGTGAATCGGACTCCGTATGAAGAAGTTATGGAGTTCAGAAGATTTCAAGTATAAATGGAAATTAAATATAAATAATAATTAAATCAAAAAGCAGTTCGAATTTTAAAATTCTGAGAATCAGCTGGGCAGGAACATTCCCACGCATAGGAGTCGAGTCCCCCCAGGGGGGGTTGACATAGGTGTCGATCCCCCAAGAGGGCTGTCGACTGGGGTGTCGACCCCCTCGGCCAGATCTGGGCTGTTTTGTCCAGTGACGTTTTTCTGAGTCATTGGGGCATATATGGCAACTTCCAGTTGGCTCTGTTTGGTCTGGATGGCTCTGATTACTCCTAGGTTGATCTAACGGCTCTCATTAATCTAAACTTCTATATAAATAACCCCAACCCTCAACCCTAAAACCACACAACTTTGTTCTCTGAAGTTGTCATGTTGTCCATGGCCAAACTAGAGTAGCCTCCATTTTTCTTTAAGCTAGAAAGCCCCAAATCAAGTCCAAACTAGAGAATCAATCGTCTACATCAAATGATAGCTTTTCAGATTCAGAAATCATATCCCAGAAAATAAGATTTGTTCTTTTGTTTGTAAGTTCAGTTATTATTTAGATTTGAACAAATAAAAGTCATGACTGGTAATGAAGTGAAACTAGAACTGTGCCTAATTATAAGATAATCATATTCTGATTCATGTAGCAATTCTGAAATTGCCTATGCCTACGTGATTATTGTGATTGATACAACTTATCATGTTGTATATTGATTTGGTGATGAACCTATCATGTTGTATATTAATTTGGCGATGAACCTATCATGTTGTATATTAATTTGGCAATGAACCTATTATGTTGTATATTAATTTGGCAATGAACTCATCATGTTGTATATTAATTTGGCGATGAACCTATCATGTTGTATATTAATTTGGGGATGAACCTGTCATGTTGAATATTATTTGGTGATGAACCTATCAGGTTGTATATAAATTTGGTGATTCTTTTATGATATGTTATATGCAAGTTCATAAGCTAAGTCATGTTCATATATGCTTATATGACTAGACCTACATGCTTATATGTCTAGATCTATGTTAATTTGATCCAACTCAAATGCAAGTTCACATTTACATGCTTAATTAAATTTGTGTAGTACTGTGCCGAATTTATATCACACATGCTTGATCTATACTGTTTTATGCCGTTGGAATGTTACATGTCCCTTTTCCTTTTTCCTTTTGTGTATGAGTTAGGCTAATTTGCGAGCCTAACGTTCTATGTAATTTATACGAACGAGTAACGGGGAATGCGTTGGGAGAAATATTAAATTACATGCTATTGACTTAGGTTGGCTCATAATCATGTAAATGATTAATGGCATGAAATGGTATAATTTGTATACCTAAGAATTTTGGACATAATTTAGAGGGTAAATGGGACATGACTTGAGTTGACAACATTAGTGGATAATTTACATATAAACATAAATGATAAGTATGTAAATTAATTAAAAGATGAATATGCTTAACCCGAGGTTAGATTGAGTTACGGTGTAAGACTGCCTGGAACTGCCCGGCATATCTAGCAAACGTAACAATACAGATCTAATGTGATAGGTTAGCGCATTAAGCCTAAAAAACCCGAGGTTAGATTGAGTTACGGTGTAAGACTGCCCAGAACCGCCCGGCACATCCAGCGACCGCAACAATATAGATCTAATGTGAGAGGTTGGTGCTTTAATGAATGAATCAAAGCTAAGAAACAGGCAGGCTAAGATTGGTAGGGTTAAGTAAATTAAGGCAACACTTAACCAATACAACATATTAACTAAACTGATGGGTGGGGGTTAGGTTAATTTGAGAACACTTAACCATGTTAACATGTTGATTAGGAAACCCTAGTAACGGGGACCCATTTCAGTAGTAACCCACATAGATGTATCATGATACCTGAACTAGGCAGGGTGGGGAATGATTACTGGGTTGATTATAAGCGGTCAAAACAACGGGGGGTGGTGCAGCAGTGTTAGTGCCGACGGAGTATGGGCATGCACGTACTCCGGCATGGACAAATCAGGCAATGGGCATCAGTAGTATACACTGTGCATCTTGAATTTGTGTCAGGTTGCCACCATAGGATTGATACACCCCATGGTGGGACCAGCACAGGTATCTGCAATCAAGCGGGGCCGAATGACACAAGTCATAAATGCATGCGAGTAGAAGCCGATCGATAAAAGGGGATCATTTTATCATGAACACATGGTGCTAGTTGAAACACTTGTTAGTAGGTGCAGGGAAATAGCAATGAGTGTGATAGTATATTCAGTTTATCTTTCCTTATTTATTGTTATCTTATTTCTAGGGTATTGTCCTAGGTTCAGTTTATTCATGTCATGATCCTTTTTCTTGTTTACATGCTAAATAATCACTGGACTTACCAGACTTATGTCTAACTTGTTTTCATTCGCCTTCTTTTCTTCTGTTTCCCCCCCAGGTCCGCAGGGAGGGAATACTTTAGCTTAGTGCAGACCTTTTCAAGCTTGAAGAGAGTAGATGTATTGCTTAGATTCTCTTTTCTTGGGCTATGGCTGCGGTTACACTTTTATTAGGGATTTATGTTGCTTTACTTTTGTTTTATGCTTCTTTATGTACTTGGAGAATTAAATCAAGACAGATGTTTTGTTGTAATAATTTAGAAGTTGGGTTTTGAGATAATGCTTGTAATGCTTTGACTGAACCATGCTATTTAATAAATGATTTCAGTTTTCCGCTGTTTATATGCCTGTCTTGTAAATTATCTGTGTCTTTTACCTAAAATGCTTCACCAAAGTTAATGCATTCTCTTTGTGAGTGACCTTAACGGAGGTGGGGTGTTTACACTTGGTATCAGAGCAAAGGTTTACCAGATCAGATAAAAGTTTTTGAAAACTATTTTTCAGAAAGAAGTTTAAAGAAGCATTTTTGATAAAAATGTTGTTTTATTTTGAAAAGCATAATACCCAAAGCCATATGCACTTTCTTTCTATCCTTTGTTTTGAATCTTTTCTTTTCATTTCAGCATGTCTGGGGATCTTAATCTTCCTGAGGGCGTACCGGTACCTGGTTGATTCAGAAGGTATCTGGAGGCTACGGCTAATGACGTGGGCCCAGCAGACGTTCCTCCTACCCAATTGCAGTTGTTCCTCCTCCTCCTCCTCGTGTGAACGCTTTCTCGAAGATATGTACAGACTTTCGAGCCATGGGTGGAAAGAACTTTAATGGGACTGAGTCATTTGTGGAAGCAAGAAATTGGCTCAAGGAAACAGAAGATTTGTTTGTTATCTTCGAAGTGGACGATAGGCAGAAGATACAATTGGCTATGTGGTTACTTAAGGATGAAGCCTCTTATTGGTGGGAAGCTACTAATGCTGAGAGACCAGTTGAAACTTGGGAGGATTTTAGAATGAGGTTTGAAATGAAGTTCCTCTCGCAAGCTGAACGAAGCCTATAGGTGGAAAAGTTCTTAGCTCTCAAACAGGGAAGCCTATCGGTCAAGGAATACGTCAACCAACTCAACTAGCTGGCTAGATTCGGATTGGAGTTAGTGAACACTCCACATAAGAAGGCTCTCCATTTCATTAAAGGGTTGAACGAGCCACTGCAAAGCCTAGCTATGTCCCATATACCTATGGGTGCGACTTATAAGAGTCTAGTGGACATAGCACTATTACAGGAGGAAGACAAGAACGACAAGAAAGAGACAAAGGTGGAAGTACCTCAAGACAAGAAAGTGGAGGGATCACAGAACAAGAAGATGGATTCCAAGAAGGGCGGGAAGAATAACAAACCCCGTGACAAGAGGAAGTGTAATTTTTGTGGCATACCTGGACATCTGATTAAGGACTGCAGAAAGAAGAAGAAGATGGGTGGTTGTTTTCAATACGGTGAGACAGGACACATGGCTAAGGACTGCCCAAGAAAGCAAGGGCAAGGGCAGAGGACTGGATCTACTTCTGGTGGGCAGGTTCACGCTCTCATAGCACCTCCGCAAGAACTAGGTAGAAATATTTTTGTTGAGTGTTTAGTTTATCTTTTTGATCATTGTGTTCGTACTCTCTTTGATTCTGGCGCATCGCACTCTTTTATATCTACTGCTTTGTTGAATCTCTGCACCTAGACACCAGTATAATAGAGGATCCCATAGTTGTTTCAAATCCAATTGGGGGTTCGACTTATTTATCAATGATTTGTTTGGATTTGGAAATTTCTATACTAAGCGTTGGGTTTAGATGTAATGCCTATATTTTGGGCTTCACAGGCTATGGGTTGGTTCTAGGCATGGACTGGCTATCCAATAATGGTGCCATCCTCGATTGTGAAAAGAGAGTAGTTAAACTTATGACTTGCCTCAGTAACACTCTCGAAATCTCTTGTAATCCCATGAACTCTGTTATGCTTAGCTACCTAGATTCTCTTGATGCATCTGATGAAAACCTGAAATCTATTAGAGTGGTCCATGAATACTCGGATGTCTTTGAAGAGGTGAAGGGTTTACCTCCGAAGCGAGAGATAGATTTCCGCATATACCTTGTTGATAATGCAAAACCCGTTGCTCTACCCGTTAGACACATGGCTCCAAGTGAAAGGAAGGAGCTCAGCAAGAAAGTTAAAGAGTTGCTTGAAAAGGGGTTTATAAGGGGGAGTATTTCTGAATGGGGTACTCCAGTGGTGTTTGCAACCAAAGCAGATGGTTCACTTCGCCTATGCGTTGACTATAGGGAGCTATACAAGCTGACCAAGAAGAATAGGCACCCACTTCCAAGAATAGACGACTTGCTCGATAAGCTTGTAGGTGCATCAGTTTTCTCCCAACTAGATCTGGATACCGGGTGTGACGGCCCGCCCCGCACCAACCGACATCTACTCCAAAGGTGCGTTGTACATGTGTCCAGTTAGCACGGAACGGGTCGCCAGAAGGGAAAAAGGAAGGAGAAAATGAACATACAAAGAACCTGTAGAATGTCTCACAGCGCATAGAATAAAATATAGTAGTAACATACTTGACATAAAACAGGAGAGACAGTGCATAAGCTGAAAATCAGTACTAAACATCGTAGCAGCGGAAATTCAGAATACAGCTTATTACAACTTTCAAACTGTCTCAAAACAAAAGTAAGGTAAATAAGGTACACTACTAATGCCCAAGTAGCGACCACCAACGACACAGGGAGAATGTGAATATATATAATACGTGGAAGCCTCCTGCCCGCCTCCGAATCAGCTACTCGCGCATCACCAGCTAACCTGTCTCTAGTCTGCTCGTGTGAGCACCCAGAGTAATAAGAGGAGACATAAAACTCTGGGTCAGACATAAAGCCTGGTATGAGCGATAAGCATCTAAAGTGAACAATAACAGGTAGACTAAAACATACCTGAAGCTGGACCTGCAACCAAAGAGTTAGCACTACATACTGTACAACACTCTAAGGTATCATATCAAACAGTGTAAAGATACGGAGGTGGGGGAGGTGTGCATGTCATAGGGATGGCAAACAATCAAACATAACATCCATCCTCACATCTCTCACTCAGTGCATAAAGCAAATGATGTTCACCACTTCGATCACCCAACATTCCTTGCCACGATCACTTTGCCCCCATGAAGTCATAAATGGCTTCACTGCACTGATAACGTAGCCACTAATTCCTTGCTATGTCCACTTTCCCCATGGAGTTATTCACCCCATCTGCGCTGGCTCATAGCCTTACCAATCCTTACTATGTCCACTTGCCCCATGGAGTTATTCACCCCATCTGCGCTGGCTCATAGTCTTACTACGCATCACCTTGCCCCTCAGGTCATAATGACCCTACTGCACCGATAACGTAGTCTTGCTACCATCACCTTGCCCCTCAGGTCGTAATGACCCTACTGCACTGATAAGTAGCCCATCATTCCTTTTTAGTGGTGAATCGAAGTTATGAACGTCGACAACTCCTTAGCACACGTCCCGCAGCAAAGTCCAACCATGAAGTGAACTCGTTGGTTCCCAACTGGTTCCAGGATCCTGAGCTCTAACTTCTCCTATTGGACTACCTTTGCATCTCGGGTTATTGGTCAATACTGGGTCGGGTCTGGTTCCTCATCAAGCCATCGGTTCGGGTCGGGTTCCCCCTTCTGGTGCGGTTCGGGACGGCACTCATCTTCTGATGCGGTTCGGGTCGGGTTCCTCTGGGTTCGAGTCAGTTACTTCTTCTTCTTCGGGTCGGGTCGGTGCTTCCTTTCAGGTCGGGTCGGGTCCTTCCTAGTTCGTGCTTTCGATCCGTCTTCATGCTCCCCTTCATATGCTCCTATCCGATCCGCTTTCTTGCTCCTGCTCTGATTGCCTTTGTGTTTCCGATCCGATCCGATCCGTCTTCCTCTATCCGATCCGATCCCAGTTCAGCTAGCGTGGCCTTCCTTTTTGCCACTTTTCCAAGTGTTGGGTTCCGATCCGATCAGATTCTTTGCTCAGTTCCACATATCCGATCCGAGCCCCCTTATCCGATCCGATCCGAACTCTGCACTGTTTTCTGAAACTATTCCAGCAAGTGTTTACGCCATTCGACGACGTTTTCGACCATTCTAACTATTGAAATCGATCACAAAGCATTTCATACAGTCATAGCAACATGCATGATCAACCACAAACATCATTCACATCAATATCATAGGTTAAAATGGATCAAACATACCCAAAATCCCATATTTACCCTTAAGCATGTTTAGGTGAAACTAATGATAGGCTTAGCAAAATTTAACCAAATTAACCCAAATTCATATCAGAGGTCTAAAACATCATTTAGGAATTTATGAACATTTTTCCCGAATTTTATCATGCTTAAATTCGCTAATTAGCACTAATCACCTCTAATTAGCCATAATTAGTGTAAAACTATGCAAATCACTCACCTTAGCCACAAAATAAACTAAGATCTGAAATAATTCTCTGATTTGATGTGAATCTCAATGCCAACAGCAGCTCCTATGTTGATTTGGTGAAGATCTTCCTTGATTAGGGGTTGCTAAGCTTAATCCTTGACCAAAAGATGATTTGGAGGTGATTTAGAGGTTGGAGGCCATTTTTAGGGATCCTTGGTGATAAGTGGAGGCTAGAAAACTGAAATGGAATGATTCTCCATCTCATTTCAGCCCTCCCATAACCCTAATCCCGAAATGGGTTATGGGCCTACTTACTAATCACCCGATTTGGCCCGGTTAAGCAGTTTTTCACCCTCCAAACCTTGTTTCAGCCATATCTCCCAAACGGTAAGTCCGTTTGGCTAATGTGACCACTCTACGGAAAGAGAAACCATCAAACGAATCAAATGGAAGTAGTTTCAGGTCAAAATTCCTTTCCAATCAAAATTTATGGCCAAAACAGTACCAACTTGGGGCAAAATGGTCATTTAAAAATCGACAAAAATCATGGACATGGGAAATGACTCTAATAGATGTTTCCCAAAGTTACATGACCATACAACGTCACATGGGAAAGAAATAAATATTCTATGATCCTATGATGTGTAGAATACGGGTCGTTACACTCTCCCCCCCTTAAGAAATTTCGCCCCCGAAATTCCCTAATCCAAACACACACAAAGGTCCCGCATGCCTATCAATCATAAAACAACAATCAAACATGCAAAATAAGCAAAACAAGTCTATCCTAGCATGCGGAATAACTAAATCGCAAAGTAAATCTTACCAGGCAAAGAGTTATGGGTATGCCTTCCTAATGTTTTCCTCTGTCTCCCAAGTACAATCATTCTCGTCCTCGCCCCACTGAACCTTGACTAGCTTCACCGACTTCCTTCGAAGTTGCTTCGTATCGTGCCCCACAATACGAATCGGCTTTCGGTTCCCAACCGCCTCAGGTTCTACTTCGAAGTCCTCTAACTGATCAGGTGAAATAGTCACATCTGAGTCGTGAACGAACTTCCTTAGTTGGGAAACATGAAATACATTATGAACTCCCGCCATCTTCTCTGGTAAGCCAACTCTATATGCCAAATTCCCGACTAATTCAAGAACAGGGAATGGGCCAACAAATCTTGGTGCTAACTTGCCTCTCCTGCCAAATCGAATCACGTTCTTCAACGGAGAGATCTTGACGAACACCAAGTCACCAACGGAGAATTTCAATTCTCTTCTCCTTTTATCGGCATAGCTCTTCTGCCTATCCTGAGCAGCTTTCATTCGTTGTTGAATGGTCTTGATCTTATCCGACGTTTCTCTCACCACATCTGGCCCAAGCACAAACTTCTCGCCAGTCTCTATCCAACATGATGGTGAGTTGCACGGTCTTCCGTACAAAGCTTCATATGGAGCCATACCGATACTGGATTGGTAGCTATTATTATATGCAAACTCTACTAGATGCAAATGGTCATCCCATGATCCACCAAAATCCAGTATGCACGCTCTCAAGAGATCTTCCAATATACGATTCACTCTCTCCGTCTGACCGTCGGTCTGAGGATGATATGCGGTACTGAGATGTAATCTTGACCCTAGAGCCTCTTGTAAGCTCTTCCAAAACCCACTAGTGAACAACGGGTCTCGGTCACTCACAATGCTTTTGGGTACTCCATGAAATCTCACTACCCACTTCATATACAATTCTGCCAACTTGGCTGCCATTCTGGTTGATTTGACTGGTATAAATCTTGCACTCTTGGTCAATCGATCCACAATTACCCAAATGCTATCATATCCCGATCTAGTCCTTGGTAAGCCATCGATGAAATCCATCGAAACTTGCTCCCATTTCCATTCGGGAATTTCTAATGGTTGCAATAACCCACTAGGCTTCTTTTGCTCGGCTTTAACTAGCTGGCAATTCATGCATTTGGATATAAACTTTCCAACGTCTCTTTTCATCCCTTCCCAGTAGTAAGTCTATCTCATGTCTCGATACATCTTATTACCACCGGGATGTATAGTCAGTTTTGAGTGATGACATTCTCTAAGCACTTCATCTCTCAAACCATTCACGTTGGGCATAACTAGTCTTCCATTCTTTCGAAGCCATCCATCTTGATCAAGCCCATACACATTCATCTCCTCATCAATACCCATCTCTAACTGGGAGATGATTTCTAATAGATTAGGATCGTCCCTCTGGCTAGAACCAATCCGCTCTATCAAAGTGGGTCTGATCGTCAAACTAGCTAGCATAACTGGATTCAATTCGCACCTTGGTCTGAAATCAAACCCCGCGATAAACTCCAGTTGCTTCCATTCAAGAAACATTGCCCCTAAGCTGGCATGTCTCCTACTCAAGGCATCGGCCACTGCATTACCTTTCCCAGGTGTATACGCGATATCAAAATCATACGAAGCCAAGAACTCTAACCATCTCTGCTGACGGAGATTCAGATCTTTCTGAGAGAAGAGATACTTTAACGATTTGTGATCAGTAAATAGTTCAAATCTTTCTCCCAAGAGATAGTGTCTCCACATCTTCAGCGAAAATACAATCGCTGCCAATTCCAAATCATGGGTAGGGTACTTCTTCTCATGCGGCTTTAGCTGTCGACTAGCATAAGCAACAACCCTACCTCCTTGCATCAATACAGCACCCAGTCCGGTACCACAAGCATCCGTGTATACCGTCATCTCTTCATTCCCTTTAGGAATGACTAACACTGGCGCACGCGTCAACCTCTCCTTTAGACTCTTGAAGGCATCCTCACACACTCCGTCCTAGACGAAGGACTGATTCTTCTTAGTCAACTGAGTCAACGGTGCTGCTATCTTGGAGAAGTCCTGGATAAACTTACGATAATATCAAGCTAATCCCAAGAAACTTCTTACATCTGTAGCATTCTTTGGTGTAGGCCAATCCTGTACCGTAGCCACCTTCGCAGGGTCCACGGCAATACCACTCTCGGAAACAACATGACCCAAGAATCTTACTTCCCTTCTCCAAAAATGACACTTAGAGAATTTCGCTTTCAATTGGTGTTTCCTCAACACCTCCATCACTATCCTCAAGTGCCCCTTGTGTTCCTCCTCTGTCCTTGAATAAACAAGGATATCATCCACGAACACAAGAACAAACTTATTCAACTGATCTCTGAATACTCGATTCATAAGATCCACGAAATAGGCTGGTGCATTGGTCAACCCAAATGGCATAACCAACCACTCATAAAATCCAGACGGCGTCCTAAATGCCGTTTTCGGAACACTCTCATCTGCTACTCGAAGCTGATGAAATCCTGTCGCGAGGTCCAACTGGGAGAACACTCTAGCTCCTTCCAGCTGATCAAACAAATCATCTATCCGCGGTAGAGGATACTTATTCTTCCTCGTCACCTTATTCAACTCGCGATAGTCCACACACAAACGAAGGGAACCATCTGCCTTAGTGGCAACCACAACTGGTGCTCCCCACTCGGAGACACTCCTTCTAATAAATCCCTTCTTCAAAAGATTGCTGACTTGCACCCCGAGCTCTCGCTGCTCCCTTGGTGCCATACGACGAAGCGGCATCACTATAGGTCTGGCATCTTCCACTAAATCAATACGGAACTCAATCTCTCGGTGTGGTGGAAGCCCGGTCACCTCCTCGAAGACGTCCGGATACTGGCCAACCACGGGCACATCTGACAACTCATCCTGCGGGATGTCGAGGGAATTTACAAAACTAGCCATAACCCCATCACCAGGTAGACTACCAAACACTACCCTCCGCCCATCATCCGCCCTCACTGTCACCAAAAAGCCCTCACAGTCTACCACCACCCCGTATCTTTGGAGCCAATCGACTCCCAATATAATGCCATACCCAGTAAAGCCCAAAACAAAGCAATCACATACAAACATACATCCATGACTCGATAAGACCAAATTCCTGCAAATCATACTAAGGCTAGTCGAACCGCCAATCGGGTTCGTCACAATCAATGGTCTATCGACTATCTCGGGTTCCAGTCCCAACCTATCTACCAGGTCACTAGATATGAAGGAACGGGAAGCCCCAGTATCAAACAAAACTCGAACTGGTATATCATAAACAGAAAGCATACCTTGAATAACAACATTCTTTCCTTTCTCCGCCGCAGTTGGGGCATTCGACGAAGAAGGAACGACATCAATAGCATATGCTTTCACAATCTGCTTCTCCTTA
Source organism: Allium sativum (assembly GCA_030737875.1). Taxonomy (NCBI): domain Eukaryota; kingdom Viridiplantae; phylum Streptophyta; class Magnoliopsida; order Asparagales; family Amaryllidaceae; genus Allium; species Allium sativum. Next base: position 964,573,647 of record CM060916.1, read on the forward strand.
AGAGGTTGCGGACACTTGTCCTTGAAATGTCCCACTTGACCACAGTTGAAGCACTTCTTATCCGCTGGCTTGGCCCGACAATCTTTAGCATAATGGCCCTTCTTTCCACAGCTGAAGCACTCAACATCCTTCTTGCTCTTTTTCTGGCCACCTTTTGATTGGTCCTGCTTCCTCTTATTCTGAGAATTATTCTTGCCTCCACTGCCTGCTTGCGGCTTTGGCCCTTCCGCAGATGCAGCCTCAGTCTTTGACTTAGGGTAAAGACTCTCTGACCTCAAAGCTTTCCCCACGATCGATTCAAAAGTCTCATCGATGTGATTAATAAGCCTTTCCCCTAAGTACCCATCCAGACCAGTAATGAACTTCTCATTCTTCTTTTCAGGAGTATCAATGAGAGACAGTCCATACTTCGACAAAGTGTCGAACTCAGCAATATAATCAGAAACTGCCCTTCCGTTCTGCTTGAGTTCCAAAAACCTCTTAAATAATACTGACTTCTGGACAGCTGGAATAAACTTCTCACTAAAGCGAGCCTTGAACTGATCCCAAGTAACCTGATCCTCTGGAGTAGCTGTTCTGATATCATTCCACCAATTCATCGCTCGCCCTTGCAGCTGACGAGACGCTAGCCTTCTCTTCATCGCATCCTCAAGACCCAAGTCATCAAAGATACGATCACAGCTATCCATCCAATCTTGAACATCTGTGGCCGACTCCGTTCCGTGGAACGGCTTCCCACCAAGATTAGTGTAATCCTTGCACAACTTGGCGAAATCGACCCTAGGCGCCTGCACTACTGGGCCAGCACCAACTCCGGGATTGGGAATTGCCCCTTGCACTTCTCTAAGCATGTCTCTCATGAGGTTAGTAAACATAGCCCTCATGTCAGCGGCATTCCCTTGGTTGGTCCCTCTACCAGCACCTCTCGTCTCTCGGCTCATCGTTAATCTGTAAAAAGGGAAACGATTAACGACCCCATAGTGGTGCTAGTGCAGTGCGACTTCATTCTTATACTACTAATAGTATATATATACATAGCTTTTGAAAACCAAAGTAATCACAAATACGCGCTCTCATATACGTACTAACTCTCCCTAGTGTCTTTCCCTAGGTTAACTACGCAACCTAGAGCTCTGATACCAAGTGTGACGGCCCGCCCCGCACCAACCGACATCTACTCCAAAGGTGCGCTGTACATGTGTCCAGTTAGCACGGAACGGGTCGCCAGAAGGGAAAAAGGAAGGAGAAAATGAACATACAAAGAACCTGTAGAATGTCTCACAGCGCATAGAATAAAATATAGTAGTAACATACTTGACATAAAACAGGAGAGACAGTGCATAAGCTGAAAATCAGTACTAAACATCGTAGCAGCGGAAATTCAGAATACAGCTTATTACAACTTTCAAACTGTCTCAAAACAAAAGTAAGGTAAATAAGGTACACTACTAATGCCCAAGTAGCGACCACCAACGACACAGGGAGAATGTGAATATATATAATACGTGGAAGCCTCCTGCCCGCCTCCGAATCAGCTACTCGCGCATCACCAGCTAACCTGTCTCTAGTCTGCTCGTGTGAGCACCCAGAGTAATAAGAGGAGACATAAAACTCTGGGTCAGACATAAAGCCTGGTATGAGCGATAAGCATCTAAAGTGAACAATAACAGGTAGACTAAAACATACCTGAAGCTGGACCTGCAACCAAAGAGTTAGCACTACATACTGTACAACACTCTAAGGTATCATATCAAACAGTGTAAAGATACGGAGGTGGGGGAGGTGTGCATGTCATAGGGATGGAAAACAATCAAACATAGCATCCATCCTCACATCTCTCACTCAGTGCATAAAGCATACGATGTTCACCACTTCGATCACCCAACATTCCTTGCCACGATCACTTTGCCCCATGAAGTCATAAATGGCTTCACTGCACTGATAACGTAGCCACTAATTCCTTGCTATGTCCACTTGCCCCATGGAGTTATTCACCCCATCTGCGCTGGCTCATAGCCTTACCAATCCTTACTATGTCCACTTGCCCCATGGAGTTATTCACCCCATCTGCGCTGGCTCATAGTCTTACTACGCATCACCTTGCTCCTCAGGTCATAATGACCCTACTGCACTGATAACGTAGTCTTGCTACCATCACCTTGCCCCTCAGGTCGTAATGACCCTACTGCACTGATAAGTAGCCCATCATTCCTTTTTAGTGGTGAATCGAAGTTATGAACGTCGACAACTCCTTAGCACACGTCCCGCAGCAAAGTCCAACCATGAAGTGAACTCGTTGGTTCCCAACTGGTTCCGGGATCCTGAGCTCTAACTTCTCCTATTGGACTACCTTTGCATCTCGGGTTATTGGTCAATACTGGGTCGGGTCGGGTTCCTCATCAAGCCATCGGTTCGGGTCGGGTTCCCCCTTCTGGTGCGGTTCGGGTCGGCACTCATCTTCTGATGCGGTTCGGGTCGGGTTCCTCTGGGTTCGAGTCAGTTACTTCTTCTTCTTCGGGTCGGGTCGGTGCTTCCTTTCAGGTCGGGTCGGGTCCTTCCTGGTTCGTGCTTTCGATCCGTCTTCATGATCCCCTTCATATGCTCCTATCCGATCCGCTTTCTTGCTCCTGCTCTGATTGCCTTTGTGTTTCCGATCCGATCCGTCCTCTTCGATCCGATCCGTCTTCCTCTATCCGATCCGATCCCAGTTCAGCTAGCGTCGCCTTCCTTTTTGCCACTTTTCCAAGTGTTGGGTTCCGATCCGATCAGATTCTTTGCTCAGTTCCACATATCCGATCCGAGCCCCCTTATCCGATCCGATCCGAACTCTGCACTGTTTTATGAAACTATTCCAGCAAGTGTTTACGCCATTCGACGACGTTTTCGACCATTCTAACTATTGAAATCAATCACAAAGCATTTCATACAGTCATAGCAACATGCATGATCAACCACAAACATCATTCACATAAATATCATAGGTTAAAATGGATCAAACATACCCAAAATCCCATATTTCCCCTTAAGCATGTTTAGGTGAAACTAATGATAGGCTTAGCAAAATTTAACCAAATTAACCCAAATTCATATCAGAGGTCTAAAACATCATTTAGGAATTTATGAACATTTTTCCCGAATTTTATCATGCTTAAATTCGCTAATTAGCACTAATCACCCCTAATTATCCATAATTAGTGTAAAACTATGCAAATCACTCACCTTAGCCACAAAATAAACTAAGATCTGAAATAATTCTCTGATTTGATGTGAATCTCAATGCCAACAGCAGCTCCTATGTTGATTTGGTGAAGATCTTCCTTGATTAGGGGTTGCTAAGCTTAATCCTTGACCAAAAGATGATTTGGAGGTGATTTAGAGGTTGGAGGCCATTTTTAGGGATCCTTGGTGATAAGTGGAGGCTAGAAAACTGAAATTGAATGATTCTCCATCTCATTTCAGCCCTCCCATAACCCTAATCCCAAAATGGGTTATGGGCCTACTTACTAATCACCCGATTTGGCCCGGTTAAGCAGTTTTTCACCCTCCAAACCTTGTTTCAGCCATATCTCCCAAACGGTAAGTCCGTTTGGCTAATGTGACCACTCTACGGAAAGAGAAACCATCAAATGAATCAAATGGAAGTGGTTTCAGGTCAAAATTCCTTTCCAATCAAAAGTTATGGCCAAAACAGTACCAACTAGGGGCAAAATGGTCATTTAAAAATCGACAAAAATCATGGACATGGGAAATGACTCTAATAGATGTTTCCCAAAGTTACATGACCATACAACGTCACATGGGAAAGAAATAAATATTCTACGATCCTATGATGTGTAGAATACGGGTCGTTACACTGGGTTTGAACAGCTAAGAGTGGCTGAGGATATAGCATTGATAAGAGCGCATTCAGGACCCCGGATGGTTTCTTTGAATGGCTTGTCATGCCTTTCGGCTTGACAAACGCACCTGCTTATTTCGTTGACTTGATTTGTCGGTTGTTCAGGGAGTTCCTTAATAAATTTGTAGTGGTCTTCATGGACGACATTTTGATCTTCTCGAAAAGTGAAGAAGAGTATGCTTTGCATTTAAGGGAAGTGATGGATATACTTCGTGCACACTAGATGAAAGCAAAATTCTCCAAATGCCATTTTTGGAGAGAAGAAGTAAGGTTTCTTAGACATGTGGTGTTCAAAGATGGGATAGCTGTGGATCCCGCAAAAGTAGTTGCGGTGCAAGATTGGAAGGTCCCCCGGAACGCAACCGAAGTACGAAGTTTTCTCGGGCTAGCAGGCTTTTACAGAAAGTTCATTAAAGACTTTGCGAAGATCTCAGCTCCACTTACAAGATTGACGAAGAAGAACCTAACTTTTGCTTGGGATTTGGATTATGATGTTGCTTTCCAACGACTGAAAAGAGCTCTAAAACCAGCCCCGGTTCTGACATTGCCTGATGGGAGTAAGATGTTTGTTGTATATACAGATGCATGCAGGACAGGATTGGGCGCTGTCTTGATGCAAGAGGGCAAAGTAGTTTGTTATGGAGGAAGGCAGTTGAAGGTACATGAGAAAAACTACCCAACTCAAGATTTAGAGTTAGCTTCCATTGTTTTCGCTCTTAAGTCATGACGTCATTACCTATTAGGAGAAAGGTTTGAATTGTTTACTAACCATAAATCGTTGAAGTACCTTTTCTCATAGAAAGATCTTAACTTGAGACAACAAAGTTGGATGGAATTTCTTGCCTCATACGATTTTGAGATTGCTTATACCCCTGGCAAGGGCAATGTGGTGGCGGACGCCTTAAGTAGGAAAAGACCTTAAGTCCTCTCTTTGTAGAAAGGAAAAGTTTGGAGTACATAGCAAACTTTGACTTTAGACCCTCCTTCGAATTTGTACCTGGTTTGTTAGTATCATTAGAGGTGCGACCTACTCTTTTGGACTTAATATGAACCGCGCATCGAGAAGACCCTTAGCTAGTTGGTGTGATGGATAAACTAATTAGAGGTGAGACTTCTAGTCACCTCAATAGATACTCCATTGATGACAAAGGTTGGTTGATACGGGATGGAGGACTATGTATCCCACAAGCAAGGGATTTGGTGAAAACCGTTCTCGAAGAAGCACACCATTCTAAGTTGACCATACATCCAGGTGGGGAAAAGATGTATGAAGACATACAAAGGGTTTTCTTCTGGAATGGCATGAAGAAGGATGTAGCTGAGTTTGTCTCTAAATGCTTGATATGCCAGCAAGTCAAAGCGGAGCAGAAGAAGCCTGGTGGTCGGCTTCCTCTAGAAGTCCCACAGTGGAAATGGGATAGACTTTCGATGGACTTTATTGATGGGTTGCCTAGGTCAAGAAGGGGCAATAACAGTATTTGGGTTATAGTGGACAGGCTCACTAAAAGCGCTCACTTTATACCTGTTAAGAGTAGGAGGACTGCCTCATCGTTAGCATCCATTTATCTTAAAGAGGTTGTTCGACTGCATGGAATACCCTCTAGCATAGTAAGTGATCGAGATCCTATTTTTACGAGCGAGTTTTGGAAGAATTTGTAAGAGGATGTAGGCACACAGCTATGCTTAAGCACGACCTATCACCCTCAAACCGATGATCAGACAGAAAGGGTGAACAGAGTATTAGAAGATCTTTTGAGGTTGTGCATTCTGGATTTTGGAGGGACATGGAAGGATCACCTTCCTTTGGTGGAATTCGCCTACAACAATAGCAACCAAGCCACCATAGGCATGGCACTCTTTGAGGCTTTATACGGAAGACCATGCCGATCACCAACTTGTTGGTGGGAGTCTACAGAAAAGCTCGTACTTGGGCCGGACATGATTAAAGAAACTTCAGAGAAGGTGGATTTGATACGAAGATGAATGAAGACTGCTCAAGATAGACAGAAGTCCTACGCTGATAAAAGAAGGACCGACCTTGAGTTTGAGGTTGGAGACAGGGTTTTCCTTAAAGTATCTCCTTTGAGGAATGTCGTTCGCTTTGGGTCTACAGGAAAATTGGCACTAAGACTTGTAGGGCCATTTCCTATCATTGAGAGGATTGGGAAGATGGCTTATAAAGTAGAGCTTCCCGAAAGATTGGCTGGAGTTCGTAATGTTTTCGATGTCTCTCATCTACGAAAGTGCTTACATGAGTTTGCGGAAGTTGTGGAGCCAATCATATTAGAAGAAGTAGAAGTGGAACGAGAAGCGACGGTGAGGAGAGTTCCAACTCGTATCTTAGGGACAGAATTCAAAAAGCTCTGCATCCGTGAAGTCAAGCTTGTAAAAGTTCAATGGAGTGACGCTAAGGAAGACGCGACTTGGGAGACTGGGGACAAGATACGCGCAGCTTACCCTTTTCTTTTTGAGGGTACATCCTTGATCTTTTTTTCCATAAGTTTATGCATACTTGTATCTATCTCTTAAGTATATTTCCTCGGTCCTATCCTTCACCTTTAGGTAGAAACCAATGGATGAAAACATGTATTTGAAACATGTTATGATTGATGGTTGCAAGTGGTTGCTAGTGGTTGCTCGTGGATGCATATAGACACACATTAGGTACTAGATCGGCTCAGTCGCTTTCATATTAAATATGCATATATGTATTTGTATATGGATTGAAACTTGATGTGTTGTCATATGGATGTTGCACTTGTATGAATGATTGTGCACTCATGTAGAAGTTAAAAAGTACGATTAGGAATAAGTGCATGCATAATGGATTCATGGCTCTATCATGTTTTGCATTAAGGATGTCAACTGAATCAGTAGACCGCATGATTTTGCATTAGATAAAGACATATACACACACTGTGCATATTTTCATGAAAAGCATTAGATACCTTTTAAGGACATTGGATTCTTATGATTGAATGCTTGCATAAATGGACGTTGGATGGTAGGATATACATTCTTCTTGACTTGAAGATTTTGGGGACGAAATCCTTTAAGGAGGGGAGAATGTAACACCCCGTATTTTCTATGAACATTAAAGTAACAAATTAAAGAATACTTAATTTTAAAAGGGGAAATTAGGAGAAACGGGTTTCGCCATTGCGTTTGTCTCGGAATTCTGCTTGAGATTGAGTCCGAGTTTGCGTGAATTGGACTCCGTATGAAGAAGTTATGGAGTTCAGAAGATTTCAAGTTTAAACGGAAATTAAATTCAAATACTAATTAAATCAAAAAGCATTTCAAATTTTAAAATTTCGAGAATCAGCTGGGCGGGAAAATTCCTGCCCATAGGGGTCGACTCCCCCGATGGGGGTCGACATAGGTGTCGACCCCCCAAGAGGGGTATCGACTGGGGTGTCGACCCCCTCGCCAGATCTAGGCTGTTTTGTCCAGTGATGTTTTTCTGAGTCGTTAGGGCATATGTGGCGACTTCTGGTTGGCTTATTTGGTCTGGATGGCTCTGATTACTCTTTGGTTGATCTAACGACTCACATAAATCTAAACTTCTATATAAACAACCCCAACCCTTAACCCTAAAACCACATAACTTTGCTCTCTGAAGCCGTCATGCGGTCCATGGCCAAACTACCGTAGCCTGCATTTTTCTTCAAGTTAGAAAGCTCCTAATCAAGTCCAAACTAGAGAATCAATAGTCTACATCAAAGGATAGCTTTTCAGTTTCAGAAATCAAATCCCAGAAATCAAGATTTGTTCTTTTGTTTGTAAGTTCAGTTATTCTTTAGATTTGAACAAATAAAAGTCATGACTTGTAATGAAGTGAAACTAGAACTGTGCCTAGTTGTAAGATAATTGTATTCTGATTCATGTAGCAATTCTGAAATTACCTATGTTTATGTGCTTATTGTGATTGATACAACTTATCATGTTGTATATTAATTTGGCGATGAACCTATCATGTTGTATATTAATTTGGCGATGAACCTATCATGTTGTATATTAATTTGGCGATGAACCTATCATGTTGTATATTAATTTGGCGATGAACCTATCATGTTGTATATCAATTTGGTGATGAACCTATCATGTTGTATATCAATTTGATGATGAAACTATCATGTTGTATATAAATTTGGTGATTCTTTTATGATATGTTATTTGCATGTTCATAAGCTAAGTCATGTTCGTATATGCTTATATGACTAGAACTACATGCTTATATGTTTAGATCTATGTTAATTTGATCCAACTCAAATCCATGTTCACATTTACATGCTTAATTAAATTTGTGTAGTACTATGCCAAATTTATATCACACATGCTTGATCTATACTGTTTTATGCCGTTTGAATGTTACATGTCCCTTTTGCTTTTCCCTTTTGTATATGAGTTAGGCTAATTTGCGAGCCTAACGTTCTATGTAATTTATGTGAACGAGTAACGGGGGATACGTTGGGAAAAATATTAAACTACATGCTATTGTCATAGGTTGGCTCATAATCATGTAAATGATTAATGGCATGAAATGGTATAATTTGTATATCTAAGAATTTTGGACATAATTTAGAGGGTAAATGGGACATGACTTGAGTTGACAACATTGGTGGATAATTTACATATAAACACAAACGATAAATATGTAAATTATTTAAAAGATGAATATGCCTAACCCAAGGTTAGATTTAGTTACGGTGTAAGACTGTCCGGAACCACCCGGCATATCCAGCAACCGTAACAATACAGATCTAATGTGAGAGGTTAGCGCATTATGCCTAAAAAACCCGAGGTTAGATTGAGTTACGATGTAAGACTGCCCAGAACTGCTCGGCACATCCAGCGACCGCAACAATATAGATCTAGTGTGAGAGGTTGGTACTTTAATGAATGAATTAAAGCTAAGAAACAGGCAGGCTAAGAATGGTAGGGTTAAGTAAATTAAGGCAACATTTAACCAATACAACATATTAACTAAACTGATGGGTGTGGGTTAGGTTAATTTGAGAACACTTAACCATTTTAACATGTTTATTAGGAAACCCTAGTAACGGGGACCAATTTCAGCAGTAACCCACATAGATGTATCATGGTACCCTGAACTAGGCAGGGTGGGGCTTGATTACTGGGTTGATTATAAGCGGTCAAAATAACGGCGGGTGGTGCAGCAATGTCGGTTCCGACGGAGTATGGGCGTGCACGTACTCCGGCATGGACAAATCAGGCATTGGGCATTAGTAGTATAAACTGTGCATCTTGAATTTGTGTCAGGTTGCCACCATAGGATTGATACACCCCATGGTGGGACCATCACAGGTATTTACAATCAAGCGGGGCCAAATGTCACAAGTCATAAATGCATGCAAGTAGAAGCCGATCGATAAAAGGGGATCATTTTATCATGAACACATGGTGCTAGTTGAAACACTTATTAGTAGGTGCAGAGAAATAGAAATGAGTGCGATAGTATATTCAGTTTATCTTGCCTTATTTATTGTTATCTTGTTTCTAGGGTATTGTCCTAGGTTTAGTTTATTCATGTCATGGTCCTTTTTCTTGTTTACATTCTAAATAATCACTGGACTTACCAGACCTATGTCTGACCCATTTTCGTTCGCCTTCTTTTCTTCCGTTTCCCCCTAGTTCTGCAAGGAGGGAATACTTCAGCTTAGTGCAGAACTTTTCAAGCTTGAAGAGAGTAGATGTATTGCTTAGATTCTCTTTTCTTAGGCTATGGCTGTGGTTACACTTTTATTGGGGATTTATGTTGCTTTAGTTCTATTTTATGCTTCTTTATGTACTTGGAGAATTAAATCTAGACAGATGTTTTGTTGTAATAATTTAGAAGTTGGGTTTTGAGACGATGCTTGTAATGTTTTGACTGAACCACGTTATTTAATAAATGATTTCAGTTTTCCGCTATTTATATGTTTGTCTTGTAAATTATCTGTGTCTTTTACCTATAATGCTTCACCAAAGTTAATGCATTCCCTTTGCGAGTGACCTTAATAGAGGTGGGGTGTTTACAGTACTGGACACCTCTCTCTATTAAAGGTGGATCGTACCAAGAAAAAAAATTACAACTCTACAACCCTTGGCGGTGCTGTGCATGAATATATGCTTTGCAAGCATAAAAGCGACGACCTGCATTCGTTTGACTTTTAGAAACAAGCACATTACATTCGACTCGTAATAGCAAAGGACTGAATGACCCGTCATGGTGGAGCTTGACCTATCCGGGTTCTGTCGAGCAAGAAATTCCCTCAACTAAGCATTGAGGGATTTTTGAACCGGCCCGATGCGCTGGACTGCAATGTTTGGTTTCGTTGTACTAAAAAGTTCAGACTCGACCTGTGCGGCATCTACATGGACTCCCATTTGCATTTCAGGCACAAATTCGACATCTTCTGCGTGTTGTTTACCCCGTTCGTACTCATCATACATTTGAACCATGGTATCGTCATCGTATGCCCAGTTAGCCATTTTGACAGTGAACTACTCTACAAAAAACCAGGGAGTGATGAAGAGAGGAAGAGAGGTTGGTTGGTCTTTAATAAGGGAGAGAGGAAGAGAGGCTGGTTTGAAGCACGTGACGACCCATAAATCAAGGAGTGACATCTTTCCTGATTAGAGTAGTCAGTATGGGATTGAAGCATAGGACCGTGATAGAGAATCTTCACTATACACTATGCAATTGTCACTGTCCACTGTAGCTGAGATAGAGAATCCTCACTGTAACCATAGTATATACATTTTGGGACTGAAGCACGATACAATTGTCCTGATAAGAGTAGTCATGATAGAGAATCTCCACTGTAGCCATGATACATAATCTCCACTGTACACCATGCAATTGTCACTGTAACAATACTACACACTTTTGACCTGACATGCTGCGAGTTCCTAGGCATTTGTCAACAATAATGCTCATGTGGATGGGGATGACACTGTTTTTTAACTCCTTTGTGTAGTGAAATGTTTAAAACATATGTGGATGGGGATGACCCTATTTTTCGCTATATATAATGGCTTTTATGAATCCGGCTAAACCCTCGTTCGCAATTTCTTTTCTTCCGGCTGCAGCCTCCTTCCTATTTCGCCATGTCTAAACAGGGAAAAGAAAGTGTAGGCTCTATAATAGACAAATGGGAAAACGACGATGAATCGGTAGTAAATCAACGACCTGGAAAAGAAAGGGTAGTTGCAGGGCGCGTTGTCGAGCCACTAGGTCCAGGTGGATCCAACCCTATTTACCGTTGTGGAGAAGTATCGGTCGTGGTTGTTTCGAAAACCAAAAAAATGTTGTTCGTCGATTTTTCGATTGTGAAGCCTATGTGTACCACAAGGTTTTTCCTGATGAAATTGATTGTTATTACTTTAAGCAGAGGATTGACCCTCCGATATGTGAACGTGTAGTTCAGTCACCTAGAGCTAGATTTTACCCACGCCGGTGGTAGGTGTAGTTCGTAGGATTGTAGTTTGCATTTCTTGATGTAGTAATCATCGTTGTAAACTTCTCAGTTATGTAATGCAAAATATTAAAATTCCTGGAATTATGAACATTGCTGATAAAAACCGTAAACCTTGACGCAAACTAAGTTGTGTACATGTGACGACCCCTTGAACCAAGGAGTGAAGAATCTCTCTTGATACGAATATTCAGTGCAGGGTTAAAGTAGTAAATAAAGCAGATTCGATATAGTATTATGTCAGACAAAACAGTGCCATGCAGCATGTAAAGCATAGTGTACCAGTGACCGTTCACATCATTCTTTGTTTTACCATTTATTCACTTGTAAACTACACAGCTATATGTCTCTGTTGAATTACTCACAACTTACCTCACTCCAACAACTTTGTTTCCAAATTCTCTGTGCTTTACCACAACTTTGTTGTCTTGGCCATCATCTCCATACTCTGATGAACAGTCGTATGAACAGATGCAACTTCAGGAGCTTGCAGATGAACTCCAGTTTCTAAAAAAATTAAGGCCTCGGGTTGAACCACCATCTGAACAGCAGAAAGTCCAACCTCCACATCAAGCCCAAGTACCAAGTGTTCAACACACGTATGAACATTCGGTCGTTATACCACGACAAGAAGTTGCTAATTATCAAGTACCACATGCTCCAATTCTTTATGAATAGGAGTTTGTTGCTACTGCGATTATTCGGTTGAAGTTGTGGTTCGAGCAGATGGCAACAATATTGGCCGTCACATTCAGAAATGTCCATTCTATCCGAATGGATGTACGTACACAGAATGGCTAGATGAACCGCAATGACCAAGGGGAATAACATATGCAAATGAACCCGAACAAGAAATTAGACGTCTCCAAAATGTTATTGAACAGTTGCAGTTTAACCGTAATGATTAGGCAACTTCACATCCCAAGAGCATGAACATGAAATGTAGTTTGTTGGCATACTATTTTCCGTTGTAGCATCTGTTGTATCCCAAGAGCATGAACGTAAGATGTAGTTTGGTAGCATCTATATTTCTTATGTTTCAAACTTATATGTCCTTAACCGGACTATGTGTCTCTCTTATATTTGAATATTAGAATTTGGTTTTTGTTTTATGTTGTTTGGTTAAGCAATATATACTATTTAAATGTCATGGTAGTTTGTAGTTTAACATTTACAGCTTCATTCGAATATATAGGAATCGTTATATATTGGATTTCATTGAAACACAAAACGTTCGAATCTATAGAACTATATTTTAGTAATGGAATAGAAAAATGGAAATTTCATATCATATATATTGAGTTATGTTCAAATAAAATTTCAAGAAAGTCGCTATGGAATTTAAAACCACAAAGTATACAGGCAATTTTTGAAAACTCGCCTTTGTGCGAGTTTTGAAAAGGCGACTTCGTTATTTCAAAACAGGTCTATTTCTGTAATTACTTTGCAAACAAGTCTATATGCGTTATAAGCTTTAAAAACAAGGCTGACGTAGTGAATTCTCATATTAATATAGAATAATTAGGATACATAAACATGCAAAATGCATAGAGTTATGAATAAATATTTTGTACAATGATCTCAAATATAAATAATATATGTATTTCTATCATGTAAAATAAAATAATGAGTATAAATCTCAAAGCTTAGATGTCATGCCTCCAGAATGCTACAGCTACACACTCCACCTAACTCTCTAACTACTCAATCGAGTTATCGTGAGTTGTCATGATATAAGCAGACAAAGACAAAATGTAAGCCAGACACAAAGCCTGATGTGAGGGGAACTATCTCAAAACACTATATTTTAAAATTACGTGTAATATAAACAGGAATTATCAAATCATAGCTTGTCCTCTCCATAAATATGTCTTAGGAAAAATCTGGACTACTTATGAATAAGTACAGTAAATCTTTCTCAAAGGTTGGGATCATACCATAACTTTCCCTTCTCCTATGACAACAAGTTAGCATAATATATCCCATTGTGCTGTACTAGCCCAAGCTACTAATAAGATAATATTAATATACCGTGATCAGTCGTGATCCTAAGAAAATGATCACTTCTGCTAAGATCGATTATATATGCCCTAATGCATAAGATCACTACTGTAAGACCGAAATGGTACACCGCACTGTGTATGTTTGCTAATACAAGATCAAATCATTGATGGATCACTACTGGGAAACTCCATGTCCCAAAATCTATATTAAGAAGCTCCATGTCTCAACCTGCTACCACCAAAATCGTATGACTTGCTACTAAGTAACTCCATATCTCATCCCGCTATCCTAGAAATCAAATACGACTCACTATGAGCAACCCTGTACTCATCCTGCTATTACAAAATCATAGATGACTTGCTATTGAGCAACTCCATGTCTCAGCCTTCAGCCAAAGTCGTACAGGATCGCTACGCATGGCTCTAAAGAACCCATTAGCCGACTCTAATAAAAAACCTATACTGTATCATATTTTATTTCAATTGAATTCATGAAATGAATGTCATAATAATCCTCTGGTATATCATCTTGGCCTACCACAAAATCTACTGTTTTGGACTATATACCAGATGGGTTCCACGTTGGCCCAAAATCAAATTACTCCAAAATTTTAATAATATATGAGGTTGTATTCCTCGGAAAATGGTGGTTTAAACCGTGCCTCATTCTGAGTTTATATGCTAAAGCTATTGCATCTTGAATTTTCAGCCGAACTGGGAGATCGAGCGATCGACCAATTGGTCAAACGTGTGAACCACGATCAGACATCTTGTCCATCAAGTCAAATGTCTAACCCAATTTTATGGTCATTTCTTGAACCTATCTAGATGGTATATTCAGAAGTCTGGTAGCTTGGAAGCTGCTATGTTGACTTTTATGCTTTAAACGATTATGACTTTTGACTTTCATCTCCAAATGGCTCACCACATCTTCGATTACCAATACAGAAGAAAGCTTTACAATATAAAATCCTCAAACCAAAAATCTGAATTCTTTGAAATTGGTGTCCCTATGAACTCCTTTAACATATGGCTGCAAGCAACATGGATATGTCATTGTGATAGCGTTTTGTCCATTTCCAAACATACTTCTCAGCATGGTAACCTGACGACATATCGCCGCATCATGTTCATTTGTAATCGAGTTCATATCATCAAAGATCACTATGGGATGAGTGACAAGTTGGAGATGCAGATTAAGTATCTTAAGACAAGTGAAACATTAGAAGGGGTGAATAGTGTTTTATGGAATTTTTTGGTTTCATGAAATCTTTTCGGATTAAACAAAATAATAAACATATAACAGATAATAACAAACACATAATCAATCACAGAATGCAGAAAATAATAGTAAAAGCAGTAAAGAAAAGTACACACCAAAATTTTATACTGATTCATGACTCAGTCGTAGTTTTTTAGGGCAACGAGGGCTACAATCCTTGCTTTTAGTCCCACATCCAGTCCTGCATAACGTTAGGTTGATGTGGATTTTTTTTCCCAATAATATCCAATTACAATCCTTGCTATCTGGGCTACAAGGGCACATCCAACTTGATTATAAGTACAGTGAGACTAAGTTGATTTTTGGGCCACAACTTTACACCCAATCGATTTTCGGGACACAATCATACCTAGTTACTTTAAACGGGACAGGACTTCTATTGGAAATAATTTTGATTTTTAAGGAAACAGTTAATTTTATTGATAAATTAGTAATTGTATTAATGAATGGAATAAATTAAAGGAAAATGTAGAATCCCTGTTTTAGAGAATTCTAGATAATGCTTTCCTAGAATACTCTAGAAAAGTGTATTGCATTATAAAAGCAATGTAATCAGGCTGACGTATGTAAGAAATCAAGTTTGAAGAAAATAAATAAAATAATCATTTCCTCCTCATAAGATATTTCTCCAAAACTTCTTCTACTTCAGAAATTTCTAACATTTGTATCAGAGCTATACAATTTTCTAACATTGGTACCAGAGCTATAAAATTTTCTAATAGTGGTATCAGAGCCAGATTGAATAATCAAGGAAGATGGAAAATGGAATATCACTCTTTCAAGTTCCTTCATTGCAGAAAGATAATTATGACTATTGGAGCATTCGCATAAAGGCGCTGCTTGGATCGCAAGATGCATGGGATATCGTAGAAAATGGGTATGAAGAACCCATCGATATTTCCGTCTTATCCCAAATTGAAAGGGATAATTTAAATTTTTTAAAGAAGAAGGATCAAAAGGCTCTCACGCTCATTTATCAAAGTTTGGATGACGTTATGCTTGAGAAGATAGCAAATGCAAAAAACAGTAAGGAAACATGAGAGATTTTGGAGAATGCCTTCAAAGGAATCGATAAGGTGAAGAAAATTAAACTACAAACTATGCGAGGTGAGTTTGAAGCTTTACATATGAAATCATCAGAATCATTTGATGGATATTTTTCTCGAGTTCTATCTATTGTAAATCAAATGAAAATATACGGAGAAAAAAAAGGAAGATTCTAGAATTATTGATAAAATTCTGCGATCTTTAGATTCAAAATTCGATTACATAGTTGTGGCAATTGAAGAATCTAAAGATATAGAATCCATGACTGTTGATCAAATTTTGGTTCCACTTCAATCACATGAAGAGAAATTAAAGAAAAAAGTCAAAGAAGAGCCACTGGAGAAAGCTCTTCAAACAAAGCTTACCTTGGGAGAAAACGAAACATTTAAAGATAGAAGAAGTCAAAGCCAAAGAGGAAGAAGTCGAGGACAAAGCTATGGAAGAGGTGGTTACAATTTTTTCAATAAAGAGGAGAGAAACCAAAATGCATATGCTACAAGAGGTCGAGGAAGAGGAGGAAACATAAAGGAAAATGGAAGGCCAAGGTATAACAAATCACAAATAAAATGTTATAATTGTGATAAATTTGGGCATTTTGCTTTAGAGTATATATCTAATTTTTATAAAGTTAAAGAGAGAACAAATTATACTAAAGAATATGAAGAGGATTCAACACTTTTGTTGGCACATAAAGGAAATGAAAGCAGCGACAATCATACATGGTATTTGGACTCCGGGCCAAGCAATCATATGCGTGGAAGGCAAAGCATGTTCAACGAACTTGATGAATTGGTAAATGGAAACATTCTTTTTGGAGATAATTCTAAAATTCCAGTTGAAGGAAACGGAAATATACAAATTAATCTAAAAAATGGAAAGAATGATTTTATTTCTAATGTTTATTATGTGCCTAAAATGAAGACAAATATTTTGAGTTTGGAGCAACTTTTGGAGAAAGGATATGATATACACATGAAAAATAGAAATCTTTTCAAAAGAGATGGCAAAGGTAATTTAATTACTAAAGTGGAGATGTCAAAAAATAGAATGTTTCCATTAAATATCTCCAATAATGTTGCAAAATGCCCGAAATCATGCTATAAAGATTTATCATGGCTTTGGCACTTAAGATTTGGACACCTTAATTTTGGGAGCTTATCTTTGTTAAAAAATAAAAACATGGTGAAAGATTTACCATCAATAAATCATGAAAACAAATTGTGTGAAAGTTGCATATTTGGAAAACAATCAAGAAAATCTTTTCCAAAACAATCAACTATAAGAGCCAAAGAACCATTAATATTGATTCACACTGATATTTGCGGCCCCATAAAACCATGCTCACTTGGAAAATGTAAATATTTTGCACTTTTTATTGATGATTTTAGTAGAAAAACATGGGCTTATTATCTCAAACAAAAAATCAGATGTATTTGATGCTTTTAAGAAATTCAAGGCTTTAGTCGAAAATGAAAGTGGTTATAAGATCAAAGCCATGAGATCTAATCAAGGTGGAGAATTTACATCAAAAGAATTTGAGAGGTTTTGTGAAGAAAATGAAATTCATCATCCATTGGCAGTCCCATACACTCCACAACAAAATGGAGTTGTAGAAAGAAAAAATATATCACTTCTCAACATGGTGCGAAATATGTTGAAGAGCAAAAATGTTCCAAAAGATTTTTGGGCTGATGCTATAGAATGCGCAGTATATTTAGTAAATCGTTCTCCAACTTGAAATGTGGGGAACAAAATGCCTGAAGAAGCATGGAGTGGTAGAAAGCCTTTTATATCCCATTTGAAAGTATTCGGGAGCATTGCATATGCCCATGTGTCAGATTAAAGACGCTTAAAGTTCGACAATAAAAGTGAAAAATACATTTTCATTGGCTGTGATTCATGGTCAAAACAATATAAGTTGTATAATCCTATTAATGAAAAGGTGGTGATGTGGAGTTTGATGAAGAAAATGCTTGGAATTGGAACAAAAAGGAATATTATTACAAATTCTTTCCGCTTTATGAAGAGGAGTGCAATGATGACGTGGAAGAAGAGCCCATTAGTCCAACACCATCATCTCCTTCAACCATCCATCAAGAATATTCATTTAAAGAACCAAATGAAAGACCACAACGCATGCGATCCTTGCAAGAATTATATGAGGTAACAACAATTTTTGATGACACTACATTATTTTGTCTTTTTGGAAATTGTAAACCAATAGGTTATGAAGAAGCAAAACAAGACCAAGGATGGAGGAAAGCTATGGACGAAGAAATCAAAGCTATTGTAACAACAATACACAGGAGTTGGCCACTTTACCAAAAGGACATAAAGATATTAGTGCAAAATGTGTGTACAAAGTGAAGAAGAATGCTAAAGGAGAAGTTGAAAGATTCAAAGCAAGGTTGGTGCCTAAAGGATACAAGCAAAGAGCAGGTATAGTTTATGATGAAGTGTTTGCTCCTGTTGCCAGCTTAGAGGCGATAAGGTTATTAATAGCCTTAGCGGCTCAAAACAAATGGAAAATACATCAAATTGATTGTGAAATCTGATTTCCTAAATGGTAAATTGGAGGAGGAAGTCTATTTGGAGCAAGCACCTGGTTATAAAGTTAAAGGACAAAAAGACAAAGTTCTAAGATTGAAGATGGTGCTGTATGGTTTGAAGCAAGCCCCAAGAGCATGGAATAAAAGAATTGATAATTATTTTTTAGAAAATAATTTTATAAAATGCCCCCCCTGAACATGCTCTTTAATTAAAGAAAAATGAAAATGGAGATATTTTAATTGTATGTTTGTATGTGGATGACTTGATCTTTACTGGAAATAATCCATAAGATTTTGATGACTTTAAGAAGAAAATGAGTTTAGAATTTGAGATGACGGACGGTGGACTCATTTCATTCTTTATTGGAATCCAAGTGATTCAAAGTGAGCATGTTATATTTATTTCTCAAGAATCATATGCAAATGAAATATTGAAGAAATTCAATATGAATAGATGCAATCCTGCGAACACACCAGTAGAATGTGGTACAAAACTCTCAAAATGTATGCAAGAAGAGATGGTGGATCCTACCCTATTCAAGAGCATGATTGGTTATTTGAGATATTTAACATGCATAAGGCCAGATATACTATATGGTGTGGGCCATATTATTCGTTAAATGGAAGCTCCTACTACATTGCATTTGAAGAAGGCGAAAAGAATTCTTCAATAAATTAAAGGTACCGCTAACTTTAGGTTGTTGTATTCACATTCTAATAATTTCAAGTTGATTGGTGTTGGCTAGCTTTTGGATCAAGCCACCAAGATTCACGCGTATGTTCACTACTAGGTATTACTCGTAGGAGCCATGAAACCCCGATCGTGGTCACCAAGCCTGAACGGATCGTGACACTATTGCTGCCCCCCGATCGCGGATACCTACCACGATCCAATCCGTCCACTCAAGCACTCCACGATCCAATCTCTGAAGCTGAGAACTGAAGGCCACGACTGAGCCATACACGATCCGAAGATGAAGGATCTTGCGACACCTATCCACAAAGGCTATATTGACTATTTCTCCATCAAGCCACGAACCAGTCCGAGATCTTTGGGATTTGTGCCACGTATGACCACGATCCGTTTGCAGATATCACTTATAAATAGCCCCAGGCTTGGCATTTTTTAGGATCTTTTGGCAATTCTGAGCTCTGATTCCACCATTATCATATCTCCATTATCCTTATTCAGAGTTGTCTTGAATTTACTAAGTGAATCAGCGTTGTAAAAGTGAGGTTGAGAGATAAATCGTTGATTGTACTCGAATCTTAAGTATAATCATAGATATGAAGTGGACGTAGGCTCGTTAACTCCAAACCACTATAAATCTTATGTCTTTTCTGCTTTTCTTGCATTTTTCCTGATATTAATCTCAGCATATTAGAACAATTTGGGTGTTAGAGCCACTTTTGGATCTAACCTTTTGGTGCTTTCACTGAGAAACTGAAGTCTCGGTATATTGGATTGTTGCTCTATTGTTTGGATATTCAAGTCCGAAGAAGACAGTCCAAAACTTAAAAATTTTGATTTTTGAAGATTCCAGCAAAGTTCAGATACCATGGCTGGAAATAAGTCTAAGGAAGTACGAGCTTTGCAGGCGAATGAAGCTGCAAATGAAGCAATCGAAGAAAGTGCTCAGAAACGGGTCGAATTTGAGCTACAGTCCTCGGATCATGAGGAAAGGGGGCGATCGTGAGTCGAAGGAAGTACAACGAACCTAGCAGTCGAAGGAGTCACTACCCGATCGCAGGACCATGCCGCGATCCCTTCTGCACCCATCATCATGATCCGATCCCAGGGGACTACCACGAACCAATGCCAAGAGGGTACCACGAGCCATCAACCTAGGGTGACCACGATCCGAAGTGATAATCAGACTATTACTCGACCAGGGAAGGAAATTATGGCCAGTTCCGCTGGTGCTGGTACTTCTGCTCAACCCGGTTCGAGTTCCTTGCATATAAGAGAAGATGAAGACGACCAGTTCGACCCTTCTGCCCCAGTTACCGAAGGACATCTGTCTCGCATACTTGAAGCATTGGACATGCACACTGATGGACTGGCCATTCAAAGGCAGGAGAGCTCGTTGCTGCGTCAAAATATTACTGCCTTAGGCAGACGAATTTACGATATTCAAAGGCAGGTTTCACCCCCTCCAGCTCACCCTTTCTCACCGGAACATATGACATCGTCTGAAGAACCCCGAAGGAACCGACGGTGGCCCCATAAGAAAGAGCTAAGAACATAGAGCAGCTTCAATTTGGGTAACTTCCATCTCGATAAGAAGAGGCACTTAATCAGGGAACCAGTAGCCGCAACTAAAATGAGCCCGCTCCACCACTAAGGAACGACGTGCCTCCCGCTCGTCACGTGATCGACTACGGTAACAGGGGGCTAGGGAGTTCTGCTTAGGGCCCAGACTTTGCAGCAGCACATCAAAGAAATGCTGGAGGAGGCCGTTGGGCAAGAAGTGCTGATCCCGAATCTACCCTGACCCATGCAGAGGTTGAAGCAATGATTAGGCAAGTCATGGTAGATAGCCGTGGACAGAGGAACGAAGATTGGGGCATGGATCGCAGTCATACGCCTTTTACTGATGACATACTGGATGTTACATTCCCGAGGCACTTCAATATGCCAACCAAGAATCGTTATTTGGGTAGGACTGACCCAATCCAGCATCTAATGCGATACTCCTGGTCAATGAATGCCGCTGCAGCTACAGATGCGGTAAAATGTAAAGCATTCCCTATATTCCTGGTAGATGTGGCATTATTGTGGTTTACCCGCTTGTCAGCATGGTCGATATCCAGCTTCAGGGAATTGAGTGAGAGATTCGTGAACCAATTCCATCTTCACGCCCAGAGGTCTAAGAATGTAATTGAGTTATCCCTTATTAAACAACGACCGGACGAAAGCCTGAGGTCGTATTTGGATCGTTTCAACTTGGCTATCGAAGAAGTCAGAGATCCACATGAGCAAACTGTGTTGATGGCCCTGATCGATGGCGTCGACAAAGATACCGAGTTTGGGAGATATCTGGCCGACAAGCCACCCCTGACCAGGGAAATATTTTGTGAAAAAGCTAATGTTCGCTTGCGTTAGGAGGAGATATACGCTAATCGGAAAAGGAAGGCTACTGATAAGGATGATATCCAAAGCAACGTGGCCATCAAGCAAACGGAAGACACCTCAGGAAAGGTTGAAGTTAATGTTGGGAACAAGAATCAAGGAAACGGTCGTCAATCGGGGAATAATACAAACAATAATCAGAAGAGAAGGAATGACTCTCAGAGAAGATCCCGGCCCAGACCATTTTCAAGCTTCACACCGTTAAATGATACATTGGAGAACATTTTCCTGGATACATATAATGTCCTCCAATACAAAAGGCCTCCTCCGAGAGATTCTACAGAAAAGGAGCGTAAAACTGGGAAATTATGTCTTTTTCACCAGATCCATGGTCATTCCACAAACGAATGTCGTCATTTGAGAGACGTGATTGAAAGGCTGCTCCGAGAAGGTAAGCTTGATGAATATAAGGTGCCTACCAAGGACAGGGGGCAGGCCGTACAGGCCCCAAACCAGAACCAAAACCAACCCATTGCCGGACCAACGGCTCAACAGAAAGGAAAGAACCTCGTCATCAAAACCATCATCGGAGGGCTTCACCTGGCAGGACACAGTTTCAGAACTATGGATCAATACGTGAATGCAGCTAAACAGCACCTCGAAGTAGGAGAATGTAGCAATCCCGAGGATAAAGCTTCGGTTAAGCAACAAAAGACGATGTCCGATGACGTCATATTTCACGAGCGAGAGAGTATTGGAGTACACTCCCCAACTGAGGATCCATTGGTGATCACCGTCACCATCGGCCCAGCTATAATTCATAAAGTCTTGGTAGATAACGGGAGTTCATTCAACATTCTGTTCAAGAAAACATTCGACCAAATGAAACTTGAGCCGAAGGACTTGAAACCATGCGAGGGTTGGATACATGGATTTAATGGAGCCTCGACCGCTCCAATGGGACATGTGGAACTATCAGTAACCCTTGGAGAAGGAGAACGCCAGAGAGTGAGGATCCTCCCCTTCGTGGTCTTGGACATTGAGTCACCGTACAATGCCTTCTTAGGCCGGCCAGCCCTAGCCAAATTCAGGGCCTGCATTGCACCTTGGGCCTGTTATTAAAGTTCCCGACGGATGCCGGCATATGCATAATCAGAGGAGATCAAGTTGTTGCATGAGCATGCTACATTGCAGAGTTAAAGTTGCTCCGCAAAGGGAAATATGTAGAAGCAAAAGGTGGTTCTTCCCCTCCGAGGGAGGAATCGTCGTAGCAACTAAAGAAAATACCTCCAGGAGGGTCCCCCAGAGAGTTGCCCGAGGACATAGATCCCAGAGAGAATGAAGAGCCTGGGGGCAGAATGGAGACTCCCAATGAAGCGACTGTGGATGTACCAATCGATGATAGTGACCCAGAGAAGGTCCTGAAGATTGGATCCCAGTTGGATCCTGTTCGAGCCAAAGAATTAACAAATTTGTTGAAAGCTAACTTGGATGTATTCGCCTAGATCCATGCGGACATGTGTGGGATATCTCCCTCGATTATGAGTCATTCATTAAGCGTTAACCCGAAACATCCTCCTGTCAAGTACAAAAGGCGAATGCTCGGTTCAGAAAGGTCTGCCTCCTTGAAGGAAGAAGTCGAAAAACTGAGGAGTAATGGATTTATTAAAGATTCGACGTACCTTGACTGGATTTCAAACCCGGTTTTGGTAAAAAAAAGGCCAATGGAAAGTGGCGTACGTGCATCGACTTTTCAGATCTAAACAAAGCCTACCCAAAAGACAGCTTTCTGTTACCTCGAATCGATCAATTGGTAGATTCTACCGTGAGTCACGAACTTCTTTCTTTTATGGATGCCTACTCAGGGTACAACCAAATCCCCATGCATGTCCCGGACCAAGAACATACCAGCTTCATTACAAATCTGGGATTATACTGTTATATGGTGATGCCTATCGGCCTGAAAAATGCCGGTGCCACATATCAGCGATTGGTGAATAGAATGTTCTACAACCAAATCGGGAAAAACAATGGAGGTGTACGTTGACGACATGTTGGTAAAGTCCAGACAGTCGTCAGACCATACTGAAGATTTAGCAGAGATGTTTGAGATTATTAGGAAATACGGGGTGAAGTTAAATCCTTTGAAGTGCTCGTTTGGGGTAGCATCCGGAAAATTCCTACGATTCATCGTCAGCTCGCGTGGAATCGAAACCAATCCAGATCAAATTACAACAATTCAAAATATCCAAGAACCAAAGCATATTAAGGACGTCCAGAGCCTCGCTGGAAAGGTGGCGGTGCTGAGTAGGTTCATCTCCAAAGCTACAGATAAATGCATCCCGTTTTTCGAACTAATAAAGCGAGGCAAACACAACTTTAAATGGACTCCCGATTGTATAGAAGCATTCCAGAATCTTTTGAACCATTTGTAAAGACCCCCTATATTGTCTAAGCCTGTGGATCACGAGGATTTATTTGTGTACCTGGCAGTGTCATCTCACAATCAGTTCGGCTTTGGTAAGAGAAGAGGATAAGGTACAAAGACCGGTGTACTATGTGAGTAAGAAATTGGCAGCTGTAGAATGGAATTACCTGAAAATAGAAAAGCTTGCATATAGTTTGCTGATTGCATCTAGGAAGCTACGCCACTATTTCCAGGCTCACCCCGTTACTGTTTACACCGATCACCCGCTTAAGCAAGTCCTGCAAAGGCCAGAAGCATCAGGAAGGTTGCTTAAATGGAACATTGAGCTGAGTCAATTCGACCTGAACTTCCAACCCCGAAGGTCAATAAGAGGGCAAGTGCTTGCAGACTTTATAGCATAATTTACCATCACAGAAGATGATGTGGTAACTGAAGAAGACGATCCGTCAAAACTACTCCTTGATCGTAATTCTTGGAAACTATACACTGATGGAGCTAAAAATGACAGATGATCTGGTGCCGGAGTGGTTTTTGAAACTCCAGAGAAACGGCTAATATATTACGCTCTTAGATTAGAGTTCCATACCACTAATAACGATTCCGAGTATGAAGCTCTAATTGTCGGTTGAAGCTTGCAAAAGAATTGGGGATAACAAAGCTAGACATCTTTTACGACTCCAATTTAGTCGTAAACCAGGTCACTGGAAAGTTTCAAGCTAAGAGTCCAAGGTTGATATCATACTTGGAAAAAGTGAAGAAGTTGTTAGATGGTTTTGATCACCACAGCATATCTCATATTCCTCGAGCGGAGAATCAAAGAGCAGACAAGTTAGCGAAGATGGCTAGTTCCGATAATCCAGAAGATACAGAGCTAGCCCCGATTGAAATACTACAGTTCCCTAGCGTAGATCAGATAGAAGTTGATCCAGTACTAGAGATTGAACCTGAGAGGGAGTCATGGATGACCCCTCTAAAGAATTTTTTGATGAATGTAACGCTTCCAACAAATAAAAGTGAGAGGCGTGCAGTTATCCGAATGGCTTCTCGATATGTGTTGCAAGGCGATGTCCTATACATACAAGGTTTCTCGATGCCCCTCCTCCGGTGTATCGCCTATGATGACATCAAGTGTGTGCTGAAAGAGGTCCATGAAGGCGAATGTGGTGATCACACCGGGGGGCAAACGCTGGCAAAGAAATA
The DNA here is from genome assembly GCA_030737875.1 of Allium sativum. NCBI lineage: Eukaryota > Viridiplantae > Streptophyta > Magnoliopsida > Asparagales > Amaryllidaceae > Allium > Allium sativum. The sequence continues at coordinate 964,598,608 of CM060916.1, forward strand.
TTGTGATATGGCTATTTCTGGCCTACCATAAACAAGGATGCAGCCAAGTATGCACGACGTTGTGATGCTTGCCAGAAATTCTCCAAGATTCCTAGGGCGCCACCTAGTCAGTTGAAGGCAATGACAAGCCCGTGGCCTTTTGCTATGTGTGGAATTGACATTATTGGGAGCCTCCCCATAGCAAAGGGCGGACCAAAGTTCGCTATTGTGGTCATGGATTATTTTACTAAATGGGTAGAAGCAGAGCCTTTGACCACGATCACAACAAAGCGAGTGATCACCTTTGTCGTTAAGAACATTATATATCGGTTTGGGATTCCAAAAGTCATCGTAACCGATAATGGGATCCAATTCGACAGCACCGAGTTTCGAGATTTCTGTCAAAAGTATAACATCGAGAAAAGGTACACCTCTGTGGCAAATCCGCAGTCGAACGGACAAGTTGAAGCGGGAAACAAGGTGATCAAATCCATTCTAAAGAAAAGATTGAAGAGGGCCAAAGCCATGTGGGTTGATGAATTACCCTTGGCACTATGGGCCAATAGAACAACGTACAAGTCGACGATGGGTCACACCCCGTTTGCCCTTGCTTTTGGAGCTGAGGCGATAATTCCGGTCAAGTTGGAAGTACCATCTCATCGAACCATTTATTACGATCCGATGACCAACAATGAGTTGCTCCTTGAATCCCTGGACATGGTTGAGGAAAAAAGGGACGAAGCCGACTTACATGCCCTGAGGCATAAACAACAAATAGCTCGGGATTACAACAAAAGAGTCCGAGCTCGAACATTTGAACCCGGAGACTTGGTTCAGAAGCGCGTCTTTCTGCCCCCAGTACATATGGGACCGAAATGGGAAGGACCGTACTCCATCTTACGAAAGCTTGATAATGGAACCTTCAACCTTGTAACCGTGGATGGAGATGAAATCCCCAGAGTGTGGAATTCCCAACATCCGCGGCTTTATCTGTCATGAAATTGTCAGTTTTACTCTTTTGTTTTCTAGGACCATGTAAAAAGGCTCGACTTGCCTAAAACAGTCTGGTTACTTGAACAAAAGATTATAAAGTGGACGTAGGTCATGATTCGACCGAACCACTATAAAAATATCGCGTGTCATTTACCTTTACTGCACCATTTCTTATCCGCTCTTTTATTTTGATTAATATATCATTACCATTTTGAAGTTTGTTTTAAATTATTTAGTAATCTCAAAACAGCTGACCCAAAATGCCATCTATCAGATCAAAAAGCTAACAATAACTAAAGCTCTAAACGGTGCAGCGAGGTAAATCACACTACTGCTTGCACTCTAACTCTCGAGAATAGAGAGAGAGTATAAAGGACACAAAGATACCATCCCCAAGGCGTGAAGGTGCACCATGATAAAACCACCTTGATAACACTCTAACCCGCTGAAGAATCGGGAGAGTATAAAGGCGCTAGAGACTTAGCGCCCCCAGAATTTCTGCCCCGCTGAAGGATCAGTGAGCAGACTAAGAACCGAGCTCGAACTCTAACCCGCTGAAGGATCGGGAGAGTATAAAGGTGCTAGAGACTTAGCGCCACGAGAAATCCTATCCCCGCCTAAGGATCGGGAAAGCGTAAGGGCATAGCGGCACATGCCACCAAATGATTCGAATCCCCCATTTCCGGTCATGGGGGAGTCCAAATATGACTCTAATCAATCGCCAATAAGCCCTGGCCAGGCACTATAATGACGATTGATCGGGGGCATATATGTACAACACTACACATTTACTTAGCGCACAAACTTTTCAATGATTCTTACTCATGACTTAAATATTTAGTTATGATTGTTTCAGTTATGATTATTTAAACTCTGCAAACATGATGAACTTGCAGAACACAATGGCGTAAAAGAAATAGATTTTTATTTACTAACAGCAGATCTACAAGAACAAGAAGCTAAACAAAAGAGAGGGCCACTCTCACCACTACATTTTCAGGCCAGTGGAAAGCCTAAAAGCTAAAATATGAGCTAATAAGTGCATTCTATTTATGCTTGGGAGATGACTTTGATTTCTTTTCCTTCTTCTGCTTCTCCAACTCCTCTTTATCAGTACCAGGGCGGTCACTTTTCTTCCTCTTCCTCTTATCAACAAGAGGCTCCGGGGGAGGAATGGAAGGTTGGGAGGCAAGTTGTGAAGTTATTGATTTGGAAGAGAATCTTATAACCAACCCCGTCTTGGGATCGATTTCAGAATTAGGGGTCACGAACACAGGGTCCTGTTCCCCCTTCTTAAGAACCAACTGCTTTTCTTTCTTAGTCTGCGTGTCAGCCAAGGTTTCACTATCACCATCCTTGGCCTCGTATATGATTTCAACTTCCTCTTCCTCATCTCCATGACCGCCATTTGTGTCATGCAAAGCCACAATAATCTCAGCATCTGCAGGAGCGCTGGTGCCGGATTCCATGGGTGCTACCGTAACTCTCTCACTTGTTGTGCCCTCGGTTTGCTTTGGAATCTAGGAAACTTCAATACCAGAACCCGGGGGGACATCAACTTTCTCTGCCACTGCCTCCTCCTCTGCACCTTTTTCGACCAATTTGGTACCTACACCATTAGAAGCAAAGGTTAGTGAATCAGAAGGGGATGTGGCCATGTCAGTTGTCTGTCCCGTGAGACGACGACAAGTTATGATTGCTTTGATGAACTGTGGAGAGAATATGGAGATACCTTCAACCGACTCATCTCCCAGATTTTTGGTAGTGGTCCCGACAATTGGAGGGGTTGGAGCCAAAGGGATCAACGGATCATCAGGGTTATATTCCTCAACTTCAGAGGTTTTGGGCTTCACCACCGAGCTCGAGCTTTCACCAACTTTATCCTTGCCCTTGAGCCTACTCTTCTCCCTCTTGATCTCCTCATGGATTAGGCGTCTACCTTTCTCTAAAGCCTCAGGTTCTTCACCTCTAAGAAAGGTCTGCATCAGCTGGTTTTCGTCAATCTCGTCGACCATCAATCGCCGCTTCTCGCCTTCGACAATTGCATCCCATACATTGGCCAAAGTAACATGATAGTCCGGAATCCAAGAGATGTCTCGAGTCTTGATGACTTGACCAAAGAAGTTGAACAACAGTTCCTCAAAACCAGCTATTTCTTTCTCTTTTCCAGTGAGCTTATCAGCAGCAGCAGTGGCCGATTCAAGAGCATTATTGGCATTACCTTCAGCGAGAGCTGCACGCTCCTCAGCTTGGGTAAGTTGATTAATTTAATTCTCCTTTTCCTTTTTGGCGAGAGCGAGGTTATCTTTTACGCTCGCCCTCTCTTTCTCCCAGGCATCTTTCTCAGCAGCAAAGTGTTCCTGTGCTGCCTTCAATTCGGTATTAATTGCACTGAGATCTTCCACTTCCTTCCTTAAGGCCACCGCTTCTGGCTGTTTAAGTCAAGCTCACTGCGAAAACGCTCCCTAGCACTCTCCATCTTGGACCTGTAATTCTCTGCATCTCGCTGAGCTAAAGTCAGTTGGGCCTGTGCATCCTCTAGTTCTTTTTGCATTTTGCTCATAGCCCTAGCATCATTATCAATCTTTACTCTGGATGCTTCCGTCTGCATCTGGCGGATGATAGTACAAAGTGCAGCAACATGCTTCTTCATTACCCCGTATTGTTTAGCCACATGGCATACGTACCCTATCACCTCTGTGTCCCAATCCTCGGGGACCGGTTCAAGATCCAGGACGAATATCATCCTCTCAAAGAAAATATCAGGGAACTGCTTTCGCAAGCGCTCTAGCCTGGCCTGAATTTCAGAACTGGGAGCAATATTCTGCACAGCGGTGGTATCCAAGTCGTGCTCGCTAGAAGAAACATGAGATGTCTTTATCGTCTCTACGATCTTACCCTCATCTTTGTTTCTATCCTCTGGCTTGTGGTGTTTTTTTAGAAGAGTGGACATGAGAAGGCGTACTCTTCGGAGGGGTCAAATCTCTAGGAAGTTGTTTGCCCCCAGCCGGTAACGATGGACGACTGTGAGGCCTTTCAGAACCTTGCTTTGATGGAGATCGAGATCGTGTGGAATAAGGTTGATGAAAATCCCGGGGCCGACGACTATCCCTTCCCCGACTATCACTACGAGCATGTTCGAGATCTGGGAGGAGGCTTGGCGTGCCCTCGCATAGGGAACGGTAAGAATAAGACCATTTACGAGACATTTTTCCAGCAAAAGAAACAAGTGCATGTTAAAACTATGAACGACGGTGGTAAAAGAGTGTTATGGTAAATGGTGCATGTAATTTGTGCATCCCGTGATATCCCCCTTTTAATGGACCAGGGCCCAGAGTTAGGCTCATTTGAATGACTTCTTTTTCTCCAACTAGGGCACTCGTCTCTTCAGAGATGGGAAAAATTGGTTCCCCTCCGAAATCTTCCTAAGTATAAATATCATTTGGTAAAGGAATCTTATTTAATTCCCCGAGTATCTGTTCCTCCGTTAATTCATCTTGAGCGACAGACTCAACCGGTGATGAAGTTCTTAAGGGAGACTTCCCCTCAGAGGTCGAGACCTCCTTTGATTCGTCGGCTCGCCCCTCGTCTCCTTTGTATACGTTTAAATCCTCGTCATCCTGATTAATCATTGGTGAAGGACTCTTGCGAAGGGTAGTTGTCTTTACAGCTTGAGAAGTTCCTTCTCCCTCAGTCGGAGGTATATACTTGTAAGGTTTATCGCCCGCACCAAGTCCGAATCTTATGTCTAAAAGACGGTGTTTGTGAAGGTTCTCATCGGTGATACATTTCTTAATCCTTAAGAAATCTGAGTTACTCTTGAGAAGGCAGGACATTCGGTCTTCATATATCGATCCTTCCGTTCTCTCAAAGTTGTGATCTATATGGAACAAAATGATTTGTTAGCACTGAGACTAGGCATTCGAATTAAACACGGGAAAGTTAAAAACATACTTTCTTGTAGCCACTTCCTCGCACATCCAGCTTGGTGTTTTATATAAAACCAGTCAGACTTGATATCCCCTATGTTACTATAACCATCTGTCACAACTTTTCTGTTGGCAACTGATTCGAAGAGAGAAAAATTGGGAGCCCCTGCAGAACGATGCTTGAAATGATAATAGAACTTCAGATCTTTAAGGGTAAGTTCGGTCTGCAAAATCTCCATATAAGCAATATACAGAGTATACAGAGCCGCATAGGCATTCAGATGGAGTTGCATGGGGGCAATGTGTAACTGTCTTAAGAGATTGACAACAAGTGGAGGAAAAGGAGGAATAGCCCCTACCCAGCACATGAGTCGAATAGTCATGTACCCCTCTGGGGCAGAATGAGGTCTATCTTTGCTTTCTGGAGCTTTCACATCGTCCCTGGGAATTCCGTGTCTTAAACATATCTTCTGAAGTTTTATATCGTCTAACTTAGAGGGTAAAGAATCGGTGAACTTCTCTATTTCCTTAACACCCGGAATTTCATCAGGAGCTCGATCATCCTCATCTTCAAGGGATGTGCCCTCAGAAGTCGTTGACTCTATATCGGTATCTGTCTTGTAATCAGGATCGGATTTTTCCTCATCGGAATCTGGAGGAAGCACATCAGGGTCATGATGTACTGACGTCTTTGGTTCAGTGCTCTCCTCTGATGTCTTAGTCACTTGTTTATCAGACATGGCTATGTTGGCGAGTAAAAATTAGAACACAAGTTACCTGTTCCCCGTGTGTGTAAGTGCAAGTGTGTGCCTGTGCATACATTAAAGTAAAGAATGAGGTCAATCAGATAAGCAGATAATGGCCGTTGTATGCTATTAAGTTATGCGACTGTTTAGTCCAAAAAGTTCAACTCGAAGGCTCTAACCTAACTGTCATTGGTATATTAGAGTTACAATGCATTTGTTAGTCAACATGTGTATCGGACCGTGGGATAGAGATCGACTTGTGAATGATGGATCATCAATAAGTCATGTTCGTGGAAGAACTTAGGCTCGTGAGATAGGCTTTGGATCGTTGGACAGTCCAGCTCGTGACCCACTCTGCCTTACCTGAACGGCTCGTGAGAGATCCCCCACGATCCTCTCCACTTCCACGAACCAATGCTCCCCCATTTCCACGACCCAATCCGCTGTCTAATTTAACACCTCACCTTCATCTCTGGTCCCTCCATATTGCCACGAACCAAGCCATCACCCCACCTATGAGCCAATTTTCTTTTCAATATCTTATTCCTCATCGTTCCTCTCCTCCATCCATAAATTCATACTCTCCATTCTTAAGCAAACCCATCTCGTCATCGCCATGTTCAGCCCTCAGCACCACGAATTCCACCATTAACAGCTCGTAGACGCGAGGACTTTGAAACCAACAAAGAATAGAATTGATTGAAGAGGGATAAGAACGAAATCACATGAAATTTATCCTAGTGTAATTACCTTCTTCTATTTAGGTGGTGGGATGAGGCCAATTCCTGAAAATCGCAGTTTAGGGTTTTAGGTTAAAAAGAGGAGAGGCGGAGGTAATAAAAGAGAAGAGGAAGAAGAGGAGTGGAGGGGAAGCCCCGATTTATATAAGCATAATGCTGACCCTTAGACTTCATTTCTTTGTCCTATTCGGAACCGTGAAGAGTTCGTGGGCCAAGAATGAAAGCCCACAGCGGCTCGTGGAAGAGCCCGTTCTGCCAGTCGCTCTCGATCAGGACCAAAGCCCATCGCAATTTGAAAAGAAGCCTACCCAAAAGCAGGATCATGGTGAGTGCCATGCTCATGGATCAAACAGTGTTCCAACAATTCGCAAAAAAAAACTTACTTGGTGGATTGATCACAACACACTCTAAAGATCGAAAAATGAAAGTTAGCCAATGAATAAAGAAATAACTTGAAGATCCAGTATGATATTTATACTAGTCAAAGAGCGCAACTCCCCAAAGCAGTACGACATCTCAGATAGACACGACTTTTGATTTACATCACTTCATGAAAAGATAAGTTTGTAATTTTGGAGCATGTTCCATCCTCAATAAAACAAACTTCGAGGGGGCAAAATGTTGGCTAGCTTTTGGATCAAGCCACCAAGATTCACGCGTATGTTCACTACTAGGTATTACTCGTAGGAGCCATGAAACCGCGATCGTGGTCACAAAGCCTGAACGGATCGTGACACTATTGCTGCCCTCCGATCGCGGATCCCTACCACGATCCGATCCGTCCACTCAAGCACTCCACGATCCGATCCCCGAAGCTGAGAACTGAAGGCCATGACTGAGTCATACACGATCCAAAGATGAAGGATCTTGCAACACCTGTCCACAACGGCTATATTGACTATTTCTCCATCAAGCCACGAACTAGTCCGAGATCTTCGGGATTTGTGCCACATATGACCACGATCCGTCTACAGATATCACATATAAATAGCCCCAGGCTTGGCATTTTTAAAGATCTTTTGGCAATTATGAGCTCTGATTCCACCATTATCGTATCTCCATTATCCCTATTCAGAGTTCTCTTGAATTTACTGAGTGAATCAGCATTGCAAAAGTGAGGTTGAGAGATAAATCGTTGATTGTACTAGAATCTTAAGTATAATCATAGGTATAAAGTGGACGTAGGCTCGTTAACGCCGAACCACTATAAATCTTGTGTCTTTTCTGCTTTTCTTGCATTCTTCCTGATATTAATCTCAGCATATTAGAACAATTCGGGTGTTAGAGCCACTTTTGGATCTAACAATTGGTTACAGTGGCAGTGATTGGGCTGGAGATGTTGATGACCATAAAAGTATAACTGGATTTGCTTTTTTCATGTGAGATATGGCATTTACATGGAGCTCAAAAAAGCAACCAATTGTTACATTGTTAACTTGTGAAGCGGAGTATGTTGCTGCATCAGATTGTGTACGTCATGCAATTTGTCTTTGAGAATTATTAAAGGAGTTGCACAATTACATCATAATGAAACGGAGATATTTATGGATAACAAATTAGCCATAGCACTTGACAAGAATCATGTTTTCCATAATCGAAGTTCACATATTGACACACGATACCATTTTATTCGAGAAAAGATTGCAAAAAAGGAGATACAAATGAAGTTCATTAATTTAAAGGACCAAGTTGTAGATATCTTCACAAAAGCATTGAAGCATGATGATTTTAAAAGATTGCGAGTCATTCTTGGAGTTAAAAACAAAGCTTACGGGGCAATGATGGAAATAATCTTGGTTTTTAAGGAAACAATTAATTATATCGATAAATAGCAATTGTATTAATGAATGGAATAAATTAAAGGAAAATCTAGAATTCCTATTTTAGAGAATTCTAGATAATGCTTTCCTAGAATACTCTAGAAAAGTGTACTGCATTATAAAAGCAATGTAATCAGGATGATGTATTTAAGAAATCAAGTTTGAAGAAAATAAATAAAATAAGCATTTCCTCAGATATTTCTCCAAAACTTCTTCTACTTCTGAAATTTCTAACAGTGGTATCAGAACTATACAATTTTCTAACATAGGCATTAGAGCTATAAAATTTTCTAACAACTACACACTTCTCATATCAGTTTTAGTACTATTGACTCGATAGGACTTGATCTTGAGATCTTCGATTACAAACAACCTATAAGTCTTGGGTAGCTCTAGAATTCAGAGAGATTTTTATTTAGAATTGAAAGAGAAGAAGAATGACATGATCTCTATTGAAATTGACATAGTATAATTGTAGATAGTTAAGAAATTACGTATAATAATGGTGGAATGTTTAGAGAGGAAGAATGAAATGAAAGTGAATTAAAAAATTTGAATTCTATAAGGTATTTATAAGTTTCCAACAGTCACAACGTATCAGAAATGGTTTGAATTCAAAAGACACCTCCTTTTAAAATTTAAAAAAAAGTTAACAGCTATATGTCGATATAGCACTTTTCATATGTCGACATATGCTAGTGTAAAATTAAAAAATGAATTTTAAAACAAGTAAATAACATTTAAATAAATTATGGTGAATCCAGAGTTAAATAGACTATGTTTCTTTATATTAAAACATCCTATTCAAAGTAAAATATATTTTAAAAACTTCTATGAAGATGAAATAAAAATAATTAAGAGACTAAATTTAAAATTATATAAAAGTAAATATAAATTATTCATTCTTCTTGTCCTTAATAGTCTCCACTTTTGATGATGACAACCTTGGTTTATAAAATATTCATTCTTCTTGTCTTGATTCTTTAATTACACCCCCTTACTTCATTAACTTCCCCTAAAACTACTAGCTCCTCCTTAATTTAAGCCCTATTTTGTAGTTCTCTCCCTTTGACATCAACAAAAACTATATAAACCTAACTAGATTCTATCTAACACTTGAAAAAAATGGATGGACCTCCTAAACTTCAATGGAAACTAGGGTTATTATTGTCCCTTTCTTTCTCCTCTATCTCATCTATCTTCCCTTTTCCATATCGCGTCCCTCATTTTCATCTCACTTTTTGTCATTCCCAATTATCTAGCTTTCACCATCGTGGCCTAGGTGCTCTACCGCCAGAGCCACACAACCATCTCCTTTTTTGTCTTCCCTTGGCTTGATTTATTCTAGATCCTCCCTCCCCTTCGCCCTATCGGCCGCCTTGATCTTGATCCCCCTTAGATTTCCTTATAAATGTTGTGTCCCTTGTGTCCACTTGCAATTAATTTCCCTTTGTTCTATCTTTTCTAACAGCGCTTTGTACCTTACCCTTATATCTTTCTTTTGCCCAAGATCTAATTTAATGATGTTTCCTCCTCCTCTTAACTAGTCTATCACCTATCCTTTATATTTCCTATTTACAGCTAGCTTCTTCTTCGGCTTATGGCTAGTGTTGTATCGGGCGACTGTGTGTTGTAAGCTTGCTGAATACGGTAAGATTTTGGATTTTCTTGGTGGGTTTTGAGCAGTTATGAGTATGTTGGAATATTGATTTGGTTAGCTGTGAGTTTTCGAATCCTATAGCGTGTGTCATCTTTGATATCAGGGTGGTGGTTGTTGTTGTTGAGAATTGATGCTTGGTTTATTCATGTTTATGCTTTCTGAGTAATGCCTTGTGTAACACCCCAAGTCCATTAATGTCACTCACAAAGGGAATGCATTAACTTCTATGGAGGTTTTAGGTGAATATAGAACTGTAAAATTTCAACAAGACAGATATAAAATAGTACTTGGAAATTTAAAAACTTTATTTCAATTGCAGCAGAAGTCAAAACATGTTTGATTACATCATAACACCATAATCAAAGTCAAGTACAATATCTATCTTGATAAAACAAGTACATAATCCCATTACATAAATAGCCATTAAAAAGAAAGATAACAAGCTGGACTTTACTTCAGCAGTCCAAGCTTTCCAAGAGATAAGCAATCCAATCAGACTCCACTGGAACTTGGCCCAACCTGAGGACCCGAAGGGAGAAAAAGATGAAAAAGAGGGGGGTCAGACATAAAGTCTGGCGAGTATGATAATTCTACAATACTGTTATCAAAATAACTGGACTAAGGCATAAGCTGGAAAACAAGGAAATGTCTATTAAAGAGCAGATTAAGGACATAGACAATCGCTAAAGGAAACGTTATAGGCGCTCCTAAATACTAAAGGATAAACACTATACTGCACCACACCAGTCACTCTAAAGATTGATTCCACTTAGCTTCACTTAGAAACTTTCTTAATGGCTTTACGTACTCCTAGCTGACTACATAGGTGCCGCCTGCCCCTATCTCCACTAGGTGTACCCCACTTTCCATTTTTCGATCGGCTCCCTACTCGTAGATACCTGTGCTGGCCCCACAGTGGGGTGTATCATTCCCCTAAAGTGGCAACCCGATATAACGGAGATGCACGGCTTATACCTACACGATGCAACAACGTCTTACCTACCAGCCCGGGTCCACACACGCATATGAAACCCGTTGGACTTGCGTTGCCACCGCTCCCTGTTTTGGCCTCTTATAGTCAAACCCAGTATGCATGTCCCATCCTCGACTTGGGTCGAGCCCACAAAGATACGTTTTGGGATACTGGTTGAAATGGGCCCCCATTATTTCCCACAAGCATTCCACCTAAGCTTGTCCCATTAGCCCATCCACTTAACCCACTTAGTCATGTTCATTTACATGTGTATTTGGTTAAGTCTAATCGTATTTCAAATGCCTCTAAAGGCAACCACTAGATTCCTCATGCCACCCAAGGCACCTACTTAACCCCCATGTCCCACCTTACATGATTATCTGGCTAAGTATTTCTTAATTCATTAAGGCCATAACCTCATAAAGACCTCTCACATTAGACTGGCATTTATGGCAGCTGGATTTGCCGGGCGGGTCCGGGCAGTCTTACACCATAAAAGAGTCTAACCTCGTGTCTTTACAACTGTTATGCTTTAGTTTGGGCCTAGAACCTCTCACATTGGGCCGACATTTGTGACTACTGGATTTGACGGGCGGGTCCGGGCAGGTTTACGTCACAAACGAGTCCAACCTCGTGTCCTAAGCATTGATTATTATTAATAATCCACTTTCCCCAATTTTAATAATTCCCTACTTGAATTATTAATTAATTCCAAATTTAACAATGTCCATAATTGACTCAATTATGGACATCCATTTAAGGCATGTAAAATCATATCAATTGCACCCAAATTTATTAATTTCCTAATATTACCCCTACCCCACGTTTGAACGTTTATTCGCAAAATGTATGCTAGACCCGATTAGTCTAACTCATAGCATAAAAGAAAATATTCACAACAACAACATATATATGTGACTAAATAAATCATAACAAGGGGTAAAACTTTCATACATTACAACTTGCATAAGGTTATACATGTCATGGATCTAAGGGTGTCAACTTATTCATAATTCACATAATATGATTTTGATCAAATTTAATAAACTTGTATAGGACATGTGTGAATCAACATCATTAACAATATGGTTTTATATGGGTACACCTAACTCAATAGGCAAATTCCCAAAAATCAAAATTCATTTAATCATAGATTCATGTATATGGGTACACCTAACTTAATAGGCAAATTCCCATATTCAAGATCCAATTAATTTGTAGATTCATGTATATGGGTACACCTAACCCAATAGGCAAATTCCCATAATCAAGATCTATTATAAAAAAAACATAAACTTTAAACATGATCCAATTCGCATAAATACTAACATCATGATTTTACAACTTGTATGATTCAACACAACTTAACATGACATCATTATCATATAACATAAGTATTTCAACATATGTGATAATATGAGATCTACAACATATATAAGATTTACAACATAGCATATCATAATTTGCAACATAGCATAGCATGATTAATCACATATGACATAGCATAGGATTATTTACAACATAATCACTACAACATAACAACATATATATGATAACATAATAGCAAAACAAGAGATCCACAACATAATTTACAAATACATAACAATTCATATCACTTTCTTGTGATCCATTCATAACTTAATCAAATTATTTTACAATAATATTGTGAGATTCATCATACTCACAATTTTAAAGAAGAGAAATAGAAAGAGAGAGAGAGCTTTTGATTTGATTTGAGTAGATTTAGTTTGTAGATTAGGCCTTCTTCTTCTTTAGTTTGTGACGGCTATGCTGAACTCCATGGCAACGGCATGTCGGTAGCTCTCCAATTTTTCAAGTGATTTAGGGTTAGAGTCTACCCACTTATTTATAGATGTTAGGATTCATTTAGGCCATTAGATTTAACCTAGAAATAACCGTAGCCATTCAGACCAGATGGGGTTTATCTTATTGACTCAGCAATGAGTCAGAAGTGACTCAGCAAACACTCAGCAAATTAACAAACTTCTATTCATGTTTACATTAACTGCCCATATATATATAAATATATATATATACACACGCACCTATTCATGAATTCAAATTAATCCATAATTAACTTATGACCATTTCTACACATTAATTTTCCAATTAATGTCTTAATTCCATTTTTCGCCTTTTAAGGCAATTCACATATCTCAAATTTGTTATATGCCTTTTTAAGGCTATTTCGTGCAAATTCTCAATATTAATTCTTTTAATTTGTGAATATTAGTATAACAGAAATACGGGGTGTTACATTCTCCCCTCCTTAAGGGATTTCGACCCCGAAATCTTCAAGTTTATATCCTATCATCAACCATCTACTCAATCAACAAACACTGGCATCCATTGTCCTTATAGACTTCTAATGCTTTCATGTTTAAATGCATAGTGTGTATCTATGTCCGTATCTAATGCAAAATCAGGCGGTCCACTGATTCAGTTGACCTCCTTGATGCAATTCATGATAATGCCATGCATCCATTATGTATGCAAAAGATCCTAATTGCTTACATACTACTTCTATATGCGTGCACATCCATTCAACCGAATGCAGCATCTATATGATGGTACAACCATTATACATCCATTATACTAAATACATTCATTTATGCAATATGCAATATGTAGTGACTGAGCCGATCTAGTGCCTAAAGTGTGTGTATATATGCATCCACGAGCAACCACTAGCAACCACTTGCATTCATTTTGCATCCATCATACATAACATGTCTCAAACACATGTTTCAACCATAGGATTATCCTAACTAAAGGTCAAAGATACTAATGATAAGATAAGATAAGCTAAGCGATAAAGGGGAAATTAAAAGACATACCCTCAAAAAGAAAAGGGTATAGCGAACGCATCTTCCCTTCTGTCTCCCAAGTAGCGTTGCTCTCATCATCTCCCCATTGCACTTTAACTAGTCTGACCTCTCGATTTCTCAACTTTTTGATCTCCGACCCAAGAATGCATGTAGGAGCTCGTCTAATTGTTGCATCACGCTTTATTTCCACCTCTTTAAGCAAGCTCGGCTCAACCACCTCCGCGGTCTTGTGCAAACACTTCCTCAAATGTGATACATGGAATACGTCGTGTACTCCACTAAGTTTCTCAGGCAACTCCACCCTATACGCCATCTTCCCAATCCTGTCTTTTATAGGAAACGGCCCTACAAACCTTGGCACTAATTTCCCAATGGACCCAAAGCGAACAACATTCCGCAACAGAGACACTTTGATAAAAACCATGTCCCCAATGTCAAACTCAAGATCTGTCCTCCTCTTATCAGCATACGATTTCTGCCTATCTTGTGCTGCTTTCATCCTCCTTCGAATCAAATCAATCTTCTCCGAGGTTTCCCTAACCATATCGGGCCCAAGTAGGATTTTATTGGTAGATTCCCACCAACATGTAGGCGAACGACAAGGCCTTCCATAAAGAGCTTCGAAAGGTGCCTTACCAATACTAGACTGAAAGCTATTATTATATGCGAATTCATGCCATGCGAGTGATATCCATCAATATATAACCTCTGAGCTCGTACATCTTAGAGAAGGGCGTTAAGCAAGAGAATAAATTTTCAACCGCCAAATAGTTATATGTTTAATAGAAATCAATCACACGGAATAAAATCCAATGTCAGACACACATCCATTTACAAGTTCGTTCTGGGTCTGAACAAAACTGGAGGCACCTTATTCCTCGTCCCATATGTCCAATATAGGAGAGGCCCTCGCATATCCAGCCGATCACCAAGTACGTTTGGATGATCACCACTTATTACCTCATCTTGGGTGTACAGCCCAATCAAGACATCAGTAATCATCCAAACTATGTGAAGACCTCTGGTCTTCAACCACCGTCTTCATATTCGACTAATAGTCGTATCAGTTATTTAGAATGCGATAAACCCGGTCTTTCCGAATAACCCGCTTATATAATAAACAAGTGTTACACAAACACAACATACGCCTCATTCCAATTCAAAATATTCTTTTATTCTAATATTCACATCATTAGGGAATAGGTTCCCATTAATTTTATCAAAGATAAATTCTTTTAAATTTATTCTTTAATCTTCCTTTGGATATCAATTCAAACCGTATTAAGGTTTATCCAAAACTGGTCGGGATCAGTGAACCACACCGAAGTAATCATTCATTTTATTTCCCAATCCCAACCTAATTATCCCATGGAGTAAAACTGGTGATACTCCATATCTAACACCATAGTGTTATTGCTAAATATTAATTACCATTTCACGTTCAAATCTAATTAAAGATTTAACTATCGTTTGGAGCAAAACTGGTGATACTCCTTTCTCGATCTTTTCCCAAATTTGATAATTTAAGTTATCAAATTCTCATTTCGACCTAATTAAAGATTCATTAAAACTCTAATTCAGTTTTAATCTTCCCAAAAATCAATATTAACAATTATATAACTTGGGAAATCATATCCTGTCTTATTACAAATTAAAGATTCATTAAAACTATAACGACCCGAACTTCCCCGTAAAGGGAAGCCCAGATTGCTTTGAGGACAACACACATCGGAACACAAACGGAAGAACATTTCATTGCTTATTACAACAATTTCATCAAAGTACAAGAATATAACAGAGTATGAATAAATATTATACAATTGATAAATATCAGAGATTTAAATTACATTTAAATACATAGCAGCGGAAAAACAATACAAAACACAACTGAAAGAGATACACGGATATAGAGCTTTCTGAATATCCTTCCTACTGTAAACCTGGATCCTTCAAGAATAAATCTGCAAAACCAAGACTACTAGTTGCACATGTGGAAAATAGGGGCACCCAGAGTTTAGGTTAAAAAAAATAAACTCCACATCAGTCATGTGACTGATGTGAGAACTAAAACAGTTATTTAAATCTTCACTTTTAAATAAAGTAAATCAAGGGACCACGCCATATAACACGGAATGGGTTTCCTCCCAATAATACAAGTTCATAAAACAAAAAATGCAATGCTATTTATAAAAATGAAGCTATTATAAGACTCAGGTCCCATCGCACAATGAAACGCAAACCGGAGGATAGAGTTTTATCTTATTAATAGCCAAACATGCTTGGTACATTTAAAACAAATCATTTTGAAACTATTATAGTGTAAAGTGTATGAAAAAACTTCAGATATAAATGTATCAATCATAGATGGCATAGTGCCCCATCCCACTATGTCACCATACTAGGCTCTACAAATAAAACTGAATGTCACGTATTGGAAGTTGGATTTCGATCTGTGAACCAAGGTAAGGGATCGTCCTTCCCGCTTCGAGACTCTCTAGCCCGAGCCTCAAGACTCGTACTCAGTCAAGCCCTTAGGAAAATGCAGGGCCGGTCCACACATATGTGTGGAATATTATTCCTGAACACACGTTTCCCCGCCCTATGGGGCGTAAATCCATCGGCTCCGCAGTAACCGATATATCTGAGGCACCTCGCATTCCAACAACTACATAGGTAAAAATATAAAATGTCAGGGCGTGCAAAACCCCGACACAACCTCTAGCTAGACAGAAACGTTTCGTCCTCCCTACCGTCCTTCATCCCGTTTCTGGTTCATACCGGGGTGTGAAGCCCGCGAATTAACGTTATACACAAAGCGGCGCTATATTGAAGCTATTCTTTGATCATCAACCAGAAGACTCTGTTTTTCAACAAAAGCCTTGATCCATGCAACTCAGCATGCCACACAGGCAATTCATGCCATGTGACTAATATCCATCAATATATAACCTCTGAGCTCGTACGTCTCAGAGAAGGGTGTTAAGCAAGAGAATAAATTCTCCTCCGCCAAATAGATATATATTTAATAGAAATGAATCACACGGAATAAAATCCAATGTCAGACACACATCCATTTACAAGTTCGTTCTGGGTCTGAACAAAACTGGAGGCACCTTATTCCTCGTCCCATATGTCTAATATAGGAGAGAGGCCCTCGCATATTAGGCCGATCTCTAAGTACGTCTGGACATCACTACTTATTACCTCGTCTTGGGTGTACAGCCCAATCAGGACATCAGTAATTATCCAGATGATGTGAAGACCTCCGGTCTTCAACCACCATCTTTATCTTCGACTAATCGGCGTATCAGTTATTCAGAATGGGATAAACCAGGTCTTTCCGAATAACCCCTGTATATAATAAACAAGCATTACACAAACACAACATACGCCTCATTCCAATTCAGAATATTCTTTTATTCAAATATTCACATCATTAGGGAATAGGTTCCTATTAATTTTATCAAAGATAAATTCTTTTAAATTTATTCTTTAATCTTCCTTTGGATATCAATTCAAACCATATTAAGTTTTATCCAAAACTAGTCGGGATTAGCGAACCACACCGAAGTAATCATTCATTTATTTCCCAATCCTAACCTATTTATCCCACGAAGTAAAACTGGTGATACTCCAAATTTAACACCACAGTGTTATTGGTAAATATTAATTACCATTTCACGTTCAAATCTAATTAAAGATTTAACTATCATTTGGAGCAAAACTAGTGATACTCCATTCTCGATCTTTTCCCAAATTTGATAATTTAAGTTATCAAATTCTCATTTCAACCTAATTAAAGATTCATTGAAACTCTAATTCAGGTTTAATCTAACCAAAAATCAATATTAATTATTATATAACTTGGGAAATCATATCCTGTCTTAAACTGGGTTAAAGAACCAATGTCATTTAAAACACGGTTCACGATAAACCCAAAATCACATCCATCAGTCTCTAACTGTAAATTAATAAGAGAACAATTCCCTAAGTATTAATCCCGAAGGCCGAAACCAACATCAGATCAATACCCGGGAAACCATTCAACTTATATAACCTCCAGTTAGTTTCTAATATTCTTAATTCCATTGGGTTTAAGAATAGTATTTCTAAAGATACCATTCACGAAAAAACCCAAAATCCATTTCACTGAAAATGCAGTTCACAATAAACCCAAATCACTTTCCATTTCAATTCAAATTAAATGTCAGTTAATTGGCAATTCTTCTTTAAATCTCAATTAAAAGATTTATTCTTTTCACACGAGGTTTAAGAATAGTGTTATTTTAGACACCATTCACGACGAACCCAAAATCACTTTCCATTGTTATTCAGGTTAAAGAACAAGTGTTATTTAAAACACTTTTCACGATAAACCCAAAAACCAATTTCAATTCAATTCCAATTAAATATAAATTAATTGGTGAACTCCTTTAAATCTTATTTAAAATATTTATTCTTTTCTCATTTGGGTTTAAGAACAGCGTTAATGAAGACACCATTCACGACAAACCCCAAAATCCAATTTAATATTAAATACAAGGCTCTGAATAGAAAATATGTCGCCTTATATTCAATATCAAATTCTGAAATTAACAAATATCGTATTGGAATAACAATATATATCTTCCAAATTCATCCATCATATCCGTATAATCACAGAATCCAATATCGAAATATTCCGAAGAAAATTTCGATTCAAATCCATTCCAATCCATATATTGGAAATTCTGGTTATATTAAAACCCATTCTCAATCCAATTTATTTAATTAAAAATAATTGGATTATAATTCTAGTTCATAACTAGTTCATTTTGATAAAAAACTATTTTTATCTTTTCAAATATGGAATTTTTCATTCTAATTCTTTCCAAACCATTTACTATGATTTTACACAAATTATTAATATTTTTAATAATTTTATCAAGGCCCGTACAGTCGATTTCCATAAACGACCATCGAACTGCACTTACAGCGACCTTTTTCAAATTTGATTTGGACATAATTCCAAATCCAACTGTTAGATTTCAAATTTCTTATATTTGTTAGAAAGCTCTTCTCGATACGAACCCAACGATTCCGGTTTTAGGAGAATCCAATGGTCAGATCTCTCGTAATGTCCATTCGAAGTCAACGGTCGAAATTCGTGAACAACCGTGGCGCGCCGCATTCTATTCGGGCCATTAAATATATATAACATATATATTATATATATTTCGTCGATTTCCATTTAAAACGTATTTTATAAATCGTTTTAACTTCGTTTTAAAAACGATTCTAACTTCGTTATCAATTTTAAATCAAAATTGAATATTCCTTATCACTATAATATATAAATGATAATATTTTCAAAATATCAGATTTTGAAATCATTTCCTTTTCGATATTCGTTATAAAAATGAATAAAATCAATATAAAGATCGCTCACGTCAAAATGGCGTTAATCTAATCAACACGGCTTTATATATTTAAATATATTCATGTCCATCCCAAATCGGACATCAAAATCAGATTTTGATCTTTTACTGAATATTATTTTAAAATACTCATTATTTCAAAATATTCTTTATTTTAAAATATTCCTTCTTTCTGAACTAGAATCTGACACAGTCAATTACCATATAATGTTATTTATTTGGATTTCATACAACACATGTATACAACAACGATGATAAACAATCAACCATCATCCAGAGTGCATTCTACACTGTATAAGCATTAATTATGAATAATTAACGCTTTCAACAGTCTGTCAAGCTATTGATTGACATACAACTAAACAATTGGGATTACTGTACGTCAAATATCATCCCAATACTTGTGTGGGGTTTCAACCAACAAATACTGAATATTATTTGTGTAGTTGGGCGATGTGTAAAATTTATCGTCCCAATCCATATCAGTCAAGTGGGTGTACATAAACAAATCATCTGATTTGTAAACGAATATTTATTTTATTCATATACTCATTAAAAGTAATATTTTTAACAATAAAAATATTTATTCGACACATGAATATTTTATACAGTCCATTACACATCATAAACAATTTTCAAAACACAATCAAACAAACAAGTCATCCATGGTCTGTGGACGACGGGGAGAAATTCATATATGCAGTTATTGTAACACCCCGTATTTTATGAGAATATTAAAATAACAAATTAAAGAATAATTTATTTGAAAAAGAGGAATGAGAAAAGAATGATGTTTAGCATTGTTCTAAGGTTTGTAAGAAAAAGACTTAGTAGCCCATTTGGTTAGAACATGTGACTTGCATACAAGAGGTACAGAGTTCGATCCCCGCCAGCACCATATTTTTGTTTTAAGGGAATGGCTAAAAAGTGGCTTATTGTGAACGCAGTTCAAAAAGTGGTTTAGTGTGAAAATGGCTAATTATGAAGAAGTTATTAAGCCATAAATTTTGTATGCATATGAGAGAAATATATATACATAGATATATATAAAAATTAAATAAATAAATATTAAAAAAAAGTTCAAAACAGCGAATCGGGACGGGGAATAGCCGAACCGCACCATTTTTGGAGTCGACCCCAGCCCCACTGGGTCGACTAGAGGTCAATCCAGGGTGTTTGGCTGCCAACCCGTGGCTCGTTTCGCCCTAAGGGCTGATATGGCATCTGAGTGGTCCAGATCAGTTCTAGGGTTAATCCTAAGGCCTAACTTCCTACACTATATATACACCCTAAGACCTTACCCTAATTCATAAATATTATCTATGACACCATTATGCTGTCAAATTCTCTATTAAACCCTAGTCGCGGCCTCTAAATCAAATCTCAAGTGTTCAACTTCAACTCAAATTAAAGATTAGAGCTTCTACAACGATTCAAGAAGATAAATCAGCAACACCGCAACGTTTCTACACCAATTTCAGTGCATAATTCTATTCTTTAACCACGAAAGGTGAGTACGGTGATTTTCACAATATAATGGGATTAAAAGTAACATGATGAAGTTGTAAAGAGGATTCATATGTACGTATGTAATTTAAATCTCATCCAAGTCTTCACCTTTTTTATTCATGCCATCGTATGCCTATGTTTCTATGTAAAGTTCATACCTTTACCAGTTTATTCATGTTGAATCTGTCATTATGCCTCTATTCCAGTTTACATGTCCCTTTATTTCATGATGTTGTGTTAATTCCAATTTTCTGTGATTTGATTCTCTCTTCTTATCCCTATTCCTTTTATTTTTGGATCTGGGCTACCTTCGAGCCTATGTTAAAAATACGCGCGAATGCAAATATGTGGGAACGATGGGAATATGTGAAATATGGAAAATTGGATATTATTGGATATTTTGGATAATTGGATAATATGTGAAATTGGCCCATTTGGGTATGAATTACATGGAATTGATGAAATTGCCTATAATTGTAAATTTGTAATTGAGGCTAATTAATATGTAATTAGTGACAATTTGGAATAGAAAATATTATAAACATGATTATATGCTTAATTGGATGTACATGACATGAAAATTAGGTATGGGTGAAATACGATTATTAATAACCCTTTGACACGAGGTTAGGCGCAATTGTGGCGTAAGACTGCCCGGAACCGCCCGACAAATCCAGCTTCCATAATTGGACGTCTAATGTGAGAGGTCAAAGGAATGAATTGTAGGCGCAACGGTTAATGACACGAGGTTAGACCCGGTTTGTGGCATAAGACTGCCCGGAACCACCCGACAAATCCAGCGGCCATAAAGCGTTCGGTCTAATGTAGGAGGTCATGCACCGTTCGTCATAAGGAATGAATTAAGGAATACTAACCATAATAAGACATGGGTATGGTTAGAGGGTTAAGTGGGGTGACATGTAAATATGGACTTAACCGGTATAAGATAAGACATGTAAATTATGACATGTAAGTATGGACTTAACCATAGCATGTGTAAGACATGGACATTTAAATTAAAATGGTTAAGTGGGAGAAAAACCTAGTGGGGACCAAGCATAGGTGGGAGGCTTGTGTCGGATGGGGGACCCGTTTCAACCAGTAACCCGTTTGAGTATCTAATTGGGCCCGGTACTAGGCCGAGGTTGGGGCACGCTTACTGGACTTGAATGTATGAGGTCAACACGTGAATATGCAACGCGAGTCCAACGGGTTCATGTGCGTGTATGGGTCCAGGCTGGTAGGTATGACGTTGTTGCATCATGTAGGTATGGCCGTGCATTTTATGTTGGTATCGGGGTTGCCACTTTGGGGTGTGATACACCCCACTGTGGGGCCAGCACGGGTGCCTACAGGGTTTAGGGAGCCGATCGAATGGCTAGGGTAAGGGTACCTTAGTGGTGGTAGGAGCAAGCCGACACCTACGATAGGAGCTAGGTACAAGTAACTACCAAGTTTGTCATGTGGGTACAGTTAGTGGGAAGGGATCAACCTTTAGTAAATAGAGACTAGTAGATGTGCGGTGTAATTAAGTAATGTGGTGGACTTAGCAAAAGTGCGGTGTAACGAAATACATGTTGGTGAGTTGGATAGTCCTTTGGGTGCTATTCTGATGTTGACTTCGGTCTTCGGGGTTAGTACTTGGAGGGTTGTTCGCTTAGCCAAGGTGTAGGATTGTCTTAGTACTTAGGAACAGAATCATCTTGTCCATCCTTTTTATCTACCTTATCTATGTTACAGCCATATCATGATGCCTATTTATGTCTTGATCATTTACCTTACCTACTATTTGTTAAAATTATCGGACTCGCCAGACTTTATGTTTGACCCGTTTTGTTTCCACTCTTTTCTTTCCTTTCTCCCCCTCTGGTTTGCAAGGAGGGAATACTACAGCTTAGTGCCGATTTCTTTCAGTTGCTTGAAGAGAGTAGATGTATCGCTTTTCACTCTCTCATCTTTATGGCTTTGCTTATGCTCAGTGGGGATTTATGCATTTATGTTATTTAAGTATTTGCTTCTCTATGTACTTTGAAGTTTTTGGAAAAGACAATTGATCCTGTTGTAATGGTTTTTTTGGAGGCTACTTATGTAAGATTGTTTTGAAGTTATGATGCTATGAAACAAGTTTTATCTTCCGCTGTGTTTTATTTATTTAGTCTTGTAATTTATCTATTCTATACTACTATAACGCTTCATGACATTAATGCATTCCCTTTGTGAGTGACATTAATGGCCATGGGGTGTTACACGTGGTATCAGAGCTATGGTTACAAGAACAGATAAAAAGTTTTGAAAAGTGTTTTCAAAAGTATTATTTTCATAGAAAGTATTTTCAAAAACTTGTATTAAAGAAGCTATTTTCAAGGAAAGTTTACTTTAAAGAGCATAATCCCCGCAAGCCATACATCTCTCTTTCGCTTCCCTTGTTTTGAAACTTTTTCTTTTTAGCATGTCTGGAGCATCTGAGATACCAGAGAGTGTTCATGTACCCGGTTGATTTCGTCAATATCTCGAGGCTAGGGCCGCTGCCGCGGGTCCGGCCGACGTTCCTCCTTCTCCTCCTCCCTCAGCTCCAGTCATTCCTCTGCGTGGAGATGCTTTCTCCAAGATATGTAAAGACTTTCGTTCGATGGCTGGAAAACCTTTTAGTGGGTCTGAAGCATTCGTTAAAGCTAGAAATTGGTTGAAAGAAGTGGAGGACCTGTTTGGCATTTTCGATTTGGACGATTGTAAGAAGGTCCAATTGGCTACTTGGTTGATGAAGGACGAAGCTTCGTTTTGGTGGGAGGTTACTAATGGAGAGCGTGTTGTAGAGACGTGGGCAGATTTTAGGGGAAGGTTTGAGTTGAAATTCCTTTCTCAAGCTGAGGAGAGTATGTACATGGAGAGGTTCTTGACATTGAAACAGAAAAACTTGACCGTGAAGGAGTATGTGACCGAATTTAATAAGTTGGCGAGATTTGGACTAGAGTTGGTGAATACGCCTCACAAGAAGGGCTTGAGGGTTGCAAAGGGCCTAAATGAACTGCTTCACAGTTTGGCTATGTCCCACATTCCAATGGGGGCTACGTATGAAAAGCTTGTTGATATGGCATACATGCATGAAGAAGAGAAGGGTGTAAGTACTTTTTGGCCGCAAGATAAGAAGGAGGATCCAAAGAAAGCCCAACAACAAAAGAAAGGTGGTAAAGAAAAGAGGAAGTGTCACAACTGTGGGATACCCATCCATTTGAAGAAAGACTGTAGGAAGAAGAAGAAGTTCGCTTGTTATCATTATGGTGATCCAGGTCATGCTGTCAAGGACTGTCCTAAGAAGCAAGGGCAGAGGGTAGGTTCTACTTCGGGAGGGCAGGTTCATACTCTCATGGCTCCGGGGTAGGAAGAAGGTAGAAAAATTTCTGTCAAAAGTTTGATTTTCTTGTTTGATCATCATGTCCGTGCTTTATTCGATTCTGGCGCATCACATTCGTTTATCTCTACATCATTAGTTGAAACACTGCACTTAAATAGTAGTCTCGTTGTGGATCCCATTATAGTCTAAAATCCTATTGGTGGGTCGGCTCATTTATCCATGGTTTGTAGGGATTTGAGATTGTCTATCTTAGGCGCTGGTTTTGAATGTAATGCTTTTGTGCTTGGTTTCATAGGCTATGGGTTGATTCTAGGATGGATTGGCTAGCCAGACATGGTGCTATCCTAGATTATGAACGAAGGGTAGTAAATTGTTGACTCATAGTGGAAAGACCCTTGATATTTCTTGTGACCCTAGAGGATCAGTGATGCTTAGTTATTTTGAGTCACTTGACGCATCCAATGACGATTTACATTCTGTTCGTATAGTCCGTGAATATGTTGATGTCTTCGATGAGGTGAGGGGTCTACCCCCAAAACATGAGATAGACTTTCGTATTTATCTTGTAGGCAATGCAAAACCTATATCTCTGCTAGTACGCCACATGGCTCCTCGTGAGAGGAGGGAACTCAATAAGCAAGTAGGGAAGTTGCTTGAGAAGGGGTTCATAAGACGTAGTATATTGGAGCGGGCCGCTCCAGTAGTATTTGCCACGAAGGCGGATGGGTCCCTTAGACTTTGTGTGGACTATAAAGAACTTAATAAGCTTACTAAGAAGAATAGGCACCCACTGCCGAGGACTGACGATCTCTTCAATCAGTTAGTTGGCACCTCAGTGTTTTCGCAGTTGGACTTAGCCACTAGTTTCCATCAATTGAGAGTGGCTTAGGATAGCATAGACAAGTCTGCCTTTAGGACTCCGGACGGTTTCTATGAGTGGCTTGTGATGCCCTTCGGTTTGACAAACGCCCCCGCATACTTTGTTGACTTGATGAGTAGGGTGTTTAGGGAGTACCTTAATAAATTATTGGTGGTCTTTGTGGATGACATCTTGATCTTTTCTAAGAGCAAGGAAGAGCATGCCCTACATCTTAGGGAAGTGTTGGAGACCCTTCGAGCGCATAACCTTAAAGCTAAATTTTCTAAATGTCACTTTTGGAGGAAGGAAGTGCGATTCTTAGGGCACGTGGTTTCCAAAGAAGGGATAGCTATATATCCCGCGAAGGTGGTGGCCATCCAAGATTTGAAGGTCCCTAAAAATGCTACCGAGGTGAGGAGTTTCTTGGGGTTGGCTGTTAAACACCCCACCTCCGTTAAGGTCACTCACAAAGGGAATGCCTTAACTTTGGTGGAGGTTTATAAGTAAAAGTCACAGGTAAACACAAGACATATATAAATACACATATTTTAAACAGCGGAAACCAAATAAACTTTTATTTCATCAATACGTGTTCAAACAAAAGATTTCCATAATTGTCTCAAAATACTTCCAACATTACAACCTCATTACTGTCTTGCTTATTAAAGAAGCATAAAACATAAATAAAGTAACAAAAATCCCCATAGTGATATCCAAAGACATAGTCCGAGCAAAAGAGATCCAAACCATACATCTACGGTCTTGAAGCTTGCAAAGAGTCTGACTAAGCTGGGTTGTTTCCTCCCTATGGACCTTGGGGGGGGAACGAAAGAAAAGAAGACGAAAAGAAAATAGGGTCAGACATAAAGCCTGAGTAAATCTAGTAACTCTTCAGTATACGAATAGGAAAAAGGGCATGATAGATATAAACTGAAAACAATAAATTATCACAAGCTAAGGAAGTGTAGTTTAGAATCGAATGTACTATCGCACCCACACTATATCTCTTCACCTACTAGAGCTTATTCTAACTGGCACCCCATGCTGAGGGTGAAGTGATCCTGTTTCTAAAGATGCACCCTATACTGAGGGTGAAGTGATTCCGTTTCTAAAGATCGGTTCCCACTCGCATAAACATATGTGTCATACGGCCCCCAAGAACTGTAGATACCTATGCTGGTCCCACCATGGGGTGTATCAAGACCCATGGTGGCGGCCCCGACACAAACCTTAGAATACATAGGTTATACTACTGGTGCCCCAGAGCACTATTTGTCTGCTCCGGAGTGTGTGCATGCCCACACCCCGTTAGAACCTACACTGTGCATCCACCGCCGTCGTTTTGATCGCTTACAATCAACCTAGTAATCGTGCCCCACCCTGCCTAGTTTCAGGGTACCATGATACCTAACTTGTGTTACTGCTGAAACGGGTCCCTCGTTACTAGGGTTTTCTAGTCAAACATGTTTAGTGGTTAAGTGTCTGTATTTACCTAACCTCACGCATCAATTATTGTTAACATGTTGAATTTGGTTAAGTGTTTTTAGTTGACTTAACCCTACCATCTGTCCTTAACCTCTTAGAGCACCTGACCACTCACATTAGACAGATATTGCTACGGTTACTGGATGTGTCGGTCGATTCCGGGCAGGTTTACACCGTAGCTCAGTCTAACCTCGGGTCCTTATTGGGCTCAATGCTTAACCACCCACATTGGATAGGTATTGTTGTGACTACTGGACAGCCGGGTGGTTCCGGGCAGGTTTACGTCACAACTCAATCCAACCTCGGGTTAAGCATACCGTGTTTTCTAAATTTACATATTTTACCACTTCTCAATTATATGTAAATGTCATGTCCTTTATTCTTGGATATAACAATTTATACCGCTTAAATGTCATTGTCGTTGGCATGTGCCAAACATGCCAAAATATATTTTTCATGTTTTACACCCAATGTTATTACCCCCGTTTGTACGTTCGCAACATTATAACAAATGTTGGGCTCGACACAATTCAGCCCAACTTTTTAAACGTGAGAAAAAGGGGAAATCAAGAACATGTAATATTTATCAATACATAAAGGTGTGTGTGGCGCATGAACTTGCAATTTAACGATTAAACTAACACAAATTATGGGTCATGTGAACTTGCATTCAAATCGAAGTATAACTAAGTAGGTGACATATGAAATGGCATAGTTTAGGCTTATACAAACTTGGGTTAAACATGTTTAACTTGGCATAATGTCAAACACAAAACTAACATGTTGAATAATCACCAAAATGTCTAATTTTAAACAACTAATCATATAGCTTATTTCAACATGAAACTTGCATAGTTTATGTAACCCAAACGACACTTAACATAGATCCAATTATACTTGCAATTAAACATAAGAATGAGTTCATAGGTTTTGGGTCATGTAGGCATAAAAGGTCTCAAATCTAGAACATGTTTACATAAGCTTTAATTTAGACTTAGAGAATGTATATAGTCCATGTCATCGACATAAACATAAAGGGATCAAATTCTAGTTTTTGCTACAACTTGCAAGTGCCATTTCATATACAATTGTCCAATAGGCTTGCATCAATCAATTTAGGCCACAAATACCAATACCCAAGTCATAACAGAATCATTATAGGACACAGAATTTATACAATAACACAATTCTATTTTCATTTACATCGAACCATGTCACAGTGTCATTCATATTCTGAAAGGTCACTATACTTACAATGAATGCAGAATCTTGAATTCTGGATTCTGAATTCTGAAATTGAGATGCGCTCCTTTGGGTAGATTAACGTTGCGTTGATTAATTTGATTAAGATTTATTCTTCTTCTTAATTTGATTCGTCTCTAAGCTCCTTTTTCTTGACGGCTACGCTCAATTCCTTCCTGACAGCATGACGACTCCCATCTTATTTTTTTGTGTGAATTTTAGTTGAGACTTAGGGTGTATTTATAGATTTTTAAATTGTTTTGAGCTGTCAGATGAAGACAGAAGGAATCTAGACCATACAAAGTTAAAAGAGCCAATCAAGAGGTGACATGTCAGCCTTAGTGACACACCGAGCCACATAAATTCGAGCCAGAGCCAGACCCAGCCAGCCAGGTCGACCAGGTAGGTCGATTGGCAGGTCGACACTATGGTCGACATGGGGTGACCAGGTCGACACCATGGGCGACCCTATGGTCGACCTGGTCCCTAGGCGGGAATTTTCCCGCTCAGCCTAATTTGAACCTTTTTTTTCGAATTTTGAATTTTAAACCGAGATGTTTGAATTTTAAATTTTATTCTGAAACTTCCGAAGGTCATAACTCCTTCATACGGAGTCCGATTCACGCAAACTCTGACTCTATCTCAGCAGAATTTCGAGACGAACGCAATGGCGTAACCCATTTCCCTTAATTCTTTCATTTATAATTAATTACACTTTAATTTGTGAAGCTTAACGTTATAGAATTCATGGGGTGTTACATTCTCCCCCCTTAAAAGGATTTCGTCCCCGAAATCTTTAAGTTAGGAAGAATGTATATCCTACCATCCAATCGTCCATCTACTCAACCAACAAACACAGGCATCCACTGTCCTTAAAAGACTTCTAATGCTTCATGATCATATGCATAGTGTGTACATGTCCTTATCTAATGCAGAAATCAGGCGGTCTACTGATTCAGTTGACCTCCTTAATGCGAATCATGTAAGTGTCATGAATCCATTATGTATGCAAATTTTTCCTGCTCATAATTCTACATGAGTGCACAACTATTCATACAAATGCGACAACCATATGATAGCATATTAAGTTTCAACCATATATAAATGAGAATACACATATGCATATGCAATATGAAGTGACTAAGCTGATCTAAAACCTAGGGTGTGTTTATATGCATCCACGAGCAACCACTAGCAATCACTAGCAACCATTTGCAGCCATCATCCATAACATGTTTTCAAATACATGTTTGCATCCATTTGTTTTCTACCTAAGGAGTTAGGAAAAGGACCAAGGAGATATACCTAAAAAGATAGATAAAACATAACTTAAGGAAAAAGAGAGATCAAATATGTACCCTCAAAAAGAAAAGGGTAGGCGGCGCGTATTCTATCCTCAGTTTCCCAAGTCGCGTCTTCCTCGGCGTCGCTCCACTGAACTTTAACGAGTTTGACTTCGCGGTTGCATAGCTTTTTCACTTTAGTTCCTAAGATGCGGGTTGGAACTCTCCTCACAGTTGCTTCACGTTCCACTTCGACTTCTTCTAGGATGCTAGGTTCCACCACATCCGCAGACTCATGCAAATACTTCCGGAGGTGAGAAACATGAAACACGTTGTGAACTCCGACCAGTCTCTCGGGTAGCTCTAATCTATAGGCCATCTTCCCAACCTTCTCGATGATAGGAAACGGCCCTACAAACCTTGGTGCTAACTTTTCTGTGGATCCAAAGTGAACGACGTTCCTTAAAGGAGATACCTTAAGGAAAACCCTGTCCCCAACCTCAAACTCAAGGTCGGTCCTTCTTTTGTCGGCGTAGGAATTTTGTCTGTCTTGGGCTGTCTTCATCATTCTCCGTATCAAGTCCACTTTCTCTGAGGTCTCTCGAATCATGTACGGCCCAAGTATAAGCTTACCTGTAGACTCCCACCAACAAGTTGGTGATTTGCATGGTCTTCCATACAAGGCTTCGAAGGGCGCCATACCGATGGTAGCTTGGTAGCTGTTGTTGTAGGCAAATTCCACTAAAGGAAGGTGATCCTCCCAAGTCCCTCCAAAGTCAAGAACGCAAAGTCTCAAAAGATCCTCTAAAACTCTGTTCACCCTTTCCGTCTGGCCATCTGTTTGGGGGTGATAGGCCGCGCTCAAACATAACTATGTGCCTACAGCTTCTTATAGACTCCGCCAAAACTCGCTTGTGAAGATAGGGTCTCGGTCACTAACAATGCTGGAGGGTATCCCATGGAGTCGAACTATTTCCTTGAGACAAAGAGATGCTAGAGATGAGGCAGTTCTTCTACCTTTAACGGGTATAAAGTGGGCGCTTTTAGTAAACCTATCCACTATTACCCAAATGATAGTATTGCCTCTTCTTGACCTAGGCAGTCCATCAATGAAGTCCATTGAAATGCTATCCCACTTCCACTGTGGGACCTCTAAAGGATGAAGTAGTCCTCCAGGCTTTTTCTGTTCCGCCTTGACCTGTTGGCAGGTCATGCACTTAGAAACGAAATCTGCCACGTCCTGCTTCATGCCGCTCCAAAAGAAAGTTCTTTTTATATCCTTGTACATCTTATCACCGCCAGGATGTATAGTCATCTTGGAATGATGTGCTTCCTCGAGAACCTTCTTTGTCAAGTCCCTTGTTTGTGGGACGCATAATCTCCCATCTCGCCTCATCCAACCCTTATCATCGATGGTATATCTATTGAGGTGACTAGAATTCTCACCCCTAATAAGTTAATCAATCACATCAACAACCTGAGGGTCTTCACGCTGTGCAGCCCCTATTGAGTCCAAGAGAGTAGGGTGTACTTCGAGAGATGCTAACAAACCCGGTACAAAATTTGAGGAGGGCCTAAAGTTAAAACTGGCTATATACTCCAAGCTTTGCCTTTCCACAAAGAGAGGGCTTAAGGTCAGTTTCTTTCGGCTCAACGCGTCTGCTACTATGTTGCCTTTGCCGGGAGTATAGGAAATTTCAAAATCATACGAGGCAAGAAACTCCATCCACCTTTGCTGTCTCAAGTTAAGATCCTTCTGCGAGAAGAGATATTTCAATGATTTATGGTCAGTGTATAATTCGAACTTCTCACCTAGGAGATAATGGCGCCAAGACTTAAGTGCAAAGACGATGGCGGCCAACTCAGGATCGTGGGTTGGGTAGTTCTTTTCATGGACTTTCAATTGTCTTCCACCATATGCTACTACCCTTCCTTCTTACATTAGAACAACCCTTAGTCCTGTTCCACATGCATCTGTGTATACTGTGAACATTTTGCTTCCGTCAGGCAGAGTTAGAACTGGAGCTGTTGTAAGAGCTCTTTTTTGGCGTTGGAAGGCAATGTCACAGTCCAAATCCCAAGCAAATGCTAAATTCTTCTTTGTTAGCCTTGTGAGTGGAGCTGAGATTTTCGCAAAATCCCTAATGAACTTTCGGTAAAAACCTGCTAGCCCAAGAAAGCTTCGGACTTGGGTTGCATTTCTTGGTGTCTTCCAATCTTGCACTGCCACCACTTTCGCGGGGTCCACCGCCAACCCTTCTTTGGACACTATATGCCCAAGAAATCTTACTTCTTCTCTCCAAAAGTGGCACTTGGAGAATTTCGCTTTTAGCTGATGAACTCGAAGAGTTTCCATGATTTCTTTCAGATGCCGAGCATGTTCTTCCTCATTCTTTGAGAAGATCAAGATATCATCTACGAAGACAACCACGAATTTATTGAGGAATTCTCTGAATACCCTACTCATTACGTCTACGGAATACGCACGTGCGTTTGTCAAGCCGAAAGGCATGACAAGCCACTCGAAGAAACCGTCTGGGGTTCTGAACGCCGTTTTATCAATGTTGTCTTCAGCTACTCTTAGCTGATGGAACCCAGTTGCCATATCAAGTTGGGAGAAAACCGACGCACCTACAAGCTGATCAAACAAATCGTCGATTCGGGGAAGAGGGTGCCTATTTTTCTTGATCAATTTGTTTAACTCCCTATAGTCGATGCAAAGGCGAAGCGAACCGTCTGCTTTGGTTGCAAACACCACTGGAGCACCCCATTCCGAAATGCTCCGTCTAATGAACCCTTTTTCGAGAAGTTCTTTAACCTGCTTACTGAGCTCCTTTCTCTCCTTTGGAGCCATGTGTCTGACAGGTAAAGCTACAGGCTTTGCATTATCCACAAGATATATGAGGAAGTCTATTTCCCGCCTCGAAGGTAAGCCCTTCACCTCCTCAAAGACATCCGGATATTCCCGGACTACTCTAACAGACTGCAAATTCTCATCAGAAGCATCAAGCGACTCTAGATAACTAAGCATAACAGCATTCAAGGGATTACAAGAAATTTCTAGAGTGTTACCAATCCGAGTCAAGAGTCTAACTACTCTTTTCTCACGATCAAGAATGACACCATTACTGGATAACCAGTCAATGCCTAAGATCAAACTATATCCCGAGAAGCCCAAAAGAAAGGCATTACAACTAAACTCAACGCTGAGAATAGAGATTTTCAAACCCAAACAAACCATTGACAAGTAAGCGGAGCCCCCAGTTGGATTTGAAACTACTAAGGGATCCTCTACCATACTAGTGTCTAGATACAGAGATTCTACTATGGCATATGAAATAAAGGAGTGTGATGCGCCAGAGTCAAAAAGTGTGTGAATTGGATGGACTACACTTTCTACGGAAATATTACTACCTCGTTCCTGCGGAGGTGCCGCCAGTGCATGAACTTGACCTCCAGAGGTGGATCCAGTCCTCTGCCCCTGCCCCCGCTTCTTTGGGCAGTCCTTAGCCAAGTGCCCAGTCTCTCCACAACTGAAGCAACCACCATT
Organism: Allium sativum; assembly: GCA_030737875.1. NCBI lineage: Eukaryota > Viridiplantae > Streptophyta > Magnoliopsida > Asparagales > Amaryllidaceae > Allium > Allium sativum. The sequence goes on from CM060916.1 coordinate 964,630,994, forward strand.
CATTTTTGCCTTCGTCTTCCTGCAGTCTTTTGCTATATGTCCCACAATGCCACAGAAATTGCACTTTCTCTTCTCACGGGGCTTATTGTTCTTCCCTCCTTTCTTGAAGTCTGTTTTCTTAGCTTGTAAACCCTCTTTCTTTTCTTCCACCGTAGTCTCCTTCTTGCCATTGTCTTCCTCGTGTAGCAACGCCATGTCCACCAAGCTTTCATAAGTTGCTCCCGTTGATACATGGGTCATAGCAAGGCTGTGTAGAGGCTCATTCAAACCTTTGACGAAACGAAGCGCCTTCTTGTGTTGGGTGTTTACTAAGTCCCGCCCAAAACTGGCCAGCTGATTAAACTGATTGACGTACTCCCTGATCGTCATGCTCCCCTATTTAAGAGTTAGGAACTTATCCATTTGCAGGATTCTTTCAGCTTGGGAGAGGAATTTCATCTCAAATCTTGTCCTGAAATCTTTCCATACTTCCACTGCCCTTTGAGCATTGGTAATCTCCCACCAATAAGAATCTTCATCTTTAAGTAACCACACTTCTTCCTGTCATCAACTCCGAAGATGACAAATAGATCCTCGTTTTCCTTTGGCCAGTTTCTTGCTCCTACAAAGGACTCTGTCCCATAAAAGTCTTTTCCACACATAGCTTGAAGTCTCTACATCTTTTTGCGAAGGCATTTCCACGAGGAGGTGGAGGAGGAGCAGGAGGAACCGCGACCACTGGAGGAGGAATGTCTGCTGGGCCCGCGCCATTGGCCCTTGCTTCTAAGTACCTCCTAAACCAGCCGGGTATCGGCACTCCTTCTGGAAGGTTAAGGTCTCCAGACATGCTAAAACAGAAAGTAAAGATTCAAAACAAAGGACAGAGAGAGATAGTGCACATGGCTTTGGGGGATTATGCCTTTTTTAAAAAAAAAAATATAACATTTTTTCTTGAAAAATGCTTCTTTAAACTCTCTTTTGAAAACAATTTCAAAAACTTTTACCTTATCTGGTAAACCTATGCTCTGATACCAAGTGAAACACCCCACCTCCGTTAAGGTCACTCACAAAGGGAATGCCTTAAATTTGGTGGAGGTTTATAAGTAAAAGTCACAGGTAAACACAAGACAGATATAAATACACATATTTTAAACAGCGGAAACCAAACAACCTTTATTTAATCAATACGTGTTCAAACAAAAGATTTCCATAATTGTCTCAAAATACTTCCAACATTACAAACTCATTACTGTCTTGCTTATTAAAGAAGCATAAAACATAAATAAAGTAACAAAAATCCCCATAGTGATATCCAAAGCCACAGTCTGAGCAAAAGAGATCCAAACCAAACATCTACGGTCTTGAAGCTTGCAAAGAGTCTGACTAAGCTGGGTTGTTTCCTCCCTGTGGACCTGGGGGGGGGGACGAAAGAAAAGAAGACGAAAAGAAAATAGGGTCAGGCATAAAGCCTGAGTAAATCTAGTAACTCTTCAATATACGAATAGGAAAAAGGGCATGATAGATATAAACTGAAAACAGTAAAGTATCACAAGCTAAGGAAGTGTAGTTTAGAATCGAATGTACTATCGCACCCACACTATATCTCTGCACCTACTAGAGCTTATTCTAACTGGCACCCCATGCTGAGGGTGAAGTGATCCCGTTTCTAAAGATGCACCCTATACTGAGGGTGAAGTGATTCCGTTTTAAAGATCGGCTCCTACTCGCGTAAACATATGTGTCATACGGCCCCCAAGAACTGTAGATACCTATGCTGGTCCCACTATGGGGTGCTTCAAGACCCATGGTGGCGGCCCCGACACAAACCTTAGAATACATAGGTTATACTACTGGTGCCCCAGTGCCCAGTTTGTCTGCTCTGAAGTGTGTGCACGCCCGCACCCCGTTAGAACCTACACTGTGCACCCACCGCCGTCGTTTTGACCGCTTACAATCAGCCCAGTAATCGTGCCCCACCCTGCCTAGTTTCAGGGTACCATGATACCTAACTTGGGTTACTGCTGAAACGGATCCCTCGTTACTAGGGTTTTCTAGTCAAACATGTTAAGTGGTTAAGTGTCTGTATTTACCTAACCTCACGCATCAGTTATTGTTAACATGTTGAATTAGGTTAAGTGTTTTTAGTTGACTTAACCCTACCATCTGTCCTTAACCTCTTAGAGCACCTGACCACTCACATTAGACAGATATTGCTATGGTTACTGGATGTGTCGGTCGGTTCTGGGCAGGTTTACACCGTAGCTCAGTCTAACCTCGGGTCCTTATTGGGCTCAATGCTTAACCACCAACATTGGATAGGTATTGTTGTTACTACTGGACAGCCGGGCGCTTTCGGGCAGGTTTACGTCACAACTCAATCCAACCTCGGGTTAAGCATACCGTGTTTTCTAAATTTACATATTTTACCACTTCTCAATTATATGTAAATGTCATGTCCTTTATTCTTGGGTATAACAATTTATACCGCTTAAATGTCATTGTCGTTGGCATGTGCTAAACATGCCAACATATATTTTTCATGTTTTACACCCAATGTTATTACCCCCGTTTGTACGTTCGCAACATTATAACAAATGTTGGGCTCGACACAATTCAACCCAACTTTTTAGACGTGAGAAAAAGGGAAAATCAAGAACATGTAATATTTATCAATACATAAAGGTGTGTGTGGCGCATGAACTTGCAATTTAACGATTCAACTAACACAAATTATGGGTCATGTGAACTTGCATTCAAATCAAAGTATAACTAAGTAGGTGACATATGAAATGGCATAGTTTAGGCTTATACAAACTTAGGTTAAACATGTTTAACTTGGCATAATGTCAAACACAAAACTAACATGTTGAATAATCACCAAAATGTCTAATTTTAAACAACTAATCATATAGCTTATTTCAACATGAAACTTGCATAGTTTATGTAACCCAAACGACACTTAACATAGATCCAATTATACTTGCAATTAAACATAAGAATGAGTTCATAGGTTTTGGGTCATGTAGGCATAAAAGGTCTCAAATCTAGAACATGTTTACATAAGCTTTAATTTAGACTTAGAGAATGTATATAGTCCAGGTCATCGACATAAACATAAAGGGATCAAATTCTAGTTTTTGCCACAACTTGCAAGTGCCATTTCATATACAATTGTCCAATAGGCTTGCATCAATCAATTTAGGCCACAAATACCAATACCCAAGTCATAACAGAATCATTATAGGACACAGAATTTATACAATAACACAATTCTATTTTCATTTACATCAAACCATGTCTCATATTCTGAAAGGTCACTATACTTACAACAAATGCAGAATCTTGAATTCTGGATTCCGAATTCTGAAATTGAGATGCGCTCCTTTGGGTAGATTAACGTTGCGTTGATTAATTTGATTAAGATTTATTCTTCTTCTTAATTTGATTCGTTTCTAAGCTCCTTTTTCTTGACGGCTACGCTCAATTCCTTCCTGACAGCATGACGACTCCCATCTTATTTTTTTGTGTGAATTTTAGTTGAGACTTAGGGTGTATTTATAGATTTTTAAATTGTTTTGAGCCGTCAGATGAAGACAGGAGGAATCTAGACCATACAAAGTTAAAAGAGACAATCAAGAGGTGACATGTCAACCCTAGTGACACACCGAGCCATAGAAATTCGAGCCAGAGCCAGACCCAACCAGCCAGGTCGACCAGGTAGGTCGATCGGCACGTCGACACTATGGTCGACATGGGGTGACCAGGTCGACACCATGGTCGAACCTGTGGTCGACCTGGCCCCTGGGCAGGAATTTTCCCGCTCAGCCCAGTTTGAACCTTTCTTTTCGAATTTTGAATTTTAAACCGAGCTGTTTGAATTTTAAATTTTATTCTGAAACTTCCGAAGGTCATAACTCCTTCATACGGAGTCCGATTCACACAAACTCGAACTCTATCTCAAGCAGAATTTCGAGAAGAACGCAATGGATTAACCCATTTCCCTTAATTCTTTCATTTAGAATTAATTACACTTTAATTTGTGAAGCTTAAAGTTATAGAATTCACGGGGTGTTACAGGCTGGCTACTATAGGAAGTTTATCAAGGACTTCGCAAAGATATCAGCCCCATTGACACGCTTGACGAAGAAGAACCTAGTTTTCACATGGGACGTAGATTGTGATGATTCTTTCCAACGTTTAAAGAGAGCTTTGACCATAGCCCCAGTCTTAGTGTTGCCAGATGAGGTAAGCCATTTACCGTTTGTACCGATGCTTGTGGGATAGGACTAGGAGCAATCTTAATGTAAGAGGGGAGGGTAATAGCCAATGGAGGAAGGCAGTTGAGAGTGCATGAGAAAAATTACCCTACACATGACCTAGAGTTGTCCGCTATTGTTTTCACGCTTAAGTCTTAGCGCCATTATCTTCTTGGCGAGAAATTCGAATTGTTTATAGACCAAAAATCGCTAAAATACTTGTTCTCTCAGAAGGACTTGAACTTAAGGCAGCAAAGGTGGATGGAATTCTTAGCGTCCTACGATTTCGAGATAGCATATACCCCTGGCAAGGGTAACGTGGTGGCAGACGCCTTAAGTTGGAAAAGGTTGTCCTTGAGTCCGTTGTTTGTTGAGCGGCGAAGCTTAGAGTTTATCTCTATGTTTGACTTTAGACCTTCCATTGACTTTGTACCCGGTTTTCTTGCTTCCTTAGAGGTCAGACCTACGCTTTTTGGATGGATTGGTGAGGCACAGCGAGATGACCCACAGTTGGTTGAGTTAGTTGAGAAGCTCATAAGAGGGGGGTCATCGAGCCATCTCAGTAGGTATACCCTAGTTGATAAGGGTTGGTTACGTAGGGACAGTAGACTTTGTGTACCACGAGACGAGAACTTGAGGAAGACCATTCTTGATGATGCACATCCTTCGAAGATGACCATTCATCCCGGCGGGGACAAGATGTACATGGACATGAGACGGGTTTACTTTTGGGTCGGTATGAAGAGGGATGTGGCCGAGTTTGTCGCTAGATGCTTGGTGTGCCAACAAGTAAAAGTAGAGCAAAAGAAGCCCGGTGGGTTGCTTCACCCATTGGAGGTCCTACAATGGAAGTGGGAGAGTGTCTCGATGGACTTTATTGATGAGTTACCAAGATCAAGCAAGGGTAATATGGGGATTTGGGTCATGGTAGACAGACTTACTAAGAGCGTCCATTTCATTTCCGTGAAGAGCAAGAGGACTGCTCTATGGTTAGACTCCATATACATTCGAGAGATAGGTCGTTTGCACGGTGTTCCTTCTAGCATAGTGAGCGATCGCGATCCTATCTTTATTAGTAAGTTTTGGAAGAGCTTGCTTAGAGAGGTGGAAATAGAGCATGATGCGACGATTCGATGAGCTCCTACATGCATTCTTGGGTCGGAGATTAAGAAGTTGAGAAATCGAGAGGTCAAGCTAGTCAAAGTGCAATGGGGAGATGATGAGAGCGACGCTACTTGGGAGACGGAAGAGAAGATGCGTTCATTGTACCCTTTTCTTTTCGAGGGTATGTCTTTTAATTTCTCCTTTATCGCTTAGCTTGTACTTGTTTTATCTTTAGTATGTCCTCTCACTAGTATCTTTGACCTTTAGATAGGGTAGTCTTATGGTTGAAACATGTGTTTGAGACATGTTATGTACGGTGGATGCATGTGGATGCAAGTGTTTGCTAGTGGTTGCTCGTGGATGCATATGCACACACTTTAGGCACTAGATCGGCTCAGTCACTTTCATATTTCATATTGCATATAAATGGATGTATTTAGTAAAATGAATGTATGTTGAATGTGTGTATCATATGGATGTTGCATTTAAATGAATGGTTGTGCACACATGTAGTAATGATATGTATAGGGTTCTTTGCATACATGATGGATACATGGCACTATCATTATTTGCATTAAGGAGGTCGACTGAATCAGTGGACCGCCCGATTTTGCATTAGTATACGGACACATACACACACTATGCATATGTACATGAAAAGCATTAGAAATCTTTTAAGGACCATGGTTGCTAGTGGTTGATTGTTGAGTAGATGGATGATTGGATGGTAGGATACGTTCTTCTTGACTTAGAGATTTCGAGGACGAAATCCTTTAAGTAGGAAAAAATATAACACCCCGTATTTTCTGAGAATATTAAAATAACAAATTAAATAATAATTTATTTGAAAAAGAGGAATGAGAAAACAATGATGTTTAGCATTGTTCTAAGGTTTGTAAGCAAAAGACTTAGTAGCTCATTTGGTTAGAACATGTGACTTGCATACAAGAGGTACAGAGTTCGATCCCCGCCAGCGCCATATTTTTGTTTTAGGGGAATGGCTAAAAGGTGGCTTAGTGTGAACGTAGTTCAAAAGGTGGTTTAGTGTGAAAATGGTTAATTATGAAGAAGTTATTAAGCAATGAAGTTTGTATGCATATGAGAGAAATATATATATATATATATATATATATATAAATTAAGTAAATAAATATTCAAAAAAAGTTCAAAACAGCGAATCGGGTGGGGGAATAGCCGAACCGCACCATTTTTGGAGTGTTTGGCTGCCAACCCATGGCCCGTTTTGCCCTAAGGGCTGATATGGCATCTGAGTGATCCAGATCTGTTCTAGGGTTAATCCTAAAGCCTAAATAACTTCCTACACCTATATATACATCCTAAGACCTAACCCTTATTCATAAATATTATCTATGACACCATTATGCTATCCAATTTTCTCTTAAACCATAGTCGCCGCCTCTAAATTAAATTTCAAGTGTTCAACTTCAACTTAAATTAAAGATTAGAGCTTCTACAACAATTCAAGAAGATAAATCAGCAACACCGCAACGTTTCTGCACCAGTTTCAGTGCATAATTCTATTCTTTAACCACGAAAGGTGAGTACGGTGATTTTCACAATATAATGGGATTAAAAGTTACCTAATGAAGTTGTAAAGAGGATTCATATGTATGTATGTAATTTAAATCTCATCCAAGTCTTCACCTTTTTGATTCATGTCATCATATGCCTATATTTCTATGTAAAGTTCATACCTTTATCAGTTTATTCATGTTGAATCTGTCATTATGCCTCTTTGCCAGTTTACATGCCCTTTTATTTCATGATGTTGTGTTAATTCCAATTTTCTGTGATTTGATTCTCTCTTCTTATCCCTTTTCCTTTTATTTTTGGATCTAGGCTACCTTCGAGCCTATGTTAAAAATACGCACGAATGCAAATACGTGGGAACGATGGGAATATGTGAAATATGGAAAATTGGATATTATTGGATATTTTGGATAATTGGATAATATGTGAAATTGGCCTAGTTGGGTATGAATTACATGGAATTGATGAAATTTCCTATAATTGTAAATTTGTAATTGAGGCTAATTAATATGTAATTAGTGACAATTTGGAATAGGCAATATTATAAACATGATTATATGTTTAATAGGATATACATGACATGAAAATTGGGTATGGGTGAAATACGATTATTAATAAACCTTTGACACGAGGTTAGGCGCAATTGTGGCGTAAGACTGCCCGGAACCGCCCGACAAATCCAGCTGCCACAATTGGACGTCTAATATGAGAGGTCAAAGGAATGAATTGTAGGCGCAACGGTTAATGACACGAGGTTAGACCGGTTTATGGCGTAAGACTACTCGGAATCGCCCGGCAAATCCAGCGGCCACAAAGCGTTCGTTCTAATGTGGGGGGTCATGCACCGTTCGTCATAAGGAATGAATTAAGGAATACTAACCATAATAAGACATGGGTATGGTTAGAGGGTTAAGTGGGTTGACATGTAAATTATGACATGTAAATATGGACTTAACCGGTATAAGATAAGACATGTAAATTATGACATGTAAGTATGGACTTAACCATAGCATGTGTAAGACATGGACATTTAAATTAAAATGGTTAAGTGGGAGAAAAACCTAGTGGGGACCAAGCATAGGTGGGAGGCTTGTGTCGGATAGGGGACCCGTTTCAACCAGTAACCCGTTTGAGTATCTAATTGGGCCCGGTACTAGGCCGGGGTTGGGGCACGCTTACTAGACTTGAATGTAAGAGGTCAAAATGTGAATAACGGTGGCAACGCGAATCCAACGGGTTCATGTGTGTGCATGGGTTCGGGCTGGTAGGTAAGACGTTGTTGCATCGTGTAGGTATGGCCGTGCATTTTATGTTGGTATCGGGGTTGCCACTTTGGGGAGTGATACACCCCACTGTGGGGCCAACACGGGTGCCTATAGGGTTTAGGGAGCCGATTGAATGTGTAGGGTAAGGGTACCTTAGCGGTGGTAGGAGCAAGCCGACACCTACGATAGCAGCTTGGTACAAGTAACTACCAAGTTTTTCATGTGGGAAGGGATCAACCTTTAGTAAATAGTGACTAGTAGATGTGCGGTGTAATTAAGTAATGTGGTGTAACTTAGCAAAAGTGCGGTGTAACGAAATACTTATTGGTTGAGTTGGATAGTCCTTTGGGTGCTAGTCTGATGTTGACTTCGGTCTTCGGGGTTAGTACTTGAAGGTTTGTTCGCTTAGCCAAGGTGTAGGATTGTCTTAGTACTTAGGAACAGAATCATCTTGTCCATCCTTTTTATCTACCTTATCTATGTTACAGCCATATCATGATGCCTATTTATCTATTGATCATTTACCTTACCTATTATTTGTTAAAATTACTGGACTCGCCAGACTTTATGTCTGACCCGTTTTGTTTCCACCTCTTTTCTTTCCTTTCCCCCCTCAGGTTTGCAAGGAGGGAATGCTACAGCTTAGTGCTGATTTCTTTCAGTTGCTTGTTGCTTTGGACTCTCTCATATTTATGGCTTTGCTTATGCTCAGTGGGGATTTATGCATTTATGTTATTTAATTATTTGCTTCTTTATGTACTTTGAAGTTTTTGGAAAAGACAATTGATCCTGTTGTAATGGTTTTTTTGGAGACTACTTATGTAAGCTTGTTTTGAAGTTATGATGCTATGAAATAAGTTTTATCTTCCGCTGTGTTTTATTTATTTATTCTTGTAATTTATTTGTTCTGTACTACTATAACGCTTCATGACATTAATGCATTCCCTTTGTGAGTGATATTAATGGCTATGGGGTGTTATAGTTATAAAATAAATAACTGTACAAAAAATATCAGTGAGAAGTTCTCACCTTTGGGATCCACTCCTCTAGTTCTATTTCTAAATTTCTGAATCATTCGGATTTGTCCGAAATTCCAACGCAGTCCTTTCCATGTTGTTCATAATAAAAATCTCATTTTTAATATGATGTTTATATATTAAAAATCATATTTTTACTTCTAATCTACATTAAAAAAAAATCAGATTTTTACAACGCTACTTTCTATATAAAAATTATATTTTTATATCGCTATTTCATATGTATATAAAGATCAAATTTTTATTTTGCTATTATATATAAAAGCCACATTTTTATAAATTCGTTTTCTCTATAAAAATCATATTTTTATAAATCAGTTTCCTATATAAAAGTCATATTTTTATTTAAACAAAGATCAAATTTTTCATATTTAAAAATCTCAACTTTTCTAATTTAAAAATCATAACTATTCTAATTTAAAAATCATAACTTTTTTTCATATTCAAAAATATAAAAATTTCTTATTTTTATTCTATATCATTATGCCAAAAAAATGAAATTTAAACTATGTTATTATATCATAAAGAAAAGATAAAAAACAAAATAAAGAAATAAAAAACAAAAGAAAACTCATAGTTATCGACTTATACTGAGAAGGGGGCATAGGCCGCGCCGGAGGTGGGGGGAGGCTCACTGGCCGGCGGCGGCGATGGGTACAGCGTGGGCGGTAGGGTCTTCTTGGGTTTGGGGATGCGTTCGGGTTTCTAGAGGAGGTAGGAGAGAGAGTGGAGAGTGGAGAGTTGAGGTGGGGGGGGGGGGAGGGGCAGGTCTTGGCATCGGCGGCAGAATGGGGCGATGAGCGGAGGCGACGGGACGGGGTGCGGAGGCGCAAGGCGACGGGTTTTAGATCTAGGTTTTTTTACTGAATCGTCTTAAATGATAGTAGAATGGGGAGGGGTTTGACTGTGAGTAGAAGAAAGGGAGGAGGGTCTTAAGTGTAAAGTTCATATATATATATATATATAATATTTATTTTCAAAAAGGTTATCTTTTTATTTGAACTCCAAATGAGGCCCAACGACTGTCGCCCCTAGCTAATTACCCCCATTCTGAACACAATGGGATATGTATCATAAGTCAATTCTAATGTTTTGATCAGTTTCTGTTAAATCTAAAATATAAAACAACATATTTTAAATTCAAACGCACATTTTAATTTACCGGGGCCACAAACTGAATTCGAAAATTCCCGAAAAGTAAATCTAGCTATGTTTGGATGACACGGTCCCAACAAATCTAATTTCATCGAATTTGGAGACCGTTTGAAAAACGATCATTTTCCAGTCGATTAAATTCAAACTGAAATTAGCAAAGGCATTTAAATCCATGACGCTCACATATTGATTTCAAAAATTATGAAAACTGGAATCCAATAATAATTTGACATTCCGGATCCAACAAAATGGTCTCGTCGAAAACGGAGGTCGTTTATAAAATCGCCATTTTTAAGGGCTATATTTCCATAGCGACTATTCTGAATTTCCAACTGGGCATAAATTTTTATTCCCGCTATGAAATTTGGATTTTTCAGATTCGTTTGAAAGATATTTTCAAACATATTCAAATATTTCTAGTTTCACTAATATCCAGTTTATTTTAAATCCTGTACATTCGTTAGAAGTTTGAAATCGAATTTTCAAACTACCGCGCCATTTCCAATTCCTTTTATAATTAAAATAAATATTTATATTCTAATTTCGATTTAAATAAATTTATACGTTCTAATTTTATTCAAAATAAATTTCTAATCGTTATTATTTAAAATAAATCATTTTAAATATTCAAAATTCATTAAAATTGCCAAAATAATTTTTTTTAAATTGGTTCTGATTTTCTGGGTTGTTACACAGTATGTATGTAGAAGATAGGTGATTTTCCTATCTCCAATTAAATTATGTACCCATTACTTGTTATAATGAAAAAGTGGAACAGTCCACTATAAAAACTGGCTGGCTTTGCCAAAAAATACCCCCCTAAAACTAAGGCATAACTCTGATATCTAAAAATTATTTTATCAATATTATTTTAACTAAATATAATAAATAAATAACTATAATATTCTAACTATTATAACTTGAATGATACTAAACTAAATTTTGAGTCATACAAATCACAGCAAGCCAATTCAATAAATATGCCAATATATATTAATACATTCAACCAATCAAATCAAACCACACAATACTTAAAATTATTATGTACAAGTTTTAAAATTTTGAAATAATTCAAACAAACCAAACAAATGAAGACAAAATTCATACATTTTGAGGAACTTTAGCGCAACCATCTCCACTGAGGATTGGATTAGTCTTTATAACATCCCATTCTTCGTAGTCTTTGGTGTGAGGTGCTCTAGTGATGCTGTTGTCTTCATCCTTTGAAAGAGAAGCGATCATCCATCGGATTACATCAAAAAATTTCTTTTGTTGTTTGATCATCTGTATTTGACTTAATTCTAAGTGATGTTGATCACAAAGTATGATACAGAGGATATTTTTGGAAGAATTAAGGATTTATTCAAGATTCTCACTTAGATTATGTATTTGAGTAGCCATAGTTTTGAATTTATTAATAAATAGTGGAAGGTAGTACAAAAAGAATAAGTGGATAAGTTTTCTGGAAGAGAAGTGTGACACCTAACGTCCGTTAATGTCACTCTTTATCAGAATGCATTAAGTTTCGTGAAGCGTTATAGGTAAGCAGAAACAAAATCTCACAAGTCAGATATAAAATTAGCAGTGAAAATTTAAAATTTCATTATTCAACAGGAAAACATCGTAGTCTCAAAACCATTTACAACATCAGGCTAAAATGCTGAAACCAAATACATCAAACCAAAACATCTGTCTTGCGCTAAAAACCATCAGAGTACAGAAATGTAAAATCATAATCCCAATAATAGCCATAACAAAGTAGACAAATAATCAAAGCGATACATCAAAGCAGAAACAGAGTGAGAGTCCTAATCACGACTGAGCGTTCCCACCCTGAGAACTTGGCGTGGAAAGGAAAGAGAGAAAGGGAAACAAAAAGGGTCAGACATAAAGTCTGGCGATTCCAATTACTTTTAGCATATAAAGAAGTAAAAGTATCAAGATAGGTAAATAAAACTAGATGAGAGGTAACAGTAACATACAACACGTATAAACATGATGAACAATATATGCAGAATAAACAGGGTAATATGGACCAAGCTATGCTTCTCACTTGCTTTTCTCTGCACCAATACTAGCATAACGGGATTTATGACAGAATAGGTGTTCCCTAATTACTTAACAAAAACAGAATGATCCCAACAGAAACATAATGGTAGGTTTAGGTGTACTCTAGTTACATAACAGGTTTTACCCGAAACAAAAATAACAAGTACCTTAACATATATAACGGGTGTTACCCAAAACAGAAATAACTGGTAGCCTAACAGAAACAGGTAGGACTAGATGTACCCTAATTACTACACCAAGAGATCAGCTCCCTAACATGTAAATATCCTGTGTCGGCCCCACAGTAGGGTGTATTACTTCCTAAAGTGGAAACCTATAGAAGGACACAGACCTATTTACATGTGCTACAACGGCTTATTTTCCCCTATAGGTCGGACCCATGCTTGCCCATGACTCCAGTGGAACGCGCCCATATACACCTCCTTTTAGATGAACCTCTTATTATCAATTCATTATGCGTGCCCTCCTAGTGCGGGGTCCCCGTTTAATACTAGAATGGGTTACTTACTGATATGGGCCCACATAGCAGACGACACAAGCCAAACCCCGAAAACTTGTGTCCACAGTTAACTAGGATTTTTACAGGTTAAGTCTTACAGCATAACCCCCAATAGATTTAACTAGTTACAGATCAATAGGTTTGTATAACCCCCACAGATTTAACGGGTTAAGTTTTACAGGTTAACAGGTTTATATAACCCCAATAGATGTAATAGGTTAAGTCTTACAGTTTAACAGGTTCATATAATGCCAACAGATTAAACAGGTTTACTTAACCCCATAGTTTTAACAGATTTACTTAACCCCCACGGATTTAGTAGATTCCATAGGTTATATACAGTTTCATTAACATATTCCACTAAATCATTGTACAAATCCTAGAAATTTATAAACTCATACACCCGAAATTTCAGTCATATTCCACAGTACAAGATATGCCCCAAATTTCCCTCTTTTATTTTCGTTCCCAAACACTCCCTGATTGTCCCAATTTCGTTCATACATATGCTTCTTATGAGATTGGCCTAGGCTCGAAGGTAGCCTAGACTTATAAAATAAAAAGGGGAAAAAGGAGGGAGAAGAACAAAAACAGGCATATAATTATAACTGAAAAATAGAACATGGGTACAGAAAAATACATGTAGTTATAGAAAACTGTTTAGATATGAATCGGTTTATTAATTTGCATATGCTCAGATCTAGGTCTATTAATATGTCAAGATTACTATTAAATTTTATATCTAAAAGTAACATAAAATCAAAGAGATTGGATTTAAAGAATAGAGGATAATATGTTGATGTTGCATAAGGGATTCTTGTATAAGTCAGATAAGAATTGTCTTGATTCAATCCAAGTTTCGGCAGCATCTCCCTATCTTCATCTTAAATTTTTTAGAATAGAAGTTTGCGGAACAAGTATGAAGAAGTGTAATTGATTTGATAGGAGTGCATGCCCTTATATAGAGTTCACAAGACAATCCTTAACCATCGTATTCTTGTTTTTAAAATCCAACCTCTTAGAAAAATAATAAATCTAGTTAATAAAATAGTCCAGAACCAAAAAAAATGAACTTCGCCAGATTGTGTGTGGGTCGACCCACCCCCCCTGGGTCGACCCACCTGACCTTGGGTCGACCCAGACCAGGCGTTGGTTAGCCCACAATGGGTATGGTTCCCACCCTTGCCGCCTTCATTTTTGCTTCGTTTATTTTAACTATTTTGAATTATATTTATATTTACATATATCCTTCTTAAACATATACAACCTTCTAAACTTTATATCTTCCTCATACGATGTCTGTTTTTGCGCAAACTCGAGTGGATAAAGCAGGCGCTGGGCGTGCACGTACTCCGGAGTGGATAAAGCAGGCACTGGGCATCGGTAGTATACATTGTGTATCTTGAATTTGTGCCGGGTTGCCACCATAGGAATTGATACACCCTATGGTAGGACCACCGCAGGTATCTACAATCGAGCAGGGCTGAATGACACAAGTAAGAAATGCATGCGAGTAGAAGCTGATCGAGAAAGGGATCACTTTGTTATGAACACATGATGGTAGTTGAAACATTCGTTAGTAGGTGTAGGGAAATGGAAATGAGTGTGATAAGTATATTCAGTTTATCTTGCCTTATCTTATGTTATCATATTTCTATGGTATTGTCCTATGTTCATCCTTTTACTTGTTTACATGCTGAATAATCAATGGACTAACCAGACTTATGTCTGACCTATTTTCTTTTGCCTTTTTTTCTTCTGTTTCCCTTCCCCCTCCCAGGTCCGTAAGGAGAGAATACTTCAGCTTAGTGCAGACCTTTTCCAGTTGGAAGAGAGTAGATGTATCGCTTGGATTCTCTCTTCTTGGGCTATGGCTGTGGTTACACTTTTATTTGGGATTTATGTTGCTTTACTACTGTTTTATGCTTCGTTATGTACTTGGGGTTTTAAATCAAGACAGATGTTTCATTGTAATAATTTAGAAGTTGGGTTTTGAGACAATGCTTGTAATGTTTTGACTGAACCACAATATTTATGAAATGATTTCAGTTTTCCGCTGTTTATATGTCTGTCTTGTAAATTATCTATGTCTTTTACCTAAAATGCTTCCCCAAAGTTAAGGCATTCCCTTTGTGAGTGACCTTAACGGAGGTGGGTTGTTTTATTTGGTATCAGAGCGATGGTTTACCAGATCAGATAAAAGTTTTTGAAAACTATTTTTCAAAAAGAAATTTAAAGAACCATTTTCAAGAATAGTATTGTTTTATTTTAAAGGCATAATCCCCAAAGCCATATGCACTATCTTTTTATCCTTTGTTTTGAACCTTTTCTTTTCATTTCAGCATGTCTGGGATCTTAATCTTCCCGAGGGCGTACCGATACCTAGCTGGTTCAGAAGGTATCTAGAGGCTAGGGCTAATGACGCAGGCCCAGAAGACGTTCCTCCTCCCCCAACTGCAGTCGTTCCTCCTCCTCCGCGAATGAGTGCTTTCTCGAAGATATGTAGGGACTTTCGAGCTGTTGGTGGAAAGAACATTATTGGGACTGAGTCATATGTGGAAGCAAGAAACTGGCTCAAGGAAACAGAAGATTTATTTGTTATCTTCGAAGTGGACGTTAGGCAGAAGATACAATTGGCTGTATGGTTACTTAAGGATGAAGCCTCTTACTGGTGGGAAGTTACTAATGTGGAGAGACCAGTTGAAACTTGGGAGGATTTCAGAAGGAGATTTGAAATGAAGTTCCTCTCGCAAGCTGAACGAAGCCTACAGATGGAGAAGTTCCTAGCACTCAAATAGGGAAGCCTATTGGTTAAGGAATACGTCAACCAATTCAACCAACTGGATAGATTCGGACAGGAGTTGGTAAACACTTCACATAAAAGGCTCTCCATTTCGCGAAAGGGTTGAATGAGCCATTTCATAACCTAGCTATGTCTCATATACCTATGGGTGCGACTTTTGAGAGACTTGTGGACATAGCATTGTTACAGGAGGAAGACAAGGGTGTCAAGAAAGAGGCAAAGTGGATGAACCTCTAGACAAGAAAGTGGAGGGATTGCAGAATAAGAAGACAGATTCCAAGAAAGGCGGGAAGAATAAGAAACCTCGTGACAAGAGGAAGTGTAAATTTTGTGGCATACCTGAACATCTGATTAAGGAATTTAGAAAGAAGAAAAGTAAGATTGGTGGTTGCTTTTAATGCGGCGAGACATGACATATGGCTAAGGATTGCCCAAAAAGGCAAGGGCAAGGGCAGAGGAATGGATCCACTTCTGGAGGACATATTCACGCTCTCATGGCACCTCCGCAAGAAAGAGGTAGAAATATTTCTATTGAGAGTTTAGTTTATCTTTCTGATCATCCATTTCGTACTCTTTTTGATTCTAGCCCACCGCACTCTTTTTTATCTACTGCTTTAGTTGAATCTCTGCACCTAGATACCAGTATAGTAGATGATCCCATGGTTGTTTCTAATCCAATTGGAGGCTCCGCTTATTTATCAATGGTTTGTTTGGATTTGGAAATTTCTATACTAAGCATTGGGTTTAGATGTAATGCTTATGTTTTGGGTTTCACGGGCTATGAGTTGATTCTAGGCATGGATTGGTTATCCAGTAATGGTGCTATCCTCGATTGTGAAAAGAGAGTGGTTAGACTTATGAATTGCCTCAGTAGCACTCTCGAAATCTCTTGTAATCCCATGAATTCTGTTATGCTTAGTTACCTAGAATCTCTTGACGCGTATGTTGAAAACTTGCAATCTGTTAGAGTGGTCTGTGAATACTCGGATGTCTTTAAAGAGGTAAAGGGTTTACCTCCAAAGCGAGAGATAGACTTCCACATATACCTTGTTGATAACGCAAAACCTGTTGCTTTACCCGTTAGACACATGGCTTCAAGGGAAAGGAAAGAGCTCAGCAAGCAAGTTAAAGGGTTGCTTGAAAGGGGGTTCATAAGGCGGAGTGTTTCTGAATGGGGTGCTCCAGTGGTGTTTGCAATCAAAGCAGATGGTTTACTTCGCCTGTGCGTGGACTATAGGGAGCTAAACAAATTGGCCAAGAAGAATAGGCACCCACTTCCTAGAATAGACGACTTGTTTGACCAGCTCGTAGGTGCCTCAGTTTTCTCCCGACTAGATCTAGCCACCGGATTTCGTCAGCTAAGAGTGGCTGAGGACAGCATAGATAAGACTGCGTTCAGGACCCCGGATGGTTTCTTCGAATGGCTTGTCATGCCTTTCGGCTTGACAAACGCACCTTCCTACTTTGTAGACTTGATGAGTAGGGTATTCAGACAGTTCCTTAATAAATTTGTAGTGGTCTTTGTGGATGACATTTTGATTTTCTCAAAAAGTGAGGAAGAACATGCTTTGCATTTAAGGGAAGTTATGGATACTCTTCGTGCACATTAGCTGAAAGCAAAATTCTCCAAATTCCATTTTTGGAGAGATGAAATAAGGTTTCTTGGACATGTAGTGTCCAAAGAGGGGATAGGTGTAGATCCCGCAAAAGTAGTTGCGGTGCAGGATTGGAAAATCCCACAGAATGCAACCAAAGTACGAAGTTTTCTCGGGCTGGCAGGCTTTTATAGAATGTTCATTAAGGACTTTGCGAAGATCTCAGCCCCACTTACTAGGTTGACGAAGAAGAACCTAACTTTTTCTTGGGATTTAGATTGCGATGTTGCTTTCCAACGATTGAAAAGGGCTCTAACAACAATCCCGATTCTGGCATTACCTGATGGGAGTAAGATGTTTACAGTGTACACAGACGCATGCAGTACAAGATTGGATGCTGTCTTGATGCAACAGGGCAGAGTAGTTTGTTATGGAGGAAGGCAGTTGAAGGTACATGAGAAAAACAACCCAACTCATGATTTAGAACTAGCTACCATTGTTTTCGCTCTTAAGTCATGGCGTCATTACCTGCTAGGAGAAAGGTTTGAATTGTTTACTGACCATAAATCATTAAAGTACCTTTTCTCACAGAAAGATCTTAACTTAAGGCAACAATGGTGGATGGAATTTCTTGCCTCATACAATTTTTAGATTGCTTATACCCCTAGCAAGGGCAATGTAGTAGCAGATGCCTTAAGTAGGAAAAAATCTGACCTTAAGTCCTCTCTTTGTAGAAAGGCAAAGCTTGGAGTACATAGCAAACTTTGGCTTTAGACCCTCCTTTGAATTTGTACCTGGTTTGTTAGCATCGCTAAAGGTGCAACCTACTCTTTTGGACTCAATAGGAACCGCGCAACGTGAAGACCCTCAGCCAGTTGATGTGATGGATAAGCTAATTAGAGGTGTGACTTCTAGTCACCTCAATAGATACTCCATCGATGACAAGGGTTGGTTGAGACGGGATGGAAGACTATGCATCCCAAAAGCAAGGGATTTGGTGAAGACCGTTCTCGAAGAAGCACATCATTCTAAGTTGACCATACACCTAGGCGGGGACAAGATATATAAAGACATAAAAAGGGTTTTCTGCTGGAATGGCATGAAGAAGGATGTAGCCGAGTTTGTCTCTAAATGCTTGATATGCCAGCAAGTCAATGCAGAGCAGAAGAAGCCTGGTGGTCTGCTTCATCCTCTAGAGGTCCCACAATGGAAATGGGATAGCATTTCGATGGACATTATTGATGGGTTGCCTAGATCAAGAAGGGGCAACACCAGTATTTGGGTAATCGTGGACAGGCTCACTAAAAGCGCTCACTTTATATCTGTTAAGAGCAGGAGGACTGTCTCATCATTAGCATCCATTTATCTTAAAGTGGTAGTTCGAATGCATGGAATACCCTACAGCATAGTAAGTAATCGAGACCCTATCTTTACGAGCGAGTTTTGGAAGAGTTTGCAAGACGCTGTAGGCATACAACTATGCTTGAGCACTGCTTATCACCCTCAAACCGATGGTCAGACGGAAAGGGTGAACAGAGTATTAGAAGATCTCTTGAGATTAATCATTCTTGATTTAGGCGGAACATGGGAGGATCACCTTCCTTTGGTGGAGTTCGCCTACAACAATAGCTACCAGCCACCATAGGCATGGCACCCTTTGAGGCTTTATATGTAAGACCATGCCGATCACCAACTTGTTGGTGGGAGTCTACAGACAAGCTCGTACTTGGGCCTGACATGATTAGAGAAACTTCAGAGAAGGTAGACTTGATACGAAGACGAATGAAGACCGCACAAGATAGACAGGAGTCCTACACTGATTAAAGAAGTACCGACCTTGAGTTTGAGGTTGGGGATAAAGTTTTTCTTGAAGTATCTCATTTGAGGAATGTCGGTCGCTTTGGATCCATAGGAAAATTGGCACCAAGATTAGTAGGGCCATTTCCTATCATTGAGAGGATTGGGAAGATGGCTTATAAAGTAGAGCTGCCCGTAAGATTGGTTGGAGTACATAATGTCTTTTATGTCTCTCATCTACAAAAGTGCTTATATGAGTCTGCGGAAGTTGTTGAGCCAAGCATACTAGAGGAAATAAAAGTGGAACGAAAAGCAATGGTGAGAAGAGTTCAAACTCGTATCTTGGGTACATAAGTTAAAAGGCTATGCAATTGTGAGGTCAAGCTAGTTAAAGACGCGACTTAGGAGATTGAGGACAAGATACGTGCAGCCTACCCTTATCTTTTTGAGGGTACATTCTTGATCTCTTTTTCCAAATTTTATGCATGCTTGTATCTATCTCTTAAGTATATCTCCTCGGTCCTATTCTTGATCCT
The DNA here is from genome assembly GCA_030737875.1 of Allium sativum. Classification (NCBI taxonomy): domain Eukaryota; kingdom Viridiplantae; phylum Streptophyta; class Magnoliopsida; order Asparagales; family Amaryllidaceae; genus Allium; species Allium sativum. The sequence continues at coordinate 964,650,641 of CM060916.1, forward strand.
TAGGTAGAAACCAATGGACGTAAACATGTATTTTAAACATGTTATGATTGATGGTTGCAAGTGGTTGCTAGTGGTTCCTCCTGGATGCATACACACACACACGGTGCTAGATCGGCTCAGTCACTTTCATATTGCATATGCATATATGAATTTATATATGGGTTGAAACTTGATGTGTTATCATGTGGACGTTGCATTTGTACAAATGATTGTGCACTCATGTAGAAGTTACAAAATACAATTTGGAATAATTGCATACATGATGGACTCATAGCACTGACATGATTCGCATCAAGGAGGTCAACTGAATCAGTAGACCGCCTAATTTTGCATTAGATAAGGACATATATGCACACTATGCATATGATCATGAAAGCATCAGAAGTCTTTTAAGGACAATGGATGCCTGTGATTGATGGTTGAGTAGATGGATGTTGGATGTTAGGATACATTCTTTTTAACTTAGAGATTTCGGGGACGAAATCCTTTAAGGAGGGGAGAATGTAACACCCCATATTTTCTATGAATATTAAAATTAACAAATCTAAGAACACTTAATTTTTAGAAGAATAATTAAGTGAAATGGGTTACACCATTGCGTTCGTCTCGGAATTCTGCTTGAGATAGAGTCCAAGTTTGCGTGAATCGGACTCCGTAGGAAGAAGTTATGGAGTTCAGAAAATTTCAAGAACAAACAGAAAATAATAATTAAATAATAAATCCAGTTCAAAATTCAAAATTCGGACAGAACAGACTGAGCGGGAAAATTCCCGCTCAGGGTGTCAACCCCCCCTCAGGAGGAGTCGACATAGGTATTGACCCCTCAATACGGGAGTCAACATAGGTGTCGAACCCCCCCCCCCCCGTAGGGAGTCGATCCCTTTGAGATCTGCTTCCTATGACGAAAATCTGTAGTCAAGAGCTAATGTGGCCTTCTCTGATTCGCCAATGACAAATTTCTGAGGTGTTAATGCTTATGTGTCATGCTATGATTGACTGGATGACAGATCTCTTTGGTTTGATGGCTCTGATTTCTCCTAGACTAATTTAAAGGCTAAAACTAATCCTAGACATCTATATATATGTAGCCAAATCTAGACCCTAACCTCATAACCCTAAGTCAATGGTGTCGTCATGTTGTTCGTCTACAAGCTAGCATAGCCTCCTTCATCTTCTCCTAAGTAGAAAAATAAATCCAAACTAGTAATCGATTAGAAGAACTTCAAATCAAACGTCTACATCAAAGGATAGCTTTTTAAATTTAGAAATCAGATCCCAGAATACAAGATCCGTCCTTTTTCTGTAAGTTTAGTTATTATTTAGATTTAAACATCAAATAGAAATCATGACTCTAATAATCGGATCTAGAACGATGCCTAATTCTGATTCGTGCCTATCCTTTTGTCTAATCTTTATTGCTTATGCCTATGATATGTAATGGCACCTATCATGCCTATGGGACTATTGGACTGACATAATAGAACCTATCATGCCTATGAGACTGTTGGAGTCACATAATAGAACCTATCATGCCTGTGAGACTGTTGGACTTACATAAATGAACCTATCATGCATGTGAGACTGTTGTGATTGATAGGATGGAACTTTTCATGTTGTACAACCTATGCCTATGAGACAATTGTGATTTATCAAATGGGACTTATCATGTTGTACATTAAATTAGTAATTCTCTTAAGTCCAATTCTGTCTAATCTTTATACCTGTGGTGTGAATTGCTTAGATTGTCTACACATAGTACTAATGTACAACATTGAAACATGATTCTTGAATTTGGTACATCTTTACATGACTATTTTTCCTTGAGTCAATTCTTATGCTCCTTCTCTATTTTTACCCTTTTTTACTTGCTTTTGTGAATAATAAGATCATTCGGAACTTAGATTGAATCTCGTTGTACGTGCGATTATAACGCGGGGAAAATTGAATTTAGTAAATTTTGGGCATAGCTTGGGAATGTGGCATAAAATTGTATTTGCTAGACTTGTGGAAAATTTGACACATAGATTTGGGCACATATGACAAATATGTAAATTGGCTAAAGATGAACATGCCTAATCTGAGGTTAGATTGAGTTGCGGTGTAAGACTGCCCGGAACCGCCCGGCACATCCAGCTACCGCAATAATATAGATCTAATGTGAGAGGTTAGCGCATTAAGCTCGAAAACCCGAGGTTAGATTAAGTTGCGATGTAAGACTTCCCGGAATTGCCCAGCACATCCAGCGACCGCAACAATATAGATCTAATGTGAGAGGTTGGTGCTTTAATGAATGAATTAAATCTAAGTAATAGACAGGCTAAGAATGGTAGGGTTAAGTTAATCGAGGTAACACTTAACCAATACAACATGTTAATAAAATAGATGGGTGGGGTTAGGTTAATTGAGAACACTTAACCATTATAACATGTTGATTATGAAACCCTAGTAATGGAGACCCATTTCAGCAGTAACCCACATGGACGTATCACGGTACCCTGAACTAGGTAGGGTGGGGCACGATTACTGGGCTGATTATAAGCGGTCAAAATAGCGGTAAGGGGTGCAGCAGTGTAGGTTCCGGCCGAGTATGGGCGTGCACGTACTCCAGAGTGGATAAAGCAGGCACTGGGCATCAGTAGTATACACTGTGCATCTTGAATTTGTGTCGGGTTGCCAGCATAAGAATTGATACACCCTATGGTGGGACCATCACAAGTATCTACAATCGAGTGGGGACGAATAACACAAGTAAGAAATGCATGCGAGTAGAAGCCTATCAGGAAAGGGATCACTTTGTTAAGAACACATGATGGTAGTTGAAACATTCGTTAGTAGGTGCAGAGAAATGGAAATGAGTGCGATAAGTATATTCAGTTACCTTATCTTATGTTATCTTATTTCTATGGTATTGTCCTATGTTCAGTATATTCATGTCATGATCCTTTTACTCGTTTACATGCTGAATAATCACTGGACTTACCAGACTTATGTCTGACCTATTTTCTTTTGCCTTCTTTTCTTTCGTGCCCCCCCCGGTCCGTAGGGAGGGAGTATTTCAGCTTAGTGCAGACCTTTTCCAGTTTGAAGAGAGTACATGTATTGCTTGGATTCTCTCTTCTTGGGCTATGACTGTAGTTACACTTTTATTGGGGATTTATGTTGCTTTACTACTGCTTTATGCTTCTTTATGTACTTGGAGTTTTAAATCAAGACAGATGTTTCATTGTAATAATTTAGATGTTGGGTTTTGAGACAATGCTTGTAATGTTTTGATTGAACCACGCTATTTATGAAATGATTTCAGTTTTCCGCCGTTTGTATGTCTATCTTGTAAATTATCTATGTCTTTTACCTAAAATGCTTCACCAAAGTTAATGCATTCCCTTTTCTGAGTGACCTTAACGGAGGTGGGGTGTTTCATATCTATTTAGTTTACTAATGTGCTTTAAAATTATGGGGTGTTACATTCTCCCCTTCTTAAATGATTTCGTCCCCGAAATCTCCAAGTCTAGGAGGAGAATGTTACTATCCTAACATCCACCTACCACTACAACAAAAACACCATATTACAACTTTAATTTTACAATGGTGGTAAAAGCACCGTTGTAATAAATGTTTTTTACAACTTTTTTCCAGAAAAGTTGTAATAAAATTATTTTTAACAACTGTGTTATTTTGACAGTTGTAATAAAATCCTATCACAACTTTTATTTTTTGACTATTGTAGTATATGACTATATTTTAATATTAATTATTTTCATTAAACAATTTTAATAATTAATATTAACAACTAATTAATAACCTATATATTAATATTAAATATTTAATTAAAAATACTTCAATAAATTAATAATTCATGCTAATAATTAGTAATTGACAACCAATTAGTAATTATTAATTAGTAATCAATAAATACATATTGAATATTTAATTAAAAATACTTCAATAAATAAATAATTCCTACTAATAATTACTAATTAACAACCGATTAGAATTATTAAATAATAATCAATATAAACGAAACAAAAATAAAAGTAGAAAATTTATCATTGAAAATAAAAGTACCGCCTACGACGAAGACCTTTATCAAATATAAACGAAATATTGGAAGTTTTTTCAAAAACCTTTGTCAAACATGATCCCCTACGGAGGGGGGGGTCCAAGGGGGGTGGCAACCCCCCTAGGTGGGGGTGCGGGGGCAACGCCCCCGCTAAAGGGGTTCGACTTGCTATACATAATAAACTCTCGACAATTAACTTTATACATAATAAAATTAAAATTAATAACAACTATTCAATATTTTTAATTATGCAATAGTGAATGAATAAGTAATAATGACTAAATAATAAACAATTTTAATTATTTAGTAATAATCATGATCAATATTAAATAAGTAATAATTAACTGCTATTATGTTATAACAATTTTCAAGTAAATGTTAACTACAAGGAGTAATCATCAATATAACGTAACAAGTTAGAGTTTGAAATAAGGCCAAAAGGTGGCCTTCTCCTCTACTGCTCTGAACAGGGAACAAATATCAAAGGCAGACCGCCTAGATCTAAAATTTTCGTTTTGGCTCCATCGCGAATATTTGGCTCCAAAGTAAAATTTTCGTTTTGGCTCCATCAGGCCTTTTCCGTTTTCACGGCAACACAATTTTAGAAATCATTTTATCTTCTTAAACTATAAACCTACCCACGCCGCCTATTATTCTCTCTCCGTCATCTCTTTCTTTCTTTTCTTCACAAAATAAATCAGTGATCTGGGAGTGCAATCGAAGGCAAGTTTGGAGATTTCAGGTTTGTATTCGCGTATTATTGGTCGCACAGCAGATCTATGATTTCAGGTTGGAGATTTCAGGTCGGAGATGCGGGAGTCACCGGAGTTCCTGGCGTCGCAGGCATCGAAACCGATCTCTGGTATGATTTGTTGCTGCTCTCTTAAGTGAAGTTCTCAGATTCCAGTTGCAAGCTCTTCATTGATTGAACGTTGAAATGAATCCAAGTTTACACCTTTTTCTGGTATGAATTTTAATTTCGAAATTTTCTTTTATTTTTCAGAACTTGGATGGGTTGAAACCAGTGATGAATCGGTGTATTTATAGGATTAAAAATCCTAAATATTTTCTCTGATTTCGTTATTGGCTTGGTCTGATTTGGTTTGATATATACGAAATTTTTGGGGCTTCTGAAATCAACTGCTTTGAATTTGTGTACTTTTGAAATATTCAAACTTAGGGGATAATACAGTTTAAATTCCCATCCATTGGCAAGAATGGTTGATTTTGGTTATTTTACGCAAACTAATATAGATAGCCTGGTGCTTATAAGCTATGTTGTATTTCTGGGGTAGTTAGTAATAGTCAGAAACATCCATTAAAATCAAGCTAAAAGAATTGGAAATTTGACTCAATTGAAACAATTGAAACTGTAATCAATAATCAATGAATGACCTATACAATAGTGCACTGCAAACAAAGAATGAATACAGACACAATAGCTCACACACTTGCTCATATAGGATAGCAATTTTATAAACATGTGAACTCTGTGTTTTCTAATAAATGAATAAAAGCCTTCAAAGTTACTTATATGCACAGTTAGACTGCTGCCCTACACTTTTTCAAGTATAAACTGAGAGAGGGGACCTTGCTACATGACTAAAGATCTCAGTTAAAAATTTTCTTATGGATTGTTAATCCTATTTCTTTGTGTATTTGTAAACTATTTTCTTGCAAGATGCACTTGTATTTCTAGCTCATCCATTTATGTTTTGATTGTTGCAGCATGTTCACTAAAACCTGTAGGAGGCTTCAAATAATGAAAGATTCAGACGCAATCGAACTTGGTATGCCTTAGTTTATTTCTCATTTATCGTGCTTCATATATTTCGTAGAGGTACCACATAAATTAAGCTTTTACGTATCATTCTTGTCAAAAGATTCTGGTTATATCTGTCAAGATACATGTGCATATGCTTATTGCTGCCTTTCAGAATAACACTTAGTGGGCATTACCTTTTCTTGTCTCTTCACCCACTAGTTTATGTCGATTCCCCTTTCGTCCTCATCGCATTCCGCTCTTCTTTATCCTAGTCGATAATGTTTTGTACTAAACATCATAAAGGAATCCACACACAGCAAATTGTTGCACCATAGCAAACAGCTTTTATTGCAAACATTTTAACGTCTTTACATTCATAATTCTTCTACATTACTCTATAACATTTGTTATTCTAATAGCTATTTGTTTGCCATTTTAGCTCCAAGGGCAAGTGAGAAGATCAAGAACCAAACCTGACCACCATTCTCGTGCTTTCAAGAGACGTCCGAGGCCAAATGGTTAGAAGGGTTATTGAAAATTGTGTTGCTAGTATATTCCTTAGTTTCTTGTCCATGTGGATTCAGAAATATTTTGGAATATGGTTGAGAATTCTGAAAGCAAGATGTCAGCTTCTAATGTACGAAATGTTGTCTAAAACTTATTGTTTGTAATACTGAATATTTGAGTATTTTAATAAATTAGTTTGCAAATAACTGTAATATCGGATTTGCTTATGGAGTATTGCTTTATTTAGTGTATTTTTCTTTTCAGTTGCAAAAGATGTTTATTTTTTTTAAACCCAAATGTCAATCACAACGGTGCATAACAGTTGTAGTAGATTTTATTACAATGGTGCATAACTGTTGTAATAAAGTTTATTACAACAGTGGAAAAAATTGTAAAATATACATATTACAACGGTGTTGCAACAGTGCAAAAAAGTTGTAAAAGACATTAGTCTATTACAACTTCTTAATACACGACGGTTTTCCCACCGTTGTAAAATGTATATTACAACGGTGTTCCACCGTTGTAATAGGGTCATTTTGTTGTAGTGTACAACAATCTACTCATCCATCATTCATAGGCATCCATTGTCCTTAAGAGGTTTCTAATGCTTACATGAACTTTATGCAAAGTGTTGTGCGTGTACATATCCTTACCCTAATAAGAATATCAGGAGGTTTACTAATTCAGCCGACCTCCTTAATGCACTATGTGTTGGTTCCATGAATCCAAATGTATGCAAATAGTCTTAGTATATCACGTATACTCTATATGTGTGCACAATCATTCATCCAAATGCAACATCCATATGATGATACATCCATTTCCACACATTGAAAAGTAAAATGCACACACATCCATCTGCAGTATGGGAGTGTTTGAGCCAATCTAGTGCCTAGTGTGCGTGTGTATTTGTATCCATGAGAAACCACTAGCAAACACTTGCATCCATCAAACATAACATGTCTCAAACACATGTTTACATCCATTGGTTTTCTACCAAATGGTCGAAGATTCAATCGATAGGACATACTCGAATGATAGAAGAAAGTATGAATAAAAGCCTAGAAAAATAAGTTAAGAACATACTCTCGAAAAGAAAAGGGTACAAAGCGCGAACCTTGTCTTCAGTCTCCTAAGTTGCATCCTCACGGTCTTCTCCCCATTGCACTTTTATTAACCTAGCCTCTCTGTTGCGCAGTTTCTTAACCTCTAATCCAAGTGTTCGGTTATGAACTCATATAACCATTGCCTCCTCTACCTCTACTTCCTTAAGCATGTCCGGCTCAGCCACTTCTGCTATATCGTGAAGACATTTCCGCAAATAAGAAACGTGAAAAACATCATGAACACCCGCCAATCTTTATGGTAATCTCACCCTATAGGCCATCTGGCCTATCTTCTCCACTATGGGAAATATCCCTACAAACCTTGGTGCCGATTTCTTTACAGATCCAATGCAAACCACATTCCTCAGAGGTGATATTTTGATGAAAACCATGTCTCATACCTTAAACTCAATGTCAGTCCTTCTCTTATTTGCGTAGGACTTCTGTAACAACCCAGAATTTAGGGCCAATTTAAAATTTTCATTTTAGAGATTTTAAGGGTGTTTAAATATTTGAAATAAATTATTTTAAATAATAAAGACTAGAAATTTATTTTTAATTGAATTTAATACGAATATATTTAATTTAATTATAAAAGGAATTAGAAATAGCACGGTAGTTCGAAAAGTCAAAGCTGAACTTTGACTGACTGTACAGGATGCAGGATAAATCGGATTTTGGTGAAACAAAAAATATTAGAATCTATTCAAAAATATCTTTCCAACGAATCCGAAAAATCGAAATTTCATAGCGGGAATTAAAAGTTATGGCCGGTTGAAATTTCAGAATAGCCGTTGTAGAATTTCTGTATATATTTTAACATTAGAAATAGCCATTTTTCAAATGACCTCTGTTTTCGACGAAACCACTTTTGTTAGATTTAGAATTTCAAATTATTGATGAGTTTAATTTTTCATAATTTTTAGAATTAATTTTTGACTGTGGCAAAAAGATTTCAGTTTGGTCAATTTCGGTCAATTTTAATTGACTTGATAAAAGCCATTTTTCAAAAATTCTCAGAATTCGACGAAATTAATTTTTTTAGGACCGTATCGTCATCACGAAGCCAAAAATATTTTTTATGGATTTTTCTGAGTTCGTATGTGACCCCGGTGGATTAAAAAGTACGTTCGAATTTAATATAAAAGATTTATTTTTAAAATAAAAGAAACATGCTGTAAACTTCAGAATTGGACCTCGACACTAGCGCCATTGCGCTCAGAAGACGTCAAAACCTATTGTTTGGCAGTCGTTGGGCTCCGTTTGGAGATCGGACGGCGAAACCCTAATTTCTGGAATTAATTGAATTAAAATAAAAAGAAAATACCCTAGAATACACGTATAAATACGCGTGTACAGGACCTTTCTTCCCCGATGTTTTCATGCCGCCGAACCCATTTCCTTCAGAATTTCTTCTTCTGATTTCTCCCTCCTCACTCAATTTCAGAACACGCTGTAGTACAACTTTTCAAAGAGTTTATCGTGCTCTTCGATTCCATACCAAATTCAACACCCCCCGTACCCTGTAGCCGCCACACCAACACCCCGAAGTCGCCGCCGTTCGCCCTTCCCCAGCCCCTCCATGGCGAACCTCACCTCCCCCCTTTCCAGGCGCCGATCCCCCTCTCCAAGCCATACAACCTCCAACAAACCGTTGCCTATATCCCTTGAAAATCCAAATTAAAGTTTTGAACAAAAACTGAAAATAAAGGTATGAAATTCATTTCAGATTTTGCCACACTTTTGTCTGTGGCAACTGCAGTTGTTAAAAAGTAAATTGTTAATTAAAATTTGATAATTAATTCATACGAACTTCAAACTGAAAAATTTCAGATCCACGTGAATCGTGACAGCAAATACTTCAACTTAAAACTGATTCGGAAAATTTCTGGATTTATTTGGATTTTTGATTCTGCTTAAATCAAGGTGATATTTCTTTTGTTTTAAAATAATAAATCAATTCATTAATTTATTTATAGTTATATTTTTCAAATCTGTTTTGTGCTGATATTGTATGATGATTGTTCTGTTGGTTGTGATGGATAATTATAAGATTCATGTGTGTTAAACAAATATGATTATTTCATCCCTTTATTTTATTGAATTGATTTAGATTATCAATTCAAGATCATAATATATAATGGATAGTTATAGATCAATATGCCTGAGACAAATATTATTACTCATCCTTTTAATTTATTGAGTTGATTTAGATCATCGATACAATATCAAAATATGTAGTCTGTCACTCTTATTGTATTGATTTAGTTCATCAATTCATATTTTGTCACTTTATTTGAGTTGATTTAGTTTATCGATTCAATATAAAATATAAAGATTAAAAATTGTCACTTTTTTGTTGAATGGGATCTATTTTTCAATTCAATATAAAAAACGCTATTTGGATTCATTTGTGTTGAGATGATTTAAATTGTCAATTTAAATGTTAGGCCTTATTTTTCTCAAAACAAAAATACATCATAGAAAAATGAATGATCACTTTTATTTGTGTTCTCTAACACAAATAGTGTATAGGATTTCATTTGTGTTCTCAAACACAAACATGACATAAGAAAATAAATGTACTTTTATTTGTGTTCTCACCCACAAATAGTATATAGAAAAATAAATATGCCTTTTTATTTGTGTTCTCCAACACAAATATATCGTAGATAAATGGATGGTCTTTTTATTTGTGTTCTCAAACACAAATAAAACATTGAAATAAAGTTTGCTATTTTATTTGCATTCATAAATGCAAATGAACATTGAAACAAAATTTACATTGTAAATAAAAAGATGATATTTTTACATTGTAAATAAAAAAAATGATATTTTTACATTGTAAATAAAATGATGATATTTTTACATTGTAAATAAAAAGAAGATATTTTTACATTGTAAATAAAAAGAAGATATTTTTACATTGTAAATAAAAAGATGAGATTTTTGCAATGTAAATTAAAAGTAGAATGTGCATTGTAGTCAGATTTACATTTCTTACACGTAAATAAAAAGTAAGAATTTGCATTGTAGTCAAATTTACATTTTTTTTTTGTAAATAAAAAGTAGAAATTTGCATTGTAATGAAATTTACATTTTTAAATGTAAATAAAAAAGTAGAAATTTGCATTGTAATGAAATTCACATTTTTACATGTAAATAAAAAGTAGAAATTTGCATTGTAATGAAATTTACATTTTTACATGTAAATAAAAAGTAGAAATATGCATTTTAATGAAATTTACATTTTTTACATGTAAATAAAGAGTAGAAAATTGCATTGTAATTAAATTTACACTTTTATATGTAAATTTAGAATAGGATTTACACTGCAAATATAAGTTACATTTTTATTATGTAATTATGATGAGAATTTACATTGAAATTAAAAACACATTTTATATGTAGATTAAGAAAGAGGATTTACATTGCAAATGTAGATTACATTTTTTATTATGAAATTGAAGAGAAGAATTTACATGGTAGATTAAATGTACACTTTTATTTGTAAACTAAGAATGAGAATTTGTATAGAAAATAAATTTTCAATTTTAAATGAAATTAAAGGTAGGATTTTACCTTGTAAATTAAAAGACAAATTTTGACATGTAATTAAAAAGGGAAATTTTACAATGCAATTGAAAGATAGGAATTTTACATTATAATGTTAATTATATTTTTAATGTAATTAAAGAGGAGATTTTACAGCGTAATTTAAGGATTAGGAAGGAAAAATAAAATTTTACATTGGAATAGAATTTACCTTTTTAATTAAAGAATAAAAGGTAGAAGGAAATGTTGAATTATATTTTACACCTTTCATGTAAACAGAGGAATGGAAGAAAGGAAAAAATGAAAGTAGACGTTGTAATAGAATTTACGTTCTTATGTAAAATAAAAGTAAAATGGTTTATATATATGTATATATATTTATATATAAATATAATTAAAATTAATTGAATCGAGCGCGGTAGTTCACGTTTTTAAATCGTACCTTTAAACGACTATACCAAGAGATCCGACCGTCGGATTTTCCCAAAACCGAAGCCATTAGGACCGTCTTGGGAAGATCTTTCAAACGATATATACTACGCTAAGATCCAACAGTTAGATCTCAATAAATGTGAAAATCAAAATTGGTTGAAAGCAGCGCCAGGGTCGCCACTGACCCGTGGCGTCGTTAAATAAAGATTTAACTATTTTAAATAATTGAAATAGGAATTAATCGTTATAAAATAATATTAACGATAAGGAAGGATTTTCAATATATATATATATATATATATATATGCGAGGATTATTTGGAAAGTCCGAGTTACTCTCATTCCAAATAATCAAACGACGTAAAGAATCGAAGTATGAAAACGGCGTACGAAGACCGTAAATCTTCCCTCGAATGGACAACGATCAAGATCCTGAATTGACTTGCTCCCAATTCAAGGGTTGGGGTAATTGCCCATACGTACGTGTTGATTTCACGGATATGCGGGTATCTCTTTTCCGTACTGGACATGCGGGACGAGGGTTTCTCCAGTTTCGTTCAGACCCAGAACGGGCTTATAAATGGAATGTGTGTCTGACATTGTACTCTTTTATATTGTATTTATTGATTTTCTGTCGAATGTATGAATGTTTGGTGGCGGAGAATTTATTCTCTTGCTTAACACCCTTTTGTATATTTTGGCAAAAGATTAATAGTAGGATATGGAGTGACAGTGTGGCATACTAAGATGCAATGATCAAGGTTTCTTGTTGAAAAGCAGAACCTTGTGGTGACGATCAAAGCACGGCTTGAATAAGCATAGCTTTGTGTATTATGTAGCTTCACGAGCCTCACAACTCGGTGGAGTCTAAAATGGGAGAACGGAACGCAGGGAGGACAACACGTTTCTTTCTAGTTAGAAGTTGTGTCAGTGCTTAAACTGGCTGATATTTTACTTATGTGGATGATGGAATGAGGCGCCTCGGATGATAGGTCCTATAGGATCGGGAAACGCGTGTTCAGGGATTGCCAATCCACGAAGCTGTATGTGTGGACCGGCCCTGCAGCTTTCCAAGGGTTCACTGCGGGGGATCCTGAAACATTAGCTAGAGTGTCTCGGATCGGTAAGGAGCTCCTCCCTAGCCTTGACTCATGATGGAAACCAAATTCCCAATACGACCCTACGAATTTGATTGTATTACTAGTATGGAGGCATAGTAGTATGGTTACTATGTTTCCTAGGATTGATACATTTATTTTGAATTTTTTTTATATACACTAATAATAGTAATGGATTCGTATTTATCGTATTTAGCATGTTTAATCACCATAAGGTAAAACCCTATCCTCTGGTTTGCGTTGCATTGTGTGATGGGACTGGGGTCTTACGGTGATTCCATTTTTATCAAAAGCATAGCGTTGTTTTACGATTCACTTATTGTTTGTTCTGTCACTTTAAATTATGCACGACAATCCATTGGGGTAAAACCATTCCGCGTTAGCGGCGTGGTCCTTGGATTTGCCTGATTACTAGTAGTTAAATTAGTTAAGAATTCTCACACCAGTCCTATGACTGACTCGTAGTTTGTTTTCACCTTTGCAAACTCGGGCACCCTCTTTTCCACATGGGCAGCCAAGTAACAGGTCTAGCTTTCTTTGGAGTTGCTGTCTTTGGAGCTTTCTTGGTGTTGCTTATTTGGAGGTGCTTATGTTGGACCATGAAGACTATCTATCATTTATCTTTTGTTTACATTTTATCTTTAGACATCCAGACTTATTTTATTTCCAGTTGTTCTATTTTGAAGTTGGAACTTATTTCCTTTTGCTAAAAACTTGATGTAATAATTTAAAACTCTATGGCTGTGGGATTCTGTGTTTGATGACATTCATATTCCGCTGCTATGATGTTGTTATTCTATAGTTTTCCTATGCTATGTTGTATCTGTGGTCTGTATTGTTATATTTATGTTGTATTCCAAATGATTATCCCTTACTTTCATTCCGTGGAAGTTTGGGGTCATCACAACTTCTCCCTGTCTTGAACTTTCCTTATACATCTGCGGGTAAGATCAATCTTTTATAAAGTCTCTCCAATCATCTCAGGTCCAAGTAGAAGCCTATCCGTAGACTCTTACCAGCAAGTCGGTGATTTTCAAGGTCGTCTGTATAGTGCCTCGAAGGTTGTCATGTCTATACTAGTCTGATAGTTGTTGTTATAGGCGAACCCCACCAATGAGAGATGCTCCTCCCAAGTCTCTCCAAAGTCTAGGATATGCAAACTCAAAAGATCCTCAAGAACTCTATTCACCCTCTCAGTCTGTCCATCGGTCCTAGGATGATATGTGGTGCTTAAACATAATTGTGTACCTTGTTCCTATTGCAAGCTCTTCTAGAACCCACTAGTGAAGATGGGATCATGATCACTCACTATGTTAGAAGGTACTCCATGTAGATGGACTATCTCACGAAGATAAACTGATGTCAACCATGTTGCTATTCTCTTGCTCTTAACAGGAACGAAATGAGCGCTCTTAGTAAGCCTGTCTATTATAACCCAAATACTGGTGTTGCCTCTCCTCGATCTAGGCAAACCCTCAGTGAAATCCATAGAGACGCTCTCCAACTTCCGTTGTGGAACATCCAAAGGATGAAGCAAAGTACTAGGCTTCTTCTGTTCAGCTTTTTCTTGGTGGCAAACTAAACATCAAACTACAAACTTTGCTAATCTTTCTTCATCCTGACCCAAAAGAAAATTCTCTTCATGTCTCGGTACATCTTATCAATGCCCAGATGGATAGTCATCCTAGAATGATGGGTTTCCTCAAGGACTGCCCTGAACAATTCTCCAACTCGGGGGACACAAAGCGTCCCATCTCGCCATAGCCAACCTTCATCATCAGCGGAATATCTACAAAGGTGACTAGAAATCTTCCCTCCACTGAGCCTATATAAGATGTCTGCTATCTATGGATCCTATCGCTGTGAAGATCCTATCCGATCCATAAGTGTGGGTCGCACCTCTAAAGATGCCAACAAACCAGGTGTAAGATCCGTAGATGGCCTGAAATCGAAGGTCGATATGCACTCCAAACTCCGGCTTTCTACCAATAGTGGACTCAAGGTCATATTTTTCCTACTCAACGCATCCGCCACTACATTACCCTTACCTGGGATATAAGCAATCTAAAAGTCATAGGACACAAGGAAATTTACCCGTCTTTGCTGTCTCAAATTGAGATCCTTCTACGAGAACATATACTTGAGCGATTTGTAGTCCGTGTACAACTCGAAACTTTTTCCAAGGAGATAATTCCGCCAAGTCTTAAGTGCGAACGCTATAGCAGCAGCCTCCAAATTATGGGTAGGGTAGTTCCTCTCATGAACTCTCAATTGTCTACTACCCTTCCCTCTTGCATTAAAACGGCACCAAGCCCTGTACCACATGCATCAGTGTACACTACGAACACCTTGTTCCCATCAGGCAATGTGAAAACTGGGGATGTTGTCAGAGCCTTCTTCAACCGCTGAAAACATCCTCACAATCAATGCTCCAAGAAAAGGTCATATTCTTCTTCGGCAGTCTGGTGAGTGGGGCTGATATCTTTGCGAAGTCTTTGATAAACTTCCTATAATAGCCTGTCAAACCAAGAAAAATTCTAACCTCCGTTGCATTCTTTGGAACCTTCCAGTTTTGAACTGCATCTACTTTCGTGGGATCCACTGCTATCCCATCCTTGGAGACCACATGCCCTAAAAATCTTACCTCTTTTCTCCAAAAGTGACACTTGGAGAATTTCTCCTTAAGCTGGTGTGCTCTTAGTCCTCAAAACCACTCCTAAATGTAGGGCTTGATCTTCCTCGCTCTTCGAGAAAATTAGGATGTCATCCACAACGACCACCACAAACTTATTCAGAAACTCCTTAAATGCGGTGCTTATCAGATCCACAAAATACGTAGGTGCATTTGTTAACCCAAAAGGCATGACTAGCCACTCAAAGAAGCCATCGGGACTTCTAAAAGTGATCTAGTTTATACTGTTCTCGGCCACAATCAACTGATGAAATCATGTGGCCAGATCTAACTGTGAGAAAATCTATGCGCCAATAAGCTGGTCAAACAGATCATCAATCCTCGGGAGTGGGTGCTTATTCTTCTTGGTGAGCTTATTCAACTCCCTGTAATCCACACATAGACGAAGTGAGACATCTGCCTTGGTCGCAAAGATGACTGGAGCACCCCTTTCTGATATACTTCGCTTAATAAACCCCTTCTTAAGTATCACTCCTACTTGCTTGCTAATCTCCCTTCTCTCCCTAGGAGCAATGTGGCGCACAGGCAATGCGACTGGCTTCGCATTATCTCCCAAGTATTTCCGAAAATCAATCTCACGCATCAGAGGTAAACCCCTAACCTCATCAAAAACATCGGGATACTCATAGACTATGGGTACAGATCACAAATCATCAACAGAAGCATCAAGTGATTATAGGAAACTAAGCATGACAGACCTCTTTATGTCACAGGAAATCTCGAGAGTCATCCCTCGGCAAGTCAAAAGTCTAACACCCACCTCTCACGGTCTAGGATAGCACCATACATGGCTAGACAATTCATCCTTAGAACAAGACCATAGCCCATAAACCAAGCACATACGCGTCGCACTCAAACTCGACATCTAACATAGATATCCTCAAACACTGACGTATCATAAACAAATGAGTCGTTCCCCCAATGGGGCTTGTGACGATAACGGGATCAGAAATAATACTAGTACTAAGGTGCAGAGACTCAACCACATAATCAAATATAAAAGAATGAGAAGAGCCAAAATCAAATAGAGTGCTAACTAGATGATCAGAAAGGGAAATCAAACCATCAACAAAAACTTTCCTACCTCTGTCTGGTCCACTAGCCTCAAGAGCATGCACCTACCCTCTAGAAGGTCCTTCCCTTTCCCCTGTCCTTGCTTTTTCGGGCATTCCCTAGTATAGTGTCCAACTTCACCATAGTTGAAACAAACATTCTTCCTTTTTCTGCAATCCTTGACTAGTTGACCCAAGCTCCCACAACCATGACATTTCTTCTTGTTCCGAGCCTTGTCATTCTTCCCCCTTCTTTTGCGTTTCTTTCTTGGGCCACACTTTCTTGTTTTAAGTCTCATCGGTCTTAACCTCTTTCTTCTCATCCTTACCCTCTTCGTGCATCAATGCCATGTCAACAAGTCTTTCAAAAGTTGCCCCCATCGGTATATGAGACAATGCAAATGCTTGGAGGTGCTGATTTAATCCTCTCGCAAAGCTTAAAGCTTTCTTGTGCTAGGTATTCACCAATTCTAGACCAAACATTGCCAACTGATTGAAATTATTGAGATACTCTTTAACACACATACTTCCTTGCTTAAGTGCCAATAATCTCTCCATCTTCATATACTCTCTTCTACCTAAGAAAAAACTTCATCTCGAATCTCTGTCAGAAATCAACCCAAGTTTCTACTGGACGTCATGCTTGGGTCACCTCCCACCAGAACGGAGCCTTATCATTAAGCTGCCATGTGGCTAACTATATCTTCCTACGGTCGTCGACCTCAAAAAGTCCAAAAAAGTTCTCCGTCTCTTGCAGCCAATTACGTGCTTCCACAAAGCTTTCAGTTCCACGGTTTGGTTTACCTCCCATAGCACAGAAGTCCTTTTATATCTTAGAGAAATTATCTACTCGAGGAGGTGGAGGAACAATGGCTATTGCTGGGGGAGGGGCACCTCTTTGGCCTCCGACTTGTGCCTTAGCCTCAAGATACCTACGGAACCAAGTCGGTATTTGTAACACCCCACCTCCGCCAGGGTCACTCTTGCAAGTACACTAGCTTTGGAGTGGTGTTGGACAAGGTAAAAATGCATAAAGATATCACAAGACAAAACATATAAGTAAAACAGGGTAAGTAAAGCAGCGGATAAAACTACTATTTCAAAACCATAGTCAACTTACATCAAAAGTACTGAGTCATTATTTTCCAACTACTACAAGTCTAGAAACATAAACTGAAAACTGGAAATAACATAAAGTAAACTATCCCCAAAGTAGACGTGGTAAAGCCATAGCGAGCTCAAGTCCAAACCGTACATGAGCTATCCAGTAAGCAAGCTAAAAATCAAAGCTAGGTGCTAGTGTTCCCACCCTGAGAACCTGGGGGGGGGGGAACAGAAGAAAAGAGGCGAAAGAAAACGGGTCAGTCAAAAAGACTGGTAAGTCCTACCTACTATTAGTATAAAAACTAATAAAGTTAACTGGACATGTAAAACAGAGATGAAACATAGGATGATAACTGGCATGTGAAAAGTTAACAAGATAGATCAAGTGTGGCATCGCATGTACAAGGTTAAGTTGCACTAGGTGTACTAGTATTCTAATCCATGTCATGTATAAACAAGAAATGATCCGTTGGCCCAAAGTTGGCCCAACATCATGAGGTGACCTAAATCAAGGTCCAAGTACTCGGTCTAGTCGATCGGCTCCCTATAAGCCTAACTCGTCGTGTATCGGTGTCATACGGCTTAATCATGGAATGTAGTTAACTGTGCAAGGTCCTCCCTAGGGTGTATCCAGCCCTAAGGTGTAAACCATAGACACAATTCAAGCACGCACAGTCTAAACCTACTGGTGCCCATGTTCAACTCCGGACTTAATGTGCACGACCATGGTCCTCCTGAACAACCGGTGCACCATTCAGCCGTCTCTTTTGGTCTCTTACAATCAGTCCAGTAATCGTGCCCCACCCTAGCCTAGTCCAGGGTATCTAGATACCCCCAAGTGGGTTACTGCTGAAAAGGACCACGTAACTAGGATTTCAAGCGGGTTAAGTGTGGTTAACCCTATCCTAACCATGTATTGAGTTGGTCAAGTGTATCCAAGCAGTTCATGACTTAACCCTATCAATACATCGTGTTTAATTGGTTAAGTATTCAAGTAGTCCATGACTTAACCCTACCAACCCATCGTGTTTAATTGGTTAAGTATTCAAGTGGTCCATGACTTAACCCTACCATGTGGCATTAATTAACTTAATGCATCCCAACCTCTCACATTAGACTTTGTTGTGGTTACTAGTTAAGCCGGGCGGGTCTGGGTTGCTTTACACCACAACCTAGTCTAACCTCGGGTTTTAAGTGGGATGTGACCAACTACTCACATTGGGTCCTATTGTTTGTAGCCACTAGATAAGCCGGTCGGTTCCGGGTAGATTTATGCTACAAACTCAACCCAACCTCGAGTTGGCCACTTTCGTGTTTTCTACATGTCATGTCCACGTCCATGTTTCAAGCATAATCACATGTCATATTTTCAAATCATGTTTCATGTCATTTAATTTTACCCACAACGTAACCCCATCGCATGTAAGTTCGCATCAACACACATAGATCAAAAAGGGGAACATAATGATATGACAAGTTGGGCATAAAGTGGCAAAGTCTATCACAAGTTCAACATGGTGATATATGAGGCAAAAGGGGTTCAACATACTGGCATATGGAATTATTAGCCTCAAAACATGCATGACCTCCACTTAGCAAATAGGTGATAACATGATCATAGTTGACATAGGGTGAAAACATGTGATTAGCACATAGTTCAAGATCATATGCGAGTTAACATCAAGGTTATAAGATGGTTCTATATTGTATTTATGCATAACTACCAAGTTCTATGTTGCATTATGCATAACCAACAAATAAAGCTCATAGCTTTCTACACAAAAATCAAGGTAAATGATACTAGGTTCATGATAGTGCCACAATCATAGATCAAAAGAGTCATACATGGATCTATGCATACAAATATAGCCCAAAAGTCACATTTCAACTTGCTACATGATCATATTAACTTCATAGTTTAAATCTAGGAGTAGAATAGGGCTTACAAAGCTTGGCTAAGAAGACTAGAACAAAATAAAACAAGATTGAGATGAAGCCACACTAGAAATCCCCAACTAAAGATAAGATCCACTCCAAGCCTTGAGAAATAAGAAGAAAGATCCTTGTTTTGATTAAGAAAGATGGCTCTTTTACTAGCTTAGAACACTCAAACTTTCATGAAGAGGATGGAGGCCATGATATGAAGGTGGAGGCCATGATTAGGAAGCATTTTGGCATAATTTAGTTGTAGGAATGATTTGTGTTGATTTAGGCTAGGTATTAGGGTCTTTTTATAGAAGATTAGGTTGGTTTAGGCCATAAGATTAACCCTAATTCAGATCTGAGCCATCAAATCCCGTCACTAGCCAACAAAACAAGACCCAGGAGTCAAAACAGGTGCACCAGGCCAAACTGGCCGACCATCCCGGTCGACATGGGTGTCGACTGGGCAGTCGACACCACCTGGGGGGTGTCGACCCCCACGTCGACTCCCCAGTCGACTTGGGGGGGCTGGCGGGAATTTTCCCGCCTGTCCTGCTTGGGCTGGATTTGAATTCTGAATTCAAATTTGAACTGTTTTTTCTGAACTTGAAATTTTCTGAAAACTTTGATGGGCCATAATTGGGTCATACGGACTCCGACTTTCGAAAACTCGGACTCTATTTCGCGTATTTTTCCGAGACGAACGCAATGGCACAACCCATTTCCCTTGATTTAGACTTTAACATTTAATTCGGTCTTGATTTACGTTATAACATGTTATTCAAAACACGGGTTGTTACATTCTCCCCACCTTAAAGGATTTCGTCCCCGAAATCTTCAAGTTAGGGAGAACGTATCCTACCATCCATCATCCATCTACTCAAAACATCATCCACGAGCAGTCATTGTCCTTAAAAGATTCTAAATGATGTATAATCATATGCGAAAGGTGTGTGTATATGTACTTATCTAATGCAAAAATCAGGTGGTTACTGATTCAGTAAACCTCCTTAATGCAAAGTATGTTAGTGAAATGAGTCCATATGTATGCAAATTCCTAACATAATTCAAAACCTCTACATGAGTGCACATAACATTCATCCATATGCAACATCCATGTGATAGCATAACAAGTTTCATCCATGAATAAGTATAAGCACTCATGCATATGCAATATGAAAGTGTGTGAGCCGATCTTAGTGCCTAACGTGTATCATGCATCCACGAGTATCCACTTGCAACCACTTGCAAACATCAAGCATAACATGTTTCAAATACATGTTTCATCCAAAGGGTTTCCACCTAAGGTTCTCATGACAAGATTAACGAGATAACAAGATAAACATGGATAGTAAAAGAAAGATATGCTAACTAGGAAAAGAGATTTAGAATGTACCCTAAAAAAGGAATGGATAAAGCCCACGCATCTTCTCCTCGGTTTCCCTAGTTGCATCTTCATCGGCTTCACTCCACTGAACCTTTACTAACTTGACTTCTCGATTCCTCAGCTTCTTGATCTCCGTTCCCAAGATACGAATCGGAGCTCTCCTCAGGGTTGCCTCTTTCTCTACCTCCACAACTTCAAGAATGCTAGGCTCAACTACCTCGGCTGACTCATGTAGGCATTTTCGGAGATGCGAGACATGAAAAACATTGTGCACTCCGACCAGCTTCTCAGGCAATTCCACCTTATAAGCCATCTTCCCAATCCTCTCTATAATAGGGAAGGGTCCTACGAACCTTGGTGCCAGCTTCCCAACTGCTCCAAAACGAACCACATTTCGCAAAGGAGAAACCTTCACAAAGACCATATCTCCAACTTCAAACTCTAAGTCTGTCCTTCGCTTATCTGCATAGGATTTCTGTCTGTCTTGGGCCGCTTTCACCCGCCTTCGAATCAACTCAACCTTATCGGATGTGTCCCTTATCATGTTGGGCCCAAGTATAAGCTTATCCGTCGTCTCCCACCAACATGTTGGTGACTTGCACGGACTCCCATACAAAGCTTCGAATGGTGCCATTCCTATGCTTGCCTGATAGCTGTTATTATAAGCAAACTCTACGAGAGGAAGATGATCTTCCCAAGTGCCACCAAATTCAAGAATGCATAGCCTCAACAGATCTTCTAGTACCCTATTCACCCTTTCGGTCTGGCCATCCGTCTGTGGGTGATAGGCCGTATTGATATTCAATCGCGTACCCATCGCTTCTTGCAAACTATTCCAGAACTGGCTAGTGAAGATTGGGTCACGATCGCTAACTATGCTAGAAGGAACTCCATGCAATCGCACTATCTCTCGAAGATAAACAGATGCTAGCCATGATGCGGTCCTCTTGCTCTTCACCGGAATAAAGTGAGCACTCTTCGTAAGTCTATCAACTATGACCCATATGCTCGTATTTCCCTTCCTTGACCTAGGCAATCCATCCACGAAATCCATCGAGATACTTTCCCACTTCCATTGCGGGACCTCCAATGGATGTAATAGCCCACCGGGCTTCTTCGACTCGGCCTTTCCTTGTTGGCAAACAATGCATCTAGAAACCAACTCTGCCACATCCTTTTTCATCCCATCCCAAAAGAAAATGCGCTTCATATCCCGGTACATCTTATCCCCTCCGGGATATATGGTCATCCTCGAGTGATGCGCCTCCTCAAGAACTTTATTTACTAAGTCTCCCACTCTTGGGACACATAGTCTTCCATCACGCCTTAGCCATCCCTTGTCATCAATAGTATATCTAGCGAGGTGACTTGACGTCTCACCCCGAATCAACTTGTCCATGATCTCGACTATCTACGGGTCTTCCCTATGTGAAGCCCCAACTTGATCAAGAAGTATAGGTCTAAGCTCAAGGGATGCTAACGAACCAGTCATCGACTCAACAGCCAGTGTGAAATCAAAGGTTGCCAAGAACTCTAGGCTCTTCATCTCAATAAACAAGGGACTCAAAGTCAACCTTCTTCTGCTTAGCGCATCCGCCACAACATTACCCTTACCAGGGGTATAAGCTATCTCGAAGTCATATGATGCCAATAATTCCATCCACCTTTGCTGCCTTAGATTCAGATCTTTCTACGAGAAGAGGTATTTGAGCGACTTGTGATCAGTATATAACTCAAACCTTTCGCCTAGAAGATAGTGGCGCCAGGATTTGAGTGCAAAGACGATCGCCGCCAACTCCAAATCATGAGTGGGATAGTTCTTCTTATGAGCTTTGAGTTGCCTACCCCCAAAGCATATCACTCTCCCTTCTTGTATCAGGACAGCGCCTAATCCCGTGCCACATGCATCGGTGTACACGGTAAACAACTTCCCTCCATCGGGTAATGCTAGAACTGGAGCTGTGGTGAGGGCTTTCTTGAGCCTTTGAAAAGTAAGCTCACACTCTAAGTCCCATGCAAAGACTAAGTTCTTCTTCGTTAACTTAGTGAGAGGGGCTGAAATCCTAGCGAAGTCCTTAATGAACTTCCTATAAAATCCTGCCAGACCGAGAAAGCTTCTCACTTCAGTTGCATTCTTCGGAACTTTCCAGTCTTGTACCGCCACCACTTTAGCGGGATCCACAGTTATGCCTTGCTTAGAAACTGTATGCCCAAGGAACCGAACTTCCCTTCTCCAGAAATGGCATTTAGAGAACTTGGCTTTCAACTGATGAGCTCTAAGCGTATCCATAACCTCCTTGAGAAGTGTAGCATGCTCTTCCTCATCCTTAGAGAAGACTAGAATATCATCCACGAAGACAACCACGAACTTGTTAAGGAACTCCCTGAACACCCTACTCATCAAATCAACGAAGTATGCAGGTGCATTAGTCAAACCGAACGACATGACTAGCCATTCAAAGAATCCATCTGGAGTCCTAAACGCAGTCTTGTCAATACTATCCTCAGCCACTCTAAGCTGATGGAATCCGGTGGCTAGATCGAGCTGAGAGAAAACAGAAGCACCAACAAGCTGGTCAAAGAGATCATCAATCCTCGGTAATGGGTGTCTATTCTTCTTTGTCAACTTGTTCAACTCACGATAATCAACACATAGACGAAGCGAACCATCCGCCTTAGTAGCGAATACCACCGGAGCATCCCATTCTGAAATGCTTCGCCTAATGAAATTTTTCTCAAGCAACTCCTTGATTTGCTTGCTAAGCTCTCTTCTTTCTCGCGGGGCCATGTGCCTAACAGGCAATGAAACTGTCTTGGCATTATCAACAAGATATATACGGAAATCTATCTCTCGTTTAGGGGGTAACCCCTTCACCTCGTCAAAAACATCAGGATATTCTCGGACCACCCTCACAGATTGAAGATTGTCAATAGATGGGTCGAGGGATTCAAGATAACATAACATGACGGGATCCAGAATGTTACAACAAATCTCTAGGGTATTGCCAACGCGAGTCATAAGCCTCACTACCCTATGCTCACAATCGAGAATGGCTCCATAACTGGACAACCAATCCATGCCCAAAATCAACCCATATCCCATGAACCCGAGAACATAAGCATTACATGTGAATTCTACGGTCAAGATAGAAATCCTCAAATCCATACAAATCATAGATAAATGGGCGGAACCCCCAATTGGATTTGAAACACTAACGAGATCCTCAACAAGACTAGTACTTAGGTGCAAACTTTCAACAATGTCAGAGGAAATAAAGGTATGCGATGCGCCAGAATCAAATAAAGTTCGAACAGGAAAACCAGAAATATAAACAAGGCTTTCTACAGAAATACTACCTCGGTCCGGAACTGGAGCAGTGTTGAGAGCATGCATCTGCCCTCTAGAAGGTCCTGCTCGCTGAGTCTGTCCTTGGCCCTGCCCTTGCTTCTTTGGGCAATCCTTACTGAAGTGTCCAGTCTCTCCGCAATGAAAGCATTCTCCCAACTTCCTCTTCTTCTTCCTACAATCTTTGGCTATGTGTCCAACGATCCCACAGTAGTTGCACTTCCTTGTCTCCTTTGCCTTGTTATTGTTGGCCTTGTTACCCTTGTTGTTCTTATTGTTCTTGTTATTCTGATTGCTCTAGTTGCTCTGATTTCCTCCCCACTTGGAGTCCGCCTTCTTGGTTTGAGTCTCATTAGGCTTGACTTCTTTCTTGCCATTCTTATCATCTCCATGAAGCAATGCCATGTCTATTAGGCTTTCAAAAGTGGCCCCCATGGGTATATGAGACATGGCTAAACCTTGTAATGGCTCATTCGACCCTCGTGCAAAGCGTAGAGCCTTCTTCTGGGGTGTGTTAACCATGTCCAAACCAAATCGAGCAAGCTAGTTAAACTTATTCACATATTCCCTCACTGTCATGTCCCCTTGCTTCAAAGATATAAGCTTCTCCATTTGTAGATTCTCCTCAGCAGATGATAGAAACTTAAGCCCAAACCTCATCCTAAAGTCATCCCAAGTCTCTATAGGCCTAGTAGCGTTGGTGACCTCCCACCAATAAGTAGCTTCCTCTTTCAATAGCCATACTGCCAACAGAACTTTTCTACGGTCTTCCACATCAAAGATGGCAAGGAGGTCTTCAGTTTCTTTTAACCAATTTCTTGCCTCAACAAAAGTCTCCATCCCAATAAAATTCTTGCCACCCATCGCCTTAAAGTCTTTGCAAATCTTTGCGAAATCCGCTTGTGGACGCAGAGGAGGAGGAGGAACCTCAGGTACGGTGGGAGTGTTTCCTGGGCCCGCGTCGTTGGCCCTAGCTTCCAAGTACCTTCGGAACCATCCGGGTATGGGTACTCCCTCGGGAAGGTTAAGATCGGCCATGCTGAAAAAGGAAAAGATAGATTTAGAACGAGGAAGCAAAGGATAGTGCTAATGGCTTTTGGGGAACAGCCTTTTAAAATAAACTAGACTTTTTCTTGGAAAAATACTTAATTGGTTTTGAAAATATTTTTTCAAAAGGGTTTTTGAAACATTTGTCCGGTCTAGTAAAACCTTATGCTCTGATACCAAATGTAACACCGCACCTCCGCCAGAGTCACTCTTGCAAGTACACTAGCTTTGGAGGGGTGTTGGACAAGGTAAACATGCATAAAGAAATCACAAGACAGAACATATAAGTAAAACAGGGTAAGTAAAGCAGCGGATAAAACTACTATTTCAAAACCATAGTCAACTTACATCAAAAGTACTGAGTCATTATTTTCCAACTACTATAAGTCTAGAAACATAAACTGAAAACATGAAATAACATAAAGTAAACTATCCCCAAAGTAGACGTGATAAATCCATAGCGATCTCAAGTCCAAACCGTACATGAGCTATCCAGTAAGCAAGCTAAAGATCCAAGCTAGGTGCTAGTGTACCCACCCTGAGAACCTGAGGGGGGGGGGGAACGGAAGAAAAGAGGCAAAAGAAAACGGGTCAGTCAAAAAGACTGGTAAGTCCTACCTACTATTAGCATAAAAACTAATAAAGTTAACTGGACATGTAAAACAGAGATGAACCATAGGATGATAACCGGCATGGTGAAAAGTTAACAAGATAGATCAAGTGTGGCATCGCATATATAAGGTTAAGTTGCACCAGGTGTACTAGTATTCTAATCCATGTCAAGTATAAACAAGAAATGATCCCTTGGCCCAAAGTTGGCCCAACATCATGAGGTGACCTAAATCAAGGTCCAACTACTCTGTCTAGTCGATCGGCTCCCTATAAGCCTAACTCGTCGTGTATCGGTGTCATACGGCTTAATCATGTAATGTAGTTAACTGTGCAAGGTCCACCCTAGGGTGTATCCAGCCCTAAGGTGTAAACCACAGACACAATTCAAGCACGCACAGTCTAAACCTACTGGTGCCCATGTTCAAGTCCGGACTTAATGTGCATGACCATGGTCCGCCTGAACAACCGGTGCACTATTCAGCCGTCTCTTTTGGTCTCTTACAATCAGTCCAGTAATCGTGCCCCACCTAAGCCTAGTCCAGGGTATCCAGATACTCCCAAGTGGGTTACTGCTGAAAAGGACCACGTAACTAGGATTTCAAGCGGGTTAAGTGTGGTTAACCCTATCCTAACCATGTATTGAGTTGGTCAAGTGTATCCAAGCAGTTCATGACTTAACCCTATCAATACATCGTGTTTAATTGGTTAAGTATTCAAGTAGTCCATGACTTAACCCTACCAACCCATCGTGTATAATTGGTTAAGTATTCAAGTGGTCCATGACTTAACCCTACCATGTGGCATTAATTAACTTAATGCACCCCAACCTCTCACATTAGACTTTGTTGTGGTTACTAGTTAAGCCGGGCGGGTCCGGGTAGCTTTACACCACAACCTAGTCTAACCTCGGGTTTTAAGTGCGATGTGACCAACTACTCACATTGGGTCCTATTGTTTGTAGCCACTAGTTAAGCCGGTCGGTTCCATGTAGATTTATGCTACAAACTCAACCCAACCTCGAGTTGGCCACTTTCATGTTTTCTACATGTCATGTCCACGTCCATGTTTCAAGCATAATCACATGTAATATTTTCAAATCATGTTTCATGTCATTTAATTTAACCCACAACGTAACCCCATCGCATGTAAGTTCGCATCAACGCACATAGATCAAAAAGGGGAACATAATGATATGACAAGTTGGGCATAAAGTGGCAAAGTCTATCACAAGTTCAACATGGTGATATATGAGGCAAAAGGGGTTCAACATACTAGCATATGGCATTATTAGCCTCAAAACATGCATGACCTCCACTTAGCAAATAGGTGATAACATGATCATAGTTGACATAGGGTGAAAACATGTGATTAGCACGTAGTTCAAGATCATATGCGAGTTAACATCAAGGTTATAAGATGGTTCTATGTTGCATTTATGCATAACTACCAAGTTTTATGTTGCATTATGCATAACCAACAAATAAAGCTCATAGCTTTCTACCCAAAAATCAAGGTAAATGATACTAGGTTCATGATAGTGCCACAATCATAGATCAAAAGAGTCATCATAGATCTATGCATACAAATATAGCCCAAAAGTCACATTTCAACTTGCTACATGATCATATTAACTTCATAGTTTAAATCTAAGAGTAGAATAGGGCTTACAAAGCTTGGCTAAGAAGACTAGAACAAAATAAAATAAGATTGAGACGAAGCCATACTAGAAATCCCCAACTAAAGATAAGATCCACTCCAAGCCTTGAGAAATAAGAAGAAAGATCCTTGTTTTGATGAAGAAAGATGGCTCTTTTACTAGCTTAGAACACTCAAACTTTCATCAAGGGGATGGAGGCCATGATATGAAGGTGGAGGCCATGTTTAGGAAGCATTTTGGCATAATTTAGTTGTAGGAATGATTTGTGTTGATTTAGGCTAGGTATTAGGGTCTTTTTATAGTAGATTAGGTTAGTTTAGGCCATAGGATTAACCCTAATTCAGATCTGAGCCATCAAATCCTGTCACTAGCCAACAAAACAAGACCCAGGAGCCAAAACAGGTGCACCAGGCCAAACTGGCCGACCACCCCGGTCGACAGGGGTGTCGACTGGGCAGTCGACACCACCTGGGGGGTGTCGACTCCCAAGTCGACTCCCCAGTCGACTTGGGGGGCTGGCGGGAATTTTCCCGCCTATCCTGCTTGGGCTGAATTTGAATTCTGAATTCTGAATTCAAATTTGAACTGTTTTTTTTAACTTGAAATTTTCTGAAAATTTTGACGGGCCATAACTGGGTCATACGGACTCCGATTTTCGAAAACTCGGACTCTATTTCACGTATTTTTCCGAGATGAATGCAATGGCACAGCCCGTTTCCCTTGATTCAGATTTTAACATTTAATTCGGTCTTGATTTAAGTTATAACATGTTATTTAAAATACGGGTTGTTACAGTATTTGAACACCCTCGGGAAGTTTTGGTTCCCCAGACATGCTAAAAAGAAAAGGAAAAGGGATTCAAACTGAGAATCGTAAAGATATTTTATATGGCTTTTGGGAATATGTTTTTCAAAAGTTGACTTGAATATACTTTATTTTTTTGAAAATAATTTTCTAAACTTTTATCCAATCTTGCATCCTTCGGCTCTGATACCAAATGTGACACCCCACATCCGTTAATGTCAGCCTTTGTCAGAATGCATTAAGTTTTGTGAAGCGTTATTGGTAAACAGAAATAGAATCTCACAAGACAGATATAAAAATAGCAGCGAAAATTTAAAACTTCATTATTCAGCAGAAAAACATCATAGTCTCAAAACCAGTTACAACATCAGGCTAAAATACTGAAACCAAATACATCAAACCAAAACATCTATCTTGCACTAAAAACCATTAGAGTACAGAAATGTAAAATCAAAATCCATAATGAGAGCTATATAAAAGTCGACAAGTATCGAAGCGATAAATCAAAGCAGATCCAGATCCAAGCAAAAACAGAGAGAGTCATAATCATGACTGAGCATTCCCACCCTGAGAACCTTGGGGGAAAGGAAAGAGAAAAAGGGAAAAAAAATGTGTCAGACATAAAATCTGGCGAGTCTAGTGACTTTTAGCATATAAAGAAGTAAAGGCATCAAGATAGGTAAATAAAACTGGATGAGAGGTAAAAGCAACATACAACAGTATAAACATGATGAACATGATAAGTAGAATAAACAGGGTAATAAGGACCAAGATATGCTTCTCACTTACTTTTCTGTACACCAATACTAGCATAACAGGATTTATGACATAATTAGATGTTCCCTAATTACCTAACCAAAACATAATGATCCCAACAGAAACATAATGGTAGGATTAGGTGTATTCTAGTTACATAACAAGTTTTACCCCAAAACAGAAATAACAAGTACCTTAATAGAATATAATGGGTGTTACCCCCAAACAAAAATAACTAGTACCCTAACATAAATAGGCAGGACTAGATGTACCCTAATTACTACCCAAGCAAACGGCTCCTTAACGTGCAAATATCCTGGTTCGGCCCCACAGTAAGGTGTATTACTTCATAAAGTGGCAACCTAAAGAAGGACACAGACGTATTTGTAGGTGCTACAGCGGCTTATTTTCCCCTATGGACCAGACCCATGCATGCTCATGACTCTGTTGGAATGACCCACTATTAGATGAATCTCTTACTATCAGTTCAATATACGTGCCTTGACCCCTACCAAGTGCGGGGTCCCCGTTTAATCCCTGAATGGGTTACTGACTGATATGGGCCTAAACAGCAGATGACACAAGCCAAACCCTTAAAACTTGTGTTATTAATTAACTAGGATCTTAACAGGTTAAGTCTTACAGCATAACCCCCACAGATTGAACATGTTACATATTAACAGGTTCATATAACCCCCACAGATTTAACATGTTAAGTTTTATAGGTTAACAGGTTCATATAACCCCAACAGATGTAATAGGCTCAGTCTTACAGATTAACAGATTCATATAACCCCAATCGATTAAACAGGTTTGCTTAACCCCACATTTCTAACGTATTTACTTAACCCTCACAGATTTAATAGATTCTATAAGTTATATACAATTTCATTAACATGTTCCACTTCATCCTTGAATTAAGCCTACTGATTTACATGTTCATATACCCCAAAATTTTCAGTCATATTCCACAATTCATGATATGCCCCAACTTTCCCTCTTTTATTTTCATTCCCAAATATTCCCCGATTGTCCCAATTTCGTTCATACATATGTTTCTTATGAGATTGGTCTCGGCTCGAAGGTAGCCTAGACTTATAAAATAAAAAGAGGAAAAGGGAGGGAGGAACAGAAATAGGCATATAATAATAACTGAACAACTGAAGAGGGGTACTAAAAAATACATGTAATTACAAAAAACTATTATATATGAATCAGTTTATTAACAGGCATATGCTCAGATTCAGGTTTATTAACATGTCAAGATTACTGTTAAATTTTATATCTAAAAGTAACATGAACTCACAGAGATTGGATTTAAAGAACAGAGGATAATATGCTGATGTTGCAGAAGGGATTCTTGTATATGTTAGATAAGAATTGCCTTGATTCAATCCATGTTTCCGCAGCATCTCCCTTTCTTCATATTAAATTTTAGAATAGAAGTTTAAGGAAGAAGTATGGAGAAGTGTAATTGATTTGATAGGAGTGCATGCCTTTATATGGTGTTCACAAGACAATCATTAACTGTAAAATCCCTATTTTTTAATCCAACTGCTCAAAAAATAATGAACATGGTTAACAAAATAGTCTAGAACCAGAAAAATGAACTTTGCCAAATCATGTGCAGGTCGTCCCACCCTCACCTGGGTCGACCCATGGGTTGACCCATGGGTTGACCCACCTGACCTTAGGTTGACCCAAACTAGGCGTTGGTCGGCCTATAACGGGTCTAGTTCCCGCCCTTGTCGCCTTCGTTTCCCTCTTCGTTTATTTTGAACTTTTTTGAATTATATTTACATATATCCTTCTTATATGTGTAGAAACTTCTAACCTATATATCTTCCTCATTCGATGTCCTTTTTACACAAATTTAAGATTATTTGAACTAGAATTCCGAGACGAACGCAATGGTACAATCCATTTTACTTAATACCCATCATTTAATTAAGTATATCTTTAATTTATTAATGTTCTTTAAAATTACTGGATGTTACAAGAAGGGTACAAATAGGCTCCAAAAATTGTTTGAATTGAATGTACATGAGTTGGTAAGAGTAGTTTTTCAAATTCAAACAGCTCTGAAAATTATACGGTTATATGTCAATATACATAACCTTTATGTCGACATATGCATGTACATTTTCAATTTATTAAAAAAAATATTTTGTGATATGTTTTGACTTATATATGTTAACCATGTTAAAAACACGGGTCAGAAATAATAAGTCAAATGCACATGAAATAGATCGTCAACGTTTAAGTGCCAAGATTGGTGTTATTATATAATGGATAGGTCGATCTCAATTCCATGGGTCGGTCGGTCTCAAAGATAATGCGTCGTTCGTATTGCATCTTAGTGAGTCGGTCGACATCAATTTGGTCGGTTGGACATCGCCAAAGCATACGGTCCCTCAGTCATCGCCAAAGCATACGGTCAGTCGGTCATCAAAATAATGATGGGACGACCATCCATTCTGCTAATGGATCGGTCTGAACATAACTGATGAGTGGTCGACAATAAAAGCAATAGGTCGGTCCATACAAGCTACGGGTCAGTCATTATCTTCATCTATAGAGCGGGCACAGTTGTTCTCGCTCATGTCAGTATGGGGTGGTCTAAAGTATCATGTTGGATCAACAATGCAATATAATATAACGCACCAAACAAAGCCACATGGCACACATAGGTTAGATTGTGTAGATACAAACATTTCTATGCATGGGTCGGTCCGAATGTCGTCAACTTCAAGGCCAAGGACTTGCCTATTAATATATATTGAGCGTGCATGCAAATTGCGTATACTGGTCTAATGCTTGGATTGTGTACATGCGTACTCCCTAAGAATCAACCATTGTATAAACTACATGTTTATCGTGCCACTTTGTGAAATACTGGTCCAGTGTATACGTGGATGGGTCGGTTTTGAAGCTTCCCAAATGGCTCGGTTATCACCATCCAGAATGTGTGGGTCAATTTGTACAATGATACATACATAGCGTTAGCTGCATTGTAGAAAGGAACATCGCAAGTTTTATTATGAAGCACACCTATCAACTAATGACCACTGTAATGGGTAGGCTTCAGACAAATGGATCGACACTTTTGAATGAGTATGGCTCGGTAGTTAATAATACATGGATTTTGGGACATGTAAAGTATGCGCACGTGGCAATCCAGATATGGGTCGGAGTAGTATATTGTATGACGACGATTATTTCGTTCACGTCAGCGCATATATATATATATATATATATATATATATATATAGGCAAAATGACCGTGTATCTCATGACAAATGCAAGAACATATGGACCAACTGAGAATATAACATGAACCAGTAAACATTAATGTGCATACGTATTACACATTATACAAATAGGTAACGGCACATTATTTATATAGCATAACACGTGCAGTATAATATGGGAATATTAAGACAATAACATTGTTGGCTAGCTTTTTGACCAAGCCACCCAGGTTCACTCACAAGAAGAAAGTATGAAACTACATTCCCTAAGTACATGAAGGAATGGATCGCACCAGAGGATCGCCCCTCATCGGATCGCCCCCATTGCATCAGCGAAACAACCACCTCTATGCGACTCGATCCGTACATACACTACTACCCAATATAGACCGATCCGATCCCCTGATGCACGGCGAAGCCCCTGACCCGTTCAAGCACGAGCTAGTCTTCGGCGATCCGAGATGCACGGATCCAGTGACACGTGTCCCCAACCGTCATTTTGACTTATTCGCCCCATTTGCTCGATCCGATTTTCAAGGGGATCGCGACACCTGTCCACAACGGCTAATTTGACTATTTCTTCATCGATTGCGATACGATCCGACGTTCTCGGGATTCGTGCCACGTGTGACCACGATCCGCCTGACAAAATCCGCTATAAATAGCCCAGAGCTTGGCATTTTTTTGGGATCTTTTTGGCAATATTGAGTACTGATTCCGCCATTATTGTCATACTACCATTTCTTATCAGTTTTATTACTAGATCACTGAGAGAAATCACAATTGTAAAAGTGAGCTAGAGAGAAATTATTGATTGTATTAGCATTCAAAGTATAATCGATAACATATAAAGTGGACGTAGGCTTGTTAACGCCGAACCACTATAAATTCTGTGTGTTTTCTGCTTTTTCTTCATTCTCCGGTTAAAACTCTGTAAGAATCAGAACAATTTTGGTGTTAGGTCCAAATTTTGATCTAACATTTTGGTGCTTTCACTGAGAAAACAGTCCAAAAGCTTCACTATTCAGTTCTTTGAAGATTCCAGCGACATCTGATATCATGGCTGGAAAGAGGTCTAAGGAAGTACGCGCTTCACGAACCAATGAAATCGCGAATGAAGAGGTTGAAGAAAGTGTGCACGAGCTGGGCAATGAGGGAACCTTGGATCGCGGAGCGCCAAGGGCGAACCGATCCGATGAAGGTACCACGGAGTCGACGAGGACGAGGCGATCCGGACTGCTGAAGGGGTTGTTACTCGATCCCGAAATAACGCCTCAAATCCTCCGCGTACCATGACCACGAACCGTTCCCAGGGGGCGCTGCGAGCCACCATCCTCGATCCACAGCGATCCGAATTGATGATCGGACTACAACTCGATATGGAAAGGAGCCTATGGCTCGCTCCTACCGTCCTGGCCCCTCCGCTCGACCTAGCTCAAGCTCTTTGCGCATAAGAGAAAGTGATGATGATCAGTATGACCCTGATGCTCCCGTTACTGAGGGGGATCTCTCTCGCTTTTCCGAAATGTGGGAGAGATTGTTTGATGAATTGGCTGCTCAAAGGCAGGAAAGCTCCGTTCTGCGACAAAATTTGATCGCTATGGATAGAAGGCTTAATGATCTCGTAAGGCAAAGGACGCCACCAGTTCATCCGCTCACACCAGGACACTCTTCTTCGTCAAAGGAATCGCCGAGACCTCCGCGGCGACCATACGAGAGACCCGAAAACATAGAGCAGCTTCGATTTGGAACCCTGCCATCGCGAGAAGAAGAGGCACTGGATGCGGGGCTCTCAAACCGTAATGTGAACAATCACGCCGCAACTCCCAGAGCTCGAGGTGTGGACAGTCCTGCACAGAACAGACTACCTTAGCCCCGTCGCCGCGCAAATGCTCATGGTAACAGGGGGCAACGAAGCCCAATCCGAGCCCCAGATTTTGTGACTGCTCCCGGAAGAGAGATTAGAGAACCCCGCCGAGCAAGAAGCACTGACCCCGAACCTCCGTTGACCTGTGCAAATGTTGCAGCTATGATCCCTCAAATTCTGGTAGATAGCCGTGGACCACGGAATGAAGATTGGGGAATTGACCGCAGTCATACCCCTTTCACTGATGATATTTTGGATGCGACTTTCCCAAGGCGTTTCAACATGCCACAGATGAACCGATATGCGGGTAGATCTGATCCCATCCAGCATCTGATGAGATATTCTTGGTCAATGACTGCTGCCGCAGCTTCTGATGCTGTCAAGTGCAAAGCATTTCCCATATTCTTGGAGGATGTAGCATTGTTATGGTTTACTCGCTTACCAGCAAGATCAATTTCCAGCTTCAGGGAGTTGAGTGAAAGGTTCGTGGAACAGTTCCGCATCTACGCACAAAAGACAAAGAGTGTGATTGACTTGTTCCTTGTCAAGCAACGACCAGGCGAGAGTTTGAGGGTGTACCTATACCGTTTCAACCTGGCCGCTACTGAAGTTAAAGATCCTCATGAGCCAACCGTTGTCGCAGCTCTGATTGATGGAGTAGATAAAGACACTGAATTTGGGAGATACCTGGCCGGCAAGCCATCCCATACTAGAGAGTTATTCTATGAAAAAGCTAACGTACATTTACGCCGGGAAGAAGTATATGCTAACCGAAAGGCAAAAACGGCCGATAAAGAGGAAATCCAGAGCAATGTCGCCATTAAGCAGACAGGAGACAACTCAGGGAAGGTCGAAGTTAATGTCGGAAATCGGAATCAGGGTGGTCGTCAGTCAGGGAACAATGATAATAACAGTAATGGCAACAACCGGAAGAGGAAACGAGGGAACGACTCCCAGAGAAGGACTCGTCCCAGGGCTTTTGAGAGTTATACGCCAATAAATGATACTTTGGAAAATATCTTCATGGATTCGTACAACGTCCTCCAGAATAAGAGGCCACCTCCCAGAGAGTCGACGGAGAAAGAACGCGAAACGGGGAAGTTTTGTCTTTTTCATCAGATTCATGGCCATTCGACGAATGAATGCCGTCACCTAAGGGATGTAGTCGAGAGGCTTCTTCGAGAAGGAAAATTAGATGAATACAGAGTAACGCCCAGAGATAGGGGGCAAGCCGTGCAGGCTCCAAATCAAAACCAGAATCAACTTGCTGTCAGGCCAACTGCCCAGCAAAAGGGAAAAGACCTCGTTATCAACACCGTAATCGGAGGGCTTTATCTCGCCGGACACAGTTCCAAGGCATTGGATCAGTATGTCAATGCAGCCAAGCAGCACCTTGAGGTAGGGGAGTGTAGCAACCCCGAGGACAATATCCCAGTAAAGCAACAAAAGATGATGTCCGACGATGTCGTCTTCCGCGAACGAGAAAGCATTGGAGTCCATGCTCCAACTGAAGATCCATTTGTAATCACAGTACCTATTGGACCAGCCACTGTTCGTAAGGTTTTGGTGGATAACGGGAGTTCCGTCAATATTCTTTTCAAAAGGACATTCGACCAGATGAACCTAGATATAAAAGACTTGAAGCCCTGTCAGGGATGGATCCGAGGATTTAACATAGCATCCATCGCTCCAATGGGTTATGTAGAGTTACCAGTTACGCTTGGGGAAGGAGAACGCCAGAGAGTGAGAATCCTTCCCTTCGTGATTTTGGATGTTGAATCACCCTATAATGCCTTCCTGAGCCGACCGGCCCTCGCAAAGTTTAGAGCCTGTATAGCCCCCTGTGCTTATTATTGAAATTCCCCACGGAAGATGGCGTTGGTATTGTCAGAGGAGATCAGGTTGCCGCACGAGCATGTTATGTTGCCGAGCTAAAGTTACTCCGCAATGGAGGGGACATAGAAACCAAGGGCGCTTCTCCCCCTACAAGGGCGGAGACCTTATAGCAACTAAAGAGGATAACCGTTGGAGAGTCGCCCAGAGGGTTGCCCGAGGATATAGATCCCAGAGAGGACAAAGAGCCAGGGGCAGAATGGCGACCCCCAACGAGACGACTGTGGATGTACCGATCGATGATAGTGACCCAGAGAAGGTCCTTAAGATTGGATCCAAGTTAAATCCGAATCTCGCTAAAGAACTGACGAATTTCTTAAAAAATAAATTGGATGTATTTGCTTGGACCCACGCAGACATGTGCGGGATATCTCCATCAATCATGAGCCATTAATTAAGCATTAACCCTAAACATCCTCCGATAAAGCAAAAAAGGCGAATGCTGGGCCCAGAGAGGTCCGCTGCCTTGAAAGAAGAAGTTGGAAAGATAAAGAGTAATGGATTTATCAGAGACTCGATCTACCCAGACTGGATTTCAAATCCAGTCCTGGTAAAGAAGGCCAATGGGAAGTGGCGAACGTGTATCGACTTCTCGGATTTGAACAAAGCCTGCC
Organism: Allium sativum; assembly: GCA_030737875.1. Classification (NCBI taxonomy): domain Eukaryota; kingdom Viridiplantae; phylum Streptophyta; class Magnoliopsida; order Asparagales; family Amaryllidaceae; genus Allium; species Allium sativum. The sequence continues at coordinate 964,687,191 of CM060916.1, forward strand.
CAAAAGACAGTTTTCCGTTACCCCGGATCGACCAGTTGGTGGACTCGACAGTGGGTCATGAACTTCTCTCATTTATGGATGCTTACTCAGGATATAACCAGATTCCAATGCATGTTCTAGATCAAGAACACACTAGTTTTATCACAGATCTGGGATTATATTGCTATGTAGTGATGCCGTTTGGCTTGAAGAACGCAGGCGCTACATATCAACGGTTAGTCAATAGAATGTTCTATAACCAGATCGGGAAAACAATGGAAGTATACGTCGACGACATGTTGGTTAAGTCCAAGCAATCCTCCCATCACACTACGGACTTGGCAGAGATGTTCAGCATTCTTCGAAAGTACGGGATGAAACTCAACACAACAAAATGTTCATTCGGTGTCGCCTCCGGAAAATTCTTGGGGTTCATCGTCAATTCTCGTGGGATTGAGATTAATCCAGACCAGATCGCGGCAATCAGAGACATTCAGGAACCTAGGCAAATTAAGGATGTGCAAAGCCTTGCAGGAAAAGTAGCCGCACTAAGCAGATTTATCTCCAGGGCTACGGACAAATGCATCCCATTCTTCGAATTAATAAAGCGGGGAAAACTCCACTTCAAATGGATGCCTGACTGCGTAGAAGCATTTCAGAACTTGCTGAGGCACTTGGAGAAACCTCCGATATTATCTAAGCCGATGGATCATGAGGACTTATTCGTGTACTTGGCAGTGTCATCCCACGCGATTAGCTCAGCGTTGGTAAGAGAAGAAGATAAGGTCCAAAGACCTGTGTATTACATGAGCAAAAAATTGATGGCGGCAGAACGTAATTATCCAAGGATAGAAAAGTTGGCGTATAGTTTACTGATCGCCTCTAGAAAGCTTCGACATTATTTTCAGGCGCATCCCATTATCGTATACACCGATCATCCACTCAAGCAAGTTCTACAGAGACCAGAGGCGTCTGGAAGATTACTCAAATGGAACATTGAGTTAAGTCAATTTGATCTGAACTTTCAGCCCCGACGGTCAATTCGGGGGCAAGTGATAGCCGACTTCATAGCAGAGTTTACCGTCCCGGAGGAGGATATAGCAAACGAAGAAGTTGATCCCTCCAAATTACTTCTCGATCCCAGTGCCTGGAGATTGTATACTGATGGCGCTAGGAATGACGAGAGATCCGGCGCTGGAATAGTGCTTGAAACTCCTGAGAAACGATTGATATCCTATGCTATCCGGATGGAGTTTCACGCCACTAACAACGACTCCGAATATGAAGCCCTGATAACCGGACTAAGTATCGCAAAGGAGTTAGAAGTCACAAAGCTGAACATCTTTTGCGACTCCAAGTTAGTTGTGAACCAGGTTACTGGAAAATTCCAAGCCAAAAGTGCAAGATTGATTTTATACTTGAAGAAAGTGAAGGAGTTGCTGAACGACTTTGATCACTACAACATATCTCACATTCCGCAGTCAGAGAATCAGCAGGCGGATAAGTTGGCAAAGACGGCTAGTTCCGACGATCCTGAAAAGACCGGGCTAGCCCCCGTTGAAGTACTTCGGTCCCCTATTATAGATCAAATGGAAATCGATCCAATACTAGAGACGGAACCAGAAAGGGAGTCGTGGATGACCCCTCTAAAGAATTTCTTGATGAATGGAGTGCATCCGACCAAGAAAAGCGAGAGGCGTAAAGTAATTCGTAAAGCTGCCCGATACGTTCTGCAAGGCGGAGTTCTTTACAGACAAGGATTTTCGATGCCCCTTCTTCGGTGTATAGCCCATGATGACATCAAGCGTGTGCTGCAGGAGGTACACGAAGGTGAATGCGGCGATCACACTGGAGGGCAAACATTGGCGAAAAAGGTGTTGCGGCATGGTTATTTCTGGCCTACCATAAACAAGGATGCGGTGAAATACGCACGACGGTGTGATGCGTGCCAGAGATTTTCGAAGATACCTAGAGCACCTCCTAATCAGTTAAAAACAATGACGAGCCCATGGCCTTTCTCTATGTGGGGAATTGATACCATCGGAAGTCTCCCCATAGCTAGGGGCGGAGCAAAGTTCGCTATTGTAGCTGTAGATTATTTCACTAAGTGGGTCGAGGCTGAACCACTGACTACAATCACAACCAAACGAGTGATCAATTTTATCGTTAGAAACATCATATGTCGATTTGGGATTCCAAAGATTGTGATAACGGATAACGGAACTCAGTTCGATAGAACTGAATTCAGAAACTTCTGCCAAAAATACCATATTGAGAAACGGTACACCTCTGTGGCGCACCCGCAATCGAACGGACAAGTCGAAGCAGCGAATAAAGTGATTAAGTCCATTCTGAAAAGAAGACTGAAGCGGGCCAGAGCCATGTGGGCTGATGAATTGCCCTTGGCACTATGGGCCTACAGGACAACGTATAAATCGGCAACAGGAAATACACCCTTCTCCCTTGCTTTTGGAACGGAAGCAGTCATCCCGGTTGAGATAAAGGTACCTTCTCACCGAGTGACTTATTACGATCCGATCACTAATAACGAATTGCTCCTTGAGTCCCTGGATATGATCGAAGAAAAGAGGGATGAAGCAGACCTATGTGCCTTGAGATGCAAACAACAGGTCGCTCGATACTACAACAAAAAGGTTCGAGCCCGAACCTTGGAACCCGGAGACTTGGTTCTGAAACGTGTCTTTCCACCCCCAACTCATATGGGTGCGAAATGGGAAGGACCATACTCCATTCTGAGCAAGCTTGATAATGGAACCTTCAAGCTGGCAATCGTAGATGGAAAGGAAATCCCCAGAGTGTGGAATGCCCAACATTTACGGCCATACTTAACATAAAAGTTTCAAATCTGTTCTTTTGCTTTGTTGAGAACCATGTACAAGGCACGACTTGCCTAGAATTGTTTGATTCCTTAAAGCAAAAGAATTATAAAGTGGACGTAGGTCATGATTCGACCGAACCACTATAAAAATATTGGTTGTCGTTTACCTTTATTGCATTATTTATCTGTCTTTCTATTTTCATGAAAATGACTGTGAATCATACAACAATCCCAGAAGCATATAATTATAGGTGCCATCCATCAGAATGGAATGTAATCACCAATCAAAATTCTGAGGATAACGGATATGAAGGCGATGTCCGTAGGTCATGGCGATGTACCATGATCGGAACCGCCGTGACAGAACTCTAACCTCGGCGACCGCCAGGAGAGTATAAAAGCGTCTCCGATTGAGCGTTGAGAAAGAGCTCTTGCCCCGCTGAAGGAGCCGGAAGCGATTGAATTGCTGAGCTCGAACTCTAACTCTCCAGAGCAAAGAGAGAGTATAAAAGCATCTCCGATTGAGCGCTGAGAAAGAGCTCTTGCCCCGCTGAAGGATCGGGAAGCGATTGAATTGCTGAGCTCAAAATCTAACTCTCCAGAGAGAGAGAGAGAGAGAGAGTATAAAAGCGTCTCCGATTGAGCACTGAGAAAGAGCTCTTGCCCCGCTGAAGGATCGGGAAGCGATTGAATTGCTGAGCTCAAACTCTAACTCTCCAGAGAGAGAGAGAGTATAAAAGCGTCTCCGATTGAGCGCAGAGAAAGAACTCCTTCCCCGCTGAAAGAACGGGGACCGACTAAACTACTGAATTCAAACTCTGACCTTGGCGACCGCCAGGAGAGTATAAAGGAGTCCATGGTTAAGCACTGAGAAAGGTGCCAGAGACTCAGCACCATAAGGACAATTATTTTGCTAAATTCTCTAAGTCCCCCATATTCAGAAATAGGGGGCAACATGCGAATAATGCTAATCAATCTTTAATAAGCCTTAGTTAATTGCTACATTAACGATTGATTGGGGACCATATGCATATACACATGAACTTTAACGCAGCAATGCAGCACGAAAATGTTTAAATTTTTCTTTCTGATTGTTTGACTGATTTGTAGTTATAATCAGATGATCTATGACTAAGCATGAAAAGTTTATTTGAATACAGGTACACAATGATGCAAAAAGAGATGAACTTTCATTTATATACTGCAAGCCTACAAAGTGAAAAACAACCTAGAAAACAAAAGTGAGGGCCAATCTCATAATTACGTTTCCTGGCCAGTGGGAAATCTAAAGACAAAATATAAATAAGCGACAATATCCTATTTACGCTTTGACCTCTTCTCCTGCTTCTGTTTCTCCAGCTTCGCCTTGTCAGCGTCGGATTGATCTCCTTTCTTTCTCTTCCTTTTGTCTATTAGAGGAACATCCGACTCTTCAGAAGATTCCTCTTCTGCCTCCTTTCTCTTCCTTTTATCAGTAAGGGAAGCTGGGAAATCATCAGGATTCGCAAAATGAAGTTGTCTGCTGATGGATTTGGGCTGGATTTTCAAAATCATCCCAGTTTTGGGATCAAGTTCCGAGATAGGGACTATGTTCAGAGGCTCTTGTCCCACCTTCTTCAAAGCCATCTCCTTTTCCTGCCTAGCTTTTCTGTTGGCCAAAGTTTCGTCGTCATTGTTTTCGGTTTCTTTGGCGCTAATAACATCTTCCTCGTCCTCTACATGGCACCCATCCATATCTTTCAAGGCCTCGATGGTTTCATCATCCTTGGGAACATCAGCACTGGGTGCCAAGATGCTCTTCTCTGCTGTTGTACCCTCAGCCTGCTTCGGTATATCAACACCGGCACTCGACGAGACGACAACCTTCTCCGCCTGTTTTCTTTGCTCAACATCCTTGTCGACGGGCTCGCCACCTGTATGATGAGGAACACATGTTACTAATTCAATTGGTTGCTCTACCAGGCGACGACAATTCACAATTGCTTTGACAAATTGTGGGGAAAAAATGGAGATACCTTCCGCAGATCCTCCATCTTGGGTAGCTGCAGGAGCTCCAACAACCACAGGAGTTAGGCCCAAAGGGATTAATGTATCATCGGGGTGGTATTCCTCAACTCCGGAGGTCTTGGGCTCCATGGCTGAACTCGAAACTTCGTCAGCCTTGCTTTTGCCCTTAGCCAGGGCCCTCTCCTTTTCCATTTCCGCTTGAATCAGACGACGACCTTCTGCCAAGTCCTTGGGCTCGTTATCCCTGAGGATGGTCTTCATCAGCTCATCTTCGTCAATTTCTTCGACTCCCAATCTCTGCTTCTCACCCTCAACAATGACATCCCACAAATTGGCTAAAGTAACGTGATAGTCCGGGATCCACGAGATGTTGCGGGTTTTGAGGACTTGGCCCAGGAAATCAAAAATCATCTCTTCAAACCCTTCGATGTCCTTTTCTCTCTCGAGGAGCTTATTGTTAGAAGCAGTAGCCATTTCAATGGCACTTTCAACATTCTTTTCGGCGAGAGCCGCCAGTCTCTCCGCATCCACGACTTGATCATTCAAAATCACCTTTTCCGCTTCAGCCAAAGCTAAACTTTCTTTCAAACTTGCTTTTTTGCCTCCCAAGCAGCTCTCTCAGCTTCAAAATGGCCTTGTGCTGTCTTCACCTCAATGTTGGCCATTTTGAGATCTTCTACCTCCTTCTTTAAAGCCATCTTCTCTTGGCTATTGGAGTCAAGTTCCGAATGAAAGCGCTTCTTAGCATTCTCCAATTCGATCTTATAATTTTCAGCATCTCTCCGCGCTAAGGCGAGTTGGGATTGAGCATCTTCCATGTCCTTCTCCATCTTTGTCCTGGCCCTTTCGTTATTATCAATTTTAGCTTTAGATCTATGTGCTTCCATTTCGAGCGTTCGAATGACTTCTGAAAGATTGACCGCATGTTTCTTCATCATCTCATACTGTCTGGCTACATAGAGAATGTGCCCGACAACTTCATTATCCCAGTTCTTAGGAACTGGCTCCAAGGCTGGAACAAACGTCATCCTTTCGAAGAAGATGTTGGGGAATTGTTCCCGCAACTTTTCCAGCCTACCTTGAATCTCGGGACCATGGATGTAATCCCGTGACCCGGGGGCAGCCGACTCTGGCTGGCTGGAAGGGACGATGTCACTCCTCTCCTTTTCAGAATCTTTAATTGGATCCTTGCTTTTATCCTTAGGCTCGTAATGTCTTTTCGACAGCCTGCTGTGAGAGGGTGCACTCTTCGGAGGAGTTAGCTCTTTAGGAAGTTGTTTTCCCCCTGCAGGAACTACCGGATAACTGGGAAGCTTGCCAGATGTCGATTTCGGTGGAGAATGGGGGTTGCGAGGAAGTCGGCTTGTGAGAAGGGCCGCGAGAGCGCTCGGTACTCGGATGAAGACTGGGTGTGCCCTCACGAAGAGAACGATAAGGATAAGACCGCCTGCGAGACATCTTTCTTGCAAAAGAGAAAAGAGCATATTAAAACTTTAAATACCGATGATGTAAAAGTGCGGGGTCAGGCAGTGTGTGTGATTTGTGCATCCCATATGATTCCCCCTAACAGACCCGGGCCTAAGGTCAGGCTCATCTGAGTAGTTTCTTGTTCTTTAATTGGAGCGGTGGTCTCCTCAGAAGCAGGGAAAAATGGCTCCCCTTCAAAGTCCCTCTCTGTGTATACATCGTCAGGCAGAGAAATTTTGCTCAGCTCTTTGGATAGCTGTTCTTCTGTCAAATCATCGGGAGTAGCGGGTTCGATCGGAGGAAAAGCCCTGGAGGGGAAGCCCCCCGGAGAAACTGGGATTTTCTTGGACTTGTCACCACGAGCCTCATCCCCTCTGTATATGTTCAGGTCCTCATCATCTTGGATGATTATCGGGGAAGGACTCTTGCGAAATTTAGTTGTTTCTACTGCCTGCGATGTTCCCTCTCCCTCCGTTAGGGGCACGTATCTATAGGGTTTGCCGCCAGCGCCAAGTCCAAATCTTATATCCAGAAGACGATGCTTATGAAGATTCTCGTCAGTGATGCACTTCTTGATCCTTAAAAAGTCGGATCAGCTTTGTAGAAGAATAGACAATCGATTATTATATAACGGGCCTTCTGTCTTCGGGAAGACGCGATCTGTTTAAAACAAAGAAAAAGGGGGGAGGAAGTTAATGCTTCGGCTTCTTGAGCAAGATATTCAGTCAAAAGATTAAAGTTTACTTGATTTAAGCCATCTTCTTGAGCACCCGGCCTGTTTCTTTATATAGAACCTATCAGACTTGGGATCCCCTATATTACTGTATCCGTCATACAGAACCTTCCTATTCGCCACCGATTCAAAGAAAGAGAAATTTGGGGTTGCCGAGGAGCGATGCTTGAAAAGAAAGAAGCGTGTTAAATATCTAAATGTGAGTTCGGTATGCAGGATCTCCGCGTATGCAATAAATAGGGTGTATAGAGATGCGTAGGCGTTAGGATGAAGCTGCATCGAAGCAATACCCAGTCGTTTTAAGGTCTCGATGACGATTGGAGGAAACGGAGGAATAGCTCCTACCAAGCACATGGTTCGGATTACTGCCATATACCCTTCCGGAGCTAGGTGGGGTCTATCTTCGCTAACGGGTGTCCTCACATCATCCCAAGGGATCCCATGTAACGGGTGTCCTCACATCATCCCAAAGAATCAGAAATTTTCTCTATCCCGAGCGCGCCAGGAATCTCGTCGGGAGCTCGCCTGTTTGTCTCAGACTCTTCACTAGATGAAGTACTTTCAGACGGATCCGATTCCATTGCCTCGTATTCAGATCCAGAATCTTCACCTCCTGGGTTAATTGGAGGGACCTCGGGGTTGTATTGCTCAGGAACCTCGGACTCCGTTTCTGTAACGGATCTTGAAGAGGATTGATTATCCGACATTACTGTTAGGCGAGAAAACATGAGAAATGAGATTAAAACTACCCGTCCCCCGTGTGTGCAGGTGCCGGTGTGTGTGCTTGTGCATGCATAAAAGAAAAGTACAAGGGTCAATAAAATCATCCAGACATTGGTCATCGTTCGATTGATGGATTATGCATTTGTTCGATCTGGAATGTTCGTATCAAGGGCTCTAACCTAACTGTTCGTCGATTTGTTAAAGTCGCATCATATTATTTAGTCAGCAGTCGAATCGCAAGACAGGTTCGGATCGCCACATGTGGACGGATCGCGGTGAAGGACTCGATACGCGGAAGGGTATTAGGTTATGGAAAAGCTTCGAATCGTGAGGCGCACCAACTCATCCTGAACGAATCGCGATGGCTTCTTGGCGATCCGCATCGCCCCCATCCTCCACGACCCGAAGCTCTGGTATCTCCGCGATCCGACACTCACACAAATCGTAGCCTTGTCATTTCCGCGATCCAATCCGCAACCCAAATCAACTTTCCAGTTCCGTACCCTCTCCCCTCGTCTCGCCACCACTCCGAACTCAGACCTCGCCCATGAACCGACCTGGTCATCCCTTCCTTCTCCTTCCTAGACTCTCCTCTTCGCACCAGGCACGCTCACGTCCACTATCACCAAATCCTATAAAATCCCGCTGTCCATGCTCTCTAAACTAGTGCGAACACGGTAGAAACTCAAGAGAAATCGTCTAGTTACCTTTTTAAAGTTCGAAATCGGGCAAGAATTTGGAAATCGAAACTAAGGTTTTTCCTCGATGGAGCTAGCGGTATGATACAAAAGCGAGAAGAAAGAAGAAAGTGGAGAGGAGGGTCGACTTATATAGGCAAAAGGGAGACCGTTTGTCTCCCCTTTTTTGTCTTATTCGATCCGCGAAAATAGACAGGCCGCGAACCAAAAGCCCACCATGTCTCGAAGAGAAGCCCACCTCGTTCCGTTCTGAAAAGAGGCCCAAATGCTCACACAAGGACAAGGCGAATGACTCACTTATAGACCGCGACTCGCGCATGCGATCCGAATCGATAAACGACCGACAGATTTGATGATGAAGACTCTGAAAGATCCCAGAAAAGGAATTGTTCACTGATTTGCATCTCTTTATGAAAAGACGTTTTTATAGTTTCGAAGCATGTTCCATCATCGATAAAACATACTTCGAGGGGGCAAAATGTTGGCTAGCTTTTTGACCAAGCCACCCAGGTTCACTCACAAGAAGAAAGTATGAAACTACGTTCCCTAAGTACATGAAGGAATGGATCGCACCAGAGGATCGCCCCTCATCGGATCGCCCCCATTGCATCAGCGAAACAACCACCTCTATGCGACTCGATCCGTACATACACTACTACCTAGTATAGACCGATCTGATCCCCTGATGCACGACAAAGCCCCTGACCCGTTCAAGCACGAGCTAGACTTCGGCGACCCGAGATGCACGGATCCAGCGACACGTGTCCCCAACCGTCATTTTGACTGATTCTCCCCATTTGCTCGATCCGATTTTCAAGGGGATCGCGGCACCTGTCCACAACGGCTAATTTGACTATTTCTTCATCGGCTGCGATACGATCCGATGTTTTCGGGATTCGTGCCACGTGTGACCACGATCCGCCTGACAAAATCCGCTATAAATAGCCCAGAACTTGGCAATTTTTTTGGGATCTTTTTGGCAATATTGAGTACTGATTCCGCCATTATTGTCATACTACCATTTCTTATCAGTTTTATTACTAGATCACTGAGAGAAATCACAATTTATAAAAGTGAGCTAGAGAGAAATTATTGATTGTATTAGCATTCAAAGTATAATCGATAACATATAAAGTGGACATAGGCTTGTTAACGCCGAACCACTATAAATTCTGTGTGTTTTCTGCTTTTTCTTCATTCTCCGGTTAAAACTCTGTAAGAATCAGAACAATTTGGGTGTTAGGTCCAAATTTTGATCTAACAAACATAAATTGTGTGAAGCCAATCCTACAAAGTAACGGTCTGATTTCTTTTATACTATAATTTGTGCAATATACGTGGATCGATTCAAAAGTAGACAGTGGTGGAAACGTAATAAGACGGATCGACATGTTATTGCGGGTCGGCGGCAATTCTTGTAATGGTTGGCTTCTTTAATGACACGTGGATTGGTCACAAAATATATGCATGGGGTGACTTCAAATAAAACAAAGGCACATCAAAGTAAATTTGGGTCGGTCTGTAAAATATATCTTGGGTCGGTATCAAAACTGGTCGAACATTTGTACAACAGGGTACAACTGTTAAATGGGTTGGTCAGAATATTAACCAGTGGCATTTTCGTAAATAAGTTTATGACCAACCCAAACCCTGCATATGATAATTACAACTCTGCCACTACCCCCAAACTACACCTATAAATAACCCACTTCTCCACCATTCAAGGGAATGATTTTTCCACCCCGAAGGGCTGCTGAAATAATTTCTCCACCACTCTCAAGCATTCCAAGCTCTATCAATGGCTTACCAAGCTCACTCCATCTTCCTCCAACAACAAATGGATCAAATCTTCCCTAAACTCCACTAGAAATTGCTCAAGTTCAATTCAAGCTTCTCTAATCTCCATCGATCCTATATAAAGCCTAGATCTAACACAAAACCATCATGGAATTAAGGAAAATCACTCAAGTGTTCAAGTTTTGAAGATGGTTCATCAATCTCCACCACACCTAGAGAGATCAAACCACTCCATTGATGTATTCAAGTGACATCTATATCAGAGAGAGATAGAAAAAAGAGAGAAATATCATAAAATGAGTGAAGTGAATCAAATCATATATTGTGTAAATTCAAATATGATAATGAAAATTGCTTCCATAGTGGACGTAGGTCTAAATTCACCGAACCACTCTAAAAATCCCGTGTTTTTTACATGCTTTTGAATTACGTGGCTCCATTTTTCTATTTAATACCTTTTTGTGAAGTGCTCTAAAAGCATCTTTTGTGTTGTGGCCTTTTTTGGTTTCAACATTTGGTGCCCACCGTGGTGCCACATTCATATTTCTCTCAAATTTAAGAGCCTTCCATTGAAGTTCTAAGCCCTCTTCTACTATAGATTCTTTAAATCTAAGATCCGGGCCAATTGATGAACTCTCTTCAAAGTTCAAAACCTTGTCCGAGATGATCGCTATATCTAAGAAAAGTGCACGTAAAACCGTTGGAGAAACCGACAACGTTGCTAACAATGAGGATACGCCACTAGCTAACCACCTTGAAGTTGGTGAAAACTCGATAGGTGGCGCCAGTGTGACTAGAAATGAATTGGACACTACTATCGCCAATTAAACCAACAAATGGATAATTCTACCAAAGATTTAATGGACAAGTTAGATGCGGTTCTCAATGCTCGACCAAATCCAGCCCCTCAAAAGGTCCATGTTGATCTCCAAGAAAATGACAATTCATCCGGTTCTGATCATAATCTCAATGACAACATGGAAGATGATAATGAATGGTTGAGTGACAAAGATGAGGATAACGTCGAAGACATGAAGCCAAAAGCTAAGAATCATTCTGAGGTGAACGCTCGAAGGGTTACCAGTCCCGCCACGGCGGCACCTCCTCATCGGGAAGGTAAAGGACCTAAATTTTCTTATCATGATTGCTTGCCCAGACGAACATTTGATAAAGAAATTGAAATCAACCCCACGGAGCGGCATAACAATGAAGAATACATCTCGGATATGATAGAACAAATTATGAAGAAGAATCAATCTCTCAACGACAATGAAAGGGAATGGGATTTCTCTCCCGACAAGACTCTGTTTACCAAGAGAATCCGGGAAATAGAGCGTTCGAAAAAGTTCATCCCTCCAATTTTGCCTTCATACAACGGCCTTGTTGATCCTACTTACTTTCTATTCAAATACGAGTGGCATATGAGGGTAGCAAAAGCAATAGACAAGATGAGATGCCTATACTTTCCTCTCTACTTAGAAGGTGTTGCGTCACTATGGTTCACAAAGCTACCACCTAAATCCATAGACCAATTCTATGATTTGACCAAAAAGTTCAAGGGCAATTCCATCTATATGCTACCCGTGCCAAGGATGCTATAACACTTTCAGCAATGAAGCAGATCCTAGGGGAATCCGTTAAAGCTTTTCTCAGTCGATTCAATGTTGCCTTATCTGAAGTGAGGAATCCAGAGTCTCGCATAATCCTCTTGGCTTTACTCGACGTTATAGACAAGAGAAGCGAGTTTAGAAGATGGATTAAAATGAAGGAACCAAACACTCTTGATAAGTTCTATAAGAAAGTGGAAGAGTACATGAGAATGGACGACAATCCCCTTCCTATTGGCGCAAGCAGCATTGCTGAGAATAAAAAGAGTGTTAATGCTCCAGCTAATCAATAGAGAACTCAGGGGCAGAAGCGAGCCAATGAGTGGAACGACAATAAAGCTAACAAGAATTTTCGCCTTCGTGACTCATCGGAACTATCTCCTTTGAATGATACACTACCTTGCCACGAAGGATGCAGAAGATTACCTGGAGCCTCAGCCAGTAAAGATGAGTGACCATCTAACCAATCGGGGAATATCTACTGGTCAGGCCACAATACCAACGAATGTAGGCATCTTAAATAATTGATCGAAAAGCTGATTAGGAAGAATTGTCTGCAACAATATGTGAAGAATCTCTAAGATGCAAATCCTTCTACAACTCCCCTGGGGCAAGGTGCTTCAAATGAAAAGTCCGGTCTAAACAACAGAGCTTCCACTTAAACCAATGCAATGCTGGTCATCAATTGATAACCGTTGGTGGTGCTAAGGTAACAGTGGCTCAGAATAAGCGATCCCTTCGCCATTACTTTACCTCTTGCTTTGTTTGAATTTCTTGTAAAAGTTTATAAAGATTTACATGCATTGTACCGAACAATAGCTTTACAAATGAAGTCTTACCTACTTATATAAATTTCTTACTTGAAAAATATACAAATTTTGTTATAGATGATTTTCTCATTGCAGGCTATTCCACAGGAGTTTTCTTCCTCAATGTTCGACCAAGTGAGACAACCCCGATAACACCAAGTCAAGGGTAGATTGAAAAAGTCCCAACAAGTCAAACGACGAAGAGAGTAGCAAGAAGCCATGGACCAAGAACCCCAAAAGCTTGAAAGAATTCGTTGTGTGAAACGAAGCGCAGGAGTTCACTACATGAAACGATGCGCAAGAGTTTGTTACATGAAGCGATGCAACCTCACCCAAAGGTCGCGGGAATTCAATGTGCAAAATGAGGCGCAAGAGTTCACTATGTGAAACGATGCACGGGAGTTCATTACACAAAGTGATGCAACCTCACCCAAAGGCCACGGGAATTCATTGTGTGAAATGAAGCGTGATAGTTCACTATGTGAAATGATGCGCGGGAATTCGTTAAGCGATGCAACCTCACGCAAAGGTCACGGGAATTCGTTGTGCAAAATGAAGTGTGGGAGTTCACTATGTGAAACGATGTGTGGGAGTTCATTACATGAAATGATGCAACCTCACCCGAAGGTCGCGAGAATTCGATGTGTAAAACGAAGCGCGGGGGTTTACTATGTGAAACAATGCACGGGAGTTTGTTACACAAAGCGATGCAACCTCACCCAAAGGTCACCGGAATTCTTTGTGCTAAACGAATTGCGCGAGTTCACTATATGAAATGATGTGCGGGAGTTCGTTACACAAAGTGATGCAACCTCACTCAATGGTCGCGGGAATTCGCTATGCGAAACGAAGCACAGGAGTTCACTATGTTAAACATTGCGCAGGATTTCGTTATGCGAAGCGATGCAACCTCACCCAAAGGTCACAGGAGTTCATTGTGCGAAAGGAAGCACAGGAGTTCGCTATGCGAAATGATCCGCAGGAGTTCGTTACGCGAAATGATACGATCCCACCTAAACGTCCCAGGAGTTCACTTTGCGAAACGATGCGGCAACCAAAAATCCTTTCCATAGAGAAAGCAACCTATTCACAGTAAAGAACAATGATGCTCAGTGAAGTCTATAATGTCGGTCTAGTCCGCAGGAGAAGAAGAAGATTGTATTATAAACGACCTCTCCATAGTATGGGCATCAAATGGAATCTCCAATGTCAGAACTGACCAACAAAGCCGACAGACATTAAGTAGCAAAATTCCTTCCCATAGTGAAGACTAATGAAGACTTGCAAGGCCGAGGCACATATATCCAAAGTTTCCCCAAGAAAAAGAAAAAATAAATCACAGATACTTATTTCCAAGATGAAAAATGTCATTCACCATCATATAAGTCGTCAAAACAATGTTGCTTGAAATCCACAATCAACTTTTATCGTTTAGTTGATCTTAAGCATCGACGCGAATTCAAATTAGAATGTCATATTCGTACAGATAATATTCCACATATTGTAAATCATTGAATTAAACAATTCTGTATCAACACTCCATTCAATTCATAACAGAAATTCGATATAACTAGAATTTTTAACCGAATAATTTGTTATCGATATGGGCAGTTGATAGTAAGATATTAGCCCGGAAATGTGCAATGTTTTTGTTGTTGCAAAAAAGGTTGCAACATTGAAAAAGGCACAACCGGTCGATCGCTTCGGAAGGTTTACTGCTTCGATAAAATTCGAATGGCAAAGCGAGTTCGTAATGCAAGTAATTTAGCATGAATTGGCCATGACTAATCCATCATGGATTCCACTTGTTTCACACACTCGAGCTCAAATTAAAACCGAGGATTGACACACTTGCGCAATGTTATCAATGATAAACATTCAAATTCGAAACTGAAGTGTTTATTAATGCAACAAAGTCCATGGAATAGAGCATTTCAAAAGCGGATTTGAGTTCAAATCATCACAAATAACCTCTTAAGTGCTCGATATTGAAAACTCGACAAAATTTGGATCAAAAAATGCAAATTTCATATGCAATGCAAGCAAGCTTGAGTGTTCGAATCCAATAGATTATATACCAGAAATTAAAACACTCTGATCCATCTTAAACGTTTTGTACGATCTATTCATGTGCATTTAACACAAAATATATCAAGAACAATGTTCGTTTCAAAGCTTACATTTCTCATAAGCAAAAATACAAGCTTCAAAGGGAAAATGTTAAACCTGTTAAAAACACGGGACCGAAATAATCAGTCAAATGCACGTGAAATAGATCATCAACGTTTAAGTGTCAAGGATTGGTGTTATTGTATAATGGATCAGGTGATCTCAATTTCAAGGGTCGGTCGGTCTCAAAGATGACGGTTCGATCGTATTGCATCTCAATGAGTCGGTCGGCATCAGTTTGGTTAGTCGGTCATCGAAAAGCATACAGTTGGTCGGTCATTGCCAAAGCATATGGTCAGTTGGTCACAAAAATAATGATGGGATGGCCATCCATTCTGCTAATGGATCGATTTGAAGTTAACTGATGAGTAGTTTTCATTAAAAGCAATAGGTTGGTCCACACGAGCTACAGATTGGTCCTTATCTTCATCTATAGAGCGGGCACATTTGTTCTCGCTCGTGTCAGTATGGGGCAGTCTAAAGTATCATGTCGGATCAACAATATAACACACCAAACAAAGACATGTTGTAACACCCCGTAATTTTCAAACGAGACATAAGAGATAATTAAAGAATAATTAATCTTTAAAGGAAGAATTAAGGGAAACAGGTAGTGCCATTGCGTTCGTCTCGGAATTCCGCTTAAAATAGAATATGTGTTTCGTAAATCGGACTCCGTTTGAAGAAGTTATAAGCCTAAGAAGTTTGTATATGCACTAGGAAGATTATATATGAATATTATAAGTCCAGAAGGTTCAAAAAAGGTCTAAAATTCGAAATCATCCAAAGGGAAGTGAGCGGGAAAATTCCCGCTCAACAGGTGTCGGCCCCCCCGGGGTAGTTCACATAGGTGTCGACCCCCCTTAAGGGGAGTCAACATAGGAGTCGACCCCCTATAGGGGAGTCGACATAGGTGTCGACCCCCCGTATAGGGTGTTGACCCCTTTTCCGGATCTGGATGAAATTTCTGGACCGACTTGTTTTGGCCGATGTGTCCCTCCCTGATTTGCTGTGTGACGTATTTTTCTTCTATGGCCAATTCTAATGATTCCTAGACTGATCTGAAGGCTCTAAAACAATCTCTACACCAATAAATTAGTGCCTAAACCTAACCTAATTCGTAACAATTCCTTTTGACGCCTTTATGCTGTTGAACTCTCAATCCTCTTAGCCGCCGCCTCTAAAAACCTAAATCATATTAGAAGATCTTCATTAATAATCAACCTTGGAAATGAATCAACATCGCACATCTATTTTCTCCTAATCTAAGCACAGTAAGTTTAAGTTACTTTCGGATGTGACTTCTTAATTGAAATTCTTGGCATGTAATAATTTGAATCCAAGCTATACCTGATCATGAGATAATCTTTCAGATTTATCAAAACTATTTTATCAGATTTGCGTCTGCGATGTTATTCAAATCTATTTTATCAGATTCGTGCCTGTGATGATATTCAAATCTATTGTATCAGATTTGTGCCTGCGATGTTATTCAAATCTATTTTATCAGATTTGTACCTGCGATGTTATTCAAATTTATTTTATCAGATTCGTGCCTGCGATGTTATTCAAATCTAATCTATGAGATTTATGTCTGCGATGTAATTTTATTTAGATCTATACTTCTTTTATGTTCCTGATATTTCCATTATCAAATCTAGTTTGCTCTCCTTTCCCTTTTATTGTGGATCTAGGTTGTCTCGAACCTAGATGAAATCTTGTTATATATATATATATATATTTATATATATATATATGATTTGAATACGGGGAATTGGGCCTTATCTATTTTATATACTATTGGGTGTATCTTGTAATTGAGATTTGGGTATAACTTGTATTGGGACATTATTACCATTATAACTGCAAGTTTGGGTTAATTGGCATATAAACCAAGTTTTGGGCATAATTGTTATTGTTGCGAACTTGGGGTAAAATTGAAATATTAAATCTATATTGGGCGTAAACTGTAAATTGGGATATTAATCTAGATTGGGCATAATTATTGGTTAGGACACCAAGCATAATGTATATTGTGATTTTGGGCATGACTATTATTGCAAATTTGGGAAGATTGGGTGTAACCTATTTTGATTAATAACTTGACTTTGAATTTGTGGGGCATAACTAGCAATTAGCTTTGTTGGGGTATAACTTGAGAATTAGAACATGACTAATTTTGGGAATTTGGGATGATTAGCATATAAAACTTAGATTTGAACATGTATGGTAAATATGCCAAAGGATAAACATGCCTAACCCGAGGTTAGATTGAGTTGCGGTGTAAAATTGCCCGGAACCTCCCGGCACATTCAGTAACCACAACAACACCTGAGGTTAGTGCATCATGCCCAAGAAAAACCCGAGGTTAGATTGAGTTGTGGTGTAAAACTGCCCGGAACCGCCTGGCACATCCAGTAAACGCAACAACACAGATCTAATGTGAGAGGTTGGTGCATTAATAAATCAAATAATGCTAATGAATAGGACATGTTAATTAAACAAATGCTAGGGTTAAGTTAACTAAGGCAACACTTAACCGATATAACATGATGTATGTAGGGTTAGGTTAACTAAGGCAACACTTAACCAGTACAACATGTTAATTAAACAAATGATAGGGTTAAGTTAACTAAGGCAACACTTAACCGATATAACATGATGTGTGTGTAGGGTGAAGTAACACAAGAAGGCAACACTTAACCGATATAACATGATGTATGGTAGGGTTGAGTAACACAAGAAGGAAATGCTTAACCGATATAACATGACGTATGATAGGGTTAAGTAATACAAGAGGGCAACACTTAACCAATATAACATGATGAACGAGTGGGGTTAAGTTAATAGAAAACACTTAACCAGTACAACATGATGTGTGGGTGGGTTAAGTTAACATGAATAGACAACACTTAACCAATATTAATTGAACAAAGCGGATAGGGTTAAGGCAAGCTTAACCAAATAACACGTATTGACTTGATCAGTGGGAGGGTTAAGTACATCTCGTGTAGGTGGGTAATACTAGTATATATAGGCCCACAACCTTAACCATTAAATAAACATGCTTGAATCGGTGGGCGGGTTAAGTACATCTCGTGTAGGTTGGTAATATATGTATATATAGGCCCACAAACTTAACCAATAGGAAACCCTATTAACGGGGACCCATTTCAGCAGTAACCCACATAGATGTATCATGATACCCTGAACTAGGCAGGCTGGAGCACGATTACTGGGCTGATTATAAGAAGTCAAAATAGCGGCAGGGGGTACGTCAGTGTTGGTTCTGACGGTTTACGGGCGTGCATGTACTCCGGAGTGGGAAAAAGCAGGCACTACGTACTAGTAGTTATAAACTGTGCATCTTGAGTCCTGTCGAGTGGCTATCATAGGGACTGATACACCTTATGGTGGGACCAGCACAGGGTATCTACACGCAAGAGAGAGTCGATTGACATAGACACAAGGAAAATTAATATGAGTAAGGAGCCGATCGATAGGGTAGTAAGGGTACATCTAACATATTCATGGCAATTAGGCTGATTGAGGTGGAATCCTCACAATAGATGTACACCTAAAGGCTACAACAATTGCGGGGATTGGGATCACATTATCATATGATCGTTTTATACAAATTATTAGTCTGGACACTAGTTAGGTCATGCAGAGATATAGAAATCAGAATAACAGGGTAGTAGCGAAGCAGAGAAAGAGTAGAAGTGCATTCAGTTTATCTCTACTTATCATATCTATGCTAATCGTATGTCATCTTGTTATCCTTGTTATCAAGATATTGTCTTATATTCAGTTTATTCATGTCATGATGCTTTTGCCTATTTACATGCTGAAATTCACTGGACTTACCAGACTTATGTCTGACCTAGTTTGTTTCGCCTCCTTTCTTCCGTTCCCCCCCTCTTAGGTTCACAGGGAGGAAATGTTACCACTTAGGTCAGTTTTCTTTCCAAGCTCGAAGATAGTCGATGTATTGCTTTCGACTCTCTCTTCCACTGTTATGGCTGGTTCATGCTTTATTTGTCTGTCTTGTAATTTATTTGCATCTTTTACGTAAAACGCTCCACCAAAGTTAAGGCATTCCCTTTGTGAGTGACCTTAATGAACGTGAGGTGTTACACTTGTATTCAGAGCAGAAGGTTACTGGATCAGATAAAAGATTTGAAAAATTATTTTCAAGACGGTTTTAAAAGAAGCATTTTCTAAAGAAAAGTTTTGTTTTAAGGGCATATTCCCCAAAGCCATATGCACTATCTTTTGATCCTCTGTTTGATTCCTTATTTTCCTTCTTTACTGTGTCTCTGGGGCTCTTGGATTTCTGGGAGGTAGCCTCACCGCAGCATGGTTCCATAGGCTGAATGAGACTAAGACACCTGTCAATGGGCGAAGAAATGCCCAACTTCCATATATAGCCGCTGTAGTTTCACCTACTGCTAATTTTCTTTCAAGCTTTGTAGGGTTTTCCAAGCGATGGAGGCAGCTTTCAAGAGACTTGTCAACAAGTTACACAAAGATGGCAAAGATGAGAATAAGGGAGTTTGGCTAAGGAACACAAACCAAGGATTAGAAACTCATGGATATGGACTTAGTTCAAAAAGGTGGAAAGAATAGAAAAATCTAAGACAAGAGGAAGTGTCGGTATTATGGTATAACGGGTCACATAATTAAGGACAAGGGCAAGAACAAAGGATGGGATTTTCAGGGGACAAGTGCATGCTCTCATCGCCAGCATACCTGAGAGAGAGTTAGTGGAGTTTCTGTTGAAAAATTCTAGTTTTTCTTTTTGATCGTCCTGTTAGTACTCTTTTTTATTTTAGTGCTTCACATTCGTTTATATCTGCTTCCATAGTTGAGTCTCTACACCCTAGAGCTTGTATAGTAGAAGACCCCATTATTGTCTCAAATCCAATTGGTGGTTCGGATCATTTATCTTTGGTTTGTAAGGATTTGAGAATAGATATATTAAGTATTGAGTCTAAGTGTAATGCTTATGTTTTTGGTTTCAGGGGCTACGGGTTGATTCTAGGCATGGATTGGTTAGCTAGTAATTTTGAAAGGAGGGTAGTTACACTTTTGACTTGCCTCAGGAATACCCTTGAGATTTTGTGCGATCCTAAGGGATCAGTATGTCTTAGCTACCTAGAAGCACTTGATGCATCCACCAACGATTTGCGATCCATTGGAGTAGTCCATGAGCACATAGATGTTTTGATTAGGTTAGGGGTTTGTCCCCTAAAACGCGAGATAGACTTCTGCGTATATCTAGTTAGCAATGCAAAGCCAGTTGCATTACCTGTATGACACATCAATCCAAGGGAAAAGAAGGGCTCAGTAAACAAGTAAAAGAGTTGCTTGAAAAAGGGTTCATAAGGCAAAGTATTTCTGAATGGGGTGCTCCAGTCATTTTTTTTACAAAGGCAGATGGTTCACTTTGCTTGTGCATAGATGATATTTTGGAATGAGGAAGAACATGCTTTGCATCTAAGGGAAGTCTCAGATACCCTCCAAGCGCATCAACTTAAGGCGAAGTTCTCCAAAAATGCCATTTTTGGAGAGAAGAAGTAAGGTCTCTAGGACATGTGGCGTCCAAAGAAGGGATAGCAGTAGATCCTGCAAAAGTAGTTGCGATGCAAGACTGGAAGGTCCCCAAGGAATGCAACAGAAGTAAGAAGCTTTTCTTGGACTAGCAGGCTAATATAGGAAGTTCATTAAGGACTTTGCGAAGGTATTAGCCCCACTTACAAGATTGATGAAGAAGAATCCAACCTTTGCTCAGAATATTGGTTGTGATATCACTTTCCAACAATCGAAGAGGGCTCTTACAACGGCCCCAGTTTTGACTTTTACCTTACGGTAGTAAAAGGCTTACGGTATACACGAATGCATGCGGCACGGGACTAGGTGCCATTTTGATGTAAGGGCAAGGTCGTAGCGGATGCCTTAAGAAGAAAAGGGTTGATCTCAAGTCCCCTTTATGTGAAAAGGAAAAGTTCAGAATACATATCAAACCTTGATTTTAAAACCTTCGGTTAAGCTAGTAGTCGGCATCGCTAGGAGTAAGACCTACACTTTTGAATTAAATAGGGACTTCACAAAGAAAAGACTCTCAGATAGCTGACGCAATGGATAAATTAAGTAGAGAAGAGACTTCTAGTCACTTTAATAAATAAGCTTGCAAGAAGCCACGGGTACGCGGTCATGTTTGAGCATCGATTATCATCGTCTGACAGAAAGGGTGAATAGGATTTTGAAAGACCTTTTGAGGAAATGTTAGCATGACACAGCAGGAGTTGTAGTGCCGAGTATACTAGAAAAAGAAGAGGTGGAACGAGAGGCAACAGTTAAATGAGTTCCAACTCATATTATGGAAACATAAATTAAGAAGCTACGCAATTGTGAAGTTAAGACAGTCAGAGCGCTATGGAGTGAAGCTCAAGAAGATGCGACTTAGAAGACTGAAGACTAGATACGCACATCACACCCTTTTTGAGGATATATCCTTGATCTCTCTTTTTCTGTAAAGTTTATTTGCATGCTAGTCTTGATCTTTTAAGTATATCCTCTCGATCCTATCCTCGATCATTAGGTAAAAGTCGATGGATGTAAACATGTGTTTGATACATGTTATGTTTGGTGGATGCAAGTGGATGTAAGTGTTTGCTTGTGGTTGCTCATGTATGCACATACACACATTAGGCACTAGATCGGCTCCATCACTTCAATATTGCATATACATGAATGAATTTTTATATATATGGATTGAAACTTGATGTGTTATAATATGGATGTTGCACTTGTACGAATGATTGTGCACTCATGTAGAAGTTATAAAGCACGATTCGGAATAATTGCATACATAATGGATTCATGGCACTATCATGATTTGCATTAAGGAGGTCAACTGAATCAGTAGACTGCCTGATTTTGCATTAGATAAGGATATATACACACACTATGCATATGCTCATGAAAAGCACTAGATACCTTTTAAGGACAATGGATGCCTGTGCTTGAATTGTTGAGTAGATGGATGTTGGATGGTAGGATATACATTCTTCTTGACTTGAAGATTTCGGGGACGAAATCCTTTAAGGAGGGGAGAATGTAACACTCTATAAAATTGCCCGGAACCTCCCGGCACATCCAGTAACCGCAACAACACCTGAGGTTAGTGCATCATGCCCAAGAAAAACCCGAGGTTAGATTGAGTTGTGCTGTAAAACTGCCCGAAACCGCCTGGCACATCCAGTAAACGCCACAACACAGATCTAATGTGAGAGGTTGGTGCATTAATAAATCAAATAATGCTAATGAATAGGACATGTTAATTAAACAAATGGTAGGGTTAAGTTAACTAAGGCAACACTTAACCGATATGACATGATGTATGTAGGGTTAGGTTAACTAAGGCAACACTTAACCAGTACAACATGTTAATTAAACAAATGATATGGTTAAGTTAACTAAGGCAACACTTCACCGATATAACATGATGTGTGGGTAGGGTTAAGTGATACAAGAAGGCAACACTTAACCGATATAACATGATGTATGGTAGGGTTAAGTAACACAAGAAGGCAACACTTAACCGATATAACATGATGTATGATTGGGTTAAGTAACACAAGAGGGCAACACTTAACCAATATAACATGATGAACGAGTGGGGTTAAGCTAATAGAAAACACTTAACCAATACAACATGATGTGTGGGTGGGTTAAGTTAACATAAATAGAAAAAACTTAACCAATACTAATTGAACAAAGCGGATAGGGTTAAGGCAAGCTTAACCAAATAATACGTATTGACTTGATCAATGGGAGGGTTAAGTACATCTCGTGTACGTGGGTAATACTAGTATATATAGGCCCACAAGCTTAACCATTAAATAAACATGCTTGAATCGGTGGAAGGGTTAAGTACATCTCGTGTAGGTGGGTAATATTTGTATATATAGGCCCACAAACTTAACCTGTAGGAAACCCTAGTAACGGGGACCCATTTCAGCAGTAACCCACATAGATGTATCATGGTACCCTGAACTAGGCAGTGTGGGGCACGATTACTAGGATGATTATATGCGGTCAAAATAGCGGCAGAGGGTACGTCAGTGTAGGTTCCAATGGTTTACGGGTGTGCACGTACTCCAGAGTGGGAAAAAGCAGGCACAGGATACCAGTAGTTATACACTGTGCATCTTGAATCGTGCCGGGTTGTTATCATAGGGACCGATACACCTTATGGTGGGACCAGCACAGGGTATCTACACGCAAGAGAGAGCCGATTGACATAGACACAAGGAAAATTAATACGAGTAAGGAGCCAATCGATAGGGTAGTAAGGGTACGTCTAACGTATTTATGGCAATTAGGCAGATTGAGGTGGAATCCTAACAATTGATGTACACCTAAAGGCTACCATAATTGCGAGGATTGGGATCACATTATCATATGATCATTTTATAAAGATTACTAGTTGGGACACTAGTTAGGTAGTGCAGAGATATAGAAATCAGAATAATAGGTTAGTAGCGAAGCGGAGAAAGAGTAGAAGTGCATTCAGTTTATCTCGCCTTATCATATCTATGCTAATCGTATGTTATCTTGTTATCCTTGTTATTGCAGTATTGTCTTATATTCAGTTTATTCATGTCATGATGCTTTTTCCTATTTACATGCTGAAAGTCACTGGATTTACCAGGCTTATGTCTGACCTAGTTTGTTTCGCTTCTTTTCTTCCGTCCCCCCCCTCAGGTTCACAGGGAGGAAATGTTACCACTTAGCTTAGTTTTCTTTCCAAGCTCGAAGATAGCCGATGTATTGCTTTGGACTCTCTCTTCCACTGTTATGGCTGGTTCATGCTTTATTTGTCTGTCTTGTAATTTTTCTGCATCTTTTACCTAAAATGCTCCACCGAAGTTAAGGCATTCCCTTTGTGAGTGACCTTAATGAACGTAAGGTGTTATACATGTGGCACACATGGGTAAGAATGTGCAGATACAAACATTTCTGTGCATGGGTCAGTCCCAATGTTGCCAACTTAAGGACCAAGGATCTGCGTATTAAAATATATTGAGCGTCCATGCAAATTGTGTATACTACTCTAGTGCTTGGATTGTGTACATGCGTACTACCTAAGAATCAACCATTGTATAAATTACATATTTATCGTGCCACTTTGTGAAAAACTGGGTCAATGTATAAGTGGATGAATCAGTCTTGAAGCTTCCCAAATGGCTCGGTTGTTATCATCCAAAATGTATGGGTCAATTTGTGCAATGATACATACATATCGTTAGCTGCATGGTAGAAGGGAACATAGCAGGTTTTATTATGAAGCGCGCCTACCAACTGACGACAGCTATAATGGGTGGGCTTCAGATAAATGGATTTGCACTTTTAAATGAGCATGGATCGGTAGTTTATAATATATAGAATAGTGGATGTGTAAAGTATGCTCACGTGGCAATCCAGATATGGGTTGGAGCAGTATATTGTACGGCGACAATTATTTGGTTCACGTCAGTGTGTGTGGTGTGTGTGTGTATTTGCAAAATGACTGTGTATCCTATGACAAATGCAAGAACATATGGACCAACTGAGGATATAGCATGGATCAGTAAACATTGACGTGCATATATATTACACATTTTACAAATAGGTGATGGCACATTATTTATAAAGCATAACACATGCGGTATAATATAGGAATATTCATACAGCAATATAAATTGTGTGAAGCCAATCCTGCAAAGTAACGGTTTGATTTCTATTATATTATAATTCATGCAATACATGTGGATCGGCTTCAAAAGGGGGCGATGGCAGAAACATAATAAGATGAATCAACAAGTTATGGCGGGTCGGAAGTAATTCTTGTAATGGTTGGCTTCTTTAATGACACGTGGATTATTCACAAAATATATGCATGGGGTAACTTCAAATAATACGGAGGCAAATCAAAGTAAATTTGGGTCGGTCTGTAAAATATATCTTGGGTCGGTTTAAAAGTGGTCGAACATTTGTACAGCTGGGTACAGCTGTAAAGTGGGTAGATCGGAATATTAGCTAGTGACATTTTCGTAAATAAGTTTATGACCGACTGAAACCAACGAATGGATAATTCTACCAAAGCTTTGAAGGACAAGTTAGATGTAGTTCTCAATGCTCGACCAAATCCAGCCCCTAAAAAGGTCCATGTTGATCTCGAAGAAAATGATAATTCATCTGCTTCTGATCATAATCTCAACGACAATATGGACGACGATAATGAATGGTTGAGCGATAAAGACAAGGCTAACGTCGAAGACTCGAAGCCAAAACCTAAGAATCATTCTGAGGTAAATGCTCGAAGGGTTACCAGTCCCGATACGGCGGCACCTCCTCGCTGGGAAGGTAAAGGACCTAAATTTTCTAATCACGATCACTTGCCCAGATGAACATTTGGTAAAGAGATTGAAATCAACCCCGCGGAGCGGCCAAGAACTGAAGAATACATCTCAGATATGATAGAACAAATTATGAAGAAGAATCAATCTCTCAACGACAATGAAAGGGAATGAGATTTCTCTCCCGACAGGACTCTGTTTACCGAGGGAATCCGAGAAACAGAGCGTCTGAAAAAGTTCACTCCTCTAATTTTTGCTTCGTACAACGGCCTTGTTGATCCTAATTACTTTCTATTCAAGTACGAGTGGCATATGAGTGCAGCAAAAGCGATAGACAAGATGAGATGCCTATACTTTCCTCTCTACTTAGAAGGTGTTGCGTCACTATGGTTCACAAAGGTACCACCTAAATCCGTAGACCAATTCTTTGATTTGACCAAAAAGTGCAAGGAGCAATTCCGCCTGTATGCCACCAATGCCAATGATGCTATATCACTTTCAGTAATGAAGCAAAATCCAGCGGAATCCGTTAAAGATTTTCTCAATCGATTCAATGTTGCCTTGTCTGAAGTGAGGAATCCATAGCCTCGCATAAAACTCATGGCTTTACTCGGTGTTATAGACAAGAGAAGCGATTTTGGGAGATGGGTAAAAATGAAGGAACCAAACACGCTTGACAAGTTCTATAAAAAATGGAAGAGTACATGAGAATGGACGATGATCCCTTCCTATTGGCGCAAGCAGCATTGCTTAGAATAAAAAGAGTGTTAATGCTCAAGCTAATCAACAAAGAACTCAGGGGCAGAAGCGAGCCAGTGATTGGAACGAAAACAAAGCTAACAAGAAGTTTCTCCTTCGTGACTCGTCGGAACTAACTCCTTTGAATGATACATATGAAAACATCTACCTTGCTATGAAGGATGCAGAAGATGACCTGGAGCCTCCGCCAATAAAAATGAGTAACCATCTAACCAGTCGGGGAATATCTATTGGTTCCACAATCAACCAGACCACAATACCAACAAATGTAGGCATATGAAATCATTGATCAAAGATCTGATTAGGAAGAATCCTCTACAACAATATGTGAAGAATCCCCAAGATGCAAATCCTTCTGCAACTCCCCTGGGCCAATGGGCTTCAAATGGCAAGTCCGGTCTGAACAACAGAGCTTTCACTTAAACCAATGCACTGTCGGTCATCAATTGATAACCATTGGTGGCGCTCAAGTAACAGTGGCTCAGAATAAGAGATCCCTTCGCCATTAATTTACCTCTTGCTTTGTTTGAATTTCTTGTAAAATTCTATAATGATATACGTGCATTGTACCGAACAGTAGCTTTACGAATGAAGTCTTACCTACTTGTATAAATTTCTTACTTGAAAAATATACAAATTTTGGCTAAAGATGATTTTCTCATTGCAGGCTATTTCATAGGCGCTTGCTTCCTTAAAATTCGACCAAGCGAGACAACATCGATAACACCAAGTCAAGGGTAGATTGAAAAAGTCCCAACAAGTCAAACAATGAAGAGAGTAGCAAGCAGCCATGGATCAAGAACCCCAAAAGGTTGCGGGAAATTGTTGTGTGAAATGAAGCGCGGGAGTTCACTACGTGAAACAATGCGCGGGAGTTCGTTACGTGTAGCGATGCAACCTCACCCAAAGGTAACAGGAATTCAATGTGCAAAACGAGGCGTGGGATTCACTATGTGAAACAATGCACAGGAGTTCGTTATTCGAAGTGATGCAACCTTACCTAAAGGTCACGGGAATTTGTTGTGTGAAACGAAGTGCGATAGTTCACTATGTGAAACGATGCACGGGAGTTTGTTAAGTAATGCAACCTCACCCAAAGGTCGCGGGAATTCGTTGTGTGAAATGAAGCGCGGGAGTTCATTACATGAAGCGATGCAACCTCACCCAAAGGTCGCGAGAATTCGTTGTGCAAATCAAAGCACGGGGGATTACGATGTGAAACAATGCGCGGGAGTTCTTTACAGGAAGCAATGCAACCTCACCCAAAGGTCGCGAGAATTCTTTGTGCAAAACGAAATGCGTGAGTTCACTATGTGAAACGATGCGCGGGAGTTCGTTACAAGAAGCGATGCAACCTCATCCAATGGTCGTAGGAATTCGTTGTGCGAAACGAAGCGCATGAGTTCACTATGTGAAACATTGCGAGGGAGTTCGTTACGCAAAGCGATGCAACCTCATACAAAGGTCGGGAGTTCATTATGCGAAAGGAAGCGCGTGAGTTCTCTATGCGAAAGGATGTGTAGGAGTTCGTTATGCGAAATGGTACGACCTCACCTAAACCTCACGGGAGTTCACTTTGCGAAACGATGCGGCGACCAAAAATCCTTTCCATATAGAAAGAAACCTCTTCACAGTAAAGAACAACGATGCTCATTGAAGTCTATAATGTCGGTCTAGTCGGTAGGAGAAGACGAAGATTGTATTATAAACAACCTCTCCATGGTAGGGGCATCCAATGGAGTCTCCAATGTCAAAACTGACCAACAAAGCCAAAAGACATTAATTAGCAAAATTCCTTCCCATAGTGAAGACTAATGATGACTTCCAAGGCTGGGGCACAAATATCCAAAGTTTCGCCAAGAAGAAGTAGAAAATAAATCATAGATACGTATTTCCCAAATATGAAATGTCATTCACCATCATATAAGTCGTCAAAACAATGACGCTAGAAATCCACAATTAGCTTGTATCGATTAGTTGATCTTAAGCATCAATGCGAATTAAAATTAGAATGTCATGTTCGTACAGATAATATTCCATATATTATAAACCGTTGAATAAAACAATTCTGTATCAACACTCCATTCATTTCATAATAGAAATTCGTTATAACTAGCTTTTTTAACCGACCAATTTGTTATCGATACAGGCAGTCGATAACAAGATATTAGCCCGGAAATGTGCAGTGTTTTTGTTGTTGCAAAACAGGTTGCCACATTGAAAAGGCACAACCGTCATTTGCTTCGAAAGGTTTATTGCTTCGATAAAATTCAAATGGCTAAGCGAGTTCATAAAGCAAGTAATTTAGCATGAATTGGCCATGACCAATCCATCGTGGATTCCACTTGTTTCACGCACTCGAGCTCGAATTAAAACCGGGGCATTGACACACTAGCGCAATGTTATCAATGACAAACATTCGAATTTGAGACTGAAGTGTTTATTAATGCAAAAAAGTCCATGTAATAGAGCATTTCAAAAGCGGATTTGAATTCAAATCATCATAAACAACCTCTTAAGTGCTCGACATTAAAACTCGACAAAATTTGGATCGAAAAGTGCAAATTCCGTATGCAATGCAAGCAAGCTTGAGTGTTTGAATCCAATAGCTTATATACCACAAATTAAAACACTTTGATCCATCTTAAATGTTTTCTACGATCTATCATGTGCATTTAACACAAAATATATCAACAATAACATTCATTTCGAAGCTTGCATTTCTCATAAGCAAAAATACTAGCTTCGAGGGGCAAATGTTAATCCTGTTAAAAACACGAGTCAGAAATAATCAGTCAAACGCACGTGAAATAGATCGTCAACGTTAAAGTGCCAAGGATTGGTGTTATTATATAATGGATCAGGCGATCTCAATTCCATAGGTCAGTCTGTCTCAAAGATGATGGTTCGATCATATTGCATCTCAGTGAGTCGATCGGCATCAATTTGGTCGGTCGGTCATCGAAAAGCATACGGTTGATCGGTCATCGCCAAAGCATACAGTCGGTTGGTCACAAAAATAATGATGGGATGGCCATCCATTCTGCGAATGGATTGGTCTAAACTTAACTAAAGAGTGTTTGTCATTAAAATCAATAGGTTGGTACACACGAGCTACGGGTCGGTCCTTATCTTCATCTATAGAGCGGGCACATTTGTTCTCGCTTATGTTAGTATGGGACGGTCTAAAGTATCATGTTGGATCAATAATGCAATATAAAACACACCAAACAAAGCCATGTGGCACGCATGGGTTAGATTGTGCAGATACAAACATTTCTGTGCATGGGTCAGTCCCAATGTTGTCAACTTTAGAGCCAAGGACATGCGTATTGATATATATCGAGCATGCATGCAAATTGTGTATACTGGTCTAACGCTTGGATTGTGTACATGGGTACTACCTAAGAATCAACCATTGTATAAACTACATATTTTTCGTGCCACTTTGTGAAAAACTGGGCCAATATATATGTGGATGGGTCGGTCTTGAAGCTTCCCGAATGGCTTGGTTGTTATCCAGAATGTATGGGTCAATTTGTGCAATGATACACACATAGTGTTAGCTGCATGGTAGAAGGGAACATAGTAGGCTTTATTATGAAGCACGCCTACCAAATGATGACAACTGTAATGCGAAGGCTTCAGATAAATGGATTGGCATTTTTGAATAAGCATGGATCGGTAGTTAATAATATATGGATCAACGGGCGTGTAAAGTATGCGCACGTGGCAATCCAGATATGGGTCGGAGCAGTATATTGTATGGAAACAATTATTTGGTTCAAGTCAGTGTGTGTGTGTATATATATATATATATATGTCAGCAAAATGACCATGTATGTCATGACAAATGCAAGAACATATGGACCAACTGAGGATATAGCATGGATCAGTAAACATTAACATGCATATATATATATATATTACACATTTTACAAATAGGTGATGTCACATTATTTATAAAGCATAACACGTGCAGTACAATATGGTAATATTAGGACAGCAATAAAAATAGTGTGAAGCCAATCCTACAAAGTAACGGTTTGATTTCTTTTATATTCTAATTCATGCAATACACGTGGATTATCTTCCAAAGGGGGTAGTGGTAGAAATTTAATAAGATAAATCAACAAGTTATTGCGGGTTGGAAGCAATTCTTGTAATGGTTGGCTTCTTTATTGACATGTGGATCAGTCACAAAATATATGCATGGGGTAACTTCAAATAATACGGAGGCACAACAAAGTAAATTTGGGTCGGTCTGTAAAATATATCTTGGGTCGGTTTCAAAAGTAGTCAAACATTTGTACAGCTGGGTACAGCTGTAAAGTGGGTCGGTCGGAATATTAACAAGTGACATTTTTGTAAATAAGTTTATGACTGACCCAAACCAACGAATGGATAATTCTACCAAAGATTTGATGGACAAGTTAGATGCGATTCTCAATGCTCGACCAAATCCAACCCCTCAAATGGTCCATGTTGATCTCGGAGAAAATGACAATTCATCTACTTCTGATCATAATCTCAATGACAACATGGACGATAATGAATGGTTGAGCGACAAAGATGAGGCTAACGTCGAAGACTTGAAGCCAAAAGCTAAGAATCATTCTAAGGTGAACACTCAAAGGCTTACCAGTCCCGCTACGGTGGCACCTCCTCGCCGGGAAGGTAAAGGACCTAAATTTTCTAATCATGATCTCTTGCCTTGACGAACATTTGGTTGAGAGATTGAAGTCAACCATGCGGAGTGGCATAGCACTGAAGAATACATCTCAGATATGACAGAACAAATTATCAAGAAGAATCAAGCTCTCAATGACAATGAAAGGGAATGGGATTTCTCTCCCGATAGGACTCCGTTTACCGAGAGAATCCGAGAAATAGAGCGTCCAAAAAAGTTCGCTCCTCCAATTTTTCCTTCGTACAACAGCCTTGTTGATCCTAACTACTTTCTATTAAGTAAGAATGGAATATGAGTGCAGCAAAAGCGATCGACAAGATGAGATGCTTATACATTCCTCTCTACTTAGAAGATGTTGCGTCACTATGGTTCACAAAGAAACTACCTAAATCCATAGACCAATTCTTTGATTTGACCAAAAAGTTCAAGGAGCAATTCTACCTATATGCTCCCCATGCCAAGGATGCTATAACACTTTCAGCAATGAAGCAGAATCCAGGGGAATCCATTAAAGCTTTTCTCAGTCGATTCAATGTTTCCTTGTCTGAAATGAGGAATCCAGAGCCTCGCATAATCCTCATGGCTTTACTCGATGTTATAGACAAGAGAAGCGAGTTTGGGAGATGGATAAAAATGAAGGAACTAAACACGCTTGACAAGTTCTATAAGAAAGTGGAAGAGTACATGAAAATGGACGATGATTCCCTTTCTATTGGGCAAGCAGCATTGCTGAGATTAAAAAGAGTGTTAATGCTCCAGCTAATCAACAGAGAACTCAGGGGCAGAAGCGAGCCAATGACTGGAACAACAACAAAGCTAACAAGAATTTTCGCCTTCGTGACTCGTCGGAACTAACTCCTTCGAATGATACTCCTGAAAATATCTACCTTTCCACGAAGGATGCAGAAGATTACCTGGAGCCTCGGCCAAAAAAGAGAGTGACCATCTAACCAATCGGGGAACATCTACCGGTTCCACAATCAGCCAGGCCATAATACCAACGAATGTAGGAATCTGAAATCATTGATCAAAGAGCTGATTAGGTAGAATCGCCTGCAATAATATGTGAAGAATCCCTATGCAAATCCTTCTGCAACTCCCCTGGGGCAAGGGGCTTTAAATGACAAGTCTGGTCCAAACAATAGAGCTTCCACTTAAACCAATGCAATGCCGGTCATCAATTGATAACCGTTGGTGGCGCTCAAGTAACAGTGGCTCAGAATAAGCGATCCCCTCGCCATTACTTTACCTCTTTCTTTGTTTGAATTTCTTGTAAAATTCTGTAACGGATTACATGCATTGTACCGAACAATAGCTTTACGAATGAAGTCTTACCTACTTGTATAAATTTCTTACTTGAAAAATATACAAATTTTGCTAAAGATGATTTTCTCATTGCATGCTATTCCACAGGCATTTGCTTCCTTATAGTTCGACCAAGTGAGACAACCCCGATAACAAAAAGTCTAGGGTAGATTGACAAAGTCCCAACAAGTCAAACAACGAAGAGAGTAGCAAGCAGCCACAGACCAAGAACCCCAAAAGGTTGCGGGAATTTGTTATGTGAAACGAAGCATGGGAGTTCACTACGTGAAACGATGTGTGTGAGTTCATTATGCGAAGCGATGCAACCTCAACCAAAGGTCGCGGGAATTCAATGTGAAAAATGGGGCGCGGGAGTTCACTATGTGAAATGATGCATGAAAATTCGTTACACGAATTGATGCAACCTCACCCAAAGGTCGCGGGAATTCATTGTGCAAAACGAAGCGCGGGAGTTAACTATGTGAAACGATGCATGGGAGTTCATTACATGAAACGATGCAACCTCACCCAAAGGTCGCGAGAATTCATTGTGTGAATCGAAGCGCGGCGATTTACTATGTGAAACAATGAGCAGGACTTCGTTACACGAAGCGATGCAACCTCACCCAAATGTCACGAGAATTCTTTGTGCGAAATGAAGTGCGCGAGTTCACTATGTGAAATGATGCATGGGAGTTTGTTACACAAAGCGATGCAACCTTACCCAATGCTCACCGGAATTCGTTGTGTGAAACGAAGCGCGGGAGTTCACTATGTGAAACATTGCGTGGGAGTTCGTTAAACAAAGCGATGCAACCTCTCCCAAAGGTCGCGGGAGTTCATTGTGCGAAAGGAAGCGCAAGAGTTTGCTATGCGAAACGATGCGCAAGAGTTCATTATGAAAAATGATATGACCCCACCTAAACCTCGCGGGAGTTCATTTTGCGAAACGATGCGGTAACCAAAATCCATTCCATAGAGAAAGCAACCTCTTCACAGTAAAGAACGATGATTCTCAGTGAAGTCTATAATGTCGGTCTAGTCGGCAGGAGAAGACAAAGATTGTACTATAAACGACCCCTCCATAGTCGGGGCATCCAATGGGGTCTCCAATGTCAGAATTGACCAATAAAGCCGACAGACATTGAGTAGCAAAAGTCCTTGTAACAACCCGCGTTCCGATGGACCGATTTTTTTTTCAAAAACCCAATCCATTGAAACCCATGTTATTTTTCTCTGGTATCCTGCAGAAAAGACAGAGACATAAAACATGTCAGAGTTCAGAAAACATCTCACAGCGGAAGGAACAAAATATAATATAATTAAAACATAGCTTTACCTTAATTACAATATTGCTAAACCAGTATCCAAAGCTATACAGTCTCTGTCATGAACCTAAACTGCGAATGTTATGAGGAGGGGGTCAGAACATAAGTTCTGTGTGAATGAATTTAAACTAAACCTCTTGAATAATCCCACATATACCGTTCAATTACATTTTCTCATTTATTAGGTTATCTGTGTTATTAGCACTCAAGGCTTTCACACACACTTCACACTCATCTACCCCCTAGTAGATTAACCTAATATAATGTACTGTAGCTACCCCCAAACTGAGGTACACCCCGTGGTACCCCACTCGCACGGTCTCCTCCGTATCGCCACAGTAATACGCGCAGTCCCTCATCCTATGCCATAGTAACGTACAACGCTACATCCGCATAAAACCACTATCGCTATGCTACGTAAGAATACTGACTGCTATCCTCGAACTATTCGATCGAATTTGGTTCCATCATCGAATTATGCCCTCTAGTCTGCGATACACCACGCAGAGCAGACATGGTTATACCTAGACTTTCCCACGTACGTATCATCAATCGTACTCGATGTTTCTACTGCACATAACCTCTACTTGTGCACCCGAGTTCCGTGGCAGGGCTACACCAGAAACATGTAACTCGGTCGGGAGCTTTTCTATATCTGTACGGGCCCGCCTATAAGAGTGTCCAATGTACAGATATCCCTCAGGTCTGGTTTTTCTATGGTGGATATGGCCCTACCTCAGCTCCTCCCTCAACTAGTAAAGACCACACGAGCTAAGCGACCACCCCTAACAAGAAAACAATCTAAACATCCATGTGGGGTCTCCATGCACCCGTCCCGTGATAGCAAAGGTTAACGATCTCTAGGGGTTAGCTCATGTCTTTTTGCATTCCTCAGGCTGCTGGTGACAGGCGTCCGACGATCTTGCTATCGTTTGGTCTTGACCCTCCATCTCCGCCTAAGGCAACTACCGAACCACCCTTAATGCCACCGCGTACAGCATTCTGAATGCCCCCTTATTGTGCAGTCAAGGCCCACCCACATGGTAGTTCTATGCAGACTCAACCTCTGTAATCCTAGCCCGAATCTAGACCACCACAGAGGTCTACCAGGAGCACATTTAACGTCTCGGGAAGCCGCCTGCCTCCCTTTCCAGTCCGTTAGAGCCGCCAGAATAATGAACGTGCGCTCCCTTCGTGCCTGATGACACCGTGATGGTCTACCTTGTTTGGCTATTCATCCTATAACGTACGGACTGCTTCAAGCGCCTTAGTTTTATCTATCATTAGACCCTACATCTAATCATTAATTACACGCTTGTCCACCTCGTCAGTTCTCTTATTTAACTTGGTTAATCACATTTACTTCCTTTTCAAGTTTACCAAATTGTCCTTACTTATTATTTCCATTTATAATTTAATCCATTTAAGTTCATTAATAAGCCTACAACATGTTATTCTCATAATCTAATAATTATCCCTCTTATGGTTATAATAACATGTTTTACTTAATTTATAATTAAGTACATCTTAATTCACATATACATTGGTTAAGAGAATAACTCCCTAACTATCAACCCCGAAGACCGAAATCAACATCAGATTGACACTCAGAGAATTACACAACTCAACCAATCTTATGTTATGTCATTCATATAACTTATATTATCTTCATTTGTAGATTTATCCTTGCCTTTACGGATTACTTAGTCTTCAATTAAGAACAACTTTCCATGTTACATAAGTTATTTCATCTTCCCTTATCGTTCCTTATTACTTACCTTATTCCATAAGTTATTTTGTTTTCTCCATCGTTCATTATAACTTACCTTATTCCATAAGTTATTCCCACTTGTCCCTAAGACAACCCTACCTATTATTGTTTCCTTTTCTTAAGTTCATTCATAATAGGTTATTATTATCATTCCCCATTTTGGCATTAATTAAGATTAACTTAACCCTCCCCACTTCTTTAACAGGTTTACTTAATCCCTAACACCATTACAGATTTAATTGGGTTAAGTATTCTAATTTATCAAATTATCCATGCTACCCATGTTACCCACTTAACCCCTTTATTATATCCATATCAACCTTACATGTGTCGTCTTGGTTAAGTGTTCATTATTATTTATGACGTCCGTAAACGCGCAAGACCTCTCACATTAGATTACCGTTTGCGGTTGCTGGATATGCCGAGCAGTTCCGGGCAGACTTCTACCGCAAACCGAATCTAACCTCGTGTTTTGACACCATTATGGGTCCAATTTCCACCTAAGGCCTCTCACATTATATTACCGTTTGCGGTTGTTGGATATGCCGGGTGGTTCCGGGCAGACTTCTACCGCAAACCAAATCTAACCTTGTGTCTTAGGCGTTCAGTATCTTTTTCTTAATTCATGCCCGATTTCAAGTCTTGGATTATTATGATTTCCAACTACCCATAAATTCCAATTCAAATTTATGCTTTTAGTTCTAATCAACTTTATACCTATAATCCAACGTATACAAGTTACGCCCGATTATGCCAAATCAATTTCCACAATTTATGCCAACTTTCAATTTATAACATATTTTCCCAAACTTTTCAAATTGTTCATATTTCATTGCAATAATGCCCCAAATTCCAACCATCGGTTTTTGCCCCAAATTACGTTCTTATATTCTCGGTTTGATTTATATACATAAATCCCACTATAGTTTTATTCATAATTCCAAGTATAGTTTTGCCCATAATCCTAATTCAACTTATAAGCCCAATTTACATTCATAATTACAATTTGATTCGTATACCCATAGTTATATTTATGATTCCAATCAAATTTATTCCCAAAACCCCGTTATAAGTTATGCCCCCAAACCTCCCAATCACATATAACACCCAAATCAACCTTTTCCCTTTTATTCTCAATATCGTTCAATCGCATAAATCCACAATAGGCATAGGCTCGAAGATAGTCAAGCTATATAAAAATAAAAAGGTAAGAATAAAAGGAGGAAACCCAACGTAGGCATAAAATGACTGATCATAATTAAGCATACGACAACAATTTTAGGCATAAGTCAACTTTACAGATTAGATCTTTCAATAGGTTTATTACATGTGTAAATGGGAAATGGCGAATGATAGATCCATTATTATACAAAAAATGTTTTTAAATCCACTCACTTGTAAGCTTTCCCAATTCTAGATCTGATCCATGGTTTTCTCCCTTTTTGCACAGGATAGATCCAGGCATCTGAATTCTTTTCTCTTATTTTGGAGTAGACGAATCCTAGATCTATCTTTTTATTTTAAGAAGAGATTTGAGAAGAAAGAGAGAAAGAGAGAAGAAGCCATGGAAGAGCTCCAGCGTAGCAGCCAAATTGTGAGGTTTAGGGTTAGGTCTAGGGATTTATTTTTTAGGTGTGGTAGCAAGCTATGGGTTTTTAGATCTAATTTAAAACTCCATCAGAGCTAGCCATGTCATCCGACCAATAGGAATTGGCCACGTCGCAACGTCCACTAACCAAAACAGTCCATGTGTACAATATGATGTGCAGCGTCCGCCAACCAAAACAGTCCACGTGCAAAATATGACGCGCATTAAATATTATTTATTTATTTTTATTTACTTATTTATTTATTTGATATTTGATTTATTTATTCGCGTATAAATCAAATTTCAAACATCCTTTCTTTCTTTGCTTCTTTGTTCCCGCGCAACCTCTATTTTGAATTATGTTCATATGTATTCAAATCTTGCGCATATGCTAATCTTTTATATGCGAACAATTTCAAATTTCAAACCAACTATTATATATTTTTCCTCTTTTGAAACATTCTCTCAATTAACCCCTTTTTAACCCTTTTCATACTAAGCCACTTTTTAACTGCTTTCACACTAAGCCATTTTTTAGCCATCCCCCCCTCCCGCGAAATAAAAAAATATAGCGTTGGCGGGGATCGAACTTAGAACCTCTTATATACAAATCACATGTTCTAACCAACTGAGCTACTAGGACTATTATTAACAAGACTTATGACAATGCATGATATTGTCCTTTTTCTTATTCCTCTTTTTCACGTTTTGTTACATTATTAAAATTAAAGATATCTCTTTCATTTTAAATCGGTTTTCTGCAAACCATAGGTCTAAATTGACCAGAAAATCGCCACGAACACAATGACGCTAATCTCATGACCAAATTCTGGAAGCTTTTCAAAATTTTCTTTTTATTTCTTTTTAAATGTTCGCATGTAATTTCAATTGCATTACATTGCATTTCTTCTCATTTCATATAGTGCATGTAATTTATTTTATTAATCTTTTTCTTCATTTCACTGTATGAAATTATTATATGCAATCCTATTAATATTATTTAATGTTTCCTTTAAATATGTCTATGCATACAATATAACATATATGCATATTTCTAATTGTCATTAAAAATGCGGGGTGTTACATTCTCCCAACCTTAAGAAATTTCGTCCCCGAAATTCGATAGGGGTAAAATATATAATCACTCGCAACAAACCATCACGCGTGCATCCAATTTTTGCAAACATTGTGTGCAGGTGCAAAGTGAAATACATCATAGTAATACATGTATGGCTAATTGGTACCACCTATATATATGCAAAATTTTAAAAACTCTTTCAAAACATGATGCTCACATCCTAAATATACTTGCAGTTCTATATGAATGCAATATTTTTGAAAAACCAAAACATTTTTCACCCAAATTTTCCCACACCCTTACAGAATAAGAGCATAGTTCATCCAATTATTGCATCCAAAATCCTACCAACCGTCATTGAATTCAAAATTTAGAAAAATCTAATTTTCTAAATTCGATTTCTTACGTTACAAAAAGGTATAAAATGGAAAAATTCACTTCATCTGTTTTTCTTTTATGTATCTTTTCTAATTGTACTTGGATTTTTATGTAACTATTCTATAAAGATTCCCTATTTTCCTATGCAAGTACAACTACATAAGAAAAATTTCTCTTCTTTTTCAATTTATCTTGGAAAAATTTCATTTTTATTCATCTTTTCTTAAGATTTTCATTTTCTTTTCCCATCACGTTTGTTGCTTTACTGAATTTGTTATTTTCTTCTTAGTTAGCCTATTCTCTTTCTTAGCATTTTTTTTCAAGCAACAACTCTAGGCCACACAATACTTATGCAATCTTAGGGGATTTTCCACTATTCCAAGGTGGTCCTTGCTATTTACTTCATAGCTTCAAATTTCTTCTCGTTCTTTCTAGGCACTAATCCTTACCTACTCCATTCTTTTCAAAACATGGTTTGCCCTTTTTTCATAACATTTTTCTTCCAAAACTTTATTTTCTTTTCCAAAACTTACTTTTGCCAAACCGTAAAACATGTTACAACGTAAAAATGCAAAACATTTTTTTTTAAATCACAAAAATGGAGTAGACAAGGACAACTATTGGGTTTACATCATTTCTACTTACAATGTTAATTTGGCTGCTATCTACAAGATGCAAACATCTACTCTATTCTTACTATGTACAACTTATTTTGTCCACCCAACAAAATTTCTTTTTAAAACAAGAAATCATTATTTTACAAAGTATACCCACTTTATTGTAAAACCCAGTAAACATTTTCAAATATGTTTTTCTACATATTCACTTCAAACATCAAAAATACTTTTATGATTAAAACTTGAAAACAACCCAAACTATTTTGCCAATTTTTTTTAGAATTTCAAGTTCTTAAAAGTAAAAAAAAAAAAGGTTAGACTCAAAGTGAGTCTACAACACAACTAGGCTTTCCTAGACACTCCCACGAAGTCAATTCTCTCAGCTGTATATATATTCCTAATTCATATTATACTCTTTCTATTTAGTGGGCTCCTTTATGGATCTAGGTTTATATATATAATATATTTATAATTTAGAAAAAAAATACATTCACTCACTATCTACATAGGAATCCTAAACCTAAGCTCTGATACCAAGTGTAACAACCCGCATTCTGATGGACCGATTTTTTTTCTTTTCAAAAACCCAATCCATCGAAACCCGTGTTGTTTTGCCCTGGTATCCTGCAGAAAAGACAGAGACATAAAACATGTCAGAGTTTGGAAAACATCTCACCGCGGAAAGAACAAAATATAATATAATTAAAACAAAGATTTACCTTAATAACGATACTGCTAAACTAGTATCCAAAGCTATACAGTCTCTATCATGAACCTTACCTGCGAATGTTATGAGGAGGGGGTCCGAACATAAATTCTATGTGAATGAATTTAAACTACACCTCTTGAATAATCCCACTTATACCGTTCAATTACATTTTCTCATTTATTAGGTTATCTTCGTTATTAGCACTCAAGGCTTTCACACATACGTCGCACCCATCTACCTCCTAGTAGATTAACCTAATATAATATGTATGTAGCAACCCTCAAACTGAGGTACACCCCATGGTACCCCACTAGCATGGGCTCCTCTGTATCGCCACAGTAATACGCGCAGTCCCTCATCCTATGCCATAGTAACGTACAACGCTACATCCGCATAGAACCACTATCGCTATGCTACGTAAGCGTACTGACTGCTATGCTCGAACTATTCGATCGAATTTGGTTCCATCATCGAATAATGACCTCTAGTCTATGATACACAACCCAGAGCAGATATGGTTGTACCTAGACTTTCCCACGTATGTATCATCAATCGTACTTGATGTTTCTACTGCACATAACCTCTACTTGTGCACCCGAGTTTCGTGGCAGGGCTGCACCAGAAACACGGAACTTGGTCGGGAGCTTTTCTATATATGTACAGGCCCGCCTCTATGAGTGTCCAATGTATAGGTATCCCTCGGGTCTGGTTTTTTTATGGTGGCTATGGCCCCACCTCAGCCCCTCCCTTAACTAGTAAAGACCACACGAGCTAAGCGACCACCCTAACAAGAAAAAAATCTAAACATCCATGTGCGGTCTCGCCACACCCGTCCCTTAATAGCAAAGGTTAATGATCTTTAGGGGTTAGCTCTTGTCATTTCGCATTCCTTAGGCTGTTGATGACAGGCATCCGACGATCTTGCTATCGTTTGGTCTTGACCCTCCACCTCCTCTTGAGGCAACCGCCGAACCACTCTTAATGCCATCGCGTACAGCATTCTGACTGCCACCTACTTGTGTAGTCCAGGCCCACCCACTTGTAATATTTTAGATCCATTATTATACAAAAAATATATTTTAAATCCACTTACTTGTAATATTTCCCAATTCTAGATCTGATCCATGGTTTTCTCCCTTTTTGCACAGCATAGATCCAGACATCTGAATTCTTTTCTCTTATTTTGGAGTAGAGGAATCCTAGATCTATCCTTTTATTTTAATAATAGATTTGAGAAGAGAGAGGGAGAGAGGAAGCCATGGCAAAGCTCCAGCATAGCCGCCAAATTGTGAGGTTTAGGATTAGGTTTAGGGGTTTATTTTTTAGGTGTGGTAGAAAGCTATGGGCCATTAGATCTAATTTAAAACTCCATATGAGCTAGCCATGTCATCCGACCAATAGAAATTGTCCACGTCGCAACGTCCACTAACCAAAACAGTCCATGTGTACAATATGACGTGCAGCGTCTGCCAAACAAAACAGTCCACGTGTGCAATATGACACGCAGGGGTGTCGTCTCCCATATGTATATATTATTTTTTTGTTTTTATTTACTTATTATTTATTTTAAATTTGATTTATTTATTCGCATATAAATCAAATTTCAAACATCCTTTCTTTGCTTGCTTCTTTGTTCGCGCGCAACCTCTATTTTGAATTATGTTCATATGTATTTAACTCTTGCGCGTATGCTAATCTTTTATATGCGAACAATTTCAAATTTCAAACCAACTAATATATATTTTTCCTATTTTGAAACGTTCTCTCAATTAACCCCTTTTTAAACCTTTTCATACTAAGCCACTTTTTAACTAGTTTCACACTAAGCCACTTTTTTGCCATTCCCCCCTAAAATAAAAAAAATATGGCATTGTCGGGGATCGAACTCAAAACCTCATGTATACAAGTCACATGTTCTAGCCAACTGAGCTACTAAGTATTTTGT
Organism: Allium sativum; assembly: GCA_030737875.1. Classification (NCBI taxonomy): domain Eukaryota; kingdom Viridiplantae; phylum Streptophyta; class Magnoliopsida; order Asparagales; family Amaryllidaceae; genus Allium; species Allium sativum. The sequence goes on from CM060916.1 coordinate 964,728,593, forward strand.
TAATAAGACTTATGACAATGCTAGATATTACCCTTTTCTCATCCCTCTTTTTCACGTTTTGTTACATTGTTCAAATTAAAGATATCTCTTTCATTTTAAATCATTTTTATGTAAACCATAAGTCTAAATTGACCAGAAAATCGCCACGAATGCAATGACGCTAATCTCGTGACCAAATTCTGGAAGCTTTTCAAATTTTCCTTTTTATTTATTTTTAAATGTTCGCATGTAATTTCAATTGCATTACATTTCTTCTCATTTCATATATTGCATGTAATTTCTTTTATTAATCTTTTTCTTCATTTCACTGCGTGAACTTATTACATGCAATCCTATTAATATTATTTAATTTTTCCTTTAAATATGTCTATGCATAAAATATATGCATATTTTTAGTTGTCATTAAAAATGCGGGGTGTTACAGTCCTTCCCATAGTGAAAACTAATAATGACTTCCATGGCTGGGGCATAGTCCTTTGAATTTGTACCTGGTTTGTTAGCATCGCTAAAGGAACGACCTACTCTTTTGGACTCAATTAGAACCGCGCAACGTGAAGACCCTCAGCTAGTTGATGTGATGGATAAGCTAATTAGAGGTGGGACTTCTAGTCACCTCAATAGATACTCCATCAATGACAAGGGTTGGTCGAGACAGGATGGAAGACTATGCGTCCCATAAGCAAGGGATTTGGTGAAGACTGTTCTCGAAGAAGCACATCATTCTAAGTTGACCATACACCCAGGCGGGAACAAGATATATAAAGACATAAAAAGGGTTTTCTGCTGGAATGGCATGAAGAACGATGTAGCTGAGTTTGTCTCTAAATGCTTGATATGCCAGCAAGTCAAGGCAGAGCAGAAGTAGCCTGGCTGTCTGCTTCATCCTCTAGAGGTCCCAAAGTGGAAATAGGATAACATTTCGATGGAAATTATTGATGGGTTTCCTAGATCAAGAAGGGGCAACACCAGTATTTGGGTAATAGTGGGCAGGCTCACTAAAAGCGCTCATTTTATACCTGTTAAGAGCAGGAGGACTGCCTCATCGTTAGCATCCATTTATCTTAAAGAGGTAGTTCGAAATCATGGAATACCCTACAACATAGTAAGTGATCGAGACCCTATCTTTACGAGCGAGTTTTGGAAGAGTTTGCAAGAGGCTATAGGCGTACAGCTATGCTTAAGCACTGCTTATCACCCTCAAACCGATGGTCAGATGGAAAGGGTGAACAGAGTATTAGAAGATCTCTTGAGATTGTGCATTCTTGATTTTGGGGGAACATGGGAGGATCACCTTCCTTTAGTGGAGTTCGCCTACAACAATAGCTACCAGCCACCATAGGCATGGCATCCTTTGAGGCTTTATATGGAAGACCATGCCGATCACCAACTTGTTGGTGGGAGTCTACAGACAAGCTCGTACTTGGGCCTGATATGATCAGAGAAACTTCAGAGAAGGTGGACTTGATACGGAGACGAATGAAGACCGCACAAGATAGACAGAAGTCCTACGCTGATAAAAGAAGGACCGGCCTTGAGTTTGAGGTTGGGGACAAAGTTTTTCTTGAAGTATCTCCTTTGAGGAATGTCGGTCGCTTTGGATCCGTAGGAAAATTGGCACCAAGATTTGTAGGGCCATTTCCTATCACTGAGAGGATTGGGAAGATGGCTTATAAAGTAGAGCTTCCCGAAAGATTGGCTGGAGTACATAATGTCTTTCATGTCTCTCATCTACGAAAGTGCTTATATGAGTCTGTGGAAGTTTTGGAGCCAAGCATACTAGAGGAAATAGAAGTGGAACGAGAAGCAACGATGAGAAGAGTTCAAACTCGTATCTTGGATACAGAAGTTAAAAGGCTACGCAATTTTGAGGTCAAGCTAGTTAAAGGCACGACTTAGGAGATTGAGGACAAGATACGCGCAGCCCACCCTTATCTTTTTTAGGGTACATTCTTGATCTCTTTTTCCAAAATTTTATGCATGCTTGAATCTATCTCTTAAGTATATCTCCTCGTTCCTATTCTTGATCCTTAGGTAGAAACCAATGGATGCAAACATGTATTTGAAACATGTTATGATTGATGGTTGCAAGTGGTTGCTAGTGGTTGCTCGTGGATGCATACACACACACACTAGGTGCTGGATCGGCTCAGTCACTTTCATATTGCATATGCATATATGAATTTATATATGGATTGAAACTTGATGTGTTATCATGTGGATGTTGCATTTGTACAAATGATTGTGCACTCATGTAGAAGTTACAAAATACAATTTGGAATAATTGCATACATGATGAACTCATAGCACTGACGTGATTCGCATCAAGGAGGTCAACTGAATCAGTAGACCACCTGATTTTGCATTAGATAAGGACATATACGCACACTATGCATATGATCATGAAAGCATCAGAAGTCATTTAAGGAAAATGGATGCCTGTGATTGATGGTTGAGTAGATGGATGTTGGATGTTAGGATACATTCTTCTTAACTTAGAGATTTCGGGGACGAAATCCTTTAAGGAGGGGAGAATGTAACACCCCATATTTTCTATGAATATTAAAATTAACAAATCTAAGAAAACTTAATTTTTAGAAGAAGAATTAAGGGAAACGGCTTACACCATTGCGTTCGTCTCGGAATTCTGCTTGAGATAAAGTCTGAATTTGCATGAATCGGACTCCGTAGGAAGAAGTTATGGAGTTCAGAAGATTTGAAGAATAAACAGAAAATAATAATTAAATAATAAATCCAGTTCAAAATTCAAAATTCAGACAGAACAGACTGAGCGGGAAAATTCCCGCTCAGGGTGTCAACCAACCCCCCCAAGGAGGAGTCGACATAGGTGTCGGCCACTCTATACGGGAGTCAACATAGGTGTCGACCCCCCTCCCCCTGTAGGGAGTCGATCCCTTTGAGATCTTCTTCCTGAGACGAATTTCTATAGTCATGAGCTAATGTGGCCTTCTCTGATTGGCCAATGACTAATTTCTGAGGTGTTAGGGCTTATGTGTCATGCTATGATTGGCTGGTTGACACATCTCTTTGGTTTGATGGATCTGATTTCTCCTAGACTAACCTAAAGGCTAGAACTAATCCTAGACATCTATATATATATAGCCAAATCTAGACCCTAACCTCATAACCCTAAGACTATGGTGTCGTCATGTTGTTCGTCTACAAACTAGCCTAGCCTCCTTCATCTTCCCCTAAGTAGAAAAATAAATCCAAACTAGTAATCGATTAGAACAACTTCAAATCAAACGTCTACATTAAAGGATAACTTTTCAAATACAGAAATCAGATCCCAGAATACAAGATCCGTCCTTTTTATGTAAGTTTAGTTATTATTTAGATTTAAACATCCAATAGAAATCATGATTGTAATAATCGGATCTAGAACAATGCCTAATTCTGATTCGTGCCAATCCTTTTGTCTAATCTAAATTTCTTATGCCTATGATATGTAATGGCACCTATCATGCCTATGGGACTGTTGGACTGACATAATAGAACCTATCATGCCTATGAGACTGTTGGAGTCACATAATAGAACCTATCATGCCTATGAGACTGTTGAACTGACATAAATGAACCTATCATGCATGTGAGACTATTGTGATTGATAGGAAGGAAATTTTCATGTTGTACAACCTATGCCTATGAGACTATTATGATTTATCAAATGGGACTTATCATGTTGTACATTAAATTAGTAATTCTCTTAAGTCCAATTCTATCTAATCTTTATACCTGTGGTGTGAATTGCTTAGCTTGTCTACACATAGTGCTAATGTACAACATTGAAACATGATTCTTGAATTTGGTACATCTTTACATGCCTATTTTTCCTTATGTCAATTCTTATGCTCCTTCTCTATTTTTACCCTTTTTTACTTGCTTTTGTGAATACTAAGTTCATTCAGAACTTAGATTGAATCTCGTTGTACGTGCGATTATAACGCGGGGAAAATTGAATTTAGTAAATTATGGGCATAGCTTGGGAATGTGGCATAAACTTGTATTTACTAGACTTGTGGAAAATTTGACATATAGATTTGGGAACATATGACAAATATGTAAATTGGCTAAAGATGAACATGCCTAACTTGAGGTAAGATTGAGTTGCGGTGTAAGACTGCCCGGAACCGCCCGGCACATCCAGTTACGACAACAATATAGATCTAATGTGAGAGGTTAGCGCATTAAGCCCAAAAACCCGAGGTTAGACTAAGTTGCGATGTAAGACTGCCCGAAATCACCCAGCACATCCAGCGACCGCAACAATATAGATCTAATGTGAGAGGTTGGTGCTTTAATGAATGAATTAAATCTAAGGAATAGACAGGCTAAGAATGGTTGGGTTAAGTTAATCGAGGTAACACTTAACCAATACAACATGTTAATTAAATAGATGGGTGGGTTTAGGTTAATTGAGAACACTTAACCACTTTAACATGTTGATTAGGAAATCCTAGCAATGGGGACCCATTTCAGCATTAACCCACATGGATGTATCACGGTACCCTGAACTAGGCAGGGTGGGGCACGATTACTGGACTGATTATAAGCAGTCAAAATAGCGGCAAGGGGTGCAGCAGTGTAGGTTCCGGCAGAGTATGGGCGTGCACGTACTCCGGATTGGATAAAGCAGGCACTGGGCATCAGTAGTATACACTGTGCATCTTGAATTTGTGTTGGGTTGCCACCATAGGAATTGATACACCCCATGGTGGGACCATCACAGGTATCTACAATCGAGCGGGGACGAATGACACAAGTAAGAAATGCATGCAAGTAGACGCCGATCGGGAAAGGGATCACTTTGTTAAGAACACATGATGGTAGTTGAAACATTCGTTAGTAGGTGTAGAGAAAGGAAAATGAGTGCGATAAGTATATTCAGTTTATCTTACCTTATCTTATGTTATCTTATTTCTATTGTATTGTCCTATGTTCAGTTTATTCATGTCATGATCCTTTTACTTGTTTACATGCTGAATAATTACTGGACTTACCAGACTTATGTCTGACCTATTTTCTTTCGCCTTCTTTTCTTCTGTTCGCCCCCCAGGTCCGCAGGGAGGGAGTACTTTAGCTTAGTGCATACCTTTTCCAGTTTGAAGAGAGTAGCTGTATTGCTTGGATTCTCTATTCTTGGGCTATGGCTGTGGTTACACTTTTATTGGGGATTTATGTTGCTTTACTACTGCTTTATGCTTCTTTATGTATTTGGAGTTTTAAATCAAGACAGATGTTTCATTGTAATAATTTAGATGTTGGGTTTTGAGACAATGCTTGTAATGTTTTGAGTGAACATCGCTATTTATGAAATGATTTCAGTTTTCCACCGTTTATATGTCTATCTCGTAAATTATCTGTGTCTCTTACCAAAAATGCTTCACCAAAGTTAATGCATTCCCTTTTCCGAGTGACCTTAATGGAGGTGGGGTGTTTCATATCTCTTTAGTTTACTAATGTTCTTTAAAATTATGGGGTGTTACATTCTCCCCTTCTTAAAGAATTTCGTCCCCGAAATCTCCAAGTCTAGGAGGAGAATGTTACTATCCTAACATCCACCTACAACCATCTACTCATCCATCATTCATAGGCATCCATTGTCTTTAAGAGGTTTCTAATTCTTGCATGAATTTTATGCAAAGTGTTGTGCGTACATATCCTTACCCTAATGAGAATATCAGGAGGTTTACTAATTCAGTCGACCTCCTTAATGCAGTATGTGTTGGTGCCATGAATCAAATGTATGCAAATAGTCTTAGTATATCACGTAAACTCTATATGTGTGCACAATCATTCATCCAAATGCAACATCCATATGATGATACATCCAGTTCCACATATTGAAAAGTAAAATGCGCACACATCCATATGCAGTATGGGAGTGTTTGAGCCAATCTAGTGCCTAGTGTGTGTGTATTTGCATCCGTGAGAAACCACTAGCAAACACTTGCATCCATCAAACATAATATGTCTCAAACACATGTTTACATCCATTGGTTTTCTACCTAAAGGTCGAAGATTCAATCGATAGGATATACTCGAATGATAGAAGCAAGTATGAATAAAAGCCTAGAAAAATAAGTTAAGAACATACTCTCGAAAAGAAAAGGGTACGAAGCGCAAACCTTGTCTTCAGTCTCCTAAGTTGCATCCTCACGGTCTTCTCCCCATTGCACTTTTTTTAGCCTCGCCTCTCTGTTGCGCAGTTTCTTAACCTCTAATCCAAGTATTTGATTAGGAACTCGTCTAACCATTGCCTCCTTCTCTACCTCTACTTCCTTAAGCATGTCCGACTCAGCCACTTCTGCTGTATCATGAAGACATCTCCGCAAATAAGAAACGTGAAAAACATCATGAACACCCGCCAATCTTTATGGTAATCTCACCCTATAGGCCATCTAGCCTATCTTCTCCACTATGGGAAATATCCCTACAAACCTTGGTGCCGATTTCTCTACAGATCCAATGCAAACCATATTCCTCAGAGGTGATATTTTGATGAAAACCATGTCTCATACCTTAAACTCAATGTCAGTCCATCTCTTATTTGCGTAGGACTTCTCCCTGTCCTGGGCTTTCTTTATATGTCTGCGGATAAGATCAATCTTTTCTGAAGTCTCTCCAATCATCTCAGGTCCAAGTAGAAACCTATCCGTAGACTCCCACCAGCAAGTCGGTGATTTTCAAGGTCGTCTGTATAGTGCCTCGAAGGGTGTCATGTCTATACTAGTCTGATAGTTGTTGTTATAGGCGAACCCCACCAATGAGAGATGCTTCTCCCAAGTCTCTCCAAAGTCTAGGATATACAACCTCAAAAGATCCTCAAGAACTCTATTCACCCTCTCAGTCTGTCCATCGGTCCTAGGATGATATGTGGTGCTTAAACATAACTGTGTACCTTGTTCCTATTGCAAGCTCTTCTAGAACCCACTAGTGAAGATGGGATCATGATCACTCACTATGTTAGAAGGTACTCCATGTAGATGGACTATCTCATGAAGATAAACAAATGCCAACCATGTTGTTGTTCTCTTGCTCTTAACAGGAATGAAATGAGCGCTCTTATTAAGCCTGTCTACTATAACCCAAATAGTGGTATTGCCTCTCCTCGATCTAGGTAAACCCTCAGTGAAATCCATAGAGATGCTCTCTAACTTCCATTGTGGGACATCCAAAGGATGAAGCAAACTACTAGGCTTCTTCTGTTCAACTTTTACTTGGTGGCAAACTAAACATCAAACTACAAACTCTGCTAATCTTTCTTCATCCTGGCCCAAAAGAAAATTCTCTTCATGTCTCGGTACATCTTATCAGTGCCGGATGGATAGTCCTCTTAGAATGATGGGTTTCCTCAAGGACTGCCCTGAACAATTCTCCAACTCGGGGGGCACAAAGCGTCCCATCTCGCCATAGCCAACCTTCATCATCAGCGGAATATCTACTAAGGTGACTAGAAATCTTCCCTCCACTGAGCCTTTCCAAGATGTCTGCTATCTGTGGATCCTCTCGCTGCGAAGATCATATCTGATTCATAAGTGTAGGTCGCACCTCTAAAGACGCCAACAAACTAGGTGTAAGATCCGTAGATGGCCTAAAATCGAAGGTCGATATGCACTCCAAACTCCGCCTTTCTACGAATAGTGGACTCAAGGTCATATTTTTCCTACTCAACGCATCCGCCACTACATTACCCTTACCTGGGATATAAGCAATCTAAAAGTCATAGGACACAAGGAACTTTACCCGTCTTTGCTGTCTCAAATTGAGATCCTTCTGCGAGAACATATACTTGAGCGACTTGTAGTCCGTGTACAACTCGAACCTTTTTCCAAGGAGATAATTCTGCCAAGTCTTAAGTGCGAACACTATAGCAGCAGCCTCCAAATTATAGGTAGGGTAGTACCTCTCATGAACTCTCAACTGTCTACTACCATAACATACTACCCTTCCCTCTCGCATTAAAACGGCACCAAGCCCTGTACAACATGCATCAGTGTACACTACGAACACCTTGTTCCCATTAGGCAATGTGAAAACTGGGGATGTTGTCAGAACCTTCTTCAACCGCTGAAAACATCCTCACAATCAATGCTCCAAGAAAAGGACATATTCTTCTTCGTCAGTCTGGTGAGTGGGGTTGATATCTTTGCGAAGTCCTTGATAAACTTCCTATAATAGCCTGCCAAACCAAGAAAAATTCTAACCTCCGTTGCATTCTTTGGAATCTTCCTATAACACCCTGTAATTCTGTAACACTAAGATTCACGAATCAAGGCAGTATTAAATTTTAAATTCAAAATCAAGGGAAACGGGCTGCGCCATTGCGTTCGTCTCGGAATTCTGAATGAAAACGAGTCCGAGTTTGCGTAAATTGGAGTCCGTATGAGGAAGATATAGCCTCCGGAAGATTCAGCGAAGTTCAAATTTCAAAACAGGTCAGAAAACAAGTTCAAAATTCAAAATCGGACCCAGATTGGGCTGGGCGGGAATTTTCCCGCCCAAGGCACCCAGGTCGACTGGGTAGTCGACCTGGGGGTCAACCCCCTACTTTTTCCAGTTTTCAGAACCTGGTTCGTTCTGGTAAATTTGGTCATGTTTTCTGCCTAGGTTCGTCCGCCTAACACTATATAAACAGCCCTGGTCTCCTTCTCTATTCACAATTCTTTTCTGTCCTTATGCTGCCTCTGAGAAATGAATAAATAAGTGAGTAAAATAATATATAAAATAAATCAAGACGAGGAAATGCTGCTCAAGACTTTCAAGAGGAGGTTCAAGTCAAAATAGGATTTCAAGTGAGGATTCAAACGACTGCAACGACTATTTTTTACGAATCTAATCTAATCTCTGTAAGTCAGTTACTTCTCATATTTGAACGTTTCTCTTTTCGTGACATGAAATTAAAGGAATAAAAGAGTATGCCAATTCTTTCTATTCGAATCAGTGCCTATTTCTTTGGACCTAATTAAGAACTGTCATGATTCGAGGACAAATAAGACCGTGACTATGAAACTATGGACCTTAGAACCATATGCCTCTTTGACTATGAACATTGCCTATGACTGTGACTGTGACTATGAGAATTATTTCCTAGACTATGAACACAAGTTTATGCATTTGATTAGAAAACATAAACATTGCCTATGACATAACAAGGACAATTGTGACTAAACACCTATGGTTCATGACTAGGAAAGTGTTGCTTAAGTTTTGTGACTGTGAAATTGGGTATAAACCTGATTTTCTATTCTGTCTATTCTTGGTTTTCTTTGGTTTTAGACCTTGGGAATTTACCTATTAAGTTAGGTCTACCCATGTTCTTGAACCTACGTCTCTATTCTGTCTATCCTTGTTTTTCTTTGGTTTTAGACCTTGGGAATTTACCTATTAAGTTAGGTATACCCATGTTCTTGAACCTACAATGTTACTCAACCCTTTTTATGTCATAAGATTTTCAGATCTATAGGCCTCCAATGTTATAGATCAATTTCAGTGTAATTCGTTAGGTCTGTAATTAGTAAATTGTCATCTTATGCCCGTTATTATGTCTATCTTTTTCATAGCAATCTTTGGTTTGTTCCCTATTTTCTACGAATCTAGATTTATCTATAATCTAGATTGAATCACGATTATACGAACGGTGGGAATACGATTTGGGCAAAATATGAAATTTACTAAAACGTAGTTTTTAACTTGGAAATTGGAATAAATTGGGAACATGTATTATGGCATGTTCATAAAAATACAAATTGGATAAATTTGACATGAATTATAGGATGTGTAATTTGAATCTAGTATTGACTTGTAAATCTAGCATTTACATGAACTGTGAACTAGAATAATAAGTCTAGTTTGACATGAACTGTAATTAGAATGTTAAATCAGAATTGGATTAGCTAATTTGGCGTAATAAGTATATTGGCATAAAGTTGAAATTGGCCATAACTGCGAATAATTATCATGTTTGGCAAAAATCATGGTTAGTGACACTTAATTTGGTATAGTTTACATACCAAAAAGCATAAATATGATATAGAGGGGAAATGGCCATAGAAATAAATGTAGACAATTTACATTAAAAGAGTAATTGGGAAATAAGTAAGTTAGGAACAATTTACTTATAGAATTTGTCCTAAATGAGAAAATACAAATTTAGAGAAATTAAAGGTTTATTAACGACATCTCTTTTAATAACACACCAGAAAGTTCTAGGGTGACAGAGAGGATAGTGTCTAGGCTTGAGTTTGGAAAATACAAGTTTCCTGCTCTCCCTGGCTATCCCTAACTGATCCGACGGACGGGATGGTTACTTTCGAAACCTGATTTGAAAATTAATCAAAACCCTTTGAACTTAGAAAACACAAATATGCCTAACCCGTGGTTAGACTGAGTTGCGATGTAAACTTGCCCGGAACCAACCGGCACATCCAGTATTCGCAACAATGTTTGTCTAATGTGAGTGGTCGCGACTTTAATCTATTTAAATAAAGCTAGAACAAGAATGGTAGGGTTAGGTTAACTAAGACACTTAACCAATTCAACATGATAACTAGACTGGTGGGTGGGGTTAGGTTCATACAGTTAACCTAGAATGGGAGGGTTAAGTCCATAGGAACACTTAACCAACTTAGCACAGTTATGCTAGAATGGAGGGCTAAGTCCATAGGGACACTTAACCAAACTCATGGTAACAAGACAAGATTTGTAGAGGTTAAGTAACTGAGAAAATACTTAGCCAAATTAACATGTTAACTAGTCTAGAAGGTGGGGTTAAGTAACGTTAATACACTTAGCCAAATTAACATGTTAACTAGACTAGAGGTTGGGGTTAAGTAAATACACTTAGCCAATTTGATATGTTAGCTGGGCTAGACCGTAGGGTTAAGTAAGCTTGAACACTTAACCATCGGATTGTGATAAAGGAATAGGGTTAAGTCTAAAACATGAAGGGATAATACTTAACCATTAATAATAACATGTCAGTTAAAACAGACGGGCAAGGAACACTTAACCAATACAGGACGAATGGGTAGGGTTAAGTAATAAGAAATACTTAACCAATATAACTTGGTTTGTGGTAGGGTTAAGTCATCATGAATTACTGATAACACTTAACCAGTTTAACAGGATGAATGAAGAGGGTTAAGTTGGCTTGAATTGACTAATGACACTTAACCAATCCAAATTGACGGGAAAGAGAACTAAGTAGTAAACCTTAGTTAAGAAAACAACGATTCTGAAAACTAAGTGGTAAATCTTAGTTAGTAAAACTAAGTAGTAATTCTTAGTATAACACGGGAAGGAGCGAATGTCCGTCTGAGTAAAAAGGAAGCTCCAACGAATTGGGTTACAAAGCCCGAGGCTTCGAGGGGACGTGAGGGTACTCTTAGTATACCTCTGTGAGGCTGCAGATGATCCTCCTGGGCTCACAGAGGTTAAGGTCTGCGTAGAAGAACTAAGGGTATGCCTTGGTTGCAATATATGGCAACCTAAGGACTAGGATGGACCAGCGTGATTCGGCGAGAAAATGGTAGCCCTGTGATAGCAACTCGACGTCTACCATCCATCTTAAGTCGGTCGAGATACGTTAAGCGGAAAGGCGGAGAACTCCAAAAGACCATATACTTGCTATCTAGTTATGGGTGAGGATGGCCATAGGATAGTAGGGCACCGGGGGCCTGCGTACAGTTCTCATTTTTCAAGGTGTGCCTTTCATTAGTTGAGGGAGGGGTCAAGTGGGACCAAAGCCACTGGAACAAAAACAGACCTTAGCATCTGCATCGGCAGATATCTCAAAGCTCCCAACCGAGTTCTGTATTTCTTGATTTGCCCTGCCACAGGACTCGGGTTGCACATTACAGGACATGTGCATCTAGACAAGCAATAACAATTCGCGATACATGCATGGGGAAGTATATGAACATACACCACCCTAGGTAGTGTGTCCTAGACTTGGGGGCATCGTTCGATAGGTAGCATAATCCCTAGTGGGACTAGGTGGCATAAACCCTGAATCCGAGAAGCGTTCAGCAGATAGCGTAAATTCTAGTTGAATCTAGAAAGCACTTGATAGAAAACCCTAGATTAGATCTAGATAACAAATAATAAATGTATGCCTGAAGGCAACGGAAACTACAGGGATTGGGATCACGTTGTTGTTACTAGTTGGGTGGTGCAGAGATATAGAAACCAGTATAACAAGGAAATAGCGAAGCGGCGAAAGTATTAGAGCATATCCAGTTTATCTTAGCTTAGTATATCTTGTGCTTATCTTGTCTAATCTTGCTGACCCTATCGTCATGGTGTTATCTTGTATTCAGTTAATTCATATCATTTTGTTTTTCCATGTTCGCATGCTAGAAGTTACTGAACTTACTCAGGTTTTATGTCTGATTCTGTTTTTCTTTCGTCTTCTTTTCTTCCGTTTCCCAACCCCCAGGTAGCAAAGGAGGAAATAGTATAGCTCAGGTTAAGTTGGACTATCTCTCTTTCCCAGCTTGAAGATTTGTCGAAGTTTGCTTGGATTCTCTTTTCAGATGCTATGGCTGGCTCTTGCTAAAATTGGGGAATATAAATATTGTTTTATGCTTCTTTATTTTGTAAGACAGATGATACTCTGATATTGTAAAGAAATCATTGTACAAACTATTTTATCAATAAAGCAAAGTTTTATTTTTCGCTGTTTAATTTCTGTCTGTCTTATAATTTATCTGCATCTTTTACCCTAAATGCTCCACAGAACTTAGTGCATTCCCTTTGTGAGTGACACTAACGGATGTGGGGTGTTACACATGGTATCAGAGCTAGAGGTTACCAGATCAGATAAAGGATTTGAAAAATTATTTTTAAAACGGTTTTTAAAGAAGCATTTTCAAGAGAAAAGATTTGTTTTAAAAGACATATTCCCTAAAGCCATACGCACTCTCTTCTCTTCCTCTGTTTAAATTCTTGTCTCCTTCTTTCTTGAGTCTCTAGGGCTCCCAGCTTTCTGGGAGGTAACCTCATCGATGAGCGAAGTAGTGCCTGGCTTCCATCCATAACCGTAGTAGTTTCACCTACGGCCAATTTTCTTTCAAGCTTATAGGGTTTTCTGTACGATGGAGGCAGCTTTCGAGAGATTTTTTCAACATGATTACACACGGAAGGAGATGAGGAATTTGGCAAAGGAGCACAACCCTAGGATGAGGAATTCATGGATGTAGATTTAGCTCACGAAGGAGGAAGGAATTATAAAACCTAAGACAAGAGGAAGTATCTTTACCAGGGTATGATAGGGCATATAATTAAGGACAAGGGCAAGAATGAGGAACAAGATTTTCAGAAGGACAAGTACACACTTTCACCACCAAGCGTACCTAGGAGAAGGGTAGTAAAGTTCTGTTGGAAGAGTCTAGTCTTGCTGTTTGTACTCCTTCCTTTGGTTTTAGCGCTTCGCATTTGTTCATATCCACTTCCATAGTTGAGTCACTGCACCATAGTACTTGTATAGTAGAAAGATCCCACTAGAGTCTCAAATCCAATTGGTGGACCGACAAGTTTATTTTTGGTTGGTAGGGATTTGAGAATAGCTATCGAGTTTGCTTATATCATCTCATGTAGATCGTCTAAATTCGGAGGAGATATTTCTTGGGTGCCTATCTGATATTGGTTTAGGCCGTTGGGGCTTGTACTTGAAGAATGTCGAGTTCGACTAGGATGGTTTTGCGTGAGAGATGAATAGTTGTGGCAGGCACTCTAAAAAGCACGTAGTAACCTTTCGACCCTTATAGTTATGGCACGGCGGGTAAGAGGGAGACCTCTAATCATCTTAGTACATATACTTGGTACCGTTACTGACATCTGTTTATTTTGGAAATGGAGATCAGGAACTTCACAATTGTGAAGTTAAATTAGTTAAGATACAGTGGAGTAAAGCTTAAGAAGGCTAGATACTAGCATCATACCCTTTTTCCTTAAGGGTGCATCTTTGATTTCTTTGTTTAGGAGCTTTATGCATAATTGTTTCTCTCTTTCCAAAGTATATCCTCTAGGTCGTATCTTCGATCCTTTAGGTAGAAGCCAATGGATGTAAACATGTGTTTGAAACATGTTATGGTTGATGGTTGCAAGTGGTTGCTTATGGTTGCTCGTGAATGCATATGCATACGTATTAGGCACTAGATCAGTTCGGACGCTTTCATATTGCATTTACAGATATGTATTTGTTTGTAAGTTGAAATTGATATGTTATCATATGGATGTTGCATATGGATGAATGGCTATGCACACATGTAGCATTTACATAACTAGGGATGCTTGCATACATGATTGGACGCATGGCACTGACATGATTCGCATTAAGGAGGTCAACTGAATCAGTAGACCGCCTGATTTTGCATTAGATAAAGACATATACACACACTATGCATATGAACATGAAAGCATTAGAAATCTTTTAAGGACAGTGAATGCATGTGATTGAATGGTTGAGTAGATGGGTGATTGGATGGTAGGACACATTCTTCCTAACTTGAAGATTTCGGGGACGAAATCCTTTTAAGTGGGGGAGAATGTAACACTCTGTAATTCTGTAACCCTAAGATTCACGAATCAAGGCAGAATTAAATTTTAAAATCAAAATCAAGGGAAACGGGCTGCACCATTGCGTTCGTATTGGAATTCTGCATGAAAACGAGTCCGAGTTTGTGTAAATCGGAGTCCGTATGAGGAAGATATGGCCTTCGGAAGATTCAGCGAAGTTCAAATTTCAAAACAGGTCAGAAAACAAGTTCAAAATTCAAAATCGGACCTAGATTGGGCTGGGCGGGAATTTTCCCGCCCAAGGCACCCAGGTCGACTACCCAGTCGACCTGGGGTACTCGATCTGGGTCACCCAGGTCGACTGGGTAGTCGACCTGGGGGTCGACCCCCCTGTTTTTCCAGTTTTCTGAACCTGGTTCGTTCTGATGAATTTGGTCACATTTTCTGCCTTGGTTCGTCCGCCTAACACTCTATAAACAGCTCTGGTCTCCTTCTCTATTCACAATTCTTTTCTATCCTTATGCTGCCTCTGAGAAGTGAATAAATAAGTGAGCAAAATAATATATAAAATAAATCAAGACGAGGAAATGCTGCTCAAGACTTTCAAGAAGAGGTTCAAGTCAAACTATGATTTCAAGTGAGGATTCAAACGACTGCAACGACTGTTTTTTTACGAATCTAATCTAATCTCTGTAAGTCAGTTACTTCTCAGATTTGAACGTTTCTCTTTTCGTGACATGAAATTAAAGGAATAAAAGAGTATGCCAATTCTTTCTATTCGAATCAGTGCCTATTTCTTTGGACCTAATTAAGAAGTGTCATGATTAGAGGATAAATAAGACCGTGACTATGAAACTATGGACCTTAGAACCATATGCCTCTTTGACTATGAACATTGCCTATGACTATGAACATTGCCTATGACTATGACTGTGACTATGAGAATTATTTCCTAGACTATGAACACAAGCCTATGCCTTTGATTAGAAAACATAAACTATTGCCTATGACATAACAAGGACAATTGTGACTAAACACCTATGATTCATGACTAGGAAAGTGTTGCGTAAGTTTTGTGACTGTAAAATTGGGTATAAACCTGATTTTCTATTCTGTCTTTTCTTGGTTTTCTTTGGTTTTAGACCTTGGGAATTTACCTATTAAGTTAGGTCTACCCATGTTCTTGAACCTACGTCTCTATTCTGTCTATTCTTGGTTTTTTTGGTTTTAGACCTTAGGAATTTACCTATTAAGTTAGGTCTACCCATGTTCTTGAACCTACAACGTTACTCAACCCTTTTTAAGTCATAAGATTTTCAGACCTATAGGCTTCCAATGTTTTAGATCAATTTTAGTGTAATTCGTTAGGTCTGTAATTAGTAAATTGTCATCTTATGCCCGTTATTATGTCTATCTTTTTCATAGCAATCTTTGGTTCGTTCCCTATTTTCTACGAATCTAGATTTATCTATAATCTAGATTGAATACGATTATACGAACGGTGGGAATACGATTTGGGAAAAATATGAAATTTACTAAAACGTAGTTTTTAACTTGGAAATTGGCATAAATTGGGAACATGTATTATGGCATGTTCATAGAAATACAAATTGGATAAATTTGACATGAATTATAGGATGTGTAATTTGAATCTAGTATTGACTTGTAAATCTAGCATTTACATGAACTGTGAACTAGAATAATAAGTCTAGTTTGACATGAACTGTAATTAGAATGTTAAATCAGAATTGGATTAGCTAATTTGGCGTAATAAGTATATTGGCATAAAGTTGAAATTGGCCATAACTGCGAATAATTGTCATGTTTGGCAAAAATCATTGTTAGTGACACTTAATTTGGTATAGTTTACATACCAAAAAGCATAAATATGATATAGAGGGGAAAATGGGCCATAGAAATAAATGTAGACAATTTACATTAAAAGAGTAATTGGGAAATAAGTAAATTAGGAACAATTTACTTATAGAATTTGTCCTAAATGAGAAAATACAAAATTAGACAAATTAAAGGTTTATTAACGACATCTCTTTTAATAACACACCAGAAAGTTCTAGGGTGACAGAGAGGATAGTGTCTAGGCTTGAGTTTGGAAAATACAAGTTTCCTGCTCTCCCTGGCTATCCCTAACTGATCCGACGGACGGGATGGTTACTTTCAAAACCTGATTTGAAAATTAATCAAAACCCTTTGAACTTAGAAAACACGAATATGCCTAACCCGAGGTTAGACTGAGTTGCGATGTAAACCTGCCCGGAACCAACCGGCACATCCAGTATTCGCAACAATATCTGTCTAATGTGAGTGGTCGCGGCTTTAATCTATTTAGTTAAAGCTAGAAAAAAATGGTAGGGTTAAGTTAACTAAGACACTTAACCAATTCAACATGATAACTAGACTGGTGGGTGGGGTTAGGTTCATACAGTTAAGCTAGAATGGGAGGGTTAAGTCCATAGGAACACTTAACCAACTTAGCACAATTAAGCTAGAATGGAGGGCTAAGTGCATAGGGACACTTAACCAAACTCATGGTAAAAAGACAAGAATTTTAGAGGTTAAGTAACTAAGAAAACACTTAGCCAAATTAACATGTTTACTAGTCTAGAAGGTGGGGTTAACTTAATACATTTAGCCAAATTAAAATGTTAACTAGACTAGAGGTTGGGGTTAAGTAAATACACTTAGCCAATTTGATATGTTAGCTGGGCTAGACCGTAGGGTTAAGTAAGCTTGAACACTTAACCATCAGATTGTGATAAAGGAATTGGGTTAAGTCTAAAACATGAAGGGATAATACTTAACGATTAATAATAACATGTCAGTTAAAACAGACGGGCAAGGAACACTTAACCAATACAGGATGAATGGGTAGGGTTAAGTAATAAGAAATACTTAACCAATATAACTTGGTTTGTGGTAGGGTTAAGTCATCATGAATTACTGATAACACTTAACCAGTTTAACAGGATGAATGAAGAGGGTTAAGTTGGCTTGAATTGACTAATGACACTTAACCAATCCAAATTGACGGGAAAGAGAACTAAGTAGTAAACCTTAGTTAAGAAAACAACGATTCTGGAAACTAAGTGGTAAATCTTAGTTAGTAAAACTAAGTAGTAATTCTTAGTATAACACGGGAAGGAGCGAATGTCCGTCTGAGTAGAAAGGAGGCTCCAACGAACTGGGTTACGAAGCCCGAGGCTTCGAGTGGACGTGAGGGTACTCTTGGTATCCCTCTGTGAGGCTGCAGATGATCCTCCTGGGCTCACAGAGGTTAAGGTCGGTGTAGAAGAACCAGGGGTATGCCTTGGTTGCAATATATGGCAACCTAAAGACTAGGATGGACCAGCGTGATTCGACGAGAAAACGGTAGCCCTGTGATAGCAACTCGTCGTCTACCATCCATCTTAAGTCAGTCGAGATACGTGAAGCGGAAAGGCGGAGAACTCCAAAAGACCATATACTTGCTATCTAGTTATGGGTGAGGATGGCCATAGGATAGTGGGGCACCGGGGGCCTGCGTACAGTTCTCATTTTTCAAGGTGTGCCTTTCATTAGTTGAGGGAGGGGTCAAGTGGGACCATTGCCACTGGAACAAAAACAGACCTTAGCATCTGCATCGGCAGATATCTGGAAGCTCCCGACCGAGTTCTGTATTTCTTGATTTGCCCTGCCACAGGACTCGGGCTGCACATTACAGGACATGTGCATCTAGACAAGCGATAACGATCCGCGATACATGCGTGGGGAAGTATAGGAATATACACCACTCTAGGTAGTGTGTCCTAGATTGGGGGCATCGTTCGACAAGTAGCATAATCCCTAGTGGGACTAGGTGGCATAAACCCTGAATCTGAGAAGCATTCAACAGATAGCGTAAACTCTAGTTGAATCAAGAAAGCACTTGATAGAAAACCCTAGATTAGATCTAGATAACAAATAATAAATGTATGCCTGAAGGCAACGGAAACTACAGGGATTGGGATCACGTTGTCGTTACTAGTTGGGACACTAGTTGGGTGGTGCAAAGATATAGAAACCAGTATAACAAGGAAATAGAGAAGCGGAGAAAGTATTAGAGCATATCCAGTTTATCTTAGCTTAGTATATCTTGTGCTTATCTTGTCTAATCTTGCTTACCCTATCGTCATGGTGTTATCTTGTATTCAGTTAATTCATGTCATTTTTTTATCCATGTTCGCATGCTAAAAGTTACTAGACTTACTCAGGCTTTATGTCTGACTCTGTTTTTCTTTCGTCTTCTTTTCTTCTGTTTCCCCCCCCCCCAGGTAGCAAAGGAGGGAATAGTATAGCTCAGGTTAAGTTGGACTGTCACTCTTTCCCAGCTTGAAGATTTGTCGAAGTTTGCTTGGATTCTCTTTTCAGATGCTATTGCTGGCTCTTGCTAAAATTGGGGAATATAAATATTGTTTTATGCTTCTTTATTTTGTAAGATAGATGATACTCTGATATTGTAAAGAAATCATTGTACAAACTATTTTATCAATAAAGCAAAGTTTTATTTTCCGCCGTTTAATTTCTGTCTGTCTTGTAATTTATTTGCATCTTTTACCCTAAATGCTCCACAGAACTTAGTGCATTCCCTTTTTGAGTGACACTAACGGATGTGGGGTGTTACACTTCCAGTCTTGAACTGCATCTACTTTCGCGGGATCCACTGCTATCCCATCCTTGGAGAATACATGCCCTAAAAATCTTACCTCCTTTCTCCAAAAGTGACACTTGGAGAATTTCTCCTTAAGCTAGTGCGCTCTGAGTCCTCAAAACCTCTCCTCAAACACTGATGTATCATAGACAAATGAGTCATGCCCCCAATGGGGCTTGTGACGATAACGGGATCAGAAACAATACAAGTACTAAGGTGTAGAGACTCAACCACATAATCAAATATAAAAGAATGAGAAGCGCCAAATTCAAATAGAGTGCTAACTAGATGATCAGAAAGGGAAATCAAACCATCAACAGAAACTTTCCTACCTCTGTCTGGTCCACTAGCCTCAAGAGCATGCACCTACCCTCTAGAAGGTCCTTCCTTATCCCCTGTCCTTGCTTCTTCGGGCATTCCCTAGTATAGTGTCCAACTTCACCATAGTTGAAACAAGCATTCTTCCTTTTTCCGCAATCCTTGACTAGATGACCCAAGCTCCCACAACCATGATATTTCTTCTTGTTCCGAGCCTTGTCATTCTTTCCCCCTTCTTTTGCATTACTTTCTTGGGCCACACTTTCTTGTTTTATGTCACATCGGTCTTAACCGCTTTCTTCTCATCCTTACCATCTTCGTGCATCAATGCCACGTCAACAAGTCTTTCAAAAATTTCCCCCATCGGTATATGTGACAATGCCAATGCTTGGAGATGCTGATTTAATCCTCTTGCAAAGCTTAAAGCTTTCTTGTGCTAGGTATTCACTAATTCTAGACCAAACATTGCCAACTGATTGAAATTATTGAGATACTCTTTAACACACATACTTCCTTGCTTAAGTGCCAATAATCTCTCCATCTTCATATACTCTCTTCTACCTGAGAAAACACTTCATCTCGAAACTCTGTTAGAAATCAACCCAAGTTTCTACTGGACGTCATGCTTGGGTCACCTCCCACCAGAACGAAGCCTTATCCTTAAGCTGCCATGTGGCTAACTATATCTTCCTATGGTCGTCGACCTCAAAAAGTCCAAAAAAGTTCTCTGTCGCTTGCAACCAATTCTGTGCTTCCACAAAGCTTTCAGTTCCACGGTTTGGTTTACTCCCATAGCACAGAAGTCCTTTTATATCTTAGAGAAATTATCTACTTGAGGAGGTGGAGGAACAACGGCTGTTGCTAGGGGAGGGGTACCTCTTTGGCCTCCGGCTTGTGCCTTAGCCTCAAGATACCTACGGAACCAAGCCGGTATTTGAACACCCTCGGGAAGTTTTGGTTCCCCAGACATGCTGAAAAGAAAAGGAAAAGGGATTTAAACTGATAATCGTAAAGATATTTTATATGGCTTTTGGGAATATGTTTTTCAAAAGTTGACTTGAAAATACTTTATTTTTTGAAAATAATTTTCTAAACTTTTATCCGATCTTGCATCCTTCGGCTCTGATACCAAATGTGACACCCCACATCCGTTAATGTCAGTCTTTATCAGAATGCATTAAGTTTCGTGAAGCGTTATAGGTAAACAGAAACAGAATCTCACAAGATAGATATAAAAATAGCAGCGGAAATTTAAAACTTCATTATTCAGCAGAAAAACATCATAGTCTCAAAACCAGTTACAACATCGGGCTAAAATACTGAAACAAATACATCAAACCAAAACATCTGTCTTACGCTAAAAATCATTAGAGTACAGAAATGTAAAATCATAATCCACAATAATAGCTATATAAAGTCGATAAGTATCGAAGCGATACATCAAAGCAGATCCAGATCCAAGCAGAAACAGAGAGAGAGTCATAATCACGACTAAGCATTCCCACCCTGAGAACCTGGGGGGAAAGGAAAGAGAGAAAGGGAAACAAAAAGTGTCATACATAAAATCTGGTGAGTCCAATGTCTTTTAGCATATAAAGAAGTAAAGGTATCAAGACAGGTAAATAAAACGAGATGAGAGGTAAAAGCAACATACAACAGTATAAACATGATGAACATGATAAGTAGAATAAACAGGGTAATATGGACAAAGATATGCTTCTCACTTACTTTTCTGTACACCAATACTAGCATAACAGGATTTATGATAGAATTAGATGTTCCCTAATTACTTAACAAAAACAGAATGATCCCAACAGAAACATAATGGTAGGATTAGTTGTATTCTAGTTACATAACTGGTTTTACCCTAAAACAGAAATAACAAGTACCTTAATAGAATATAACGGGTGTTACCCCCCAAACAGAAATAACTAGTACCCTAACAGAAATAGGCAGGACTAGATGTACCCTAATTACTACCCAAGCAACCGGCCCCTTAACATGTAAATATCCTGTGTCGACCCCACAGTAAGGTGTATTACTTCATAAAGTGGCAACCTACAGAAGGACACAGACCTATTTATAGGTGCTACAGCGGCTTATTTTCCCCTATGGATCGGACCCATGCATGCTCATGACTCCGTTGGAATGACCCACTATTAGATGAACCTCTTACTATCAGTTCAATATGCGTGCCTTGACCTCTACCTAGTATGGGGTCCCCGTTTAATACCTGAACGGGTTACTAACTGATATGGGCCCACATAGCAGATGACACAAGCCAAACCCTTAACTTGTGTTCTTAATTAACTAGGATATTAACAGGTTAAGTCTTACAGCATAACCCCTACAGATTGAACATGTTACATATTAACAGGTTCATATAGCCCCCATAGATTTAACATGTTAAGTTTTATAGGTTAACAGGTTCATATAACCCCAACAGATGTAACAGGCTAAGTCTTACAGATTAACAGGTTCATATAACCCCAATCGATTAAACAGGTTTTCTTAACCACACATTTTTTATGTATTTACTTAACCCTTAAAGATATAATAGATTCCACAAGTTTTATACAATTTCATTAACATGTTCCACTTCATCCTTGAATTAAGCCTACAGATTTACATGTTCATATACCCCAAAATTTTCAGTCATATTCCACAATTCATGATATGCCCCAAATTTCCCTCTTTTATTTTCATTCTCAAATATTCCTCGATTGTCCCAATTTCGTTCATACATATGTTTCTTACGAGATTGGCCTAGGCTCGAAGGTATCCTAGACTTATAAAATAAAAAGAGGAAAAGGGAGGGAGAAGAACATAAATAGGCATATAATAATAACTGAACAACAGAACAGGGGTACTAAAAAATACATGTAATTACAGAAAACTATTATATATGAATCAGTTTATTAATAGGCATATGCTCAGATTCAGGTTTATTAACATGTCAAGATTACTATTAAATTTTATATCTAAAAGTAACATGAACTCACAGAGATTGGATTTAAAGAACAGAGGATAATATACTGATGTTGCAGAAGGGATTCTTGTATATGTTAGATAAGAATTGTCTTGATTCAATCCAAGTTTCAGTAGCATCTCCCTTTCTTTATATTTAATTTTTAGAATAGAAGTTTGAGGAAGAAGTATGAAGAAGTGTAATTGATTTGATAGGAGTGCATGCCTTTATATGGTATTCATAAGACAATCTTTAACTGTCAAATCCCTATTTTTTAATCCAACTGCTCAAAAAATAATGAACCTAGTTAACAAAACAGTCTAGAACCAGAAAAACGAACTTTGCCAAATCGTGTGCAGGTCGACCCACCCTCACCTAGGTCGACCCATGGGTTGACCCACCTGACCTTAGGTTGGTCCAAACTAGGCGTTGGTCGGCCTATAACGGGTCTGGTTCCCCGCCTTTGCTGCCTTCGTTTCCCTCTTCGTTTATTTTGAACTTTTTTTAATTATATTTACATATATCCTTCTTATATGTGTACAAACTTCTGACCTACATATCTTCCTCATTCGATGTCCTTTTTACACAAATTTAAGATTATTTGAACTAGAATTCCGAGACGAACGCAATGGTACAATCCGTTTTACTTAATTCCCATCATTTAATTAAGTATATCTTTAGTTTATTAATGTTCTAAAATTATGGGATGTTACAAGAAGGGTAAAAATAGGCTCTAATTTTTTTTGAATTGAATGTATATGAGTTGGTAAGAGTAGTTTTTCAAATTCAAACAGCTCTGAAAATTATACGGTTATATGTCAACATACATAACCTTTATGTCGACATATGCATGTATATTTTCAATTTCTTAAGAATTTTTTATTTTGTGATATGTTTTGACTTATATATGTTAACCATGTTAAAAACACGGGTTACGGGTCATCAAAATAATGATGGGACGACCACCCATTCTGCTAATGGATCGGTCTGAACTTAACTGATGAGTGGTCCCCATTAAAACAATAGGTCTGTCCATACGAGCTACGGGTCAGTCATTATCTTCATCTATAGAGCGGGCACAGTTGTTCTCGCTCATTTCAGTATGGGGTGGTCTAAAGTATCATGTTGGATCAACAATTCAATATAATATAACGCACCAAACAAAGCCACGTGGCACACATGGGTTAGATTGTGCAGATACAAACAATTATGTGCATGGGTCAGTCCGAATGTCGTCAACTTCAAGGCCAAGTACTTGCCTATTAATATATATTGAGCATGCATGCAAAGCGTATACTGGTCTAACGCTTGGATTGTGTACATGCGTACTCCCTAAGAATCAACCATTGTATAAACTACACGTTTATCGTGCCACTTTGTGAAATACTAGGCCAGTGTATACGTGGATGGGTCGGTCTTGAAGCTTCCCAAATGGCTCGGTTGTCACCATCCAGGATGTATTGGTCAATTTGTACAATAATACATACATAGCGTTAGCTGCATTGTAGAAGGGAACATAGCAGGTTTTATTATGAAGCACACCTATCAACTAATGACTGCTGTAATGGGTAGGCTTCAGACAAATGGATCGATGCTTTTGAATGAGTATGGTTCGGTAGTTAATAATATATGGATTAGGGGACATGTAAACTGTGCGCACGTGGCAATCCAGATATGGGTCAGAGCAGTATATTGTATTACGACGATTATTTGGTTCACGTCAGCGCATATATATATATATATACATATATATATATATAGGCAAAATGACTGTGTATCTCATGACAAATGCAAGAACATATGGACCAACTGAGAATATAACATGAACCAGTAAACATTAATGTGCATACATATTACACATTATACAAGTAGTTAACGACGCATTGTTTATATAGCGTAACGCGTGTAGTATAATATGGGAATATTAAGACAATAACATAAATTGTGTGAAACCAATCCTGCAAAGTAACAGTCTGATTTCTTTTATATTATAATTTGTGCAATACACGTGGATCGACTTCAAAAGTGGGCAGCGGTAGAAACGTAATAAGACGGATCGACATGTTGTTGTGGGTCGGTGGCAATTCTTGTAATGGTTGGCTTCTTTAATGACATGTGGATTGGTCACAAAATATATGCATGGGGTGACTTCAAATAATACAGAGGCACTTCAAAGTAAATTTGGGTCAGTCTGTAAAATATATCTAGGGTCGGTATCAAAACTGGTCGAACATTTGTACAACTGGGTACAACTGTAAAATGGGTCGATCGGAATATTAACCAGTGGCATTTTCGTAAATAAGTTTATGACCAACACAAACCCTGCATATGATAATTACAACTCTATCACTACCCCCAAACTACACCTATAAATAGCCCACTTCTCCACCATTCAAGGGAATGAGTTTTTCACCCCGAAGGGCTGCTGAAATCATTTCTCCACCACTCTCAAGCATTCCAAGCTCCATTATTGGCTTACCAAGATCACTCCGTCTTCCTCCAACAACAAATCGATCAAATCTTCCCTAAACTCCATTAGAATTGATCAAGTTCAATTCAAGCTTCTCTAATCTCCATCGATCCTCTATAAAGCCTAGATCTAACACAAAACCATCATGGAATTAAGGAAAATCGCTCAAGTGTTCAAGTGTTGAAGATATTCATCAATCTCCACCATACCTAGAGAGATCAAACCACTCCTTTGATGTATTCAAGTGACATCTATATCACAGAGAGAGAGAGAGAGAGAGAGAGAAAAGAGAGAAATATCATAAAATGAGTGAAGTGAATCAAATCAAATATTGTGTAAATTCAAATATGATAATGAAAATTGCTTTCATAGTGGACGTAGGTCTAAATTCACCGAACCACTATAAAAATCCCGTGTTTTTTACATGCTTTTGAATTACATGGCTCCATTTTTCTATTTAATACCTTTTTGTGAAATGATCTAAAAGCATATTTGGTGTTGTAGCCATTTTTGGTTTCAGCATTTGGTGCCCACCGTGGTGCAACATTCACATTTCTCTCAAATTTAAGAGCCTGCCATTGAAGTTCTAAGCCTGCTTCTACTATAGATTCTTTAAATCTAAGATCCAGGCCAATTGATGAACTCTCTTCAAAGTTCAAAACCTTGTCTGAGGTGATTGCTATATCTAAGAAAAGTGCAAGTAAAACCGTTGGGGAAACTGACAACGTTGCTAACAATGAGGATACGCCACTAGCTAACCACCTTGAAGTTGGTGAAAACTCGATAGGTGGAGCCGGTGTGACTAGAAATGAATTGGACCCTACTATCGCCAATTCAAATCAACGAATGGATAATTCTACCAAAGCTTTGATGGACAAGTTAGATGCGGTTCTCAATGCTCGACCAAATCTAGCCCCTCGAAAGGTCCATGTTGATCTCGAAGAAAATGAAAATTCATCTGCTTTTGATCATAATCTCAATGACAACATGGAAGATGATAATGAATGGTTGAGTGACAAAGATGAGGATAACGTCGAAGATTTGATGCCAAAAGCTAAGAATCATTCTGAGGTGAACGCTCAAAGGGTTACCAGTCCCGCCACGGCGGCATATCCTCACCGGGAAGGTAAAGGACCTAAATTTTCTAATCATGATCGCTTGCATAGACGAACATTTGGTAAAGAAATTGAAATCAACCCCGCGGAGCGGCATAACACTGAAGAATACATCTCGGATATGATAGAACGAATTATGAAGAAGAATCAATCTCTTAACTACAATGAAAGGGAATGGGATTTCTCTCCCGACAAGACTTTGTTTACCGAGAGAATCTGAGAAATAGAGCGTTCGAAAAAGTTCACCCCTCCAATTTTGCCTTCGTACAATGGCCTTGTTGATCTTACTTTCTATTCAAGTACGAGTGGCATATGAGGGTAGCAAAAGCAATAGACAAGATGAGATGCCTATACTTTCCTCTCTACTTAGAAGGTGTTGCGTCACTATGGTTCACAAAGCCACTACCTAAATCCATAGACCAATTCTATGATTGACCAAAAAGTTCAAGGGCAATTCCACCTGTATGCTACCCGTGCCAAGGATGCTATCACACTTTCAGCAATGAAGCAGATCCCAGGGGAATCCGTTAAAGATTTTCTCAGTCGATTCAATGTTGCCTTGTCTGAAGTGAGGAATCCAGAGTCTCGCACAATCCTTATGGCTTTACTCGACGTTATAAACAAGAGAAGCGAGTTTGGAAGATGGATTAAAATGAAGGAACCAAACACTCTTGATAAGTTCTATAAGAAAGTTGAAGAATACGTGAGAATGGACGACAATCTCCTTCCTATTGGTGCAAGCAGCATTGCTGAGAATAAAAAGAGTGTTAATGCTCCAGCTAATCAATAGAGAACTCAGGGGAAGAAGCGAGCCAATGAGTGGAACGACAATAAAGCTAACAAGAAGTTTCGCCTTCGTGACTCATCGGAACTAACTCCTTTGAATGATACTCTACCTTGCCACGAAGGATGCAGAAGATTACCTGGAACCTCGGCCAGTAAAGATGAGTGACCATCTAACCAATCGGGGAATATCTACTGGTCAGGCCAAAATACCAACGAATGTAGGCATCTAAAATCATTGATCAAAGAGCTAATTAGGAAGAATTATCTGCAACAATATGTGAAGAATACCTAAGATGCAAATCCTTCTGCAACTCCCCTGGGGCAAAGGGCTTCAAATGACAAGTCCGGTCTAAACAACAGAGCTTCCACTTAAACAAATGCAATGTCGGTCATCTATTGATAACCGTTGGTGGCGCTCAAGTAACAGTGGCTCAGAATAAGCGATCCCTTCGCCATTACTTTACCTCTTGCTTTGTTTGAATTTCTTGTAAAAGTATATAAAGATTTACGTGCATTGTACCAAACAATAGCTTTACGAATGAAGTCTTACCTACTTATATAAATTTCTTACTTGAAAAATATACAAATTTTGCTAAAGATGATTTTCTCATTGCGGGCTATTCCACAAGCATTTTCTTCCTTAAAGTTCGACCAAGTGAGACAACCCCGATAACACCAAGTCGAGGGTAGATTGAAAAAGTCACAACAAGTCAAACGGCGAAGAGAGTAGCAAGAAGCTATGGATCAAGAACCCCAAAAGGTTGAAAGAATTCGTTGCATGAAACGAAGCACGGGAGCTCACTACATGAAATGATGCGCGGGGGTTCGTTATGCGAAACGATGCTACCTCACCCAAAGGTCGCGGGAATTCAATGTGCAAAATGAGGCGCGAGAGTTCACTATGTGAAACGATGCACGGGAGTTCATTACACAAAGCGATGCAACCTCACCCAAAGGCCACGGGAATTCATTTTGTGAAACAAAGCGCGATAGTTCACTATGTGAAATGATGCGTGGGAATTCGTTAAGCGATGCAACCTCACCCAAAGGTCGCGGGAATTCGTTGTGCGAAATGAAGTGCGGGAGTTCACTATGTGAAACGAAGTGCGGGAGTTCGTTACATGAAGTGATGCAACCTCATCCCAAAGGTCGTGAGAATTCGATGTGCAAAACGAAGCGCGGGGGTTTACTATGTGAAACAATGCGCGGGAGTTTTGTTACAAGAAGCGATGCAACCTCACCCAAAGGTCGCCGGAATTCTTTGTGCGAAACGAATTGCGCGAGTTCACTATGTGAAATGATGTGCGGGAGTTCGTTACACAAAGCAATGCAACCTCACCCAATGGTCACGAGAATTTGCTATGTGAAACGAAGCGCAGGAGTTCACTATGTGAAACATTGCGTGGGATTTCGTTACGCGAAGCGATGCAACCTCACCCAAAGGTCGCGGGAGTTCATTGTGCAAAAGGAAGCGCAGGAGTTCGTTAGGCGAAATGATACAACCCCACCTAAACCTCGCGGGAGTTCACTATGCAAAACGATGTGCCAACCAAAAATCCTTTCCATAGAGAAAGCAACCTCTTCACAGTAAAGAACAACGATGCTCAGTGAAGTCTATAATGTCGGTCTAGTTGGCAGGAGAAGCCGAAGATTGTATAATAAACGACCTCTCCATAGTTTGGGCATCCAATGGAGTCTCCAATGTCAGAACTGACCAACAAAGCCGACATACATTAAGTAGCAAAATTCCTTCCCATAGTGAAGACTAATGAAGACTTGCAAGGCCGAGGCACATATATCCAAAGTTTCCCCAAGAAAAAGAAAAAAATAAATCACAGATATGTATTTCCCAGGTGTAAAATGTCATTCACCATCATATAAGTCATCAAAACAATGACGCATGAAATCCACAATCAACTTTTATTGTTTAGTTGATCTTAAGCATCAACGCGAATTCAAATTAGAATGTCATGTTCGTACAGATAATATTCCACATATAGGAAATCGTTGAATTAAAAAATTCTGTATCAACACTCCATTCAATTCATAACAGAAATTCGATATAACTAGAATTTTTTACCGAATAATTTGTTATCGATATGGGCAGTCGATAAAAAGATATTAGCCCAGAAATGTGCAATGTTTTTGTTGTTGCAAAAAAGGTTGCAACATTGAAAAAGGCACAACCGTCGATCGCTTTGGAAGGTTTATTGCTTCGATAAAATTCTAATGGCTAAGCAAGTTCGTAAAGCAAGTAATTTAGCATGAATTGGCCACGACTAATCCGTCATGGATTCCACTTGTTTCACACACTCGAGCACAAATTAAAACCGAGGTGTTGACACACTTGCGCAATGTTAACAATGATAAACATTCGAATTCTAAACCGAAGTGTTTATTAATGCAACAAAGTCCATGCAATAGAGCATTTCAAAAGCGGATTTGAGTTCAAATCATCACAAATAACCTCTTAAGTGCTCGATATTGAAAACTCGACAAAATTTGGATCGAAAAATGCAAATTTCATATGCAATGCGAGCAAGCTTGAGTGTTTGAATCCAATAACATATATACGAGAAATTAAAACACTCTGATCCATCTTAAACATTCTGTATGATCTATCCATGTGCATTTAAAACAAAATATATCAACAAAAATGTTCGTTTCAAAGCTTGCGTTCCTCATAAGCAAAAATACAAGCTTCAAAGGGCAAATGTTAACCCTGTTAAAAACAAAGGACCGAAATAATCAGTCAAATGCATGTGAAATAGATCGTCAACGTTTAAGTGTCAAGGATTGGTGTTATTATATAATGGATCAGGCGATCTCAATTTCATGGGTCGGTCGGTCTCAAAGATGATGGTTCGATCGTATTGCATCTCAGTGAGTCGGTCGACATCAATTTGGTCGGTCGGTCGGTCATCGAAAAGCATACGGTTGGTCGGTCAACGCCAAAGCATACAGTCGGTTGGTCACAAAAATAATAATGGGATGGCCATCCGTTCTGCTAATGGATCGATTTGAAGTTAACTGATGAGTGGTTTTCATTAATAGCAATAGGTTGGTCCATACGAGCTACGGGTCGGTCCTTATCTTCATCTATAGAGCGGGCACATTTGTTCTCGCTCATGTCAGTATGGGGCGGTCTAAAGTATCATGTCGGATCAACAATATAACACACTAAACAAAGACATGTTGTAACACCCCGTAATTTTCAAATGGGACATAAGAGATAATTAAAGAATAATTAATCTTTAAAAGAAGAATTAAGGGAAACGGGTAGCGCCATTGCGTTCGTCTCGGAATTCTGCTTAAGATAGAGTATGTGTTTGCGTAAATTGGACTCCGTATGAAGAAGTTATAAGCCTAAGAAGTTTGTATACGCACTAGGAAGATTATATATGAATATTATAAGTCCAGAAGGTTCAAAACAGGTCTAAAATTTGAAATCAACCAAAGGAAAGTGAGCGGGAAAATTCCCGCTTAACAGGTGTCGGTCCCCTCGGGGGAGTCGACATAGGTGTCGACCCCCCTTAAGGGGAGTCGACATAGGAGACGACCCCCTATAGGGGAGTCGACATAGGTGCCAACCCCCCGTATAGGGTGTCGACCCCTTTTCCAGATCTGGATGAAATTTATGGAACGACATGTTTTGGCTGATGTGTAGCTCCCTAATTTGCTGTGTGACGTATTTTTATTCTGTGGACGATTCTGATGACTCCTAGACTGATCTGAAGGCTCTAAAACAATCTCTACACCTATAAATTAGTGCCTAGACCTAACCTAATTAATAACAATTCCTTTTGACGCCTCTATGCTGCTGAACTCTCAATCCTCTTAGCCGCCGCCTCTAAAAACCTAAATCATATCAGAAGATCTTCATCAATAATCAACCTTGGAAATGAATCAACATCTGCACACCTATTTTCTCCTAATCTAAGCACAGTAAGTTTAAGTTACTTTCAAATGTGACTTCTTAATTGAAATTCTTGGCATGCAATAATCTGAATCCAAGCTATACCTAATCATGAGATAATCCTTTCAGATTTATCAAATCTATTTTATCAAATTTGTGCCTGCGATGTTATTCAAATCTATTTTATCAGATTCGTGCCTGCGATGTTATTCAAATCTATTTTATCAGATTTGTGCCTACGATTTATTCAAACCTATTTTATAAGATTTGTACCTGCGATGTTATTCAAATCTATTTTGTCAGATTTGTGCCTGCGATGTTATTCAAATCTAATCTATCAGATTTATGTTTGTGATGTAATTTTATTCAGATATATACTTCTTTTATGTTCCTGATATTGCCAATATCAAATCAAGCGTCGTATGGCTATTTTATGCCTAATCTTTTATGTTTCCTCTTCTTTCCCTTTTATTGTGGATCTAGGTTGTCTTGAACCTAGACGAAATCTTGTTATATTTATATGATTTGAATACGGGGTAATTGGGCCTAATCTATTTTATATACTATTGGGTGTCTCTTGTAATTGAGATTTGGGTATAACATGTATTGGGGCGTTATTACCATTATAACTGCATGTTTGGGTTAATTGGCATATAAACCAAGTTTTGGGCGTAAATTTTATTGTTGCGAACTTGGGGTAAATTTGGAATATTAAATCTTGATTGGGCGTAAATTGTAAATTGGGATATTAATCTAGATTGGGCATAACTATTGGTTAGGACATCAAGTATAATGTATATTGTGATTTTGGGCATGACTATTATTGCAAATTTGGGAAGATTGGGTGTAACCAAATTTGATTAATAACTTGACTTTGAATTTGTGGGGCATAACTTGCAATTATCTTTGTTGGGGTATAATTTGAGAATTGGAACATGACTAATTTTGTGAATTTGGGATGATTAGCATATAAAATCTTGATTTGAACACGTATGGTAAGTATGCTAAAAGATAAACATGCCTAACCTGAGGTTAGATTGAGTTGTGGTGTAATATTGCCCGGAACCCGCCCGGCACATCCAGTAACCGCATCAACACCTATCTAATGTGAGAGGTTAGTGCATCATGCCCAAGAAAAACCCGAGGTTAGATTGAGTTGTGGTGTAAAACTGCCCGGAACCGCCCGTCACATCCAGTAACCGCAACAACACAGATCTAATGTGAGAGGTTGGCGCATTAGTAAATCAAATAATGCTAATGAACAGGACATGATAATTAAACAAATGGTAGGGTTAAGTTAACTAAGGCAACACTTAGCCGATATAACATGACGTATGTAGGGTTAAGTTAACTAAGGCAACACTTAACCAGTACATCATGTTAATTAAACAAATGATAGGGTTAAGTTAACTAAGGCAACACTTCACCGATATAACATGATGTGTGGGTAGGGTGAAGTAACACAAGAAGGCAACACTTAACCGATATAACATGATGTATGGTAGGGTTAAGTAACACAAGAAGGCAACACTTAACCGATATAACTTGATGTATGATAGGGTTAAGTAACACAAGAGGGCAACACTTAACCAATATAACATGATGAACGAGTGGGGTTAAGTTAATAGAAAACACTTAACCAGTACAACATGATGTGTGGGTGGATTAAGTTAACATGAATAGACAACACTTAACCAATATTAATTGAACGAAGCGGATAGGGTTAAGGCAAGCTTAACCAAATAATACGTATTGACTTGGTTAGTAGGAGGGTTAAGTACATCTCGTGTAGGTGGGTAATATTAGTATATATATATATTCCCACAAACATAACCATTAAATAAACATGCTTGAATCGGTGGGCGGGTTAAGTACATATCGTGTAGGTGGGTAATATTTGTATATATAGGACCACAAACTTAACCAGTAGGAAACCCTATTAACGGGGACCCATTTCAGCAGTAACCAACATAGATGTATCATGGTACCCTGAACTAGGCAGGGTGGAGCACGATCACTGGGCTGATTATAAGCAGTCAAAATAGCGGCAGGGGGTATGTCAGTGTAGGTTCCGATGGTTTACGGGCATGCACGTACTCCGAAGTGGGAAAAAGCAGGCACTGGGTACTATTAGTTATACACTATGCATCTTGAATCATGTCGCACTAGGTACTAGTAGTTATACACTGTGCATCTTGAATTGTGTCGGATTGCTATCATAGGGACTGATACACCTTATGGTGGGACCAACACAGGGTATCTACACGCAAGAGAGAGCCGATTGACACAGACACAAGGAAAATTAATACGAGTAAGGAGCCGGTCGATAGGGTAGTAAGGGTACATCTAACATATTCATGGCAATTAGGCATATTGAGGTGGAATCCTCACAATAGATGTACACCTAAAGGCTACCACAATTGCGGGGATTGGGATCACATTATCGTATGATCGTTTTATACAAATTACTAGTCTGGACACTAATTAGGTGGTGCAGGGATATAGAAATCAGAATAACAGGGTAGTAGAGAAGCAGAGAAAGAGTAGAAGTGCATTCAGTTTATCTCGACTTATCATATCTATGCTAATTGTATGTCATCTTTTTATCCTTGTTATCACGTTATTGTCTTATATTCAGTTTATTCATGTCATGATGCTTTTGCCTATTTACATGTTGAAAGTCACTGGACTTACCAGACTTATGTCTAACCTAGTTTGTTTCGCCTCCTTTCTTCCGTTCCCCCCCCCCTCAGGTTCATAGGGAGGAAATGTTACCACTTAGCTCAGTTTTCTTTCCAAGCTCAAAGATAGTCGATGTATTGCTTTGGACTCTCTCTTCCACTGTTATGGTTGGTTCATACTTTATTGGTCTGTCTTGTAATTTATCAGCATCTTTTACCTAAAACGCTCCACTGAAGTTAAGGCATTCCCTTTGTGAGCGACCTTAATGAACGTAAGGTATTACACTTGGTATCAGAGCTGAAGGTTACCGGATCAGATAAAAGATTTGAAAAAAATATTTTCAAGACGGATTTAAAAGAAGCATTTTCTAAAGAAAAGTTTTGTTTTAAGGGCATATTCCCCAAAGCCATATGCACTATCTTTTGATCCTCTGTTTGAATCCTTGTTTTCCTTCTTTACTGAGTCTCTAGGGCTCCTGACCTTCTGGGAGGTAACCTCATCGCAGCATGGTTCCATAGGCTTAATGAGACTACGACACCTGTCAAAGGGTGAAGAAATACCCAACTTCCATATGTAGTGTAACACCCCCACGTCCGTTAGTGTCACTCACAAAGGGAATGCACTAAATTATGTGGAGCATTTAGGGTAAAAGATGCAGATAAATTACAAGACAGACAAAAATTAAACAGCGGAAAATAAAACTTTGCTTTATTGATAAATAGTTTGTACAATGATTTCTTTACAATATCAGAGTATCATCTGTCTTACAAAATAAAGAAGCATGAAAATACATTTATATTCCCCAAATTTAGCAAGAGCCAGCCATAGCATTTGAAAAGAGAATCCAAGCAAACTTCGACAAATCTTCAAGCTGGGAAAGGGTAACATTCCAACTTAATCTGAGCTATACTATTCCCTCCTCTACTACCTGGGGGGAACAGAAGAAAAGAAGACGAAAGAAAAACAGAGTCAGACATAAAGCCTGAGTAAGTTCAGTAACTTCTAGCATGTGGACATGGAAAAACAAAACGACATGAATTAACTAAATACAAGATTACGCCATGACGATAGGGTCAACAAGATTAGACAAGGTAATCACAAGATATGCTAAGATAAGACTAACTGTATATGCTTTAATACTTTCGCCGCTTCGCTATTTCCTTGTTATACTATATCTCTGCACCACCTAACTAGTGTCCCAACTAGTAATGATAACGTGATCCCAATCCTTGTATTTTCCATTGCCTTCC
The DNA here is from genome assembly GCA_030737875.1 of Allium sativum. Classification (NCBI taxonomy): domain Eukaryota; kingdom Viridiplantae; phylum Streptophyta; class Magnoliopsida; order Asparagales; family Amaryllidaceae; genus Allium; species Allium sativum. Next base: position 964,763,320 of record CM060916.1, read on the forward strand.
GGCATACATTCATTATTTGTTACCTGGATCAAATCTAGGGTTTTCTATCAAGTGCTTTCTAGATTTAACTAGGGTTTACGCTATCCGTTGAACGCTTCTCAGACAAAGGATTTATGCCACCTAGTTCAACTAGGAATTATGCTACCTGTCGAACGATGCCCCCAAGTCTAGGACACACTACCTATAGTGGTATATGTTCCTATACTTCCCCACGCCTGTATCGCGAATCGTTATCGCTTGTCTAGATGCACATGTCCTGTAATGTGCGACCCGAGTCCTGTGTCAGGGCAAATCAAGGAATACAGAACTCGGTCGGGAGCTTTCAGATATCTGCCAATGCAGATGCTAAGGTCTGTTTTTATTCCAGTGGCTATGGTCCCACTTGACCCCTCCCTCAACTAATGAAAGGCACCCTTTGTAAAATGAGAACTATACGCCGGCCCCTGGTGCCCCACTATCCTATGGCCATCCTCACCCATAACTAGATAGCAATTATGGTCTTTTGGAGTTCTCCGCCTTTCCGCTTCACGTATCTTGACTGACTCAAGATGGATGGTAGACGACGAGTTGCTATCACAGGGCTACCGTTTTCTCGCCGAATCACGCCGGTCCATCCTAGTCTTTCGGTTGCAATATATATTGCAACCAAGGCATACCCCTGGTTCTTCTACGCAGACCTTAACCTCTGTGAGCCCAGGAGGATCGTCTGCAGTCTCACAAAGGGATACCAAGAGTACCCTCACGTCCCCTCGAAGCCTCGGGCTTCGTAACCCAATTCGTTGGAGCCTTCTCGGACGGACATTCGCTCCTTCCCATGTTATACTAAGAATTACTACTTAGTTCTCTTTCCCGTCAATTTGGGTTGGTTAAGTGTCATTAGTCAATTCAAGCTAACTTAACCCTCTTCATTTATCCTTATAAACTGGTTAAGTGTTATCAATAATTCATGTTGACTTAACCTTACCCTAAACCAAGTTATATTGGTTAAGTATTTCTTATTACTTAACCTTACCCCTTCACCCTGTATTGGTTAAGTGTTCCCTTTTAACTTAACCTTGCCCGTCTGTTTTAACTAAAATGTTATTAATGGTTAAGTATTATCCCTTCATGTTTTATACTTAACCCCATTCCTTTATCACAACCTGATGGTTAAGTGTTCAAGTTTACTTAACCCCTACGGTCTAGCCCAGCTAACATATTAAATTGGCTAAGTGTATTAGATTTTACTTAACCCAACCTCTGGTCTAGTTAACATGTTAATTTGGCTAAGTGTATTAACTTTACTTAACCCCAACCTCTAGTCTAGTTAACATGTTAATTTGGCTAAGTGTATTAACTTTACTTAACCGCTACAAATCTTGTCTTGTTACCTTGAGTCTGGTTAAGTGTTTCTATGGACTTAGCCCTCCCATTCTATCTTAACTGTGTTAAGTTGGTTAAGTGTGCCTATGGACTTAACCCTCGCATTCTGGCTTAACTGTGTTAAGTTGGTTAAGTGCTCCTATGGACTTAACCCTCCCATTCTAGTTTAACTGTGTTAAGTGTTTTTATGAACCTAACCCCACCCATCAGTTTAGTTGTCATGTTGAACTGGTTAGGTGTCTTAGTTAACTTAACCCTACCATTCTTGTTCTAGCTTTAATTAAGTAGATTAAAGCCACAACCACTCACATTAAACAGATATTGTTGCGAATACTGGATGTGCGGGTTGGTTCCGGGCAGGTTTACATCGCAACTCAGTCTAACCTCGGGTTAGGCATATTCGTGTTTTCTAAATTCAAAGGGTTTTGATTAGTTTTCAATTCAGGTTTTGAAAGTAACCATCCCGTCCGTCGGATCAGTTAGGGATAGCCAGGGAGAGCAGGAAACTTGTATTTTCCAAACCCAAGCCTAGACACTATCCTCTCTGTCACCCTAGAACTTTCTGGTGTGTTATTAAAAGAGATGTCGTTTAACAAACCTTTAATTTGTCTAAGTTTACATTTCTCGTTTAGAACAAATTCTATAAGTAAATTATTCCTAATTTACTTATTTCCTAATTCCCCTTTTAATGTAAATTGTCAACATTCATTCTTATGGCCCATTTTTCCCTCTAAATCATGTTTATGCTTTTTGGTATGTAAACTATACCAAATCAAGTGTCATTAACCATGTAATAGCTAAACCTGCCAATTACTCCCTATTATGGCCAATTTCAAATTTTGGCCAATATATTTACCGTTCCAAATTAGCTAATCCAATTCCAATTTAACATTCTAATTCATGTCAAACTAGACTTATTACTCTAGTTCACTATTTATGTAAATGCTAGATTTACATGTCGATACTAGATTCAAGCTACTCAATCTATAGTTCATGTCAAATTTATTCAACTTGCATTCTTATGAACATGCCATAATGCGTGTTCCCAACTTATGCCAATTTTCAAGTTAAACTACGTTTTTAGTAAATTTCATATTTTGCCCAAACCGCATTCCCACCGTTCGTATAATCGTGATTCAGTCTAGATTTATAAATAAAGCTAGGTTCGTAGAAAATAGGGAATGAACCAAAGATGCTATGCGAAAGATAGACATACTAACTGGCATAAAAAGGGTTGAATAACGACGTCGGTTCAAGAACATGGGTAGACCTAACTTAATAGGTAAATTCCCAAGGTCTAAAACCAAAGAAAACCAAGAATAAACAGAATAGAGACGTAGGTTCAAGAACATGGGTAGACCTAACTTAATAGGGAAATTCCCAAGGTCCAAAACCAACGAAAACCAAGGATGGACAGAATAGAAAGATCAGGTTCAGACCCAATTTCACAGCAACCTTTTCCTAGTCAGAAATCATAGGTGTTTAGTCACAGTTGTCCTTGTTATGTCATAGGCAAAAGTTTATGTTTCCAAATCTAAAGAATAAGCTTAGTCAAGGAAATAATTCTCATAGTCACAGTCATAGTCATAGGCAATGTCCATAGTCATAGGCAATGTTCATAGTCATAGGCAACGTTCACAGTCATAGGCAATGTCCATAGTCATAGGCAATGTTCATAGTCATAGGCAACGTTCACAGTCATAGGCAATGTTCATAGTCAAAGAGGCATACAGTCTTATTTGTCCTTGAATCATAACAGTTCTTGATTAGGTCCAAGAATATAGGCACTGATTCGAATAGAGAGAGAGAGAGAGATTTGGCATATTCTTTTATTCCTTTAATTTCATGTCACGAACAAAGAAAAACATTCAAATCTAAAAATAACTGACTTACAGAGATTAGATTAGAATAGAAAGGAGGCGTTGCTATGATTCGTGCGACGTTTAGCCTTTAATCCTTATCTTGAAGCTTTGAATCTCTTCTAGACAACTTGAGCAGCATAACCTTGTCTTGGATTTTTGTATTATCTTCTGATTTTTATATTTTCTCAGAGGCAGCATAAGGATAGAAAAGAATTGTGAATAGAGAAGAAGACCAGGGCTGTTTATATAGTGTTAGGCGGACGAACCTGGTCAGAATGGCGTCTAGATACAGAAGAACGAACTGGGTGCAGAAAACTGGATTTCGGGACCCAGGTCGACACCCATGTCGACTGGGCAGTCGACATGAGGGGGTGGTGTCGACTGCACAGTCGACACCCCTGTCGACTTGACCTGGGCGGGAATTTTCCCGCCCTGCCCCCTGTGTGTTTGAATTCGAATTTGGCTCTAGTTTTTAAACTGTTTTGAACTTGGAATTTTCTGAAAACTTTGACGGGCCATATCTTGGTCATATGGACTCCGATTTTCGAAACTTCGGACTCTATTTCGCGTATTTTTCTGAGACGAACGCAACAGCGTAGCCCGTTTCCCTTGAGTTTGATTTTAACTCTTAATTCTGCCTTGATTCGTGAATCTTAGTGTTACAAAATTACGGGGTGTTACATTCTCCCCCACTTAAAAGGATTTCGTCTCCGAAATCTTCAAGTTAGGAAGAATGTGTCCTACCATCCAATCACCCATCTACTTAACCATTCAATCAAAGGCATTCATTGTCCTTAAAATATTTCTAATGCTTTCATGTTCATATGCATAGTGTGTGTATATGTCTTTATCCAATGCAAAACCTGGCGGTCTACTGATTTAGTTGACCTCCTTAATGAGAATTATGTCAGTGTTGTGCGTCCAATCATGTATGCAAGCATCCCTAGTTACGCAAATACTATATGCGTGCACAGCCATTCATCCATATGCAACATCCATATGATAACATATCAAATTCAACTTACAAACAAATACATATCTGTAAATGCAATATGAAAGCGTCCGAACTTGATCTAGTGCCTAATACGTATGCATATGCATTCACGAGCAACCATTTGCAACCACTTGCAACCATTCAACCATAACATGTTTCAAATACATGTTTACATCCATTGGCTTCTATCTAAGGATCGATGATACGTCCTAGAGGATATACTTTGGAAAGAGAGAAACAATTATGCGTAAAGCTCCTACAAACAAAAGAAATCAAGGATGCACCCAAGGAAAAAGGGTATGATGCTAGTATCTAGCCTTTTTGAGCTTTACTCCACCGTATCTTAACTAATTTAACTTCACGATTGTGAAGTTTCTGACCTCCATCTCTAAAGTAAACAGATGTCAACTATGATACTAAGTGTATGTACTAAGATGATTAGAGGTCTCTCCTCTTAGCTTATCACGCTATAACTATGAGGGTAAAAAGGTCACTACGCGCTTTCTAGAGTGCCTGCCACAACTATTCATTTCTCACACAAACCACCCTAGTCGAACTCGACATTCCTCAAGTACAAGCCCCAAAGGCCTAAACCAATATCAGACAAGCATCCAAGGAATATCGCCTCCGAATTTAGACGACCTACGTGAGATGATATAAGAAAACTCGATAGCTATCCTCAAATCCCTACTTAAAATCGACTGGTCGGACCACCAATTGGATTTGAGACTCTAGTGGGATCTTTCTACTATACAAGTACTATGGTGCAGAGACTCAACTAGGGAAGTGGATATAAACAAATGCGAAGTGCTAAATACAAAGGAAAGAGTACGAACAACACAACTAGACTCTACCAACAGAACTTTACTACCTTTCTCGTAGGTACGCTTGGTGGTGAAAGTATGTACTTGCCCTTCTGAAAATCTTGTTCCTCATTCTTGCCCTTGTCCCTAATTATATGCCCTATCATACCCTAGCAAAGATACTTCCTCTTGTCTTAGGTTTTATGATTTCTTTCTCCTTCGTGAGCTAAATCTACATCCATGAATTCCTCATCCACGGGTTATGCTCCTTAGCCAAACTCCTCATCCCCTTCTGTGTGTAGTCATGTTGACAAATCCCTCGAAAGCTGCCTCCATCGTACGGAAAATCCTACTAAGCTTCGAAGAAAACTAACCGCAGGTGAAACTACTACGGTTATAGATGGAAGTCGGGCATTACTTCGCCCATCAATGAGGTTACCTCCCAGAAAGCCAGGAGCCCTAGAGACTCAAGAAAGAAGGAGACAAGAATTCAAACAGAGGAAGAGAAGACAATGCGTATGGCTTTGGGGAATATGCCTTTAAAACAAATCTTTTCTCTTGAAAATGCTTCTTTTAAAACAGTTTTGAAAATAATTTTTCAAATCTTTTATCTGATCCGGTAACCTTCAGCTCTGATACCACGTGTAACACCCCATGTCCGTTAGTGTCACTCACAAAGGGAATGCACTAAATTCTGTGGATCATTTAGGGTAAAAGATGCAGATAAATTACAAGACAGACAAAAATTAAACCGCGGAAAATAAAACTTTGCTTTATTGATAAATAGTTTGTACAATGATTTCTTTACAATATCAGAGTATCATCTGTCTTACAAAATAAAGAAGCATGAAAATACATTTATATTCCCCAAATTTAGCAAGAGCCAGCCATAGCATCTGAAAAGAGAATCCAAGCAAACTTCGACAAATCTTCAAGCTGGGAAAGGGTGACATTCCAACTTAATCTGAGCTATACTATTCCCTCCTCTACTACCTTGGGGGGGGGGGACGAAAGAAAAAAAGAGTCAGACATAAAGCCTGAGTAAGTTCAGTAACTTCTAGCATGTGAACGTGGAAAAACAAAACGACATGAATTAACTGAATATAAGATTACACCATGACGATAGGGTCAACAAGATTAGACAAGGTAATCACAAGATATGCTAAGATAAGACTAACTGGATATGCTTTAATACTTTCGCCGCTTCGCTATTTCCTTGTTATACTATATCTCTGCACCACCTAACTAGTGTCCCAACTAGTAACGATAACGTGATCCCAATCCCTGTATTTTCCATTGCCTTCCGGCATACATTCATTATTTGTTACCTGGATCAAATCTAGGGTTTTCTATCAAGTGCTTTCTAGATTTAACTAAGGTTTACGCTATCCGCTAAACGCTTCTCGGACTCAGGATTTATGCCACCTAGTTCAACTAGGAATTATGCTACCTGTCGAACGATGCCCCCAAGTCTAGGACACACTACCTAGAGTGGTATATGTTCCTATACTTCCCCATGCCTGTATCGCGAATCGTTATCGCTTGTCTAGATGCACATGTCCTGTAATGTGCGACCCGAGTCCTGTGTCAGGGCAAATCAAGGAATACAGAACTCGGTCGGGAGCTTTCAGATATCTGCCGATGCAGATGCTAAGGTCTGTTTTTTTATTCCAGTGGCTATGGTCCCACTTGACCCCTCCCTCAACTAATGAAAGGCACCCTTTGTAAAATGAGAACTATACGCCGGCCCCTGGTGCCCCACTATACTATGGCCATCCTCACCCATAACTAGATAGCAATTATGGTCTTTTGGAGTTCTCCGCCTTTCCGCTTCACGTATCTCGATTGACTCAAGATGGATGGTAGACGACGAGTTGCTATCACAGGGCTACCGTTTTCTCGCCGAATCACGCCGGTCCATCCTAGTCTTTAGGTTGCCATATATATTGCAACCAAGGCATACCCCTGGTTCTTCTACGCAGACCTTAACCTCTGTGAGCCCAGGAGGATCATCTGTAGTCTCACAGAGGGATACCGAGAGTACCCTCACGTCCCTCGAAGCCTCGGGCTTCGTAACCCAATTCGTTGGAGCCTTCTCGAACGGACATTCGCTCCTTCCCATGTTATACTAAGAATTACTACTTAGTTCTCTTTCCCGTCAATTTGGGTTGGTTAAGTGTCACTAGTCAATTCAAGCTAACTTAACCCTCTTCATTTATGCTGATAAACTGGTTAAGTGTTATCAATAATTCATGTTGACTTAACCTTACCCTAAACCAAGTTATATTGGTTAAGTATTTCTTATTACTTAACCTTACCCCCTTCACCCTGTATTGGTTAAGTGTTCCCTTTTAACTTAACCTTGCCCGTCTGTTTTAACTAACATGTTATTAATGGTTAAGTATTATCCCTTCATGTTTTATACTTAACCCCATTCCTTTATCACAACCTGATGGTTAAGTGTTCAAGTTTACTTAACCCCAACGGTCTAGCCAAGCTAACATATTAAATTGGCTAAGTGTATTAGATTTTACTTAACCCCAACCTCTGGTCTAGTTAACATGTTAATTTGGCTAAGTGTATCAACTTTACTTAACCCCAACCTCTAGTCTAGTTAACATGTTAATTTGGCTAAGTGTATTAACTTTACTTAACCGCTACAAATCTTGTCTTGTTACCTTGAGTCTGGTTAAGTGTTTCTATGGACTTAGCCCTCCCATTCTAGCTTAGCTGTGTTAAGGTTGTTAAGTGTTCCTATGGACTTAACCCTCCCATTCTGGCTTAACTGCGTTAAGTTGGTTAAGTGTTCTTATGGACTTAACCCTCCCATTCTAGCTTAACTGTGTTAAGTGTTTTTATGAACCTAACCCCACCCATCAGTTTAGTTGTCATGTTGAACTGGTTAAGTGTCTTAGTTAACTTAACCCTACCATTCTTTTTCTAGATTTAATTAAGTAGATTAAAGCCACAACCACTCACATTAGACAGATATTGTTTCGAATACTGGATGTGCGGGTTGGTTCCGGGCAGGTTTACATCGCAACACCCTCTAACCTCGGGTTAGGCATATTCGTGTTTTCTAAATTCAAAGGGTTTTGATTAGTTTTCAATTCAGGTTTTGAAAGTAACCATCCCGTCCGTCGGATCAGTTAGGGATAGCCAGGGAGAGCAGGAAACTTGTATTTTCCAAACCCAAGCCTAGACACTATCCTCTCTGTCACCCTAGAACTTTCTGGTGTGTTATTAAAAGAGATGTCGTTTAACAAACCTTTAATTTGTCTAAATTTACATTTCTCGTTTATTACAAATTCTATAAGTAAATTATTCCTAATTTACTTATTTCCTAATTCCCCTTTTAATGTAAATTGTCAACATTCATTCTTATGGCCCATTTTTTCCTCTAAAACATGTTTATGCTTTTTGGTATGTAAACTATACCAAATCAAGTGTCATTAACCATGATATAGCTAAACCTGCCAATTACTCCCTATTATGGCCAATTTCAAATTTAGGCCAATATATTTACCGTTCCAAATTAGCTAATCCAATTCCAATTTAACATTCTAATTCATGTCAAACTAGACTTATTACTCTAGTTCTCTATTCATGTAAATGCTAGATTTACATGTCGATACTAGATTTAGACTACTCAATCTATAGTTCATGTCAAATTTATTCAACTTGCATTCTTATGAACATGCCATAATGCGTGTTCCCAATTTATGCCAATTTCCAAGTTAAACTACGTTTTTAGTAAATTTCATATTTTGCCCAAACCGCATTCCCACCGTTCGTATAATCGTGATTCAGTCTAGATTTATAAATAAAGCTAGGTTCGTAGAAAATAGGGAATGAACCAAAGATGCTATGCGAAAGATAGACATACTAACTGGCATAAAAAGGGTTGAATAACGATGTCGGTTCAAGAACATGGGTAGACCTAACTTAATAGGTAAATTTCCAAGGTCTAAAACCAAAGTAAACCAAGAATAGACAGAATAGAGACGTAGGTTCAAGAACATGGGTAGACCTAACTTAATAGGTAAATTCCCAAGGTCTAAAACCAACGAAAACCAAGGATAGACAGAATAGAAAGATCAGGTTTAGACCCAATTTCACAGCAACCCTTTCCTAGTCAGAAATAATAGGTGTTTAGTCACAGTTGTCCTTGTTATGTCATAGGCAAAAGTTTATATTTCCAAATCAAAAGCATAAGCTTAGTCAAGGAAATAATTCTCATAGTCACAGTCACAGTCATAGGCAATGTCCATAGTCATAGGCAATGTTCATAGTCATAGGCAACGTTCACAGTCATAGGCAATGTCCATAGTCATAGGCAATGTTCACAGTCATAGGCAATGTTCACAGTCATAGGCAATGTTCATAGTCAAAGAGGCATACAGTCTTATTTGTCCTTGAATCATAACAGTTCTTGATTAGGTCCTAGAATATAGGCACTGATTCGAATAGAAAGAGAGAGAGATTTGGCATATTCTTTTATTCCTTTAATTTCATGTCACAAACAAAGAAAAACGTTCAAATCTAAAAATAACTGACTTACAGAGATTAGATTAGAATAGAAAGGAGGCATTGCTATGATTCATGTGACGTTTAGCCTTTAATCCTTATCTTGAAGCTTTGAATCTCTTCTAGACAACTTGAGCAGCATAACCTTGTCTTGGATTTTTGTATTATCTTCTTATTTTTATATTTTCTCAGAGGCAGCATAAGGATAGAAAAGAATTGTGAATAGAGAAGAAGACCAGGGCTGTTTATATAGTGTTAGGCGGACGAACCTGGTCAGAATGGCGTCTAGATAAAGAAGAACGAACTGGGTGCTGAAAACTGGATTTCGGGACCCAGGTCGACACCCATGTCGACTGGGCAGTCGACATGGGGGGGGGTGGTGTCGACTGTGCAGTCGACACCCCTGTCGACTTGACCTGGGCGGGAATTTTCCCGCCCAGCCCCCTGTGTGTTTGAATTCGTATTTGGCTCTAGTTTTTAAACTGTTTTGAACTTAGAATTTTCTGAAAACTTTGACGGGCCATATCTTGGTCATACGGACTCCGTTTTTCGAAAATTTTGACTCTATTTCGCATATGTTTCCGAGACGAACGCAATGGCGTAGCCCGTTTCCCTTGATTTTGATTTTAACTCTTAATTCTGCCTTGTTTCGTGAATCTTAGTGTTATAGAATTACGGGGTTTTACATGTAGCCATTGTAGTTTCACCTGCGGCTAATTTTCTTTCAAGCTCTGTAGGGTTTTCCATGCGATGGAGCAGCTTTCAAGAGACTTGTCAACAAGTTACACAAAGATGGAAAGATGAGAATAAGGGTGTTTGGCTAAGGAACACAAACCAAGGATGAGAAACTCATGGATATGGACTTGGTTCACAAAGGTGGAAAGAATAGAAAATTCTACGAAAAGAGGAAGTGTCGGTATTATGGTATAACGGGTCACATAATTAAGGATAACGACAAGAACAAAGGATGAGATTTTCAGGGGAGCAAGTGCATGCTCTCACCGCCAGCGTACCTGAGAGAGAGGTAGTGGAGTTTGTGTTGAAAAATTCTTGTTTTTCTTTTTGATCATCCTGTTAGTACTCTTTTTTATTTTAGCGCTTCACATTCGTTTATATCTGCTTCCATAGTTGAGTCTCTGCACCCTAGAGCTTGTATAGTAGAAGATCCCATTATTGTCTCAAATCCAATTGGTGCTTCGGATCATTTACCTTTGGTTTGTAAGGATTTGAGAATAGATATATTAAGTATTGAGTCTAAGTGTAATGCTTATGTTTTTGGTTTCATGGGCTATGGGTTGATTCTAGGCATGGATTGGTTAGCTAGTAATTGTGAAAAGAGGGTAGTTAGACTTTTGACTTGCCTCGGGAATACCCTCGAGATTTCGTGTGATCCTAAGGGATCATTATGTCTTAGCTACCTAGAAGCACTTGATGCATTCACCGACGATTTGCGATCCACTGGAGTAGTCCATGAGTATGCAGATGTTTTGATTAGGTTATGAGTTTGTCCACTAAAACGTGAGATAGACTTCCACATATATCTAGTTAGAAATGCAAAGCCAGTTGCATTACCTGTACGACACATGAATCCAAGGAAAAGGAAGGGATCAGTAAACAAGTAAAAGAGTTGCTTGAAAAGAGTTCATAAGGCGAAGTATTTCTAAATGGGGTGCTCCAGTCATTTTTGCTACAAAGGCGGATGGTTCACTTCGCTTGTGCATAGATGATATTTTGGAATGAGGAAGAACATGCTTTGCATCTAAGAGAAGTCTCGGATACCCTCCAAACGCATCAACTTAAGGCGATGTTCTCCAAAAATGCCATTTTGGAGAGAAGAAGTAAGGTCTCTAGGACATGTGGTGTCCAAAGAAGGGATAGCAGTAGATCCTGCAAAATTAGTTGTGATGCAAGACTGGAAGGTCCCAAGGAATGCAACAGAAGTAAGAAGCTTTCATGGACTAGCGGACTAATATAGGAAGTTCATTAAGGACTTTGCGAAGGTATTAGCCCTACTTACAAGATTGGTGAAGAAGAATCCAACCTTTGCTTGGGATATTGGTTGTGATATCACTTTCCAACTATCGAAGAAGGCTCTTACAACGGCCCCAGTTTTGACTTTTACCTTACGGTAGTAAAAGGCTTACGGTATACACGAATGCATGCGGCATGGGACTAGGCGCCATTTTGATGTAAGGGAAGGTCGTAGCGGATGCCTTAAGAAGAAAAGGGTTGATCTCAAGTCCTCTTTATGTGAAAAGGAAAAGTTTAGAATACATATCAAACCTTGATTTTGAAACCTTCGATTAAGTTAGTAGTCGACATCGCTAGGAGTAAGACCTACACTTTTGAATTAAATAGGGACTTCACAAAGAAAAGACTCTCAAATAGCTGACGCAATGGATAAATTAAGTAGAGAAGAGACTTCTAGTCACCTTAATAAATAAGCTTGCAAGAAGCCATGGGTACGCGGTCATGTTTGAGCATCCCTTATCATCCTCTGACTGAAAGGGTGAATAGGATTTTGAAAGACCTTTTGAGGAAATGTTAGCATGACACAGCAGGAGTTGTAGTGCCGAGTATACAAGAAGAAGAAGAGGTGGAATGAGAAGCAACAGTGAAATGTGTTCCAACTCATATTCCGGAAACAAAAATTAAGAAGCTACGCAATCGTGAAGTTAAGATAGTCAGAGCACTATGGAGTGAAGCTCAAGAAGATGCGACTTAGAAGACTGAAGACTAGATACGCACATCACACCCTTTTTGAGGGTATATCCTTGATCTCTCTTTTTCTGTAAAGTTTATTTGCATGCTAGTCTTGATCTTTTAAGTATATCCTCTCGATCCTATCCTCGATCATTAGGTAGAAGTCAATGGATGTAAACATGTGTTTGAGACATGTTATGTTTGGTGGATGCAAGTGGATGTAAGTGTTTGCTAGTGGTTGCTCGTGTATGCATATACACACATTAGGCACTAGATCGGCTCCGTCACTTCCATATTGCATATACATGAGTGAATTTTTACATATATGGATTGAAACTTGATGTGTTATCATATGGATGTTGCACTTGTACGTACGATTGTGCACTCATGTAGAAGTTATAAAGTACGATTAGGAATAATTGCATACATGATGGATTCATGGCACTATCATGATTTGCATTAAGGAGGTCAACTGAATCGGTAGACCGCCTGATTTTGCATTAGATAAGGACATATACACACACTATGCGTATGTTCATGAAAAGCATTAGATACCTTTTAAGGACAACGAATGCCTGTGATTGAATGGTTGAGTAGATGGATGTTGGATGGTAGGATATACATTCTTCTTGACTTGAAAATTTCGGGGACGAAATCCTTTAAGGAGGGGAGAATGTAACACCCCATAATTTTAAAATAGGACATAAGAGATAATTAAAGAATAATTAAGGGAAATGGGTTGCGCCATTGCGTTCGTCTTAGAATTCTGCTTAAGATAGAGTCCGAGTTTGCGTAAATCGAACTCCGTATGAAGAAGTTATAAGCCTAAGAAGTTTGTATATGCACTAGGAAGATTATATAAGAATAATATAAGTCCAGAAGGTTCAAAACAAGTCTAAAATTCGAAATCAGCCAAAGGGAAGTGAGCGGCCGCTCAACAGGTGTCGACCCCCCTAGTGGGAGTTAACATAGGTGTCGACCCTCCTTAAGGGGAGTCGACATAGGTGTTTACCCCCTATAGGGTGTTGACCCCTTTTCCAGATCTGGACGAAATTTCTGGACCGACGTGTTTTGGCTAATGTGTCGCTCCCTGATTCGCTGTGTGACATATTTTTATGCTATGGACGATTTTGATGACTCCTAGACTGATCTGAAGGCTCTAAAACACTCTCTACACCTATAAATTAGTGCCTAGACCTAACCTAATTCATAACAATTCCTTCTGACACCTCTATGCTGCTGAACTCTCAATCCTCTTAGCCGCCGCCTCTAAAAACCTAAATCATATTAGAAGATCTTCATCAACAATCAACCTTGGAAATGAATCAACATCTGCACACTTATTTTCTCCTAATCTAAGCACTGTAAGTTTAAGTTACTTTCATATGTGACTTCTCAATTGAAATTCTTGGCATGTAATAATCTGAATCCAAGCTATAGCTGATCATGAAATAATCCTTTCAGATTTATCAAATCTATTTTATCAGATTTGCGCCAGCGATATTATTCAAATCTATTTTATCAGATTCGTGCCTGCTATGTTATTCAAATCTATTTTATCAGATTTTTACCTGTGATGTTATTCAAATCTATTTTATCAGATTTGTACCTGCGATGTTATTCAAATCTATTTTATCAGATTTGTGCCTACGATGTTATTCAAATCTAATCTATCAGATTTATGGCTGCAATGTAATTTTATTCAGATCTATACTTCTTTTATGTTCCTGTTATGGCTATTATCAAATCTAGCGTCGTATGGCTATTTTATGCCTAATCTTTTATGTTTCCTCTCCTTTCCCTTTTATTATGGATCTAGGTTGTCTCGAACCTAGACGAAATCTTGTTATATATACGATTGGAATACGGGGGAATTGGGCCTAATCTATTTTATGTAATATTGGGTGTAACTTGTAATTGAGATTTGGGTATAACTTGTATTGGGGCATTATTACCATTATAACTGCAAGTTTGGGTTAATTGGCATATAAACCAAGTTTTGGGCATAATTGTTATTGTTGCGAACTTGGGTTAAAATTGAAATATTATATCTAGATTGGGCGTAAACTGTAAATTGGGATATTAATCTAGATTGGGCATAACTATTGGTTGGGACGCCAAGCATAATGTATATTGTGATTTTGGGCATGACTATTATTGCAAATTTGGGAAGATTGGGTGTAACCTATTTTGAGTAATAACTTGACTTTGAATTTGTGGGGCATAACTTGCAATTAGCTTTGTTGGGGTATAACTTGAGAATTGGAACATGAATATTTTGTGAATTTAGGATGATTAGCATATAAAATCTAGATTTGAACATGTATGGTAAATATGCTAAATGATAAACATGCCTAACCCGAGGTTAGATTGAGTTGCAGTGTAAAACTGCCCGGAACCGCCCGGCACATCCAGTAACCGCAACAACACATATCTAATGTGAGAGGCTAGTGCATCATGCCCAAGAAAAACCCAAGGTTAGATTGAGTTGTGGTGTAAAACTGCCCGGAACCGCCCGGCACATCCAGTAACCGCAACAACACAGATCTAATGTGAGATGTTGGTGCATTAATTAATCAATTAATGCTAATGAACAGGACATGTTAATTAAACAAATGGTAAGGTTAAGTTAACTAAGCCAACACTTAACCAGTACAACATGTTAATTAAACAAATGGTAGCCTTAAGTTAACTAACGCAACACTTAACCAGTACAACATGTTAATTAAACAAATGGTAGGGTTAAGTCAACTAAGGCAACACTTAACCGATATAACATGATGTATGGTTGGGTTAAGTTAACTAAAGCAACACTTAACCAGTACAACATGTTAATTAAACAAATGATAGGGTTAAGTTAACTAAGGCAACACTTAACCAATATAACATGATGTGCGGGTAGGGTTAAGTAACACAAGAAGGCTACACTTAACTGATATAACATGATGTATGGTAGGGTTAAGTAACACAAGAAGGCAACACTTAACCGATATAACATGATGTATGATTGGATTAAGTAACACAAGAGGGCAACACTTAACCAATATAACATGATGAACGAGTGGGGCTAAGTTAATAAAAAACACTTAACCAATACAACATGATGTGTGGGTGGGTTAAGTTAACATAAATAGACAACACTTAACCAATATTAATTGAACGAAGCTGATAGGGTTAAGGCAAGCTTAACCAAATAATACGTATTGACTTGATCAGTGGGAGGGTTAAGTACATCTCGTGTAGGTGGGTAATATTAGTATATATAGGCCCACAAACTTAACCATTAAATAAACATGCTTGAATCGGTGGGAGGGTTAAGTACATCTCATGTAGGTGGGTAATATTTGTATATATAGGCCCACAAACTTAACCAGTAGGAAACCCTAGTAATGGGGACCCATTTCAACAGTAACCCACATAGATGTATCATGGTACCCTGAACTAGGCAGGGGGCATGATTACTGGGCTGATTATATGCGGTCAAAATAGCGGCAGGGGGTACGTCAGTGTAGGTTCCAACGGTTTACAGGTGTGCACGTACTCCGAAGTGGGAAAAAGCAGGCACTGGATACAAGTACTATACACTGTGCATCTTGAATCGTGCCGGGTTGCTATCATAGGGACCGATACACCTTATGGTGGGACCAGCACAGGGTATCTACACGCAAGAGAGAGCCGATTGACATAGACACAAGGAAAATTAATAAGAGTAAGGAGCCAATCGATAGGGTAGTAAGGGTACATCTAAAATATTCGTGGCAATTAGGCAGATTGAGGTGGAATCCTAACAATTGATGTACACCTAAAGACTACCACAATTGCGAGGATTGGGATCACATTATCATATGATCATTTTATAAAGATTACTAGTTGGGACACTAGTTAGGTTGTGCAGAGATATAGAAATCGGAATAATAGGGTAGTAGTGAAGCAGAGAAAGAGTAGAAGTGAATTCAGTTTATCTCGCCTTATCATATCCATGCTAATTGTATGTTATCTTGTTATCCTTGTTATCGCAGTATTGTCTGATATTCAGTTTATTCATGTCATGATGCTTTTTCCTATTTACATGCTGAAAGTCACTGGACTTACCAGACTTATGTCTGACCTAGTTTGTTTCGCCTCTTTTCTTCCGTCCCCCCCACCCCTCAGGTTCACGGGAAGGAAATGTTACCACTTATCTCAGTTTTCCTTCCAAGCTCGAAGATAGTCGATGTATTGCTTTGGACTCTCTCTTCCACTGTTATGGCTGGTTCATGCTTTATTTGTCTGTCTTGTAATTTATCTGCATCTTTTACCTAAAACGCTCCACCGAAGTTAAGACATTCCCTTTGTGAATGACCTTAATGAACGTGAGGTGTTACACATGTGGCACACATGGGTTAGAATGTGCAGATACAAACATTTCTGTGCATGGGTCAGTCCCAATGTTGTCAACTTAAGGACCAAGGATCTGCGTATTAAAATATATTGAGCGTCCATGCAAATTGTGTATACTGCTCTAATGCTTGGATTGTGTACATGCGTACTACCTAAGAATCAACCATTGTATAAACTACATATTTATCGTGCCACTTTGTGAAAAACTGGGTCAATGTATAAGTGGATGGGTCGGTCTTGAAGTTTCCCAAATGGCTCGGTTGTAATCATCCAAAATGTATGGGTCAATTTGTGCAATGATACATACATATCGTTAGCTGCATGGTAGAAGGGAACATAAAAGGTTTTATTATGAAGCACGCCTACCCACTGATGACAACTGTAATGGGTGGGCTTCAGATAAATGGATTGGCACTTTTGAATGAGCATGGATCGGTAGTTAATAATTAATAGAACAGTGGATGTGTAAAGTATGCTCACGTGGCAATCCAGATATGGGTTAGAGCAGTATATTGTATGGCAACAGTTATTTGGTTCGCATCAGTGTGTGTGTGTGTATATATATATTTGCAAAATGACCTTGTATCTTATGACAAATGCAAGAACATATGGACCAACTGAGGAAATAGCATGGATCTGTAAACATTAACGTGCATATATATTACACATTTTACAAATAGTTAATGGCACATTATTTACAAAGCATAACACGTGCAGTATAATATAGTAATATTCGGACAGCAATATAAATTGAGTGAAGCCAATCCTGCAAAGTCACGATTTGATTTCTATTATATTATAATTAATGCAATATATGTGGATTGGCTTCAAAAGGGGGAGGTGGCAGAAACGTAATAAGATGAATCTACATGTTATGGCGGGTCGGAAGCAATTCTTGTAATGGTTGGCTTCTTCAATGACATGTGGATTATTCACAAAATATATGCATGGGGTAACTTCAAATAATACGGAGGCACATCAAAGTAAATTTGGGTCGGTCTATAAAATATATCTTGGGTCGGTTTAAAAGCGATCGAACATTTGTACAGCTGGGTAAAGCTGTAAAGTGGGTCGATCGGGATATTAACCAGTGACATTTTCGTTACTAAGTTTATGACCGACTGAAACCAACGAATGGATAATTCTACCAAAGCTTTGATGGAAAAGTTAGATGCAGTTCTCAATGCTCGACCAAATCCAGCCCCTAAAAAGGTCCATGTTGATTTCGAAGAAAATGACAACTCATGTGCTTCTGATCATAATCTCAACGACAACATGGAAGACGATAATGAATGGTTGAGCGATAAAGACGAGGCTAATGTCGAAGACTCGAAGCCAAAACCTAAGAATCATTCTGAGGTAAATGCTCGAAGGGTTACCAGTCCCGACACGGTGGCACCTCCTTGCTGGGAAGATAAAGGACCTAAATTTTCTAATCACGATCGCTTGCCCAGATGAACATTTGGTAAAGAGATTGAAATCAACCCCGCGGAGTGGCAAAGAACTGAAGAATACATCTCAAATATGATAGAACAAATTATGAAGAAGAATCAAGCTCTCAATGACAATGAAAGGGAATGGGATTTCTCTCCTGACAGGACTCCGTTTACCGAGGGAATCCGAGAAACAGAGCATCTAAAAAAGTTCATTGCTCTAATTTTTGCTTCGTACAACGGCCTTGTTGATCCTAATTACTTTCTATTCAAGTACGAGCGGCATATGAGTGCAGCAAAAGCGATACACAAGATGAGATGCCTATACTTTCCTCCCTACTTAGAAGGTGTTGCGTCATTATGGTTCACAAAGCTACAACCTAAATCCGTAGACCAATTCTTTGATTTGACCAAAAAGTTCAAGGAGTAATTCTGCCTGTATGCTACCAATGGGAAGGATGCTTTATCACTTTCAGCAATGAAGCAAAATCCAGCGGAATCCGTTAAAGCTTTTCTCAATCGATTCAATGTTGCCTTGCCTGAAGTGAGGAATCCAGAGCCTCGCATAAAACTCATGGCTTTACTCGATGTTATAGACAAGAGAAGCGATTTTGGAAGATGGGTAAAAATGAAGGAACCAAACACGCTTGGCAAGTTTTGTAAAAAAGTGGAAGAGTACATAAGAATGGACGATGATCCCTTCCTATTGGCACAAGTAGCATTGCTAAGAATAAAAAGAGTGTTAATGCTGTAACAACCCGGAATTTGGGGTCAATTTAAAATTTTCATGTTAGGGATTTTATGGGTGTTTAAAAATTTAAAATAAATTATTTCAAAATAATTATGAATGGAAATTTACTTGGAGCAAAATTAATGCAAATATATTCAAATAAATTACAATAAGAATTAGAAACAGGATGGTAGTTTGAGAAGTCAAACTTGAACTTTGACTAACTACCCAGGGTGCAGAATAAACCGGATTTTGACGAAACAGAAAATATCTAAATCTGTTAATAAATATCTTTCTAACGAATCTGAAAAATCGAAGTTTCATAGCAGAAATCAAAAGTTATGGCCAAATGAATTTTTAGAAAGGTCGCTATAGAGAATATATCGCCCTTGAAAATAGACATTTTGCATACGAAGGAATTTGAACTCGAAACCACTTCCAGTGAGTTCAGAATGACGTTTCTGCATTGAAAAACAGTAAACACTTATATATTTCGAGTTTTAGAAATTATTTGTTTCAAAATGTATTTTTAATATTTAATATATACGCCTTGAAAATAGCCATTTTTCAAAAAGTCTCACAATTGAACGAAATTAATTTTGTTAGGACCGTATCATCATCACGAAGCCAAAAATAATTTTTCTGGATTTTTTTGAGTTAATTTGTTGCCCCGGTAAATTTATTTGTACGGTAAAATTAAAATAAAGGACTTAAAAAATAAAACTGAAAAACGGGGGTCAAGATGATCTTTTGGGCTGACAGAACAGGTCTAGATGAGTTCGGAACGGGGGCTAAATGGTAAAAACGACAGTCGTTGGGCCTAAATCGGAGTTCGGACCAAAACGGGCTTTAACGGGCTAATTAAATAATAATTAGATTAACCTAATATTTTAATATAAATACCATCGCTATAGTACTTCTTCCCCATCGTTACTTTCAGCCGCAATGAACGCATAACCATTCAAAATTTCAAACTTCGATTTCTCTTTCGTTTCTCAACGAAAACCTTCGCCGTTTGTCACGTTTCGAAGAGATTTTCAAGCTCTTCGATTCCATACGAATTTCCCCCGGTCTTGTCGCCTGTAGCCGCCGCACCATCCACCTAAAGTCATCGCCATTCGCACCAAACCGGGCCCACCACGTGCGTGCGCACCTCCCCGGATTCCTGGCGCCGATAGCTCTCTCCAAGGCGGTCAATCTCCCGCAAACCGTTCATAAAACCGTTAACCACAGCTCCCGAAAATCGAATTCAAAAATCTGAACACAATAAGGTATGAATACTTTCAGATTTTGCCACGCTTTTAGGCGTTACTGAGTCAGTTGTTAAAAGTCGTATTTTGGTTTTCATATGTATTTGTATTCGAATCGTTCCAGATCTGAAATCTATTTGAATACGAACACTGAATCGGATCGAGTCTGAATCATCTTCTCAGACCAGACCACTGTGAGAATTTATTTTTAATTTAATTTAATTTATTTAATTATTATTTCCATGATTATTAATAGTAGATCTAATATGACATGATATCTAAAACATGGATCTGAAATGTTCATACCGTATGATATTGAATCTGAATTGCCTATAATGACATGATATTAAATCTGAAATTTTATCGTTAAATATGAATTGATTGATTAATTAGAATTAATTATGTGTTAATTTATTTAAATCATGCCTTGTTGATTTGCCATATGCCAAGTTAAACCTCATCTTGTAAATTTCCTTGAGGTTAATTATTGGATTTGATCATGTTGGTTTGTTTGGATGTTGTTGTTATGGGATTTGACATGAAATACGATAATGAAAATTATTAAAGGTTGAATTTTTGGTTTAAATTATTAAAGATTAAATCTTTAATTGAAATGTTAAAGATGCAAACTTTCATGAAAATATGAAACGATGAAATTTTTCATGTGAACATTAAATGATGAAATTTACATTGTAATTAAAGGATGATTTTTTTTTTGTAATTTAAGAATGAATTTTACATTGTAAATGAAAGATGAAATTTTTATATTAAAAGTTAAAAAAATATGTTTCATTGAAAAATATAAAGGATAGGATTTCCCATAATGAAATATAAAGTAGGAATTTTCACCGTAATGAAAATTTACATTTTTGTTAATGTAAATAATATAGAAATATTCACCGTAATGAAAGTTTACATTTTATTTAATGTAAATAAAATAAGAATGCGACAAGAATGAAAGTTTACATTTTATTTAATGTAAATAAAATAAGAATGCGACAAGAATGAAAGTTTACATTATATTTAATGTAAATAAAATAAGAATGTGACATGGAATATAAATTTACGTTTTTGTTAATAAGAATTTCACCGAATGAGGAATTTGAACTTTTATAATGTAAATATATAGAATTTCACCGTATGTTAAAATTTACATTTTTTCTTTGTAATTAAAAGGTGAATTTCATCGTATATTAAAATTTACATTTTTATATGTAAATTATAAAGTGAATTAATGTTGTATGCTAAAATTACATTTATATTGTAATTAAAAATCATATTTTTACAATGTAAATTAGATGTAGTGTTTCCATTGTAATTAAAAATCATATTTTTTACAATGTAAATTAGATGTAGTGTTTGCATTGTAATTAAAAATCAAATTTTTACAATGTAAATCAGATGTAGTGTTTGCATTGTAATTAAAAATCATATTTTTACAATGTAAATTAGATGTAGTGTTCGCATTGTAATTAAAAAAGAAAATCTTTCCAACGATATATATTAAATTAAGATGCAACGGTTAGATTCTTAGAAATGTGAAATTCAAAAATTTTCGAAAGCAGCGCCATAGTCGCCATGGACTTGAGGCGTCGTTATATTAAAATTTAATTATTTTAAATAATTAATATGAGAACAAATCATTAATAATAATTATTAATGTATAAGAAGGATTTTAAATACGTATATATATGTACACGAGGATTATTTGGAAAGACCGAGTTCTCTCATTCTAAATAGTCAAACGACGTATAAAGATGGTGAATGAAGACCGTAAATCTTCCCTCGAATGGACAACGATTGATGCCTTGACTTGACTTGCTCCCAATTCAAAGGTCATGGTCATTGCCCAAACGTACGTGTTGATTTCACGGGTTAGGCTTTCGCTCAGACCCAGAGCATAAGCTATTAAATGGATTGTGTGTCTGACATCATACTCTATCAAATATCACGTTATTGATCTTTTGTCGAAGGTATGGATGTTTGGTGGCGGGGAATTTATTCTCTTGCTTAACGCCCGTTCATATATCATATATTTCGGCAAAGGGTTGGTAGTATGGTATGGGGTGATGATGTGGCACGCTAAGGTGCATATGATCAAGGTTTTGTTGAAAAGCAGGCCTTGTGGAACGATCAAAGCATAGCCTGTTTAGGCATAGCTTTGTGTACAACGTGACTTCGCGAGACTCACACACCGGCGGAGTCTAAAACGGGAGAAGGGAACGCAAGGAGAGCAGCACGTTTCTTTCTAGATAAAAGTGGTGATTGGGTTTTAACATGGCCCAACATTTTACTTATGTGGATGATGGAATGAGGCACCTCGGATAGGTCCTATAGGATCGGGAAACGTGTGTTCAAGAATTGCCAATCCACGAAGCTGTATGTGTGGACCGGCCCTGCAGGATCCAAGGGTTCACTACGGGGAATCCTGAGACATTAGCTAGAGTGTCTCGAATCGGTAGGAGCTCCTCCCTAGCCTTGACTCATGATGGAAACCAAAATCCAAACACGACCCTATGAATTTGATTGTATTACTAGTATGGAGGCATAGTAGTATGGGATACTATTCTTCCTAGGATTTCTACATTTACTTTGAAATGTTTTAATATATTAATAATATAAAACTCGTATTTGCCGTATTTATCATGTTTAATCACTATAAGGTAAAACCCTATCCTCTGGTGTGTATTGCATTGTGTGATGGGACCTGGGTCTTATGGTGATTCCATTTTTCTAAAAAGCATAGCGTTGTTGTACGATTTACTTATCATTTATTCTGACACTTTTATGCACGGCAACCCATTAGAGTAAACCCGTTCCGCATTAGCGGCGTGGTCTTTGGATTTGCCCTATTAATAGTGATTAATTAGATAAGAATTCTCACACCAGTCCCACGACTGACCTGTAGTTTGTTTCACCTTTTTGCAAACTCGGGTGCCCTCTTTTCTACATGGGCAGCCAAGTAAACTGGTTATCTTTCGCTTGGAGCCTTTCCTTGGAGCTGCTTATTATTTCTCTTGGATTTTCTTGTGGAGATGTGATGACTAGGAGTTTGAAGACTTATCATTCGCTGCTCTTACATTTTTCTCTTTCCTTTTATTTCAGACATGAAACTTGGTTTATTCCACGTGTTTGAGTTGGAGTTGGAACTTATTTCTTTTCTGCGAATTTGATATAACAATGTAGAATTCTATGATTGTGGATTTTCTGAGGATTGATGACATTATATTTCCGCTGCTATGATGTTGTTACTCTATGAATTTCCTATGCTATTTTGCATCTATGATATGTATTATTGTATTTATGTTGTATTCCAAATGATCATCTCTTACTTTCACTCCGTGGAAGTTTGGGGTCATCACAGTTGGTATCAGAGCTTTGGTTAAACTTAGCTTTGGAATATAGCATATTTATGATAATTCGTTTACATAGAATCACAATATCATGTGGCGAACATTTCATGTGAATACATAATAGTCAGTCATTCTATCATTATCTTTTATCCGTCCTTTTATCTTGATCAACTCTTCAAATCACCATTATAGTTGTTCTGACTCTTTCCTTGATCGTACAGAATTTACTAAAAATGAGTACCACTGCCGCTAGAGCTGCTAGAGCAAGAGCAAGGAGGCAGAATGCTGCTGGATATGAGGAGCCCACTGTCCAACAAGCACCACCACCCCAACCCTTTGATTTAGATAAGATGGCTAAGAAGGACAAAAACTTGGGAGGGGTGCCATTCAAGGGTACTGAGACTGTGACACAAGCTCAAGCTTGGCTGAGGAACTGTGAAGAGATTTTTGGAGGATTAGAGCTGGAGGATCATAGGAAAAGACTAGTGGCTTCATGGCTGTTACAGGAGGAAGCTCAAAACTGGTGGGACACTGTCACGGTTGGAGGAATTGCATACAATATGATTGGACGAGTTTTAAGGAGCTTTTCAATGACAAATATATTCCAAGGCAAGAGGTAGAGAAGCTACATGATGAGTTCGCCAATCTGAAGCAAGGCGACAAGACCATTTCAGAATATGTACGAAGATTTGAAGACCTTTCCCGCTATGCCCCTGAGTTGGTTCAAGATGACTTTCATAAGAATAAGAGATTCATAAATGGTCTTGCGAGGAAGTATATTGATAGAGCCACTGCCCACATCGACCTCTCTTTCAATAGGTTGGTGGAGTTCGCTTGTCGTTATGAGGAAAATGATAGAAATAATTCTCAACAAGACAGGGAAAGGAGCTTAGCTAACAAAAAGAGGAAGCAAACAGAGAAGAAGACTGAGGGAAACAACTCTGGAGCTGCTAAGGGCCACGATAAGTCAAAGGTGCAATGCTACAACTGCCAAAAATTTGGGCACTACAGCAAGGACTGCAGGAATCCTAAGAAGGCCCGAAACGACGACACCAAGGAATGCTACAATTTCCATAAGAAGGGTCACATCAAGCCAAACTGTCCGCTGTTGAAAGGAGCGCAGGTAGCACATGTGTATGAAGGGGCAAGTGCACCATCTTCTTCCGCTCCTACTTCTTCCGAGGGAGCTGGTAAGCCTGATGTTTTAAATGGTACCATTTCTGTTAAAAATATCCCTGTTACTGCCTTATTTGATACGGGTGCATCGAGAAGCTTTATTTCTAGCAATGCGGTCCAGAAATTGAAACTAAAGCAAAGATGTCTTAAAGAGCCAATTAATGTTCATAATCCTGTAGGAGGTTCTATCACTCTTGATTTATACTGTAGGGTGCCTATTTCTTACTCTTACATTCGGTTCCCTTTTGACTTAACCATTATAAATTTTTCCGAGTTTGATATCATCCTTGGTCTTGATTGGCTAAAAAAATTTGAGGCCAAAGTAAGATGTGTTGAGAGAATAGTTGAAATCAAAACGAAATTTGGAGATGTTATTTCTATACCTTGTCACGGCTCAAAACCTGATAGAAAGGAATTCTGGTCTTCTCTCGAGATCACTCCTATTCCTTTAGAAAATATTCCCATGGTCAAAGATTACGCAGATGTATTTGAAGAAGTGGACAGCCTACCCCCGCGAAGGGAAATCGATTTCAGGATTGATCTTGTTCCTAATGCAAGACCTGTAGTTCATGCTATCAGAAGGATGACTCCTAAAGAAAAGGAAGAATTGCAAACCCAAACCAAGCAGCTTCTGTGGAAGGGGCTCATTCGACCTAGCTTTTCAAATTAGGGTGCAGCTGTGGTGTTTGTCCCCAAATCGGACGGTAATCTAAGACTTTGTGTCAATTACTGTGATCTTAACAAACAAACATTAAAGAACAAATATCCCTTGCCCCGCATAGATGAATTGGTGGACCAATTGAATGGAGCCAAGGTGTTTTCAAAGATGGACCTATCCACAGGTTTCCACCAACTCCGCATAACAGAAGAATGTATACCTTTGACCGCCTTCAGGGGTCCCGATATATTCTACGAATGGTTAGTGATGCCGTTCGGTCTATGCAATGCTCCAGCCTACTTTGTTGACTTGATGAATAGGGTTTTCATGGGGGTCCTAAATAAATTCGTCCTAGTCTTCATTGATGATATTCTAATCTATTCTAAAACTAAGGAGGAGCATGAAGGGCATTTAAGGGAAGTGTTGGAAATTCTACGAAGAAATGTTCTAAAAGCAAAGTTTTCCAAATGCACATTTTGGCAAGAGGAAGTAAAATTCTTGGGTCATGTTGTGTCAAAAGAAGGAATCGCAGTTGATCCAAGTAAAGTTGCCGCCATTCGAGATTGGAAGCAACCCAGTACACCCACTAAAGTAAGAAGCTTCCTAGGTTTGGCCGGATATTATAGAAAATTTGTCGAAGGTTTCGCCAAGCTGTCTAGCAAATTAACAAAACTTACCCGGAAGCATGCCAAGTTCAATTGGACATCAGATTGTGAGGAGGCATTCCAAAAGCTAAAGGTGAGTTTGACTACTGCTCCCGTACTCACCATCATCGATGGCAACCAAGATTTAAAGGTCTATACGGATGCTTCTCAAAGTGGTGGTCTTGGTGCGGTACTGATGCAAAGGGGCAGAGTTGTTGCATATGCAAGCCGTCAATTAAAGCCGCATGAGAAAAATTATCGTGTCCATGACTTAGAGTTGTTGGCAGTAGTCTTTGCTTTAAAAAAAAAATTGGAGACATTATCTTTTGGGCCAAAATTTTGAATTATACACAGACCATCAATCTTTGAAATATCTCTTCGATCAAAAGGATCTGAATTTAAGGCAGCAACGATGGCTAGAATTTCTGGCGGCCTACGATCTTGACATCTTATATACGCCAGGGAAAGCCAATGTTGTGGCAGACGCACTTAGTAGGAAGGAAGTCATTGTCGCAAGCCTCATCGTCACCCCTTCTTTGATTGATAAGATCGCCTCTTTTCAGAAAAGTGATGCTTTTATTCGGAAAATGATTGAAAGAATTCAAGGAGGTGAAATCAAGGACTTCGAAATAGATGACAAGGGAGTCCTCAGATTGCACGGGTAGATTTGTGTTCCAAGTGTCCCCGAGCTCATAAGAGAAGTTTTAGATGAGGGTCACAAATCAAAGCTTTGCATCTACCCCGGTGTGAGCAAAATGTATCAAGACTTAAAGCGCACATTTTGGTGGAGGTCTATGTAGAGGGATATATCCATTTATGTGAGTAGATGCCCCACATGCCAACAAGTAAAAAGTGATCAACAAAAGCTGGCAGGGTTGTTGCAGCCATTAGAAGTTCCAGATTGGAAGTGGGCCCAAGTCTATATGGATTTCATAGATGGTCTGCCTCGTACTAGGAAAGGAAATGACAGCATATGGGTGATCGTGGATCGCTTCACCAAGTCCGCTCATTTCATACCTGTCAAATCCACTAGAACTGCTCAAGGTCTGGCGCAAATCTATTTCAAAGAAATCGTCAGGCTACATGGGTAATAAAACTAAATCTTTCCTTCTCTTCATAATTTGAATGGATATTTTCTTTTGCAAAATAAATATTAATCTTTTCTTTTTCATAGAGTCCCTAGTAGCATCGTTAGCGACCGTGATCCTATCTTTGCTAGTAAATTTTGGGAAGCATTCCAAAATGAGTTGGGAACGAAGTTGAATCTTAGCACCGCGTATCACCCTCAGACTGACGGCCAGACTGAGCGAGTGAGTCGCATTCTTGAAGATCTATTGCGAGCTTACATACTCGATTTTGGAGGGTCTTGGGAGGATCACTTACATTTAGTTGAATTCTCGTACAACAATAGCGATCAAGCAAGTTTGAAAATGTCTCCATTTGAAGCCTTATATGGTAGGCCGTGTAGATCGCTAGCATGTTGGGTTGAAAAAGGAAATCGGCTTGTGTTGGGCCCTAACATGATCCGAGAAGCTTCGGACAAAGTTGACTTTATTAAGAAGCGACTATTGGCGGCCCAAAGTAGATAGAAAAGTTACGCAGATGTAAGAAGGCGAGAGCTAGCTTTTGATGTGGGTGACTATGTCTATCTAAAAGTCGCTCCAATGCGAGGTGTTATCCGTTTTGGAAAAACAGAAAAACTAGCACCTAAATTCATCGGCCCCTTCCCCATTCTTGAAAAGGTTGATACCCTAGCTTACAGAATTCAGATGCCCGACTGGTTGCCTGGAGTGCACGATGTATTCCATGTATCTCAACTTCGAAGGCATGTCCATGATCCGGAACTAGTTGTGGAGGAAGCTGCACAGCAAGATTTGGAAACTACCCCAAGCCTAGCAGTGAGGAGAGAACCACTGAAAATCATTGGTAAGGAAACTAGGGAGCTTAGAAACAAGAAGATCAACCTAGTCAAGGTGCAATGGAGCGGTGATCCTAGAGACTGCACTTGGGAAACCGAGGAGAGTATCAAACAAGCCTATCCCAAATGCAGAGTGGACATCCCCGATTAGTTTTATTTTGAGGTACGCTTAAATTATTTTCTATTCTTTATGTTGGTTCCTACCCTTCTACTATTCTCTTTTCCATTTTGAGAACGAAAAGTTCTTAAGCGGGGGAGACTGTAACAACCCGGAATTTGGGGCCAATTTAAAATTTTCATGTTAGGGATTTTAGGGGTGTTTAAAAATTTAAAATAAATTATTTCAAAATAATTATGAATGGAAATTTACTTCGAGCAAAGTTAATGCAAATATATTCAAATAAATTACAATAAGAATTAGAAACAGGATGGTAGTTTGAAAAGTCAAACTTGAACTTTGACTAACTACCCAGGGTGCAGAATAAACCGGATTTTGACGAAACGGAAAATATCTAAATCTATTAATAAATATCTTTCTAACGAATCTGAAAAATCGAAGTTTCATAGCAGAAATCAAAAGTTATGGCCAAATGAATTTTTAGAAAGGTCGCTATAGAGAATATATCACCGTTGAAAATAGACATTTTGCATACGAAGGAATTTGAACTCGAAACCACTTCCATTGAGTTCAGAATGACGTTTCTGCATTGAAAAACAGTAAACACTTATATATTTCGAGTTTCAGAAATTATTTGTTTCAAAATGTATTTTTAATATTTAATATATACGCCTTGAAAATAGCCATTTTTCAAAAAGTCTCAGAATTGAACGAAATTAATTTTGTTAGGACCGTATCATCATCACGAAGCCAAAAATAATTTTTCTGGATTTTTCTGAGTTAATTTGTAGCCCCGGTAAATTTATTTGTACGGTAAAATTAAAATAAAGGACTTAAATATTAAAACTGAAAAACGGGGGTCAAGATCATCTTTTGGGCTAACGGTACAGATCCAGATGAGTTCGGAACGGGGGCAAAATGGTAGGAACGACAGTCATTGGGCCTAAATCGGAGTTCGGACCAAAACGGGCTTTAACGGGCTAATTAAATAATAATTAGATTAACCTAATATTTTAATATAAATACCATCACTACAGTACTTCTTCCCCATCGTTACTTTCAGCCGCAATGAACGCATAACCATTCAAAATTTCAAACTTCAATTTCTCTTTCGTTTCTCAACAAAAACCTTCGCCGTTTGTCACGTTTCGAAGAGATTTTCAAGCTCTTCGATTCCATACGAATTTCCCTCGGTCTTGTCGCCTGTAGCCGCCGCACCATCAACCTAAAGTCGCCGCCGTTCGCACCAAACCGGGCCCACCACATGCGTGCGCACCTCCCCGGATTCCTAGCGCCGATAGCTCTCTCCAAGGCGGTCAATCTCCCGCAAACCGTTCGTAAAACCGTTAACCACAGCTCCCGAAAATCGAATTCAAAAATCTGAACAAAATAAGGTATGAATACTTTTAGATTTTGCCACGCTTTTAGGCGTTACTGAGTCAGTTGTTAAAAGTCATATTTTGATTTTCATATGTATTTGTATTCGAATCGCTCCAGATCTGAAATCTATTTGAATACAAACATTGAATCGGATCGAGTCTGAATCATCTTCTAAGACCAGACCACTGTGAGAATTTATTTTTAATTTAATTTAATTTATTTAATTATTATTTCCATGATTATTAATAGTAGATCTAATATGACATGATATCTAAAACATGGATCTGAAATGTTCATACCGTATGATATTGAATCTGAATTGCCTATAATGACATGATATTAAATCTGAAATTTTATCATTAAATATGAATTGATTGATTAATTAGAATTAATTATGTGTTAATTTATTTAAATCCAGCCTTGTTGATTTGCCATATGCCAAGTTAAACCTCATCTTGTAAATTGCCTTGAGGTTAATTATTGGATTTGATCATGTTGGTTTGTTTGGATGTTGTTGTTATGGGATTTGACATAAAATATGCTAATGAAAATTATTAATGGTTGAATTTTGGTTTAAATTATTAAAGATTAAATCTTTAATTGAAATGTTAAAGATGCAAACTTTCATGAAAATATGAAACGATGAAATTTTTCATGTGAACATTAATTGATGAAATTTACATTGTAATTAAAGGATGAATTTTTTTTTTGTAATTTAAGAATGAATTTTACATTGTAAATGAAAGATGAAATTTTTATATTAAAAGCTAAAAAAATATGTATCATTGAAAAATATAAAGGATAGATTTTCCATAATGAAATATAAAGTAGGAATTTTCAACGTAATGAAAATTTACATTTTTGTTAATGTAAATAATATAGAAATATTCACCGTAATGAAAGTTTACATTTTATTTAATGTAAATTAAATAAGAATGCGACAAGAATGAAAGTTTACATTTTATTTAATGTAAATAAAATAAGAATGCGACAAGAATGAAAGTTTACATTATATTTAATGTAAATAAAATAAGAATGTGACACGGAATATAAATTTACATTTTTGTTAATAAGAATTTCACCGAATGAGGAATTTACACTTTTATTAATGTAAATATATAGAATTTCACCGTATGTTAAAATTTACATTTTTTCTTTGTAATTAAAAGGTGAATTTCATCGTATATCAAAATTTACATTTTTATATGTAAATTATAAAGTGAATTAACGTTGTATGTTAAAATTACATTTTGCATTGTAATTAAAAGTCATATTTTTACAATGTAAATTAGATGTAGTGTTTGCATTGTAATTAAAAATCATATTTTTACAATGTAAATTAGATGTAGTGTTCGCATTGTAATTAAAAAAAAAATCTTTCCAACGATATATATTACGTTAAGATGCAACGATTAGATTCTGAGAAATGTGAAATTCAAAATTTTTCGAAAGCAGCGCTATAGTCGCCATGGACTTGAGGCGTCGTTATATTAAAATTTAATTATTTTAAATAATTAATATGGGAATAAATCGTTAATAATAATTATTAATGTATAAGAAGGATTTTAAATATATATATATATGTGTGTACACGAGGATTATTTGGAAAGACTGAGTTCTCTCATTCTAAATAATCAAACGACGTATAAAGATGGTGAATGAAGACCGTAAATCTTCCCTTAAATGGACAACGATCGAGGCCTTGACTTGACTTGCTCCCAATTCAAAGGTCATGGTCATTGCCCAAACGTATGTGTTGATTTCACGGGTTAGGCTTTCGCTCAGACCCAGAGCATAAGCTATTAAATGGATTGTGTGTCTGACATCATACTCTATCAAATATCACGTTATTGATCTTTTGTTGAAGATATGGATGTTTGGTGGCGGGGAATTTATTCTCTTGCTTAACACCCGTTCATATATTTCGGCAAAGGGTTGGTAGTATGGTATGGGGTGATGATGTGGCACGCTAAGGTGCATATGATCAAGGTTTTGTTGAAAAGCAGGCCTTGTGGTATGATCAAAGCATAGCCTGTTTAGGCATAGCTTTGTGTACAACGTGACTTCGCGAGACTCACACACCGGCGGAGTCTAAAACGGGAGAAGGGAAGGCAGGAAGAGCAGCACGTTTCTTTCTATCTAGAAGTGGTGATTGGGTTTTAACATGGCCCAACATTTTACTTATGTGGATGATGGAATGAGGCGCCTCTGATAGGTCCTATAGGATCGGGAAACGTGTGTTCAGGAATTGCCAATCCACGAAGCTGTATGTATGGACCGGCTCTGCAGGATCCAAGGGTTCACTGCGGGGAATCCTGATACATTAGCTAGAGTGTCTCGAATCGGTAGGAGCTCCTCCCTAGCCTTGACTCATGATGGAAACCAAAATCCAAACACGACCCTACGAATTTGATTGTATTACTAGTATGGAGGCATAGTAGTATGGGATACTATTCTTCCTAGGATTTCTACATTTACTTTGAAATGTTTTAATATATTAATAATATAAAACTCGTATTTGCCGTATTTATCATGTTTAATCACTATAAGGTAAAACCCTATCCTCTGGTGTGTGTTGCATTGTGTGATGGGACCTGGGTCTTATGGTGATTCCATTTTTCTAAAAAGCATAGCATTGTTGTACAATTTACTTATCATTTATTCTGACACTTTTATGCACGGCAACCCATTAGAGTAAACCCGTTCCGCATTAGCGGCGTGGTCTTTGGATTTTCCCTATTAATAGTGATTAATTAGATAAGAATTCTCACACCAATCCCACGACTGACCTGTAGTTTGTTTCACCTTTTTGCAAACTCGGGTGCCCTCCTTTCTACACGGGCAGCCAAGTAAACAGGTTATCTTTCTCTTGGAGCCTTTCCTTGGAGCTGCTTATTATTTCTCTTGTATTTGCTTGTGGAGAGGTGATGACTAGGAGTTTGAAGACTTATCATTCGCTGCTCTTACATTTTTCTCTTTCCTTTTATTTCAGACATGAAACTTGGATTATTCTACGTTTTTGAGTTGGAGTTGGAACTTATTTCTTTTCTGTGAATTTGATGTAATAATGTAGAATTCTGTGATTGTGGATTTTCTTTGGATTGATGACATTATATTTCCGCTGCTATGATGTTGTTACTCTATGAATTCCCTATGTTATTTTGTATCTGTGATACGTATTATTGTATTTATGTTGTATTCCAAGTGATCATCTCTTACTTTCACTCCGTGGATGTTTGGGGTCATCACAAATGCTCTAGCTAATCAACAAAGAACTCAGAGGAAAAAGCGAGCCAATGATTGGAACGAAAACAAAGTTAATTAGAAGTTTCGCCTTCGTGTCTCGTCGGAACTAACTCCTTTGAATGATACTTCTGAAATCATCTACCTTTCCATGAAGGATGCAGAAGATCACCTGGAGCCTCGACCAATAAAAATGAGTGACCATCTAACCAATCGGGGAATATCTATTGGTTCCACAATCAACCAGACCACAATACCAACAAATGTAGGCATCTGAAATCATTGATCAAAGATCTGATTTGGAATAATCGTCTACAACAATTTGTGAAGAATCCCCAAGATGCAATTCTTCTGCAACTCTCCTCAGCCAAAGGACTTCAAATGACAAGTCCGGTCCGAACAACAGAGCTTCCACTTAAACCAACGCACTGCCCGTCATCAATTGATAACAATTGGGGGCGCTCAAGTAACAGTGGCTCAGAATAAGAGATCCCTTTGCCATTAATTTACCTCTTGCTTTGTTTGAATTTCTTGTAAATTTCTATAACGATTTACATGCATTGTACCGAACAGTAGCTTTACGAATGAAGTCTTACCTACTTGTATAAATTTCTTACTTGAAAAATATACAAATTTTGCTAAAGACGATTTTCTCATTGCAGGCTATTTCATAGGCGTTTGCTTCCTCAAAGTTCGACCAAGTGAGACAACATCGATAACACCAAGCCAAGGGTAGATTGAAAAAGTCCCAACAAGTCAAATAAGGAAGAGAGTAGCAAGCAGCCCTGGATCAAGAACCCCAAAAGGTTGCAGGAATTTATTGTGTGAAATGAAGCGCAGGAGTTCTCTACGTGAAACGATGCGCGAGAGTTTGTTACGCGTAGCGATGCAACCTCACCCGAAGGTAGTGGGAATTCAATGTGCAAAACGAGGCGCGGGATTCACTATATGAAACAATGCACGGGAGTTTGTTACACGAAGTGATGCAACCTCACCCAAAGGTCACGGGAATTTGTTGTGTGAAACGAAGCGCGATAGTTCACTATGTGAAACGATGCACGGGAGTTCATTAAGCGATGCAACCTCACCCAAAGGTCGCGGGAATTCGTTGTGTGAAATGAAGCGCGGGAGTTCATTACATGAAGCGATGCAACCTCACCCAAAGGTTGCGAGAATTCGTTGTGCAAAACAAAGCGCGGG
Organism: Allium sativum; assembly: GCA_030737875.1. Classification (NCBI taxonomy): domain Eukaryota; kingdom Viridiplantae; phylum Streptophyta; class Magnoliopsida; order Asparagales; family Amaryllidaceae; genus Allium; species Allium sativum. The sequence continues at coordinate 964,797,054 of CM060916.1, forward strand.
GGATTACGATGTGAAACAATGCGCGGGAGTTCTTTACACGAAGCGATGCAACCTCACCCAAAGGTCACGAGAATTCTTTGTGCGAAATGAAATGCGCGAGTTCACTATGTGAAACGATGCGCGGGAGTTCATTACAAGAAGCGATGCAACCTCATCCAATGGTCGTAGGAATTTGTTTTGCGAAATGAAGCGTGTGAGTTCACTATGTGAAATATTGCGAGGGAGTTCGTTACGCGAAGCGATGGAACCTCATCCAAAGGTCGGGAGTTCATTGTGCGAAAGGAAGCGCATGAGTTCTCTATGTGAAACGATGCGCAGGAGTTTGTTAGCGAAATGGTACGACCTCACCTAAACCTCGCGGGAGTTCACTTTGCGAAACGATGCGGCGACCAAAAATCCTTTCCATAGAGAAAGCAACCTTTTCATAGTAAAGAACAACGATGCTCATTGAAGTCTATAATGTCGGTCTAGTCGGTAGGAGAAGACGAAGATTGTATTATAAATGACCTCTCCATAGTAGGGGCATCCAATGGCGTCTCTAATGTCAAAACTGACCAACAAAGCCAACAGACATTGATTAGCAAAAGTCCTTCCCATAGTGAAGACTAATGATGACTTCCAAGGCTGGGGCACAGATATCCAAAGTTTCCCCAAGAAGAAGTAGAAAATAAATCACAGATACATATTTCCCAGATATGAAATGTCATTAACCATCATATAAGTCGTCAAAACAATGACGCTTGAAATTCACAATTAGCTTGTATCGATTAGTTGATCTTAAGCATCAATGCAAATTAAAATTAGAATGTCATGTTCGTACAGATAATATTCCATATATTATAAACCGTTGAATAAAACAATTCTGTATCAACACTTCATTCATTTCATAATAGAAATTCGTTATAAGTAGATTTTTTTAACTGACTAATTTGTTATCGATATAGGCAGTCGATAGCAAGATATTAGCCCGGAAATGTGCAGTGTTTTTGTTGTTGCAAAACAGGTTGCCCCATTGAAAAGGCACAACCGTCATTCGCTCCGGAAGGTTTATTGCTTCGATAAAATTCAAATGGCTAAGCGAATTCATAAAGCAAGTAATTTAGCATGAATTGGCCACGACCAATCCATCGTGGATTCCACTTGTTTCACACACTCGAGCTCGAATTAAAACCGGGGCATTGACACACTAGCGCAATGTTATCAATGACAAACATTCGAATTCAAGACTGAAGTGTTTATTAATGCAAAAAAGTCCATGTAATAGAGCATTTCAAAAGCGGATTTGAGTTCAAATCATCATAAATAACCTATTAACTGCTCGACATTGAAAACTCGACAAAATTTGGATCGAAAAATGCAAATTCCATATGCAATGCAAGCAAGCTTGAGTGTTTGAATCTAATAGCTTATATACCACAAATTAAAACACTTTGATCCATCTTAAATGTTTTCTACGATCTATCATGTGCATTTAACATAAAATATATCAACAACAACATTCGTTTCGAAGCTTGCATTTCTCACAAGCAAAAATACAAGCTTCGAGGGGCAAATGTTAATTCTGTTAAAAACACGGGTCAGAAATAATCAGTCAAACGCACATGAAATATATCATCAACTTTCAAGTGCCAAGGATTAGTGTTATTATATAATGGATCAGGCGATCTCAATTCCGTAGGTCGGTATGTCTCAAAGATGATGGTTCGATCGTATTGCATCTCAGTGAGTCGATCGACATCAATTTGGTCGGTCGGTCATTGAAAAACATACGGTTGGTCGTTCATCGCCAAAGCATACGGTCGGTTGGTTACAAAAATAATGATGGGATGGCCATCCATTCTGCTAATGGATTGGTCTAAACTTAACTGAAGAGTGTTTGTCATTAAAAGCAATAGGTTGGTACGCACGAGCTACGGGTCGGTCCTTATCTTCATCTATAGAGCAAGCACATTTATTCTCGCTTATGTTAGTATGGGACGGTCTAAAGTATCATGTTGGATCAACAATGCAATATAAAACACACCAAACAAAGCCATGTGGCATGCATGGGTTAGATTGTGCAGATACAAACATTTCTGTGCATGGGTCAGTCCCAATGTTGTCAACTTCAAAGCCAAGGACCTGCGTATTAATATATATGGAGCGTGCATGCAAATTGTGTATACTGGTCTAACGCTTGGATTGTGTACATGGGTACTACCTAAGAATCAACCATTGTATAAACTACATATTTATCGTGCCACTTTGTGAAAAACTGGGCCAATGTATATGTGGATGGGTAGGTCTTGAAGCTTCTCAAATGGCTTGGTTGTTATCCAGAATGTATGGGTCAATTTGTGCAATGATACATACATAGTGTTACCTGCATGGTAGAAGGGAACATAGCAGGTTTTATTATGAAGCACGCCTACCAAATGATGACAGTTGTAATGGGTAGGCTTCAGATAAATGGATTGGCATTTTTGAATGAGCATGGATCGGTAGTTAATAATATATGGATCAGTGGGCGTGTAAAGTATGCACACGTGGCAATCCAGATGTGGGTCGGAGCAGTATATTGTATGGCAACAATTATTTGGTTCACGTCAGTGTGTGTGTGTGTAAATATATATATATATATATATGTTAGCAAAATGACCATGTATGTCATGACAAATGCAAGAACATATGGACCAACTGAGGATATAGCATTGATCAGTAAACATTGACATGCATATATATTACACATTTTACAAATAGGTGATGGCACATTATTTATAAGGCATAACACGTGCAGTATAATATGGGAATATTAGGACAACAATACAAATAGTGTTAAGCCAATCCTGCAAAGTAACGGTTTGATTTATTTTATATTATAATTCATGCAATACACGTGGATTGGCTTCAAAAGGGGGCGGTGGCAGAAATGTAATAAGATGAATCAACATGTTATGGAGGGTTGGAAGCAATTCTTGTAATGGTTGGCTTCTTTAATGACATGTGGATCAGTCACAAATTATATGCATGGGGTAAATTCAAAAAATACGAAGGCACATCAAAGTAAATTTGGGTCAGTCTGTAAAATATATCTTGGGTCGGTTTCAAAAGTAGTCAAACATTTGTACAGCTGGGTACAGCTGTAAAGTGGGTCGGTCGGAATATTAACCAGTGGCATTTTCATAAATAAGTTTATGACCGACCCAAACCAATGAATGGATAATTCTACCAAAGATTTGATGGACAAGTTAGATGCGATTCTCAATGCACGACCAAATCCAGCCCCTCAAATGGTCCATGTTGATCTCCGAGAAAATGACAATTCATCTACTTCTGATCAAAATCTCAACGACAACATGGACGATAATGAATGGTTGAGCGACAAAGATGAGGCTAACGTCGAAGACTTGAAGTCAAAAGCTCAGAATCATTCTGAGGTGAACACTCAAAGGGTTACTAGTCCCGCTATGGTGGCACCTCCTCGCCGAGAAGGTAAAGGACCTAAATTTTCTAATCATGATCGCTTGCCTTGACGAACATTTGGTTAAGAGATTGAAGTCAACCCTGCGGAGCGGCATAGCACTGAAGAATACATCTCAGATATGACAGAACAAATTATCAAGAAGAATCAAGCTCTCAACGACAATGAAAGGAAATGGGATTTCTCTCCCGATAGGACTCCGTTTACCGAGAGAATCCGAGAAACAGAGCATCCGAAAAAGTTCGCTCCTCCAATTTTTCCTTTATACAACAGCCTTGTTGATCCTGACTACTTTCTATTAAGTAAGAGTGGCATATGAGCGCAACAAAAGCGATCGACAAGATGAGATGCTTATACATTCCTCTCTACTTAGAAGATTTTGCGTCACTATGGTTCACAAAGCAACCACCTAAATCCATAGACCAATTCTTTGATTTGACCAAAAAGTTCAGGGAGCAATTCTGCCAATATGCTCTGCCAAGGATGCTATAACACTTTCAGCAATGAAGCAGAATCCAGGGGAATCCGTTAAAGCTTTTCTCGGTCGATTCAATGTTTCCTTGTCTAAAGTGAGGAATCTAGAGCCTCGCATAATGCTCATGGATTTACTCGATGTTATAGACAAGGGAAGTGAGTTTGGGAGATGGATACAAATGAAGGAACTAAACACGCTTGACAAGTTCTATAAGAAAGTGGAAGAGTACATGAAAATGGACGATGATCCCCTTCCTATTGCGCAAGCAGCATTGCTGAGAATAAAAAGAGTGTTAATGCTCCAGCTAATCAACAGAGAACTCAGGGGCAGAAGCGAGCCAATGACTGGAACAACAACAAAGCTAACAAGAAATTTCGCCTTCGTGACTCGTTGGAACTAACTCCTTCGAATGATACTCCTGAAAACATCTACCTTTCCATGAAGGATGCAGAAGATTACCTGGAGCATCGGCCAATAAAGAGAGTGACCGTCTAACCAATCGGGGAACATCTACTGGTTCCACAATCTGCCAGACCATAATACTAACGAATGAAGGAATCTGAAATCATTGATTAAAGAGCTGATTATGAAGAATCGCCCACAATAATATGTGAAGAATCCCTAAGAAGCAAATCCTTCTGCAACTCCCCTAGGGCTAGGGGCTTTAAATGACAAGTCCAGTCCAAACAATAGAGCTTCCACTTAAACCAATGCAATGCCGGTCATCAGTTGATAACCGTTGGTGGTGCTCAAGTAACAGTGGCTCAGAATAAGCGATCCCTTCACCATTACTTTACCTCTTGCTTTGTTTGAATTTTTTGTAAAATTCTATAACGATTTACATTCATTGTACCGAACAATAGCTTAACGAATGAAGTTTTACCTACTTGTATAAATTTCTTACTTGAAAAATATACAAATTTTGCTAAAGATGATTTTCTCATTGCATGCTATTCCACATGCATTTGCTTCCTTAAAGTTCGACTAAGTGAGACAACCCCGGTAACAACAAGTCAAGGGTAGATTGAAAAAGTCCCAACAAGTCAAACAACGAAGAGAGTAGCAAGGAGCCGCAGACCAAGAACCCCAAAAGGTTGCGGGAATTCGTTGTGTGAAACGAAGCACGGGAGTTCACTACGTGAAACGATGTGTGTGAGTTCATTACGCGAAGCGATGCAACCTCACCCAAAGGTCGTGGGAATTCAGTGTGCAAAACGAAGCACGGGAGTTCACTATGTGAAATTGTGCATGAAAATTCGTTACACGAAGCGATGCAACCTTACCCAAAGGTCGCGGGAATTCATTGTGTGAAATGAAGCGCGAGAGTTCACTATGTGAAACGATGCACGGGAGTTCGTTACATGAAATGATGCAACCTCACCCAAAGGTCGCGAGAATTCATTGTGCGAATCGAAGCGCGGCGATTTACTATGTGAAATAATGAGCGGGAGTTCGTTACACGAAGCGATGCAACCTCACCCAAATGTCACGAGAATTCTTTGTGCAAAATGACATGCGCGTGTTCACTATGTGAAACGATGCATGGGAGTTTGTTACACAAAGCGATGTAACCTCACCCAACGCTCACCGGAATTCGTTGTGTGAAACGAAGCGTGGGAGTTCACTATGTGAAACATTGCGTGGGAGTTCGTTACGCAAAGAGATGCAACCTCACCCAAAGGTCGCTGGAGTTCATTGTGCGAAAGGAAGCGCAAGAGTTCGCTATGTGAAACGATGCGCAAGAGTTCATTACGAAAAATGATATGACCCCACCTAAACCTCACGGAAGTTCACTTTGCGAAACGATGCGGCAACCAAAATCCTTTCCATAGAGAAAGCAACCTCTTCACAGTAAAGAACAATGATTCTCAGTGAAGTCTATAATGTCGGTCTAGTCGGCAGGAGAAGACAAAGATTGTATTATAAATGACCCCTCCATAGTAGGGGCATCCAATGGAGTCTCCAATGTCAGAACTGACCAATAAAGCCGACAGACATTGAGTAGCAAAAGTCCTTGTAACAACCCGCGTTCCGATGGACCGATTTTTTTTCAAAAACCCAATCCATTGAAACCCATGTTGTTTTGCTCTGGTATCCTGCAGAAAAGACAGAGACATAAAACATGTCAGAGTTCGGAAAACATCTCATAGCGGATGGAACAAAATATAATATAATTAAAACATAGCTTTACCTTAATTACAATATTGCTAAACCAGTATCCAAAGCTATACACTCTCTGTCATGAACCTAACCTGCGAATGTTATGAAGAGGGGGTCAGAACATAAGTTCTGTGTGAATGAATTTAAACTACACCTCTTGAATAATCCCACATATACCGTTCAATTACATTTTCTCATTTATTAGGTTATCTGTGTTGTTAGCACTCAAGGCTTTCACACACACGTCGTAACCATCTACCCCCTAGTAGATTAACCTAATATAATGTATTGTAGCTACCCCCAAACTGAGGTACACCCCGTGGTACCCCACTCGCACGGTCTCCTCCGTATCGCAACAGTAATACGCGCAGTCCCTCATCCTATGCCATAGTAACGTACAACGCTACATCCGCATAAAACCACTATCGCTATGCTACGTAAGCTTACTGACTGCTATCCTTGAACTATTCGATCGAATTTGGTTCCATCATCGAATAATGCCCTCTAGTCTCCGATACACCACCCAGACCAGACATGGTTTTACATAGACTTTCCCACTTACGTTTCATCAATCGTACTCGATGTTTCTATTGCACATAACCTCTACTTGTAACACCCCACCTCCGCCAGGGTGGCCCTTGCAAGCAACTCTGACTTTGGTGGGGCGTTTTAAATCAAGGTAAACATGCATAATGATATAACAAGGCAGGACATGACATATATATATATATATAAACAGAGTAAGTAGATAAAACAGCGGAAGATTTTTAAACCATTTCAAAACACAAGTCTGGTACATCAAAATGTCATTTTTCCCAAAATTACAAGTCTAGATAAAAACATCATCTGATAAACTGAAATACATAAGTACTATCCCCAAATAAGAGTGATAAACCATGGCGGGCTCAATATCCAAAGCATACATGAGCTATCCAAGAAAGCAGGTAGGATCCAAGCTAAGCTCATGTATTCCCTCCCTGAGAACCTAGGGGGGAAACGGAAGAAAAGAGGCGAAAGAAAACAGGTCAGTCAAAAAGACTGAGTAAGCCCTGCTACGATCAGTCTATAAACTAATAAAGTTAACAGCATGATGGAAACTGAGATGATCATAGATAGCAACATACTGGCATGATAAATTAACTACAAGATAGATAGAGGTGTCATCGCATAAAACAAGGTTAAGTTTTGCACCACGGTGTACTAGCAAACCAACATAACAGGTATTGATCCCTTAGCCCAAACTTTGGCCCAATACATGAAGTGACCTTAATATAAGGTCCAGCCCAACGGTCTAGTCGATCGGCTCCCTATAAACCTAACACGTCAAGTGTTGGTGTCCATATGGCCCACATATGGTTGTAGTTAGACTGTGCTGGGTCCACCTTTGGGTGTATCAAGCCCTCGGGTGTCAACCCCAGACACTTAAGCAATAATGCACAGCCCTAAACTACTGGTACCCGTGCCTCGAGTTTGCCCAACACCGGACTACGTGCACGTCCGTAGCCCGCCTGGACCCGCACCGCTGTACCACTCAGCCATCGCCTTTTGGTCGCTTACATCCGTTCAGTAATCGTGCCCCGCCCTAGCCTAGCTTCTAGGGTTGTGAATGATACCAAACTGGGATTACTGTTAGAACAGACCACGTTGCTAGGGTTTTCTAAGAGGGTTAAGTGTGGTTTAACCCCTCACTAATCATGGATTAAATTAGTTAAGTGAAATCAACGGTTCACCACTTAACCCCATCTAATCCATCGTATCCCCAAATGGATTAAATTGGTTAAGTGTAACTTAACCCCATTTTCATCCCTTGAATCCCCAAATTGGTTAAGTATTAGTGGACCCTGACTTAACCCTAATCATGAGGCATTAATTAACTTAATGCACCTTAACCTCTCACATTAGACCTTGTTGTGGTTACTAGTTAGGCCGGGCGGGTCCGGGTAGGTTTACACCACAACTTAGTCTAACCTCGGGCTTTGGCACCACATGACCAACTTCTCACATTGGGTCCTATTGTTTGTAGCCACTAGTTAAGCCGGTCGGTTCCGGGTAGAATTACGCTACAAACTCAACCCAACCTCGAGTTGGCCACGCTTATGTTTTCTAAGTGTCATGTCCACTTTATTTCAAAACATAATTACAAGTCAACAAATGCTTGGGTAGACCTAACTTAATAGGTAAATTCCCAAGGGGTAGACCTAACTTAATAGGTAAATTCCCAATCTTATATTTTCATGTATTTTAAGTTTACCCAAACCCCCCCCAACGTCGTTCTATCGCCTACATATTCGTAATAACGCATAAAGGATAGGAAGAGGGAACTTGGCACAACATACATGATAAACTTGCACAACAATCATGCATAACATGTTAGACTTGTACAACTTAGCATAGTGAACTTGCATATTACCATAAACATGCATAACTTGTCAAACATGCACAACTTGTCATTTTTAAACTTGCATAAGCATGCATAACTTGTCAAACATGCACAACTTGTCATTTTAAACTTGCATAAGCATGCATAACTTATTAAATATGCATAACATGGCATAGTGAACTTGCATAAACATGCATAACTTATCAAACATGCACAACTTGTCAAACATGCACAACTTGTCATTTTAAACTTGCATAAATATGCATAACTTGTTAAACTTCCAAATCATGGCTTAGTAAACTTACATAAACATGCATAACTTGTTAAACTTGCAAATCATGGCTTAGTATACATGCATAAACATGCATAACTTGTTAAACTTGCAAATCATGGCTTAGTACACTTGCATAAACATGCATAACTCAATATACAAATCATGGCTTAGCAAACTTGCATAAACATGCATAACTCAATAACCTTGCAAATCATGGCTTAGTATACATGCATAAACATGCATAACTTGTTAAACTTGCAAATCATGGCTTAGTACACTTGCATAAACATGCATAACTCAATATACAAATCATGGCTTAGCAAACTTGCATAAACATACATAACTTATCAAACATGCATAAACCCCAACTTTCATCACACATTAACTTTAGAGTTTCTAAAATGAAGGTAAGAGGGCTTACAAATATAAACAAGTCACAAATCCACCAAATAAGATGAAGAAACCCTTTGAAAACCCAAAACAAAGCTTCAAATAAGAAAACCCTTTTGCAAAATCCCAAAAACACAAACTTAGCCAATCAAACTTGCAACTTAATGAAGTATGCAAGTTATTAAGCATTCATACAACATAGAAAAGGTTGTATGATCATCATATTTTCATAGGAATGATTCATGAAGAGATTGGAGGCTAGGGTTTTTAGGTGGAGGCCATGAGAGTTTGGATTTTGCCATAGTTTTGTTACTAGAATGAATAATGAGTGATTTAGGGTAGGTTAGGGTCTTATTTATAGATTAGGCTAGTGATTTAGACCGTAGGATTAACCCTAGATTCAATTAGGTCCATCAGATCCCGGAACTCTCTAGAACCAAGCCACAAGACCAAGCCCTATTCAGAATTGGTGCACCAGGCTAAACAGCCCGGGCACCCCCTGTCGACAGGGCTGTCGATAGGGCAGTCGACATGCTAAGACCCCTGTCGACAGGCCTGTCGACATGGGGTCCTGGGCGGGAATTTTCCCCGCCTGCCCAGTTTGCCCTAACCCATGTTTTTAATTTCAAATTTAAATCTGTTTTTACTTAGGAATTTTCTGAAAACTTCAATGGGCCTTAACTGGGTCATACGGACTCCGATTTTCGAAAACTCGGACTCTATTTCGCGTATTTTTCCGAAACGAACGCAATGGCATAGCCCGTTTCCCTTGATTCAGATTTTAGAATTAAATTCTGCCTCAATTTACATTATTACAGGTTATTGAAAATACGGGTTGTTACATTCTCCCCTCCTTAAAGGATTTCGTCCCCGAAATCTTCAAGTTAGGAAGAACATATCCTACCATCCAACATCCATCTACTCAAAACATCATCCACGAGCAATCATTGTCCTTAAAGGATTCTAAATGTGGTATGAACATATGCAAAAGTGTGTGTATATGTACTTACCTAATGCAAAAATCAGGCGGTTACTGATACAGTAAACCTCCTTAATGCATATGTATGTAAACCAGGCGGTTACTGATACAGTAAACCTCCTTAATGCATATGTATGCCAGTGAAATGAATCCATATGTATGCAAATTCCTAAATTCATAGTATCTATATGAGTGCACATCACATTCACCCATATGCAACATCCATGTGGTGGCACAACAAGTTTCAATCATGAATAAGCATAAACACTCATGCATATGCAACATGAAGAGTGTGTGAGCCGATCTAGTGCCTAATGTGTATAATGCATCCACGAGTAACCACTTGCAAACACTTGCAACCACTTGCAACCATCAAGCATAACATGTTTCAAATACATGTTTCATCCAAAGGGTTTCTACCTAAGGTTCTCATGACAAGATAGACACGATAAACTAGATAAACTAGATAAACTCCTTTTTGGATTACAAGAAATCCATTCAAACTCTGACATATAGTACTAACCGATGAGTCTTACCCCCTTATGGAGTTTACAACAGAAATAAGATCGAGAATGGGACCGAGAGGATATATACAAAAGATAACTTGCAAGCAAGCTCCACAGGAAAACAAGGATCAAGGATGCACTCTTAAAAAGAGATATGATGCGCGTATCTAGTCTTCACTCTTCTTAGTCACGTTTCCTTGAGCTTAACTCCACTGTGCTTTGACCGTCTTTCACTTCATGATTCCTTGGCTTCCTAGCTCCTATTTCCCAAATTCGAGTTGGAACTCATTTCATTATCGCCTCTCGTTTTCCTTTTTCCACTTATTCGTCTTTCTGTATACTTGGCTTAAACATAATTATAACATCATGATTCGTGCTAGCTCTCCAAAATTCACTAGTGAATCCTGGATCTCGTCTACTTACTATAAAGTATTCCACGCAGCAGAACTTTTCTTGAAAATACCAATCCACGTTGCCAATTGCCCTTATAAACGTGATTTTGTATAACTCATGCTTAATCGAAATAAACCATCCGCCTATGAGTGATAGGCCATACCTAGATTCAGTTGCCTACCCATGGCTTCCTGTAGGCTATTTCAAAACTGGCCAACTTCTTGAGGATAAACCGTTGCTAACCATGATGCAGTCCTCTCGCTCTTTACCGGACTGAAATGAGCACTCTTCGTGAGTCTACCTATTATGACCCTCATACCCATATTCCCTTTCTTTGATCTAGGTAGTCCATCCACATAATCTATCGAGATGTTTCCACACTTCCCTTGCGGAACTTCCAATGGAAGTAATGGCCCGCCGGGTTTCTATGACTTGGCCTTAACCTAGTGGCACAACATGCATCCTGTGACCAACTCGGCCACCTCCTCGAGTGATGCGCATCTTCAAGAACCTTCTTTACCAAGTCTTCCACTCGAGGAACACATAATCTCTCATCGTGCCTTCGTCATCCCTTGTCATCTATAATATATCTAGCGAGGTGACTTAACATCTCGCCTCGAAGCAACTGGTCCATGTTCTTGACTAACTGCGGGTCTTCTTCCTGTGAAACCCCCTTCTTGATCCAGAAGAGTAAGTCTAAGCTCAGGGAATGCTAACTTAACTAGCCAAACGGAGAAGGCTTCTTACTTCAATTGCCCTCCTCAGAGTTTTCCGGTCTTAAACCGCAACCATTTTAGCGGAATCCACCGCTAAGCCTTACTTAGGAACTATGTGCCCAAGAAATCCAACTTCTTTCCTCCAAAGTGACATTTGGAGAACTTGACCTTCAGCTGGTGGCTCCAAGCGTATCCATCACCTCCTTGAGATGTCTAGCGTACTCTCCCTCATTCTTTTAAGGAGATCAAAATATCGTCTACGACGACCACGACAAACTTGTTCAAGGACTCCCTAAACACCTAACCCATCAAGTTCACGTAATATGCGGGTGCATTAGTCAAACCAAATAGCATGACTAGCCATTCTAAAAATCCATCTAGAGTCCTAAACGCAGTCTTGTCAATTCCATCCTCAGCCATCTAAGCTGATGGAATTGGGTAGCTAGATCAAAAGAAAATAGATGCTCCTACAAGCTGGTCAAACAAATCATCGATCCTTGGTAACGGTTGTCTATTCTTCCCACGATAATCAACACATAAGCGAAGTAAACTGTCCACATTAGTAACGAATACTACTGGAGCACCCTACTCGAAAATGCTTCGTCTCAGGAAGTTCTTCTCAAGCAACTCCTTGACTTACTTTCTTAACTCTCACCTCGTGAGGTCATGTGCCTAACCGGCCACGAAACTGGCTTGGTATTACCAACCAGATAATGCGGAAATCTATCCCCAGATATCAGGATATTCTCGGACCACCCTCACAGATTGCAAACTATCGATAGACGAGTTGAGGGATTCAAGATAACATAACATGACGGGACCCATAGGGTTACTAGAAATTTCTAGGGTATTACCGAGGCGGATCATGAGCCTCACAACCCTATATACAAAAACCAAGAATGGCTTCAAAACAGGACAACCATTCCATGCCCAAAACCAACCCATATCCCCTGAAACCGAGAATATAAACATCCCACGAGAATTCTATACTCAAGATAGAAATTTTCAAATCCACCCAGACCACAGACAAACGGGCAGAACCCCCAATTGGATTTGAAACATATACGGGATTATCAACTACACTAGTACTTAGGTGCAAACTTTCAACTAGATCAGATGAAATAAAACTATGTGATGCCAGAATCAAACAAAGTTCGAACAGGGAAAATCAGAAAATGTAAACAAGATTTTCAACAGAAACACTACCTCTATCATGAGCTGGAAGAACGGGGTTGAGGGGATGAATTCGCCCTCCAGATAGTCCTGCACACTGAGTCTGACCTTGCCCTTGCTTCCTCGGGCAATCCTTGCTGAAATGTCCAAACTCACCACAATGAAAGCATTCGCCCCGCTTTCTCTTCTTCTTCCTACATTCCCTGGCTATATGTCCAACTTCACCACAGAAGTTGCATTTCCTATTCCCTCTTGGCTTGTCCTTGCGGTTGTTGTTATTCTTGCCTCGTTTCCCGGAATTTACTCTCTTGCCTTGAGACTCATTCGCCTTGACCTCTTTCTTGTCATTGTTATCTTCTTCTTGAAGTAGGGCCATATTCACCAAATTCCCGAAAGTCGCCCCCAAGGGTATATGAGACATGGCCAAACCATGTAATGGCTCATTTAATCCTAGAGCGAAGTATAAGGCCTTCTTCTGAGCTGTGTTAACCAAGTCTAAACCGACCTGAGCCAGTTGATTAAACTGATCTATGTATTCCCTAATAGTCATGTCCCCTTGCTTCAGTGATAAGAACCTCAGTCCAAACCTTCCTCTAAAGTCATCCCAAGTCTCAATTGGCCTAGTAGCGGTGGTGACTACCCACCAACGTGCGGCTTCTTCTTTTAGCAACCATACTGCCAATAAAACCTTCCTGCGGTCACCTATATCAAAGGTGGCTAAAAGATCTTCGGTCTCTTTCAACCAATTCCTTGCCTCTACAAAAGTCTCTGTTCCACTAAAATTCTTGCCACCCATCATCTTAAAGTTCTTACAAGTTTCCGCAAAATCCGCTTGTGGGGGCTGAGGGAGAAGAGGAACATCAGCAACGGAAGGAGGAGGAGGAACCGCGGCCTTGACTGGAAAGACAACATTAGAGACACCCTGGACCGGTGCCGTGACTTCCAAGTACCGACGAAACCAATCGGGTATTGTTACCCCTTCGGGTAAGATGAGATTATCAGACATGCTGGAAACGAAAAGAAAAGAGTTTCAAACGAGGGATCAAAGGATAGTGCTAATGGCTTTTGGGGAATAGCCTTTTAAAAATAACTAGACTTTTCTTTGGAAAATACTTAATACTTGGTTTTGAAAATAGTTTTTCAAAGAGTTTTAAAAACCTTTTTATCCCTTCTCGTAAACCATATGCTCTGATACCAAATGTAACACCCCACCTCCGCCAGGGTGGCTCTTGCAAGCAACTCTGACTTTGGTGGGGCGTTTTAAATCAAGGTAAACATGCATAATGATATAACAAGGCAGGACATGACATATATATATATATAAACAGAGTAAGTAGATAAAACAACGGAAGATTTTTAAACCATTTCAAAACACAAGTCTGGTACATCAAAATGTCATTTTTCCCAAAATTACAAGTCTAGATAAAAACATCATCTGATAAACTGAAATACATAAGTACTATCCCCAAATAAGAGTGATAAACCATAGCGGGCTCAATATCCAAAGCATACATGAGCTATCCAAGAAAGCAGGTAGGATCCAAGCTAAGCTCCTGTATTCCCTCCCTGAGAACCTGGGGGGGGGGGGAAACGGAAGAAAAGAGGCGAAAGAAAACAGGTCAGTCAAAAAGACTGAGTAAGCCCTGCTACGATCAGTCTATAAACTAATAAAGTTAACAGCATGATGGAAACTGAGATGATCATAGATAGCAACATACTGGCATGATAAATTAACTACAAGATAGATAGAGGTGTCATCGCATAAAACAAGGTTAAGTTTTGCACCACGGTGTACTAGCAAACCAACATAACAGGTATTGATCCCTTAGCCCAAACTTTGGCCCAATACATGAAGTGACCTTAATATAAGGTCCAGCCCAACGGTCTAGTCGATCGGCTCCCTATAAACCTAACACGTCAAGTGTTGGTGTCCATATGGCCCACATATGGTTGTAGTTAGACTGTGCTGGGTCCACCTTTGGGTGTATTAAGCCCTCGGGTGTCAACCCCAGACACTTAAGCAATAATGCACAGCCCTAAACTACTGGTACCTGTGCCTCGAGTTTGCCCAACACCGGACTACGTGCACGTCCGTAGCCCGCCTGGACCCGCACCGCTGTACCACTCAGCCATCGCCTTTTGGTCGCTTACATCCGTTCAGTAATCGTGCCCCGCCCTAGCCTAGCTTCTAGGGTTGTGAATGATACCAAACTGGGATTACTGTTAGAACAGACCACGTTGCTAGGGTTTTCTAAGAGGGTTAAGTGTGGTTTAACCCCTCACTAATCATGGATTAAATTAGTTAAGTGAAATCAACGGTTCACCACTTAACCCCATCTAATCCCTCGTATCCCCAAATGGATTAAATTGGTTAAGTGTAACTTAACCCCATTTTCATCCCTTGAATCCCCAAATTGGTTAAGTATTAGTGGACCCTGACTTAACCCTAATCATGAGGCATTAATTAACTTAATGCACCTTAACCTCTCACATTAGACCTTGTTGTGGTTACTAGTTAGGCCGGGCGGGTCCGGGTAGGTTTACACCACAACTTAGTCTAACCTCGGGCTTTGGCACCACATGACCAACTTCTCACATTGGGTCCTATTGTTTGTAGCCACTAGTTAAGCCGGTCGGTTCCGGGTAGAATTACGCTACAAACTCAACCCAACCTCGAGTTGGCCACGCTTATGTTTTCTAAGTGTCATGTCCACTTTATTTCAAAACATAATTACAAGTCAACAACTGCTTGGGTAGACCTAACTTAATAGGTAAATTCCCAAGGGGTAGACCTAACTTAATAGGTAAATTCCCAATCTTATATTTTCATGTATTTTAAGTTTACCCAAACCCCCCCAACGTCGTTCTATCGCTTACATATTCGTAATAACGCATAAAGGATAGGAAGAGGGAACTTGGCACAACATACATGATAAACTTGCACAACAATCATGCATAACATGTTAGACTTGTACAACTTAGCATAGTGAACTTGCATATTACCATAAACATGCATAACTTGTCAAACATGCACAACTTGTCATTTTTAAACTTGCATAAGCATGCATAACTTGTCAAACATGCACAACTTGTCATTTTAAACTTGCATAAGCATGCATAACTTATTAAATATGCATAACATGGCATAGTGAACTTGCATAAACATGCATAACTTATCAAACATGCACAACTTGTCAAACATGCACAACTTGTCATTTTAAACTTGCATAAATATGCATAACTTGTTAAACTTCCAAATCATGGCTTAGTAAACTTGCATAAACATGCATAACTTGTTAAACTTGCAAATCATGGCTTAGTATACATGCATAAACATGCATAACTTGTTAAACTTGCAAATCATGGCTTAGTACACTTGCATAAACATGCATAACTCAATATACAAATCATGGCTTAGCAAACTTGCATAAACATGCATAACTCAATAACCTTGCAAATCATGGCTTAGTATACATGCATAAACATGCATAACTTGTTAAACTTGCAAATCATGGCTTAGTACACTTGCATAAACATGCATAACTCAATATACAAATCATGGCTTAGCAAACTTGCATAAACATACATAACTTATCAAACATGCATAAACCCCAACTTTCATCACACATTAACTTTAGAGTTTCTAAAATGAAGGTAAGAGGGCTTACAAATATAAACAAGTCACAAATCCACCAAATAAGATGAAGAAGCCCTTTGAAAACCCAAAACAAAGCTTCAAATAAGAAAACCCTTTTGCAAAATCCCAAAAACACAAACTTAGCCAATCAAACTTGCAACTTAATGAAGTATGCAAGTTATTAAGCATTCATACAACATAGAAAAGGTTGTATGATCATCATATTTTCATAGGAATGATTCATGAAGAGATTGGAGGCTAGGGTTTTTAGGTGGAGGCCATGAGAGTTTGGATTTTGCCATAGTTTTGTTACTAGAATGAATAATGAGTGATTTAGGGTAGGTTAGGGTCTTATTTATAGATTAGGCTAGTGATTTAGACCGTAGGATTAACCCTAGATTCAATTAGGTCCATCAGATCCCGGAACTTTCTAGAACCAAGCCACAAGACCAAGCCCTAATCAGAATTGGTGCACCAGGCTAAACAGCCCGGGCACCCCCTGTCGACAGGGCTGTCGACAGGGCAGTCGACATGCTAAGACCCCTGTCGACAGGCCTGTCGACATGGGGTCCTGGGCGGGAATTTTCCCCGCCTGCCCAGTTTGCCCTAACCCATGTTTTTAATTTCAAATTTAAATCTGTTTTTACTTAGGAATTTTCTGAAAACTTCAATGGGCCTTAACTGGGTCATACGGACTCCGATTTTCGAAAACTCGGACTCTATTTCGCGTATTTTTCCTAGACGAACGCAATGGCATAGCCCGTTTCCCTTGATTCAGATTTTAGAATTAAATTCTGCCTCAATTTACATTATTACAGGTTATTGAAAATACGGGTTGTTACACTACTTGTGCACTCGAGTTCCGTGGAAAGGCTACACCAGAAACACGGAACTCGATCAGGAGCTTTTCTATATCTGTATGGGCCCGCCTTTAAGAATGTCCAATGTATAGATATCCCTCAGGTTTGGTTTTTCTATGGTGGATATGGCCCTACCTCAGCCCCTCCCTCAACTAGTAAAGACCACACGAGCTAAGCGAGCACCCCTAACAAGCAAACAATCTAAACATCCATATGGGGTCTCCCCGCACCCGTCCCTTGATAGCAAAGGTTAATGATCTCTAGGGGTTAGCTCTTGTCTTTTCGCATTCCTTAGGCTGCCGGTGATAGGCGTCCGACGATCTTGCTATCGTTTGGTCTTGACCCTCCACCTCCGGCTAAGGAAACCGCCGAACCACCCTTAATGCAACCGCATACAGCATTCTGACTGTCCCCTTATTGTGCAGTCAAGGCCCACCCACCTGGTAGTTCCGTGCAGACTCAACCTCTGTAATCCTAGCCTGAAGCTAGACCACCACAGAGGACTACCAGGAGCACCTTTAACGTCTTAGGAAGCTGCCTGCCTCCCTTTCCAGTCCGTTGGAGCCGCCAGAATAATGAACGTGCGCTCCCTTCATGCTTATGGCACCGTGATGATCTACCTTGTTGGGCTATTCATCCTATAACGTACGGACTGCTTCAAGTGCCTTAGTTTTATCTGTCCTTAGACCCTACGTCTAATCATTAATTACGCGCTTGCTCCACCTCGTCAGTTCTCTCATTTAACTTGGTTATTCACATTTACTTCCTTTTCAAGTTTACCAAGTTGTCCTTGCTTATTAATTCCATTTATAATACAATCCATTTAAGTTCATTAATAAGCCTACGACATGTTATTCTCATGATCTAATAATTATCCCTCTTATGTTTATAATAACATGTTTTACTTAATTTATAATTAAGTACATCTTAATTCACATATACATTGGTTAAGAGAATAACTCCCAAAGTATCAACCCCAAAGACCGAAATCAACATCAGATTGACACTCAGAGAATTACACAACTCAACCAATCTTAAGTTATGTCATTCATATAACTTATATTATCTTCATTTGTAGATTGATTCTTGCCTTTATAGATTAATTAATCTTCAATTAAGTACAACTTTCCATGTTACATAAGTTATTTCATCTTCCTTTATCGTTCCTTATTGCTTACCTTATTCCATATGTTATTCTGTTTTCTCCATCGTTCATTATAACTTACCTTATTCCATAAGTTATAATTCCCACTTGTCCCTAGGACAACCCTACCTATTATTGTTTCCTTTTCTTAAGTTCATTCATAATAGGTTATTATTATCATTCCCCATTTTGGCATTAATTAAGATTAACTTAACCCTCCCCACTTCTTTAACACGTTTACTTAATCCCTAACACCACTACAGATTTAATTGGGTTAAGTATTCTAATTTATCAAATTATCCATGCTAACCATGTTACCCACTTCACCCCTTTATTATATCCATATCAACCTTACATGTGTCGTATTGGTTAAGTGTTCATTATTATTTATGACGTCCGTAAACGCGCAAGACCTCTCACATTAGATTACCGTTTGTAGTTGCTGGATATGTCGGGCAGTTCCGGGCAGACTTCTACCGCAAACCGAATCTAACCTCGTGTTTTGACACCATTATGGGTCCAATTTCCACCTAAGACCTCTCATATTAGATTACCGTTTGTGGTTGCTGGATATGCTGGGCGGTTCCGGGCAGACTTCTATTGCAAACCAAATCTAACCTCGTGTCTTAGGCGTTCAGTATCTTTTTCTTAATTCATGCCCAATTTCAAGTCTTGGATTATTATGATTTCTAGTTACTCATAAATTCCAATTCAAATTTATGTTTTAATTCTAATCAACTTTATACCTATAATCCTACGTATACAAGTTACACCCAATTATGCCAAATCAATTTCCACAATTTATGCCAACTTTCATTTTATTACATATTTTCCCAAACTTTTCAAATTGTTCATATTTCATTGCAATAATGCCCCAAATTCCAACCATCAGTTTTTGCCCCAAATTACATTTTTATATTCTCAATTTGATTTATATACATAAATCCCACTATAGTTTTATTCATAATTCCAAGTATAGTTATGCCCATAATCCTAATTCAACTTATAAGCCCAATTTACATTCATAATTACAATTTGATTCATATACCCATAGTTATATTTATGATTCCAATCAAAGTTATTCCCAAAACCCCGTTATAAGTTATGCCCCCAAACCTCCCAATCACATATAATACCCAAATCAACCTTTTCCCTTTTATTCTCAATATCGTTCAATCGCATAAATCCACAATAGGCATAGGCTCGAAGATAGCCTAGCTATATAAAAATAAAAAGGTAAGAATAAAAGGAGGAAACCCAATGTAGGCATAAAATGACTAATCATAATTAAGCATATGACAACAATTTTAGGCATAAGTGAACTTTTCCAGATTAGATCTTTCAATAGGTTTATTATATGTGTAAATGGGAAATGGCGAATGATAGACCCATTATTATACAAAAAATGGATTTTAAATCCACTCACTTGTAAGTTTTCCCAATTTTAGATCTGATCCATGGTTTTCTCCCTTTTTGCACAGGATAGATCCAGGCATCTGAATTCTTTTCTCTTATTTTGGAGTAGAGGAATCCTAGATCTATCTTTTTATTTTAAGAAGAGATTTGAGAGAAGAGAGAGAGAGAGGAAGCCATGGCAGAGCTCCAGCGTAGCCGCCAAATTATGAGGTTTAGGGTTATGTCTAGGGGTTTATTTTTTAGGTGTGTTAGCAAGCTAGGGGCCTTTAGATCTAATTTAAAACTCCATCAGAGCTAGCCATGTCATCCGACCAATAGGAATTGGTCACGTCGCAACGTCCACTAACCAAAACAGTCCATGTGTACAATATGATGCGCAGCGTCCGCCAACCAAAACAGTCCACATGCACAATATGACGCGCAGTATATATTATTTATTTATTTTTATTTACTTATTTATTTATTTATTTGAAATTTGATTTATTTATTCGCGTATAAATCAAATTTCAAACATCCTTTCTTTCTTTGCTTCTTTGTTCCCGCGCAACCTCTATTTTGAATTATGTTCATATGTATTCAAATCTTGCACGTATGCTAATCTTTTATATGCAAACAATTTCAAATTTCAAACCAGCTATTATATATTTTTCCTCTTTTGAAACATTCTCTCAAGTAACCCCTTTTAAACCCTTTTCATACTAAGCCACTTTTTAACTGCTTTCACACTAAGCCACTTTTTAGCTATCCCCCATCCCCTCCCCCCCTCCCGCGAAATAAAAAAAAATAGCGTTGGCAGGGATCGAACTCAGAACGTCTTATATACAAGTCACATGTTCTAACCAACTGAGCTATTAAGTCTTTTATTAACAAGACTTATGACAATGCATGATATTGTCCATTTTCTCATTCCTCTTTTTCACGTTTTGTTACATTATTAAAATTAAAGATATCTCTTTCATTTTAAATCGGTTTTTTGCAAAACATAGGTCTAAATTGACCAGAAAATCGCCACAAACGCAATGACACTAATCTCGTGACCAAATTCTGGAAGCTTTTCAAATTTTCCTTTTTATTTCTTTTTAAATGTTCGCATGTAATTTCGATTGCATTACATTGCATTTCTTCTCATTTCATTTAGTGCATGTAATTTCTTTTATTAATCTTTTTCTTCATTTCACTGTATGAAATTATTACATGCAATCCTATTAATATTATTTAATTTTTCCTTTAAATATGTCTATGCATACAATATGTACATATATGCATATTTTTAATTGTCATTAAAAATGCGGGGTGTTACATTTTTCCACCCTTAAGAAATTTCGTCCCCGAAATTCGATAGGGGTAAAATATATAATCACTCGCATCAAACCATCACGCGTGCATCCAATTTTTGCAAACATTGTGCGCAGGTGCAAAGTGAAATACATCATAGTAATACATGTATGTCTAATTGGTACCACCTACACGTATGCAAACTTTTAAAAACTCTTTCAAAACATGATGCTCACATCCTAAATATACTTGCAGTTCTATATGAATGCAATATTTTTGAAAAATCAAAACATTTTTCACCCAAATTTTCCCATACCCTTACAGAATAAGAGCATAGTTCATCCAATTGTTGCATCCAAAATCCTACTAACCACCATTGAATTCAAAATTTAGAAAAATCTAGAAAATTCGATTTCTTACGTTACAAAAAGGTATAAAATGGGAAAATTCACTTCTTCCGTTTTTCTTTTATGTAACTTTTCTAATTGTACTTGCATTTTATGTAACTATTCTATAAAGATTTCCTATTTTCCTATCCAAGTACAACTACATAAGAAAATTTTCTCTTCTTTTTCAATTTATCTTGGAAAATTTTCATTTTTATTCATCTTTTCTAAAGATTTTCATTTTCTTTTCCCGTCACGTTTGTTGCTTTACTGAATTTGTTATTTTCTTCTTAGTTAGGCTATTCTCTTTCTTAGTTTTTTTTTCAAGCAACAACTCTAGGCCTCACAATACTTATGCAGTCTAAGGGGATTTTCCACTATTCCAAGATGGTCCTTGCTATTTACTTCACAGCCTCAAACTTCTTCTCGTTCTTTCTAGGCACTAAACCTTACCTACTCCATTCTTTTCAAAACATGGTTTGGCCTTTTTTTCATAACATTTTTCTTTCAAAACTTTATTTTCTTTTCCAAAACTTACTTTTTCCAAACCGTAAAACATGTTACAACATAAAAATGCAAAACATTTTTTTTAAATTACAAAAATGGAGTAGACAAGGACAATTATTGGGTTTACATTGTTTCTACTTATAATGTTAATTTGGCTGCTATCTACAAGATGCAAACATCTACTCTATTCTTACTATCTACAACTTATTTTGTCCACCCAACAAAATTTCTTTTAAAAACAAGAAATCATTATTTTACAAAGTATACCCCACTTTATTGTAAAACCAAATAAACATTTTCAAATATGTTTTTCTACATATTCTCTTCAAACATCAAATATACTTTTAAGATTAAAACTTGAAAACACCCCAAACTATTTTTCCAATTTTTTTTTACGATTTCAAGTTCTTAAAAGTAAAAAAAAAAGGTTAGACTCAAAGTGAGTCTACAACACAACTGGGATTTCCTAGACACTCCCACGAAGTCAATTCTCTCAGCTGTATATATATTCCTAATTCATATTATACTCTTTCTATTTAGTGGGCTCCTTTATGGATCTAGGTTTATATATATATATATAATATATTTATATTTTAGAAAAAACAAATACGTTCACTCACTATCTACATAGGAATCCTAAACCTAAGCTCCGATACCAAGTGTAACAACCCGCATTCCGACGAACCGATTTTTTTTCTTTTCAAAAACACAATCCATCGAAACTCGTGTTGTTTTGCTCTGGTATCCTGCAGAAAAGACAGAGACATAAAACATGTCAGAGTTCGGAAAACATCTTACAGCAGAAGGAACAAAATATAATATAATTAAAACATAGTTTTACCTTAATAACGATACTGCTAAACTAGTATCCAAAGTTATACAGTCTCTGTCATGAACCTAACCTGCGAATGTTATGAGGAGTGGGCCTGAACATAAGTTCTATGTGAATGAATTTAAACTACACCTCTTGAATAATCTCATATATACCGTTCAATTATATTTTCTCATTTATTAGGTTATCTGTGTTATTAGCACTCAAGGCTTTCACACACACTTCGCACTCATCTACCTCCTAGTAGATTATCCTAATATAATATATATGTAGCAACCCCCAAACTGAGGTACACCCCATGGTACTCCACTAGCACGGTCTCCTCCGTATCGCCACAGTAACACGTGTAGTCCCTCATCCTATGCCATAGTAACGTACAACGCTACATCCGCATTGAACCACTATCCCTATGCCACGTGAGCGTACTGACTGTTATCCTCAAACTATTCGATCGAATTTGGTTCCATCATCGAATAATGCCCTCTAGTCTATGATACACAAC
This sequence comes from Allium sativum, assembly GCA_030737875.1. Classification (NCBI taxonomy): domain Eukaryota; kingdom Viridiplantae; phylum Streptophyta; class Magnoliopsida; order Asparagales; family Amaryllidaceae; genus Allium; species Allium sativum. The sequence goes on from CM060916.1 coordinate 964,820,519, forward strand.
CCAGAGAAGATATGGTTGTACCTAGGCTTTCCCACATACATATCATCAATCGTACTTGATTTTTCTACTGCGCATAACCGTTGCTTGTGCACCCGAGTTCCATGGTAGGGCTACATCAGAAACACGGAACTCGATTGGGAGCTTTTCTATATCTGTACGGGCCTGCCTCTAAGAGTGTACAATGTATAGATATCCCTCTGGTCTGGTTTTTCTATGGTGGCTATGGCACCACCTCAGCCCTCCCTTTACTAGTAAAGACCATACGAGCTAAGCGACCGCCCCTAACAAGCAAAAAATCTAAACATCCATTTACGGTCTCGCCACACCCGTCCCTTAATAGCAAAGGTTAACGATCTCTAGGAGTTAGCTCTTGTCATTTCGCATTCCTTAGGCTGTTGATGACAGGCATCCGTCGATCTTGCTATCGTTTGGTCTTGACCCTTCACCTCTGCCTGAGGCAACCGCCGAACCACCCTTAATGCCACCGCGTACAACATTCTGACTGCCCCCTACTTGTGTAGTCAAGGCCCACCGACCTGGTAGTTCTGCACAGACTCAACCTTTGTAATCCTAGCCCGAAGCTAAACCATAACATGGGACTACCAGGAGCACCTTTAACGTCTCAGGAAGCTGCCTGCCTCCCTTTCCAGTCCAATGGAGCCGCCAGAATAATGAACGTGTGCTCCCCTCGTGCCTTACGACACTGTGATGATCTACCTTGTTGGGCTATTCATCCTATAACGTACGGACTGCTTCAAGCGCCTTAGTTTTATCAGTCATTAGACCCTATGTCTAATCATTAATTACGCGCTTGCGCCACCTCGTCGGTTCTCTAATTTAACTTGGTTATTCACATTTACTTCCTTTTCAAGTTTACCAAGTTATCCTTGCTTATTAATTCCATTTATAACTTAATTAATTTAAGTTCATTAATAAGCCTACGACATGTTATTCTCATAATCAAATAATTATCCCTCTTATGCTTATAATAACTTGTTTTACTTAATTTTAATTAAGTACATCTTAATTCACATATACATTGGTTAAGAGAATAACTCCCTAAGTATCATCCCCGAAGACCGAAATCAACATCATATTGACAATCAGATAATTACTCAACTCAACCAATCTTCTGTTATGTCATTCATATAACTAATGTTATCATCATTTGAAGATTTATTCTTGCCTTTACAGATTACTTACTCTTCAATTAAGTACAACTTTCCTTGTTACATAATTTATTTCATCTTCCATTATCGTTCCTTATAACTTACCTTATTCCATAAGTTATTCTGTTTTCTCCATCATTCATTATAACTTACCTTATTCCATAAGTTATAATTCCCACTTGTACCTAGGACAAGCCTACCTAATACTGTTTCCTTTTCTTAAGTTCATTCATAATAGGTTATTATTATCATTCCTCATTTTGGCATTAATTATGATTAACTTAACTCTCCCCACTTCTTTAACACGTTTACTTAATCCCTACTCAATTCAACTGGTTCATAACACCACTGCAGATTTAATTGGGTTAAGTATTCTAATTTATCAAATTGTCCATGTTACCTACTTAACCCCTTTATTATATCCATATCAACCCTACATGTGTCGTCTTGGTTAATTGTTCATTATTATTTATGACGTCCATAAACGTGCAAGAACTCTCACATTAGATTACCGTTTGCGATTTCTGGATATGCCAGGCGATTCCGGGCAAACTTCTACCGCATCTGAATCTAACCTCGTGTTTTAACACCATTATGGGTCCAATTTCCACCTAAGACCTCTCACATTAGATTACCGTTTGCGATTGTTGGATATGCCGGGCGGTTCCGGGCAGACTTCTACCGCAAACCAAATCTGACCTCGTGTCTTAGGCGTTCAATATCTTTTTCTTAATTCATGCCCAATTTCAAGTCTTGGATTATTATGATTCCCATTTACCCATAAATTCCAATTTAAATTTATGCTTTTAATTCTAATCCACTTTATACCTACAATCCTACGTATACAAGTTACGCCCAATTATGCCAAATCAATTCCACAATTTATGCCAACTTTCATTTTATTACATATTTTCCCAAACTTTTCAAATTGTTCATATTTTATTGCAATAATGCCCCAAATTCCAACCATCATTTTTTGCACTAAATTATAGTCTTAAATTCTCAACTTGATTTATATACATAAATCCCACCATAGTTTTATTCACAATTCCAAGTATAGTTATGCCCATAATCCCAATTCAACTTATAATCCCAATTTACATTCATAATTACAATTTGATTCATATACCCATAGTTATATTTATGATTCCAATCAAAGTTATTCCCAAATCCCCATTATAAGTTATGCCCCCAAACCTCCCAATCACATATAATACTCAAATCAATCTTTTCCCTTTTATTCTCAATATCGTTCAATCGCATAAATCCACAATAGGCATAGGCTTGAAGATAGCCTAGATATATAAAAATAAAAAGGGAAGAATAAAAGGAGGAAACCCAACGTAGGCATAAAATGACTGATCATAATTAAGCATATGACAACAATATTAGGCATAGGTGAACATTACCAGATTAGATCTTTCAATAGGTTTATTACGTGTGTAAATGGGGAATGGCAAACGATAGATCCATTATTATACCAAAAATATATTTTAAATCCACTCACTTGTAAGCTTTCCCTATTCTAGATCTGATCCATGGTTTTCTCCCTTTTTGCGCAGCATAGATCCAAGCATTTGAATTCTTTTCTCTTATTTTGGAGTACAGGAATCCTAGATCTATCCTTTTATTTTAAGAAGAGATTTGAGAAGAGAGAGAGAGAGAGAGAGGAAGCCATGGCAGAGCTCCAACATAGCCGCCAAATTTTGAGGTTTAGGGTTAGGGGTTTATTTTTTAGGTGTGGTAGCAAGCTATGGGCCTTAAGATCTAATTTAAAACTCCATCTAAGCTAGCCATGTCATCCGACCAATAGGAATTGGCCACGTCGTAGTGTCCACTAACCAAAACAGTCCATGTGTACAATATGACGTGCAGCATCCGCCAACCAAAACAGTCCACGTGTACAATATGACACGCAGGGGTGTCGTCCCCTATATATATATATTATTTTGTTTTTATTTACTTATTTATTTATTTGAAATTTGATTTATTTATTCGCATATAAATCAAATTTCAAACATCCTTTCTTGGCTTGCTTCTTTGTTCGTGGGCAACCTCTATTTTGAATTATGTTAATATGTATTTAACTCTTGCGCATGTGCTAATCTTTTATGTGCGAACAATTTCAAATTTCAAACCAACTAATATATATTTTTCCTATTTTGAAACATTCTCTCAACTAACCCCTTTTTAAACCTTTTCATACTAAGCCACTTTTTAACTACTTTCACACTAAGCTACTTTTTAAGCCATTCCCCCCTAAAATAAAAAAAAATATGGCATTGGTGGGGATCGAACTCAAAACCTCTTATATGCAAGTCACATGTTTTAACCAACTGAGCTACTAAGTATTTTGTTAATAAGACTTATGACAATGCTAGATATTAACCTTTTTCTCATTCCTCTTTTTCACGTTTTGTTATATTATTCAAATTAAAGATATCTCTTTTATTTTAAATTGGTTTTCTGCAAACCATAGGTCTAAATTGACTAGAAAATCGCCACGAATGCAATGACGTTAATCTCGTGACCAAATTCTGGAAGCTTTTCAAATTTTCCTTTTTATTTCTTTTTAAATATTCGCATGGAATTTCAATTGCATTACATTGCATTTCTTTTCATTTCATATATTACATGTAATTACTTTTATTAATCTTTTTCTTCATTTCACTGCGTGAACTTATTACATGCAATCCTATTAATATTATTTAATTTTTCCTTTAAATATGTCTATGCATAAAATATATACATATGTGCATATTTTTAATTGTCATTAAAAATGCGGGGTGTTACAGTCCTTCCCATAGTGAAGACTAATAATGACTTCCATGGCTGGGACACAGATATCCAAAGTTTCCCCAAGAAGAAGCAGAAAATAAATCACATATACGTATTTCCCAAATGTGAAATGTCATTCACCATCATATAAGTCGTCAAAACAATGACGCTTGAAATCCACAATCAGCTTGTATCGATTAGTTGATCTTAAGCATCAACGCAAATTCAAATTATAATGTCATGTTTGTACAGATAATATTCCACATATTACAAACCCCTGAATAAAACAATTCTGTATCAACACTCCATTCAGTTCATAACAGAAATTTTCTATAACTTGATTTTTTAACCGACTAATTTGTTATCGATATGGGCAGTCAATAGCAGGGCATTAGCCCGGAAATGTGCAATGTTTTTGTTGTTGCAAAACAGGTTGCAACATTGGGAAAGGCACAACCGTCGTTCGCTTCAGAACGTTTATTGCTTCGATAAAATTTAAATGGCTAAGCGAGTTCGTAAAGCAAGTAATTTAGCTTGAATTGGCCATGACCAATCAATCGTGGATTCCACTTGTTTCACGCACTCGAGCTCGAATTAAAACCGGGCCATTGACACACTAGCGCAATGTTATCAACGACAAACATTCGAATTTGAGACTGAAGTGTTTATTAATGCAACAAAGTCCATGCAATAGAGCATTTCAAAAGCGGATTTGAGTTTAAATCATCACAAACAACCTCTTAAGTGCTCGACATTGAAAACTTGACAAAATTTGGATCAAAAATGCAAATTCCACATGCATTGGAAGCAAGCTTGATTTTTCGAATCCAATAGCTTATATACCACAAATTAAAACACTTTGATCCATTTTAAACGTTTTCTACGATCTATTCATATGCATTTAACACAAAATATATCAACAACAATGTTCGTTTTGAATCTTGCATTTCTCATAAGCAAAAATACAAGCTTCAAGGGGCAAATGTTAACCCAGTTAAAAACACACGTCAGAAATAATCAGTCAAATGCACATGAAATAGATCATCAACGTTTAAGTGCTAAGGATTGGTGTTACTATATAATGGATCAGGCGATCTCAATTCCATGGGTCGGTCGGTCTCAAAGATGATGGTTCGATCGTATTGCATCTCAGTGAGTCGATCGACATCAATTTGGTCAGTCGGTCATCGAAAAGCATACGGTTGGTCGGTCATCGCCAAATCATACGGTCGGTTACAAAAATAATGATGGGATCGCCATCCATTCTGCTAATGGATCGGTCTACACTTAATTGATGAGTGGTTGACATTAAAAGCAATAGGGCGGTCCATACGAGCCACGGGTCGGTCCTTATCTTCATCTATATAGCGGGCACATTTGTTCTCGCCCATGTTAGTATGTGCAGGTCTAAAGTATCATGTTGGATCAACAATGCAATATAATATAACGCACTAAACAAAGCCATGTGGCATGCATGCGTTAGATTGTGCAGATACAAACATTTCTGTGCATGGGTTAGTCCCAATGTCGTCAACTTCAAGGCCAAGGACCTACGTATTAATATATATTGAGCGTGCATGAAAATTGTGTATACTAGTCTAACGCTTGAATTGTGTACATGCGTACTACCTAAGAATCAACCATTGTATAAACTACATATTTGTTGTGCCACTTTATGAAAAACTGGGCCAGTGCAAACGTGGATGGGTCGGTCTTGAAGCTTCCCAAATAGCTCGCTTGTTATCATCCAGAATGTATGGGTCAATTTGTGCAATGATACAAACATAGCGTTAGTTGCATGGTAGAATGGAACATAGCAGGTTTTATTTTGAAGCATGCCTACCAACTGATTATAGTTTTAACGGGTACTCTTCAGAAAAATGATTGGCACATTAGATTGAGCATGGATCGATAATTAATAATGTATGGATCAGTGGACGTGTAAAGTATGCACACGTGGCAATCCAGATATGGGTCGGAGCAGTATATTGTATGGCGATAACTATTTGGTTCACGTAAGTGTATATGTATGTGTATGTATGTGTGTATATGCGAAATGACCGTGTATCTCATGACAAATGCAAGAACATATGGACCAACTGAGGATTTAGCATGGATCAGTAAACATTAACGTGCATATGTATTACACATTTTACAAATAGGTGATGGCACATTATTTATAAAGCATAACACGTGCAGTACAATATGGGAATATTCGCACAGCGATACAAATTGTGTGAAGCCAATCCTGCAAAGTAATGGTTTAATTTCTTTTGTATTATAATTCATGCAATATAGTGGATTGGCTTCAAAAGGGGCGGTGGCAGAAACGTAATAAGATGAATCAACATGTTATGGCGGGTCAGAAGCAATTCTTGTGATGGTTGGCTTCTTCAATAACACGTGGATCTGTCACAAAATATATGCATGGGGAAAATTCAAATAATACGGAGGCACATCAAAGTAAATTTGGGTCAATCTGTAAAATATATCTTGGGTCGGTATCAAAAGAGGTCGAACATTTGTATAGCTGGGTATAGCTGTATAGTGGGTCGGTCGGAATATTAGCCAGTGACATTTTCGTAAATAAGTTTATGACCGACCCAAACCCTGCACACCATAATTACAACTCTGCCACTACCCCCAAACTACACCTATAAATAGCCCACTTCTCCACCATTCAAGGGACCGATTTTTTCACCCCGAAGGGCTACTCAAATCATTTCTCTGCCACTCTCAAGCATTCCAAGCTCCATTAATGGCTTATCAAGCTCACTCCATCTTCCTATAACAACAAACGGATCAAATCTTCCCTAAACTCCATTAGAAGTTGTTCAAGTTCAATTCAAGCTTCTCTAATCTCCATCGATCCTCTCTAAAGCCTAGACCAAACACAAAACCATCATGGAATCAAGGAAAATCACTTAAGTGTTGAAGATATTCATCAATCTCCATCATACTTAGAGAGATCAAAACATTCCTTTGGTATATTCTGTAAGCCCCCGAATTCCGGCAGACCGAATTTTTTTCAAAATTCCAATCTACCAAAACTCAAGTTGGTTTGCTCTGGTATCCTGCAGAAAAGAAAGAGAAATAAAATATGTCAGAGCTAAGAAAACATCTCGCAGCGGAATGGATAAAATATAATATACTCGAAGTATAGCCATACCGTATTAATAATACTGCATAACCAGTATCCAAAGCTATCATGTCTCTGTCACAAATCTAACCTGCGAGTACGTTATGAGGAGTGGATCAGAACACAAGTTCTGGTGACTGGATTTAAATTATACACTTCGGAAAACACTATATATACTGTTCAATCATATTTTCTTATTTATTAGGTTACTTGGGTTAACTGCACTTAAGGCTTACACACACGTCGCACCCATTTACTTCCCAGTTTATTAACTTAATACAGTATATATGCAGCCACCCCCAATATTAAGGTACATCCCATGGTACCCTACTCGCACGGTCTCCACCGTAACACCACCGAAATATACGCAGTCCCTCATCCTACGCCGTAGTGATGTACGGATCTATATATAACAATGTTACGTTCCGTATATATCTATCATTACTATGCTACGTAAGCGTACGAACTTCCATCTTTGATCGAATCAGGTTCCATACTAGAGTAATGCCCTCAATTCTACGATACACCTCCCAGAGCGAACATACATGTAGCTAGACTTTTATACATGCGTATCGTCAATTGTAGCTCGATGCCATAACTGCACGTCCTCTAATGTGCACCGAGTCCCGTGGCAGGGTGATACAAGAAACACGGAACTCGGTCGGGAGCTTTTCCATATCTGTATAGGTCCATCTTTAAGAGCCTTTATATACAGATATTCCTAGGGTCTGTTTTGATTGTGGCTATGGACCCACCTCGGCCCCTCCCTCAACTAGTAAAGACTACAAGAGCTAAGCGACTGCCCCTAAGAAAAAGTATCTAAACATCCATTCGGCGTCTTCCCTCAACCACCATACACCGATAGTGAAAGGTGAATGGTCTATTGGTTTTAGCTTTAGTCTTTTCGCATCCCACTAGCTGCCCATGACGGGTATCCGACGATCTACTATCCTTATTGGTCGTGACCCTTCACCTCCCTATTAAGGCGGCCGCCGAATCACCCTGGTGTCGCCGTGTCACAACATTCTGACTGCATAGCTACTTTTTGCAGTCGAGGCTCACCCACCTAGTAGTTATGCGCAGACCCAACCTCTACGAGCATAGCCTAAACATTTGCCATCGCACAGACGACTACTAGGAGCACCTTACGTATCTCAAGAAGCCGCGTGCTTCCCCTTTCAGTCCTTCGGATCCGACAAAATAATCAGATATATGTGTGCTCCACTCGTGCCTATAACACCACAATGATCTACCCCATTGGGTTATTCACCTCAAACGTGTGAACTAGTCCAAGCGCCTCACTTTAATGTGTTGTTAGAACCTATGTCTAAACATTCTTCTACGCGCTTGCCTTACCTCATCAAATTTTCATTTAACTTGGTTATTCTCATTCATATTGAATTCTTAATCAAGTTAGCAAGTTTCTCTTGCTTATTAATTTCAGTTATATAAATTAACCCATTTAAGTTTATTAATAAGCCTACAACATATTATTCTCTAGGTTGTGGTCCAAAGTCTGTAATCCATAACCCTTTATATTCTTATTTGATTTCAAGGTTAAAATAACATGTTCTACTTAATATGTTATTAAGTATATCTCAATTCACATGTTTTCTAATTAACATGTCACTTACCATTTATGACTAAATATAACTTATTTCATTTTATAAGTTTTCCTCATCCTTTCTCATTTAATCAAAATCCCATTTTACACCATTACTACAACTTATCATTGTTTACTTATTAACTTAGTTCTATTAACTAGGGCCCATTAATAAGTTTCTCTACCCATTTAATATAACCTACGTTATAATTTCCTCTTGTCCCTAGGACAAGTCAAAACATATTATTCTTATCAGCAGGTTTCACACTTCCAAGTTTACAGATTACTTAATTTATAATTAAGTACAACTTCTTATATTTCAAATATTTCCCCCTTTTCTCAACTGGTTTCCGGCTTTCCCCATTTACCGATTACTTAATTTACAACTAAGTGCCCATTATCTCATTTCACAAGTAATCCCGTTTCCTTACTATTTTATTATAACCTAAGTTATAATCTTCACTTGTCCTTATGACATGTCTACCTATTATACAACATTTTCATTAATGTTATTTATTTATAATAGGTTACTATCATTCCCTATTTAATCCATTTACTGTTGTAACTCATTATTCTTTACTCGCTGTAATATACATTCCTTAATTAAGGAAAACACTTCATGCACCTTATCAGTTTGATAGAAGGAATCATTGATTTATTTTCATAACGTATTCCCATCTAAATCCGTGGTAGCAAGTAATTTCTTTACTTTCTTACTTTATTTACTGTGGCTTCTTGTAACAACGCTCTCAGAAATTGGTCATTTAGGGAAATACATCACTGTTCCTTCGCATCACACTAACTCAGTTCATTACATCGCTTCCTTTCTTAGTTCTTGAGTTACACATTTAATTACCATTATTTCCATTTACTCATATCCTGTTATATACATATATTTATATATATAAGCACTAGACCTCTCACATTAAGCCTACAATCGTGGACGCTGGATTAGACGGGCGGGTCCGGGCAGACTTCTACCACAAGTTGACTTAACCTCGTGTCTTAGCACCATTACATGTTTTTAATTTTTGCACTTATACCCCTCACATTAGATTTACCACTTGCGAACGCTGGATATGTTGGGCGGTTCCGGGAAGACTTCTATCACAAGTGAAATCTAACCTCGTGTCTAAGAGCGGTTAAATTTCTTATTTATTGTAAACCTTTTATACAATCTAGGCATGTTTACTTCTTCCATTTATCCATTATAATTTATAATTCACACATAATTGTATCATGCCTATTATAATTCTTCACATATAATCCAATCCTTCCTAACATGTATTCAATTAATCAGATAATTGTTCAAATCACATAAACCAATATGTACCTTTCTCAATTCTTACAGTTAATGGCCTAGGTACACAATCTACACAAATTGACATGAAATTTAAGTAACGGTTGTTTGCTCCAAATTTGGGATCAAACACCAAAGGTGTAAAAAGTCACACTTCACCGATTCGATTCTCTATGAATCTACATCCACTTTCAATCAATTCTCATTATAATACTCAAGCTTACAAAATATGAATTTTCCCTCATTACAATCATTTCTCTCTTTTAACTCTCTTGACGATTTACTTTCACTTGAATTTGGCGAAGAAAATGAAGAGATCTTTTAGCTTTGTGATGAATCTTCAACCACTTGTGTGCTTTGATCCTTTTCCATGATCTTCACAAATTTCGTAGTGAATTAACATTCGATTTGAAGCTTCGGAGAGGAGAAGAGATCGTTTGAATGATGCTTGAGAGATTTATTATGTAGCTTGAATGAGATTGAAGGTCCTTAGATTTGATTGGAGAAAGCTTTTACGATCATTCAGTTGGATTTGATCTTCATGAAGTTAGAAAAGTGTTGTTGAATCCATGGAAGCCATTAGAGAAGTTGTAGATGAGCTCTGAATTTGATGGAGTCTCCTTGTAGAAATGAATTTTCGCCCCCCCCCCCCCCCACAAGTGAATTATGAGGGGTATTTATAGGAGGTCTTTAAGAGGTAGTGGCATTCTAGTAAATAAGTGTGTATGGCTGTTGTGCGACATGGAGCCTGCGCCATTAATATTGCGATATGAACGATGGGGCATGGAGTATTTAATTACTCACGGCATACGTTCACAAGGGTTCGGCGACATGCCTTTATTTCCAAGTAGCAAACGACATGAAAGAGGCAACGTTCAACTGTTAGCGACATGCTGCTTAAGTTCGTACGACATTAGTCCTCAACGCCATGCGACATGACTTCAGGTGGCGAGTAAACGTCTTGGGGGCTAGGTGAGCGACATGAGTATTAACGCCTTGGTCTACAATATGCCATAGCGACTTGGTTACAACCGATGGTTTGCTTCACTTTCAATGACATAGTGAATGACCTGATATGCTTACGACTTGAGTGCCATTGTAAGTACGACATGGCCATGCACTCTTTTATGTTTGAACATAGCGGTGGCCATGGCGCACTAAACGACTTCCTCGTATGTCGTGATGACGATATGACCTTATGTCGCATTAATGACTTTATTTTATGTTGCGTACACCATTCTATGACATGGATATGCTTGGTGCGGACGACATATAGTATGAGTCCAACGGAATGAACTATGCGATGTGGACTGCCGTCATGACAGATCTCTTTTACAGCGACATGGATGTTGCTGCTGGAAACGGCATGAAACTTTCTGTGGTTGCGATCTGTATGGACATGGTTTCATGTCGTGTTAGCGGCTTGATGGCCTGTGGCTTGAGGTGCTAAAGCCACGGATTATGCCGAGCTGAACGAACTGAACCATGTCACACCGGTGCGACTTGAGCCATGTCGCGTCTGAACGACTTAGGCGGTCTCGAAGCATTATTTTCTGAGCCACGTTCTAAGAACGGTGTTAACATTTGCCCCTCAAAGCTTGTATTTCTTACCTGCGAGGAATGCAGGCTTCGAAATGACTACTGTAACTGGTGAGCCTTTCCTTGATTGGTCTTGGACTATAATATGGATTTTCTCGCAACTTCATGTTATTTGATCTGGTATCATAAATTCCAGTGTATTTTTGCACTGCTGATGATTTGCCAGAATTTCGTCTTAGTTTGTCGTCTTTTGATGATGCATTGGATCGTAAATTGCTTTACTCCACCTGTTCTGTAATTAGAACAAGTGATTGCGCAACTTTGGACTTATGCTCACTATTGACTGTTCGCATCAATAACAAATTAGTTAATTACTAAAAATGAGTTATAGCGAATTTTATTTTTAACTGAATGAAGTGCCTGCACAATATTACTTTATCCAACGGTTTATGACCTGTCAAATATTGCTTGTACAAACATGACATTCTAATTCTAATTCTAATTCGCGTTAATGCTTGAAATCAACTAGTCGACTATGCCAACTGTGGATTTCAAAAGCTATTGTTTTAAAATCTCATATGATAGTATATGATATTTCTCATTTCGGAAATAAGTATTTGTGACTTATTTTCCGCTTCTCTTTGGAGAATCTTTGATTATCTGTGCCTCGGCTCTGGAGGCCATTGTTAGCATTCATTATGCAAAGAATTTCACTGCTCAATGTCTGTTTATCATGCTGATTAGTTTTGGCATTGAAGATTCCGTCGGATGCCCCATGTTTTAGTGTAGTCCTTTTAATCCAACGTCTTGTCATTTTCTTGCGATTGAATCAACATGATGGATTTCATTGAACGTTGTTGATTTCTCCTGTGGAGAGGATTTCTGGTTGTCGCATCGTTTCGCCATGTGAACTCCTGCGAGGTTTTGGGTTAAGGCGGCATCACTCCGCGCTTACGAACTCCCACGCTTCGTCTTGCTTTAGCAAGCTCCCGCGCTTCATTTCGCGCCTATGGATTCCTGCGAACCATTGGGTTTAGGCTGCATCGCTCCGCGCTTACGAACTCCCATGCTTTGTCTTGCTTTTGCAAGCTCCCGCGCTTCGTTTTGCGCCTATAGGTTCCCGCGAACCATTGGGTTTAGGCTGCATCGCTCCGCGCTTACGAACTCCCACTCTTCATCTTGCTTTAGCAAGCTCCCGCGCTTCGTTTCGCGCCTACGAATTCCCGCAAACCATTGGGTTTAGGCTGCATCGCTCCGGGCTTACGAACTCCCACGCTTCGTCTTGCTTTAGCAAGCTCCCGCGCTTCGTTTCGCGCCTACGGATTCCCACGAACCATTGGGGGATGAGGTTTTGGATCCATGACAGCTTGTTGCTCTATTCGCCGTTTGATTCGTTGGGACTTCCTGGATCAACCGTTGAGTTGGTATTATCGGAGTTGCCTCATTTCATCGGATCTTGATGAAGCAAACGCCTACGAAATAGCCTGCAATGAGAAAATCGTCTTTTAGTAAATTTTCCATATATATTTTGCAAGTCGGAGATTTACACAAGCAAGCAACATTCCATTCGTAGTACTTTTGTTCTGCACAATGCATGTAAACCATTATAGACTTTTTACAAGAAAGTAAGACGAAGTAAAGAGTAAAGTAATGCAAAGAGGCGATAATAATTGCTTATTCTGAGCCGTAGATATTAGATCATCATCAACGGTTGTCAGTTGATTATCAGCCTTGGAATGATCTGAGTAGAAGCTACGTTACTTGGACCAGATTGATCATTTGATGCCCCTTGCCCCTGGGGAGATGTAGAAGGATTTGCATCTTGGGAGTTCTTCACAAATTGTTGCAGACGGTTCTTCCTAATCAATTCTTCAATCAATGATTTCAGATGCCTGCATTCGTTGGTGCTGTGGCCCGGCTGATTATGATACCGACAGAACTTCCCGGATTTAGTCAGATGGTCATTCATTTTTATTGGCCAGGGCTTTGGGTAATCTTCTGCGTCCTTTGTGGAAAGGTAGATGTTCTCGGGAGTGTTATTCAGAGGAGTTAACTCAGATGAGTCAAGAAGGCGAAACTTTTTATTAGCTTTGTTGTCATTTCTGTCATTTACTCGCTTCTGCCCCTGAGTATTCTTTTGATCACACTGAGTAGCAGTGCTTTTGGGAGCTTCAAAAAGTTGGTTACCACCGATGACCTGAAGAGGTATAGGATTATCGTCCACTCTCATGTACTACTCCGCCTTCTTATAGAACTTGTCAAGCGTAGTTGGTTCTTTCGTTTTTATCCATCTTCCGAAGTCACTTGTTTTGTCTATAGCGTCGAGTAGCTCCATGAGGATTATGCGAGGTTCCGCGTTCCTTACTCCAGACAAAGCAACATTGAATCGACTGAGGAAGGCTTTGACAGTTTCCCCTGGATTCTGTTTCATTGTTGAAAGCGTTATAGCGTCCTTGGCTTTGGTAGCATACAAGCGGAACTGCTCCTTAAACTTTTTGGTCAGGTCTGAGAACCGGTCGATGGATTTGGGTGGCAGCTTTGTGATCCATAGTGATGCGGCACCTTCTAAGTAGAGAGGAAAGTACGTGCATCTCATCTCATCGGTCGCCTTAGCTGCACTCTTATGCCATTCATATTTGAATAGGAAGTAGTTCGGATCAACGAGACCGTTGTACAGAGGCAAAGTCGGAGGATTGAACTTCTTCGGACATTCTGCTTCAAGGATTCTTTTGGTGAATGGAGTCCTATCGAGGGAGAAGTCCCATTCTCTTTCATCATCATTGCTAGCTTGATTATTTTTCATGGCTCGTTCTATCATGTTAGAAATGTATTCTTCGGTGCTATGGCGCTCTGTGAAGCTGGGCTCTTTACCAAATGTCCGTCTAGGCATATGATCTCGATTAGAGAGCTCATGCCCTTTGCCTTCTCGGCGAAGAGGTGCCCCCGTGATGGGATTGGCGGCTTTTTGAGCATTCACTTCAGAATGGTTCTTAGCTTTTGATTTCAATCCTTCAATATTAGCTTCATCCCCGGCACTTGCCCCATCATAATCGTCTTCCATATTGTCATTGCGGTTATGATCGTAAGCAGGAGATTTGTCATTTTCGTCGAAATTAACATGGACTTTCAGAGGGGCTTGAATTGGTTAAGCATTTAGAAGAGCGTTCATTTTCTCCATTAGAGCATCATTAGCATCCATCAAAGCTTTATTTGAAGTTTCAATTCGGCGGTTCACATTGGCAATAGCGGCATTTAGTTCATTTCTAGTCACACTAGCTCCACTTATTGAGTTTTCACCAACATCGAAATGGATAGTAAGCGGTGTCTCTTCATTAGAAACATCATCGGCATTTCCAACATCTTTACTTACGATCTTCTTTGATTTAGCCATTATTTCGGAGGAAGAAAGCAGTTTAGGACTTAAATGCAAGGATCTCAACTTTGGGAGAGTGTGAGAAGAGGTAGGAGATGCGAGCGCGACCCCACGGTGGGCGCCAAATGTTTGCTCCAAATTTGGGATCAAACACTAAAGGTGTAAAAATTCATACTTCACCGATTCTGTAAGAATATGGAACCGCGTTATCGCAAAATAAACGAATAAAAGCAAGTAAGAACACAAAGGAATTTTTATAGTGGTTCGATTCTCTATGAATCTACGTCCACTTTCAATCAATTCTCATTATAATACTCAAGCTTACAAAATATGAATTTTCCCTCATTACAATCATTTCTCTCTTTTAACTCTCTTGACGATTTACTATCACTTGAATGTGGTGAAGAAAATGAAGAGATCTTTTAGCTTTGTGATGAATCTTCAACCACTTTTGTGCTTTGATCCTTTTCCATGATCTTCATAGATTTCGTAGTGAATTAACATTCGATTTGAAGCTTTGGAGAGGAGAAGAGATCATTTGAATGATGCTTGAGAGATTTATTATGTAGCTTGAATGAGATCGAAGGTCCTTAGATTTGATTGGAGAAAGCTTTTATGATCATTCACTTGGATTTGATCTTCATGAAGTTAGAAAAGTGTTGTTGAATCCATGAAAGCCATTAGAGAAGTTGTAGATGAGCTCTGAATTTGACGGAGTCTCCTTGTAGAAATGAATTTTCGGTCCCCCCCCCCCCCCCACAAGTGAATTATGAGGGGTATTTATAGGAGGTCTTTAAGAGGTAGTGGCATTCCAATAAATAAGTGTGTATGGCTGTTGTGCGACATGGAGCCTGCGCCATTAATATTGCAATATGAACGATGGGGCATGGAGTATTTAATTACTCACGGCACACGTTCACAAGGCTTCGGTGACATGCTTCTATTTCCAAGTAGCAAACGACATGAAAGAGGCAACGTCCAGCTGTCAGCGACCTGCTGCTTAAGTTTGTACGGCATTAGTCCTCAATGCCATGCGACATGACTTCATGTGGCGAGTAAACGTCTTGGTGGCTAGGTGAACGACATGAGTATTAAAGCCTTGGTCTACAATATGCCATAGCGAATTGGTTACAACCGATGGTTTGCTTCACTTTCAATGACATGGTGAATTACCGGATATGCTTATGACATGAGTGCCATTGTAAGTATGACATGGCTATGCACTCTTATATGTTTGAACATAGCGGTGGCCATGACGCACTAAACGACTTCCTCATATGTCGTGCTGACGATATGACATTATGTCGCATTAACGACTTTATTTTATGTTGCGTACACCGTTGTATGACATGGATATGCTTGGTGCGGACGACATAAAGTATGAGTCCAACGGAATGAACTATGTGATGTGGACTGTTGTCATGACAGATCTCTTTTACAGCGACATGGATAATGTTGCTGGAAATGGCATGAAACTTTCTGTGGTTGCGATCTGTATGGACATGGTTTCATGTCGTGTTAGCGGCTTAATGGCCTGTGGCTTGATGTGCTAAAGCCACGGATCATGCCGAGCTGAACGAACTGAACCATGTCGCACCAGTGCGACTTGAGCCACGTCGCACTAGTGCGACTTGAGCAATGTCGCGTCTGAACGACCTAGGCGGTCTCGAAGCATTATTTTCTGAGCCGCGTTCTAAGAACGGGGTTAACAACGGTAATTACTATACAAGATTTGACCAGTTCATATCCCAAAAAATTAATATTTAGCATATTAATTATTCCTACTTCTTACCGATCACTTTAGGCATTATTAACATATGTTACATTTCGCAACATATTGCATTTCAATTATACATATAGGGGAATGGTAAACGATAACATATTCTTATCCAAACTATATAGCTTAAATTCACTCACCTTTTATTCCTTTCCCAATTCTGGATCTGATCCAGTTTTGGCATCCATGGTTTTTTCCCCTTTAATTTGATTCAAAACTAAAGACCATGGATTGGTTGTTTTCATTAAAAGAGAAAGGAAAGGAAGAGGAAGAATTTGAATAGATTGGATCTAGAATTTTACCATGCTTTTCATGATTCTGAATAATCTTTTATTAACGTCAATTATCTCTTTCAGATCTTGAATTTAAAATCTTCTAATTTATAAATCTAATTTTTTTGAATAGACTTGAGGAGAGAGAGAGAGTAATGGCAGAGTTTCAGCGTAGCCTCAGAATTATGAGGTTTAGGGTTAGGTCAAAGTTCTTATCTATAGGTGTAACGGAGGAACCAGGACCCTCGGATTTGATTAAAAACCATCAGAATCGTCCAGATCGAAGAAAACCATAATCTGCCAAAATCTACCACAGGGGGATCGACCCCCCCTTCATGTGGGTCGACCCACCTTCATATTGGTCATCCACCCCTTGAAGGGTTCGACCCCTGTGGGTCCGAAGGCCGAAAATTGATCTGGGATGTTTCCTGTTTTCTCTGACAACTTCTGCAGCCCATAACTTCTTCATAGATGTCTGTTTTACGCAAACTCGGAGTCTATCTGAACCAGAATTCCGAGACGAACACAAAGATACAATCCCTTTTACTAAATTCTAAATATTTAATTAAATTATTGTTATTTTATCATCTTAAGTTAAAAATGTTGGTTGTTACATTCTCCCACCCTTAGGAAATTTCGTCCCCAAAATTTGGTAAGGGTAAAATCAATTAACCCCTCGCATAATATACTTCTATCATGTGTGCATCTAATTTTTTTGCAAACATCGTGCACTTGTGAAAAGTGAAATACAACATAGTAATACATGTATGCCTAAGAGGTACCTCCTATGTGTATGCAAATTTCTCAAAAATCCTTTTAAAATATGATGCTCACATCCTAAATATAATGGCAGTTCTACATGAATGCATTATTTTGAAATCAAAAATGCTTTTTCATCCAAATTTTCCCACACTCTTACTGAGTAAGAACATAGTTCATCCAACTGTTGAATCCAAAATCCTACCAACCAACTTTATTTGTCGAATTTCAGAAAAATCTAATTTTCTAAATTCGATTTCTTTTGTTACAAAACGGAAAACTTCGCATCTTCCGTTTTTTCTTTTTAAACCTTTTTCTAACCGTACTAGGATTTTATGTAACTATTTATAAAGTTCTCCTATTTTCCTATCTAAGCACAGCCCACATAAGAAATTTGTCTTTTGTTACTAGTTTTCTTTTTCGTCTTATCTTGGAAATTTTTATCTCTATCCATCCAATCTCATAATTTTTCATTTTTGTTGCTTTACTGAATTTTCTGTTTCCTTTTCAGTTGTAACATTTCTCTTTCCTTAGCTTATTTAATCATCTGATCTTAATTTAAATTTAAATAAGCCTTATATTATTTCAACTAAAACTGGAGAACAGACACCCTACACAACTACTACTAAGGACCAAGAATCTCTGGACTGCGTCCCCCTTAGACAGAAAAGTCCAAACTATAGGATCTATGACAAGTTTATGTGTTACCCTAACAACCCAACAAACCAAAACAACGGAACGATCACAATAGGAATGTAGTAACGGGTATTACCTCTAACATGAAAATTAGCAACATGATCTAAACACTTACTTGTCCTTTTCTATCCAGTAGTCACTACTAATTCTAGCTGTGCACCAACAATTATTTTAAGCAACACCCTAGGCTTTTCAATGCTTACGCATTCTATGGGAACTCACTATCTCGCTATCTGCTTCATAGCCTCAAAACTTTTCCCCTCTTCCCTAGGCACTAACCCTTACCTACTCCATACTTTTAAAACATGGTTTGGCCTCTTTTTTTCATTTAAACTTTCTTCCAAAAATTTAAAAGTGTCCAAAGCTTTATTTTTCTCATGAAAACTTTCTCTTGCCAAAACATAAAAACATGTCATCTTAAAAAAAGGTGTAAATCGTCATTTTTTTTTTCAAATCACAATATTGGAGTAGATACTGACAACTATTTTCTCAATCGGGTTTACCATTTGTTCTTGCCTATAAGGTCAGTTCAGTCTCTTACCACAAGGTGCAATCATCCACTCTATTCTTAATTCCTATGACTTATTATGTCCACCCAACAAAATTTTCTCTTTTAAATAATTTATCAAAAATGATTGTCAAAACAATAGATACTTCAATACTTTGTTTATTAAAAATTCTTGTATGAAATATAATAAGAAAACTAGCGAGTTATACTTGATCAATAATATGCACCTTTTACTGAGAGAATTGTACTTTAAAACCCAATATGAATACTTTACATATTTAAAACTATAACTTTTTATATTAAAACTTGAAAGCATCACAAACCATTTTCCCCTAAACTTATAGAATTTCAATTTCTTAAAAGTTAACAATGGGTTTAGACTCAAAGGCGGGTTTCCAATTTTTCTAGGCTTTCCTAGACACTCCCCAAGGTCAATTCTCTCAACTATATACATTCTTAATCCTTTTTTCTCCTTTTAACCTTTTCCCATCTTTAAAGTTTTCAAGCCCACTAACCCAAAATACTACTCATATGGGATTCACCTTCCTTCCATACAACATACATTGTACACTTTCCACCCAAATTAACTAAGGGTCTCAAATTTCCATATTCCTTTCTTTAGTGTACAGAACAAACATCCCATTTTTACCATATTATACTTTCCTATTTAATGGGTTCCTCTATAGATCTAGGTATATATATAATATATTTATAATTTTAAAAATACATATATGTTCACTCATTATTTATATAAGAATCCTAAACTAAGCTCTAATACCAGATGTAACAACCCGAGTTTCGACACGTCGATTTTTTTCAAAATTCCAATCTATCGAAACTCATGTTGGTTTGCTCTGGTATCCTGCAGAAAAGACAGAGATATAAAATATGTCAGAGCTCAAAAAACATCTCACAACGGAATGGATAAAATATAATATACTCAAAGTATAGCCTTATCGTACTATACTATTCCACTAACTCGTAATCAAGTGGCATTTTAAGGACAATTTATTTAAAAGTTTTAAAGAGAAGATGTAGAGTGAAGCAGGAATAATAGAAGCTAGCCAGAATCAACTCGGAGTTAATGGAAAAGTCTTGGGACAGTTCAACGAAGAGATAGGAAAACAAAGAAAAAGAAAGATTCAACATTAAATCAACATCGTTGACTCGATAAAGGGTTAAGGCCATAACTCGGCCTTGAGTTATGATTTTACTTGTGTCCTTCTTTTTCTTATGTTGACTTAAGGCTATCTTCTGGACTCTTGTGTAAACTGATTGTTGACCCCATATCACTTATTCCTCTATAAATAGCCGTTTATCTACAACTGAAAATCAGTTTTACTAGACTATTTTCCATTACTTTGATAGATTCTCTTTTCCCTTATTCTCTTCTGCGAACACTCTAACCATCACTATAACTTCAAATCTAATGAAACTAGTTGTATTTCGAAGAGAAAACAACTAATAAAACCGATTGAAGAAGATATAGACGGGGGATTACAACAAAACACTATAAAACTCTTATGATATATGTGTTTCTATTTTTCTTTTTCTTTAATTTTAACCGAGTCTATGCTTTTATACATATTTTGAGGAATTGATCCCTTTTTTGGGTTAGCAATTGTAAATGTTGAAATTTCTTTCGTTGGAATTTTATTCTGAATCCCTCTTAATTTCAGTAAATAGGTTAATGAAGATAGGGTTGAAGAGGTGAAGTTGGAATGCAATTATGGTAATCATATATCTTTTATTGTTTTTACGCTATTTCCTTTTACCATATTCGGACTATATTTTGTTATTATTTAAGACATGAAGGTATCTGTAAGATGTTATGAGATATTATGGTGATACTATTATGTTATGAAATGGATTTCTTCAAGTTATAGGTACATGTTTTAATATTATGTTTTATTCTTTCCACTCTTTATTATTTAAATTTTATCAACTAACATCTAATTTTTAAACTTTTTTTTTCAATAAGCCTTTTCAAGAGATTTATGTCTAATTTGAGGTCACTTATAAAAATACCCAACTAAAGAATCTGCAAAAGTTAGTAATGAAAAATTTTGATAGTTAGTTATAGCGCTAGTACCATTTTCATAGACCTTGGTTTCTTTTCTATTTTAGGTAAATAAAAAGGGAAAATCGATAATGTAAACAATTTATTGTTGGAGATCATGCAGATTAAGGATCTTAAGGGAAACTAAACACCAGAGAGGGGAATAGTGTATTATGGATTTTATTAACTTCTTGAAATCTTTTTAAGTTTATTAGAATGTTATGCAGATCATAGATATTAACAATCAAATAATCAATCACAGATGTATAAAATAAAAATAAAAAGCAGTAGAAGGGAAGTACACCCCGGGATTTTATACTGGTTCAGAGTTATCCTACATCCAGTCCCACACTATGCTGGATCAATGTGGACTTCAATTCAACTAATATCCAATATTACAATTCTTGATATCAGGGCTATAAGGGTACATCCGAACTGGCTTCCGGAGTACAGTGAGACTCAATTGATTTTTAGGCCATAACCAATACCCAATTGATTTCAGGACTATAGTCACACCAAACTGATTTCCGGGTTACAATCACACCTTTCTCAATATCAGTTTTGAAGTATTGACTTGATAGAACTCGATGTTCTGATCTTTGATTACATATATTCTATTAATCTTGAGTATCACTTGAATTTCAGAGAGAGTTTGATAGTGAACTGAAAGAGAGAGAGAGATTGATATAATTTTCTTTGAAAATCGACGGAGTATAAGTTCATATTTTAAGAATTTAGGAATAATAATGGAGAGAGAATAAAGGAAGAAGAAGAAAATGAAAAATTAGTTAAAAAATCGAATTTAGAAGCCTATTTATGTCTCCCAACAATCAAATCCTTTCAGAATTGGTTTGAATTCAAAAGAAACAACTTTTCAAAATTTAAAATAAAATCCAACGGCATATATGTTTACATATAACTTTATATATGTCGACATGCCTTAGTAAAAAATCAAAAATAAAATTTTGAATTTAAGAAAAACAATGATTATATAAATTTTGTTACTTGTTGAGTTAAAACAAATTATATTCCTTTATACTAAAATAGAGTATTTCTAGTAAAGATATGTATATATTAAAAACATATATTAACATGACTTAAAAATGATTAAAAACTAAATATAGAATGATATAAAAAGTGTATATATATATATATATCTATAAATATATACTTTAGAACTTAATAAATATAAATAAGGAAATTGAAAACATAAGTAATTACAATAAAATTAGTATTAAATCTATAAGTAAGAAAACATTTGAATCAAAAGTTGAAATATATTAGGAAATAAAATTTTGAATTTTAAATTATCACACATATGTCGACATATATAAACTTGTATGTCAACATGCCTTCTGATATTTCAAAAAGGCATTTGATTTTGAATTCTTGATTAATTTATATCTTATATTCTTATTTAGTTATTTCCTGAGATAATATTTATTATAAAATACTTTTTATATTATTTTTTATTAAATAATTATTATTTAAATTTTCAAAATTTTCAAAATTTGAATTTAAAATTCAATTTTCAAAAAGCAACCATTCAAACAATTTTAAAAAAATTATTATTAAAGCGTACTTATTTTTTGATCCGTTCTTCAACTTCTTCTAATTCGTGAATTGCTATAGAGCACATATTCTAATTATTCATTTCTTGCTCTTCGTCACTGGATGATGAATCAGAATCATCTAATGTGTTGCATACGCTCTTTTTCTCGTCTTTGATGAATTATCACTTGAAAATTGATTTTATCTCTTCGGATAAGGACAAGATCTTTTCAGGTGACCTGGTTCGTTGTAGTTGAAACATATGACATTATTCAGGAATTCGTTATTTTTCATAGAATTTCTTTACTCGTTCTTTTTGGAATTATTCTTTTTTCTATATCTTAGGAATTTTCTAATTTTTTTTATCCTTAAATCTATCTCTTCATCGTTGTCACTATTTGAGTCAGAATCTTTGGTTATTGCATTAAGTTCTATTGATTTATTTTTTGATTACTTATTTTCTTTCCTTCCTTGCATCTGGACTCCAAACAACATTAGATTTCCAACTGATTCTTCAATTTTCATTGCACTGATATCATTGGCATCTTCAATTGCTAGTGTCTTCTAATCCCGATCTGAAGTTAATGAATTCAGAATTTTTCTGACTTGAACTTCCTTAGAATATGTTTTTCCCATAGACATTAGTGAATGCACGATCTCTTAGAACCTATAGTACATATTGGAGACAAACTCATTCTAGTTCATTTAAAATTATTCAAATCGATTGGTTAACATTGATATTTTGGTATGTTTTACTTTGTTTGTTCCTTCATGAGTCACTTACAAAGTTTTCTAGATTTCATATGCGGATTTACAAACAAATACTCTTCTAAATTCATTACTATCTAGTGAACATTATAAAATATTCATGGCCTTTGAATTATTTTGTGTAGTATTTTTTGATCATTAGTCCATTATGCAAAATTAACAATGGGTTTAACATTATTCAGTTTGTGTGATATTCCAAGTGTCTAGTCCCACAGATTGTAAATAAGTTTTCATTACAGGCCCAATACGCATAATTACTATCATTGAATAGTGGTGGTCTAACAGTGGACTGGCCCTCTATAAATGAACTATTAGTATTGATAATTATAGCGTTGGCTGTCATTTAAACTTTTCAAAAATTCAGATTATGAAAACTTTGAAAACCAGTGCTCTTATATCAATTGTTGGGGATGCAGATTAAGGATCTTGTGGCAAACTAAACACTAGAGGGAGTGAACAGTGTTTTATGGATTACATCAACTTCTTGAAATCTGTTTAAGGTTATCAAAATGTTATGCAGATCACAGAAATTAACAATCACATGATCAATCGCATATACAGAAAGTAAAAATAAAATGCAGTAGAAGGTAAGTACACCAGGATTTTGTACTGGTTCAGAGTTACCCTACATCCAACCCACACAACATTAGGTTGATGTGGATTTCTATTCAACTAACATCCAATATTACAATCCTTGATTTCAGGGCTATAAGGGTACACCCCAGCTGATTTTCGAAGTATAGTGAGACTCAGTTGATTTTGGGACTACAATAAATACCCAATTTATTTCCAGGCTACAATAATCCTTTCTCAGTATTAGTTATGAAGTATTGACTCAATAAAACTTGATCTTGCGATCTTTTATTAGAAATACCCTATAACTCTTGAGTAGCACTTGAATTTTAGAGAGAGTTAAATAGAGAATTGAAAGAGATTGATATAATTCTCTTAGAAAATTAACAGAGTATTAGTATAGATTTTAACAATTTAAGAATAATAATGGAGAGGGAAAAAGGAAGAAGAAGACAACGAAAAATTAGTTAAAAAATTGAATTTAGAAGTCTATTATAATCTCCCAACAGTCAAATCTTTTCAGAATAGTTTTGAATCCTAAAGACATAAATTTTCAAAATCGAAATCCAATGGCACATATGTCGACATATAAATTTATATATGTCGACATGCCTTAGAAAAAAAATCAAAAGTAAAATTTTGAATTTAAGGCAAATAATGATTAAATAAATTTAGGTACTTCTTGAGTTAAAACAAAGTATATTCCTTTATATTAAAATATAGTAGAAAAGTAAGTGTATGTATATATTAAAAACATATATTATGATGATTTAAAAATGATTAAAAGCTAAATATGGAATGATATAAAAGTATATAACTATAAATATAATAGATACTTTAAAACTTAATAAATGTAAATAAGGAAATTAAAAACATAATTAACTATAATAAAATTAGTTTTAAATTTATTAGTAAAAAACGTTTGAATCAAGAGTTGAAATATATTAGGGAATAAAATATAATTTCAAAACAAGAGTTAAAATAAATTTTTAGAAGTTAAAATATATTTAAGAACAAAGAGATATATATTCAAAATAAGGAAGTAATTTTGAAGCCATCTGAAATAGATTTTATGGAAGTAAATTTGAAATCATTTAAAATAGTGAGAAAAAGTTTGAAATAAAAATTTAGTGCTAACCAGAGTTTTAACAAAATATCTAGACTCAATTACTTTATATTTCTTGAACTCTTGAATTCTTGATACTCGTGAGTCTTGTATCTTGAACTCTTCTACTTTGAAATCTTGAACCTCTAAACTATACAGTCTTCAATAAACAATACCTGCATAGATTTCTTGTATATATATGTGTGTGTGTGTGTGTATGTCTGTGTGTACGTATGTATATATGTATATTATAGATGTTAGTATATATTTTATAACAATAATAATTTAAACAAGGTTGTTTCATCAAAACCATCATCATCAACATCTCAACTCTAACAATCTCCCCCTTTTTGATGATGACAACCTTGGTTTATAAAATATTCATACATGTTGTCTTCATTTTCTAGTTACTCCTTCTTACTTCATTAACTCCTTTTGAAACTACTAACACTCCTTAATCTAATTCCTATTTTATTATACTCCCCCTTTGTCATTAACAAAAACTGTATATTCCTAAATTAAACTATTACTCCTCCTAAAACTAAGACATAGTAAATGTAACACCCCACCTCCATTAATGTCACTCACAAAGGTAATGCATTAACTTCAGTGAAGCGTTATAGGTAAAAGATGCAGATAAATTACAAGACAGACAAATAAAGCAGCAGAAAACAAAGTCATTTTATAAGCAACATAGTTCAGTCAAGCTTTTACAACAATTGACTAGATCATACTTAAAAGTACTACTTAAAACTTCTCTCTTGATTCAAAAACTTCCAAGTATATAAGAAGCATAAAACATAGCAAAGTAGCTTAAGTCCCCAAATTAAAGTGCAAACACAGCCATAGCCAAAGATAAGAGGATCCAAGCAATACATTAAAGACTCTTCAAGCTTGGAAAGAGAAACAGTCCAAACTAAGCTGAGCTATTCCCTCCTTGACTACGTGGGGGGGGGGGGGGAAGGGAAGAAAAGAAGACAAAAAAAAAACAGGTCAGACATAAAGCCTGGTAAGTCCAGTGACTTTCAGTATGTAAACAGGTAAAAGCAACATGACATGAATAAACTGAATATAAGACAATACCGTAATAAGAGGGATAACAAGATAAGACTAGCATAAGATATGATAAGGCAAGATAAACTAAATGCGCTTCTACTTTTTCTCTACTTCGCTACTACCCTGTTATTCCGGTTTCTATATCTTTGCACCACCTAACTAGTGTCCCAACTAGAAATCTATATATCATGATAATGTGATCCCAATCCCCGCAATTGTGGTAGCCTTCAAGTGTACATTTATTTTGAGGATCCCACCTTAATCTGCCTAATTGCCATGGATATGTTAGATGTACCCTTACTACCCTATTGATCGGCTCCCTAACTCGCATGTATGTATTACTTGTCATTTGACCTCGCTTGTATGCATTCATTACTTATGTCATTCGGCCCCGCTTATATGTATTCATTACTGGTGTCATTCGGCCTCACTTGTATGTATTCATTACTTGTGTCATTCGGCCCCGCTTGTATGTATTCACTACTTATGTCATTCGGCCCTGCTTGTATGCATTCATTACTTGTGTCATTCGACCCCGCATGCATGTAGACACCTGTGTTGGCCCCATCATGGGGTGCATCAATTCCCATGATGGCGACCCAACACGATTCAAGATGCACAGTGTATACTACTGATGCCCAGTGCCTGCTTTTCCACTCCGGAGCATGTGCACGCCCATACTCCTTCGGAACTAAACTGCTGCACCACCCACCGCTATTTTGACCACTTATAATCAGCCCAGTAATCGTGCCCCACCCTGCCTAGCTCAGGGTGATACATCTATGTGGGTTACTGCTGAATTGGGTCCCCGTTACTAGGGTTTCTTAATCAACATGTTTTAATGGTTAAATGTTCTCAATTTAACTTAACCCCACCCAATTTCTTAATTAACATGTTGTACTAGTTAAGTGTTGCCTATTCATATGTTACTTAACCCTCTCACTAATTCACGCATGTTTATTTGACGGTTAAGTTTGAGGGCCTATATATACTAATATTACCCACTTACCCAAGATTTACTTAACCCTTCCCCTTATCAAGTCCATATGTTTTATTGGTTAAGCTTGCATTAACCCTATCCACTTTGTTCATATAATATTGGCTATGTTGTCTTCTTGTCCATGTTAACTTAACCCACCCACCTAACATGTCATATTGGTTAAGTGTTTCTTATTAACTTAACCCTTCCCATTCATCATGTTGTATGGGTTAAGTGTTTCCTATTAACTTAACCATGTTCATTCATCATGTTATATTGGTTAACTTAACCCTACTCATTCATCATGTTGAATTTGGTTAAGTGTTTCCTATTAACTTAACCCTTCCACTTGTCATGTTACCTTGGTTAAGCATTGCCCTACACACATCATGTTATATTGGTTAAGTGTTGCCCTCTTGTGTTAACTTAACCCTACCATTCTTGGCATGTCCGTTCATTAGCATTAACCATTCATTAATGCCTCAACCTCTCACATTAGAACTGTTGTTTGCGGTTGCTGGATGTGCCGGGCGGTTTTGGGCAGACTTCTACCGCAAACTCATTCTAACCTCGGGTTTTGGGCTTAATGCACTAACCTCTCACATTAGATCTACATTGTTGCAGTCGCTGGATATGGCGTGCTGTTCCGGCAGTCTTACACCGCAATTCAATCTAACCTCGGGTTAGGCACGTTTATCTTTAGCCAGTTTACCTATTTACCATACATGTCCAAGTCTAGATTTTATATGTTAATTATCCCAAATTTTACTAAACTAGTCATGTTTCAAATTCTCAAGTTATGCCCAACCAAGCTAATTGCAAGTTATGCCCTATAAATTAAATTTCAAGTTATTGCTCAAAATAGGTTACACCTAATCTTCCCAAATTTGCAATAATAGTCATGCCCCAAAATCACAATATACATTATGCTTGACGTCCTAACCAATAGTTATGCCCAATCTAGATTTAATATTTCAATTTACAGCTTTCGTCCAATCTAGATTTAATATTTCGATTTACAGCTTTCGTCCAATCTAGATTTAATATTTCAATTTACCCCAAGTTCGCAACAATAATAATTATGCCCCAAATCACAAGTTACAAATTATGTTGCACCATTACCAAATAGATTATTCACCAATATCAATTACAAGTTATGCCCAACAATTTCACCAAAATAGGTTGTACTCAAATATTCCCCGTATTCCAATCGTTCGTATTTCGCAATTTCAGCCTAGGTTCGAAGATAACCCAGGTTCATAAAAGAAAAAGGAAATAGGGGAAGAGAGAGAAGGAGCATAAAATAAGAATAGGCATATAAATAGGCATGTAACAACAGACCTAATACAAGAAATTTAGATCCAACAAAGATAGATTCTTGAATAAGCTGATATAATCATTATCGCAAGCATAAGAATAGCATCATGAACCAAAAAGGATGATATATTCGATGTTCAACAAAGATAGGCATGATTGAATCGATATAATAACATCTTAGGCATGTAAAATCATAGATTCAATAGAAAGATTGGGGTAAATCTGAAAAGATTGTCTCATCATCAAGCATTGACTTAGATCCATTTTATTACATGCCAAGATTACTATTAGGTGTTTAAATATGAAAATAAAATGAATTTACAGAAAAGAACGGATCTTGTATTCTGGGATCTGATTTCTGAATTTGTTAAGATATCCTTTGATGTAGACGTTTGATTCTCTAGTTCGGATTTGGTTTGGAGCTTTCTAACTTGATTTCTAATTTGGAGAAGATGGAGGCTAGGCTAGGTTAGGGATGGACAGCATGACGGCTTCATAGAATGAGATTGCGAGGTTTAGGGTTAAGTTTTGGGGTGTTTATATAGAAGCCTAGGATTAATTCTAGGCTTTATATTAGTCTAGGAGAAATCAGAGCCATCAAACCAAAGAGATGTGTCATCCAGCCAACCGTAGCATGAAACATAAGCCCTAATACCTTAGAAATCAGTCATCGACCAATCAGAGAAGGCCATATCAGCTCAGGGCTATAAAAATTCGTCACTGGATCTGGATCAAATAGGGGTCGACTCCATACAGGGGGGTCGACACCTATGTCAACATCCCTATAGGGGGGTCGACACTTATGTCGACTACCACTAGGGGGGTCGACACCTCTGAGCGGAAAATTTCCCGCTCAGCCCGCCCTGACTGAATTTCGAATTTTGAACAGTTTTGGCTTTTAATTATTATTTTAATTTAATTTTTGTTTAAACTTGAAATCTTCTGAACTCCATAACTTCTTCATACGAAGCCCAATTTATGCAAACTTGGACTCTGTCTCAAGCAGAATTCCGAGACGAACGCAATGGTGTAACCCGTTTCACCCAATTCTTCTTCTACAAATTAAATGTTCTTAAATTTGTTAATTTAATATTTAAAATTACGGGGTGTTATGGTAAAGAACCAAGACTGATTCTAATTATAATATCTAGTCATCCTAATTATACTAAGTAATAACTTGAATAAGTAAAAATTATATAATGATAGACTATATATATAATACAATTATATACCGATATAATTCAATACATTCAATCAAACCAATTCAATCCAAATCAAGTCAATTTTAAAGTTAGTTATTTACAAATTCAAATTTAAAGAAATCCAATCAAATCACACAATTTTTTAGAACAAATTCATTTGTTTCTAGGAACTTCTACCCATCCATCACTACCGTAGACTGGATCATCCTTTAAAGCATCCCAGTCTTCGTTGTCTTTGGTGAGAGGTGCTCCTATGATGTTGTCGTCTTCGTTTTTGGAAAGAGAAGTAATCATGCATCAAATTGCATCAAAATTCTTCTCTTGTTGTTTAATCATCTGCATTTGACTTAACTCTAAGTGACGCTTGTTTCATAAGATAATAAAGAGAATATTCTTGAATGAATTTAATATTTCTTTAAGATTTTCACTGAAGTTATGGATTTAGGAAGCCATGGATTTGATATTATTAAGAAATAATGAAAGCAAATGAAGTAGGAATAAATAAATTTTACAGGAAGAAATAGATATATATATATATATATATATACAGGTTCTGGAATTCATTTGAAATGAATAAATGCTAGTTGGTTAAAGTAGTTTTCAAATTTAAACAAATTTGAAAACATAACTATCATATATCGGCATATACAAATATGTATGTTGACGTATATTGTATATATTTATTTTTTGATGTATTTTGTGATTTAGGCTTTGTTTTGACTTTCATATACTTATTTTTATTACTGATGGTTATTCCATAGATGCTTAGTGAAGAATTAACGGAAATATAAAGCTTCATTCATACTAATAATAACGATATATTGCAAAAAGCTCGTTTTGGTTAGGGGTGACCATTAATAGTGAGAGGAAGCCATCTCTTTTCATTTCCTTCTCTCCTCACCGACGCTTTCTTCCTTCCATCTTGATTCATTTCCTTCTCTCCTCACAGTTGCCTTCTACCTTCCATCTTATTCTTCATACAAATCTAATCTCCCTCCTCGCTTCCTGCTTTCACTTGCGTGGAAGCCCTTCCAAACCACGTTATAATTTTTTCCAGATCTGAAATTTTCGTTCAAAAATAAGCCTTAATCTTCATCGCAACTTGCCTTTACACTCGATCAACCCTCTGATTCCCTTCAGTTCCTTAATGTGGTGGCCATTCAGGCAACCACATGCCGCTGGCTCGTGATTCAACTGTGGTTTCGACTTGTTTTGTGCTGGAGGGTATGGACTCATCGTGGAGTGCATATTATGGGAAACAACGTCTGATTTCTTGAGACGATTTGCGACTCAATTCTCTTAATTTCTGGTATAACTTGTTTCTTAATCTACTGAATTTTGATGTCCTAGTTCTGGCTCAATGAACATATGCGCGAAACTTGGCATTTCCAGTTTAGGGTAGTTTGTGTTGGTTCATTTTGGGTTATAAGATGTTCAATGTGCACATTTGTTTTTTCTTATTGGGCTAGAATGCGATCTCTGGGTTGGTTTGGAGTTGGAGAAGTGCTCTATCTGTGTGCTTTTAGGTTGTTTTTGGAGATGTTATTGAGCATGGAATGTAATGGATGTTGTTTGGTGATGTCTTAGTATTGTATATGGGTAATGTCGTTTGGTGACGTTGTCTTCACTTTGCTCATGGCAATACAAGTGGAGCTTTCAAGCTCTCGACAATGCTTCTTAGGATGGTGAAGATATTTTAACCTCCCTTGCCCACTCTCAAGCTAATGTACAGTCTACATTGCTCCATATGTCAAATCGGTTGTGCTTTGTCTTAGTTATGTCATAGTTTGATGCTACAAAAGTTTTTTCACTATTCGTGGCTCAAGATGGAGACCTGCGAGCCTCTCATGGTAGTTGTCTTGTACAGCATTGCATGTGATATACATGTGTGAGTACTTGTTGCAGTAGTGTAGCTATTATTTACTTTTTTATGTATACGACTCCCTACTTGGAGATGAATATTATAGTAATCTATTATTAATTCTAGCTCCTGTAACATAATCTACAATAGAAATAGTGGACGACCCACTATAAATGTCGTAAGCAGTGAACGATACACTTTAAAAACCAAAATAGCAGTCTAACAATCTGTCACACTACTGTAACTATTGTAATTATTATTTGTTATAATAATAAGTGTAACGGATCACTATAAAAATCGGTCAGCTATGACAAAAAATAACGACGATATATTGGATTGATACATAACATGAAATTGAAATATGGAAATTGAAATAGAAACTAATACAAAAAGATAGTAGACTTAGAATTCAATGGAGGAGGAAGATTAAGACAAGACAAGTTTTCTACCAACTTTTCTAAAGAATTTTCTCATTTTAGTAGACATCTTTTCAAATTTCTTACTAAATGACCTCTTTAGTGGCTTTTGGTTCATGGTTAGAATCATTTGATTTTCAAGGAGGATTTTCTTATAAGGGTTAGTGGGAAACACTATACTTTCTAAGGAAGTATTTTCATTATCTTCTTCTTCAATATCCGTTTGTTCACCTTCTTCTTCTTGTTCCATTTTTGCTTGTTTTTCTACAAATGCTTTATATGGATGAAACACATGTGGAATCTTCATAAGAGATATATTTTCAGAATTGAATACTTTCCTAGAAACAAACTCTTCGCCTTTGAAATCCACTCCAAAATATTTGAAAATGCAAGTAAGGAAAACTCCTTGATATAATGTATTTTCTCTTGATGATAAATCCTTTGACATAAATTCAATTAAAATCACTTGAGCCCGATTTAGGTTATAATTTTAAAAATTGCAAAAAGAGCCTTACAAACTTTCATTGTAGGGTTGTTGAAATTTCCCTAATGTGGAGTGATGTACGTTGGAGAAGTAAATTAACAATTCTTTCCTTAGGATGGTAAAAACGGTTTTCGAACTCCAAATTTTTGCCACTTTCAAAAATAGGGTGAAAGCTCTCTAAATTATTTTCAAATATCTTTAAATCCATGAGATCCACTCCCGTATTTTTTAACCCAAAATAGCACCCAAACATCACAATTCGAAACAATTTGAGTTCCTTTTATACTATCTCCATGTCTCACTTTCATTTTCTTTGAAAACAAAACTGCGATTCAAGTTTGCATAAAACATTTCGAAAAGATTCAGGTAGCAGACTTCATCATTTTCCCGATAATTAATTAGATTTAAAATTCCATGTTGATGAAAAAGAGAGTGAAGATCATGAAGCGAAATTACTAAAAATTGCAAATTTTCCCGTATCTACTTTACCAAAGTTTACATTGCTTATGTAATCTTTGATAGCCTTCGAGTTGTTGTAGAGGAAGCCTTTCGCGGTCTTGGTCAGCCTCATGGTGTTTGGAGTGCTTGAGGAAGCCATTAGAGAGGCGTTTTGAACAGGATAGTAAAATAAAGATAAGTTTGAATTTTGAATTAAAGGTAGAAAGAGATCATATGAGTAGGTAGTTAAATAAGGAACCAAAGGACATTTTCTCTGGTTAAGGGACACATTTTCATTACATTGTGTTTGGTGAAAAGGTGGTGGGAACTTTAGAAGTTTGAAATTCAAATTCTGAATTTCAAATTATCACACATATGTCGACATATATGAACTTGTATATTGACTTATCTTCTAATTTTTCAAAAAGACAATTGATTTTGAATTCTTGATTAATTCATATCTTACATTCTTATTTAATTATTTATTGGGATAATATTTATTATAAAAATACCTTTTTATATTATTATTTTAGTAAATAATTATTATTTTAAATTTAGAAAATTTCAAATTTTGAATTTAAAATTCAAATTTTGAAACAAGGCAAACAAACAAGAAACCATTCTAACAATCTAAAAATAATAATTATTAAAGCGCACCTATTTTTAGATTCGTTCTTTAACTTTTTTCTAATTCATGAATTATTGTGAGGCACGTATTCGAATTATTCTTTTATTGCTCTTCATCACTGAAAGATGAATTAGAATCATCTAGAGTTGTTGCATACGCTCTGTTTCTCTTTTTTGACGAATTATTATTTGAAAGTTATTTTATCTCTTTAGATAAGGCTAGGATCTTTTCAGGTGACCTGGTTCATTGTGGTAGAAGCATCTGACATTATTCAGAACTTCATTATCTTTCATAGAATTTCTTTGCTCATTCCTTCTGAAATTATTCATTTTTCTATATCTCAGAAATTTTCTAAATTTCTTATCATTAAAGCTATCTCTTCATCGTCATCGATGTTTGAGTCAGAATCTTCGGTTGTTGTATTAAATGTTATTGATTTCTTTTTTAGTGACATATTTTCTTTCCTTCCTTGCATCTGGACTTCAAATGACATTAGATTTCCAATTAATTCTTTAACTTTCGTTGCACCGATATCATTGGCATCATCAATTGCTAGTGTCTTCTAATCCCAATTTGAAGTTAATGAATTCAGAATTTTCAGACTTGATCTTCCTCAGAATATGTTTTTCCCAAAACCATTAGTGAATGCATGATCTCTTGGAACCTACAGTACATATCGGAGATAGACTCATTCTGGTTCATTTTCAATAATTTAAACTGATTGGTTAACATAGATATTCTAGTTTGTTTAACTTTGCTTGTTCCTTCGTGAATCACTTGCAAAATTTTCTAGATTTCATATGCATATTTACAAACAGATATTCTATTAAATTCATTCCTATCTAGTGAATATAATAAAATATTCATGGCATTTAAATTATTTTTCCAGTGGCTTTATGATCATTAGTCTATAATGCAAAATTAACATTAGGTTCAACATATTCAGTTTGTGTGATATTCCAAGTGTCTAATCATACATATTGTAAATAAGTTTTCAATCTACAAGCCCAATATGCAGAATTGCTATCATTGAATAGTGCTCATCTAACAGTCGACTGAACCTATGTAAATGAACTATTAGTGTTGACAATTCCATTGTTGGTTGTCATTTAAACTTTTCAAAAATTCAGATTATGAAAACTTTGAAAACCAATGCTCTTATATCAATTATTGGGGATACAGATTAAGGATCTTAAGGAAAACTAAACACTAAAGGGGCATAAATAGTGTTATATCGATTACATTGATTTCTTGAAATTTATTTAAGTTTATCAGAATGTTATGCAGATCACTAATATTAACAGTCAAAGGATCAATCAGAGATATAAAATATTAAAATAAAAAGCAGTAAAAGGAAGGTACACACTAGGATTTGTACTGGTTCGGAGTTATCGTACATTAAACCCACACAACGCTGGGTTGATATGGATTTCTATTCAACTAACATCCAATATTACAATCCTTGATTTCAGGGCTACAAGGGTACTCCCCAACTAATTTCTGAAGTATAGCGAGACTCGTTTGATTTTCGGGCCATAACCAACACCCAGTTGGTCTCCAGGCTATAATCACACCTAATTGATTTTCGGGCTATAATAACTCCTTTCTCAGTATCATTTATGAAGTATTGACTCAATAGATCTTGATCTTGCAATTTTTGATTATAAAATCCTATAACTCTTGAGTAGCACTTGAATTTCAGAGAGAGTTTGATAGGGAATTAAAAGAGAAAAGGAAAGAGATTGATACAATTCTCTTTGAAAATTGGCAAAGTATTAAGAAGTAATGGAGAGAGAAGAAAGGAAGAAGATGATAACGAAAAGTTAGTTAAAAAATCGAATTTAGAAGCCAATTTATACTCTCCTAACAGTCAAATTCTTTCAGAATAGTTTTGAACAATAACGACGCAACTTTTCAAAATTAAAAATAAAATCCAACGGCACATATGTCGACATATAACTTTATATATGTTGACACGCCTTAGTAAAAAATCAAAAATAAAATTTTGAATTTAAGGAAAATAATGATTAAATAAATTTTTGTACTTCTTGATTAAAAAAAGTGTACTCCTTTATATTAAAATAGAGTATTTTAAGTAAAAATATATATTAAAAACATATATTAACAAGATTTAAAAATGATTAAAAACTAAATATAGAATGATATAAAAGTGTATATATAACTATAAATACAAGAAATACTTTAGAACACAATAAATATAAATAAGGAAACTCAAAACATAATTAATTATAACAAAATTAGTATTAAATTTATGAGTAAAAAACATTTTAATCAAAGGTTGAAATATATTAGGAAATAGATATTAATCCAAAACAGGTGTTGAAATAAATTTTCAAAAGTTATAATATATCTAAGAAAAGGAGACATATATTTAAAATAAGGAAGTAATTTTGAAATCATTTGAAGATAGATTTGAAGGAAGTAATTTTGAAATCATTTGAAAATAGTGAGAATAAGTTCGAAATAAAAATTCAGTGCTAACTAGAGTTTTAACAAAATATTTAGACTCAATTACTTTATATTTCTTGAACTCTTGAATTCTTGATACTCATGAGTCTTGCATCTCAAAGTCTTCTACATTGAATCTTGATTCTCTAAACTGTAAAGTCTTCAATAAACAATACATTCATAGATTTCCTGTATACATACATATATATATATATATTCTAGATAATATTGTTAGTATATATTTTATAACAATAATAACTGAAACAAGGTTGTTATCATCAAAACCATCATCATCAACTTCTAAATTCCTAACATTTATTAAATAACCAAAAAACTCCATAAAGATAACCTCAAAATAGCTCATTTTTGTAGAAGAACCAAATTAGTTCGGTTTTAAAAAAAATGATGTTATGCTTATTCAAATACGAACAAAGAATTCGATTTATTCTAAGAAATGCACGATAGTAACATTCACTGTTAAAAATGAAGGTTTATCAATTTAAAAATATATGCTAAAAGCTTTGAGCCATGCATCAATTCAAAATTGTGTACCCCAAGCTTTGAATTATGCGGGTATATAAAGACATTAACAATGACATGATACACCTGAAAAATGATATGTAAAGGAAAAAGTACACAAAAGAGATATAAACGCTGCTGAACTTTTATCTTATTATTAAAACTACAGTTTCACGAATCACTAAAAGTAGAAAAAGATGTAAATGATTAACTATAGAGAGTGAAAATGTACCGTGAAAAACATCGTGAAAAACACAACAACTGAATCGATAAATACTGTGAGGAAATGTTTGCAAGAAACATAAGAAAATGATTGAAAAAGAAGATAAACCTAATTTAAGTGATGAAACCATACGATAATAAGACACCAGAGTCCCACGATTGTTGGTCATGACAGTCAGGCAAATTATAATATTCAATATTCAAAATATAATGGAATTTTTTTGGATTGAGAAAATCACTTTATTGCAAATGAGTGAATTTTACGTTAAGAACATGGTTGTTATCCTATGTTGAGCCACTACTTGCGATGTGTGCTGCTCTATCTTAGGCTTATACAGCTCCATCTCTTCCTGTGCTGCTCCATCTCCAAACTATGTTTCTCTATCTCCGACATGTGTTGCAGTACCGCTTGGAATTTTTTCTTTAGAATCCTTTTTTCATTATTTTCTTTTCTAACTTCGTGCGATGGAAATTTGATGCCTTTTACTTCCGATGCCTTGTGCATCTGTATGGTCCACATTGGGCCTAAATAATTATATATTGATGGCCGTTATGTTATGGTTTTGACTGTATTCAAAATGAAGTTTCCACATTGAACTTCAACAATATTATCTTCGATTGATAGAAACATTATCATTCTTAGGTTATTTTTTCATTTAATTAAGTTGTTATTAACCAACAGGAAACTCTCAGAAGATAATTCCATAGTTATCCAATAACCAACAGTATATAACCCCTTAGTGTCCTCAGAGTTATGAGTAAATCATTCTCCAATATTTAAGGATCGTTATGTACTTCAAACTTAACTTACATATCGATATTCTCTTTTAAAACATCTCAAGAGGAAATGTATAAAATAAGATGTTATTTCATATTATAATAATTTTGTATTGATTGCAGCTATTTATAATTAATATTGCATAACATATTTACCTACTTAATATAATTTAAACTAATTAATCAAATCATAATATTATAAAGGATAAAACAGGAACCAAACTCCTCATCACATACTAAGTTGATAAAAGAGTTCGATATATGTGACAAATTATATAGTTAACTCAAAGGCACTAACTCTCTCACCTATGTTCACTTTGCTTCTCATCTAAATATATTTTTGATGAAATTACATATACATGTTGATACATATCAAATAACGAACACTACCGCAAAAAAATTAACATATAATGGTTCACCAAATAATGCAACTGTTTCGGTACCTTTTATGGCAGTTTTACTTTCCAGTCTTTCCCTACTAGCATTCCCCTACTACTTAATAAAGTTGAAAACTAGTTATTTTGGATTAAAATGATGAAAATAATGGGTTGCGATCATTATAACGACCCGTATTCTATGTATCCATGATCGTGGGTTAGTTAAATTATTTTCACATGAGGTTGTATGTTCCTATAATTTTGGAGATGACTACTAGGCTTATTTCTTTTACTCGGAATTTTCATTAAATTTTTCTATGACTATTTACCCTTGACGAATCTTGTTTCGTCTATCGTTTTTGATCGAAAATGAATTAAGACCTGAAACCACTTCCATTAGGTTCCGATGATGATTTCCCTTTTTGTGTGGTGGTTGCATTATGAAAAAGATTATATTGTTAGAGTGATTGTAACAACCCACGTCCATTAATGTCACTCACTAAGGGAATGCATTACCTTTCATGGAGTATTATAAGAGTATAGAACAGAATATCACAAGACAAATATATGAAATGGTACTTAAGAAAATTTAAAATTTATGCATTGCAGCGGAAAAGCAAAACATGCTTGGTTATAACATCAAAACCACATACTAGAGTCAAGTACACAAATATCCATCTTGTACAAAATTATTATCAGAGTACATAAAAGTAAAACCATAATCCCACTCCAAATAGCCATAATGAAAAAGAGATAAAGCTGAGCATTATTTTCAACACTTCCAAGCACTTCAAGGAGAAATGAATCCAAGTCAAATTACACTATTCCGACCCTAAGGACCTGGGGGGGAAAAGAAAGAAAAGAGGCGAAACAAAAAGGGGTCAGACATACGTCTGGCAAGCCTAGTGACTTTAACAATATAATCAGTAAAGTAACAGGATAAGAACATAAAATTGATATAAGAGATGAATGTAACATAAGCAGATATGACAAGGCAAACAAGATGAATAAGATATAACGTTGATTGCGCTTCTAATCACTATAAGATGATTCCTACACCGCACCAATGCTAATTACACCGCACCATTACTAGTCCCATATTGAAAGTTGATCTGTCTTACTAATCATAATAATAATAATGGTAGTTTCGTGTACTCCTAGCTGATGTCATAGGTGCCGCCTGCTCCTATCTACACTAGTTGTACCCACTACCCTCCCCATTCGATCGGCTCCCTAACTCGTAGATACCCGTGCTGGTCCCACTGTAGGGTGTATCACTCCCTAAAGTGGCAACCCGATAATTCTAAAAAGGCACAACTTATACCTACACGATGCAACATCGTCTTACCTACCAGCCCGGACCCGCACACGCACATGACTCTGTTGGACTTGCGTTGCCACCGCTAACTCTTTTGACCTCTTACAAACAAACCCATTAATCGTGTCCCGTCCTCGACCTAGTTCGAGCTCACATAGATACATGATGGGTTACTGGTTGAAAAGGGTCCATACACTTGACACAAGCTTCCCTCCTAAGCTTCGTCCCCACTAGGAATTCTCACTTAACCCCTTCTTATTCCCATGTCTTCTTACATGTTTCACCATGGTTAAGTGCTTCAAATTATATTTCACATGTCACCCATGTCACCTACTTAACCCCCATGTCTTACTACATGTCTTATCTTGGTTAAGTGTTTATCAATTCATTATAACCGAAATCTTGCAAGACCTCCCACATTAGATTGTCGTTTTGCGGTTGTTGGATATGTCGGGCGGTTCCGAATAGTCTTATACCGCAATCCGAATCTAACCTTGTGTCTTTGCATTATTACATATCTAATTTCGGCCTTTGACCTCTCACATTAGACTATCGTTTGCGGTTGCTGGATGTGCCGGGCGATTCCGGGCAGACTTCTACCGTAAACCAAATCTAACCTCGTGTCTTAGGCGTTCATTATCACTTTCTTGATTCAAGTCCCAACTTTGAATTTTGGATTAAATTATATCCCAATTACCCATAATTTCCAATCTAAATTATGTTCATAATTTTAATCCAAATTAGGCCTATAATCTTATGTATACATGTTATGCCAATTTACACCGAAATCAAATTGCATTCATTGTTATTAACAATTTATACCAAACTTCATGTATACAAATTATATCCAATTATGCCCACATCCAACTTATGCCAAATCTCATGTATACAAGTAACACATAATTATGCCCCAAATCAACTACGTGATTACAAATCAATTTATGCCAATTACATATTAATCGATATTTACCCAAACTTTTTCCCAATGTTCTCACGTCATTCATACGTATAATTCAACGTAATATGTTAGGCTCGAAGTTAGCCTAATCTCATAGAATAAAATGGAAGAGAGGTGGGTAAGAAAATCAACATCAAACTGGCATAAAAATAAGCATATGAATTATGAACTGGCATAGAACAATAAAATAGATCCAATAGGCATACAGAATATGAACTGGTATAGAACAAATAGACCTAATAGGAATATGATAGTAGTACTTCGGAATCTAAAAGATAAGAATTTACAAACTTGATAGGATTCATCTTACAGGCATGTTCACAAAATCTAATTTACAATCCTATCACAATCACTTTTAAATTAATTATATGTGAAAGTAACTTAGACTCAAAGCGACAGGATTAAGAAGAGAGAATAGATTTGAATCTAATTTCTAAATTTGATTTGCTAAACTGTTGTTGTAGAATATGATTCTTATCTTCTAATTTGAATACTCTAACTCTGATTTGCTTTGGGGAAGAGAAGAGAGGCTAGTTTTGATTTAGGTTAGGGCAGCATGGAGGCGCCATGGATTAGTGTAATGAAATTAGGGTTAGGCCTAGGTGTGTTTTTATAGATGTATTAGGTGAATTAGGGCCTTTGGATTAGATTAGAGATCATCAGAACCACACATCTCAAAAGACACGTCATCCAGCCAATCCTCGAAGGACACGTCATAAGAGAACTCTCCAAAATTCTGTGCAGGTTTTGCCTCGGCATGGGCGCACTTCCCAAGTGCGCCAATGCATTTTTTTTCTGGCACACTTCACAAGTGCGCCAGTTATCCCGGCCTGTTTTCTGATTTTTCTGCCCTACTTCTATAGTCCATATCTTCCTCATACGATATCCGTTTTACGTAAACTCGGACTCTATCTCAAGCAGAATTCCGAGATGAACGCAATGGCGTAGCCTGTTTCACCTAATTATTCTTTTAAAAATTAATTATTCTTAATTATCTCTTATGTCATGTTTTAAAATTACGGGGCGTTACATTCTCCCCTCCTTAAAGGATTTCGTCCCCGAAATCTCCAAGTTAAGAAGAATGTATCCTACCATCCAATCATCTATCTACTCATACATTATCCACGAGCATCCATTGTCCTTAAAAGATTTCTAAAGCTATATGAACATATGCAAAAGTGTATGTATATGTTCCTTATCTATTGCAAAGATCAGGTGGTCTACTGATTCAGTTGACCCCCTTAATGCAAAACAAGACAGTGCCATGCGTCCATTATGTATGAAAAAGAATCCAAATGATACATATCATTTCTATATGAGTGCACATCCATTCATTCAAATGCAGCATCCATATGTTAACACATTCAAGATACATCCATTAACTTAAATATGCACACTCATCAATATGAAAGTGATTGAGCTGATCTAGTGCCTAATGTGTGTGTAAATGCATCCACGAGCAACCACTAGCAAACACTTACATCCACTTGCGTCCACCAAACATAACATGTCTTAAACACATGTTTACAACCATAGGATTTTCTACCTAAGGGTCGAAGATATAATCGAGAGGATACACTAAACGATAGAACAAGTATAAACAAAGTGGTAGAAAAAGGAGAAGTTAAGAACATACCCTCAAAAAGGAAAGGGTATGACGCGCGCATCTTGTCTTCAGTCTCCCAAGTTGTGTTTCCTTGGTCATCACCCACTGGACTTTAACCATCTTGACCTCTTGGTTGCGTAATTTCTTGACCTCTGATCCAAGGATGCATGTAGGAACTCGTTTAATCGTGGCATCTCGCTCTACTTCCTCTTCTCAAAGCATGCTCGGCTCTACTACTTCCGCGGTATCATGTAAACACTTCCGTAAATGCGGCACATGAAATATGTCATGAACACCACTGAGCTTCTCGGGCAACTTCACTCTGTAGGCCATCTGTCTAATTCGCTCTGTAATGGGGAATGACCCTACGAACCTTGGTGCCAATTTCCCTACAGACTAAAAATGAACTACATTCCTTAATGGTGATACTCTAATAAATACCATATCTCCAACACTGAATTCAAGATCGGTCCTTCTCTTATCAGCATATGACTTTTTCCAGTCCTGTTCCGTCTTCATGCGTCTTCAAATCAAGTCTATCTTCTTTGAAGTTTCCCTAATCATATCGGGCCCAATATCTCATCCGTAGATTCCAACCAACAAGTAGGTGATCGGCAAGGTCGTCCATATAGAGATTCAAAAGGTGCCATGCCAATACTAGTCTGATAGCCGTTGTTGTAGGCGAACTCTACTAATGGAAAATGTTCCTCCCATGTCCCTCCAAATTCAAAGATGCATATCCTCAAAAGATCTTCTAGAACCCGATTCACTCTTTCTGTTTAGCCGTCTGTCTGAGGGTGACAAGTAGTACTCAAACACAATTGCATTCCTACTGCCTCTGGCAAGCTCTTTCAAAACTCACTAGTGAAAATGGGATCTCGATCGCTCACAATACTAGAAGGTATGCCGTGCAGGCGAACTATCTCTCGGAAATAAACAGATGCTGACCATGACGTTGTTTTTTTACTCTTGACAGGAATGAAATGGGCGCTCTTGGTAAGTCTACCCACTACTACCCAAATCCCCGTATTACCCTTCCTTGACCTCGGCAACCCGTCGACGAAATCCACGGAAACACTTTCCCATTTCCACTGTGGAACCTCTAAAGGGTGAAGCAAACCACCAGGCTTCTTTTGCTCAGCCTTGACTTGCTGGCACACTAAGCATCTAGAAACGAACTCATCCACATCCTTCATCATTCCGGCCCAAAAGAAAACTCGCTTCATGTCCCTAACATCTTGTCTCCAGCGGGATATATGGTCAGCTTATAATGATGTTCTTCTTCAGGGATTGTCTTTCACAAACTCTCTCTCGAGATACACAAAGTATCCCATCCCTACGTAACTAACCTTTGTCATCGATAGTATACCTACTAAGATGGCTCGACCTTTTATGAGTATGTCTACTATCTCCATCAACTCTGGGTTATCTCGCTGTGCCGCACCGATCTATCCCAAAAGCGTAGGTCGCACCTCTAACAATGCCAACAAACCGGTTACATAATCAATAGAGGGTCTAAAGTCAAAGGTAGAGATATACTCTAAAATCTATCGCTCGATAAACAAAGGACTCAAAGTCAACTTCTTTTTACTTAAGGCGTCAGCTACAACATTACCCTTGCCAGGGGTATATGCAATCTCAAAATTGTAGGATGCTAAGAACTCCATCCATCTTTGTTGCCTTAAGTTTAAATCTTTTTGGGAGAACAAATACTTGAGTGACTTATCGTCTGTATACAACTCAAACCTCTCACCAAGCAAATAGTGACGCCAAGACTTAAGCGCAAAAACTATGGAAACTAACTCTAAGTCGTGGGTAGGGAAATTCTCCTCATGGACCTTTAACTTCCTTCCACCATAGCATATCACCCTTCCTTCTTGCATCAAAACTACGCCAAGCCCTGTCCCGCAAGCATTGGTATACACTGTGAACGGTTTACTCCCATCCGGCAAAACTAAAACTGGAGCTGTCGTCAATGCACTCTTCAAACGTTGGAAAGCATCGTCATAGTCAATATCCCAAGAAAAGGTCAAATTCTTTTTTGTCAACCGTGTAAGTGGCGCTGATATCTTAGCAAAATCCTTGATGAACTTTCCGTAATAGCCAGCCAAACCAAGGAAAATTCTTACTTCTGTTGCATTCTAAAGAACCTTCCAATCTTGGATTGCTACCACCATCGCGGGATCCACTGCTATCCCTTCCTCAGAGACCACGTGTCCCAAGAACCTTACTTCCTTCCTCCAAAAATGACATTTGAAGAACTTGGCTTTGAGTTGATGTGCTCGAATTGTCTCTAATACTTCCCTAAGATGTAGGGCATGCTCTTCCTTGCTTCTAGAAAGTATCAAAATATCATCCACAAAGACCACCACGAATTTTTTTAGAAACTCCCTAAACACCCTACTCGTCAAGTCTACGAAATATGCGGGTGCATTTTTCAAACCAAAAGGCATGACAAGCCATTCGAAGAAACCGTCGGGAGTCCTAAAGGCAGCCTTATCTATAATATCCTCAGCTACCCTCAGCCGAAGAAATCCGATAACTAAGTCCAACTGCGAGAAAACCGAAGCACCAACCAATTGATCAAACAAATCATCTATCCTCGTGTAACAACCCGTATTTTCAATAACCTGTAATAATGTAAATTGAGGCAGAATTTAATTCTAAAATCTAAATCAAGGGAAACGGGCTATGCCATTGCGTTCGTCTCGGAGAAATACGCGAAATAGAGTCCGAGTTTTCGAAAATCGGAGTCCGTATGACCCAGTTAAGGCCCATTGAAGTTTTCAGAAAATTCCTAAGTAAAAACAGATTTAAAATTTAAAATTAAAAAGAAGGAT
Source organism: Allium sativum (assembly GCA_030737875.1). Lineage (NCBI taxonomy): Eukaryota > Viridiplantae > Streptophyta > Magnoliopsida > Asparagales > Amaryllidaceae > Allium > Allium sativum. Next base: position 964,864,955 of record CM060916.1, read on the forward strand.
TGGGCACAGCTGGCGTCAGCGGGAAAAATTCCCGCCCAAGACCCCATGTCGACAGGCCTGTCGACAGGGGTCTTAGCATGTCGACTGCCCTGTCGACAGCCCTGTCGACAGGGGGTAGCCAGGCAGATTAGCCTGGCGCACCACTTTGGTTTGGGCTTGGTTGTGTGGTCTGGTTCTAGAGAGTTCCTAAATCTGACGGGCCAAAATTCACCTAGGGTTAATCCTAGGGCTAAAAACACTCTAATTCCCTATAAATATACCCCTAATCCTACCCTAAAGCCTCATTAATCAATCTAGCAACTAAACTATGTCAAATTGAATCCTCAAATGGCCTCCACCTAAAACCCTAGCCTCCACCTTCCTCAAAGTTTAATCCTATGAAGATATGATGATCATACAAACTTTTCTATGTTGTATGAATGCTTAATAACTTGCATACTTCATTAAGTTGCAAGTTTGATTTGTTAAGTTTGTGTTTTTGGGATTTTGCAAAAGGGTTTTCTTATTTGAAGCTTTGTTTTGGGTTTTCAAAGGGCTTCTTCATCTTATTTGGTGGATTTGTGACTTGTTTATATTTGTAAGCCCTCTTACCTTCATTTTAGAAACTCTAAAGTTAATATGTGATGCAAGTTGGGATTTATGTAAGTTTATTGAGTTATGCATGTTTATGCAAGTTTACTAAGCCATGATTTGCAAGTTTATTGAGTTATGCATGTTTATGCAAGTTTACTAAGCCATGATTTGCAAGTTTATTGAGTTATGCATGTTTATGCAAGTTTACTAAGCCATGATTTGCAAGTTTATTGAGTTATGCATGTTTATGCAAGTTTACTAAGCCATGATTTGCAAGTTTGTTTAGTATGTATGTTTATGCATGTTCACTATGCCATGATTTGCAAGTTAAATAAGTTATGCATGTTTATGCGAGTCCACTATGCCATGATTTGCAAGTTAAATGGGTTATGCATGTTCATGCAAGTTCATTATGCCATGTTATGCATGTTTAATAAGTTATGCATGCTTATGCAAGTTTAAAATGACAAGTTGTGCATGTTTGACAAGTTATGCATGTTTATGGTAATATGCAAGTTCAATATGCTAAGTTATGCAAGTTTAATCATGTTATGCATGTTTATGGTAATATGCAAGTTCACTATGCTAAGTTATGCAAGTTTAACCATGTTATGCATGTTTATGGTAATATGCAAGTTCACTATGCTAAGTTGTACAAGTCTAACATGTTATGCATGATTGTTGTGCAAGTTTATCATGTATGTTGTGCCAAGTTCCCTCTTCCTATCCTTTATGCGTTATTACAAATATGTAAGCGATAGAATGACGTTGGGGGTTTGGGTAAACTTAAAACACATGGAAATATAAGATTGGGAATTTACCTATTAAGTTAAGTCTACCCCTTGGGAATTTACCTATTAAGTTAGGTCTACCCAAGTATTTGTTGACTTGTAATTATGTTTTGAAATAAAGTGGACATGACACTTAGAAAACATAAGTGTGGCCAACTCGAGGTTGGGTTGAGTTTGTAGCGTAATTCTACCCGGAACCGACCGGCTTAACTAGTGGCTACAAACAATAGGACCCAATGTGAGAAGTTGGTCATGTGGTGCCAAAGCCCGAGGTTAGACTAAGTTGTGGTGTAAACCTACCCGGACCCGCCCGGCCTAACTAGTAACCACAACAAGGTCTAATGTGAGAGGTTAAGGTGCATTAAGTTAATTAATGCCTCATGATTAGGGTTAAGTCAGGGTCCACTAATACTTAACCAATTTGGGGATTCGAGGGATTGAAATGGGGTTAAGTTGCGAACTGTCAGGTACACTTAACTAATTTAATCCATGATTAGTGAGGGGTTAAACCACACTTAACCCTCTTAGAAAACCCTAGCAACGTGGTCTGTTCTAACAGTAATCCCAGTTTGGTATCATTCACAACCCTAGAAGCTAGGCTAGGGCGGGGCACGATTACTGGACGGATGTAAGCGACCAAAAGGCGATGGCTGAGTGGTACAGCGGTGCGGGTCCAGGCGGGCTACGGACGTGCACGTAGTCCGGTGTTGGACAAACTCGAGGCACGGGTACCAGTAGGTTAGGGCTGTGCATTATTGCTTAAGTGTCTGGGGTTGACACCCGAGGGCTTGATACACCCAAAGGTGGACCCAGCACAGTCTAACTACAACCATATGTGGGCCATATGGACACCAACACTTGACGTGTTAGGTTTATAGGGAGCCGATCGACTAGACCGTTGGGCTGGACCTTATATTAAGGTCACCTCATGTTATTGGGCCAAAGTTTGGGCTAAGGGATCAATACCTGTTGTGTTGGTTTGCTAGTACACCGTGGTGCAAAACTTAACCTTGTTTTATGCGATGACACCTCTATCTATCTTGTAGTTAATTTATCATGCCAGTATGTTGCTATCTATGATCATCTCAGTTTCCATCATGCTGTTAACTTTATTAGTTTATAGACTGATCGTAGCAGGGCTTACTCAGTCTTTTTGACTGACCTGTTTTCTTTCGCGTCTTTTCTTCCGTTTCCCCCCCCCCCAGGTTCTCAGGGAGGGAATACAGGAGCTTAGCTTGGATCCTACCTGCTTTCTTGGATAGCTCATGTATGCTTTGGACTTGAGCTCGCTATGGTTTATCATCTTTTATTTGGGGATAGCACTATGTATTTCAGTATTTCAGTTTATCAGATGATGTTTTTTATCTAGACTTGTAACTTTGGGAAAATGACATTTTGATGTACCAGACTTGTGTTTTGAAATGGTTTAAAAATCTTCCGCTGTTTTATCTACTTACTCTGTTTATTTATATATATATATGTCATGTCCTGCCTTGTTATATTATTATGCATGTTTACCTTGTTTTAAAACGCCCCACCAAAGTCAGAGTTGCTTGCAAGAGCCACCCTGGCGGAGGTGGGGTGTTACATTTGGTATCAGAGCATATGGTTTACGAGAAGGGATAAAAAGGTTTTTAAAACTTTTTGAAAAACTATTTTCAAAACCAAGTATTAAGTATTTTCCAAAGAAAAGTCTAGTTATTTTTAAAAGGCTATTCCCCAAAAGCCATTAGCACTATCCTTTGACTTCTCGTTTGAAAACTCTTTTCTTTTCGTTTCCAGCATGTCTGATAATCTCATCTTACCCGAAGGGGTAACAATACCCGATTGGTTTCGTCGGTACTTGGAAGTCACGGCACCGGTCCCGGGTGTCTCTAATGTTGTCTTTCCAGTCAAGGCCGCTGTTCCTCCTCCTCCTTCCGTAGCTGATGTTCCTCTTCTCCCTCAGCCTCCACAAGCGGATTTTGCGGAAACTTGTAAGGACTTTAAGATGATGGGTGGCAAGAATTTTAGTGGAACAGAGACTTTTGTAGAGGCAAGGAATTGGTTGAAAGAGACCGAAGATCTTTTAGCCACCTTTGATATAGGTGACCGCCGGAAGGTTTTATTGGCAGTATGGTTGCTAAAAGAAGAAGCCGCACGTTGGTGGGTAGTCACCACCGCTACTAGGCCAATTGAGACTTGGGATGACTTTAGAGGAAGGTTTGGACTGAGGTTCTTATCACTAAAGCAAGGGGACATGACTATTAGGGAATACATAGATAAGTTTAATCAACTGGCTCGGGTCGATTTGGACTTGGTTAATACAGCTCAGAAGAAGGCCCTACACTTTGCTCTAGGATTAAACGAGCCATTACATGGTTTGGCCATGTCTCATATACCCTTGGGGGCGACTTTCGAGAATTTGGTGAATATGGACCTACTCCAAGAAGAAGATAACAATGACAAGAAAGAGGTCAAGGCGAATGAGTCTCAAGGCAAGAGAGTAAATTCCGGGAAACGGGGCAAGAATAACAACAACCGCAAGGACAAGCCAAGAGGGAATAGGAAATGCAACTTCTGTGGTGAAGTTGGACATATAGCCAGGGAGTGTAGGAAGAAGAACAGAAAGCGGGGCGAATGCTTTGATTGTGGTGAGTTTGGACATCTCCGCAAGGATTGCCCGAGGAAACAAGGGCAAGGTCAGACTCAGTGTGCAGGACTATCTGGAGGGCGAATTCATCCCCTCAACCCCGTTCTTCCAGCTCATGATAGAGGTAGTGTTCTGTTGAAAATCTTGTTTACATTTTCTGATTTTCCCTGTTCGAACTTTGTTTGATTCTGGCACATCGCATAGTTTATTTCATCTGATCTTGTTGGAAGTTTTGCACCTAAGTACTAGTCTGGTTGATAATCCCGTATATGTTTCAAATCCAATTGGGGGTTCTGCCCGATTGTCTGTGGTCTGAGTGGATTTGAAAATTTCTATCTTGAGTATAGAATTCTCGTGGGATGTTTATATTCTCGGTTTCAGGGGATATGGGTTGGTTTTGGGCATGGAATGGTTGTCCTGTTTTGAAGCCATTCTTGGTTTTTGTATATAGGGTTGTGAGGCTCATGATCCGCCTCGGTAATACCCTAGAAATTTCTAGTAACCCTATGGGTCCCGTCATGTTATGTTATCTTGAATCCCTCAACTCGTCTATCGATAGTTTGCAATCAGTGAGGGTGGTCCGAGAATATCCTGATATCTGGGGATAGATTTCCGTATTATCTGGTTGGTAATGCCAAGCCAGTTTCGTGGCCGGTTAGGCACATGACCTCACGAGGTGAGAGTTAAGAAAGTAAGTCAAGGAGTTGCTTGAGAAGAACTTCCTGAGACGAAGCATTTTCGAGTAGGGTGCTCCAGTAGTATTCGTTACTAATGTGGACAGTTTGCTTCGCTTACATGTTGATTATCGTGAGAAGAATAGACAACCGTTACCAAGGATCGATGATTTGTTTGACCAGCTTGTAGGAGCATCTATTTTCTTTTGATCTAGCTACCGGATTCCATCAGCTTAGGATGGCTGAGGATGGAATTGACAAGACTGCGTTTAGGACTCTAGATGGATTTTTAGAATGGCTAGTCATGCTATTTGGTTTGACTAATGCACCCGCATATTACGTGAACTTGATGGGTAGGGTGTTTAGGGAGTCCTTGAACAAGTTTGTCGTGGTCGTCGTAGACGATATTTTGATCTCCTTAAAAGAATGAGGAAGAGTATGCTAGACATCTCAAGAAGGTGGTGGATACGCTTAGAGCCACCAGTTGAAGGTCAAGTTCTCCAAATGTCACTTTGGAGGAAAGAAGTTGGATTTCTTGGGCACATAGTTCCTAAGTAAGGCTTAGCGGTGGGCTCCGCTAAAGTGGTTGCGGTTTAAGACCGGAAAACTTTGAGGAGGGCAATTGAAGTAAGAAGCCTTCTCCGTTTGGCTAGTTAAGTTAGCATTCCCTGAGCTTAGACTTACTCTTCTGGAACAAGAAGGGGGTTTCACAGGAAGAAGACCTGCAGTTAGTCAAGAACATGGACCAGTTGCTTCGAGGCGAGATGTTAAGTCACCTCGCTAGATATATTATAGATGACAAGGGATGACGAAGGCACGATGAGAGATTATGTGTTCCTCGAGTGGAAGACTTGGTAAAGAAGGTTCTTGAAGATGCGTATCACTCGAGGAGGTGGTCGAGTTGGTCTCAGGATGCATGTTGTGTCACCAGGTTAAGGCCAAGTCATAGAAGCCCAGCGGGCCATTACCTCCATTGGAGGTTCCGCAAGGGAAGTGTGAAAACATCTCGATAGATTATGTGGATGGACTACCTAGATCAAAGAAAGGGAATACGGGTATGAGGGTCATAATAGGTAGACTCACGAAGAGTGCTCATTTCAGTCCGGTAAAGAGCGAGAGGACTGCATCATGGTTAGCAACGGTTTATCCTCAAGAAGTTGGCCAGTTTTGAAATAGCCTACAGGAAGCCATGGGTAGGCAACTGAATCTAGGTATGGCCTATCACTCATAGGCGGATGGTTCATTTCGATTAAGCATGAGTTATAAAAAAATCACGTTTATAAGGGCAATTGGCAACGTGGATTGGTATTTTCAAGAAAAGTTCTGCTGCGTGGAATACTTTATAGTAAGTAGACGAGATCCAGGATTCACTAGTGAATTGTGGAGAGCTTGCATGAAATCATGAGGTTATAATTATGTTTAAGCCAAGTATACAGAAAGAAGAATAAGTGGAAAAGGAAGACGAGAGGCGATAATGAAATGACTTCCAACTCGAATTTGGGAAATAGGAGTTAGGAAGCCAAGGAATCATGAAGTGAAAAACGGTCAAAGCACAGTGGAGTTAAGCTCAAGAAAACGTGACTAAGAAGAGTGAAGACTAGATACGCGCATCATATCTCTTTTTAAGAGTGCATCCTTGATCCTTGTTTTCCTGTGGAGCTTGCTTGCAAGTTATCTTTTGTATATATATCCTCTCGGTCCCATTCTCGATCTTATTTCTGTTGTAAACTCCATAAGGGGGTTAAGACTCATCGGTTAGTACTATATGTCAAAGTTTGAATGGATTTCTTGTAATCCAAAAAGGAGTTTATCTAGTTTATCTAGTTTATCGTGTTTATCTTGTCATGAGAACCTTAGGTAGAAACCCTTTGGATGAAACATGTATTTGAAACATGTTATGCTTGATGTTTGCAAGTGGTTGCAAGTGTTTGCAAGTGGTTACTCGTGGATGCATTATACACATTAGGCACCAGATCGGCTCACACACTCTTCATGTTGCATATGCATGAGTGTTTATGCTTATTCATGATTGAAACTTGTTGTGCCACCACATGGATGTTGCATATGGGTGAATGTGATGTGCACTCATATAGATACTATGAATTTAGGAATTTGCATACATATGGATTCATTTCACTGACATACATATGCATTAAGGAGGTTTACTGTATCAGTAACCGCCTGATTTACATACATATGCATCAAGGAGGTTTACTGTATCAGTAACCGCCTGATTTTTGCATTAGGTAAGTACATATACACACACTTTTGCATATGTTCATACCACATTTAGAATCCTTTAAGGACAATGATTGCTCGTGGATGATGTTTTGAGTAGATGAATGTTGGATGGTAGGATATGTTCTTCCTAACTTGAAGATTTCGGGGACGAAATCCTTTAAGGAGGGGAGAATGTAACAACCCGTATTTTCAATAACCTGTAATAATGTAAATTGAGGCAGAATTTAATTCTAAAATCTGAATCAAGGGAAACGGGCTATGCCATTGCGTTCGTCTCGGAGAAATACGCGAAATAGAGTCCGAGTTTTCGAAAATCGGAGTCCGTATGACCCAGTTAAGGCCCATTGAAGTTTTCAGAAAATTCCTAAGTAAAAACAGATTTAAAATTTAAAATTAAAAAGAAGGATTGGGCACAGCTGGCGTCAGCGGGAAAAATTCCCGCCCAGGACCCCATGTCGACAGGCCTGTCGACAGGGGTCTTAGCATGTCGACTGCCCTGTCGACAACCCTGTCGACAGGGGGTAGCCAGGCAGATTAGCCTGGCGCACCACTTTGGTTTGGGCTTGGTTGTGTGGTCTGGTTCTAGAGAGTTCCTAAATCTGACGGGCCAAAATTCACCTAGGGTTAATCCTAGGGCTAAAAACACTCTAATTCCCTATAAATATACACCTAATCCTACCCTAAAGCCTCATTAATCAATCTAGCAACTAAACTATGTCAAATTGAATCCTCAAATGGCCTCCACCTAAAAACCCTAGCCTCCACCCTCCTCAAAGTTTAATCCTATGAAGATATGATGATCATACAACCTTTTCTATGTTGTATGAATGCTTAATAACTTGCATACTTCATTAAGTTGCAAGTTTGATTTGTTAAGTTTGTGTTTTTGGGATTTTGCAAAAGGGTTTTCTTATTTGAAGCTTTGTTTTGGGTTTTCAAAGGGCTTCTTCATCTTATTTGGTGGATTTGTGACTTGTTTATATTTGTAAGCCCTCTTACCTTCATTTTAGAAACTCTAAAGTTAATATGTGATGCAAGTTGGGATTTATGTAAGTTTATTGAGTTATGCATGTTTATGCAAGTTTACTAAGCCATGATTTGCAAGTTTATTGAGTTATGCATGTTTATGCAAGTTTACTAAGCCATGATTTGCAAGTTTATTGAGTTATGCATGTTTATGCAAGTTTACTAAGCCATGATTTGCAAGTTTATTGAGTTATGCATGTTTATGCAAGTTTACTAAGCCATGATTTGCAAGTTTGTTTAGTATGTATGTTTATGCATGTTCACTATGCCATGATTTGCAAGTTAAATAAGTTATGCATGTTTATGCGAGTCCACTATGCCATGATTTGCAAGTTAAATGGGTTATGCATGTTCATGCAAGTTCATTATGCCATGTTATGCATGTTTAATAAGTTATGCATGCTTATGCAAGTTTAAAATGACAAGTTGTGCATGTTTGACAAGTTATGCATGTTTATGGTAATATGCAAGTTCACTATGCTAAGTTATGCAAGTTTAACCATGTTATGCATGTTTATGGTAATATGCAAGTTCACTATGCTAAGTTATGCAAGTTTAACCATGTTATGCATGTTTATGGTAATATGCAAGTTCACTATGCTAAGTTGTACAAGTCTAACATGTTATGCATGATTGTTGTGCAAGTTTATCATGTATGTTGTGCCAAGTTCCCTCTTCCTATCCTTTATGCGTTATTACAAATATGTAAGCGATAGAATGACGTTGGGGGTTTGGGTAAACTTAAAACACATGGAAATATAAGATTGGGAATTTACCTATTAAGTTAGGTCTACCCCTTGGGAATTTACCTATTAAGTTAGGTCTACCCAAGTATTTGTTGACTTGTAATTATGTTTTGAAATAAAGTGGACATGACACTTAGAAAACATAAGTGTGGCCAACTCGAGGTTGGGTTGAGTTTGTAGCGTAATTCTACCCGGAACCGACCGGCTTAACTAGTGGCTACAAACAATAGGACCCAATGTGAGAAGTTGGTCATGTGGTGCCAAAGCCCGAGGTTAGACTAAGTTGTGGTGTAAACCTACCCGGACCCGCCCGGCCTAACTAGTAACCACAACAAGGTCTAATGTGAGAGGTTAAGGTGCATTAAGTTAATTAATGCCTCATGATTAGGGTTAAGTCAGGGTCCACTAATACTTAACCAATTTGGGGATTCGAGGGATTGAAATGGGGTTAAGTTGCGAACTGTCAGGTATGCTTAACTAATTTAATCCATGATTAGTGAGGGGTTAAACCACACTTAACCCTCTTAGAAAACCCTAGCAACGTGGTCTGTTCTAACAGTAATCCCAGTTTGGTATCATTCACAACCCTAGAAGCTAGGCTAGGGCGGGGCACGATTACTGGACGGATGTAAGCGACCAAAAGGCGATGGCTGAGTGGTACAGCGGTGCGGGTCCAGGCGGGCTACGGACGTGCACGTAGTCCGGTGTTGGACAAACTCGAGGCACGGGTACCAGTAGGTTAGGGCTGTGCATTATTGCTTAAGTGTCTGGGGTTGACACCCGAGGGCTTGATACACCCAAAGGTGGACCCAGCACAGTCTAACTACAACCATATGTGGGCCATATGGACACCAACACTTGACGTGTTAGGTTTATAGGGAGCCGATCGACTAGACCGTTGGGCTGGACCTTATATTAAGGTCACCTCATGTTATTGGGCCAAAGTTTGGGCTAAGGGATCAATACCTGTTGTGTTGGTTTGCTAGTACACCGTGGTGCAAAACTTAACCTTGTTTTATGCGATGACACCTCTATCTATCTTGTAGTTAATTTATCATGCCAGTATGTTGCTATCTATGATCATCTCAGTTTCCATCATGCTGTTAACTTTATTAGTTTATAGACTGATCGTAGCAGGGCTTACTCAGTCTTTTTGACTGACCTGTTTTCTTTCGCCTCTTTTCTTCCGTTTCCCCCCCCCCAGGTTCTCAGGGAGGGAATACATGAGCTTAGCTTGGATCCTACCTGCTTTCTTGGATAGCTCATGTATGCTTTGGACTTGAGCTCGCTATGGTTTATCATCTTTTATTTGGGGATAGCACTATGTATTTCAGTATTTCAGTTTATCAGATGATGTTTTTTATCTAGACTTGTAACTTTGGGAAAATGACATTTTGATGTACCAGACTTGTGTTTTGAAATGGTTTAAAAATCTTCCGCTGTTTTATCTACTTACTCTGTTTATTTATATATATATGTCATGTCCTGCCTTGTTATATTATTATGCATGTTTACCTTGTTTTAAAACGCCCCACCAAAGTCAGAGTTGCTTGCAAGAGCCACCCTGGCGGAGGTGGGGTCTTACACCTCGGCAATGGATGTCTATTCTTCTTCGTGAGCTTATTCAGCTCCCTATAGTCTACGTACAATCTAAGCGAACCATCAACCTTCAAAGCAAAAACAACAAGAGCACCCCACTCCGAGATACTTCTCCTTATGAATCCTTTCTCATGCAACTCTTTCACTTGTTTACTAAGCTCCCTCCTTTCTCTTGGAGCCATGTGGCGCACCAGAAATGCATTTGGCTTTGCACTGTCTACCAAGTATATACGGAAATCTATCTCGCGTTTTGGAGGTAAGCCCCTAACCTACTCAAAGACATCTGCATACTCACAGACTACTCGAACAGATTGCAATTGATCAATAGATGTGTCAAGAGATTCTAGGTAGCTAAGCATAACAGAACCCTTAGGGTCGCATGAGATATCGAGAGAATTACCCAAACTAGTCAACAGTCTAACTACCCTCCTTTCACAGTCGAGAATGGCACTGTATCTGGCTAGCCAATCCATTCCTAGAATCAACCCATAGCCCGTGAAGCCAAGCACATAAGCATTGTATTCGAACTCAACGCCATACACATATATTCTCAAATCCCGACATAACATAGAAAGATGAGCCACACCCCCAATAGGATTTGAGACAACTATGGATCCATAACTAGACTAGCATTTTGGTGCAGTGTTTCAACTAGCGAAGCATATATAAATGAATGTGAAGCGCCAGAATCAAACAAAGTTAGAACAGGATAATCAAAAAGGAAAATCAAACTTTCAATAGAAATGTTTCTACCTCTCTCTTGCGTAGCTGCCACGAGAGCATGAACCTGCCCTCCAGAAGTGGATCGTGTCCTCTGTCCTTGCCCTTGTCCTTGCCTCCTTGGGCAGTCTTTAATCATATGTCATGCCTCACCACATTGGAAGCAACCCGTCTTCTTCTTCTTCCTACAATCCTTTTTTAAGTGGCCTAGTGTTCCACAATTAAAGAACTTTTTCTTCCCTTTGCCCTTGTTATCCTTACCATCTTTCTTTTGTTGTTGTTGTGCCTTTTTCGAGTTCCCTTTCTTATCATGTGCCTTTTCTACATTAGCACCTTTCTCCTCTTCATGCATCAACGCCATGCCAACAAGTTTCTCGAAAGTAGCCCCCATAGGATTGTGGGACATAGCCAACCCGTGTAATGGTTCATTCAGACCCTTGGCAAATCTCAAGGCCTTCTTATGTGGTGTATTAACTAATTCCATACCAAATCTTGCTAACTAGTTAAAATTGTTAACATACTCCTTCACATACAAAATCCCTTGTTTCAAAGCCAAGAACCTCTCCATGTATAAACTCTCCTCCGCTTGTGAAAGAAATTTCAACTCGAACCTTCGTCTAAAGTATATCAACGTCTCCACTGCACGTCCTCCATTAGTTACTTCCCACAAAAAGGAAGCTTTTTCTTTCATCAACCAAGCAGTTAGCTGAACCTTCCTTCCATCGTCTATCTCAAAGATACCAAACAAGTCCTCCACTTCCTTGAGCCAACTCCGAGAGTCAACAAATGTCTCAGTCCCATAAAACGGTTTTCCGCCCATCGCTCGGAAGTCTTTGCATATCTTAGAAAAGGTGTCTACATGGGGAGGAGGAGGAGCTACAGCTGGGGGAGGAGGAACGTTGGTTGGGCATGCGACAGTAGCCCTAGCCTCCAGAAGCCTTTTGAATCAGCCTGGTATCGGTACGCCCTCGGGTATATCGGGTTCCCCAGACATGCTGAAAGGAAAAAGGAAGAGATTCAAAACAAAGAATCGAAAGATAGATATACGGCTTTTGGGGATCATGTTTTTCATAATAAACTTTTATCTTGAAATTACCCGCTTTAATACATGTTTTGGAAAATACTTCTTTCTAAAAATGCTTTTGAAAATGGTTTTCAAAACCTTTTATCTGTTCTGGTACCCTTCGGCTCTGATACCACGTGTAACACCCCACGTCCATTAATGTCACTCACTAAGGGAATGCATTAACTTTCATGGAGTATTATAAGAGTATAGAATAGAATATCACAAGAAAGATATATAAAATGGTACTTAAGAAAATTTAAAATTTATTCATTGCAGCGGAAAAGTAAAACATGTTTGGTTACAACATCAGAACCACATACTTGAGTCAAGTACACAAATATCCATCTTGTACAAAATTATTATCAGAGTACATAAAAGTAAAACCATAATCCCACTCCAAATAGCCATAATGAAAAAGAGATAAAGCTGAGCATTACTTTCAACACTTCCAAGCAATTCAAGAAGAAAGGAATACAAATCAGGCTTCACTATTCCCACCCTGAGGACCTGGAGGGGTAAAGAAAGAAAAGAGGCGAAACAAGAAGGGGTCAGACATAAATCTGGCGAGTCTAGTGACTTTAATAATATAATCAATAAGGTAACAGGATAAGAACATAAACTGGATATAAGAGATGACTATAACATAAGAAGATATGACAAGGAAAACAAGATGAATAAGATATAATGTTGATTGCGCTTCTAATCACTATAAGATAATTCCTATACCGCACCAATGCTAATTACACCACACCATTTGTGGCGAACCGAACTTCCCCGTAAAGGAAAGAATGGGTTGCTTTGGGACAAGACGAATCAGAACACAAACAGAAGAACATTTCATTGCTTATTATAACAATTCCATCAGAATACAAGAAAATACAGAGTATGAATAAATGTTATACATCTGAAAAATATCAGAGATTACAATACAATACAATACATAGTAGCGGAAAAATAATACAATACATAACTGAAACAAATATATGGATACAGAGCTTTCCTAATATCATTCCAGTTGTAAATCAGGATCCTGTGAATATAAATCTACAAAACTAAAACTACTAGCTAACTGTGTGGAAAATAGGGTCACCCAGAGTTTAGGTTAAAACAATAAACTCCAAGTCAGTCATGTGACTGGTGAGAGAACTAAAACAGTTATTTAAAAACTTTACTTTAAAAATAAATCAAGGGACCATGCCATATAACACGAAATGGGTTTCCTCCCAAGAATACCAGTGCATAAACAGTTATAAACAAGGCAATGTTTTTGGGAAAAATGAAGCTATTATTAGACCCAGGTCCCATCACACAATGCAACGCAAGCCGGAGGACAGGGTTTTCCCTTATAATAGTCAAACATGCTTGGTATGTTTAAAACAAATCATTTTGATACTATTATAGTGTAAAGTGTATAAAAAACTTCAAATATAAATGTATCAATCATAGGCGGCATGGGTACCATCTATCATGTCGCCAATACTAGGCTCTACAATCAAAATCGAAATGTCACGTATTGGAAATTGGATTTCCGTCATGAGTCTAGGGAAGGGATGTACTCCTTTCCGCTTCGAGACACTCTAGCAGATGTCTCGGGACTACACACTCTGGGTAACCCCTAGATCCTGCAGTGCCGGTCCTCCCTTACGTTTAAGGATTGGTAATTCCTGAACACACGTTTCCCGGTCCTATAGGACCTATCCATCGGCTCCGTGGAGACCGATATAACCGAGGCGCCATGCATTCCCACAACCAAAAAGGTGAAAATATATTGATGTCAGGGTTTACAAAATGCTGACACCACCCATGGATTGAAAGAAACGCCATGCACTCGCTGTGTTCCCTTATCCCTTTTTTGACTCATACCGAGGTGTGAGGCTCGCGAATTAACGCCATACATAAAGCTATACTGTATTAAAGTCGTGCTTTGATCATCAACCACAAGACTCTGCTTTTCAACAAAAGCCTTGATCACTGCATCTCAGCATGCCACATAGGCAATTCATGTCATGCGACTGATATCTATCGATATATAATCTCTGAGCTTGTACGTCTTAGAGAAGGGCGTTAAGCAAGAGAATAAATTCTCCGCTGCCAAACAAATATATATTTAATAGAAATCAATCAACATAGAATAAAATCCAATGTCAGAAACACATCCATTTACCAGTTCGTTCTAGGTCTGAACGAAATTGGAGGCACCTTATTCCTCGTCCCATATGTCCAATACAGGATAGAGGCCCTCGCAAATCCGTCAATAACCAGGTACGTCTGGACGATCACCGCTTATTACCTCGTCTTGGGTGTACAGCCCAATCAAGACATCAGTAATCATCCAAATGATGTGAAGACCTCCGGTCTTCAACCATCATCTTCATCGTCGACATATCGTCGAATCAGTTATTCAGAATGGGTATAAACCCGGCCTTTCCGAATTACTTGCGTATATAATAAACAAGTGCTATAAAAACGCAGCATACGCCTCATTCCAATTCTGAATATTCTTTTATTCAAATATTCACATACTTTGGAAAAGGCTCCCATTAATTTTATCAAAGATAAATTCTTTCAAATTTATTCTTTAATCTTCCTTTGGATGTCAATTCAAACCATGTTAAGGTTTCCCAAACTAGTCGGGATTAGCGAACCACACCGAAGTAATCATTTATTTTATTTCCCATTCCCAACCTATTCATCCCATGGAGCAAAACATACTCCACATCTAACACCACGGTGTTATCGGTAAATTTAATTACCATTTCATGTTCAAATCTAATTAAAGATTTAACTATCTCTAGGAGTAAAACTGGTGATACTCCATTCTTGATCATTTCACAAATTTGTTAATTTAAAATATAAATTCACATTTCAATCTAAATAAAGATTCATTAAAACTCCGCATAGTTTTAATCTTCCCAAAAATCAATATTTATGATTATTTAACTTTGGAAACACAAACCTGTCGCATTGACAATCTACACCGTACTATTGATTTCTGCCAATATATAACCTATGAGCTTGTACGTCTCAGAGAAGGGTGTTAAGCAAGAGAATAAATTCTCCGCCACCAAACAGATGTATATTTAGCAGAGATCAACCATACTTTTCGAAATACAATGACAGACATGCAATCCTGCCTTTAACTGGGTTAAAGAACTAATGTCATTTAAAAACACCGTTCACAATAAACACAAATCACATTCTATTAATTATGGAATCTTCACAAAAAAAATCGATATATAATTGATATCAATTTTCGTATTCGACTAATAATATAAATGGAATAACGGCAAAGCCTTTTAAATTCCATATGTATTAATTGTCTTCCACCACAGAAGTTCACTTCGATTATCTTCAATCGAATTCCATTCAATTCCAATTTAATATATTAAATTGGAAAACAATTACTTTGGAAAATTCCCCTTAAATCTTAATAAAAAGATTTATAAATTCCAAATCACATTTCACCGTAAATCGGGTTAAAGAACGAATGTCGTTAAAAATACAGTTCACAATAAACCCAATTCATATTCTATTTTCTGTTCCAATTAATTGGTAATTCTTCTTCAAATCTTAATTAAAAGATTTATTCTTTTCACTCTGGGTTTAAGAACAGTTCCATTTGAAGCATAGTTCACGACAAACCCAAAATCCCATCAGTCTCTAACCGTAAATTAGTAAGAGAACAATTCCCTAAGTATTAACCCCAAATGCCAAAACCAACATCAGATCAAGACCTAGGAAACCATTCAACTTAGCTAATCTCCAATAAGATTCTAATTTTCTTAACTCCATTGGGTTTAAGAACGGTATTATTAAAGATACCATTCACAACAAACCCAAAATCCAATTTGATATTAAATACAAGGCTCTGAATAGAAAATATATCGGCTTATATTCAATATCAAATTCTGAAACCAACAAATATCGTATTGGAATAACGATATATATATCTTCCAAATTCCACCACAATATCCATATAATCACGAAATCCAATATCGAAATATTCCTAAGATAATTTCGATTCAAATCCATTCCAATTCGTATATTGGAAATTTTGGTTATTTTTAAAAGCATTTCAAACCCAATTTATTTATTTTAAAAATATTGGATTTCTAATTCTAGTTCATAACTAGTTCATTTCAATAATAATATATTTTTATCCTTTCAAATAGGGAATTTTTCATCCCAATTTTTTCCAAATCATTTATTATGATTTTACACAAATTATTGATATTTTTAATAATTTTATCAAGGCCCGTACAGTATATTTCCATAAACGGTCATCGAACTGTACTTACAACGACCTTTTCCAAATTTGATTTGGACATAATTCCATATCCAGCGTTAGATTTCAAATCTCTCATATTCATTAGAAAGCTCTTTTTGATACGAATCCAACTGTTCCGGTTTTAGGAGAATCCGACTGTCGGATCTCCCGTAATGTCCATTCGAAGTCAATGGTCGAAATTCGCGAACTGCCGCAGCGCGGCGCGTTCTATTCAGGCCATTATATTATATATATATATATAATGTATATAATATATATTTCATCGATTTCCATTTAAAACGTATTTTATAAATCATTTTAAATTCGTTTTCAAAACGATTTCAACCTCATATTCAATTGCAAATCAAAACTGAATATTCTATATCATCGATATATAAATGATAGTACTTTCAAAACATTAGATTTTGGAACCAATTCCTTTTCTATATTCATTATAAAAATGAATAAGATCGATATAAATATCGTTCTCGTCAAAATGGTTTTAATCTAATCAACACGGCTTTATATATTTAAATATTTTCGTGCCCATCCCAAATCGGACATCAAAATCATATTTTGATCCATTACCGAATATTATTTTAAAATATTCATTATTTTAAAATAATCGTTATTTTAAAATATTTATTCTTTCTGAATTGGAATCAGACACAGTCAATTACCATATAATATCATTATATGGAGTTCATACACACATGTACACAACAACAATCAAACACAGTCAACCATCATCCAAAGTGCATTCTACACTGCATAAGCATCAAATATAAATATTTAACGCTTATAACAGCCTGTCAACCAATCGATTGACATACAACCAAATATTGGGATTAGTGTATGTCCACACTACAACAAAATGACTATATTACAACTATATTTTTACAACCGTCACAAAACGTCAATTGTAATAAAGGGTTTTTACAACTTTTTCCCCGATAGTTGTAATAAACTTATTTTTAACAACTGTTTTGCTTTGTAAGTTGTAATAAATGCCTATAACAACTTTTCATTTTTGACTGTTGTAATATATTATATTAAACAACTTTTATTTTCTAACACTTTTATAAATTAAATTTTAAAATATTTATAAAATTTGGCATTTATAAATTCAAAACTAATATTTTTTTTTTTAAATTTGAAACTTTACATAACAATCAAATTTTTAGAAAACTTACACGGCTTTTTCAAAAACTTAGCATTACACTATATATATATATTTCGACTTCATAATCGAAGTGAATATTTACTTGGGTGACTTATTATAATAGAATGATTCAAATATTAAAAGTGTTTAACAAATCACCATAATAAGTAATGTTACCTATGTTATCATAAAATAATGAAATGTGGCACGCATCAGGACCACAATAGCGGACATTATGGTCTGAAAAAGAAAGAAGCGGCAACCGAAATTTTTTGGCGGGGTAGCTAATGTAATTTTCCACAGTGACAGCTATATCTTTAATTAAAAATTTCCTCATCACATCCCTATTCTCCAAATCCCAAGTTCGTAGCTGCTTCATCTTTCCCCAATTCCAAACTCGTCTAGGGTTTTTCGAAATCCATTTGATGCATCACAACCGACAAGGAATAATTTAGATTCACGACATAGGAAATGGGAAAGCAGCAGGTTGTCCTGGCATAGCACATATTTGATGCGACTCGGGACTACAACAATAGTGGCGACTCAAGGACGAAGATGACTAAGCGGTGTTGTGGTTACTCGTGTTAGATGTGATTAATTAGGTGGTTTGCGGCCGCGAGGACTCCCACTTTGACCAAGCGAATGACAGCAGGCGCAACATTCAGTTCCCGTGCTCAGTACAGATCTTCGGTTATGACTTTTTCCAGCATGTTGAAAAGACGAAAAGGTGCTTAATTTATGTGTTTTCCCATTTCGTTTGCATTTTCAGATGCTAGTATTTTGTTTTTTCCCTTTCTAATTTTAATTTTTTTAGTATATCGCTTATTGATTTGTCCTTGAATAAGATAGGAACACCAATGGTATAGGGGTTTCGGCTAGGTGATTGGGCTGCGTCGATTAGTATAATTGAGTTGCAATACGGGTCGGAGGATCTTAATTAGGTGACGTGGCTGCTGGGGGTTTAGGGTTAAGGGACTAGCTGAGGTCGATGGGTGGCAAGTAAGTGCAGGCTAATCGAAAGGGAGTGGTGCAGTTGCATGTCAGAGAAGTGGAGGAGGAACAGGCTGGTGGATGGGTTTGTGGTGCGGTGGAGGGGTAGTGGGCAAAACTGTTTATAAAGGTTTTTCTTCTTCTTTTAACCATGTCATAATAAACAAAATTGTGCATGCATGGTTAAGATCCAAAATTTCGCATCTACCTGAGATCTAAAAAAATAACAGTATCAATATAAAGTTTGAATAATAATAAAAAGTTAGATTTAAAAATTTTAGATCTATGACTGAATGAGATCTAAAAGGATAAAACCTTCATAATCATAACTAAAGGATAAGATCAATAGAATTAAATATTAATAATCGCTTATCACTTTAAGATCTATATATAATCAAGTCCGAAAAAGAATAGATCTGAACTTTTAGATTATCACAACTTCGAATCTATGATTTTTGATTATTTTTGTACATGTTCTAAACTAAGAAGGAATACATAAAGAAAAAAAATTGTTCATATTAGATTTGAACAAACAGTACAACAAAGCTCAATATATAGGCATGTCATAGAAAACGAAAACTATGATAACACACATGTAACTTTAACATATTTACCCTTTTAAATTATGATCCTCGGTGATAACAAATGCTACGGGGGACTCAGTTGTTATATCAGTAGAGTTTTTTTGTGCCACTATGATCTTTATTTCCCAATGACTTTGCTTGTTCATGTATGGTGTTCTTCACTAGTAATGGTAGATACTCTCAAGTGGTTGAGGTTTTCCTCTTGCTTCCTTGTTGCTTGTCAAAACATGGTTTAAGTCATATGCCCGGTCTTGGTTGATGGTATGTAATGTTCTGGTGTGCAAATTTGATTAGTGTAATTTGATGCTGGCTTATGTAGCTTCTACTTGGTTTCAGAAGCTTGTTGCTGGTATGAAATGTTTGATGTTATATTCCCCGGTCTCTTGGTGCTATGCAATTTTGGTGTTGGCTTCCTCTATGGGTTATTTACTGCTTGCTATTGAATCCTCGCCCTATGATTTATTTTGTAATTTTCTCCCATTTTGAGTGTCACACAGTGAGTGTCGATCATAAGTGTATGTGTATGCCTTATGCAACTGTGTTTTGTTGTTTGTTATATTGCTTCAGCAATGTATTTCAGTTTAGAATTGAGTATGTGATTGCCCTGTCCATCTTTAGTCTTCATTTCGTGTTTATATATACATCTTTTGAATTATATGATAATGAAAGTGGGTTATGTTTGCACTTGCAGATGACAACGTTGGTAAACAAGAATGATGGTGTTGCAGAATCTGGGGGATAATAGCACTACGTATGGAGTTTTTCTTTTGGTTAGTTGAAATTTTAGCACATTGTAGTGTTGATGTAACATATCCATTTTCTTTCTTTTTTAGTTCTTAATGTATTGGCAATCTGACTGTTGTCTTGGATAATGGACTTTGTGGTTGTTTTATGTACTTGAGATATTTGTACAATTTATAAAAAATGATGAGAGTTTGATAATTCTAATATATTGTTTTGGTTCATGATTTAAGTTTGTTTGATATCTTTAGTTTTGTAGATAATTTGTTCTGAAATGAATTCTTTTATTAATAATATGTATATAATTTGTTCATATATTACAACTTTAAATAATACTTTTAATAAAAATATATTACAATAGTTATAAACAGTTGTAATAAAGTTTATTACAATGGTGGAAAACAGTTGTAAAATATACATTTCACAACAGTGTCGCAAAGGTGGAAAACAGTTGTAAAATATACATTTCACAACGGTGGAAAACAGTTATAAAAGATTTTAGTCTATTACAACTTCTTAATAGATGACGGTTGCCCCACCATTGTAAAAAGTCTTTTACATCTGTTTTCCACCATTGTAATATGGTCATTTTGTTGTAGTGCCAATATTATCCCAATACCCGTGTGGGGTTTCAATCAACAAATACAGATTTATTTGTGTAGTTGGGCGATGTGTAAAATTTATCGTCCCATCAATATCAGTCAAATGTGTGTAAATAAACAAATCGTCCGATTTGTTTATAAATATTTATTTTATTCATATACACGTTAAAAATTATATTTTTAAGTATAAAATATTTATTTCCATTCCACATCACACAGTCAATTTTCACAACACAATCAAATAAACAAACAAGTCGTCCATGGTCTGTGGACGACGGGTGTCGGGTGCTGCTAAGCACCATCTCCATCCTAGTATATATTTTAACTGGAAAATAAAATAAAGTGAGAAGTTCTCATAGTGGGTTCCACTCCTCCATTCTGTATGTCTGAACGGTTCGAATTTTGATTCGTTTCCAATCGGTCTCCTCGCACCATCTGTTTCACATGATTTTTATATTAATAATCACATTTTTAACATCGCTATCATATTTTAAAAATCACAATTTTTACACACTGCTATATATATATTTAAAAATAATATTTTTATAGAAACAAAAATCATATTTTATTTCTACTTCATATATATAAAAATCGTAATTTTATTTTGCTGCATGAATAAAAATCATATTTTTATTCTCTCTATCATATAAAAAATCATATTTTTATTATGCTATTGTATATATAAAAAACAAATTTTTACTTCTCTTCATATATAATTAAAAATCTAATCTTTTTAAAATTAAAAATCTATTCTTTTCAAAGTTAAAAATTGAATCTTTTCAAAGTAAAAAAATCTAACTTTGATTATATTAAAATCATAACTTCGATTATATAAGAATCGTAACTTGATTATATAAAAATCCTCTCTTTTCACCAATAAAAATCTTTTCTTTCCACTAATGAAAATCATATCCTTTCATTGATAAAAATCTTTTCTTCTCTATAATAAAGATCTAAACTTTTCTATTTTATTAAACATATAAAACTGGTTTTCTTCTATGCTAAAAAAATCAATTTTTAAATTTATAAAATTGATTACATAATAAAAATAAATAATAAAAAAATGAATTAAAAATATAAAAACTTATTGTTTTTATTGGGAGTGGGGGCTGATGTTGTGTGCTGGAGTTGGAGGAGATGGCAGGGGCATTGGCGGTGGTTCAGAGGAGGGGTGACGGCTGCGGGGCCCTCAGGCGGAGGCGGTTATTGCTAAAAAATGGGGGGGGAGCTAGGGCACGGTTTTATTGAAGAGGAGAGGGAAGTGCGAGAGGGGAGGGGAGAAGGAAAGGGGAGAGGCGGCGCTGGGGAGGGGCCGACGCCTTGACGCGGCGGTGGGCTGTCGCGAGATGGCATTGGGGGGGCGACTGAAATCGACGGTGGGATATTTTTTTAATTTTCCTTTTCATTTTGAAATGAAGAGAGGAGGGGGGTTAAGTGTTAAGGAATATATTTTACTTATTTTAAAATTCTAAAAAGCAACCTTTTCTATCGAATTCCATTTCGAACCTACCAGCTGTCGCCTCTAGCTAGTTACCCCCATTCCGAACACAATGGGATATGTCTGGTAAGCTGATTTGACTGTTTTGATCAGTTTCCGTCAAAATCATAATATAAATCTATTTATTGAATTTGAATGCGCATTTTAATTTATTGGGCCACATACGGACCCCAAAAATTATGAATTTTGGACTCTAGCAATAACTTGACATTCCGGATCCAACAAAAGTGGTTTCGTCGAAAACGGAGGTCGTTTGCAAAATTTCCATTTTTAAGGGCTATATTTCCATAACGACTATTCTGAATTTTCAATTGGACATAACTTTTTATTCCCGCAATGAAATTTCAATGTTTCGGATTCGTTGGAAAGATATTTTCAAATAAATTCTAATATTTTTGGTTTCACTAAAATCCGGTTTATTTTGAATCCTGTACATTCATTTGAAATTTGAAATCGAATTTTCAAACTATCGTGCCATTTTCAATTCCTTTTATAATTAAAATATATATTTATATTCTAACGTCGATTCAAATAAATATATATGTTCTAATTCTATTCAAAATAAATTTCTTGTCGTTATTATTTAAAATAAATCATTTTAAATATTCAAAATTCATTAAAATTTCCAAAATAAAAAATTTAAATGGGTTCTGATTTTCCGGGTTGTTACAATCTCCCCCACTTAAGATCTTTTCGTCCTCGAAAAGGAACGGAGCTGAAAGTTGTTTTACAAATCAACTCAACTTTCATTTTGGCTTACATTCTTTAACTTTTCAGTTTCTAAGAATTTTCCAATTCTTCAAAAATTTGGCTAACACCCTGAATTTTCGAAAAATTTCGCCATAAGCTCCTTTGTACGGGAGCACCGGGAAAATCCCCAAACTGCAACACAGGCCCTCTCATCTCAAAAAGAAAAAGAAAAAGCCAAGCGGCTCATCAATTCATCATCACCCAAAAAATTAGTAAACATGTACCTATTTGTCGGGCATACAATTTTATTCATCTTCTCTTGCCTCCTTTCTATGACCTGATCACACATATATATGTACATGCATGCATTTCCAAACAATTTTCAATACAGTTCAATATTTGATTCAATTTGGTTATATGTATCGCTCTTTCACATAATGGTTTTAAATGGATAATCACATAACACAATCAACAATCAGCAATCAATTAGTTGATTAACGTTTCAAACACATAACTTTAATACATATACTCAAAAATCCATTTTTGATGCCAAATCACAACAATATATTCTAACTATATTTTGTTTCTCACACCAGTCAATTGGAAATATATAGATATCCCACTTTCAAAACTCGAACATAAATACTGGTGATGGTATACTTCATCATCAGGATCGTGTCCGGGCGACTAGAGTGTGATTCTATATCTATCCAGTATATTGAAACTTCGAATATACGTTTGCAAGGCATATATGCAAAATCTTTATATATTGGATTGTCCAAATTCAATATAAAGTAAATATTCAAATACGTATAAAATGGTTTTAAATTTTCAAAACAAAAATTTGTTTTCATTTTTATTTTAAAAATAACACACTTTCGACTCGTTCTAGGATACTACTGATCCCATATCTAACGAGTCATTCTCATTGGATATTGCTAATCCAATTTCTGATGAATTCTCTCGTATGGTTCTAATGTGTCTTATTCTCGAGCTCTGTAAACCAAAACTCTGATACCAAATGTGGCGACCCGAACTTCCCCATAAAGGAAAGAACGGATTGCTTTGAGGACAAGACGAATCAGAGCACAAGAAGAAGAACATTTCATTGCTTATTACAACAATTTCATCAGAATACAAAAATATACAGAGTATGAATAAATGTTATACATCAGAAAAATATCAGAGATTACAATATAATACATAGCAGCGGAAAAATAATACAATAAACAACTGAAACAAATATACGGATACAGAGCTTTTGAATATCATTCCAGCTGTAAACCAGGATTCTGTGAATATAAATCTGCAAAACCAAAACTACTAGCTGCCCATGTGGAAAATAGAGGCACCCAGAGTTTAGGTTAAAACAATAAACTCCAGGTCAGTCATGTGACTGGTGTGAGAACTAAACAGTTATTTAAAAACTTTACTTTAAAAGTAAATCAAGGGACCACGCTGTATAACACGGAATGGGTTTCCTCCCAAGAATGCCAGTGCATAAACAGTTTTAAACAACGCATTGCTTTTTGGAAAAATGAAACTATTATAAGACCCAGGTCCCATCACACAATGCAACGCAAGCCGGAGGATAGGGTTTTACCTTATAATAGCCAAACATGCTTGGTACATTTAAAATAAATCATTTTGATACTATTATAGTGTAAAGTGTATAAAACAACTTCAAATATAAATGTATCAATCATAGGCGGCATGGGCACCATCTATCATGTCGCCAATACTAGGCTCTACAATCAAAATCGAAATGTCATGTATTGGAAATTGGATTTCCTTCATGAGTCTAGGCAAGGGATGTACTCCTTTCATCTTCGAGACATCTGACTCTAGCAGATGTCTCGTGACTACACACTCTGGGTAACCCTTGGATCCTGCAGTGTCGGTCCTCCCATATGTTTGAGGATTGGCAATTGTTGAACACACGTTTCCTGGTCCTATAGGACCTATCCAACGGCTCCGTGGAGACCGATATAACTGAGGCGCCTCGCATTCCAACAACCATAAAGGTAAAAATATATAAATTTTAGGGTTTGCAAAACGCTGACACCACCCATAGCTCGAAAGAAATGTCATGCACTCACTGCGTTCCCTTATCCCCTTTTTGACTCATACCGAGGTGTGAGGCTCGCGAATTAACGCCATACACAAAGCTAAGTTGTATTAAAGCCGTGCTTTTATCATCAATCACAAGACTCTGCTTTTCAACAAAAGCCTTGATCACTGCATTTCAGCATGCCCCATAGGCAATTCATGCCGTGCGACTGATATCTATCGATATATAACCTCTGAGCTCGTACGTCTCAGAGAAGGGCGTTAAGAAAGAGAATAAATTCTCCGCCGCCAAACAGATATATATTTAACAGAAATCAATCAACACATAATAAAATCCAATGTCAGACACACATCCATTTACAAGTTCGTTCTGGGTCTGAACGAAACCGGAGGCACCTTATTCCTCGTCCCATATGTCCAATACAGGAGAGAGGCCCTTGCAAATCCGTCGATCTCCAAGTACGTCTGGACGATCACCACTTATTACCTCGTCTTGGGTGTACAACCCAATCAAGACATTAGTAATCATCCAAACGATGTGAAGACCTCCGGTCTTCAACCATCATCTTCATCGTCAACATATCGTAGAATCAGTTATTCAGAATGGGTATAAACCCGGCCTTTCCGAATAACTCGCCTATATAATAAACAAGTGCTATAAAAACACAATATACGCCTCACTCCAATTCTGAATATTCTTTTATTCAAATATTCACATACTTTGGGAAAGGTTCCCATTAATTTTATCAAAGATAAATTCTTTAAAATTTATTCTCTAATCTTCCTTTGGATGTCAATTCAAACCTGTTAAGGTTTTCCAAACTAGTTGGGATTAGCGAACCACACCGAAGTAATCATTTATTTTATTTCCCTATCCCAACCTATTCATCCCATGAAGCAAAACTGATCATACTTCATATCTAACACTATGGTGTTATCGGTAAATTTAATTACCATTTCACATTCAAATCTAATTAAAGATTTAACTATCGCTAGGAGTAAAACTGGCGATATCCCATTCTCGATCATTTCCCAAATTTGATATTTTAAATTATCAATTCACATTTCAATCTAATTAAAGATTCATTAAAACTCCACTTAGTTTCAATCTTCCCAAAAATCAATATTAATGATTATTTAACTTTGGAAACACAAACCTGTCGCATTGACAATCTACACCGTACTATTGATTTCTGCCGATATATAACCTCTGAGCTCATACGTCTCAGAGAAGGGTGTTAAGCAAGAGAATATATTCTCCGCCACCAAATAGATGTATATTTAGCAGAGATCAACCATACAGTTCGAAATACAATGACAGACATGTAATACTTCCTTTAACTGGTTCAAAGAACTAATGTCATTTAAAAACACCGTTCACAATAAACCCAAATCATATTCCATTAATTATGGAATCTTCACGGAAAAACAAATCAATATATAATCGATATCAATTTCCGTATCCGATTAATAGTATAAATGGAATAACGGTAATGCCCTTTAAATTCCATATGTATTAACAATCTTCCTCCACAGAAGTTCACTTCGATTATTATCAATCGAATTCCATTCAATTCCAATTTAATATATTAAATTGGAAAACCGTTACTCTGGAAAATTCCCATTAAATCTTAATAAAAATATTTATAAATTCCAAATCACATTTCAACGTAAATCGGGCTAAAGAACGAATGTCGTTAAAAACATAGTTCACAATAAATCCAATTCACATTCTATTTTCAGTTCCAACTAAATGTTAATTAATTGGTAAGTCTTCTTCAAATCTTAATTAAAAGATTTACTCTTTTCACTCTAGGTTTAAGAACAATGCCATTTAAAACACAGCTCACGAAAAACCAAAAATCTCATTAGTCTCTAACCGTAAATTAGTAAGAGAACAATTCCCTAAGTATTAACCCCGAAAGCTGAAACCAACATCAGATCAAGGCCCAGAAAACCATTCAACTTAGCTAATCTCTAGTCAGATTCTAATTTTCTTACCTCCGTTGGGTTTAAGAACAGTATTATTAAAGATACCATTCACGATAATCCCAAAGTCCAATTTGATATCAAATACAAGGCTCTGAATAGAAAATATATCGGCTTATATTCAATATCAAATTCTGAAACCAACAAATATCATATTGGAATAACGATATATATATCTTCCAAATTCCTCCACAATATCCATATAATCACGGAATCCAATATCGAAATATTCCGAAGATAATTTCAATTCAAATTTATTCCAGTTCATATACTGTAAATTCTGGTTATTTTTAAAGCATTTCAAACCCAATTTATTTATTTTAAAAATATTGGATTTCTAGTTCATAACTAGTTCATTTCGATACAAATATATTTTTATCCTTTACAATAGGGAATTTTTCATCCCAATTCTTTCCAAACCATTTATTATGATTTTACACAAATTATTGATATTTTTAATAATTTTATCAAGGCCCGTACAGTCGATTTCCACAAACGGTCATCGAACTACACTTACAGCGACCTTTTCCAAATTTGATTTGGACATAATTCCAAATCCAGCATTAGATTTCAAATCTCTCATATTCGTTAGAAAGCTCTTTTCGATACAAACCCAATGGTTCCAGTTTTAGTAGAATCCGATGGTCGAATCTCCCGTAATGTCCATTCGAAGTCAATGGTCGAAATTCGCGAACTGCCGAAGCACGGCGCGTTCTATTCAGGCCATTATATTATATATATAATATATATTTCGTCGATTTCCATTTAAAACGTATTTTATAAATCGTTTAAATTCGTTTTCAAAACGATTTCAACTTCATATTCAATTTCAAATAAAAATTGAATATTCCATATCATCGATATATAAATGATAGTACTTTCGAAACATTAGATTTTGAAATCAGTTCTTTTTCGATACTCATTATAAAAATGAATAAAATCGATATAAATATCATTCCCGTTAAAATGGCGTTAATCTAATTATCACGGCTTTATATATTTAAATTTTTTCGTGTCCATCCCAAATCGGACATCAAAATCATATTTTGATCAATTACTGAATATTATTTTAAAATATTCATTATTTTAAAATATTCGTTATTTTAAAATATTTATTCTTTCTGAACTGGAATCAAACATAGTCAATTACCATATAATGTAATTATATGGATTTCATACACACATGTACACAACAACAATCAAACACAGTCAACCATCATCCGAAGTGCACTCTACACTGCATAAGAATCAAGTATAAATATTTAACGCTTATAACAGTTTGTCAACCAACCGATTGACATACAACTAAATATTTGGATTAGTGTATGTCCAATAGCAACCCAATAGCCGTGTGGGGTTTCAATCAACAAATACAGATTTATTTGTGCAGTTGGGCGATATGTAAAATTTATCGTCCCAATCAATATAAGTCATATGTGTGTACATAAACAAATCATCCGATTTGTTTATAAATATTTATTTTATTCATATACACGTTAAAAATTATATTTTTAAGTATTAAATATTTATTTCCATTCCACATCACACAATCAATTTTCACAACACAATCAGACAAACAAATAAGTCGTCCATGGTCTGTGGACGACGGGTGTCAAGATGCTGCTAAGCACCGTATGCATCCTAGTATATATTTTAACTAGAAAATAAAATAAAGTGAGAAGTTCTCACAGTGGGTTCCCCTCCTCCATTCTGTACCTCTTAACGGTACGAATTTTGATTCGTTTCCAATCGATCCCATCACACCATCTGTTTCACACGATTTTTATATTAAAAATCACATTTTTAATATCACTACCATATTTTAAAAATCAAAATTTTAACACACTATGTATATATCATATTTTTATAGAAACAAAAATCATATTTTTATTTCTACTTCATATATATTAAAATCGAATTTTTATTTCAAATCTCTATATGCAAAAATCGTATTTTTATTTCGCTACATGAATAAAAATCAAATTTTTTATTCTCTCTATCATTTAAAAATCATATTTTTATTATGCTATCTTATATATAAAAATCAAATTTTTACTTCTCTTCATATATAATTAAAAATCTAATCTTTTTGAAATTAAAAATCTATTCTTTTCAAAGTTAAAAATCGAATCTTTTCAAAGTTAAAAATCTAACTTTGATTATATAAAAATCGTAACTTCGATTATATAAGAATAATAACTTGATTATATAAAAATCCTCTCTTTTCACTAATAAAAATCTTTTCTTTCCACTAATGAAAATCATATCCTTTCATTGATAAAAATCCTTTTATTGATAAAAATCCTTTCTTTTCTATAATAAAGATCTAAACTTTTCTAGTTTATTAAATATATAAAACTGATTTTCTTCTATGCTAAAAAATCGATTTTTAAATTTATAAAATCAATTACATAATAATAAAAAATGAATTAAAAATAAAATATAAAAACTTACAGTTTTTATTGGGGGCGCTGATGTTGTGCGCTGGAGGTGGAGGAGATGGCAGGGGCATTGGCGGTGCTTAAGAGGAGGGGCGGCGGCTGCGGGGTCCTCAGGCGGCGGCGGTTGCTACTAAAAAGGGGGGAGCTAGGGCACGATATTATTGAAGAGGAGAGGGAAGCACGAGAGGGGAGTGGAGAAGGAAGGGGGAGAGGCGGCGCTGGGGAGGGGGCGATGCCCTGACCCGGCGGTGGGCAGTCGTGAGATGGCGTGGGGGGCGACTGAAATTTACGGTGGGATATTTTTTTTATTTTCCTTTTCATTCTGAAATGAAGAGAGGGGGGGTTAAGTGTTAAGGAATAAATTTGATTTATTTTAAAATTCTTAAAAGCAACCTTTTCTATCGAAGTCCATTGCGAACCCACCGACTGTCGCCCTAGCTAATTGCCCCCATTATGAACACAATGGGATATGTCCGGTAAGCTGATTCGACTGCTTCAATTAATTTCCGTCAAAATCAAAATATAAATCCATACATTGAATTTGAACGCGCATTTTAATTTATCAGGGCCACACACGGACCCCAAAAATTATGAATTTTGGAATCTAGAAATAACTTGACGTCCCGGATCCAACAAAAGTGATTTCACAGAAAACGGAGGTCATTTGTTAAATTTCCATTTTTAAGGGCTATATTTCCATAGCGACTATTCTAAATTTTCAACTGGACAAAACTTTTTATTCCCGCTATGAAATTTCAATTTTTCAGATTCGTTGGAAAGATATTTTCAAATAAATTCTAATATTTCTGGTTTTGCTAAAATCCGTTTTATTTTGAATCATGTACATTCATTTGAAATTTGAAATCGAATTTTCAAACTACCGCGCCATTTTCAATTTTTTTTATAATTAAAATATATATTTATATTCTAACGTTGATTCAAATAAATATATACAATCTAATTCTATTCAAAATAAATTTCTTCTCATTATTATTAAAAATAAATCATTTTAAATATTCAAAATTCATTAAAATTGCCAAAATAAAAAATTTAAATTGGTTTTGATTTTCCGGGTTGTTACACCATTACTAGTCCCATATTGAAAGTTGATCCCTCTTACTAATAATAATAATAATAATAATGGTAGTTTCGTGCACTCTCAGGTGCTGTCATAGGTGTCGCCTGCTCCTATCTCCACTAGTTGTACCCACTACCCTCCCCATTCGATCGGCTCCCGAACTCGTAGATACCCGTGTTGGTCCCACAGTTGGGTGTATGACTCCCTAAAGTGGAAACCCGATAATACTAAAAAGGCATGGCTTATACCTACACGATGCAACAACGTCTTACCCACCAGCCCGGACCCACGCACGCACATGACTCCGTTGGACTTGTGTTGCCACCACTAACTCTTTTGACCTCTTACAATCAAACCCAGTAAGCGTGTCCCATCCTCGACCTAGTTCGAGCTCATATAGATACAAAATGGGTTACTAGTTGAAAAGGGTCCATACATTTGACACAAGCATCCCTCTTAAGCTTGGTCCCCACTAGGAATTCTCACTTAACCCCTTCTTATTCCCATGTCTTCTTACATGTTTCACCATGGTTAAGTGCTTCAAATTATATTTCACATGTCACCTACGTCACCCACTTAACCCCCATGCCTTACTACATGTCTTATCTTAGTTAAGTGTTTATTAATTCATTATAACCGAAATCTTGCCAGACCTACCACATTAGATTGTCGTTTTGCGGTTGCTGGATATGCCGGGCGGTTCCAGGCAGTCTTATACCGCAATCTGAATCTAACCTCGTATTTTTGCATTATTTCGTATCTAATTTCTGCCTTTGACCTCTCACATTAGACTATCGTTTGCAGTTGTTGGATGTGCCGTGCAGTTCCGGGCAGACTTCTACCGCAAACCAAGTCTAACCTCGTGTCTTAGGCGTTCATTATCACTTTCTTGATTCAAGTCCCAACTTTAAATCTTGGATTAAATTATATCCCAATTACCCATAATTTCCAATCTAAATTATGTTCATAATTTTAATCCAAATTAGGCCTATAATCTTATGTATACATGTTATGCAATTTTACGCCCAAATCAAATTGCATTCATTGTTATTAACAATTTATACCAAACTTCATGTATACAAATTACATCCAATTATGCCCACATCCAACTTGTGCCAAATCTCATGTATACAAGTTATACATAATTATGCCCCAAATCAACTACGTGATTACAAATCAATTTATGCCCAATTACATATTAATCAATATTTTCCCAAACTTTTTTTCAACGTTCCCACGTCATTCGTACGTATAATTCAACGTAATATGTTAGGCTCGAAGTTAGCCTAATCTGATAAAATAAAGAAGAAGAGAGGTAGGGAAGAGAACCAACATCCAACTGGCATAAAAACAGGCATATGAATTATGAACTGGTATAGAACAATAAAATAGATCCAATAGGCATATGGAATATGAACTGACATAGAACAAATAGATCTAATAGGCATATGGTAGCAGTGCTTTGGAATCTAAAAGATAAGAATTTATAAACTTGATATGACTCATCTTACAGGCATGTTCATTAAATGTAATTTACAATCCTATCACAATCACTTTTAAATTAATTATATATGGAAGTAACTTAGACTCACAGTGACAGGATTACGAAGAGAGAATAGATCTAAATTTGATTTCTGAATTTGATTAGCTAAACTGTTGTTGTAGTATTTAATTCTTATCTTCCAATTTGATTACTCTAATTCTGATTTGCTTTGGGGAAGATAAGACAGGCTAGTTCTGACTTGGGTTAGGGAAGCATGGAGGCGCCATGGATTAGTGTAATGAAATTAGGGTTAGGTCTACGTGTGTTTTTATAGATATATTAGGTGAATTAGGGCCTTTGGATTAGATTAGAGATCATCAGAACCACACAGCTCAAAAGACACGTCATCCAGCCAATCCCCGAAGGATACGTCATCAGAGAACTCTCCAGAATTCTGTTCAGGTTTTTCCTCGGCATGAGGCGCACTTCCCAAGTGCACCAGTGCATTTTTGTTCTGGTGCACTTCACAAGTGCGCCAGTTATCCCAGCCTATTTTCTGACTTTTCTGCCCAACTTCTATCGTCCATATCTTCCTCATACGGTATCCATTTTATGCAAACTCGGACTCTATCTCAAGCAGAATTCCGAGACGAACATAATGGCATAACCCATTTCACCTAATTCTTCTTTTAAAAATTAATTATTCTTTAATTATCTCTTATATCATGTTTTAAAATTACGGGGTGTTACAGTGATACTGTTATTTTAAGACTTGACGGAGTTTATGTAACTCAAATTGATGACGGGGATCATTAGTTAAGTGGGTAGTGACACCCCACGTACGTTAATGTCACTCACAAAGGGAACGCATTAAGTTTCATGAAGCGTTATAGGTAAATAGACACAAAATATTACGAGATAGATATAAATAAGATAGCAACGGAAATTCAAATTTTTATTTCAAACACAAATCATACATCGTGGTCCAAAATACCATAAGTCACAAAAACCATTACAATAATATAACTTATGTCTTGTACCATCAGAGTGCATAAATATAAAAAGCATAACATAATTCCCCAAGAAAAAGAGCTAAGCCATAGTAGAGGTAAGAACTTGAGCCATACTTCGAAAGCAGCTCTAGCAAGATGATAACCGAGTCCTGACTAAGCCTGAGTGTTTCCTCCCTGAGAACCTGAGGGGGGCGAACAGAAGAAAGAAGAGAAACAAAGAGGGTCAAACATAAAGTCTAGCGAGTTTCGCTACTTTTAGCAAGTAAATAAATAAAAGTAGCATGATAGACATATAAAGTGGATAAGAGAGATCACTACATAAATGGCAGCTGTGACAAGGTAGACAATATAAGGTGTATATGCTTCTCTAATGATTACTCTGCACTATTACTAGTATAACTAGAATGAGGTGACCCCTTCCACTATAAGGTGGTAGACTTAACCGTACATCCAAATGTACCCTACTACTACCCCAATCGATTGGCTCCCTACTTCGTAGATACTCTATGCCGGCCCCACAGTATGATGTATCACGTTCTAAAGTGGCAATGTGACGACCCGAACTTCCCCAGTCTCCAAAGAGAAGAGAAAGAACAGATTGTCAGAGAACACGACAAATCAGAACACAAACAGAAGAACATTTCATTGCTATTACAACAATTTACATCAAGGTACAAGAATTTACATAGTATGAACAAATAATATACATTTGATAAATATCAGAGATTTACAAATTACAATGCAGCGGAAAAAAATAACACATAAAACAACTGAAAGAAATATACATATACAGAGCATTCTGAATATAGTCCCAGCTGTAAACCAGGATCCTGTGAATATAATATCTGCAAAACCAAAACTACTAGCTGTCCTTGTGGAAAATAAGGGCAACCAGAGTTTAGGTTAAAACAATAAACTCTAGGTCAGTCATGTGACTGGTGTGAGAACTGAAACAATTGTAAAATCTTTACTTTAGAAATAAGGTAAATCAAGGGACCACGCCATATAACACAGAACGGGTTTTCTCCCAAGAACACTATTGCATTTAACAAAACAGCGCCATGCTTTTTGGAAAAATGAAGCTATTATAAGACCCAGGCCCCATCATACAATGCAACGCAAGCCGAAGGATAGGGTTTTCCCTTATAATAGCCAAACATGCTTGGTACGTTTAAAAAAAATCATTTTGATACTATTATAAGTGCATAGTGTATAAAACGATTTCAAATATAAATGTATCAATCATAAGTGGCATGGGTACCATCTATAATGTCGCCAATACTAGGCTCTACAATCAAAACCGAAATGTCACGTATTGGAAATTGGATTTCCGTCATGAGTCGAGGCAAGGGATGTACTCCTCGCCGGCTTCGAGACACTGCAGCAAATGCCTTAGGATCTCCAGTAGAAGACCCTTGGATCCTCCAAGGTTGGTCCTATCTTACGTTTGAGGATTGGCAATTCTTGAACACATGATTCCCCGACCTATGGGGCGTAAATGAGCCAGATGACTCAATATCCATCAGCTCCGTACAAACCGATATATCTGAGGCGCCTTGCAATCCAACAACCACATAGGTAAAAATAATAAATGTCTGGGTTCCATACCATGGCACCACCCAAAGCTAGAAAGAAACGTCATGTCCTCCTTGGGTCCCTTATCCCATTTTTGACTCATACCAAGGTGTGAAGCTCACGAATTAACGCTATACACAAATCTATGCTATATTAAAGTCGTGCTTTGATTATCAACCACAGGACTCTGCTTTTCAACAGGAGCCCTGATCGTTTGCATCTTAGCATGCCACACTGACAATTCATGCCATGCAACTGATGTCTATCGATATATATCCTCTGAGCTCGTACGTCTCAGAGAAAGGGGTTAAGCAAGAGAATAAATTCTCCGCCACCAAACATATATATACTTAATCGAGATCAGTCAACACAGAATAAAATCCAATGTCAGACACACATCCATTTAATAGTTCATTCTGGGCCTGAACGAAACCGGAGGCACCTTATTCCTCGTCCCGTGTCCAATACAGGAGAGAGGACCTCGCATATCCGGTCGACCTCCAAGTACGTCTGGATGATCACCACTTATTACCTTGTCTTGGGTGTACGGCCCAATCAAGACATCAGTAATCATCCGAACGATGTGAAGGCCTCCGGTCTTCAACCACCATCTTCATCTTCGACTTATCGTCGAATCAGTTATTCAGAATGGGTATCAGCCCGGCCTTTCCGAATAACTCGCGTATACAATAAATAAGTGCTACAAAAACACAACATACGCCTCATTCCAATTCTGAATATTCTTTTATTTAAATATTCATATCCTTTGGGAAAGGTTCACATTAATTTTATCAAAGATAAATTCTTTAAATTTATTCTTTAAGCTTCATTTGGATATTAATTCAAACCATATTAAGGTTTTCCAAACTAGTCGGCGTCAGCGCATCTTCCTTTGAGTTAAAGAGCTAATGTCATTTAAAACACAGTTCACAATAAACCCAAATCACATTCCATTAATTATGGAATCTTCACGGAAAACATATCAACATATAATTGATATCAATTTCCGTATCCGACTAATAATATAAATGGAATAAAATTCCATATATATTAACAGTCTTCCTCCACAGAAATTCACTTCGCTTATTATCAAATCGAATTCCATTCAAATCCAATTTATTATATTAAATTGGAAAACTTTACTTTGGAAACTTTCCATTAAATCTTAATTAAAAGATTTATAAATTCCAAATCTCATTTCACTGTAAATTGGGTTAGAAAATGACTGTCGTTAAAAAAATAGTTCACAATGAACCAAATTCACATTCCATTTTATTCCACTTAAGTGTTAATTAACTGGAAAACTCTAATAATCTTAATTAAAAGATTTATTCTTTTCACACGGGGTTTAAGAACAGTGTTATTTAAAACACCATTCACGACAAACCTAAAATCCAATTCTTTTATTCAATTCCAATTAAATATTAATTAATTGGAAAAAACTTCACTAAATCTTAATTAAAGATTTATCCTTTTCTCGATTGGGTTTAAGAACAGTGTTAATGAAGACACCATTCACAACAAACCCAAAATCCAATTCAATATTAAATACAAGGCTCTGAATAGAAATTATATCGGCTTATATTCAATCTAAAATTCTGAAATCAACAAATATCGTATTGGGAATAACGATATATATATATCTTCGAAATTCCTCCACAATATCCGTATAATCATGAAATCCAATTTCGAAATATTCCGGAGAAAATTTCGATTCAAATTCAACCCCATTCATATATTGGAAATGCTGGTTATTTTTAAAACCATTTCAAATCTAATTTATTTATTTAAAAATATTGGATTATAATTCTAGTTCATCTCTAGTTCATTTTGATAAAAATATATTTTAATCTTTACAAACGTGGAATTTTTCACCCAAATTCTTTCCAAACCATTTATTATGATTTTACACTAATTATTGATATTTTTAATAATTTCATCAAGGCCCGTACAGTCGATTTCGATAAACAGTCATCGAACTGCACTTACAACGACCTTTTCCAAATTTGATTTGTACATAGTTCCAAATCCAACTGTTAGATTTCAAATTCCTTATATTCGTTGGAAAGATCTTTTCGAAACGAACCCAACGGTTCCAGTTTTAGGAGAATCTGACGGTCGGATCTCCCGTAATGTCCATTCGAAGTCAATGGTCGAAATTCGCGAACTGCCGCAGCGCGGCGCGTTCTATTCAGACCATTAAATATATATAATATGTATTTTATATATATTTCGTTGATTTCTATTTAAAACGTATTTTATAAATCATTTTAAATTCGTTTTCAAAACGATTTCAACTTCATATTCAATTTTAAATCAAAATTGAATATTCCATATCATAAATATAAAAATGATAACATTTTTAAAACATTAGATTTTGAAATCGCTTCCTTTTCGATATTCATTATAAAAATAAATAAAATCGATATAAATATCGTTCATGTCAAAATGGCGTTAATCTAATCAACACAGCTTTGTGTATTTAAATAATTTCATGTCCATCCCAAATCGGACATCAAAATCATATTTTGATCCATTACTGAATATTATTTTAAAATATTAGTTATTTTAAAATATTCATTACTCGTCATTTTAAAATATTCTTTAATTTAAAATATTTGTTCTTTCCGAATTGGAATCATACACAGTCAATTACCATATAATTTTATTTATATGGATTTCATACACACATGTACACAACAATAAGCAAACACAGTCAATCATCATCCAGAGTGCATTACACAACTGCATAAGCGTTAAATATAAATAATTAACGCTTACAAAAGCCTGTCAATCAATCGATTGACATACAACTAAATATTGGGATGTATGTCCAATATCATCCTAATACCCGTGTGGGGTTTTCAAACAACAAACACTAATTACTATTTATGCAGTTGGGCGATGTGTAAAATATATCGTCCCAATCCATATCAGTCAAATGTGTGTACATAAACAAATCGTCCGATTTGTAAATGAATATTTATTTTATCAATATACACGTTAAAAATTATATTTTTAACTATAAAATATTTATTTTAACTCATGAATATTTTATACAATTCATTTATACAATAAAAATGATATTTTTATTGTTCTAACATTTTTAGAAAATTTCAGTAGCATAATGGCGCGATACTAGAACCGGAATAAGGTCTAGCCTTATCCCTCGCCTAATAATGGCCAGCGCTATATACAAACCAAAATCTAATCATTTCAATTCACATCCTAAACCAAATTCAACCAAATAATCCAATCAACCAAACAAACATGGTTTCAAACAAAGGCGTCGGGTGCTACTAAGCACCGTCTACATCCTAATATATATATTTAACTAGAAAATAAATTAAAGGGAGAAGTTCTCACCTTTGGCATCCACTCCTCCAGATTTATTTCTGAATTTCTGAACAGTTTGGACTTTCCCGTAATGTCAACGCAATCCTTTTTTCACGCTGTTCATAGTAAAAATCACATTTTTAATATGATGTTTATACATTAAAATTCACATTTTTAATCAACGATATTTATATTTTAAAATCAAATTTTATCTCGCTACAATATATAAAAATCACATTTTTATACTGTTAAAAATTATATCTTTATATTGCTTAAAGATCATATTTTAATTTACTACCTATATAAAAATCATTTTTTTAAACCACTACTTCGTATATAAAAAAGTATATTTTTATATCGTTACTCAAATAATAATAATCGAATTTTTATATCGCTATTCAAATAATAAAAATCAATTTTTTATATCGCTATTCAAAATCTTATCTTTTCTATTTTAAAAATCTTACCTTTTCTATTTTAAAAATCTTACCTTTTCTATTTTAAAAATAAATCTTTTCAAATTAAAAATCATCCCCTTTTTAAATATAAAAAACAAATCTTTTCAAATTAAAAATCTTATCCTTAAATATTAAAAATCATATTATTTTAAACGTAAAAATCTAATATTTAAATAAATGAAAAATCTCATTTTTATCTATGTATAAAAAAACTAATTTATAAATAATTAAAAAAAAGAATAAAAAAGAAACTTACAAGTGGGGTAGGGGGCGAGGATGGTCGGAGGGTGGTGGTGCGCCGTCGGCGGTGAGCCAGGGAGGGGCTAGAGGTGGTGGATTGGTGTCAACGACGGTGGTCTTCAGGTGGGTTGCGGTTTGGGTTTTTAGAGAAGGAAGGGGGCGGAGGAGGAGGACGGTGGTCAGAAGGGGGGTGGGCGCAGCCTTCGGCGGTGGTGGAGGGTGGAGCGCGACGTCGATCGATTTGGGGGAAGGGGCTGAAGGGCACGCCCCTTTCCTTCTTATTTTTTATTTTGGTTCGTTCGACTGAAATGAACGGGGGGTGCAAGGGGAGATATACATTTTTATATTTAATTTATTATTATTTTAATCCAAAAAGTTACTTTTAAATTCGAACTCCAAATCGAACCCACCGACTGTCGTCCCTAGCTAAGTACCCCATTCTGAACACAATGGGATATGTCCAGCAAGCCCGTTTCAATCAGTTTTCATTCAAATTACAGTTTAAATTAATGTAACGTTCAAAATTGATTTTAATGTACATTTTAATTTACCGAAGCCACATACTAACTCCAAAAATTGCAGAAAAATTAATTTGGCTATGTTTTAACGATACGGTCCTAACAAAACTAATTTCTTCGAATTTGAAGGCCGTTTGAAAAACGGTCATTTTCCAGTCAATTAAATTCAAACTGAATTGACCAAACACATTTAAATTCACCACGCTCACATATTGATTCCAAAAATTATGAAAATGGGAATCCAGCAATAATTTGATATTCCAGATCCAACAAAAGTGGTCTCGTCGAGAACGGAGGTCGTTTGCAAAATTGCTATTTTTGAGGGTTATATTTTATATAAAATTCCATAGCGATTATTCTGAATTTTCAACTGGACATAACTTTTTGTTCCCGTTATGAAATCTGGATTTTTCACATTCATTGGAAAGATATTTTCATACAGATTCAAATATTTCTGGTTTTACTAAAATCTGGTTTATTTTGAATCCTGTACATTTATTTGAAATTTGAAATCGAATTTTCAAACTACCGCGCCATTTCAGGCTCATTATATAATTAAAATAAATATTTATATTCTAACTTTGATTTAAATAAATATATATGTTCTAATTCTATTCAAAATATAGTCATTATTATTTAAAATAATTCGTTTTAAATATTCAAAATTCATTTAAATTGCCAAAATAAAAAATTTAAATTAGTTCTGATTTTCCAGATTGTTACAGGCAACCTGATATACATGTAAATGTGTATATTTTATCCGCTTATTTATCTTATTTTATATTTAAAACAATTGATATTGTGTATTTATAGTTGTGTTTTCAGATTATTTATGATGAATGGACTAATGCACTTAATTGTTGAAAAGCTTGAAGAATTGGTGTATGAAGAGTGATGATTTTGAGAGTTAGATCAAAGCTTGAAGAAATGTTATTGTTCAACCACCTTCTGCCGCATATTTTAATGATTCAATGCCTTTTCATTAAGATAGCTTGCTGCAGATGTTGGGAGTTCCTATTCATGCTCAAAACAATTGGAATTGAAGTCATTTGATGCCCGCAAGCTATGCTAATTGCAAATCCATTCACACTGCGTTCACATTAGCCCATTTGCAAGGCCTCTCATTCTTGTTGCGATCACACTAGTTTATGTGTTATTTTAGAAAAGGGATTCTTTTTCCCACGTTGTGTAATGAGCCTCTTAGTCTTGGCCAATGCAATTCTAAATACATTGTATCTCATTCATGTAAAAACACACTTAGTTTTATTCTGTAATTCTCTTCTTGGAATAAAACTCTTCTTCTCCCTTTCCCTCAGTTGTTATTTTATTTTATATATGTTCATGTTATTTATATTCTTTTTCTCTTCTTCTTTAGCTATGTCTAGCTTATCCCCTTTGATTAGGGGGTGATGATGCTAATAGATATGATTCAGCATGAATCACATAGCCAATAGACGAGGACTTTATATATGTAGATATGGATCTGAATCAAGGGTTAGATCTGAACCTTCATATTTTATGTCGTTTAAGAGCTATGCTCCTTCACAGGGTATATTCGTGTTCGATCTAACAATTATTAGATTTAGATCTAATTTTAGGGTTTTAGAAATTAATTAGTGAATCTGTCCTGATAGCCTATGGTTGTTTAAGAGCTCAGCTCCTGCATAGGCTATGCTTGTCGTTATTTACTTATTTGTTTCTAAGAACCTAATTACCGTTGATTCGTGTTTGTGACAGAAACATGAATTAGATCTATATTTATTTGTTGGCTATTGATGAGTATGAATCCGATCTATGTCATTATCCCCTAATTTCTTTCTCTTATTATATAAATCTCTCTTTTTATTTAATTGTTGTTATTTTCTATGTTTCCAATCAATCAAAATCCTGAAATAACTTGATTGGATATACTAGTTTAAATATTTTTGGTCCCAGAGTTCGACACCCTCTACAACAATCCTTGTTGTTTAGGAAAGCCGAACGGAATTTACAGTTGTTTACAATTGTAAAATTTGTTCGCAAACAAATTTTGGCGCCGTTGCTGGGGACCAAAGTAATTTTTATTAGTAGATCTTTCGGGTTAATTTTTTTAAAAAAACACACAAAAATACTTTATATTTTATTTTATTTTATTTCATATATAGAAAAAATTCTCTTGATTAGCTTTGATTTGGTATTGCTGATCTTCTAATTAAGAGAGAATTTTTTTTTTGCAATATTTAGTTTGATTTCTTTCCCATTTCATTGCCTTTCTATTTTTACAAATTAAATAAAAAATGAAAAAAACTTGCCACCTTTCTTTTTAATTTCTTGCCATTTTTTTCTAATTGATTTCCCCGATTTCTTTCCTTTCTTTTCAATTTTCTTTCTACTTTCTCGTATTTCTTCTTATGCAAGAAAACAAAACAAAAACAAGAATTACAAAACTTCCTTTTTCTTTCTATTTACTTCTTGACTGATCGTCACAATTCCCATCTACTTCTGTCATAAAAATTCAACAAGCCAACTTCCACAAACCTCCACAACCAGTCCTACCACGTCCATATCAACCATCCAACATTATTCTCAACATACTTCACCCTACAACCAGTTGGCCATCATCAGTTCTGAAACCACGCACCCACTCACAGATAACCTACCACTCCTGATTCTCTTCCAATTATCATTCATCAACAAGCACCAGTATCTTCTGCCATACCTTCTGATCACTTCTGCTATACCGCGAACTCCACACAGTACCATCCTCATCACCACGGCCATAACAGAACAGACTCCACAAAACAAACCATACCTTCATCAACATAGCAATTCGCCCCAAATAGACCTGAAGTACAAAATAAATATCATACTCCTCATTCTTTGCTCCACGCCAACCAGGAAAACCCAGTCACCGACTCCTCTCTCAAAAATCCCGTTCACTTTAGAAAACGTCTTCATAAACCCTAGCTGAAACTCAAAATTGATTTTGAACCACATCTCGACTTGCCTTCTCTACCGAACTCTGCACCACAACTAATCTCCGACGTACACAACCCTCTTCGAAACAGCAACAATAGTTTCCACCTTCCATCCTCATACTGACTACTTAGCACATCCCATTCTTCAGACCTCTGGGACTTCAGTATATACAACACCACCTTGCACTGACCTTCAAGTGGTATCACCAAAAATTCACACAACAATTCGAATTGCAATTGTTATTTGAATCGCGAGCCACCATTTCCCCCAGTCTCAGTAACATCAGCAAGCTTCGACTTTCCAAACTCACTTCCCCCAAAATCGCAAATTACCCAAGCTGCCTACACCATCACAAAAAAAATCATGCCAAATTCGACTCCTCAAGTTATCGGTTCACCCAAGTCCAAGCAAATCCGATCCAAACCCAGACATACAACAAATTCGATTTATCGCTCTCCTTCATCCACCAAAAGCAGCTCCTTCACCGAAATCATTACACCACTTGAGACACTGGAGTAACCCAAAATGACAACTGTTTCAGCAAACTGCAGACCCGGATCCGCTCCCCGGACTCACCATATTTTGAAAAATCCAAACCTAATCCGCAATAAAAAGAAGGATCGAATCAACTTCCGATAAAAAAAAGACGTGCTTTTTTTTTCATTTTTGGGGAATTGTTGAAATTTGTGGAAAACCCAAAAAGGGGGCGATTTGTTTTCTGAGAGGACCGAAATTTGGTTGAGTTCATTTGTGGGGGGCTTGAATTTGAGGCGTGTTTTAAAGTTGAAAATTCAGGCCAATTGATTTGTTTCCAATTCTCTTTTTACAAATAAAAATGTGGGGCGTGAGTTCTTGCCTTGGAACGGCAGTTGACTCGAAGTTTTGTTTTGAACGGTTGTTTTAATCTATGTGCACACCCATTTAGTTTGAGTCCGGGTTAGTTCGATTGAGCCTAGTTCTTGTTTCATTAGCTAGTTTTTAATTTTGAATTTTGTTAAGTCTAATTCTAGGTTTTGTTTTAGGTTTTCTTTGAGTTTGTTTTTCTTGCTTACCTTATAGTTTAGTCATTTTCTCAATTTAGTTTTTATTTTATTTTTCCTTTTGATTTAGTTTTTATTTTTATTTTTGTTTATTTTCTTTCAAAAAAAATAAACAAATATATAAAGCAAGAGCTAAGAAGAAAATTTCTAGCAATCGAAAAAATGATTCAAAGGACAAAGCAAAGATAACAAATTCAAGAAATCAACCAAGGAATTTCGAGCCCACCCATAGATCAGACGATTCAAGACGGGTTTGAGCAGTTGCACACCAAGTGGGGTGTGAACGCGCTAGCGCTACTCCGTTGCACTGGACGGACTGCCGATCCAGGTGAGTATTTTCTAAACTCTACAATTACTGCTGCTACAAATTAAAAAATATATATAGGCATGGCTTGTAAAAATCTTCTGCAGGGGCAGCGACATGCTTATAAAATCTTTGAATTTATGTGATTATTATTTTTGCATCTGTATTCATTCTGTTAAGGGCAACACCCCAATTCACATAAGGTGAGAGATTTCATAACCCTTTCCTTAGCCCACAAATTGCATTTCATCGTAGAATCAGACAAATAATAATGGTTAGACATTGGACTTAAGGGAGTCGCAGGCTCATATATGGCTTAATTGTATTTTGATAGTTGATTT
The DNA here is from genome assembly GCA_030737875.1 of Allium sativum. Taxonomy (NCBI): domain Eukaryota; kingdom Viridiplantae; phylum Streptophyta; class Magnoliopsida; order Asparagales; family Amaryllidaceae; genus Allium; species Allium sativum. Next base: position 964,908,401 of record CM060916.1, read on the forward strand.
ATTTGGAACAAATTATTTCTTGGTGTCTAGACTGCGGTAGAGAAATAACTGTTTGTAAATATTATGGTGATTCGTAAAGATTATATTCGGTTGTTACTCTGAAGGTACTTTAACCTTCGGCTGCATTACTAGGGTGATTCCTGGTGAACCGATAACTCATGTCCGTTAACTGGCTGAGAAATCTTTTAGTCTAAATAATCAAACGTGTCACTATATAATTTTGGGTTAGGAGCTATTAAGGATAGAAAATTTCATTGTAACTAGTCTCTGTGTATCTGACTGGTTTGTGAATTGCAAATAAAAAAAATCAAATCCCTCAAAAAAAATTGAAAAATAAAATCAAATAAGAAAATTTCAACTTATTTTTTATTCTTTAGCCCATGGTAGTTCTGTAGTTTTCTAAAAATTCCCTTTTCAAATTTCTTTTTTCTCTCTCACCTCTTTCTGAGCTTATCTATTGTCTAAATTTCTTTTCCGAATAACTCTTTCCTTCTTCTTTGTGGTGCATGCAAACTTGGTCCCGTGACCAAGAATCTCATCGTTTAGTTCGAATCAGACCACCTTCCCTTTCTTCAAAAACCAATTTTCCCGAACAATCCTTAGAGATGGGTAACGAACCCGCAACTCGTACCCTGATGGACAGAATCCTTCCCGATAGAGTTTCTGTCCCTTCTTACATTCAGTTACCCAATCTTGTGGGTAACCACTTTGAAATCCAACCGAGTCAGATAAACATCCTTCCGAAATTCGGAAATTTTTCTCATGATGAACCATATAGTTTCTTAACGAAATTTGAATATGCTTGTGCAACCTTTATATTACAACAGTTATGTGAGGATGGTATTAAACTTCGTTTTATTCCATTCGCATTAACTAACTCCGCAGAAAAATGGTTTCGCAGCTTGCCCCCAAATTCGATTAAAAAATGGGATGAATTTACAGCAGTTTTCCTTAAAATGTTCTACCCTCCGGAAAAACAGCTAGAGTCAAAAATGAAATTACTAATTTCCACCAAAAAGGGGGTGAATCTTTTTGGCAATACTTCGAAAGATTTAAAGAATTGTTGTTAATTTGTCCCCATTATGGTCATGAAACATGGTCGTTATTTCAAACTGTATACGATGGACTCGATAATAGTTCTAAACAAATGTTAGAATCCATGTGTCAGGGCAATTTTCTAAAACAAACTAATGTAGAAGCTTGGGAATTTCTAGACGAGTTAGCAGAAAAATCGAAACAATGGGAACGTACTAATGAAAAATCTCTCTATTCGCGATCCAGTAGTAATTCTGTTGAATTCTCTTCTTCTTTTAATACTCTTGTTGATGCCATATTGAACGTTGTTAAAACACACACTCAGTCTAATAACGTTTCCCATGCCATGTGTCACATATGTCTTAACTCTGATCATACGGCTGATGACTGTCCCCAGTCCCTTGAGCAAGTGAATGCTTTCAATAGACCAAATAACCACCCAAATCTTTCTTATGGTCCAAATAACCCTTTGATGAACAGACCCTCGAATCGACCATTTCCGAACAATGTTGTGAACCCTCCTCTTAGGCAAAATCAGTACACTTCAAACCAGGAGCCTTTCCACAATCAAACGGTTGCACCCCAATATGAAAAACGCCTTTCTACGATTGAGGGGATTTTATCTGAGGTGAGCAACCTATTAGTGCAAATGACTAAGCAAAGCGTTGAAAATCAAAACAAGTTTGACAACTTCTTGCAATCATACATGCAAAACACGAATCAACAAATGAGTAAGCTTCAAAATAAAATGTCTCAACTTAACGCTAGATTAAGTGAAAGGGAAAAGGGTAAGTTTCCAAGTCAACCCATCCAAAACCCTAGAGGACAAAATTCAAACTCCAACCAAATTCATATCATTCAAGATTCAAACGTTTGTCACTTGAATGCGGTCACGACTCTTAGATCTGGCAAAAAGATTGACAACTATGTGGTCAACCCAAATGCTTTACCGGATGATCTTCCAAACCCCACCAAAAATTCGACCAACTCAGATCAGAACATTGAGCCAATTTCTAACAAAGACCATCCTCAAACTCAAATAGCCCAACCTACTGAGTTGCCTGCTCCATTTCCTCGTAGACTCCGACCTAGGAAAAAGACGGATCAGCTAGAAAAGATCCTTGAAATATTTAAGCAAGTTAAACTGAACATTCCTCTTTTAGATATTATACAACAAGTTCCATAGTATGCAAAATTTCTAGAAGATTTGTGCACTCAAAAACGTCATACACATATACCTAAGAAAGTGTTTCTGGCGGCAACTCTAAGCGAGGTCTTGTCCCAATCAATGCCAGTGAAATACGAAGATCCTGGATGCCCCACAATATCATGTACTATAGGGGACAAGAAAATCGATAGATGCCTGCTAGACTTAGGTGCAGGTGTTAACTTGCTTCCATATTCCGTCTATCGCAATTAGGGCTAGGAGAACTAAAACCCACCAAGGTTACTCTTCAGCTTGCTGACCATTTAATTAAGAAGCCTGTCGGCGAAATTGAGGATGTATTGATCAAAATAGGCGAGTTTATTTTTCCAGTTGATTTCATTGTCGTAGAAACTCAACAGGTAAGCAATCCTGCAAACCAAATACCTTTGATTCTAGGACGACCCTTCTTAGCAACCTCTAATGCGCTTATCAACTGTAGAAATGGGTCTATGAAACTTTCTTTCAGCAACATGACTATTGAGCTAAACATTTTAGAACTGAAAACTCTCCTAACTCTTACATGGATTAGTTTTCAGAAATTCATTCAGTCCACAACAATGAAACCAAGCTCGACCATCTGAATAACGAAATTGAATCGAATTACGAAACCTTGTTTCAAGATATTCCCGAAAATGTCTCTGATTTGATTCTTGTCGAGCCGCTCACAATTGAGTCTGTCCCTCAACCAGTTTTTTCAGTTGGGTCGTCCTCAAAATTTGAACTCAAAGTGCTACCCAATCATCTTAAGTATGCTTACTTAGGTGACAATGAAACTTTTCCTTTCATTATAGCTTCTAACCTTACTTTAGAGCAGGAACAATTGCTCCTTCCCATCCTTAAGAAAAATAAGGAAGCAATTGGTTGGTCCATGGCTGATATTACGGGGATTAGTCCTTCGATAGTCCAACATTGAATCCATCTTATAGAGGATGCCAAACCCACTCGTGATCCCCAGCGTCGACTAAACCCCATCATGAAAGAAGCAGTTCGTGCTGAAATCCTTAAATGTCTTGACAATTGAATCATCTACCCGATTTCCGATAGTCAATGGGTTAGTCCGATTCATGTCGTACCTAAGAAATCAGGGATAACCGTGATCCAAAATGCTTATCCCAACTCGTACCCAGGCTGGTTGGCGTGTTTGCATTGACTATAGGAAACTTAACGCTGCAACACATAAGGATCATTTCCCTCTGCCATTTATCAATCAAATGTTAAAACGACTAGTCGGTCACGAGTACTATTGTTTCCTTGACAAGTACTCGGGCTATAATCAAATCCCTATCGCTCTTGGGGACTAAGAGAAAACCACTTTCACTTGTCCATTTGGTATACTTGCGTACCGTCATATGCTTTTGGTCTCTGTAATGCACCTGCAACCTTTCAGAGGTGCATGATTAGCATTTTTTCTGATATGATCGAGCGATTTTTGGAAGTGTTCATGGATGATTTTTCCATCTTCGGGGATTCTTACACTGAGTGTTTAATCACCTGGATCTTGTTCTTAACTATTGCAAAGATAAACACTTAATGCTTAATTGGGAAAAGTGTCACTTCATGGTCAAACATGGCATTGTTTTAGGACATGTCATCTCTAATAAAGGAATTGAAGTAGACAAAGCCAAAATTGAGGTTATCTCGAATCTTCCCACCGTTAAGGACATCTGATCCTTTTTAGGTCATGCTGGCTTTTATCGTCGCTTTATAAAGGCTTTTAGCAAAATCACTCGAGCTTTGACCCGTCTTCTTGGTAAGGATGTTCCTTTCGACTTCAATTCTAATTGCATTTCATCTTTTGAGCATCTTAAAAATGAACTTGTCTCTGCCCTTATCATCTGCTCTCCAAATTGGAAGCTGCCTTTTGAAATCATGTGTGATGCCTCAAATTTTGCTGTTAGCATTGTCTTAGGACAACGTATCGATAAGATTCTTCATGTCATTTACTATGCGAGTTAGACTCTGAACGATGCTCAAATCAAATATACGACCACTGAAAAGGAACTCTTGGCAGTTGTTTTCGCTCTAGAAAAATTCAGACCTTATCTAGTTGGCTCACACATCACTGTTCATACTGATCATTCCACACTTAGGTACCTTTTCTCTAAAAAGGATGCTAAGGCTCGTCTCATTCGTTGGATCCTTCTACTTCAAGAATTTGACCTTACCATTGAGGATAAAAAAGGATCTGACAATGTTATTGCAGACCACTTGTCTCGTCTTCCAAATGCCTCATCTTCTTCTCTTCCGATTAACGAGATCTTCCCTGATGAACAGCTATTTTCTTTATCCACTGATCCTTGGTTCGCTGACATTGTCAACTACTTAGTCACCAAGCAGACCCCTTCTTTTTGGTCCAAGCAGGATAAACACAAATTCTTCTCCCAAGTGAAACATTTTTTCTAGGATGACCCCTATCTTTTAAAGTATTGTCCCGATCAAATCATTCGAAGGTGTGTTCTCAACACTGAAACTCACAGTGTCCTCTCTTTCTGTCATGACCAAGCCTGTGGTGGTCACTTCGGTCCCAAAAAGACAGCCGAAAAGGTTCTCCAATCAGGTTTCTACTGGCCTAAACTTTTGAAAGACGCGTACGAATTTTGCAAAACTTGTGATCGATGTCAATTCTTAGGGAAAATTTCTAAACAGAATATGATGCCCCTAAACCCCATTCTAGAGGTCGAAATTTTTGATGTTTGGGGTATAGACTTCATGGGACCCTTCCCTAATTCTTTTGGGAACCTTTACATTCTCTTAGCTTTAGATTATGTTTCTAAATGGGTCAAAGTTATTCCATGCAAAACAAACGATAACAAGGTTGTTGTGCGCTTCTTGAAAGAAAACATCTTCTCCAGGTTTGGCACACCTCGCACAATAATCAGTGATAATGGAACACACTTCTGTAATCGTTCTTTTGAAGCCATCATGAGAAAGTATTCGATAACCCACAAGTTATCCACTCCTTACCATCCTCAAACTTGTGGGCAGGTTGAAGTATCGAATAGGCAGATTAAGTAAATCCTTGAGAAAACTGTGAATCGAAATAGCAAATACTGATCCCAAAAGTTAACCAATGCTCTTTGGGCTTACCGCATTGCTTTCAAAACAAACTTAGGTATGTCCCCTTATCGGTTGATTTTTGGTTCACTAGCCAGTTGACTTAGAGCAAACATGTGAACATAGGAAGCTTCAACTTAATGAACTTGATGAAATTCGAAATGATGCTTATGAAATGAATGAATTTACAAGGAAAAGACGAAGGTTTTTCATGATAAATCCATTTTACGTAAAACTTTCATGCCAGGTCAAAAAGTTTTGCTATATGACTCAAGATTGCATTTATTTCCGGGTAAGTTAAAATCTAGATGGACAGGACCTTACATTGCATGGACTGTTTTTACGTATGGTGCGGTAGAAATTGAGAATCCAACTGATGGACCATCCTATAAGGTCAATGGTCAACGCCTTAAATCTTACTTCGAACCAATACCCAACCAAGAGGAAGAGCTCATGGTCCTCCATGAGCCACATTACATTCGGTAAGACGCACTAACCCTCTTTTGTACATATGTAAATATTCTCTTATTTATTTCCCTTTCACTAAGATATGTCTGATTAATGACTGTGGGGACACATTCACACTCAAGTGTGAGGGGGGAATTTACATTACATCAGCAATCAAATTTTGTGAACTAGGTCATTCATTGAACAAGGATTAACTTAAATTCATAAATAACACCTTGGTTCTTGTTTGATAAGTTGAATTGTTGGGTGATGGGAATGAACATTATTTATTCATGAATCGTAATGTGTCTTTTTAAGATGCTAGCTTGAGACTGTGCAGACGTTAGTCGTGTTCTGGAGTAAGCGTCTCAAACCTTGTTATACATGTTAGAATGTGCAAGTAAAAATAATCAAAAAAAATGATTTTGCACCTACATTTGTTGGATTTTATGAGTTCGTTTTCATGCATAATATTTTCCTTTCCACTCAATTTTTTTTTCAAACTTGTAAGTTCTAAAGTCCATTTGGCCCAATTAAGGAGAAATGAATCATTGTAGCGTTCTTCTTCGATACCCCACATTATTCAAACCCAAGTTTTAGTCGATTTACATCCATGTTTCAACAAGTTTTTCTTATATTGGTATACTTAAGAACCTTTTGTTTAAAGGTTAAAAACGACATCTTTTATACCAATATTACACTACCCACTCCGTACTTGTTTTATGGTAGGATAACCATATACCTCATCTTTTTTTATATAGGGTTATCTATCTTATGAAACTTTGCTTATCTTTCCTTTCAGCTTTTTATATAACATCAATCCAGACTTGTGTGTTGAATTAGGGTTATAAAAGTAGAGTAACTAGGGCACAAAACTTTCCTTCCAAGAAATGTTGGTTATGATTCGCATCGTAGAGGAGGAATCAAATGAAATAATATACGGTATCGTACCATTCCATCTCCACTCATCATTCATCATGCAAAAAGAAAAAGAAAAAGAAAAAAAGAAAAGAAAAGAAAAAATGCAATGAAGAGAAAATATCTCAGAATAAAATAGTCATCCATCATACTTGACTATAAAGCATTCATTTCAGTTCCATCCACATCCATCATACCGTATTTAGAAGCGAGGATTGCAGTTGAGGAGATGAAAGGAAACAAAAAAAAATGTTCATATGTGCCTTAGTATTATTTTATCTTTTGTAGCTTGAAGTTCAACTAATACACTTGCCCTCTTATCAATAACATTTTTAGAACTTACAAATATTTCCTTCATCTATGCATAACTCACATCCAATACAGTACAGTTAAACTGGTGCAAGATTATTGGTAAAAAGAGAGAGAGAGAGAGAGAAGAATAAATGATTGGGTGCACATTGTCGATGTGTAGAACTTTGGTTGACACCACGCTCTTAACCTTCAAGACAATTACAGTGTTATCAAGGAGATTCAGCTTGAAAAAATTTGTTCATTTTTGCACCAATTATGGGATGGACAATTAGGGGCTATATTAAAGTTAGGTGAAATCCTTGGAATGTGAAATACCTTAAATATATTGTTTGATTAATCCACGTACATAAGACGCTTTGGATTTTGTGGGTAGTATCCATTGAAAACCCTCACGAGACAACACTCGTCCTACTAGGGACACCTAGAGGTTTAACGGCTTGTTGCATACGCTAAATGCAATCGTGTTTCCTACGAAAGTGTGATATATCTTAGTTTAGTTTATTCGAGGACGAATAAAAAGATAAGTGTGGGGGTATTTGATATATACGTAAATGTGTATATTTTATCCGCTTATTTATCTTATTTTATATTTAAATAATTGATACTGTGTATTTATAGTTGTGTTTTCATATTATTTATGATGAATGGACTAATGCACTTAATTGTTAAAAAGCGTGAAGAATTGGTGTATGAAGAGTGATGATTTTGAGAGTTAGATTAAAGGTTGAAGAAATGTTATTGTTCAACCACCTTCTGCCGCATATTTTAATGATTCAATGCCTTTTCATTAAGATAGCTTGCTGCAAATGTTGGGAGTTCCTATTCATGCTCAAAACAATTGAAATTGATGTCATTTGATTCCCGCAAGCTATGCTAGTTGCAAATCCATTCATGTTGCGTTCACATTAGCCCATTTGCAAGGCCTCTCATTCATGTTGCGTTCACACTGGTTTATGTGTTATTTTAGAAAAGGGATTTTTTCCCACATTGTGTAATGAGCCTCTTAGTCTTGGCCAATGAAATTATAAATGCATTGTATTTCATTCATGTAAAAACACACTTAGTTTTATTCTGTAATTCTCTTCTTGGAATAAAACTCTTCTTCTCCCTTTCTCTCAGTTATTAGTTTATTTTATTTACGTTCATGTTATTTATATTCTTTTTCTCTTCTTCTTTAGCTATGTCTAGCTAATCCCCTTTGATTAGGGGGTGATGACGCTAATAGATATGATTCAACATGAATCACATAGCCAATAGACAAGGACTTTATACATGTAGATCTGGATCTGAATCAAGGGTTAGATCTGAACCTTCATATTCTGTGTCGTTTAAGAGCTATGCTCCTTCACAGGGTATATTCGTGTTCGATCTAACAATTATCAGATTTAGATCTAATTTTAGGGTTTTAGAAATTAATTAGTGAATCTGTCCTGATAGCCTATGGTTGTTTAAGAGCTCAGCTCCTGCATAGGCTATGCTTGTCGTTATTTACTTATTTATTTCTAAGAACCTAATTATCATTGATTCATGTTTGTGACAGAAACATGAATTAGATCTATATTTATTTGTTGGCTATTGATTATTATGAATCCGATCTATGTCATTATCCCTTAATTGCTTTCTCTTATTATATAAATCTCTCTTTTTATTTAATTGCTGTTATTTTCTGTGTTTTCAATCAATCATAATCCCGGAATAACTTGATTGGATTTACTAGTTTAAATATTTTTGGTACCAGAGTCCGACACTCTCTACAACAATCCTTGTTGTTTAGGAAAGCCGAATGTATTTTACAGTTGTTTACAATTGTAAAATTTGTTCGCAAACACAAACCCTCATTGATATGCACAGCCCCATATCTTCAGGTGTCACGATCGTCTTATCCCCTTCTGCCCGGCTCATGCACGCACATGGCCCGGTCGGTTTGCGCCACCTACACCGTCCTCCATGTTTGGATCTCTTACAACCAGTCAAGAAAGCATGCCCCTTCTCCGACCTAGTACGGAGTACATGTTTTGATACCTGCTCCGGGTTACTGGATGGAATGGGTCCCACACAATGTAACAACCCACGTCCATTAATGTCACTCACTAAGGGAATGCATTAATTTTCATGGAGTATTATAAGAGTATAGAACAGAATATCACAAGACAGATATACAAAATGGTACTTAAGAAAATTCAAAATTTATTCATTACAACGGAAAAGTAAAACATGTCTGGTTACAGCATCAAAACCATATACTAAAGCCAAGTACACAAATATCCATCTTGTACAAAATTATTATCAGAGTACATAAAAGTAAAACCATAATCCCACTCCAAATAGCTATAATGGAAAAGAGATAAAGTTGAGCATTACTTTCAACACTTCCAAGCACTTCAAGGAGAAAGAAATCCAAGTCAAGCTCCACTAGTCCCACCCTAAGGACCTAAGGGAGAAAGGAAAGAAAAGAGGCAAAACAAAAAGGGTGATATATACGTCTGGCGAGTCTAGTGACTTTAACAATATAATTAGGAAAGTAACAGGATAAGAACATAAACTAGATTTAAGAGATGGCTGTAACATAAGCAGATATGAAAAAATAAACAAGATATAACATAGATTGCGCTTCTAATCACAATAAGATAACTCCTGCGCCGCACCAATGCTAGTTCTATACCGAAAGTTGATCCCTCTTACTAAACATAATAACAATAATAATAATGATAATAATAATAATGGTAGCTTCGAGTACTCCTAGCTGTTGTCATAGGTGCCGCCTGCTCCTGTCTCAGCTAGTTGTACCTACTACCCTCCCCATTCGATCGACTTCCTAACTCGTAGATACCCGTGCTGGTCCCACAGTAGGATGTATCACTCCCTAAAGTGGCAACCTGATACAACTAAAAGGCACGGCTTATACCAACACGATGCAACAGCGTCTTACCTACTAGCTCAGATCCATGCATGCACATGACTCCATTGGACTTACACTGCCATCGCTATCTCTTTATTGACCTCTTACAATCAACCAAGTAAGCGTGTCCCGTCCTCGACCTAGTTCGAGCTCACATAGATACTAAATGGGTTACTGGTTGAAAAGGGTCCCCACACTTGACACAAGCTTCCCTCCTAAGCTTGGTCCCCACTAGGAATTCCCACTTAACCCCTTTTTATCCCCATGTCTAATCACATGTCTCATCTTGGTTAAATGTTTTAATTATGTTTCACATGCTACCCATGTTACCCACTTAATCCTTTTATCATACCCATGTCTTACCACATGTCTTATCTTGGTTAAGTGTTCATTAATTCATTATAACCGTAATCATGCAAGACCTCCCACATTAGATTGTCATTTTGCGGTTGCTGGATATGTCGGGTGGTTCCGGGTAGGCTTATACCGCAATCTGAATCTAACCTCGTGTCTTTGCATTATTACACATCTAATTTTCTGCCTTTGACCTCTCACATGAGATTACCAAATTGCGGTTGCTGGATGTGCCGAGTGGTTCCGGGCAGTCTTATACTGCAATTCGAATCTAACCTCATGTCTTAGGCGTTCATTATCACTTTCTAGATTCAAGTCCCAATTTTAAATCTTGGATTAAAATATATTCCAATTACCCATGATTTCCAATCTAAATTATGTTTATGATTTTAAATCCAAATTAGGCCTATAATCTTATGTATGCATGTTATGCCAAATTACGCCTAAAATTAATTTGCATTCATTGTTATTAACAATTTATGCCAACCTCATGTATACAAATCATATCCAATTATGCCCAATCCAACTTATGCCAAAACTCATGTATACAATTTATACACAATTATGCCTAAATTGATTTATGCCAATAATCTCATTTTATTTCAAATTCCCCCAAACTTTTCCCAATCGTTCAAACGTTATTCGTACGCAAATCCCAAATAAATATGTTAGGCTCGAAGTTAGCTTAATCACATAAAAAAAGTAAAAGAAGAGGAGGAGAGAATCAACATCAACATTAGAATAAACATAAGAACAGGCATATAATGATAAACTGGATAAGAAAGGCATATGGCAGATTTATGGGTATGGATCTAAAAGATAATGATTCACAAACTAGATAAGATTCATCTCAGTCACAGGCATATGCATTAGATCCAATTAACAATCCTATCACAATTACTTTTAGTTTAATTATATGTGAAAGTTACATAGACTCACAGCGATAGGATTCTTAGAAAATAGACGTTGTTGTAGCAATTCGGATCTTGAATAATCTCTACTGGACTGCTGTGGATCTGATCTTCTAATGTTATTGTTGAAGAAGAACTATCTCTAAACCTCTACTTTGATTTTGGTTGGAGAAGAAAGGCCAGGTTAATTTAGATTAGAGCGGCATGAAAGCGCCATGGATGAATAACAATGAGATTAGGGTTAGGTTTAGGGGTATTTTATAGATGCTCTAGGTGAATTAGTACCCTTAGATTAGATTAGGATCCATCTGAACCCTCCAAACCAGAAAAATACATCATCCAGTCTATCCCAGAAGGACACATCAGCCCTAGACCATCGAAATACGTTGTCCACATCTGGATAGATGGGGGGGTCGACACCCCTATAGGGTGGGTTAACACCCCTATAGGGGGTCGACACCTATGTCGACTCCCCTAGGGGGGTAGACACCTATGTCGACTCCCCTAGGGGGGTTGACACCCTAGAGCGGGAAATTTCCCGCTCACCCAGATTCGGCTGATTTTGATTTTTGAATTCATTTTTTATTTTTAATTATTATTTTAATTTAAACTCTACTTTAAACTGAAATCTTCTAAGCTTCGTAACTTCTTCATATGATATCCGATTTACGCAAAGTCGGACTCTATTTCAAGCAGAATTCCGAGACGAACGCAATGGCTTAACCCGTTTCCCTTAATTCTTCTTACAAAAATTAAGTATTCTTTAATTATCGTTTATGTCATGTTTTAAAATTACGGGTTGTGACATTCTCCCCTCCTTAAAGGATTTCGTCCCCGAAATCTTCAAGTTAAAAAGAATGTATCTTACCATCCAATCATCCATCTACTCATCCATCATCCACAAGAATCCATTGTCCTTAAAAGATTTCTAATGCTATATGAACATATGCAAAAGTGTGTGTATACATTCCTTATCTAATGCAAAGATCAAGTGGTCTACTGATTCAGTTGACCTCCTTAATGCGGAACATGATAGTGCCATGCGTCCATTATGTATGCAAAAGAACCCTAATGATACATATCATTTCTATATGAGTGCACAACCATTCATTCAAATGCAGCATCCATATGATAACACATTCAATATACATCCATTAACTTAAATATACACACTGATTCATATGCAATACGAAAGTGATTGAGTCGACCTAGTGCCTAGTGCGTGCGTAAATACATCCACGAGCAACCACTAGCAAACACTTACATCCATTTGCATCCACCAAACATAACATATCTCAAACACATGTTTACAACCATAGGAGTTTCTACCTAAGGGTCAAAGATATAATCGAGAGGATACACTAAACGATAGAACAAGTATAAACAAAGTGGTAGAAAAAGGAGAAGTTAAGAACATACCCTCAAAAAGGAAAGCATACGACGCACGTATCTTGTCTTCAGTCTCCCAAGTCGCATCTCCTTGATCATCTCGCTATTGGACTTTAACCAACTTGACCTCTCGATTGCATAACTTCTTGAGCTCCGATCCAAGAATGCATGTAGGAACTCGTCTAACCGTGGCATCTCGCTCTACTTCCACTTCTCTAAGCATGCTCGGCACTACTACTTCCACGGTATCATGTAAACACTTCCTCAAACGCGACACATGAAATACGTCATAAACACCACTAAGCTTCTCAGGCAACTTCACTCTGTAGGCCATCTGTCCAATTCGCTCTGTAATGGGGAATGATCCTACGAACCTTGGTGCCAATTTCCCTACAGACCCAAAACGAACTACAATCCTCAACGGTGACACTTTGATAAAAACCGTATCTCCAATACTGAACTCAAGATCGGTCCTTCTCTTATCAGCATATGACTTTTGCCGGTCCTGTGCCATCTTCATGCATCTTCGAATCAAGTCTATCTTCTCCGAAGTTCCCCTAATCATCTCGGGCCCAACAAAAATCTTATTCGTAGATTCCCACCAACAAGTCAAGGATTGGCAAGGTCGTCCGTATAGAGCTTCAAAAGGTGCCATGCCAATACTAGTTTGGTAGCTGTTGTTGTACGTGAACTCTACTAATGGGAGATGTTCCTTCTATGTCCCTCCAGAGTCCAAGATACATAACCTCAAAAGATCTTCTAGAATCTGATTCACTCTCTCGGTTAGGCCGTCCATCTGAGGGTGATAAGCGGCGCTCAAACACAATTGCGTTCCTATCGCTTCCTACAAGCTCTTCCAAAACTCACTAGTGAAAATGGGATCTTGATTGCTTACGATACTAGAAGGTATGCTGTGTAGACAAACTACCTCTCGTAGATAAACAGATGCTAACCATGCCGTTGTCCTTTTACTCTTGACGGGAATGACATGGGCGCTTTTGGTAAGTCTATCTACTGCTACACAAATCCTTGTATTACCCTTCCTTGACCTCGGCAACCCGTCAACGAAATTCTTGGAAACACTTTCCCATTTCCACGGTGGAACCTCTAAAGGGTGAAGCAAACCACCAGGTTTTTTTTCTCAGCCTTGACTTGCTGGCACACTAAGCATCTAGAAACTAACTCAGCCACATCCTTCTTCATTTCGTCCTAAAAGAAAACTCGCTTCATGTCCCTATACATCTTGTCTCCATCGGGATGTATGGTCAGCTTAGAGCGATGTGCTTCTTTAAGGATTGTCTTTCTCAAATTCTCGTCTCGAGATACGCATAGTCTTCTATCTCTACGTAACCAACCTTTGTCATCTATAGTATATCTACTAAGATGGCTCGAAGACTCCCCTCTTATAAGCTTGTCTACTATCTCTATCAACTGTAGGTCATCTCGCTGTGCCGCACCTATCTATCCCAAAAGCGTAGGTCGCACCTCTAACGATGCCAACAAACTGGGTAGATAATCAATAGAGGGTCTAAAGTCAAAGGTAGAGATATACTCCAAACTCTGCCGCTCGACAAACAAAGAACTCAAAGTCAACCTCTTTCTACTCAAGGCGTCAGCTACAACGTTACCCTTGCCAGGGGTACATGCAATCTCAAAATTGTAGGATGCTAAGAACTCCATCCACCTTTGTTGCCTTTAGTTTAGATCTTTTTGAGAGAACAGGTATTCTAGTGACTTATGGTCTGTATACAACTCAAACCTCTCTCCAAGCAAATAGTGACGCCAAGACTTAAGTGCAAAAACTGTGGCAGCTAACTCTAAGTCGTGGGTAGGGTAATTCTTCTCATGGGCCCTTAACTACCTTCCACCATAGCATATCACCCTTCCTCTTGCATCAAAACTGTGCCATGTCTTGTCCCGCAAGCATCGATATACACTATGAACGGTTTACTCCCATCAGGCAAAACTAAAACAGGAGCTGTCGTCAATGCCCTCTTCAAACGTTGGAAAGCATCGTCACAGTCAACATCCCAAGAAAAGGTCAAATTCTTTTTCGTCAACCGTGTAAGTAGGGCTGATATCTTAGCAAAGTCCTTGATGAACTTTCTATAATAGCCCGCCAAACCAAGAAAACTTCTTACTTCTGTAACGTTCTTAAGAATCTTCCAATCTTGTATTGCTACCACCTTCGCGGGATCCACAGCTATCCCTTCTTAGGAGACCACGTTCCCTGGGAACCTCGCTTCCTTTATCCAAAAATGACATTTGGAGAACTTAGCTTTGAGTTGATGTGCTCGAAGAGTCTCTAAGACTTTCCTAAGATGTAGGGCATGTTCTTCCTCACTTTTAGAGAATATCAAGATATCATCCACAAAAACCACCACGAACTTGTTTAGAAACTCCCTAAGCACCCTACTCATCAAGTCTACGAAATAGGCGGGTGCATTCATCAAACCAAAAGGCATGAAGATCCATCCAAAGAAACCGTCGGGAGTCCTAAAAGCAGTCTTATCTATACTATCCTCAGCTACCCTCAACTGATGAAATCTTGTAGCTAAGTCCAACTGCGAGAAAACCGAAGCACCAACCAAATGATCAAACAAATCTTCTATCCTCGGTAATGGGTGTCTGTTCTTCTTCATGAGCTTATTCAGCTCCCCATAGTCCACCCACAATCTAAGCGAACCATCGTCCAGCGTAGCAAAAACAAATGGAGCACCCCACTCCGAGGTACTTCTTCTTATGAACCCTTTCTCATGCAACTCTTTCACTTATTTATTAAGCTCCCTTTTTTCTCTTGGAGCCATATGGCGTACAGGAAATGCAACTGGCTTTGCACTGTCCGTCAAGTTTATACGGAAATCTATCTCGCGTTTTGGAGGTAAGCCCTTAACCTCCTCAAAGACCTATGCATACTCACGGACTACTCGAACAGTTTGCAAATCATCAATAGATGTGTCAAGAGATTCTAGGTAGCTAAGCATAACAGAACCCTTAGGATCACAAGAAGTATCGAGAGTATTACTCAAACTAGTCAACCGTCTAACTACCCTCTTTTCACAGTCGAGAATGGCACCATACCTGGCTAGCCAATCCATTCCTGGAATCAACCCATAACCCGTGAAGCCAAGCACATAAGCGTTGCATTCGAACTCAATGCCATATACATATATTCTCAAACCCGACATAACATAGAAAGATGAGCCATACCCCCAATAGGATTTGAGACAACTACAGGATCCATAACTAGACTAGCATTTAGGTGCAGTGTTTCAACTAACAAAGCAGATATAAATGAATATGAAGCGCCAGAATAAAACAAAGTTCGAACATGATGATCAAAAAGGAAAATCAAACTTTCAACAGAAATGTTTCTACCTCTCTCCTGTCCTAGTGCCATGAGAGCATGAACCTTCCCTTCAGAAGTAGGTCCTGTCCTTTGCCCTTGTCCTTGCCTCCTCGGGTAGTCTTTAATCAGATGTCATGCCTCACCGCAATAAAAACAACCATCCTTCTTCTTCTTCCTACAGTCTTTAATTACATGGACTGTTATACCACATAAAGACACTTCCTCTTATCACGGGGTTTATTATTCTTCCCACCCTTCTTAGGTTCTACTTTCTTGTCCTGTGATTCTTCCACTTTCACCCTTTTCTTTTCACCTTTACCTTCTTCGTGGATTAAAGACATATCAACAAGTTTCTCATCCTCGGGTTGTGCTCCTTAGTCTAAACTCCCTCATTCTTATTTTTACCATCCTTGTGTAACATAATAACAAGTCTCTCGAAAGCTACCTCCATCGCACGGAAAACCCTACGAAGCTTGAAAGAAGATTGGCTGCAGGTGAAACTACTGCGGCTATAGATGGAGGTTGGGCACTTCTTTGCCCTCCGACAAATGCCGTAGTTTTAACATGCCTACGGAACTATGGCGAAAAGAAAGGAAAAAGAGATTCAAGTAGAGAATCGAAAGAAAGATATATGGCTTTTGGTGATTATGTTTTCCATAATAAACTTTTCTCTTGAAAATACCCTCTTTAAAACATGTTTTTGAAAATACTTCTTTCTAAAAATACTTTTGAAAACAGTTTTCAAAATATTTTATCTATTCTGGTAACCTTCAGCTCTGATACCACATGTAACACCCTACGTCCATTAATGTCACTCACTGAGGGAATGCATTAACTTTCATGGAGTATTATAAGAGTATAGAATAGAATATCACAAGACAAATATATAAAATGGTACTTAAGAAAATTCAAAATTTATTCATTGCAGCGGAAGAGCAAAACATGTCTGGTTACGACATCAAAACCATATACTAAAGCCAAGTACACAAATATCCATCTTGTACAAAATTATTATCAGAGTACATAAAATAAAACCATAATCCCACTCCAAATAGCCATAATGGAAAAGAGATAAAGCTTAGCATTACTTTCAGCACTTCCAAGCACTTAAAGGAGATGAAATCTAAGTCAAGCTCCACTCGTCCTACCCTGAGTACCTTAGGGGGGAAGGAAAGAAAAGAGGCAAAACAAGATGGGTCAGACATACGTCTGGCGAGTCTAGTGACTTTAAAAATATAATTAGTAAAGTAACAGGATAGGAACATAAACTGGATATAAGAGATGATTGTAACATAAGAAGATATGACAAGATAAACAGGATGAACTAGATATGACGTTGATTTCGCTTCTAATCACTATAAGATAACTCCTACACCACACCAATGCTAGTTCCATACCGAAAGTTGATCCCTCTTACTAAACATAATAATAATAACAATAAAGTTAATAATAATAATAATGGTAGTTTCGTGTACTCCTAGCTACTGTCATAGGTGTCGTCTGCTACTATCTCCACTAGTTGTACCTACTACCCTCCCCAATTGATCGGCTCCCTAACTCGTAGATACCCATGCTAGTCCCACAGTAGGGTGTATCACACCCTAAAGTGGCAACCCTATACAACTAAAAGGCACGGCTTATACCTATATGATGCAATAGCGTCTTACGTACCAGCCCGAACCCACGCACACACATGACTCCGTTGGACTTGCACTGTCATCACTATCTCTTTATTAACCTCTTACAATCAACCCAGTAAGCATGTCCCATCCTCGACCTAGTTCGATCTCACGTAGATACTAAATGGGTTACTGGTTGAAAAGGGTCCCCGCACTTGACACAAGCTTCCCTCCTAAGCTTGGTCCCCACTAGGAATTCCCACTTAACCCCTCTTTATCTCAATGTCTAATCACATGTCTCATCTTGGTTAAGTGCTTTAATTATGCTTCACATGCTATCCATGTTACCCACTTAACCCTTTTATCATACCCATGTCTTACCACATGTCTTTTATGGGTTAAGTGTTCATTAATTCATTATAACCGTAATCATACAAGACCTCCCACATTAGATTGTCGTTTTGCGGTTGCTGGATATGTCGGGCGTTTCCGGGCAGGCTTATTCCGCAATCAGAATCTAACCTCGTGTCTTTGATTATTACGCATCTAATTTTCAGCCTTAGACCTCTCACATTAGATTACCAAATTGCGGTTGCTGGATGTGCTGGGCGGTTTCGGGCAGTCTTATACCGCAATTCGAATCTAACCTCGTGTATTAGGCGTTCATTATCACTTTCTTGATTCAAGTCCCAATTTTAAATCTTGGATTAAAATATATACCAATTACCCATAATTTCCAATCTAAATTATGTTTATGATTTTTAATCCAAATTAGGCCTATAATCTTATGTATACATGTTATGCCAAATTACGCCCAAAATTAATTTGCATTCATTTTTATTAACAATTTATGCCAAACCTCATGTATATTATATCCAATTATGCCCAATCCAACTTATGCCAAATCTCATGTATACAATTTATACACAGTTATGCCCAAATTGATTTATGCCAATAATCTCATTTTATTTCAAATTTCCCCAAACTTTTCCCAATCGTTCAAACGTTATTCGTACGCAAATCTCAACACAAGATGTTAGGCTCATAGTTAGCCTAATCTCATTAAAAAAAGGAAAAGAAGAAGAGAAGAGAATCAACATCAAAATTGGCGCAAACAAAAGAACAGGCATATGAAACATAAACGGGCATATAATGATAAATTGGATAAGAAAGGCATATGGCAGATTTATGGGTATGGATCTAAAAGATAATGATTCAAAAACTTGGTAAGATTCATCTCAGTCACAGGCATATGCATTAGATCAAATTTACAATTCTATCATAATTACTTTTAGTTTAATTATATGTGAAAGAGACATAGACTCACAGCAATAGGATTCTTAGAAAATTAGGCGTTGTTGTAGCAATTCGGATCTTGAATAATCTCTACTGGATTGCTGTAGATCTGATCTTCTAATTTGATTGTTGAAGAAGAACTATGTCTAAATCTCTACTTTGATTTTGGTTGAAGAACAAAGGCTAGGTTAATTTAGATTAGAGCAGCATGGAGGCGCCGAATAACAATGAGATTAGGGTTAGGTTTAGGGGTATTTTACAGATGCTCTAGGTGAATTAGGACCCTTAGATTAGATTAGGATCCATCTGAACCCTCCAAACCAGAAAAACACGTCAACCAGACAATCCTAGAAGGACACATCATCCCTAGACCATCGAAATGCGTCGTCCAGATCCGGATAGATGGGGGGATCGACACCTATGTCGACTCCCCTAGGGAGGGTCGACACCCTAGAGTGGGAAATTTCCCGCTCACCCAGATTCGGCTGATTTTGATTTTTGAACTCATTTTTTATTTTTATTTATTATTTTAATTTAAATTCTGCTTTAAGCTAAAATCTTCTGAGCTTCATAACTTCTTCATATGATATCCGATTTACGCAAACTCGACTCTATTCCAAGCAGAATTCCGAGACGAACACAATGGCGCAACCCATTCCCATTAATTCTTCTTATAAAAATTAAGTATTCTTTAATTATCCCTTATGTCATGTTTTAAAATTACGGGTTGTTACACACAATATGATACAAGATCTCCCCTTTGTCTCATATCCCCCACAAGGTTTTCTTTGGCTATGTATACCACTAGGTGTCTTCAATTACATAACCCTATCATTTCTACAAGTTATTCTTACCCTAAAAGGTGTCTTTAATTACATAACTTTATTATTCTCCTCGGTCATGTGTACCACTTAGTGTCTTAATTACATAATCTTATCGGGTTAAGTTTGTGGACCTATATGTAAATATTACCCACCCTCTCAGATTTGCTTAACCCATCCACTGTCCAACCAATTTTATTTAACCCTAAATTTAGTTCACAATCATACAATCCCTATAGATTAGATTTTGTTTGTTAGTCCAATTTAAAAATATGTTCATTTATGGTTTATAATGGGCTAGACCCCCCACATAAGGCCTACAACTTGTGGATGCTGGATATGCCGGTCGGGTCCGGGCAGTCTTATTCCATAAGTTGTGCCTAATCTCATGTCATAGACTATCTCGTATTTGCACACTTATACATCTAACATCAGGTTCAACATTAGTGGCTGTTGGATATGTCGGTCGGGTCCGGGCAGACTTCCACAATTAATGCAACCTAACCTCGTGTCATAAGTGCAATTTCAATTTCTAAGTATAATTATTAGACATTTCATTCTTATCCAATTCTTACCTATGTCTTTATAGGTGATTATGTCCCTACTTCCCCAATTTGAATTATATGTCCAATTCATATAAACATTATTAAAATTATGCCAATTCTAAACCTTTTCCCCCCATTCCCAAACTAACGCATTCACATATATTTGGCGGCGTCTAGGCTAGAAAGTAGCCTAGTCAAACACAATAAAAAGGGAAAAGTGATGGAAATGTGACAAAGGCGATTGTTA
Organism: Allium sativum; assembly: GCA_030737875.1. Taxonomy (NCBI): domain Eukaryota; kingdom Viridiplantae; phylum Streptophyta; class Magnoliopsida; order Asparagales; family Amaryllidaceae; genus Allium; species Allium sativum. The sequence goes on from CM060916.1 coordinate 964,928,804, forward strand.
TGGCATAAACATAAACTAGCATGGTGATAAGGTGGACATATAAGCATAAATCTAATGAACTTATGGCAGTTAAATGATTCTAACATAACTATGATGTCATATTAAGCATAATAAGATCTAAATTAACAATTTAGATGTCCAACTGGTTTAGATCTAATATTATAGGCACAAGGTGAACTAGATCTGATTAGCAATTTAGATGTCCACACAATTCAGATCCAGTAGTTAAAACTAGATCTAACACAAATAAGGCCAAGATCCACATCGTAGAATGTTACAATAGATCCAACAAGACAGGGATTTAGATCAATAGTTAAAAATAGATCTACACAAATAAGGTCAAGATCCACATCATGGAATGCCACAAAAGTTACAATAGATCCAACATAGAGATTTAGATCCAAGTTATACACAATTTAGGATGTCATATGTTCGCAGTTTACAATGGATCCAATATAATATAGGCACATGAACAAATCCAAACTATTGTCATATCACATTTACCTTTATACATTTATGTAACACCCCACATCCATTAATGTCACTCACTAAGGGAATGCATTAACTTTCATGGAGTATTATAAGTGTATAGAACAGAATATCACAAGACAGATATGTAAAATGGTACTTAAGAAAATTCAAAATTTACTCAATGTAGCGGAAAAGCAAATCATGTGTGGTTACAACATTAAAACCACATACTAGAGTCAAGTACACAAAAATCCATCTTGTACAAAATTACTATCAGAGTATATAAAAGTAAAACCATAATCCCACTCCAAATAGCCATAATGAAAAAGAGATAAAGTTGAGCATTACTTTAAACACTTCCAAGCACTTCAAGAAGAAAGGAATCCAAGACAAGTTTCACAATTCCCACCTGAGGACCTGGTGGGGAAAAGAAAGAAAAGAGGCGAAACAAAAAGGGGCCAGACATAAGTCTGGTGAGTCTAGTGACTTTAACAATATAATCAGCAAAGTAATATGATAAGAACATAAACTGGATATAAGAGATGACTGTAACATAAGCAGATATGACAAGGTAACAAGATGAACAAGATGTAACGTTGACTGCGCTTCTAATCACTATAAGATAATCCCTACACTGCACCAATGCTAGTTCCATACTGAAAGTTGATCCCTCTTACTAAACGTAATAATAATAATGATTGTAGTTTCGTGTACTCCTAGTTGCTGTCATAGGTGTCACCTGCTCCTATCTCCACTAGTTGTACCCACTACCCTCCTCATTCAGTCGGCTCCCTAACTCATAGATACCCATGCTGGTCCCACAGTAGGGTGTATCACTCCCTTAAGTGGCAACCCGATTCTACTAAAAATGCACGGCTTATACCTACACGATGCAACAACGTCTTACCTACCAGCCCGGACCCACGCACGCACATGACTCCGTTGGACTTGCGTTGTCACCGCCAACTCTTTATTGACCTCTTACAATCAAACCCAGTATGTGTGTCCCGTCCTTGACCTAGTTCGAGCTCACATAGATACTAAATGGGTTACTGGTTGAAAAGGGTCCCCACACTTGACACAAGCTTCCCTCCTAAGGTTGGTCCCCACTAGGAATTCCCACTTAACCCCTCTTTATTCCCATGTCTAATCACATGTTTCACCTTGGTTAAGTGCTTCTAGTTATATTTCACATGTCACCCATGTCATCCACTTAACCCCATGTCTTACTACATGTCTTATCTTGGTTAAGTGTTCATTAATTCATTATAACCGTAATCATGCAAGACCTCCCACATTAGATTTTCGTTTTGCAGTTGCTAGATATGCCGGGCGGTTCCGGACAGTCTTGTACTGCAATCCAAATCTAACCTTACATCTTTGCTTTATTACGCATCTAATTTCTGCCTTTGGCCTCTCACATTAGATTACAAAATTGCAGTTTCTGGATGTGCCGGGCAGTTCTGGGCAGTCTTATATCGCAGTTCGAATCTAACCTCGTGTCTTAGGCGTTCATTATCACTTTCTTAATTCAAGTCCCAACTTTAAATCTTGGATTAAATTATATCCCAATAACCCATAATTTCCAATCTAAATTATGTTCATAACTTTAATCCAAATTAGGCCTATAATCTGATGTATACATGTTATTCCAAATTACGTCCAAATCAATTTGCGTTCATTATTATTAACAATTTATGCCAAACCTCATGTATACAAATTATATCCAATTATGCCCACATCCAACTTATGCCAATTCTCATGTATACAAGTTATACATAATTATGCCCCAATTCAACTATGTGATTACAAATCAATTTATGGCCAATTACATATTATTTAATATTTTCCTAAACTTTTCCCAATCGTTTAAAAGTTATTCGTATGTTTAATTCAACGTAATATGTTATGCCCGAAGTTAGCCTTATCTCATAAAATAAAAAGGAAAAGAAGAAGGGAAGAGAATCATGTCATCAAAACTGGCATAAAAGAGACATATGAAACATGAACTGGCATAGAACTATAAAATTGATCCAATTAGGCATACGATAACAGTGATTTGGGTATAAATCTGAAAGATAAGAATTTACAAACGTGATATGATTCATCTTACAGGCATGTTCATAAAATCCAATTTACAATCCTATCACAATCACTTTTTAATTAATTATATGTGAAAGTAGCATAGACTCACAGTGACTGGATTAAGAAGAGAGAATAGATCTGAATCTGATTTCTGATTTTGATTTGCTAAACCGTTGTTATGGAATTTGATTCTTATCTTCCAATTTAAATACTCTAATTCTGATTTGATTTGGAGAAGAGAAGAGAGGTTAGTTTTAATTTAGATTCAGGCAGCATGGAGGTGTCGTGGATTTGTGTAATGAAATTAGGGTTAGGTCTAGGTGTGTTTTTATAGATGTATTAGGTTAATTAGAGCCTTTAGATTAGAGATCATCAGAACCACACAGCTCAAAAGACACGTCATCCAGCCAATCCCCGAAGGGCACGTCATCAGAGAACTCTCCAGAATTCTGTGCAGATTTGGCCTCGGCATGGGTGCACTTCCCAGGAGCGCCAGTGCATCTTTGTTCTGACACACTTCACAAGTGCGCCAGTTATCCCAGCCTGTTTTCTGATTTTTCCACCCAACTTCTATCGTCCATAATTTCTTCATATGGTATCCGTTCTACGCAAACTCGGACTCTGTCTCAAGAAGAATTCTGAGACGTACGCAATGGCATAACTCGTTTCCCCTAATTCTTCTTTTAAAAATTAATTATTCTTTAATTATCTCTTTTGTCATGTTTTTAAAATTACGGGCGTTACATTCTCCCCTACTTAAAGGATTTCGTCCCGTAATCTTGAAGTTAAGAAGAATGTATCCTACCATCCAATCATCCATCTACTCATCCATCATCTACAAGCATCCATTGTACTTAAAAGATTCCTAATGCTATATGAACATATACAAAATTGTGTGTATATGTTCCTTATCTAATGCAAAGATCAGGCGGTCCAATGATTCAGTTGACCTCCTTAATGCAAAATATGATTGTGCCATGCGTCCATTATGTATGCAAAATAATTCTAATGATACATATCATTTCTGTATGAGTGCACAACCATTCATTCAAATGCAACATCCATATGATAACACATTCAAGATACATCCATTAACTTAAATATGCACACTCATTCGTATGCAATATGAAAGTGATTGAGCCGATCTAGTGCCTAATGTGTGTGTAAATGCATCCACGAGCAACCACTAGCAAACTTACATCCACTAAACATAACATGACTCAAACACATGCTTACAACCATAGGATTTTCTACCTAAAGATCGAAGATATAATCGAGAGGATACGCTAAACAATAGAACAAGTATAAACAAAGTGGTAGAAAAAGGAGAATTTAACAAATTACCCTCAAAAAGGAAAGGGTACGTCACGTATATCTTGTCTTCAATCTCCCAAATCGCGTCTACTTGATCATCTCCAACATCGAACTCAAGATCGGTTCTTCTCTTATCAACGTATGACTTTTGTCGGTCCTGTGTCGTCTTCATGCGTCTTCGAATCAAGTCTATCTTCTTCGAAGTTTCCCTAATCATCTCGGGCCCAAGCAAAATCTTATCTGTAGATTCCCATCAACAAGTAGGTGATTGGCAAGGTCATCCATATAGAGCTTACAAAGGTGTCATGCCAATACTAGTCTGATAGTTATTGTTGTAGGCGAACTCTACTAATGGAAGATGTTCCTCCCATGTCCCTCCAAAGTCCAAGATGCATAACCTTAAAAGATCTTCTAGAATCTGATTCACTCTTTATGTTTGGCCATCTGTCTGAGGTTGATAAGCGATACTCAAACACAATTGCATTCCTACCATCTCTTGCCAGCTCTTACAAAATTCACTAGTGAAAATGGGATTCGATCGCTCACAATATTAGAAGGTATGCCGGGTAGACGAACTATCTCTCGGAGATAAACAGATGTTAACCATGACGCTATTCTTTTACTCTTAATGGGAATAAAATGGGCACTCTTGGTTAGTCTATCCACTACTACCTAAATCCTCGTATTACACTTCCTTAACCTTAGCAAGGCGTCAACGAAATCCATGGAAACACTTTCCCATTTCCACTGTGGAACCTCTAAAGGGTAAAGCAAACCACCAAGCTTCTTTTGCTCAGCCTTGACTTGTTGGCACACTAAGCGTCTAGAAACGAACTTAGCCACATCCTTCTTCATTCCGGCCCAAAAGAAAACTGCTTCTTATCCAAATACATTTTGTCACCACCGGGATGTATGGTCATCTTAGAACGATGTATCTCTTCAAGGATTGTTTTCTCAAACTCTCATCTCGAGATACGCAAAGTCTCTCATCCCTACGCAACTAACCTTTGTCATCGATTGTATACCTCCTAAGATGGCTCGAAGACTCCCCTCTGATGAGCTAGTCTACTATCTCTATCAACTGTGGGTTATCTCGCTGTGTCGCACCTATCTGTCCCAAAAGCGTAAGTCTTACCTCTAACAATGCCAACAAACCGGGTATATAATCAATAGAGGGTCTAAAGTCAAAGGTAGGGATATACTCTAAACTCTGCCGCTCGACATACAAAGGACTCAAAGTCAACTTCTTCTTACTTAAGGCGTGAGCTACAACGTTATCCTTGCCAGGGGTATATGCAATCTCAAAATCATAGGATGCTAAGAACTCCCTCCACCTTTGTTGCCTTAAGTTTAAATCTTTTTGGGAGAACAAGTATTTTAGTGACTTATGGTATGTATACAACTCAAACCTCTCACCAGGCAAATAGTGATGCCAAGACTTAAGCGCAAAAACTATGGCAGCTAACTCTAAGTCGTGGGTAGGGTAATTCTTCTCATGCACCTTCACCTGCCCGCCACCATAACATATCACCCTCCCTCTAACATCAAAACTGTGCCAAGCCCCATCCCGCAAGCATCGGTATACACTGTGAACGGTTTACTCCCATCAGGCAAAACTAAAAATGGAGCTGTAGTCAATGCCCTCTTCAAACGTTGGAAAGCATCGTCACAGTCAATATCCCAAGAAAAGGTCAAATTCTTTCTCGTCAACCATGTAAGTGGGGCTAATATTTTAGCAATGTCCTTGATGAACTTTTTGTAATAGCCCGCCAAACTAAGAAAACTTCTGACTTCTGTTGCATTCTTAGGAACCTCCAAATCTTGGATTGCTAACACCTTCGCGGGATCCACAGCTATCCCTTCCTTAGAGACCATATGTCCTAAGAACCTCACCTCCTTCCTCCAAAAATGACATTTGGAGAACTTAGATTTGAGTTGATGTGCTCGAAGGGTCTCTAAGACTTCATTAAGATGTAGGGCATGCTCTTCCTCGCTTCTAGAAAATATCATCCACAAGGACCACCACGAACTTGTTTAGAAACTCGCTAGACACCCTACTCATCAAGTCTATGAAATATGCGGGTGCATTCGTTAAACCGAAAAGCATGACGAGCCATTCGAAGAAACCGTCGGGAGTCCTAAAGGCAGTCTTATCTATAATATCATCAGCTACCCTCAACTGATGAATTCTTGTAGCTAAGTCCAACTACGAGAAAACCGAAGCACCAACCAACTGATTGAACAAATCATTTATCCTCGACAATGGGTGTCTGTTCTTCTTCGTATGCTTATTCAGCTCCCTATAGTCCACGCACAATCTAAGCGAACCATCAGCCTTTGTGGCCAAAACAACTGGAGCACCCCACTCGAGGATACTTCTGCTTATGAATCCTTTCTCAAGCAACTCTTTCACTTGTTTACTAGGCACCCTCCTTTCTCTTGGAGCCATGTGGTGCACCGGCAATGCAACTGGCTTTGCATTGTCCACCAAGTATATACAGAAATCTATCTCGCGTTTTGGAGGTAACCCCTAACCTCCTCAAAGACAACTGCATACTCACCGTCTACTTGAACAGATTGCAATTCATCAATAGATGTGTCAAGAGATTCTTGGTAGCTAAGCATAACAGAACCCTTAGGGTCGCATGAGATATCAAGAGTATTCCCCAAACTAGTCAACAGTCTAACTACCCTCCTTTCACAGTCGAGAAATACCAGGCTAGCCAATCCATTCCTAGAATCAACACATAACCCGTGAAGCCAAACACATAAGCGTTGCATTCGAACTCAACTCCATACAAATATATTCTCAAATCCCGACATAACATAGAAAGATGAGTCGTACCCCCAATAGGATTTGAGACAACTACGATTTCTATAACTAGACTAGCATTTAGGTGCAGTGTTTCAACTACCAAAGCAGATATAAACGAATGTGAAGTGCCAGAATCAAACAAAGTTTGGACAGGATGATCAAAAAGGAAATTTAAACTTTCAACAGAAATTTTCTACCCCTCTCTTGTCTAGGTGCATTGAGAGCATGAACCTGCCCTCCAGAAGTAGATCATGTCCTCTGTCCTTCCCCCTATCCTTGCCTCCTTGGGTAGTCTTTAATCATATGTCCTGCCTCACCACATTGGAAGCAACCCGTCTTCTTCTTCTTCTTCCTATAGTCCTTGCTTAAGTGGCCCGGTGTTCCACAATTAAAACACCTTTTCTTCCCTTGGCTCTTGTTATCCTTGCCGCCTTTCTTTTGTTGTTGGTGTGCCTTCTTTGGACCCCCTTTCTTATCCTGTGCCTTATCTACATTAGCACCTTTCTCCTCGTCATGCATCAATGCCATGTCAACAAGTTTCTCGAAAGTAGCCCCAATAGGAATGTGGGACATAGCTAACCCGTCTAATGGTTCATTCAGACCCTTGGCAAATCTCAAGGCCTTCTTATGCGGTGTATTAACTAGTTCCATACCAAATCTTGCTAACTAGTTAAACTTGTTAACGTACACCTTCACAGACAAACTCCCTTGTTTCAAAGCCAAGAACCTCTGCATGTATAAACTATCCTCCGCTTGTGGAAGAAATTTCATCTCGAACCTTCATCTAAAGTCCATCCATGTCTCCACTGCATGTCCTCCATTAGTTACTTCCCACCAAAAGGAAGTTTCGTCCTTCATCAACCAAGCAACTAGCTGTACCTTCCTTCCATTGTCTATCTCAAAGATACCAAACAATTCTTCTACATCTTAAGCCAATTCCGAGCCTCAACAAATATCTCAGTCCCATAAAATGGTTTTCCGCCCATTGCACGAAAGACTTTGCATATTTTAGAAAAAGCGTCTACATGGGGAGGAGGAGGAGGAGCGGCTGCAGCTGGGGGAGGAGGAACGTCTGTTGGGCCTGCGGCAGTAGCCCTAGCCTCCAGATACCTTCTGAACAAGCCTGGTATCTGTACGCCCTCAGGTATGACGGGTTCCCCAGACATGCTAAAAGGGAAAAGGAAGAGATTCAAAATAGAGAATCGAAAGATAGATATATGGCTTTTGGGCATTATGTTTTTCATAATAAAATTTTCTCTTGAAAATATCCTCTTTAAAACATGTTTTTGAAAATACTTCTTTCTAAAAAATGCTTTTGAAAACGGTTTTCAAAATCTTTAGTGTAACACCCCACGTCCATTAATGTCACTCACTAAGAAAATGCATTAACTTTCATGGAGTATTATAAGAGTATAGAACAGAATATCACAAGACATATATGTAAAATGGTACTTAAGAAAATTCAAAATTTATTCATTGTAGCGGAAAAGCAAAACATGTTTGGTTACAACATCAAAACCACATACTAGAGTCAAGTACACAAATATCCATCTTGTACAAAATTATTATCCGAGTATATAAAAGTAAAACCATAATCCCACTCCAAATAGTCATAAAGAAAAAGATATAAAGCTAAATATTACTTTCAACACTTCCAAGCACATCAAGAAGAAAGGAATCCAAGTCAGGCTTCACTATTCCCACTCTGAGGACCTGGGGGGAAAGAAAGAAAAGAGGCAAAACAAAAAGGGGTCCGACATAAGTCTAGCGAGTCTAGTAACTTTAACAATATAATCAGTGAAGTAACAGGATAAGAACATAAATTGGATATAAGAGATGACTGTAACATAAGCAGATATGACAAGGTAACAAGATGAACAAGATGTAACGTTGACTGCGCTTCTAATCACTATAAGATAATCCCTACACCGCACCAATGCTAGTTCCATACTGAAAGTTGATCCCTCTTACTAAACGTAATAATAATGATGATGGTAGTTTCGTGTACTCCTAGTTGCTGTCATAGGTTCCGCCTGCTCCTATCTCCATTAGTTGTACCCAATACGCTCCCCATTCGATCGGCTCCCTAACTCGTTGATACCCGTGCTGGTCCCATAGTAGGGTGTATCATTCCCTAAAGTGGCAAACCAATACTACTAAAAATGCACGGCTTATACCTACACGATGCAACAATGTCTTACCTACCAACCCGGACCCACGCACGCACATGACTCTGTTAGACTTGCGTTGCCACTGCAAACTCTTTATTGATCTCTTACAATCAAACCCAGTAAGCGTGTCCCGTCTTCGACCTAGTTCGAGCTCACATAGATACTAAATGGGTCACTAGATGAAAAGGGACCCCACACTTGACACAAGATTTCCTCCTAAGCTTGGTCCCCAATAGGAATTCCCACTTAACCCCTCTTTATTTCCATGTCTAATCACATGTTCCACCTTGGTTAAGTGCTTCTAGTTATATTTCACATGTCACCCATGTCACCCACTTAATCCCAGGTCTTACTACATGTCTTATCTTGGTTAAGTGTTCATTAATTCGTTATAACTGTAATCTTGCAAGACCTCCCACATTAGATTGTCATTTTGCAGTTGCTAGATATGCCGGGCAGTTCTGGGCAGTCTTATACCGCAATCTGAATCTAACCTCGTGTCTTTACATTATTACATATCTAATTTCTGCATTTGACCTCTCACATTAGATTATAAATTTGTGGTTGCTGGATGTGCCGGGCGGTACCGGGCAGTCTATTACTGCAGTTCGAATCTAACCTCGTGTCTTAGGTGTTCATTATCACTTTCTTGATTCAAGTCCCAACTTTAAATCTTGGATTAAATTATATCCCAATTACCCATAATTTCCTATCTAAATTATGTTCTTAATTTTAATCCAAGTTAGGCCCGTAATCTTATATATACATTTTATGCCAAATTACGCCCAAATCAATCTGTGTTTATTATTATTAACAATTTATGCCAAACCTCATGTATACAAATTATATCCAATTATGCCCACATCCAACTTATGCCAAATCTCATGTATAAAAGTTATACATAATTATGCCCCAAATCAACTACGTGATTACAAATCAATTTATGCCTAATTACATATTGTTCAATAATTTCCCAAACTTTTTCCCAATCGTTCAAACGTTATTCATATGTATAATTCAACGTAATAAGTTAGGCTCGAAGTTAGCCTAATCTCATAAAATAAAAAGGAAAAGAAGAAGGGAAGAGAATCATGTCTTCAAAACTAGCATAAAAGAGACATATGAAATAAGAACTGGCATAGAACAATAAAATAAATCCAATTAGGCATATGATAACAGTGATTTGGGTATGAATCTGAAAGATAAGAATTTACAAACGTGATATGATTCATCTAACAGGCTAGTTCATAAAATCCAATTTACAATCCTATCACAATCACTTTTTAATTAATTACATGTGAAAGTAACATAAACTCACAGCAACAAAATTTAGAAGAGTGAATAGATCTGAATTTGATTAGCTAAACTGTTGTTATGGAATTTGACTCTTATCTTCCAATTTGAATACTCTAATTCCGATTTGCTTTGGAGAAGAGAAGAGAGGCTAGTTTTAATTTAGATTAGGGCAGCATGGAGGCACCATGAATTAGTGTAATGAAATTAGGGTTAGGTCTAGGTGTGTTTTTATAGATGTATTAGGTGAATTAGAGCCTTTAGATTAGATTAGAGATCATCAGAAACACACCGGTCAAAAGACACGTCATCGAGTCAATCCCCGAAGGACACGTCATCAGAGAACTCTCCAGAATTCTATGCGGATTTGGCCTCGACATGGGTGCACTTCCCAGGTGCGCCAGTGCATTTTTGTTCTGGCGCACTTCACAAGTGCGCCAGTTATCCCAGCCTGTTTTCTGATTTTTCTGCCCAACTTCTATCATCCATAATTTCTTCGTATCCGTTTTACACAAACTCGGAATCTGTCTCAAGCAGAATTCCGAGATGGCATAACCCGTTTCACCTAATTCTTCATTTAAAAATTAATTAATCTTTAATTACCTCTTATGTCATGTTTTTAAAATTGCGGGTGTTATAATTTAAATCTAAAAGCAACTAGGAACTAACAGAGTTTGGATTAGAGAATAGAGAAAGAATGGGTCTTGGATCTCTAACTGATTTGCTTAGGTTGATAGTTTTAGGAGATTAACGGATCCAATTCAACTCAGCCACCGGTAGAGTTTAGCACCCATGAATTCTTAATGAAGAAAACAGGAGGAACGGACACATATTTTTAGCTGTCAGCCACCCTGAAACTAATTGCCACATCAGCCCTAGGGGTGTCGACACCCCTGTAGGTGGGTCGACCCCGGTGTCGACACCCTTTAAGGGGGGTCAACCCCGGTGTCGACACCACTTTATGGGAGTTGACCCCCTAGAGCGGGAGTTTTGCCGCCATACGAAATTTTGAGTTTTGGACGCTTTCTGGATAGGTGCTGACTCAAATTTGACTCATATGTGTATCACATGTATATACATATTTCTTCTTTGCATGTACAAACTTAAAACCCTCATAACTTCTTCATACGGTGCCCGTTTTACGCAAACTAAATGTCTATCCTGACCAAAATTTTGAGACGGACGCAATGGCGTAGTTTGTTTTCCTTAATTCTGAATATTAAATTAATTATTATTTAATTAATCCTCCTTTAGTGTCGTTAAAAATACGGGGTGTCACATTCTCCCCTACTTAAAGGATTTCGTCCCTGAAATTTCTAGGTTGAGAAGAATGTATCCTACCATCCATTATCCATCTACTCATCCACCAATCACAGGCATCCATTGTCCTTAAAACTTTCTAATGTTTATATGAACATATGCAAAGGTGTTTGTACATGTCCCAATAATAATGCGAAGATCAGGCAGTCTACTGATTCAGTTGACCTCCTTAATGAAATATATGTTAGTGCCATGTATCCAATATGTATGTAGATAATCCTATTATAACATGTGAGTTCTACATATGTGCACACTCATTCGTCCAAATGCAACATCCATATGGTAGTACATCCATTTTCATCCATAAAAGAAGAGAAAATGCACACACATCCATATGCAGTATGAGAATGATTGAGCCGATCTAGTGCCTAATGTGTGTGTATATGCATCCACCGGCAACCACTAACAAACACTTGCACCCACTTGCATCCACCAAACATAACATGTCTCAAACAGATGTTTACATCCATAGGATTCCTATCTAAAGGTCAAAAATACTATGGATAGAATATATTCAAATGATAGGATATACCACTAATGCAACCTAACCTCGTGTCATAAGTGCAATTACAATTTCTAATTATAATTATTAGACATTTCATCTTTATCCAATTCATACCTATGTCTTTATAGGTGATTATGTCCCCACTTCCCAAATTTGAATTATATGTCCAATTCATATAAACATTATTAAAATTATGCCAATTCTAAACCTTTTTCCCCAGTTCCCTAGCTAACGCATTCGCATATATTTGGCGGCGTTTAGGCTAGAAAGTAACCTAGTCATGCACAATAAAAGGGGAAAAGTGATTGGAATATGACAAACGTGATTGTTTTGGCATAAACATAAACTAGCATAGTGATAAGGTGGACATATAAGCATAAATCTGATGAACTTATGGCAGTTAAATGATTCTAACATAACTATGATGTCATAATAAGCATAATAAGATTTAAATTAACAATTTAGATGTCCAACTGGTTTAGATATAATATGATAGGCACAAGGTGAACTAGATCTGATTAGCAATTTAGATGTCTACATAATTCAGATCCATTAGTTAAAACTAGATCTAACACAAATAAGGTCAAGATCCACATCATAGAATGTTACAATAGATCCAACAAGATAGGGATTTAGATTCAAAATTTATTCATTGCAGCGGAAAAGCAAAACATGTTTGGTTACAACATCAAAACCACATACTAGAGTCAAGTACACAAATATCCATCTTGTATAAAATTATTATCGGAGTATATAAAAGTAAAACCATAATCCCACTCCAATAGCCATAATGAAAAAGAGATAAAGCTGAATATTACTTTCAACATTTCCAAGCACTTCAAGAAGAAAGGAATCCAAGTAAAGCTTCACTATTCCCACCCTAAGGACCTAGGGTGGAAAAGAAAGAAAAGAGGCGAAATAAAAAGGAGTCAGACATAAGTCTAGCGAGTCTAGTGACTTTAACAATATAATCAGTAAAGTAACAGGATAAGAACATAAACTGGATATAAGAGATGACTGTAACATAAGCAGATATGACAAGGTAACAAGATGAACAAGATGTAATGTTGACTACGCTTCTAATAACTATAAGATAATCCCTACACCGCACCAATGCTAGTTCCATACTAAAAGTTGATCCCTCATACTAAACGTAATAATAATAATGATGGTAGTTTCATGTACTCCTAACTGTTGTCATAGGTGCCGCCTGCTCCTATCTCCACTAGTTGTACCCACTGCCCTCCCCATTCGATTGGCTCCCTAACTGTATATACCCATGTCGGCCCTACAGTAGGGTGTATCACTCCCTAAAGTGGCAACCTGATACTACTAAAAATAAACGGCTTATACCTACACGATGCAACAACGTCTTACCTGCCAACTCGGACCCACGCACGCACATGACTCCGTTGGACATGCGTTGCCACCGCTAACTCTTTATTGACCTCTTACGATCAAACCCAGTAAGCGTTGCCCGTCCTCGACCTAGTTCGAGCTCACATAGATACTAAATGGGTTACTAGTTGAAAAGGGTCCCCACACTTGACATAAGCTTCCCTCCTAAAGTTGGTCCCCACTAGGAATTCCCACTTCACCCCTCTTTATTCCCATGTCTAATCACATGTTTCACCTTGGTTAAGTGCTTCTAGTTATATTTCACATGTCACCCATGTCACCCACTTAACCCCCATGTCTTACTACATGTCTTATCTTGTTTAAGTGTTCATTAATTCATTATAACCGTAATCTTGCAAGACCGCCCACATTAGATTGTCGTTTTGCGGTTGTTGGATATGTCGGGCAGTTCCGGGCAGTCCTATACCGCAATCTGAATCTAACCTCGTGTCTTTGCATTATTACGTGTCTAATTTTTACCTTTGACCTCCCACATTAGATTACAAAATTAAGGTTTTTGGATGTGCCGGGCGGTTCCGGGCAGTCTTTTACCGTAGTTCGAATCTAACCCTCTGTCTTAGGTTTTTATTATCACTTTCTTGATTCAAGTCCCAACTTTAAATCTTGGATTAAATTATATCCCAATTACCCATAATTTCCAATCTAAATTATGTTCATAATTTTAATCCAAATTAGGCCTATAATCCTATGCATGCATGTTATGCCAAATTACGCCCAAATCAATTTGCGTTTATTGTTATTAACAATTTATGCCAAACCTCATGTATACAAATTATATCCAATTATGCCCACATCCAACTTATGCCAAATCTCATGTATACAAGTTATACATAATTATGCCTCAAACAACTACGTGATTACAAATCAATTTATGCCCAATTACATATTATTCAATACTTTCCCAAACTTTTCCCAATCGTTCAAACGTTATTCGTACGCATAATTCAACGTAATATGTTAGGCTCGAAGTTAGCCTAATCTCAAAAAATAAAAAGGAAAAGAAGAAGAGAAGAATATCATGTCATCAAAACTGGCATAAAATAGACATGTGAAACATGAACTGGCATTGAACAATAAAATAGATCCAATTAGGCATATGATAACAGTAATTTAGATATGAATCAGAAAGATAAGAATTTACAAACGTGATATGATTCATCTTACAGGCATGTTCATAAAATCCAATTTACAATCCTATCATAATCACTTTTTAATTAATTATATGTGAAAGTAACATAGACTCATAGCGATTGAATTAAGAAGAGAGAATAGATCTGAATCTAATTTTTGAATTTGATTAGCTAAAACGTTTTTGTGGAATTTAATTCTTATCTTCCAATTTGAATACTCTAATTCTGATGTGCTTTGGAGAAGAGAAGAGAGGCTAGTTTTAATTTAGATTAGGGCAGCATGGAGGCGCCATGGATTAGTGTAACGAAATTAGGGTTAGGTCTAGGTGTGTTTTTGTAGATGTATTAGGTGAATTAGAGCCTTTAAATTAGATTAGAGATCATCAGAACCACACAGCTCAAAAGACACGTCATCCAGCCAATCCCCGAAGGACACATAATCAGAGAACTCTCCAGAATTCGGTGCAGATTTGGCCTCGACATGGGCGCACTTCCCAGGTGCACCAGTGCATTTTTTTCTGGCGCACTTCATAAGTTCGCTAGTTATCCCAGCCTGTTTTCTGATTTTTCTACCCAACTTCTATTGTCCATAATTTCTTCTTACGGTATCCGTTTTACGCAAACTCGGACTCTATCTCAAGCAGAATTCCAAGACGGCGTAACCCATTTCACCTAATTCTTCTTTTAAAAATTAATTATTCTTTAATTATCTCTTATGTCATGTCTTTAAAATTACGGGTGTTACAATTTAAATCTAAAAGCAACTAGGAACTCACAGAGTTTGGATTAGAGAATAGAGAAAAAATGGATCTTGGATCTCTAACTGATTTGCTTTGGTTGACAGTTGTAGGAGATTAACGAATCCAATTCAGTTCAGGCACCGGTAGAGTTTAGCCCGTATGAATTCTTAACAAAGAAAACAGGAGGAATGGACACATATTTATAGCTATCAGCCACCCTGAAACTTACTACCACATCAACCCTAGGGGTGTCGACACCCCTGTAGGTGGGTCGACCCTGGTGTTGACACCCCTTAAAGGGGGTCGACCCCAGTGTCGACACTACTTTAGGGGGGTTGACCCCCTAGAGCGGGAGATTTGCCGCCATACGAAATTTTGAGTTTTGGACGCTTTCTGAATAGATTCTGACTCAAATCCGACTCATATGTGTATCACTTGTATATACATATTTCTTCTGCGCATATACAAACTTAAAGCCCTCATAACTTCTTCATACAGTGTCCGTTTTACGCAAACTAAATGTCCATCTTGACCAGAATTTCGAGACGGATGCAACGACACTGTTCGTTTTCCGTAATTCTAAATATTAAATTAATTATTATTTAATTTATCCTCCTTTAGTGTCGTTAAAAATACGGGGTGTCACAGTCTCCCCTACTTAAAGGATTTCGTCCTTGAAATCTCTAGGTTGAGAAGAATGTATCCTACCGTCCATTATCCATCTACTCATCCACCAATCACAGGCATCAATTGTCCTTAAAACTTTCTAATGTTTATATGAACATATGCAAAGGTGTTTGTACATGTCCCAATACTAATGCGAAGACCAGGCGGTCTACTGATTCAGTTGACCTCCTTAATGAAATATATGTTAGTGCCATGTATCCAATATGTATGTAGATAATCCTATTATAACATGTGAGTTATACATATGTGCACACTCATTCGTCCAAATGCAACATCCATATGGTAGTACATCCATTTTCATCCATAAAAGAAGAGAAAATGCACACACATCCATATGCAGTATGAGAGTGATTGAGCCGATCTAGTGCCTAATGTGTGTGTATATGCATCCACCGGCAACCACTAACAAACACTTGCACCCACTTGCATCCACCAAACATAACATGTCTCAAACAGATGTTTACATCCATAGGATTCCTATCTAAAGGTCAAAAATACTATGGATAGAATATATTCAAATGATAGGATATACCACTAATGCAACCTAACCTCGTGTCATAAGTGCAATTACAATTTCTAATTATAATTATTAGGCATTTCATC
This sequence comes from Allium sativum, assembly GCA_030737875.1. NCBI lineage: Eukaryota > Viridiplantae > Streptophyta > Magnoliopsida > Asparagales > Amaryllidaceae > Allium > Allium sativum. The sequence goes on from CM060916.1 coordinate 964,945,357, forward strand.
TTTATCCAATTCATACCTATGTCTTTATAGGTGATTATGTCCCCACTTCCCAAATTTGAATTATATGTCCAATTCATATAAACATTATTAAAATTATGCCAATTCTAAACCTTTTTCCCCAGTTCCCTAGCTAATGCATTCGCATATATTTGGCGGCGTTTAGGCTAGAAAGTAACCTAGTCATACACAATAAAAGGGGAAAAGTGATTGGAATATGACAAAGGTGATTGTTTTGGCATAAACATAAACTAGCATAGTGATAAGGTGGACATATAAGCATAAATCTGATGAACTTATGGCAGTTAAATGATTCTAACATAACTATGATGTCATAATAAGCATAATAAGATTTAAATTAACAATTTAGATGTCCAACTGGTTTAGATATAATATGACAGGCACAAGGTGAACTAGATCTGATTAGCAATTTAGATGTCTACATAATTCAGATCCATTAGTTAAAACTAGATCTAACACAAATAAGGTCAAGATCCACATCATAGAATGTTACAATAGATCCAACAAGATAGGGATTTAGATTCAAAATTTATTCATTGCAGCGGAAAAGCAAAACATGTTTGGTTACAACATCCATATGGTAATACATCCATTTTCATCCCTAAAAGAAGAGAAAATGCACACACATCCATATGCAGTATGAGAGTGATTAAGCCGATCTAGTGCCTAATGTGTGTGTGTGTATGCATCCACCAGAAACCACTAATAAACACTCGCACCCACTTGCATCCACCAAACATAACATGTCTCAAACAAATGTTTACATCCATAGGATTACTATCTAAAGGTGAAAAATACTATGGATAGGATATATTCAAATGATAGCATATACCACTAATGCAACCTAACCTCGTGTCATAAGTGCAATTACAATTTATAATTATAATTATTAGACATTTCATTCTTATCCAATTCTTAGCTATGTCTTTCTAGGTGATTACGTCCCCACTTCCGCAATTTGAATTATATGTAAAATTCATATAAACATTACTAAAATTATGCCAATTCTAAACCTTTTCCCCCATTCCCTAAGTAACACATTCGCATATATTTGGCGGCGTCTAGGCTAGAAAGCAGCCTTGTCATACACAATAAAACGGGAAAGTGATGGGAATATGGCATAGGTGATTGTTTTGGCATAAACATAAACTAGCATGGTGATAAGGTGGACATATAAGCATAAATCTGACAAACTTGTGGCAGTTAAATGATTTTAACATAACTATGATGTCATAATAAGCATAATAAGATCTAAATTAACAATTTAGATGTCCAACTGGTTTAAATCTAATATGATAGCCACAAGGTGAAATTGATCTGATTAGCAATTTAGATGTCCACATAATTTAGATCCAATAGTTAAAACTAGATCTAACACAAATAAGGTCAAGATCCACATCATAGAATGTTACAATAGATCCAACAAGATAGGGATTTAGATCAATAGTTAAAAATAGATCTAACACAAAAAACGTCAAGATCCACATCATAGAGTGCCACAAAAGTTACAATAAATCCAACAAATTTTAGATTTAGATCCAAGTTATACACAATTTAGGATGTCATATGTTCGCAGTTTACAATGGATCTAATATAATATAGGTACATGAACAAATCCATCCTATTGCCATATCACATTTACCTTTATATATTTAAATCTAAAAGCAACTAGGAACTCACAGAGTTTGGATTAGAGAATAGAGAAATAATGGATCTTGGATCTCTAACTGATTTGCTTAGGCTGATAATTGTAGGAGATTAACGGATCCAATTCAGTTCAGATACCGGAAGAGTTTAGCACCCATGAATTCTCAATGAAGAAAACAGGAGGAATTGACACATATTTATAGCTGCCAGCCTAGAGCGGGAATTTTGCCGCCATACGAAATTTTGAGTTTTGATCGCTTTCTCGATAGGTGCTGACTCATATCTGACTCATATGTGTATCACATGTATATACATATTTCTTCTGCGCGTGTACAAATTTATAACCCTCATAACTTCTTCATACGGTGTCCGTTTTATGCAAACCAAATGTCTATCTTGACCAGAATTTCGAGACGGACGCAGTCCGCTTTCCTTAATTCTGAATATTAAATTAATTATTATTTAATTTATCCTCCTTTAGTGTCGTTAAAAATACGGGGTATCACATTCTCCCCTACTTAAAGGATTTCATCCCCGAAATCTCTAGGTTGAGAAGAATGTATCCTACCATCCATCATCCACCAATCACAGGCATCCATTGTCCTTAAAACTTTCCATTGTTTATATGAACATATGCAAAGGTGTGTGTACATGTACCAATACTAATGCAAAGATCATGATTTCTACTGATTTAGTTGACCTCCTTAATGAAATATATGTTAGTGTCATGTATCCAATATGTATGCAGACAATCCTATTATAATATGTGAGTTCTATATGTGTGCACGCTCATTCGTCCAAATGCACATCCATATGGTAATACATTCATGTTCATCCATAAAAGAACAGAAAATGCACACACATACATATGCAGTATGAGAGTGATTAAGCCAATCTAGTGCGTGTGTATATGCATCCACAGGCAACCACTAGCAAACACTTGCACCCACTTGCATCCATCAAACATAACATGTCTCAAACACATATTTACATCCATAGGATTCCTATCTAAAAGTCAAAAATACTATGGATAGGATATATTCAAATGATAGAAACAAGCACAAATAAAACTTAGGAAAAGGAGTTAAGGACATACCCTCGAAAAGAAAATGGTATGAAGCACGAATCTTGGCTTTGGTCTCCCAAGTTGCATCCTCTGGGTTATCTCCCCATTGAACCTTTAGCAGCTTAATCTCTTTATTTCGTAGCTTCTTAACTTCCGATCCAAGAATACGGGTAGGGACTCGCCTGACTGTTGCCTCATGTTCCACTTCTACCTCTTCCAATACACCCAGCTCAACAACTTCTGCGGTGTCATGCAGGCACTTCCGCAGATGAGAAATGTGAAAAATGTCATGAACGCCGGACAAATTTTCTAGGAGCTTTACTCTATGGGCCATTTAGCCAACTCTCTCGGTTATGGGAAATGGTCCCACAAACCTAGGTGCCAACTTCCCTACCGATCTGAAGCGAACCTGTAACACCCGTATTTTCTATGAATACTAAGATTAACAAATTTAAGTACATTTAATTTTTAGAAGAAGAATTGGGTGAAATGGGTTACACCATTGCGTTCGTCTCCGAATTCTTCTTAAGATAGAGCCCGAGTTTGCGTGAATCGGACTCCGTATGAAGAAGTTATGTAGTTCAGAAGATTTCAAGTTTAAACAGAAATTAAATTAAAATAATAATTAAAAGTAAAAACTGTTCAAAATTCGAAATTCGGTCAGAGCGGGAAATTTCCCGCTCAGAGGGGTCGACCCCCTTATAGGGGAGTCGACATAGGTGTCGACCCCCCTATAGGGGTGTCTACATAGGTGTAGACCCCCCTGTAGGGAGTCGACCCCTTTTTGATCTAGATCCAGTGACGAATTTTTATTGTGGCCTTCCCTGATTGGTCCGATGACCAATTTCTGAGGTACTAGGGCTTATGTGTCGTGTTGTGGTTAGCTAGATGACACATCTCTTTGGTTTGGATGGCTCTGATTACTCCTAGACTAATCTAAAGGCTAGAATAAATCCTAGACATCTATATATACACTCATAACACAACCGTAATTCTATTGCTCCAAAGCTATGACGCCATCATGCTGTTCATCTTCAACCTAGTCTAGCCACCGCCATCTTCTCCAAACTAGAACTCAAATTAGAGAGCCTCAAATCAACTTTGAAGATTAATCAACATTAAATTAGAGTTTCTACAACAACAACGATTGAATTATCTTTTCTTAATGCTAGCAATGTAAGTTCATGTTATTTTCAGATTTTAACACCTAATAGTGATCATGGCATGTAATAAAATGGATCTAAGTCTATGCTTGATGATGAGACAATCTTTTCGGATTTGCAACTATCTTTCTATTGAATATATGATTTTACATGCCTAAGAAGTTATTAAATCAATTCAATCATGCCTATCTTTGTTGAACATCGGAAATATAATCCTTTTTGGTTCATGATGTTATTCTTATGCCTGCGATAATGATTGCATCAGCTTATTCAAGAATCTATCTTTGTTGGATCTATATTTCCTGTATTAGGTCTGTTATTACATGCCTATTTTTATGCCTATTCTTATTTTATGCTCCTTCTCTCTCTTCCCCTATTTCCTTTTTCTTTTATGAACCTGGGTAACCTTCGAACCTAGGCTAAAAATCGCGAAATGCGAACGATTGGAATACGGGGAATATTTGGGTATAACTTGTAATTGATATTGGGGAATAGTCTATTTGGTAATAGTGGAACATAATTTGTAACTTGTGATTTGGGGGCATAATTTTTATTGTTGCGAACTTGGGGTAAATTGAAATATTAAATCTAGATTGGACGAAAACTGTAAATTGAAATATTAAATCTAGATTGGGCATAACTACTGGTTGGGACGCCAAGCATAATGTATATTGCGATTTTGGGGCATGACTATTATTGCAAATTTGGGAGAATTGGGTGTAACCTATACTTGAGTAATAACTTGTAATTGAATTTGTTGGACATAACTTGGGAATTGGAACATGACTAGTTTGGTGAATTTGGGATAATTAGCATATAAAATTCTAGACTTGGACATGAATGGTAAATATGTAAATTAGCTAAAGATGAACGTGCCTAACCCGAGGTTAGATTGAGTTGCGGCGTAAGAATGCCCGGAACCGCCTGGCACATCCAGCGACCGCAATAATATAGATCTAATGTAAGAGGTTGGCGCATTAAGCCCAAAACCCTAGGTTAGAATGAGTTTGCGGTAGAAGTCTGCCCGGAACCGCTCGGCACATCCAGCAACCGCAAACAACAGTTCTAATGTGAGAGATTGAGGCATTAATGAATGAATTAATACTAATGAACGGACATGCTAAGAATGGTAAGAGGGCAACACTTAACCAATATAACATGATGTGTGATAGGGCAATGCTTAACCAAGGTAACATGACAAGTGGAAGGGTTAAGTTAATAGGAAACACTTAACCAAATTCAACATGATGAATGAGTAGGGTTAAGTTAACCAACATAACATGATGAACGAGTGGGGTTAAGTCAAGGGGAAACACTTAACCAATATAACATGAAGAATGAACAGGGTTAAGTTAATAGGAAATACTTAACCAATACAACATGATGAATTGGAAGGGTTAAGTTAATAAGAAACACTTAACCAATATGACATGTTAGGTGGGTGGATTAAGTTAACATAGACAAGAAGACAACTTAACCAATATTATATGAACAAAGTGGATAGGGTTAACGCAAGCTTAACCAATAATACATATGGACTTGATAAGGGGAAGGGTTAAGTAAATCTTGGGTAAGTGGGTAATATTAGTATATATAGGCCCTCAAACTTAACCATCAAATAAACATGCGTGAATCAGTGAGAGGGTTAAGTAACATATGAATAGGCAACACTTAACCAGTACAACATGTTAATTAAGCAAATGGGTGGGGTTAAGTTAAATTGAGAACACTTAACCATTAAAACATGTTGATTAAGAAACCCTAGTAGCGGGGACCCATTTCAATAGTAATCCACATAGATGTATCATGGTACCCTGAACTAGGCAGGGTAGGGCACGATTACTGGGCTGATTATAAGCGGTCAAAATAGCGGCAGGTGGTCCAGCAGTGTAGTTCCGACGGCGTATGGGCGTGCACCTGCTACGGAGTGGAAAAGCAGGCACTGGGCATCAGTAGTATACACTGTGCATCTTTAATTGTGTTGAGTCGCCATCATGGGAATTGATACACCCCATGATGGGGCCAGCATAGGTATCTACATACAACCGGGGCCAAATGACTCAAGCAATGAATGCATACAAGTGAGGTCAAATGACACAAGTAATGCATACATGCGAGTTAGGGGGCCGATCAATAGGGTAGTAAGGGTACATCTAACATATCCGTGGCAATTAGGAAGATTGAGGTGGGATCCTCATAATAGATGTACACCTGAAGGCTACCACAATTGGGGGGATTGGGATCACATTATCATTTTATATAGATTTCTAGTTGGGACACTAGTTAGGTGGTGCCGAGATATAGAAACCAGAATAACAGGGTAGAAGTGAAGTAGGCAAAAAGTAGAAGCGCATTCAGTTTATCTTGCCTTGTCATATCTTATGCTAATCTTATCTTGTTTTCCCTCTTATCACGGTATTGTCTTATATTCAGTTTATTCATGTCATGTTGCTTTTACCTGTTTACATACTAAAAGTCACTGGACTTACCAGACTTTATGTCTGACCCATTTTCTTTCATCTTCTTTTCTTCCGTTTCTCCCCCCAGGTAGTCGGAGAGGGAATAGCTCAGCTCAGTTTGGACCGTTTCTCTTTCCAAGCTTGAATATTCTTTGATGTATTGCTTGGATCCTCTTATCTTTGGCTATGGCTGTGTTTGTACTTTAATTTGGGGACTTATGCTACTTTGCTATGTTTTATGCTTCTTATATACTTGGAAGTTTTTGAATCAAGACAGAAGTTTTATGTAGTACTTTTAAGTATGATTGAGTCAATTGTTGTAAAAGCTTGACTGAACTACGTTGCTTATGAAAAGACTTTGTTTTCCACTGCTTTATTTGTCTGCCTTGTAATTTATCTGCATCTTTTACCTATAACGTTTCGCAGAAGTTAATGCAATCTGTTTGTGAGTGACATTAATGGAGGTGGGGTGTTACAGAACCACATTCCTCAGAGGTGATACTTTGATAAAAACTAAGTCTCCCACCTCAAATTCGATATTAGTCCTTCCCTTGTCTGCATAGAACTTCTACCTATCTTAAGTTGTCTTCATCCGCCGTTGAATAAGGTCAATCTTTTCGGACGTTTCTCTCACCATATCTGGTCCAAGTAATAATCTTTCTAAAGATTCCCACCAGCAAGTTAGTGATCTACAGGGTCGTCCGTACAATGCTTCGAAGGGTGCCATGCTGATGCTGGGTTGATAGCTGTTGTTATATGCAAACTCTACTAAAGGAAGGTGCTCTTCCCATGTCCCCCCGAAGCCTAGGATACACAGCCTTAAAATATCCTCTAGAATTCTATTCACTCTCTCCGTCAACCCATCGGTCTAAGGATGATAAACGGTGCTTAAACACAACTGTGTACCTTACGCTTCTTGCAAGATCCTCCAAAATTCATTGGTGAAAATGGGGTCACGATCGCTCACGATGCTGGAAGGTACTCCTTGAAGATGATTTATCTCATGAACATAAATTGTTGCCAACCATGATGTTGTCCTCTTGCTTTTCACTGGATTGAAATGAGCGCTCTTTGTCAATCTATCCACTACTACCCAAATACTGGTGTTGCCTTTCTTCGATCTAGGAAAACCATCAGTGAAATCCATAGAGACGCTCTCCCATTTTCACTGAGGAACCTCCAAAGGATGAAGTAAACCATCGGGCTTCTTTTACTCAGCTTTAACTTGCTGGCAAACTAGACATTGGGAAACAAATTCGGCCGCATCTTTCTTCATCCCGACCCAAAAGAAAACCCTTTTCATGTCTCTGTACATCTTATCACCGCCTGGATGAATGGTCATCTTAGAATTGTGGGCTTCTTCCAGGACTGCCTTTATCAAGCTTCCAGTTTTAGGAAAACAAAGCCTTCCATCTCGTCTCAACCACCCCTTTTCATCTATGGCATATCTACCGAGGTGACTAGAAGTCTCCCCTATTATGAGCTTTTCCATGATGTCTAAAATCTGTGGGTTACCTTGTTGCGAAGCTCCTATCTGATCCATTAGAGTTGGTCGTATCTCTAAGGATGCAAACAAATCAGGCAAAATCTCGATGAAATGTCTAAAATCAAAAGCTGATATTAACTCCAAGCTCTTCCTCTCCACAAACAGAGGACTCAAGGCCATCCTACTCCTACTTAGTGCGTCTGCCACAACATTACCCTTTTCCAGGGGTATAAGCAATCTCAAAATCATAAGAAGCTAGGAACTCCATCCACCGTTGTTGCGTTAAATTGAGATCCTTTTGCGAGAATATATACTTGGGAGATTTATGATTGGTGTATAACTCGAACTTCTCTCCAAGTAAATAATAGCGCCACGTCTTAAGCGCGAATACTATGGCAGCTAGCTCTAGATAATGGGTTGGGTAGTTCTTCTCATGAACTCTCAACTGTCTACCCCCATAACACACTACTTTCCCTTCTTACATCAAAACCGCACTAAGCCTTGTATCACACACATCAGTGTAAACGGTAAACACTTTACTTCCATCAGGCAAGGTCAAAACTGGTCTGTTGTCAGAGCCCTCTTTAGTCGTTGGAAAGCAACATCACAATCTATATCCCATGAAAACGCCAAATTCTTCTTTGTCGGCCTGGTGAGTGGGGCTGATATCTTTGCAAAGTCCTTAATGAACTTCCTAAAATAACCAGCCAACCCAAGGAAGCTTCTCACCTCAGTTGCATTTTTAGGAACCTGCCAATCTTGCACTGTAACCACCTTTGCGGGATCTACATCTGTCCCTTCTTTGGAGACCACATGCCCTAAGAATCTCACCTCTTTTCTCCAAAAATGGCATTTGGAGAACTTTGCCTTAAGCTGATACGCACGGAGAGTTTTCAAGACTTATCTCAAATGCTGGGCATGCTCTTCTTCGCTCTTGGAGAAGATCAAAATATCATCAACAAAGACCGTTACAAATTTGTTTAGAAACTCCCAAAACACCCTACTTGTCAGATCAACAAAATAGGCTGGTGCATTCATTAACCCAAAAGGCATAACTAGCCATTCAAAGAAACCATCCAGACTTCTAAAAGCGGTCTTATCTATGTTGTCCTCAGCCACCCTCAAATGATGAAACCCAGTGGCCAAGTCTAACTACGAAAATACCGAGGCCCCGACAAACTGATCAAATAAATCATCAATCCTCGGGAGCGGGTGGCTATTCTCCTTAGTGGGTTTATTCAACTCTCTATAGTCAACACACAGGCGAGCGAACCATCCGCCTTAGTTGCGAATACAACCGTAGCACCCCATTCAGATATGCTTCATCTAATAAATCCTTTCTTTAGTAGCTCCCTTACTTTTTTACTCAGCTCCTCCTTTCCCTCGGAGCCATATGGCACACTAGTAATGCAACTGGCTTTGCATTGTCCACTAGATATATACAAAAATTGATCTCTTGCGTCGGAGGTAAACCTTGTACCTCATAAAACATCAGAATAATATTGGACTACTGGAATAGATTGCAGATCATCGATAGATGCATCAAGAGACTCTAGGAAACTAAGCATAACCGACCCTTGTGGTCACAAGAAATCTCGAGGGTCCTCCCATGACTAGTCAAAAGCCTAACGACCCTCTTCTCACAATCCAGAATGGCACCATGCATGGTAAGCCAATCCATTCCTAGAATCAACCCATAGCCCATAAACCCGAGCATATATGTGTCACATTCAAACTCGACGCCTAATACATATATCCTCATACCCCGACAAATCATAGATAAATGAGTCGAACCACTAATGCGGTTTGAAACAACTACAGGATCTACTACCATACGAATAATTAAGTGCAGAGATTCAACCACAGAACTATGTACAAATGAATGTGAAGCGCCAGAATCAAAAAGTGTTCTAATTGGTTGATCAGAAAGAGAAATTAAACCTTCCACAGAAATTTTTCTACCTCTAACAGGAGCATTGATCGCAGGAGCATGCACCTGCCCTCTGGAAGTTCCTACCCTTTGACCTTGTCCCTGCGATCCCTGTTTCTTTGGCCACTCCCGAGCAAAGTGTCCGACCTCTCTACAGTGGTAGCAAGAGTTCTTCCTTCGCTTACAGTCTTTGACCAAGTGGCCATCTTTCCCACAATTGTGACATATTCTCTTATCCTTGCCCTTGCCATTCTTTCCACCTTTCTTCTGCTATTGTTGTTGTTTTTGTTGTTGTTGTTGTTGTTGCCCCTTCTTGGGCCACACCTTCTTATTTTGCGATGTTTCCTCAGCCTTTACTTCCTTCTTTTCTCCTTTGTCTTCCTCATGCATTAGGTCCATATCGACAAGCTTTTCAAAAGTGGCTCCCATTGGAATATGGGACATGGCTAACCGATGAAGGGGTTCATTTAGCCCTTTAGCAAACCGCAACGCCTTCTTGTGCGGAGTATCCACCAATTCTAACCTGAACCTTGCTAGCTGGTTGAATTTGTTCACATATTCTTTCACCGTCAAGTTCCCTTGTCTGAGTGCCGAGAACCTCTCCATCTGCATGCTTTTCTCGGTTTGGGAAAGAAACTTTATTTTGAATCTTTGTCTAAAATCTTCCCATGTTTCCACCAAACGTCCAACTTGGGTAACTTCCCACCAAAATGAGGCTTCGTCTTTCAGTAGCCAGGTGGCTAACTGAACCTTCCTTCTGTCCTCTACTTCAAAGATTACGAACAAGTCCTAGGTCTCCTTGAGCCAATTCCGCGCTTCTACGAATGTATCGTTCCAATGGAATGGATTCCCTCTCATAGCACGGAAATCTTTGCAGGTCTTAGCGAAATTATCTGCTCTTGGCGGGGAGGAGGAATCACTGGTGCAGCTGGGGGAGGAACGTTTCCTTAGCCATCGTTAGGTTCCGTGGCTTCCAGATACCTATGGAACCATCCTTTTATTGTAACGACCTCCAGGATAATAGGAATGTTTGGTTCCCCAGACATGCTGAAAAGAAAAGGAAAGAGATTTAGATAGAGGACAGAAGGATACTACATTTGGCTTTAGGGAAATATGCTTTTCAAAACAGACTTTTCTTTTTGAAAATGCTTTCTTTTAAAACCTTTTTGAAAATAATTTTCAAAAACTTTATCCAATCTGGTAATCTTCAGCTCTAATGCCAAGTGTGGCACCCCATATCCGTTAATATCACTCACAAAGGGAATGCATTAAGTTTCGCGAAGCGTTATAGGTAAATAGATACAGAATATTACAAGATAGATATAAATAAGATAGCAGCAGAAATTCAAATTTTTATTTCAAACACAAATCATACATTGTGGTCCAAAATACCATAAGTCACAAAAACCATTACAATAATATAACTTCTGTCTTGTACCATCAGAGTACATAAATATAAAAAGCATAACATAATTCTCCAAGAAAAAGAGCTAAGCCATAGTAGAGATAAAAATTTGAGCCATATTTCGAAAGCAGCTTTACCAAGATGATAACTGAGTCCTGACTAAGCCTGAGTGTTTCCTCCTTGAGAACCTTGAGGGGGGAACGGAAGAACGAAGAGAAACAAAAAGGGTCAAACATAAAGTCTGGAGAGTCTAGTTACTTTTAGCAAGTAAATAAATAAAAGTAGCATGACATGCATATAAAGTGGATAAAAGAGATCACTACATAAATAGCAGGTGTGACAAGGTAGACAGGATAAGGTGTATATGCTTCTCTAATGATTACTCTGCACTATTACTAGTATAACCAGAATGAGATGATCCCTTCCACTATAAGGTGGTAGACTTAGGCATACATCCAAATGTACCCTACTACTACCCTAATCGATCGGCACCCTACTCCGTAGATACTTTATGCCGACCCCACAGTAGGATGTATCACGTCCTAAAGTGGCAACCCCTCGTTGATATGCATAGACCCATATCCGCAGGTCTTACGGTCGTCTTATCCCCTTCTGCCCGGGTCATACGTGCACATGGCCTGGTCGGTTTACGCCGCCGACACCATCCTCCACGTTTGGATCTCTTACAATCAGTTCAGTAAGCGAACCCCTTCTCCGACCTAGTATGAGGTACATGTTTTGATACCTACTCCGGGTTACTGGATGAAAATGGTCCTACACAATATGATACAAGATCTCCCCTTTGTCTTATATCCCGCACTAGGTTTTCTTTGACTATGTATACCACTAGGTGTCTTTAATACATAACCCTATCATTTCTACAAGTTAGGCTTAACTTAAAGGTGTATTTAATTACATAACTTTTTTATTCTCCCCTGTCATGTATACCACTTGGTGTCTTTAATTACATAACCTTATCGGCTTAAGTTTGTGGGCCTATATGTAAATATTACCCACCCCCTCAAATTTGCTTAACCCATCCACTGTCCACCCAATTTTACTTAAACCTAACTTTAGTTCACAATCATACAATCCCTATGGATTAGATTTGGTTAACTAGTCCAATTTATTACCATGTCCATTTACAGTTTATAATGAGCTAAATCTCCCACATCAGGCCTACAACTTGTGGATGCTAGGTATGTCGGTCGAGTCCGGACTTATTCCACAAGTTAGGCCTAACCTCGTGTCATAGTCCGTCTTGTATTTGCACACTTAGACCTCTTACATTAGATTCAACATTAGTTGCTGCTGGATATGCCAGTCGGGTCCGGGCAGACTTCCACCACTAATGTAACCTAACCTCGTGTCATGAGTGCAATTACAATTTATAATTGTAATTATTAGACATTTCATTCTTATCCAATTCTTACCTATGTCTTTATAGGTGATTATGTCCCCACTTCCCCAATTTGAATTATATGTCCAATTCATATAAACATTGTCAAAATTATGCCAATTCTAACTCTTTTTTCCTCCATTCCCTAACTAACGCATTCACATATATTTGGCGGCGTCTAGGCCAGAAAATAGCCTAGTCATACACAATAAAAAGGGAGAGGTGATGGGAATATGACAAAGGTGATTGTTTTGGCATAAACATAAACTAGCATGGTGATAAGGTCGACATATAAGCACAAATCTGATGAACTTGTGGCAGTTAAATGATTCTAACATAACTATGATGTCATAATAAGCATAATAAGATCTAAATTAACGATTTCGATATCCAACTGGTTTAGGTCTAATATGATAGACACAAGGTGGTAAATTAGATCTGATTAGCAATTTAGATGTCCACATAATTCAGATCCAATATTTAAAACTAGATCTAACACAAAAAAGGTCAAGATCCACATCATAGAATGTTACAATAGATCCAATAGGATAGGGATTTAGATCAATAGTTAAAAATAGATCTAACACAAATAAGGTCAAGATCCACATCATAGAATGCCACAAAAGTTACAATAGATCCAACAAGATAGAGATTTAGATCCAAGTTATACACAATTTAGTATGTCATATGTTCGCAGTTTACAATGGATCCAATATAATATAGGCACATGAACAAATCCAAACTATTGTCAAATCACATTTACCTTTATATATTTAAATCTAAAAGCAACTAGGAACTCACAAAGTTTGGATTAGAGAATAGAGAAAGAATGGATCTTGGATATCTAACTAATTTGCTTGGGTTGATAGTTGTAGGAGATTAACGGATCCAATTCAGTTCATACATCGGCAGAGTTTAGACCCATGAATTCTCAATGAAGAAACCAGTAGGAATGGACACATATTTATAGCTACCAGCCACCTGAAACCAACTGCCATATCAGCCCTAGGGGTGTTAGCACCCTTGTAGGTGGGTCGACACCCCTTAAGGGTGGTCGACCCGGTGTCGACACCCATCTAGGGGGGTCGATCCCCTAGAGCCGGAATTTTGCCACCATACAAAATTTTGAGTTTTGAACGCTTTCTGGATAGGTGTTGACTCATATCTGAATCGTATATGTATCACATGTATACACATATTTCTTTTGCGTGTATACAAACTTAAAACCCTTATAACTTCTTTGTATAGTGTCTATTTTATGCAAACCAAATGTGTATCTTGACCAGAATTTCGAGACGGACGCAATGGCGCAGTCCTTTTTTTTAATTCTGAATATTAAATTAACTATTTTTTAATTTAACCTCTTTTAGCATTGTTAAAAATACGGTGTGTTACATGGGTCCAATGCTCATTTTAGGATTTGTGCATGATAGGATTATAGTAGCTAATGGGACATATGATTGGTCGTTTCATAACCCCAAAATAGCTCTCGTCCTTCACTAATGGCTTATTGACATTAAACCATCCTTAAACCTTACTTTAATTAGCCAAACCTTATTATTAAAGAAGGATTTGCAAGGATCAACACAAAGCTTGAAGAAATGCTACAGTCATCTTGGAATTTGTGCCAATCACTATTAGCTGGGTTTTAAGAGTTCTTTAGGATTAAGCGATTAGTTCTCTTACATACTAATTATGATAAATTGGCCCCAAACCACCTTCTTAATCTCCATAAAAATGCTTATAAATCATCTTGAATCATATTGTTGAAGTATGTAAGTTTGGGTAAATTTGGATTATGTTTGTGAAATTGAGATTCCAGGGATCCCTAGGAAACCATATGAATATTGAAATTTCTTTAGATCTATGCTTTCATTTAGTTTGATTTGAATATTTTGAGTGTGCTTTATATGTCGTGTGCTTGCCATAAACAGTTTGGATAGATGCAAACTTCGTTCGAATTATGAAAATAATGTTCAGAATTTGAAGGGTAGGCTGCAAGAAAGGGGTTGGATTTGATATAAGTTTTTGAATCGTATGGGGGTGTAACCTCTATAGGAAAACAAGGAATGCCTCAACAAGTAGCACAAAAAGTTTCAAGTCATTTGAACTTATTATGCTTAAGTTGTTGCACTTAGATTGGAATTGGAATAGGGATGAGATTGGCATTACGTGCGGTTCAACTTGCCTTAAAGGCTAAAGAAAGGATCAAATCGACGTAAGTTCTTGAGGGCAGATCGTGTAATAACCCAGAATTTCAAAACCAATGCAAAAATTATTTTTAATATAATTTCTTGTGAATTTACAATCGAATTTCAAAAATCGATTATTTTAAAGCTGATTTGATCAGTTTGCAAAGGAGCATCACTAAGATGATTTCAGATTTCGACGATTTTTTTATTGAATCTGCAGCATCGAATAATGGTATAATCTCATATTTCATAATTTTTGGAGCAAGCATGTGAGTGTGCAAGAAGAAAATATACGCAAAAATCGCATATTGAAATCAGGCTGAAACATGATCGAAAAATAAAATGAAATGGCAAACGAACTTGGAATTCGATGAATATGTTATGTTGGATCCGGAATTACGTTTATTGTCGAAATTCAAAATTTATGGCAAATGGAATTAATTTGTGATCGTGAAATCGAAAAAGGTGGAGGCTAACCAGCACACGTTTATAAACATGGAATTATAAAACTATAAATGAAACAAAGGTCATCCAACGGGACAAAGTGGTTTTGTTGAGAGCCACGGGATCGTGCCACCTCAATGGTCAACGTGAGGGGTGGTAATTTTATGAAAATACCTCCTCTTATTTCTTTCCCTTCCTCCTTCTCTACAATTTTACACTTACCTCCCTCCTCCTCTTTTCTTCCAAAAATGGCCACCACCTCCTCCCCCTTGCCCACCGCCACCCATACCCACTAACCACCACCTGACCCATCGACCGCCACCCCCTATGTCGCCTCCACGGTGGACCTTGATCCTCCCCCCTTTTGCACCATTATGCTAAAACACCGTCCTTTCTTCCCTTTTTCACCTCCGTCCACCTTGAGCTCCTCCTTTGCAAGCTCATGCACCATCCACGAAACCCTCTCCCCTTCGCTGCAAACCCCCAGACAGTAGACGCCCTAACCCCGAACACGCTCTAAAACCCCCATATTTCACCTCATACTCTCAGATTTACTAACATACGCAAGTACGAGTGTGTTAGTGAGTTGTTGTAGCTCCGTAGGCCATCCGTAAGTCGTGCAAGAGTCTGACAAGTTTTATAGTAGTTTTAATAGTGGTTAGCTTATCAATAGTCCTTCCAAAACAAAGGTTGGTGGAGTGGAAACAACCGATGAGAAATCTAAACGCGTGAAGGGCTAGTAAAAATTAACGTTTAATAGTTAATTGATTGAGTTAAATAACCATTAGTGATTAATCATATAAATTTAATATGATGTTAAATGTGGAGTTGTATGATAAAAATATGATTTTTATCTGATGTTGTTAAGAAATTGAAACGCATTTAAAATGGGTTAAATAAAATAAACGGTTAACTGTTAGAAGTTAATAATAAAATTTATTACGATGTTATGTGATGAATATTGGTTCATAATAATAATATATTATGAAGTTAGTTAATGATTAGCAAGATAAAAATATCATTTTTATTTGACATATGTGTAGTCACATGCATTTGTGCGAAATTAAAATTCACGTAGAAGAGGGAATAAATTTAATTGACCGTCGATTGTTAATTAGAAATATTTAATAATGTTTGTCACTGATTATACAAGTTTTTTTCTATGTCAAACATTGACTAGTTAGATAAAAATATCATTTTTATTTGTTACCTGCGATATCCCTTGAGTTCAACACTTGAACCATACAGCAAGTTTATTGAAATTTTTGTTGCGCCTTAAATTGCTTTGATTGAGTAATTTATTTATTAATATGGTTGTGTGTGAACTGGATGCACTGTGATGGATGTTTGTGTGTAATTAAACATACACCATTAGATAGTGAATAACAATTGTGGACTACACTACATAGCATAAAATACCCATATAAGCGTGTAATTATTTGATACTTATATGATGTGAACCATATAGAATGTAGTTGTTTGATGCTTATACGATGAGAACTGAAGACGAAGAAGAAGAATAAGAAGAAGAGCCGCATAGCAGGTAATTGGCCAATGATTATCCGATGTTGTAACACCCCACGTCCGTTAGTGTCACTCACAAAGAGAATGCACTAAGTTCTATGGAGCATTTAGGGTAAAAGATGCAGATAAATTACAAGATAGACAGAAATTAAACAGCGGAAGAATAAAACTTTGCTTTATTGATAAAATAGTTTGTACAAAGATTTCTTTACAATATCAGAGTGTCATTTGTCTTACAAAATAAAGAAGCATAAAAATACATTTATATTCCCCAACTTTAGCAAGAGCCAGCTATAGCATCTGAAAAGAGAATCCAAGAAAACTTCGACGAATCTTCAAGCTGGGAAAGAGTGACAGTCCAACTTAACCTGAGCTATACTATTCCCTCCTTTACTACCTAAGGGGGAAACGGAAGAAAAGAAGACGAAAAAAAACAGAGTCAGACATAAAGCCTGAGTAAGTTCAGTAACTTCTAGCATATGAACATGGAACAACAACAAAACGACATGAATTAACTGAATACAAGATAACACCATGATGATAGGGTTGGCAAGATTAGACAAGATTAACATGAGATCTACTAAGCTAAGATAAACTGGATATGCTCTAATACTTCCGCCGCTTCGCTATTTCCTTGTTATACTGGTTTCTATATCTCTGCACAACCTAACTAATGTCCCAACTAGTAACGATAACGTGATCCCAATCCCTGTATTTTCCATTGCCTTCTGGCATACATTCATTATTTATTACCTAGATCAAATCTAGGGTTTTCTATCAAGTGCTTTTTAGCTTTAACTAGATTTTACGCTATCTGCTGAATGCTTCTCGGATTCAGGATTTATGCCACCTAGTCCAACTAGGGATTATGCTACCTGTCGAATGATGCCCCCAAGTCTAGGACACACTACATAGAGTGGTATATGTTCCTATCCTTCCCCACGCATGTATCGCGAATCGTTTATCGCTTGTCTAGATGCACATGTCCCATAATGTGCGGTCCGAGTCCTGTGACAGGGCAAATCAAGGAATACAGAACTCGGTCGGGAGCTTTCAGATATCTGCCGATGTAGGTGCTAAGGTCTGTTTTTATTCCAGTGGCTATGGTCCCACTTGACCCCTCCCTCAACTAATGAAAGGCACACCTTGTAAAATGAGAACTATACGCCGGCCCCGGTGCCCCACTATCTTATGGCCATCCTCACCCATAACTAGATAGCAAGTATATGGTCTTTTGGAGTTCTCCGCCTTTCCGCTTCACGTATCTCGATTGACTCAAGATGGATGGTAGACGACGAGTCGCTATCACAGGGCTACCGTTTGCTCGCCGTATCACGCCGGTCCATCCTAGTCTTTAGGTTGCCATGTATTGCAACCAAGGCATACCCCTGGTTCTTCTACGCAGACCTTAACCTCTGTGGGCCTAGGCGGATCATCTGCAGCCTCACAGAGGGATACCAAGAGTACCCTCACGTCCCCTCGAAGCCTCGGGCTTCGTAACCCAATTCGTTGGAGCCTCCTTTTTACTTAGACGGACATTCGCTCCTTCCCGTGTTATACTAAGAATTACTACTTAGTTTTACTGACTAAGATTTACCACTTAGTTTCCAGAATCGTTGTTTTCTAAGGTTTACTACTTAGTTCCCTTTCCTGTCAATTTGGATTGGTTAAGTGTCATAGTCAATTCAAGCTAACATAACCCTCCTCATTTACCCTGTTAAACTGGTTAAGTGTTATCAGTAACTCATGTTGACTTAACCCTACCCCAAGCCAAGTTATATTGGTTAAGTATTCATTACTTAACCCTACCACAAACCAAGTTATATTGGTTAAGTATTTATTACTTAACCCTACCCATTCACCCTGTATTGGTTAAGTGTTCCTTTTTAACTTAACCTTGCCCGTCTGTCTTAACTAACATGTTATCAATGGTTAAGTATTATCCCTTCATGTTTTAGACTTAGCCTTATTCCTTTATCACTACCTGATGGTTAAGTGTTCAAGTTTGCTTAACCCTACGGTCTAGCCCAGCTAACATATCAAATTGGCTAAGTGTATTAGTTTTACTTAACCCCACCTTCTAGTCTAGTTAACATGTTAATTTGGCTAAGTATATTAACTTTACTTAACCCCACCTTCTAGTCTAGTTAACATGTAAATTTGGCTAAGTGTTTCCTTAGTTACTTAACCCCTACAAATCATGTCTTGTTACCATGTGAAGTTGGTTAAGTGCCCCTATGGACTTAACCTTCCCATTCTAGCTTAACTGTATGGCCCTAACCCCACCCACCATTCTGGTTATCATGTTGAATTGGTTAAGTGTCTTAGTGAACTTAACCCTACCATTCTTGTTCTAGCTTTAATTAAATAGATTAAAGCCACGACCACTCACATTAGACAGATATTGTTGCGATTATTGGATGTGACGGTTGGTTCCGAGCAGATTTACATCGCAACTCAGTCTAACCTCGGGTTAGGCCTATTCGTGTTTTCTAGTTCAAAGGGTTTTGATTAATTTTTCAAATCAGGTTTTGAAAGTAACCATCCCGTCCGTCGGATCAGTTAGGGATAGCCAGGGAGAGCAGGAAACTTGTATTTTCCAAACCCAAGCCTAGACACTATCCTCTCTGTCACCCAAGAACTTTCTGGCTTATTATTAAAAGAGATGTCGTTAATAAACCTTTAATATGTCTAAATTCACCTTTCCTTATTTAGGCCAGATTCTATAGGTAAATTATTCCTAATTTACTTATTTCCCAATTACTCTTTTAATGTAAATTATCTACATTTATTTCTATGGCCCATTTCCCTTCCTAAATCATATTTATGCTTTTTGGTATGTAAACTATACCAAATTAAGTGCCACTAACCATGACTTTTCTAAACCTCACAGTTATTCTCAATTATGGCCAATTTCACATTGTATGCCAATATACTTACCGTGCCAAATTAGCTAATCCAATTCCGATTTAACATTCTACCTCATGTCAAACTAGACTTATTACTCTAGTTCACAATTCATGTAAATGCTAGATTTACACGTCAATACTAGACTCAAATTACACATCCTATAATTCATGTCAAATTTATCCAATTTGCATGTCGTAATGCATGTTCCCAATTTATGCCAATTTCCAAGTTAAAAACTACGTTTTTAGTAAATTTCATATTTTGCCCAAATCGTATTCCCACCGTTCGTATAATCGTGATTCAATCTAGATTATAGATAAATCTAGATTCGTAGAAAATAGGGAATGAACCAAATATGCTATGCCAAAGACAGTCATAATAACTGGCATAAAAAGGGTTGAATAACGACGTAGGTTCAAGAACATGTGCATACCTAACTTAATAGGTAAATTCCCAAGGTCTAAAACCAAAGAAAACCAAGAATAGACAGAATAGAGATGTAGGTTCAAGAACATGGGTAGACCTAACTTAATAGGTAAATTCCCATGGTCTAAAACCAAAGAAAACCAAGGACAGGCAGAATAAATAATCGGGTTTAGACCCAATCTCATAATCACAGAACTTAAGCAACACTTTCCTAGTCATGAATCATAGGTGTTTAATCACAGATGTCCTTGTCATGTCATAGGCAATAGTGTATGTTTTCTAATCAAAGTCATAGGTTTAGTCAAGGAAATAATCCTCATAGTCACAGTCATAGGCAATGTTCATAGTCGCAGGCAATGTCCATAGTCATAGGCAATGTTCATAGTCATAGGCATATGGTTTTAAGGTCCATAGTATCATAGTCACGGTCTTATTTGTCCTCGAATCATAACAGTTCTTAATTAGGTTCAAGAGTATAGCCACTGATTCGAATAGAGAGAGAGAGTGAGATTTGGCATATTCTTTTATTCCTTTAATTTCATGTCACGAACAGAGAAAAACGTTCAAATCTAGAAATAACTGACTTACAGAGATTTAGATTAGAACAGAAAGATGGCGTTGCTATGATTCGTAGAAATATAGTCGTTGAAGTCGTTTGAACCTCCTCTTGAATCCTAGCTTGACTTGAACCTCTTCTTGAAAGTCTTTTAGCAGCATCACCTCGTCTTGATTTATTTTATATATTATTCTATTTATTATTTAATTTAAGAGGAGGAGAAGAAGCCATGTTTGTCAATAATATTTGTAGCATAAGGGTAGAAAATAATTGTGAATAGAGAAGAAGACCAGGGATGTTTATATAGTGTTAGGCGGACGAACCTGGTCAGAAAACGTGACCAAATACATCAGAACGAACCAGATGCAGAAAGGTGGAAAACAGGGGGGTCGACCCCCAGGTCGACTACATAGTCGACCTGGGTGCCCCAGGTCGACTACCCAGTTGACCTGGGTAGCCCAGATCGACTACCCAGTCGACTTGGGTGTCTTGGGCGGGAAAATTCCCGCCCTGGCCAATCCGGCCCGATTTTTTGAAATTTGAATTTGTTTTCTATTTGTTCGAATTTTAAACTGAATTCTGAAACTTCCGGAGGCCATATCTCCCTCATACGGACTCCGATTTACGCAAACTCGGACTCGTTTTCATGCAGAATTCCGAGACGAACGCAATGGCGCAGCCCGTTTCCCTTGATTTTGACATTAAATTATAATTCTGCCTTGATTTGTGAATCCTAGTGTTACAGAATTACGGGGTGTTACATTCTCCCCCACTTAAAGGATTTCGTCCCCGAAATCTTTAAGTTAGGAAGAATGTGTCCTACCATCCAATCACCCATCTACTCAACCATTCAATCACAGGCATTCACTGTCCTTAAAAGATTTCTAATGCTTTCATGTTCATATGCATAGTGTGTGTATATGTCTTTATCTAATGCAAAATCAGGCGGTCTACTGATTCAGTCGATCTCCTTAATGCGAGTCATGTCAGTGCCATGCGTCCAGCCATGTATGCAAGCATTCCTAGTTATGTAAATACTACATGTGTGCACAGCCATTCATCCATATGCACCACCCATATGATAACATATCAAGTTCAATTTACAAACAAATACATATCTGTAAATGCAATATGAAAGCGTCTGAACTGATCTAGTGCCTAATACGTATGCGTATGCATTCACAAGCAACCATTAGCAACCACTTGCAACCGTCAACCATAACATGTTTCAAATACATGTTTACATCCATTGGCTTCTACCTAAGGATCGAAGATACGACCTAGGTGATATACTTTGGAAAGAGAGAAACAATTATGCGTAAAGCTCCTAAAAGAAAGAAATCAAGGATGCACCCTCAAGGAAAAGGGTATGATGCTAGTATCTAGCCTTCTTGAGCTTTACTCCACTGTATCTTAATTAATTTAACTTCACGATCGTG
This sequence comes from Allium sativum, assembly GCA_030737875.1. NCBI lineage: Eukaryota > Viridiplantae > Streptophyta > Magnoliopsida > Asparagales > Amaryllidaceae > Allium > Allium sativum. Next base: position 964,967,421 of record CM060916.1, read on the forward strand.
AAGCCCCGGATCTCCATTTCCAAAATAAACAGATGTCAATCACGGTACCAATTATACGTACTAAGATGATTAGAGGTTTCCCTCTTATCCGTCATGCCATAACTATAAGAGTCGAAAGGTCACTACGTGCTCTTTGGAGTGCCTGCCACAACTATTCATCTCTCCCGCAAACCATCCAAACCGAACTCGACATTCCTCAAGTACAAGCCCCAAAGGCCTAAATCAATATTAGACAAGCACGCAAGGAATATCTCCCCCGAATCTAGACGATCTACGTGAGATGATATAAGCAAACTGGATAGCTATTCTCAAATCCCTACTAACCAAAAATAAACTGGTCGGACCACCAATTGGATTTGAGACTCTAGTGGGATCTTTCTACTATACAAGTACTATGGTGCAGAGACCCAACTATGGAAGTGGATATGAACAAATGCGAAGCACTAGAACCTAAAGAAATAGCACGAACAGAAAACTAGACTCTTCCAACCGGACTAACTTTCTCCTAGGTATGCTTGGTGGCGAAAGCATGTACTTGTCCTTCTGAAAATCTCGTCCTCGTCCTTGCCCTTATCCTTAAGTATATGCCCTATCATACCCTAGTAAGGATACTTCTTCTTGTCTTAGGTTTTATGATTTATTCCTCCTTCGTGTGCTCAGTCTACATCCATGAATTCCTCATCCTAGGGTTATGCTCCTTAGCCAAACTCCTCATCCCCTTCCGTGTGTAGTCATGTTGACAAATCTCTCGAAAACTGCCACCATCGTCCGGAAAACCCTATAAGCTTTGAAAGAAAACTGCCCGTAGATGAAACAACTGCGGCTATGGATGGAAGCCGGGCACTACTTTTCCCTTCGATGAGGTTACTTCCCAGAAAGCCCGGAGCCCCAGAGACTCAAGACAAGAATTTAAACAGAGGAAGAGAAGATAGTGCGTATGGCTTTGGGGACTATGTCTTTAAAAAAAATATTTTCTCTTGAAAATGCTTCTTTAAAAACCGTTTTGAAAATAATTTTTCAAATCTTTTATCTGATCAGGTAACCTTCAGCTCTGATACCACGTGTAACACCCCACGTCTGTTAGTGTCACTCGCAAAGGGAATGCACTAAGTTCTGTGGAGCATTTAGGGTAAAAGATGCAGATAAATTACAAGACAGACAGAAATTAAACAGCGAAAGAATAAAACTTTGCTTTATTGATAAAATAGTTTGTACAAAGATTTCTTTACAATATCAGAGTGTCATTTGTCTTACAAAATAAAGAAGCATAAAAATACATTTATATTCCCCAACTTTAGCAAGAGCCAGCCATAGCATCTGAAAAGAGAATCCAAGCAAACTTCGATGAATCTTCAAGCTGGGAAACAGTGACAGTCCAACTTAACCTGAGCTATACTATTCCCTCCTTTACTACTTGGGGGGGAACGGAAGAAAAGAAGATGAAAGAAAAACAGAGTCAGACATAAAGCATGAGTAAGTTCAGTAACTTCTAGCATATGAACATGGAACAACAACAAAACGACATGAATTAACTGAATACAAGATAACACCATGATGATAGGGTTGGCAAGATTAGACAAGATTAACATGAGATCTACTAAGCTAAGATAAACTGGATATGCTCTAATACTTCCGCCGCTTCGCTATTTCCTTGTTATACTGGTTTCTATATCTCTGCACAACCTAACTAATGTCCCAACTAGTAACGATAACGTGATCCCAATCCCTGTATTTTCCATTGCCTTCTGGCATACATTCATTATTTATTACCTAGATCAAATCTAGGGTTTTCTATCAAGTGCTTTTTAGCTTTAACTAGATTTTACGCTATCTGCTGAATGCTTCTCGGATTCAGGATTTATGCCACCTAGTCCAACTAGGGATTATGCTACCTGTCGAACGATGCCCCCAAGTCTTGGACACACTACCTAGAGTGGTATATGTTCCTATCCTTCCCCACGCATGTATCGCGAATCGTTTATCGCTTGTCTAGATGCACATGTCCCATAATGTGCGGTCCGAGTCCTGTGACAGGGCAAATCAAGGAATACAGAACTCGGTCGGGAGCTTTTAGATATCTGCCGATGCAGGTGCTAAGGTTTGTTTTTATTCCAGTGGCTATGGTCCCACTTGACCCCTCCCTCAACTAATGTAAGGCACACCTTGTAAAATGAGAACTATACGCTGGCCCCCGGTGCCCCACTATCCTATGGCCATCCTCACCCATAACTAGATAGTAAGTATATGGTCTTTTGGAGTTCTCCGCCTTTCCGCTTCACGTATCTCGATTGACTCAAGATGGATGGTAGACGACGAGTCGCTATCACAAGGCTACCGTTTGCTCGCCGAATCACGCCGGTCCATCCTAGTCTTTAGGTGGCCATGTATTGCAACCAAGGCATACCCCTGGTTCTTCTACGCAGACCTTAACCTCAGTGGGCCCAGGCGGATCATCTGCAGCCTCACAGAGGGATACCAAGAGTACCCTCACGTCCCCTTGAAGCCTCGGGCTTCGTAACCCAATTCGTTGGAGCTTCCTTTTTACTTAGACGGACATTCGCTCCTTCCCGTGTTATACTAAGAATTACTACTTAGTTTTACTGACTAAGATTTACCACTTAGTTTCTAGAATCGTTGTTTTCTAAGGTTTACTACTTAGTTCCCTTTCCCGTCAATTTGGATTGGTTAAGTGTCATAGTCAATTCAAGCTAACTTAACCCTCCTCATTTACCCTGTTAAACTGGTTAAGTGTTATCAGTAACTCATGTTGACTTAACCCTACCCCAAGCCAAGTTATACTGGTTAAGTATTCATTACTTAACCCTACCACAAACCAAGTTATATTGGTTAAGTATTTATTACTTAGCCCTACCCATTCACCCTGTATTGGTTAAGTGTTCCTTTTTAACTTAACCTTGCCCGTCTGTCTTAACTAACATGTTTTTAATGGTTAAGTATTATCCCTTCATGTTTTAGACTTAGCCTTATTCCTTTATCACTACCTGATGGTTAAGTGTTCAAGTTTGCTTAACCCTACGGTCTAGCCCAGCTAACATATCAAATTGGCTAAGTGTATTAACTTTACTTAACCCCACCTTCTAGTCTAGTTAACATGTTAATTTGGCTAAGTGTATTAACTTTACTTAACCCCACCTTCTAGTCTAGTTAACATGTAAATTTGGCTAAGTGTTTCCTTAGTTACGTAACCCCTACAAATCTTGTCTTGTTACCATGTGAAGTTGGTTAAGTGCCCCTATGGACTTAACCTTCCCATTCTAGCTTAACTGTATGGACCTAACCACACCCACCAGTTTGGTTATCATGTTGAATTGGTTAAGTGTCTTAGTGAACTTAACCCTACCATTCTTGTTCTAGCTTTAATTAAATAGATTAAAGCCACGACCACTCACATTAGACAGATATTGTTGCGATTACTGGATGTGCCGGTTGGTTCCGGGCAGATTTACATCGCAACTCAGTCTAACCTCGGGTTAGGCATATTCGTGTTTTCTAGTTCAAAGGGTTTTGATTAATTTTTCAAATCAGGTTTTGAAAGTAACCATCCCGTCCATCGGATCAGTTAGGGATAGCCAGGGAGAGCAGGAAACTTGTATTTTCCAAACCCAAGCCTAGACACTATCCTCTCTGTCACCCTAGAACTTTCTGGCTTATTATTAAAAGAGATGTCGTTAATAAACCTTTAATTTGTCTAAATTCACCTTTCCTCATTTAGGCCAGATTCTATAGGTAAATTATTCCTAATTTACTTATTTCCCAATTACTCTTTTAATGTAAATTGTCTACATTTATTTCTATGGCCCATTTCCCTTCCTAAATCATATTTATGCTTTTTGGTATGTAAACTATACCAAATTAAGTGCCACTAACCATGACTTTTCTAAACCTGACAGTTATTCTCAATTATGGCCAATTTCACATTTTATGCCAATATACTTACTGTGCCAAATTAGCTAATCCAATTCCGATTTAACATTATAACTCATGTCAAACTAGACTTATTATTCTAGTTCACAATTCATGTAAATGCTAGATTTACACGTCAATACTAGATACAAATTACACATCTTATAATTCATGTCAAATTTATCCAATTTGCATACCGTAATGAGTGTTCCTAATTTATGCCAATTTCCAAGTTAAAAACTACGTTTTTAGTAAATTTCATATTTTGCCCAAATCGTATTCCCACCGTTCGTATAATCGTGATTCAATCTAGATTATAGATAAATCTAGATTCATAGAAAATAGGGAATGAACCCAAGATGCTATGCCAAAGATAGTCATAATAACTGGCATAAAAAGGGTTGAATAACGACGTAGGTTCAAGAACATGGGTAGACCTAACTTAATAGGTAAATTCCCAAGGTCTAAAACCAAAGAAAACCAAGAATAGACATAATAGAGACGTAGGTTCAAGAACATGGGTAGACCTAACTTAATAGGTAAATTCCCATGGTCTAAAACCAAAGAAAACCAAGGACAGGCAGAATAAATAATCAGGTTTAGACCCAATCTCATAATCACAGAACTTAAGCAACACTTTCCTAGTCATGAATCATAGGTGTTTAATCACAGATGTCCTTGTCATGTCTTAGGCAATAGTGTATGTTTTCTAATCAAAGGCATAGGTTTAGTCAAGGAAATAATCCTCATAGTCATAGTCACAGTCATAGGCAATGTTCATAGTCACAGGCAATGTCCATAGTCATAGGCAATGTTCATAGTCATAGGTATATGGTTTTAAGGTCCATAGTTTCATAGTCATGGTCTTATTTGTCCTCGAATCATAACAGTTCTTAATTAGGTTCAAGAGTATAGGCACTGATTCGAATAGAGAGAGAGATTTGGCATATTCTTTTATTCCTTTAATTTCATGTCACGAACAGAGAAAAACGTTCAAATCTAGAAATAACTGACTTACAGAGATTTAGATTAGAACAGAAAGATGGCGTTGCTATGATTCATAGAAAGACAGTCGTTGAAGTCGTTTGAACCTCCTCTTGAATCCTATCTTGACTTGAACCTCTTCTTGAAAGTCTTCTAGCAGCATCTCCTCGTCTTGATTTATTTTATATATTATTCTATTTATTATTTAATTTAAGAGGAGGAGAAGAATCCATGTTTGTCAATAATCTTTGCAGCATAAGGGTAGAAAAGAATTGTGAATAGAGAAGAAGACCAGGGTTGTTTATATAGTGTTAGGCGGACGAACCTGGTCAGAAAACGTGACCAAATATATCAGAACGAACCAGATGCAGAAAGGTGGAAAACAGGGGGGGTCGACCCCAGGTCGACTACATAGTCGACCTGGGTGCCGAAGGTCGATTACCCAGTCGACCTGGGTGTCTTGGGCGGGAAAATTCCCGCCCTGGCCAATCCGGCTCGATTTTTTGAAATTTGAATTTGTTTTCTGTTTGTTCGAATTTTAAACTGAATTCTGAAACTTCCGGAGGCCATATCTCCCTCATACGGACTCCGATTTACGCAAACTCGTACTCGTTTTCATGAAGAATTCCGAGACGAACGCAATGGCGCAGCCCATTTCCCTTGATTTTGATTTTAAATTATAATTCTGCCTTGATTTGTGAATCCTAGTGTTACAGAATTACGGGGTGTTACAGATGTGGACTGGACAATAGGACTATATGGCATGTAATTGTTTGATGCTTATATGATGTGGGCTTAATAAACATATAACGATAAAATAGCAGGATTCAATAACAAACCCCACACGGGTCTTTAGATGACAGAAATATACATGTCTCTCTTGTGTGTATATAAGGCACATGGACCGCGAGATAGTCCCCATCACAAGGTCAAAGGATGATAAAATTTGACACATATCCCTTGGGTGTAGATAAGTTACAATTGCTTGTGAACATGGTGTAAACCCCACACGAGTGTCGGAATGATAAATTTTGACACATCGCTCGATTAAATTTTGATATATATATATATATATATATATTGATTTCTGAGGGCCTTGAGAGGCGAGTTGTGGTTTTACAAAGGAGGTTATGGCGAAATTTTTCAAAAATATAAGGCATTAGCCAAATAATTAGTAAATTATAATAGAAACGACGAGATTCGATGTTTAAAAATATATATGTCGAATATAAATTAAAATAGAAAGTATCACGCAGCGATAGTTCGCGTTTTCGACGTGTAACTCTAAACGAGTATACCGGAAGATCCGACCGTCGGATTTTCCCAAAACTGAAACCATTAGATTTGGTTCAAAAAGCTTTCCAACCATAATAAGTATGTTAAGATCCAACGGTTAGATTTTGAGAAATATTTAATTCACGTCTGAATGAAAACAGCGGCAGTACACCTGAATGGCCTGAATCATCGTTCAACTGGAATGAACTATTTTTATAAATAGGAAAATAGTGTGAAGGACAAAATTAACAAAAAAATTATCCATAAGGACAAGAGGCTAAAAATTTATCCATAAGGACAAACTTTAGTGTAAAGCATGACATGATAGTGGACCCCTGAATTCCTCCCTTTACACTAAAAAGGTCCTTATGGTTAAAATTTTAGCCTCCTGTCCTTATGGATAATTTTTTTTGTTAAGTTTGTCTTTGTTCTTAAAAACCCCTTTTATAAATATAAAAATAGTGAAAAAACATTTTAAAATATTATAAGTGACTTGGAATGCACACAAACCAATTTCACATGGTTTGAAATGATAAAAATGGTTAATTTGAATTTGGCAATTTTTGTATAAATGCTTATATAACTGATTCGAGAAAGAATTTAGAAATAAGACTTTTTAATTTTTGACTTGAATTAAAAATTCTTTAGTAACCCTTTTAAATAAGGATATGAAATAAATTATGAAATCCAAATAACATAACCGGATTCGAGAATGAGATTTTACGTCTTATGAAAAGGAACCAATTAAAAAGAAATTTTAATTGGTAAATAAATAATCCAAATATAGATTTGATTTAATTGGATTTGTTTTGGCGCGAATTATTTGAAAAGACCGGGTCAAATCCCATTTCGAATAAATGAACAACGATTAAAAGTCGAAGCTTTTAAAGACGGTGCAAGATCGGTAATCTTCACATCAAAAGGATTACTACTGATGCCCTAGATATGGGTAGCTCCCTTAAAGGGGTTATAGTGCTAGTTGTCCGAATGTACTTGTTGATTGTCTGGATATACGAGGACCTCTCTCCTATAATCGGCATATGGGACGAGGAATAAGGTGCCTCCGGTTGCGTTCAGACCTAGAGTGAACTTATAAATGGATTGTATGTCTAACTCGGTATTCTAAACTGTATTAATTGATTTTTGGTGAATATATATATATATACATGTTTAGTGGAGGATAATTTATATTCTTAGCTTAACACCCTTCTCTAAAATGTACGAGCTCAAAGGTTATATATTGGTAGCTATCAGTTGTATGGTCTGGAATGACTGTGTGGCATGTTAAGATGCATGATTCAAAGATTTTTGTTGAAAAGTATAGCTTTGTGGATGATGATCAAAGCGTGGCTTTAATATAGCGTAGCTTTGTGTATAGCATTAATTTGCAAGCTTCACACCCCGATATAAGTCAAAAACAGGATGAGGGACAGCAGGGAGAACATGCGTTTCTTTCTAGCTAGATGCAGTGCCATGGTATGGACCCCAAACATATTTACTTATGTTGATGATGGAAAGCCAGGCGCCCCAGATATGGCCGCACAAGGCCAAGATGGTCGACGTACTGACTAGGTAGTAGGTTTGATTGGACCGGGAAACATATTGTTTAGGAATAACTAATCCGCAAACGTAAGCGCGGATCGGCCCTGCCGCTCCTAAGGGTCACCCAAGTGTGTGGTCCTGTACATCTGCTAGAGACAGTCTGAAACTGGTGAGGAAAGATCCCTTGCCTTGGCTCATGATGGAAATCCAAATTCCAATACGTGATCTTAAGGTTTTAGTTGTATATTATTGGTGACATAATAGGATATGGTATTATGCCCTCTAGGACTGATACATTTATTTTGAAATAGTTTAATCACATGGACACTAATAATAATATCAAATGATTTTTATTTTCTCATATCAAGCATACACACTGCAACAAAAGTGGGCATATTCGACACTAGTTTTATGTGGCCGTAGATCGAACAAGCATTGTCATAGGCCTTTTTTTCAAATAGCAACACCAGAGGGGAGTAGCATCAGCGGCCGTTGCCTTAGCCCTCTAAGGCAACACTTTTTCCCATCAACTGCCATGAAAATAAAGTATTGCATTATAACCCTATTGCAACAATACTTGCAAGTAATGCAACAATATACAGCGTTGCCTTAAGTAGAACCCATAGCCTGGCTTTCAGTTCACGGTAGGGGTCCCACATGAACTTTCCATGTCAGTTGCCAACAAGTTGCATGCCACATCATCACTCCACATCATCTGCCCATGTGTCGCATACCACGTCAGCTATCCAGGTGGCACCACATCAGCTGTGGGCCCCACGTGCCATAACATAGTGGAATTAATAATATTGTACTTAATGCAACACCACAACACTATGTAATGCAACACCACTATCCTGTAATGCAACACCAGAAAAAAATCTACTGCAATAGTAAATGAGGAAAATGCTACATTGTAAGAAGGCAAATACAACCCTGTAAATACAAATTCTGCAGTACATATATACAATCCAAAACATTGTACCACATTCAAACATATATACCAAAATATTCAAACATTACATCCAAAACTTTCATCATTATAATCAGTCCAACCAATTTTATATACCAAACAACAAGTGTCATCACCAACACATACCACAAGTGTCATCACCAACAAATATCTCAAGTGTCATCAAGAACACATACCACAAGTGCCATAATTTAAAAGTACAATTCGAATATACCACAAGTGCTAACACATACCATCCAAATACTACATTCAGTTGCAGGGGTTGCATGAGTACCAATGTCATCTTCATCACTTGTTGTGGTGGCGAAAATTCTCCGACATCTAAATTAAGATCTGGATTAGCTTCATTTAGACTTTTCGACACCCATGACACGTTCTCTTTCACTTTTCTATTCAACTTTGCTTCCAAATCAACCTCAAGCTCTTGCCTTAAACTCTTGCACATAACTATCTAAAGAATCAGGAGTTGTTGGAGACGTTTTAGCCATTTTACCTCGCCTTCCCACAAGCCAGTTCCGTATGTGACTCTTCCCTCCAGAGACAAGTGCATCTGCCTCAGCAATATCTCCTGCATCCACCATTGCTTGAATCTTCACCTACAAAATGAAAATCAGGCAAGCATAAAAACAGGCAGCTGGTAGGAATGAATTTATTAACAAAACTGGTACAATGTAACGACCCGTACTTTCACGGTGTAATAATTAATTAATTTAATTATTTGCAAAGTGATTAAGTGATTTAAATGGTCGTTTTAATTAAATTATATTGAATATTTAATTAATATAATAATATATATAATTCTGAATAATCAGAATTGGCTGAAATGGCGATATGGTGTGAACCGGATCATCTGTGATATTTAATTCAATTTAGAATTGAATTAGAATAACGAATATATTATTTGAACGACAGTTTGAACGTATAATTATAATATAATTAAAATCGAGCTCGAAATGGCGCAGCAGTTCGTAAATTGGCGATTCGAACTTCAACTGAATGTACAGGGTTCGTTTTAAGCCGAATTTCTGTGAAACGAGAAACGTCGCTATATGGTATTCCACTGTGTCAAATAGTTGTTAGATTTCCAGTTTCGTGATTTTTAGAGTCACTGTGTGGTCGTACGGATTTTTAGAGTGAGAAACAATCTGTATTTCGATGGTTACAAATAAGCTGTGTGAGCATACGAAGTCGGAATTCGACGAAACGAGTTTCGTTGGGACCGTAACGTCAAACTGTAGCTAGATGCCCATTTTCGTGATTTTGGGTATCATGTGTGATTACAGGAATTTTAAAAGGACAAATAAAAATAGCGGTTGATTATAACTGAATATAATAACCCATATAAAAATCCTATATAATAACCTCTAAATTTTCTAAACCTAAATCTCATTTTTCCCGAAGTCAACAACTTATTCGCCGCATTTGTTTTCTTCAGGAAAACATCTCGTGATCTTCAAAAAAATTAGAACAATGCAAATAAAATCCTGAAAATCATCTTATAAATATATTTGGATTCGCCACAAAATTCTCTTCACCGCAGTATGATTTTTTTGAAGCTCGACGATACTTTTCCCCTGTTTGAAAGTGACGCAGCACGCTAGGGCTGAGGAAATCCGAAGATGGAAGCATAAATACTCGAAGTTGAGTTCCTTTTCTTGTGGCTGGGATCGAGAGCCACTCGTGTGCAGGTTTTTGGTGAACTTGGTGCAAACTTTGGTCGCGAGGTTGCTGTAGATGGCCAGGGAAATTTCGGCGATGCAATCATGGGGAGGAGCTCGGGTTTGTTGTAACGGAGATGAGGTCGAGGAGGATTTTATGAGAAGTTCATTGATGGGTTTAGTATGTGGTTCGGTGGAGTAAAGAGGAGGGTGGAGTCGATCAAAGTATCGGTAATGGCAGAAGATGAAGTCACGAGTTTCATTACTGGGAGGAAGATGAAGTTGCTGTTTGGGCAGGGGCTTAGGTGGGCTTTTGAATTGGTAATGGTCTGGGAAGAAGCCCAGTTGAAATTAGAATTTAAGTTTTAATTTAAGTTTAAATATTCGTATTAACTTATAATGTCAATAACTTATTCATATGAAATCACAATCACGAACCGTAAGTTGCGTTGGGACCGAATGGACGAGAGCTTCATAATGAAGCTGACTGGAAGTGGATTAGGACTCGTATGAATTTATGGAGAAATAAACCGTTTGACTCAAATCAAACAACAGTTTATCGTTCTTTAACGATGAACTGCCAAAGTGAGTAAATCTCACTAACTCTGAACAGTTTATAATTTCATGTTGTATTTTTAGAACTGTTAAATATTGGCTGATTAACTGTGTGTTGACTGTTTGATTGAACTGCTAGTCAGTTAGTTGAATTTCTATATTGATTCTGTTTAATAGAATATATCATATGGAACTGAAAGTGATGTTGATTTTATTATATAACATCTGTGGATGCAGGGAAACAGGTTGGAGGAATCCGACTGGATTCCTCAACAGTTATTTTATTGTTTTTCATATATTTTGATATATGATGTGAATCATAACCTATTGTTGATTGTGTGTGTATAAACGATATTGGGCATCGTTATTTGATATGTTAAACACCATAACATACCGGGATTTGGAGAAAAGGGGAATTTGTCAAAGTGAATACTGGAAAGAGAATATTTATAAAATCAGAGGATTTTATAAAACAGAATATTTATAAATAGAATATTTATAAATAAAAATTTATTTATAAATGGATTATTTATAAATAGAAAATACTTAGAAATAAAACCCTAAAGGAATTATTTGCAAACCATTTGCAAATAGATTAGAAAGAGAAATGTTTGTAAACCATTTAAAAATCAAATAGAAAGAGAAAGGTTTGTAATCCATTTACAAATGAGATTGAATAGGGAATATTTGTAAAACCTTTACAAATGAAATCGAAAGAGGAATATTTGTAAAACCTTTACAAATGAAATCGAAAAGGAGATATTTGTAAAACCAATTACAAATAGAATTAAAAAAGGGAATATTTAGAAAATAAATAGAGTAAAACCAGTTAGAGTTAATCGGTTAGAGTAAATCGATAGAGTTAAATCGAACTAGAGTTATTCAAATGGAGTTTATCGAATATTAGTTTATTCGAATAGAGTTAAAGGAAAGGAGTTATCGATTTTTAGTTAATCGAAGGAATTATCGATTATTAGTTAATCGAAAGGAGTTATCGATTATTAGTTAATCGAAGGAGTTATCGATTATAGTTTAATCGAAAAGAGTTATCGATTTGTTTAATCGAAGTGAGTTATAGAATATTGGTTATTCGAAAGAGTTATCGAATTTAGTTATTCGATGGAGTTAATCGATTAGAGTTAAATTAAAGGAGTTGATCGAATATAGTTTATTCGAATAGAATCAATTGAGTTAATCGAATATTAGTGATTTGAAATAGAGTTAAATAGAGTTATTTAATATTAGTTATTTGAATAAGAGTTAAATAGAGTTATCGAATATTAGTTATTCGAATAGAGTTAAATGGTGTTAAAGGAATAAATCGAATATTGTTTATTCGAATGGAATTAAAGGAGTTAATCGAATTTGGTTTATTCGAATAGAGTTAAAGGATTTATCGACTAGAGTTAAATCAAATAGAGTTAATCCAATAGCGTTAGTCCAATAGAGTAAATTGAATAGAGTTATCGAATATACCTTATTCGAAGAGAAGAATTATCGAATATAGATGATTCGAAAGAGAGTTACGTAAGGAAGTTTGTTTAAGAATTAAAAGGTGAACTTTGTCTATTTCAAGGTTAGAAACGTTTTTCAGTTAAGGTCTAAGAGATAGTATTACCCCAACTTGATTGACTTCATTTTAACTAAAGAATGGTTAAGGTTCGATAGTGCAGGTGGGTTAAAGGAATTTAGTTAATAAGCATAATGGTTTGTTTAAACATCTGTCTAAGTCCAATGAAGGAGTTTTGGAAATGTTTTCCAAATAAGAACCAGAAATGTTTTCTGATATAGAAAACAAGAAATGGAAATGTTTTCCAATGGTAATAACATATATTTTCTAAATTTAGAAAATAAGAAATTTTGAATATAGGGAAACAGAAGATAAATAAATTAATGAAATAAAGAGATAAATGTTGAATGATGATTGATCGATATAATTTCCTCCTGGAAATAATGTCATTGTTTGCACACCTGTTTTTCTTTGATGGTTAAATCACAGACTATCGAAGTTTTGACCATTTTAACGTTGTTAATATGGAGAGACCGGTTGGATTATTATCCAAATAACCACTCTGTATTGGTATAAGCGTTGCGAATCATATATGCCAAAGATAATTGAAGACGGGGTAAAGTGCAAGGGCTATTGTATAAATCTTAGATAACAGTGCCTAAGATGGATATACTGAATAGTACCTTCGGTTCATCCTATTCCTGGATGACTGGTATGGATGAATGTCTGACAGAGTATTTCCAGAAAGGTCACGTACATTGGTTTCTTCAACCATACCAAGAGTAGAAGCGAAGAAGGAAACTTCTTTAGCTAACACGTAATGTACTGTTGTAGACGTCAATTAGTGATTTTAGATGGATCTGACGATGTGACATTCGAAGTGAGTCTGGTGTGAAGATAAAGCGTAGCTTCTAGCCTCACATCCGGTAAATGACAGAAATCGGGCAGGCAGCATGGCTAAGTCGGTCGCTCCGAAGTAGGGTGTATAATCACCTGATCTAGAGTTTCATTTATTTCTAAAAATCTATTGTCGATACTGTCCCATTCGGGAAACGGTTGCTGATCCCAACCGTTGGTGATATACATTCGATACACTCAAGCGAAATGAGTGGTCGGTCATGTGTGGTCGGGTTGCAAGATGTTCTTGTTGAACCCAGTGTATTCCTCTCTAGAGGTACACTAGCAAAAGGTGGTTCCATACCTTGTCATAGTTGGAAATCCATTACCCAATACGTGCTTGCGGTTTTGATTGTATACTATATATGTAGAACGTGAGATGAAAGCGTTTCTGCTAGATGATTATTATATTGTGGTTGATAGACATTATTATAATATCAAAAGGTTTTTGATATAAAGATATTTAGATTCTCATAAGGGAAAAACCCGTTCCGTTATACGGCGTGATCTTATGAGATATCGATTACTTGTTCAAACTGTTTTACTCACACCAGTCCCATGACTGACCCGGAGTTTATTTTGTTTTGTTTTCCCTAAACTCTTGGGTGCCTAAATTTGTCTGGGCAGTCAAGTAGTCGGGATTTTATAGATGCACTTGAAGAGCTTGGAGCAGGAGGCTTCAAGATTCTATAGCTATTATTATTTTTGCTGTGTTGTAAGTGTTGTACTATGATAATGTTATTGTATACATATACTGATTTATTTCAAAGATATGTTATCTATTATATGTTATTCGTTCCATTGTGAGATTCGTGTTACTCTGATGTTGTTGTTCTTCTTCTTCTATTCTAAGTTTCTATCTTATATTTCCTCACCCTCTATTTTCTTTCTATTAGTTTTTTGATTTTCCAGTGTAATTGGGGTTGGATTTGTGTTATTTGGTCAGCTCAAATTGGACCGGAATTTCGGGTCACTACAGTTGGTATTAGAGCTTAAGTTAAGAATTACCTTGGCTGTATGGCGTGACTCAGTAGAGATGGGGTTAGTAATACCCTAGATTGAGTTTGAGTGTATATATACGAGTGAACGTATTTGTTATTTGATATAAAAATAATTTTATATTGTGGAGATTTATTGGTTGAGTTGTTTATGGGTTCTGGTCGGTCAGTTTGATCCACTATATCGGTAGGAGTTTCTAAACACTCAAATACGATGGGTCGGCACGATATGTTTTGAAAGAGGGTAAATGAAAATAATTTTACCCAAAGTATATTTTGATACATATTGGATATATTGGTTGATATTATAATCGAATAAGATTATAAAAATGTGAAATGGTTATGTAAATAACCAATCAGAAATCAGATAAGTATAATGAACTGAATTAAATCTGAAATTTAAATCAGAATTGAAATTGAAACCTTGGAAATTTGGAACAGGGTTTGTAAATAGATTTGGATTAAAAATAAGGAAAATTTAAGATCCTGGGAGATTTTAAATTGTTTTACAAGCAGTGTGAATTATATTTTGAAATGAATTTCAAAGTGGAAATGTTTAGAAATGGTTTTATAGTATTGAACTCACTTCGATCGCTGGAAAGTAGATTCTGATGATGACAGCTGCACCATCAGTATTCATTTTCGAGTTGTAAGTGACGAATTACTACCAGAGATATTGTTTTGAATTTGTTTTGGGAAAGACAAGTGCGTTGAATTTCAAAATGGGATTTATAATATAGAATTTGAATAGAATTTGATATATAGAATTTGAATAATAGAATTTGAAATATAGATTTGAATAATAGAAGTGATATAAAATTTGAATAGAAATTGAATAGAATTAACTAAGTCGAAGAGGAATTAGTTAATCGAGTTTTGAATTTGAAGTTGAACATTGAAAGGTGAATTGGATTTGTAAATGGGTATTGGAAATCGAATATAGAACTTAAATTTGAAATTTGGATTCAAATTAGTTAATAAGCAAGTTAAAATATATTTGAACATGTCATGTTCAAATATAAAAGTGAAATAGACTAAGGAGTTAATTAACAAATTAATTAACGAATTGAGTTAAAACGATCAGGTATAGTTAAAATAGATTGGGCAGGTATAAATATACATGAGATAGGTATGGACAAGGTATGAACGTATATAAATAGAATGCTCGACGAAAAGGTATGTATTTAATTCATATATGATATTTTATGCACCGTATCGGCTAGCCGCTTGGCTTTTTCTTTTTCTTTTAGATTGGTAAGGGCCATGGGAGGCTATTTGAAATATCCCGATGCTCCTGGTACAAAGGAGATTATGGCGAATTTTTCCGGGAATTTAAGGAGTTAGAATATTTTTAAGATAATTTGATAGTTAGAAATCAACGTATCGATATATATATATAGAAGTCGATAAGGAAACGAACTTAGAAATAGAATAGTAAAATCAAAAAGGAAGACTAAGAATAAAATCTAGTAAGAATAGAAAGAGGAAGCGTACGTGTTTAAAAGTGAATAAGTAGTTGTATAGTATTGATTATTCGAGTAAGTTGTCATATCTGCTTTGACGTTATAAATGTTATTTAGTCAAGGTCTGAGAGGTAGTTATACCCCAACTTGATTGATTTCATTATTAACAAATAAATAGTAAGATTTAGGCTCGAAGATCAATGTTGAATAAGAGTTAGTTGAATATAGTATTTGGGTTGTCGTAACGATGTTTTACACAACATCCGTTTTAACCCAAATAAGTGTAAGCTTGGAAATATAATAAAGAATATTTCCTAAGTATAGAAAAAAAGCGAGATCGGAAAAGAGATAAGTAATTGGAATATTTTCCAATTATAAATAGCATATATTTTCTAAAGTTTAGAAAATAAAGGAAGGCGATATTCGGAAATGTTTTCCAAATAACATAAAAGGCCAATATGGTTATTGAAAATATTTGGTTAACAAATATTGATAAAGAAATAGAGAAGTGATTTAACTAGTGGAATATTAATTAAGGGCTCAGTGATATGTTCAAAAGGAAAATTTGATTTTTCAAAAGAGTAAACTGTTTGAAAACTTCCAGGGAAAGACTGTTTGAATTAAAACAAATTTAACAAAAATTTGTGAAAGCAAAATTGAATTAAAGTAAAGCCAGTAAAGTGGAAACTGAGATTGAATTAGAATGATATCAAGACAAATTGGATTGTGAGATTCAAATTTGAAGTGTAATGTGATAATCAAGTTAAGAGTTGGGAATCGAGAAGAAACTCGAGCTGAAATGATATTTGGCTCGGATATAAGCGAATGGTTGTGTTGTGGATAAAAGCAGATTGGAATTTGATTGGGATGACCCTTGTATCTGCTGAAATGATAACAGGTGGAAAGGATAACATGATATGCCGACAAAAGGTACAAGTTTATATTTGATATAAACATGAGATTTATGAGCCGAATTGGCAAGCCGCTTGGATGTTTGATTTTCTTTTGAGTTGGAGATGGCCCAGAGAGGCGAGTGGTGGTTTGATCGATTGACTAGTACAAAGGATGCTGGCGAAATTTTTCGAAGAGTTAAGGCGTTAGCAAATTTTCAGGATTTTTGGAAATTTTCGTTGATAAGAAATAAATAATTTTTTAATTGAAATTAAATTGGTTCAATTGAAACTGAAGTTAAGAAGTGAACAAATATGTTCTAACCAGTTAATAGAGTTGTTTTCTACCTTAGCAATTTCGAGGACGAAATTATTTTAAGTGGGGAAGAATGTAATGACCCGTACTTTCACGGTGTAATAATTAATTAATTTAATTATTTGCAAAGTGACTGAGTGATTTAAATGGTCATTTTAATTAAATTATATTGAATATTTAATTAATATAAATAATATAATAATATATACAATTTTGAATAATCAGAATTGGATGAAATGGCGATATGTTGTGAACCGGATCATCTGTGATATTTAATTCAGTTTAGAATTGAATTAGAATAACGAATATATTATTTGAACGATAGTTTGAACGTATAATTATAATATAATTAAAATCGAGCTCGAAATGGCGCTGCAGTTCGTAAATTGGCGATTCGAACTTCAACTGAATGTACAGGGTTCGTTTTAAGCCGGATTTCTGTGAAACAAGAAACGTTAGGAGCTGGTGCAGTATATCTTTCTAGTTGAAGAGAAAAATCAGGATTTCGTCGTGTAGATTTTGATTTATGTCCAAATCAAATTTTAGAAAAGTCGCTGTGGAATTCCTTTATAATTTATAAAGGAATTATTTATATTTTAAAAAGGAATTTCAATATAAATCGAATATCTAGTTGACCCAGATTTGAAATATCGAGTTATAAATCCCAGTACAGCTGTATGGTATTCCACTGTGAATATATGCGATAATATTAATTTATTAATATTATATTCAATTATATTTATATATTTAAATGGGTCATCCAGAGCTTTAAGAATAGCCACTTTTGCAAACGGAGTCGGAATTCGACAAAACTAATTTTGTTGGATCCACAATGTCAAATAGTTGTTAGATTTCCAGTTTCGTGATTTTTAGAGTCACTGTGTGGTCGTACGGATTTTTAGAGTGAGAAACAGTCTGTGTTTCGATGGTTAAAAATACACTGTGTGAGCATACAAAGTTGGAATTCGACGAAACCAGTTTCGTTGGGACCGTAATGTCAAACTGTAGCTAGATGCCCATTTTCGTGATTTTTGGGTATCATGTGTGATTACATGAATTTTAAAAGGACAAATAAAAATAGCGGTTGATTATAACTGAATATAATAACCCATATAAAAATCCTATATAATAACCTCTAAATTTTCTAAACCTAAATCTCATTCTTCCCGAAGTCAACAACTAATCCGCCGCATTTGTTTTCTTCAGGAAAACATCGTGATCTTCAAAAAAATTAGAACAATGCAAATAAAATCCTGAAAATCATCTTATAAATATATTTGGATTCGCCACAAAATTCTCTTCACCGCAGTATGATTTTATTGAAGCTCGACGATACTTTCCCCCTGCTCGAAAGTGACGCAGAACGCTAGGGCTGAGGAAATCCGAAGATGGAAGCATAAATACTCGAAGTCGAGTTCGTTTTCTTGTTGCTGGGATCGAGAGCCACTCGTGTGCAGGTTTTGGGTGAACTCAGTGCAAACTTTGGTCGTGAGGTTGCTGTAGATGGCCAGGGAAATGTCGGCGACGCAATCATGGGGAGGAACTTGGGTTTGTTGTGACGGAGATGAGGTCGAGGAGGATTTGATGAGAAGTTCATTGGTGGGTTTAGTATGTGGTTCGGTGGAGTAAAGAGGAGGGTGGAGTCGATCAAAGTATCGGTAATGGCAGAAGATGAAGTCACGAGTTTCATTACTGGG
This sequence comes from Allium sativum, assembly GCA_030737875.1. NCBI lineage: Eukaryota > Viridiplantae > Streptophyta > Magnoliopsida > Asparagales > Amaryllidaceae > Allium > Allium sativum. The sequence continues at coordinate 964,986,100 of CM060916.1, forward strand.
AGGAAGATGAACTTGCGGTTTGGGCTGGGGCTTAGGTGGGCTTTTGAATTGGTAATGGTCCGGGAAGAAACCCAGTTGAAATTAGAATTTAAGTTTTAATTTAAGTTTAAATATTCGTAGTAACTTATAATGTCAATAACTTATTCATATGAAATCAGAATCACGAACTGTAAGTTGCGTTGGGACCGTATGGACGAGAGCTTCACAATGAAGCTGACTGGAAGTGGATTGGGACTCATATGAATTTATGGAGAAATAAACTGTTTGATTCAAATCAAACAACAGTTTATCGTTCTTTAACGATGAACTGCCAAAGTGAGTAAATCTCACTAACTCTGAACAGTTTATAATTTCATGTTGTATTTTTAGAACTGTTAAATATTGGCTGATTAACTATGTGTTAACTATTTGATTGAACTGCTAGTCAGTTAGTTGAATTTCTATATTGATTATGTTTAACATAATATATCAAATGGAATTGAAAGTGATGTTTATTTTATTATATAACATTTGTGGATGCACGGAAACGGGTTGGAGGAATCCGACTGGATTCCTCAACAGTTATTTTATTGTTTTTCATATATTTTGATATATGATGTGAATTATAACCTGTTGTTGATTGTGGGTGTATGAACGATATTGGGCATCCTAATTTGATATGTTAAACACCATAACATACCGGGATTTGGAGAAAAGGGGAATTTGTCAAAGTGAATACTGGAAAGAGAATATTTATAAAATCAGAGGATTTTATAAAACAGAATATTTATAAATAGAATATTTATGAATAGAAATTTATTTATAAATTGATTATTTATAAATATAAAATACTTAGAAATAAAACCCTAAAGGAATTATTTGCAAACCATTTGTAAATAGATTAGAAAGAGAAATGTTTGTAAACCATTTAAAAATCAAATAGAAAGAAAAAGGTTTGTAAACCATTTACAAATGAGATTGAATAGGGAATATTTGTAAAGCCTTTACAAATGAAATCGAAAGAGGAATATTTGTAAAACCTTTACAAATGAAATCGAAAAGGAGAAATTTGTAAAACCAATTACAAATAGAATTAAAAAAGGAAATATTTAGAAAATAAATAGAGTTAAACCAGTTAGAGTTAATCGGTTAGAGTAAATCGATAGAGTTAAATCGAACTAGAGTTATTCAAATGGAGTTTATCGAATATTAGTTAATTCGAATAGAGTTAAAGGAAAGGAGTTATCGATTTTTAGTTAATCGAAGGAATTATTGATTATTAGTTAATCGAAAGGAGTTATCGATCATTAGTTAATCGAAGGAGTTATCGATTATCGTTTAATCGAAAAGGGTTATCGATTTGTTTAATCGAAGTGAGTTATAGAATATTGGTTATTTGAAGGCGTTATCGAATTTAGTTATTCGATGGAGTTAATCAATTAGAGTTAAATTAAAGGAGTTGATCGAATATAGTTTATTCGAATAGAATCAATTGAGTTAATCGAATATTAGTGATTCGAAATAGAGTTAAATAGAGTTATCGAATATTAGTTATTCGAATATTAGTTATTCGAATAAGAGTTAAATAGAGTTATCGAATATTAGTTATTCGAATAGAGTTAAATGGTGTTAAAGGAATAAACCGAATATAGTTTATTCGAATGGAATTAAAGGAGTTAATCGAATTTGGTTTATTCGAATAGAGTTAAAGGAGTCGATAAATCAAATAGAGTTAATCTAATAGCGTTAGTCCAATAGATTAAATTGAATAGAGTTATCGAATATAGCTTATTCGAAGAGAAGAATTATCGAATAGAGATGATTCGAAAGAAAGTTACGTAAGGAAGTTTGTTAAAGAATTAAAAGGTGAACTTTGTCTATTTCAAGGTTAGAAACGTTGTTCAGTTAAGGTCTAAGAGGTAGTATTACCCCAACTTGATTGACTTCATTTTAACTAAGGAATGGTTAAGGTTCGATAGTGAAGGTGGGTTAAAGGAATTTAGTTAATAAGCGTAATGGTTTGTTTAAACGTTTGTCTAAGTCCAATGAAGGAGTTTTGGAAATGTTTTCCAAATAAGAACCAGAAATGTTTTCTGATATAGAAAACAAGAAATGGATATGTTTTCCAATGGTAATAACATATATTTTCTAAATTTAGAAAATAAGAAATGTTGAATATAGGGAAACAGGAGATAAATAAATTAATGAAATAAAGAGATAAATGTTGAATGATGATTGATCGATATAATTTCCTCCTGGAAATAATGTCGTTGTTTGCACACCTGTTTTTCTTTCATGGTTAAATCACAGACTATCGAAGTTTTGACCATTTTAACGTTGTTAATATGGAGAGACCGATTGGATTATTATCCAAAGAACCACTCTGTATTGGCATAAGCGTTGCGAGTCATATATGCCAAAGATAATTGAAGGCAGAGTAAAGTGCAAGGGCTATTGTATAAATCATAGATAACAGTGCCTAAGATGGATATACATAATAGTACCTTCGGTTCATCCTATTCCTGGATGACTGGTATGGATGAATGTCTGACAGAGTATTTCCAGAAAGGTCACGTACATTGGTTTCTTCAACCGTACCAAGAGTGGAAGCGGAGAAGGAAACTTATTTAGCTAACACGTAGTGTACTGTTGTAGACGTCAATTAGTGATTTTCGATGGATCTGACGATGTGACATTCGAAGTGAGTCTGGTGTGAAGATAAAGTGTAGCTTCTAGCCTCACATCTGGTAAATGATAGAAATCGGGCAGGCAGCATGGCTAAGTCGTTCGCTCCGAAGTAGGGTGTATAATCACCTGATCTAGAGTTTCATTTATTTCTAAAAATCTATTGTCGATACTGTCCCATTCGGGAAACGGTTGCTGATCCCAACCGTTGGTGATATACATTCGATACACTCAAGTGAAATGAGTGGTCGGTCATGTGTGGTTGGGTTGCAAGATGTTCTTGTTGAACCCAGTGTATTCCTCTCTAGAGGTACACTAGCGAAAGGTGGTTCCATAACTTGTCATAGTTGGAAATCTATTGCCCAATACGTGCTTGCGGTTTTGATTGTATACTATATATGTAGAACGGGAGATGAAAGCGTTTCTGCTAGATGATTATTATATTGTGGTTGATAGACATTATTATAATATCAAAAGGTTTTTGATATAAAGATATTTGGATTCCCATAAGGGAAAAACCCGTTCCGTTTTACGGCGTGGTCTTATGAGATATCGATTACTTGTTCAAACTGTTTTAAACTGTTTTACTCACACCAATCTCATGACTGACCCGGAGTTTATTTTGTTTTGTTTTCCCTAAACTCTTGGGTGCCTAAATTTGTACGGGCAGTCAAGTAGTCGGGATTTTACAGATGCACTTGAAGAGCTTGGAGCAGGAGGCTTCAAGATTCTATGGCTATTATTATTTCCGCTGTGTTGTAAGTGTTGTCCTCTGATAATGTTATTGTATACATATACTGATTTTATTTCAAAGATATGTTATCTATTATATGTTATTCGTTCCACTGTGAGATTCATGTTGCTCTGATGTTGTTCTTCTTCTTCTTCTATTCTAAGTTTCTATCTTATCTTTCCTCACCCTCTGTTTTCTTTCTATTAGTTTTCTGATTTTCCACTGTAATTGGGGTTGGACTTGTGTTATTTGGTTAGCTCAAATTGGACCGGAATTTCGAGTCACTACATACAATGTGCTAATAATACTGACACAAGTATTGATTCATAATTGATCTTGGGTCAAATACTTTATATAAGCTACTCGAAAAAATTTATTAGCAGATCTGATTATCTTTAAAACATCTAAATTAAAATATGGAATTTTCCGCTGCAATGTGGTTATCTTTCAAACTAATTTTTAAATTGTTATTTCTGTATCTAATGTACTTACATATTTGGCTTTTGATTCATCCGTTTTTGTCTTGTAAGTTCTCCCCAGTTCTCGTTTATACATTTCCAAATAGACTAAGGCAGCAGATGGGCTGTATTTTCCTAGGTCCTTCTTTCTCTGTCAAGTATTAGGATTATAAAAAATTAAACATAATTTTTAACATTCAGTCTTAAGAATCTACAAACCTAGCTGTTGCCTATGACCATTTTTTCAATGATATAAAATATAATTCAATGATATAACAAATTAAAATTATCATGTGGCCAATTCAACTCAATCACACAAAAAATTTACCTAAGTTCAAAAAAATACATAATATCTATTCTTTCGCTACTGCATGAGTTTTGGGACCCATGCTATGCGTCTAACTTAATGAATTACGATGCACAGAATTAGTCTCAACTAGGGCTTGGAAATCCAAAAAAAATATTAGCACTAAACAAGATAATGCGAACTACTAAAGTAAAGATTTGTACTAAACAAGATAATGTGAACTACTAAAGAAAAGATTAGCACTAAACAAGGTAATGTGAACTGCTAAACATTATACAAATGTGAATATCATCAATTTACTTTATTTATTTTTTCAATTTGTTGCATGATTATTAATTTAGCATTAAACAAGAAAAGAATAGCACCAAACAAGAAAAGATTAGCACTAAACAAGAAAATGTGAATATCATTAATTTACTTTATTTATTTTTTCGATAGGTTGCATGATTATTAAATTAGCATTATACAAATTAGTTCTTTTGGTGGTCATATTTAAGCCGTACCTGGACTGCTTCATCCCCCCCCCCCCGTATTCCAAGACATTTTAAAATCCTTCAACGAAATTGTACTGTGCCTATTCACAAGCCTTTCCTCATCAGTTGAATATTTTTTGTAATACCTTGCTTTCATACGAGACTTGTACTGCCTCCAAGAGTCATTAAGCGTGTTCACGACCCACTTGTGCCCTTCTTCCGGAAAGACATACCTAGCCTACAATATATCAAACACAAAATTCCGGAAACAAACTAATTAATTAAAACCAAATATTTAGGAATTCAGTTGAACTATGGTTTAGGGTTATAGATTTTACCAGAGCATATTCCAAAATTTGCCTCTTTAATTGGTCAGGAACAACATGCCAATTGATGTAAGTAAGAGACACATTATCCTTTGCTGTTGTCCCAAGAAAATTGCTTAACTCTTTAATATTATCAGAAACTAGCTAACCATCCTCATTCAATTCAATGACTACTTTATCATCGGGTGTTCTGACATGCACCTTGGTCATTTTTGACTTCCCTCTAGTTTGTTTTGAACCTTGTACTTTATATACCAGATTCAAAAAAATGAATAGAAAATTAATGTGTGGCATTGCAGAAACATAATATGCATGCAAAACTTAAAATAGACACACTCAATAGTGTAGTGTAGTGCACAGATAAAGAAACATTGTACCTACTTCATCTTCCTGTGCAATCCATTACTTCTCTAACAGATCATTAACATTTTCCATTGTTGAAGGCGCTGCAACATTCTGCATTTGACATTTCCGCATCGCTAAATAAATAGCGACTGAACTAGCAGCTTCACAATTGGTTGATTGTTTAAACATTATTCTACATGTAGGTTTTAAAACTGGTGGACAAAACGTTGTAGGTTTTAAAACTCTTGGATGAGACAATACAGGTTTCGTCAATTTCTTAAATGTTTATGCAGTTTTCTCCCAGTTACTGACTTTCTTTGGAGTGGGAGTGTGTGTCATCACTTCCTTGTTGGAGCCAGCTTTCTTTGGGGTGTGCAGGTCATTGCTTTCTTCTCAATTTCAATTACTGAATTGGCTTGCGAATGATTTCTCAGTCCAAGTAAAGGATCCTTTGACTAAACAACTTTGATTCTCTACAATTAAGTCGAAGTTCAAGATTTTTTACGTTAAAAAAGGCAAGGACAATAAGTAGTAAACAAATTACTTTTTTACACCTCCGAATCCGTTGAATCATCACTGACATCTTCATCATCATTTTCTGGGATGTATTCATCACATCCATCAATATCTTTACCTTTTTCTTTCCTATTTCGTGTTGCAACCTCTTGCATACTACTAACCAAAGAAGGCACCCCAAGTGATCTACTAACTGCATCATTTTCTTGCATTCACGCAATTCACTCTTGTTCATACTTCGTCAAAATTGATGGTTGTGAGAACTACAAGCAGATTAGCATTATTACTCACTATCGATGATAAATTTAAGATAGTTAACCAAACAGAGTCAACGTATAAACAGTTCTTGCATTTTCGATGGAATGCAAACACAAAGAACCAATAGTTACTTGAATTAGTTGCAGCCTTCATGGTTGGAATAGGAAATTGACAAAGTAATAGAAAACACTAAAATGCAGTTCTTGCTTTTACGTGCAGAATTTTAATAAAAAGTAGTTTAAAATACAAGATTTCAACCTGATTAATAATACTGAAATGATAACTGAAAAGTACCCAAACATCAGCTTCATTCTCTCGGGTATCATCATCATTATCTATTTCATTTTCTACAATTAATTTCCTCTTGTTTCCTTTGTCCGTCACAGTAACGTATTCTTCACCGTTATTCGTATCAGGCTCCGACAATAGTTTCTTCTGACCCACTTAAGTTGGATTGTTTTTCATCATTTTTCGTTGCTACTGAAGTCTATGTGTAGTAATATACTTGCGCTTTGCAACCTGCTTCTTAGAAGAACCTGGAACAATAAAAATAATAACGATGGCCTTCATAGTTCTTTACATACACAAACAGATATATATATATATATATATATACACAGACAAAAGAATGGATCTATATTACATATACATATATACCTTGAATTATGTTTTTCTTTGGCCGTATGTTTACATGTGGCTGCATTTGAATCAATGGCTCACTGTCTTTATCAATGGTGTTTTCAATGTAAAAATCCACTTCTTCTTCCTTATTGCAGCCCTGTACGTATTCGTTTACGTCCTTGTCATTCAATATCAGTTGTCAGCCATAAAGATGGCAATGGGGAGCGTATACGGTCCAAACCCGCTTGACCCTCCCCTATTTTGACCCATTTAGACCCTCTCCATAGGCTCTTCGAGGCGGGGAGACCCGCGACCCGCTTTTGGAGATCCGGGTTTAGAGTCGGGTCTGGATATGGCTAACCCGCCCCAACTCGACTCGCGTGATTAAAACATCATTAAAACACTTTATAACTATAATGATTACTTGTTAATCTTCTTAGCTATACATGGTTATAACTTGAGTATTATATATTTTTCAATCAACAAACTATAAAATTTTCATATTATTAAGTTGCATCAATGATAATCATACAATAACAAATGCATATATTTTGAACTATTATCTTACAACTCATTTTATAATGTTCTTTTATCACTGTGAACGCATTATAATATGTATATAATTTATTGTTTAGTGATAAAAAATATAAGTATATAATTTTTATTTTTTTACATTAGAACACGATATCACGGGTCGTGGGGCAGGTCGGGTCTACCCTGACTCATACGGGGCAAAATTTTAGGCCCACACCAGGTCTTCGGGGCGGGGTTTAGAAAGTCCGGGTTGGGTCTGGGGCACAAGAGACCTTCCCCAACCCTCCCCATTGTCATTCCGAGTCAGCCATCCCTCTTTCCTTTGCTGACATAGACTCCTTTTATTTCAGTGTAATAGAGGCAATCTTTAACAAAGTCCATAAGCACACTGCAAGAAAAGCAGTCTGCATCATATTTTGATACTAAGAAGGATTTTCCACCCATGTAACATGTCCTTCGAAACTCTCCATCATGGTGTAGCCAGATATTTATAAGTTCATCCATCATGTATAAAATGAATACACTAGAATAAGGTACATGCATGGTAAAGTGGACAAAAAACAACGATTAACATTTTGGACTATAACAAATTTAGATGACAGTAAAGAAGACATTAAATCATAAAACATGTGAATAGTGTAGATTGCATTATGAGAAAAGTGTGCCAAATATGTTCATCAAAGATAATTACAGCTAAAACAAAAAGTGTGAAATACATCATAAATTAGACAACATATTAGACAAAAAAAAGCAATAACAAAGAGGATTTTTTTGTCCTAACGGGACGAAACATGATCAGGAACTTATGCTTCTAATTATGTTTCTAGTTATATTATGGGGACATCATCCCTAATCCAACCCTCATCAATAACTTATGGTTCTACTTCACCACCTATGCCAATATCATGTGAATGCGGATTGCTCATGTCTTCTTCCATTGCATTATGATTTTCAGTATCTCAACAATTTTTTAATAACGTAATGACTGTTCTTTTCAATTGCATCTTCCACATAAAATAATTGTTGCACTTGCGAAGATAGGACATAAGGACCAATTTTATGGCACTTACTAAAAATTACTCGAGTAAGACCATATGAATATTTTTCCTTCTGGTACTAGCAACACTTAAAAAGAACCAATGTGAAAGCTTCCCTATAATCAAGCTAAAAAAATTCTTCAATTGATCCGTAGTAATTGACATCACCCACTATTGGGTTTTGGTCTTTCGAACTTGTAAAGATGGTGGTTTTGGCAGTCAAAAATACATCACTATTTTGTGTGGTACGTCGAGAATCTCTAAATCTTGTGTGTAATCTATATCCATTTACTATATAACCGGTAAACTTTCTAGCTGCTCGACTTGGACCTAATGTAAAGACCTCTAAATCTCTTGAAATATGGTTGTTTTGATGTTGGTGACACAAGGCAGCATGACTTTTCCATCGCACTGCCCTTTCTTCACGTTGTTCTTGTTCTCACCTTTGTCTTTGGAGTTCTTCTTCCTCTAGTTCGTACTCACGCAAATCATCGTAGTTCCTTTCTTGCATCTCTATATAGAAATCAATAGGAGTTTCTGGTGATGATGGGTTTGATAGTCCTAGATCACCCATGCCCAGGGTATCTCATATGATGTAGGAAGAGATATATACATTATTTGACTACAAACAAAAATGGACATTTAAACATTTGAATTGGATTTCTTTTTTCTTTTGTCCTCTAAATTTTGTTTCCACTTTCCACAAATTGACAGTTAAACATATTAAGTCAGTGTTAATTTATTTATCAATACATCAATGGTTTGGCAAACATAGAAATATAGAACTTACACAATTTCAACACATGCAATCATATAAATACAACACTTCAAATACAAAAAAACCCGAAATATTCAGAAAAAACCCCAAACATATAAACATTCAAATAAAAATGATCAACAAAAACCTAACTTAAGGCAATCTGTATACCCAAATCACACAAAGACTTTGAATGTGGACCAACATAAGTTAGAGAAGAAATCACCTAAATAAAACCCAAATGATGAAGCCCTAATTACCTATAGTTGTCCTAAATGGTCCAAATTGGAGGTGTAAAGTTTGTAAAATGGGAGCAATCTGAGGTATATAGTTTGTAATCGGAGGTAGAGTGGCAATCAGAGGTGTTTGTGGACGGATTTCGTAGAGAGAGAGAGAGAGAAGAGTACTGTGGGAAGAGTAAGAGGGAGAAATTTGTTTTGGGGGGAAGTATTTCATGAGTGGGGAAAACCTCGCGCCAAAATTTCACATAACTGAAGCGGGGATCGGCTTGAACTATTGGATTAATCAACATCTTATTTGTTTAAATTGATAACGCGGATGGCTGACGTGGATTGTATGTAAAGCTACACTTTGAACTGGTGTTGCACGTCACAGCACAAGAATTCCAACTGCAACAGTGCATTCATGTCTAATGCAACAACATATGAATATTATTGCAAAAGATCAAAGAAAGCATAACTTTCGCTACACTTTTCATGCAACGCACACAAATTAGTATCGAATATGCCCACTTTTGTAGCAGTGATGTTTGTCTATTATAAGGTAAAACTCTATTCTCCGGCTTGCGTTGCATTATGTATGAGTCTTATAATGACTTTATTTTTCAAAAAGCATTGCATTGTTTTATTTCTGTTATATTTATTTTGATTGCACCGCCTTCGTGTGGAGTAAACCAGTTCTGTGTCATATGGCGTTGTCCCATGATATGCTTACTTTAAATAAGTTAAGTTAACTGTAGGATCTCTCATACTAGTTCCATGACTGACTCATAGTTTGTTTTTCCCTTGCAAACTCGGGTGCCCACTATTTCAAAGTGGGCAGCTAAGTGAATATGTTTAGCTTGCTTTCTTTTCAGATATGTACTGGAGAATTTATATATATATATAAGACTTGGAGCTAACGATGAAATATTTATATATTTCTTTTGAACTCTTCCATGACTTCATATGTCATAAACTATCTTTTAATTCAACTGTATAATTATTAGTTATCTGAAACTTGTCATGGACTAATTATAAACCTTTAATACTATGTAACTCTGATGATGTTTAAATTTCTCTAATGTAAGTTGATGTAGGTAATTCTTTGATATTATGCATATTATGCTATGTTATGTGATCTGTTGATTTGATTAATGTGTTATATTCCAAAGACTATCCATTCCGTCGAGATCGAGGGTTTGGAGTAGTCCCAGATCGGATTGGCTTACTTCACATGGATTTGGGAACACAAGGCAGGTATCAAACCAACATAAGTTCCCGAGGAGGGATCGGATCAACACAAGTTCTTGAGGTGGGATCATTTTGGATTACTTCACATGGATTTGGAAATGCAAGGTAGGGATTGCACTGGCTCAAGTTCTTGTAGGAGGATCAGATCGGCTTATTTCACATGGATTTGGAAAATGTAGGCATGGATCGGATCAACATAAGTTATTGAGGGGGGATTGGATCGACAGAAATTTCTAAGAGGGGTCAACATTGATTCCAAGAAGAATGACTCCAACTAAAACTAGCTTCAATCTGAGACCCAGAGGAAGAATTACCAGACTACTAGGAGAGTTGAAGGGAATAAGTGAGTTTGCCGACAAGATGGTCATCTAGGTTATTCCTAACCAAGATGGCTCTTGAAGGGAGTCATTCTAGTAGTTCCAAGGATAGGCTCTATTGCGAGTAATGTGTGTGTAGGGAACATTGAGATAATAGAACTAAGAGTACTTGAGAGATGGGAACAGGTGAGGGCTATGGGATGGTCCAAACCACTAGACTATGGGATTGTCTAAGTACTAGCTGACTTAATGGCATGGATTCGAGTACCAGGAAACCAAGACAAGAGTGTTTATTGACAATGGGATACTAAAAAGAATTTCACAGGTTCAAAGCATTGAGTGAGTAAATGTGAGGATGTATGTTGATGCATGCTTGTCCTTACCTTAGTACTTAGACATCTATCACACCTTTACACGATGATCATAGACTTGCACATACCTTTACATGTGCTAACTCGTAGGATGTAAGGACATGCCATGTATGACTTTTCGTACCAATTATTGTATCTTACTATAGTATTGGACAATACCATCACTCGTACTAAATTGTTGTCTGACTTAGGGTCTTATGCATTTCTCTTTATTACGCTAAGTACTAGAGTAGATTAGAGATTGATTGGCGTGAGCATGAGTGGTTATTCAGTGATGAGCGTAGGACAATATCACATATTACTTGCATGTACTCTATTACTTTCCATTGATCAGTACTACGGGATGTCGTAGTACTTTTATTTAAAGATAGTTTATTTGAGTTATTATCACTTGTATGACTCTGCTATTATGTCGTGTAGACATACCACTCTAATGCTCATGATCCATTATCAAATGCTTACCATCTTTGTTGTTTTATATTAGTTATGTTATTATGCTATTGTACTTTATTTCATGTGTCGTGCATATAAGACAAGTTCAACATTGTCTTATTACTTTAACCTTGATGATCATCTTACATCGACCAAGCAACATCGAAGCGCACTATTTGTGTAACAGCCCGACTTTCGATGATCTCGGAAGTTGTGTCGTTATTTAAGAAATAGAAATAGATAGAGAAAAGGACTAACAAGAACATCAGAATCCCACAGCGGAATTTAACGAGATATAATATCACTTAATATATCAGAGTTTGTTACATCATAGAATACTTCATCATAATACATTATACATGATTATGGGCCCAATACAACGTACAAACTTGATACTTAGATATAGATATAACTAATAAGTTGACTCCATGATTTCCAGTCCAAAATACTCCAACAGATTTCCATTGACTACATGGATCACTTGTCTACTCATAACAATTGTTATGAGTAACCAAGAGTTTAGGAAAACACAGAAAAATAAACTCTGGGTTGGTCAGGGGACTGGTGTGAGTAAAAAAATTCAAAATAGTTTGAAAGCAAGAAATATGGAACGGGGTTTTTCTCTTATGAGAACAGATTGATTTAACTTTAGAAAACCTTTCAAAAGAAAAGATAATAGTAAGACTAGCCCACACATAAACATGAACGGTTTTTACCTTACTATAACCCAAAACATTTTTGATATCAAAATCATCTAATATTATAATAGTTTTTATCAAATAAATAACCATCTAGTGGAATGCTTGCATCTCACGCTCCACATATATAATATAAAATCATAAACCACAGGGCTCTTATTGGAGATTGGATTCCAACTATGACAAGGTATGGGACCACCTACCGATCAGTGTACTCTAGAGGGGAAACACTGGGGTTCAACAAGAAAGTCTTGTAACCCAGCCAAACATGACCGCCCACTCATTTAGCTTGAGTGTAGCGAATATATTATCACCCCACGGTTGTGATCAACAACCGTTACCGAATGCTGCGGCAGCGAAATATAGATTAAGAAGATAAAAAGGAATTTCTCTTGTAACGACCCGACTTTTCGAACCTCGAAAGTCAACACTAAATACATCCACGGTATTCGTGTGCCAAACATCCAAGTGCCGGAAAGTCAATTGTTGGGTAAAATAAAAAGAAGTGGAATAGGTATGGAAGAACAAAACATCAGAATCTCAAATGGAACGGAAATATGTAATATCAACATATTACAAAGGGTTACTTTGAATAAAGGAGTTTCAGAGTTATAAAAGTCTAAATACCATCATCAGCCTGGACAGTTAACTACCTATCCTCACAATGCTAATATGTACAAAACTAATACAGTACAACTGAAATAAAAATAGGTACATAGATAATGGAAGCCTCTCGCTCGTCTTCCGAATTTTAAAGCATCCAAAGTAAAACCTTCCATATTCAGCCTACTCGAAGGAGTACGTGAGGATTTTAGGTAAAAACAAAAACCAAGCGTTAGACATCAGTCTGTATGAGAAACTCAAGATACACATTTCATGTAACAATACTGAGGGGACCGTGTAGATAACCACTCCGGTTTTCCCCTTAAAGAAACCAACCATTTATTAAGTTTACTATAGTTGTATAATAGATAATGTCTAGGGTGTAGAATATAAATAAATCACATAGCTGGAATGGTTACATTCGACAATCCGCAAAGGCATGTTCGTATATTGGATTTTCCATCGGAGATATCTCCGGATCAAGCCGGATCCAAACTTCATGCACAAGGATCAGAAACCACCTTCCGAGCGTCGTATATCTCTAGATAAAATATACCATAAGGTAAAAATGATTGGCCCATGCACGAAAACACTGGTGTGTACCACGTGGAACCAAATATATCCAACTCCCGCGCGCAACATCTATAAGGATACTCTAGATATGGAGTCAATATATCTTGTTGTGTGCTAGTAAAACCCTAGGTCATGCATCCTACTCAGTTTTTAGCCATATCTGATGTCGAGGTTTCGTTCGGCATCTATAACACCCCACATCCGTTAATGTCACTCACAAAGGGAATGCATTAAGTTTCGTGAAGCGTTTAGGTAAACAGACACAGAATATTACAAGACAGATTTAAAAAAATTTGCAGTGGAAATAAACAACTTTATTAAATCACCAAAATACCTTCTTCCATAATACCAAGAGTCATAAAACCATTACAACAAAATACTTCTATCTTGCATAATCAGAGTACATAGGAATTAAAAGAAAACATTATTCCCCAGTTAAAAGAGTAAGCCATAGCAGAGACAGAGATTCTAGCCATACTTCAGAAGTAGCTCCTAGCAAGTTGATATCTGAATCCTGACTAAGATTAGGTATTTCCTCCCTGAGAACCTTGGGGGGAGGGAACGGAAGAGAGAAGGAAAAAAAAAGGGGTCAGACATAAAGTCTGGCGATTCTAGTAACTTTTAGCCAGTAAATAAATAAAGGTAAACATGACAGGCATTTGAAGTGGATAAGAGGGTTCACTGTACAGATGGCAGGTGTGACAAGGCAGATAAGGTAAGGTGTATATGTATATGCTTCACTAAGAACTACTCTGCACTATTACTAGTATAATCAAGATGAGGTGATCCTTTCCACTATGAGTTGGTAGAGTTAGGGCATACGCCCGAGTATACCCTAACCACTACCCTAGTCGATCGGCTCCCTACTCTGTAGATGTCATGTGTTAGCCCCATAGTAGGGGGTATCACTTCCCTAAAGTGGCAACCCAAGATTTACACAGGCCTATCTATTGGTGTCACGGTCGTCTTGTCCCCCTCTGCCCGGCCCATGCACGCACATGTCCCTGGTTGGTTTGCACCGCTCCCACCATCCGTATCGTTTGGATTGCTTATAATCAATCAGTAAGCGTGCCCCTTCTCCGCCTAGTACGTAGTTCTCTACTTTGATACCACTCTGGGTTACTGACTGAAATGGGTCCCACACAACATGGTACAAGCTCTTCCCTATATCTTGTATCCCCACTAGGCTTTCTACCGACTATGTATACCCTAAGGTTTCTTTAATTACATAGCCCTCTAGCGGTTATGCTTACCTATAGGTGTCTTTAATACATAACTCATAATCTACTTATCAGTTATGCTTACCTATAGGTGTCTTTAATACATAACGCTACCCCTTTTCCATTAGTTATGCTTACCCCTAATGGTGTCTTTAATACATAACTTTATTATTTCCCCGGGTTATGTATACCATTAGGTGTCTTTAATTACATAACCCTCTATCTGGTTAAGTTTGTGGGCCTATATATACTAATATTACCCACCTACCTAAGATTTACTTAACCCTCCCATTGATTTAATCTTGTTTATTAAATGGTTAAGTTTATGGGCCTGTATATACTAATATTACCCACCTACCCATCAGTTAAACTTAACCCACCCACTATCCAATCCATTTTACTTAACCCTAACTTATATTCATAATCATGTAGTCCTCATGGATTAAATTAGGTTAAGTAGTCTTTTCTTATTACCATGTCCAATTAGGTTATATTGGGCTAGACCTCCCACATTAGGCCTACAACGTGTGGATGCTGGATATGCCGGTCGGGTCCAGGCAGTCTTATTCCACTGTTGGGTCTAACGTCATGTCTTAGCCCAAGTCATATTCACACACTTAGACCTCTCACATTAGGCTCAACATTAGTGGCTGCTGGATATGCCGGTCGGGTCCGGGCAGACTTCCACCACTAATGTAACCTAACCTCATGTCATAAGTGTTAATTTAATTTCGAATTAAACATTCCACTTTTGATTAATTAAGCTAATTAATTAATCCTTTCCTTTTTATAGGTGCCAATACCTATTTTATTAACAATTTGGATTACACATCAATTCATATAAAGATTTACATGCCAATTATAAACCCCTTTTCCCCGTTTCCTATCTAACGTATTCGCACGCATTTTGGTGGCATCTAGGCTATGAAGTAGCCTAGCTATAACAACGAAAAGGGAATATGATCATCATGACAATCTCAACTTATATTGACATAAACATACGGGCAAAGTGAAAGGATATGTAATTATCATAACGGTGCGGATATTCAAAACTGATAACATACGCAATCCAATGTCAAATCAAGCAAGATGAGATCTAAAAGTCTCCTAATTGGATCTAGCGTAATTAAGGTGGCATAAAGGTGGACTCACATGTCAAGTTCTCAACAGATTTAGATTAACATTAGGTGCCCAATTACCTAGATCTAGCATAGTAAGGGTGACATTGCAACATGTTTTGATTCAAAAGTTAAATTAACATAAAGGTCCAGATCCAAATAATAATTCTTATGTCCCATAATAACAGATCTTAATAAATCAAAACATGATGTTCTAGATCTAAACAAGGGTTCAATTATCAAAAAATGGTAATCTCAAATCAACCACAAACTTAGGGAAAAGATAAGATCTGCATATGTAACATGATGAATTAACCCCAAAAGAATTAGATCTAAAGAAAGTAGATCTAACATATACAAGTTAAGATCCCAATGCCATAGATTAAGAATTTACAATAGATCTAATTATGATGAACATTGAGATCCAAGCCATAGAATATTTTAAATCCACAAAGTATGATAAATCCAAGATGTTTTTTAATTACAAGAGCATATCCAATTCATATTCATAACATGATTACTTTTAAATCTCTAAACCTAAAAATAACTATACTCATAGCGTTGATTTTAGAGAAATTGACATAACATACTTGCATAAAGGATTAGATCTACTAAATGTACCCATATCACAGTCTTTCATAATCCACATTCATTTATTTAAACTTAAAAGTGACTAGAACTCATAGAAAAAGAACGGATTTTGAATTATGGGATCTGATTTCTGAATTGTTAAGCTTAACCCTTGATGTAGACTTTGATTTTTATCTTGAATTTGATTTGTTATGGCGGCGGCTGTAACACCCCGTATTTTCTATTAACGTTATAATAACGAATCCTATAATACTTAATTTAAAATTTAAGAATTAAGGTAAATGGGTTACGCCATTGTGTTCGTCTCGGAATTCTGGTTGAGATGGAGCCCGAGTTTGCGTAAATTGGACTTCGTATGAAGAAGCTATGGATGTAGGATGTTTCAAGAAAATTCAAATAAATTCAAACAGCTCGAAAAACAAGTTCAAATTCAAACAGAAGTCAAAAGTGGGCGAGGCGGGAGAATTCCTGCCCAGGTAGGTCGACCCTAGTGTCGACCTCCCCCCCAGAGGTCGACGTGGGGGTCGACCTGGGGGTCGACCTGGCCCCCGGCCAGATCTGAATTTTGAACGACTGCTGACTTGCTGCTAAGTCACTAGGGTTTCTGGATGGTCCTAATCTGGTCTGAGTGGCTGTGATTAAACTAGGTTCATCTGACGGCTATAACTAAACTGGAATTCTATATAAACAACTCAATTCTCAACCTAAAAACACATAGAAAAATAATCCTAGAATTGAAATGCCGTCAGTAGAGGACTTGGAGTAGCCATCACCGTTTTCAATTCAAAGACAAGTTAAAGAACTTGAATCAAGAATCAAATTAAAACTAGTCTAATTCAACGATCTTCATCAAAGGCGCGCATCTCCAATTTCAGAATTCAGATTTCAGAACGCAAGAATTTCTTTTTAGTTTGTAAGTTAGTTGTTACGCAGATTTAAACATTCTTTTCGATTGAATCATAACATGTTGTAATTGGGATATAGTATGATGCCTATGTATTAGATTTGATTCTCATTTATCATAAAATATCGTTGTAATTAATCATGTCTATATGCTTGTGGCGATGAACATGCTGTATATTAATCATATCTATATGCTTGTGGTGATGAACAACATTTTATGCTATTGAAATCTATTAAAATTGGGAAACGGATTTATTTTGCCAATTAAATGGTAAAACATGTCATGTTGTAATTTGGTGGTTATTGGCAAGTTTATGATCTAAATAGCATACTTACATGTCAGATTAACATTTAGAACTATGAATCTATTTAGGTTGCAAGATTGGATTTGTAATCCTCTTATGTTTTAACACAAGTTATCATGCTAAGTGTGATTTAAACATGTTTATGGTAATCCTCTTATGTTTTTACACATAATTTATCATGCTAAGTTGTGATTTAAATATGTTCATAGTGGCTTTCTTGTGTTTTGACATACATAAGTGAGTATGCTAAATTATGGTTTAGAATTTTGTTTATATGTTAAACCTCCATGTTAGACCCATATCAAGTTTACATGAAAATTAGATCCAACTTAGTCACAAGTTCCCCTTTACCTGTTTAGTTGAGATAATGATACATCTATGCCAAGTTACATGTGATAAGTTAAATGTATGCTATTTTATGTTTATGTCATGTTCCTTGTTTATTACCCCTTTTTGTTTATGGGTTTAGGATAATTTGTTAGCCCAACATTTTATGTGATTCATACGTACGTTCTACGGGGATAACGATGGGAAAACATGAAAATTCATGGCATAGGTTTGTTCATAAAATGGTATATTTGAAATACCATTTATTGTGAGCAATATTTGAAAGTATAATTATGGCATGATTAAATTAAAATTAATTTACATAAAGAAATTTGACATATATAGAAAAATATGAATTTAGAAAAGACGAATATGCCTAACCCGGGGTTAGATTGAGTTGTGGTGTAAATCTGCCCGGAACCGACCGACATATCCAGTGACCACAACAAGACCTGTCTAATGTGGGTGGTTAGTGCATCAAGCCCAAAAAGAACCCGAGGTTAGATTGAGTTGTGGTGTAAATCTGTCCGGAACCGACCGGCACATCCAGTGACCACAACATGACCTGTCTAATGTGAGTGGTTGGTGCTTTAATAAATTAAAGCTAAGTCAGGATTGGTAGGGTTAAGTAAATTAGGAAACCACTTAACCGATTCAACATGTTAACTAAAACGAATGGGCTGGGTTAGGTAAACTTGGACACTTAACCAAATAAACATGTTGATTAGAAAACCCTAGTGATGGGGACCCATTTCAGCAGTAACCCACATAGATGTATCATGGTACCCTGAAACTAGGCAGGGTGGGGCACGATTACTTGGCTGAATTATAAGCGATCAAAACATTGGCGGTTGGTGGGCCAGTGTAGGTTCCGACGGAGTATGGGCGTGCACGTACTCCGGAGTGGAAAAATCAGGCACTGGGCATCGGTAGTGTACACTGTGCATCTTGAATCGTGTCGGGTTGCCACCAGAGGGACTGATACACCCCATGGTGGGACCAACACAGGTAGCTACAGTCAAGCGGGGCCGAATGACACAGGACATGAATGCATGCGAGTAGGAGCCGATCATTAAGGGGATCGTTTGTTATAACACGTGGGCTGGTTGAACCAACGGTTAAGTAGGTGCAGAGACTATAGTAACGGGTGCGATCACATGTTCCTCTTATCTTATATTAGGGTATTGTCCTATGTTCTGTTATCACTGTCATGATCCCTTTCCTTGTTTAAATACTAGTAACCACAGAACTTACCAAACTTATTGTCTGACCCGTTTTTTTTCGTCTTCTTTTCTTCCGTTCCCCCCCCATCCCCCTAGGTCCACGGGGAGGAAATACTCCAGCTTAATCAGACTCTTTGCAAGCTTCAAGAAAGTGGATGTATGATTTGGACTCTCTTGCATTGGCTATGGCTTTTGGATATCACCCTTGGGGATTTTTGCAGTTTTATCTATGTTTTATGCTTCTTTATTTAATAACCAAGACAGAAATTATGGTGTAATGTTTTGGAAGTTATTTTTGAGACAATTTGTTGTAATACTTTTGTATTGAACCACGTATGCAATAAATGTTCGAATTTCCGCTGCTTATATTTATCTGTCTTGTAAATTTTTCTGTGTCTTGTACCTATAACCCTCCACCAAAGTTAAGGCATTCCCTTGTGAGTGACCCTAACAGAGGTGGGGTGTTTCACTTGGTATCAGAGCAAAGGTTTACCAGATCAGATAAGAGTTTTTGAACACTATTTTCAAAAAGAATTATAAAGAAGCATTTTTCAAGAAAAAGTGTTGTTTTAAATTTAAAAAGGCATAATCCCCAGAGCCATATGCACTGTCTTTCTATCCTTCATTTTGAATCTTTTCTTTTTTGTTTCAGCATGTCTGGGAATCTTAACCTTCCAGAGGGTGTACCAATACTTGGCTGGATCAGGAGGTACTTAGAGGCTAGGGCCAATGACGCAGGCCCAGCAGATATTCCTCCTCCTCCTCCTCCTCGTGCAAATGCTTTCTCAAAGATTTGTAGAGACTTTAGGGCCATGGGTGGAAAGGATTTCAAGGGAACTGAGTCATTCGTAGAAGCAAGGAACTGGCTCAAAGAAACTGAGGATCTATTCGTTATCTTCGAGGTGGACGATAGGCAAAAGATATAGTTGGCTGTATGGTTGCTCAAAGACGAAGCTTCCTATTGGTGGGAAGTCACTAACGCTGAAAGACCTGTTGACACATGGATGGATTTCAGGATAAGGTTTGAGATGAAATTCCTCTCACAGGCTAAACGAAGTTTACAGCTGGAAAAGTTCTTATCTCTTAAGCAAGGAAGTATGACGGTCAAGGCGTACGTCAATTAATTCAATCAGCTGGCCCGATTTGGACTGGATTTAGTGAAGTGAAAATTAGGGTCACATCCTTAAAATAAAACTTAATTAGGCTCACATCCTCCTGTTTCAAAACATATAAATTACATCCCTAATTTCAAACAGCGTCAGAAATTGTTACAAAAATGCCCTTTTTCTTAATTCACGCCGTATTTACCTAGGTCGGATCTACTCATTACGTAATTAGTTTTTTTTCTTTTCCAGAAACCTAATTTTCGTTCTCCATGGCGGCGGCGGCTTCAACGAAATTCATGGCCTCTAATCGGTGGCTGCTTCCTCCATCGCTGCCTGAGGTGTACACCGTCACCGCCTTCAGCCTCGCGTCCGCTTAGGGCACCAGAAAATGAGGGCACCAAAATGAGATAATCGATTCTTCTACCCAAAAAAAAACTTCGCGATCCCGATCGTGTGAAGGAAAGGAGGCGATCCAGAAAAAACATCGCATCAGAACGGGCGGTGATCCAGGAACCAGTCGCGTGAAAGGCTGGGGCGTAGGTGCGTAGAAGAATCGTGAATTGGGTCAGGCGATCCAGGGCCTTCTTCTACCTTCAGGCATCAGTTCTTACCGGTTAGTGATTCATTGATTAATTCAAGCAGGATAATTGAGTTGAATAGTTGAATTAATGATTGCGCAGTTAGGCTCAATAAGTATAATTATCCTATTTCCTAATTGATTCTTGTTGTATTGAGAGTCTGTGGCTACTGTGGCCGAAATCAATACAAGTGACAAGAATAGTGAATACTGTTTTTTTTATTTTTGATTTTTTTGACATGATTTCTTGATATTCTACGCTGTTTATTAAATGTGGATAACACGTCTCTTTAGCTACAAAAAATATATATATTTACAATGAATGAAAGAACAAACGTGATTTTGACTGAAATTCTTTCGATGAGACTAGCAAGATAGGGGCATATCCCTGCTGAATACTTTCTGTTTCGTTCTTAAGAGAACAAGCTTTATTTCTGAGTTGTTCAAATTCTTGCATTGTTTCCCTGTCGAAACCACCTGCAAGCTGATGAACTCTAGACGTGAATTTAACGCCTTGAAGCATGATTGCTTTTTACACCTCTTTGAACTTATATTTGCTAAAGATTTTTGCTGAACTTCTGATAAAAAGTGCGGACAAATATGCAGCTATTCTTAATATATGCATATATGTATGCAATTTTTGATGAAAATACAAACAAAAAAACATTCAAAATCGCGATCTGTAAGATGTAGGAAACTATCTTTGATTTTTGCTGAACTTCTGATAAAAAGTTGCGGACAAATATGCAGCTATTCTTAATATATGCATATATGTATGCAATTTTCTATCAAACAAACAGAAGAACATATTATTTTACAAATGTATTCATATTTCTATGCATATATCTATAATACTTGCATATAAATATTCAGAAATTATTGTGTAAGATGTAGGAAAATATCTTTGATTTTTGCTGAACTTCTGATAAAAAATTGCGGAAAATATGCAGCTATTCTAAATATATGCATATATGTATGCAATTTTTTAACGAACAAACAGAAAAACATATTATTTTAAAAATATATTCATATTTCTATGCATAAATGTAGAATACTTGCATATAAATATTCAGAAATTTTTGTTATTTTGCTGAATTGTGCGCATGTATTTATATAATTCTGAAGTAGTTTTTGTAATTTAGGTTACTGCACATTAAGCTTATTAATGTTAATTTTCTTTTATCTATAACAGTGTTCCAGCGGATATTGGTGTTATCGTGTTGTTGAAGATTGGACGTGCATCCTTTTCCAAATGATTGAAATCTGCATTTGTTTCTACAAAGACTACTAGATGTGGTTTTCGCTGGGTCTTAACAAAATTATTTGTTCTTCAAAAGACCATCATCTCTGCTTTGTAAATATGCTGAAATTTTTGATGTAGTATATGTAAATCTGGTCTGTACTTATTTTTTGATGTAGTACATGTAAATGTTATGAAATTTTTCATGTAAGTATGCACATATTTCTGTTATTTGCATATATATATGTTTCTTGTTATAATTATCTGTATTTACTTTTTTGTCATTTCTTTTGTTTCAGCAATTATGCAGTACAGTTCTGTATATGTATGCAATTATTTCACTTATTTGCGCAAAACAAACAATTTATTTTCTACATAATATTAATATATGTATGCAATTATTACACATAGTTGCATAAATGTATGCAATTTTACGTAATATATGTATATAATTGTCCAGTTTTACGTAAAAAAAAAATACGTAATATATGTATATAATTGTCTAGTTTTTTGTAAAAATTAAAAAAAGTAATAAAATAATCGCTGTTGGAGTGATCGACTGTTTTCCAGAATTGTTGGATTAGGTTTATGAGCGTGATAATAGGAGCGATAGACTGAGTAAATGAGGACAAACAGTTGTTGGATATTTTTTTAGGTGTGTAAGGGTAGATCTGGAATATTTTTAGCGGAAATTCAAAAATAGGGATGTTTTCTATATTATTTTTATCACCGGGTTTTTTTTATATTTTGAAACTTAATAGGGACCTGTAAAAAACGCACCCTTTAGTGAATACTCCTCATAAGAAGGCTCTCCGTTTTGTCAAGGGGTTGAATGAGCCACTTCACAGCTTGGCTATGACCCATATACCTATGGGGGCTACTTACGAGAGGTTGGTGGACATGGCACTCTTACATGAGGAAGGCAAGGGCAAGAATGAGGCAAAAGCGGAAGTGCCTCAAGATAAGAAGGGGAAGGGTCGCAAAACAAAAAGGCTGATTCAAAGAAAGGCGGGAAGAACAACAAACCCCATGAAAAGAGAAAATGTAATTTCTGTGGCATTCCTGGACATCTGATCAAAGACTGCAAGAAGAAGAAAAGGAAGATGGGTGGTTGTTCCCACTGTGGTGAGACAGGACACATGGCTAGGGCCTGCCCAAAGAAGCAAGGGCAGGGAGCTGGACCTTCTTCTGGAGGACAAGTTCACGCTCTCACGGCACCTCCGCAAGAATGAGGTAGAAATATTTCTGTCGAAAGTTTAGTCTATCTTTTTGATCATCCTGTTCGTACACTATTTGATTCTGGCGCATTGCACTCTTTTATATCTACTGCTTTAGTGGAATCTCTGCACCTAGACACCAGTATAGTAGAGGATCCCTTGGTTGTTTCAAATACAATTGGGGGCTCAGCCTATTTGTCAATGGTTTGTTTGGATTTGAAAATATCTATACTAAGCATTGGGTTTAGATGTAATGCCTTTGCTTTGGGCTTCACAGGCTATGGGTTGATTCTAGTCATGGGCTGGCTATCCAGTAATGGTGCCGTCCTCGATTGTGAAAAGAGAGTGGTTAGACTCACACTACAATAAAAAGACCTTATTACAAATGTAATTTTACAACTGTCACAAAATGTCAGTTATAGTAGAGATTTTTCACAACTTTTTTACTCGGAAAGTTGTAATAGATTAGTTTTCAATAACTGTTTTGTTTTGCCAGTTGTAACAGATGCCTATTACAACTGTAATTCTTAGTCAGTTGTAATAGATACTTATTTTTGACAACTGTTCTTTTTTTCAGTTGTAATAGATGTCGATTACAACTATTTTTATCAGTTGTAAAAGATGTCTATTTTTAACCACCTTCTTTTTCGCCATTGTAATATATACCTATTGCAATTGCTTTTGTCAGTTGTAAAGTTGTATGTTTTTAGCAACTCTTCTATTTTCTAATTCAATAATCATAATTGGTAATTATATTTAATATTAACATGTAAAAAATGATAAACACCAATTACTGAATAATAAATAAATTTGATTATTTAATAATAATAATTAATATCAAATAATTAACAAATAAAAAAAGAATAATATTTAATAATACTATTAAATAATTAACTTTATTAGTTAACGTTAAAAGTATAATAGTTAATAATTATAGTCGATATTTATATTAAATATTTAAAGATAATAATCAATAAATAATAAATTATATTGATTACTTAATAATTAATATCAGATAATTTAAAATACTAATTTTATATATTATTCAATATTTTAAAAATTTTAATTTTTAAAATTTATAAAATAATTTGGTCATAAATAATATTTAGTAATTCAAAATGCTAGTTTAAAATAAATAGTTTATGAAGAAATGAAGGTGGCAGTGGAAATATGTGGTCACCTAAAAACTGGTTGGTTTTGCCAAAAAAAATACGAATTCCTTATTATAATCCAAATCTAAACTTAGTTGAATCCTTTTATATTTTCCAATCCACACTGTATTGCAAAATCCAGCTTATTTTGACTATTTTTGAATTAAATTTATTATTTCATTATTCAAATTGAATTAATAATTAGATCGTAGAGTTTGAGTTATTTAAATCCCGAGTCAACATTTAAAACTAATTTTAAATGTTTAATTTAATTACTAAAAATCCAAGTCGTTATATAGTTAGTCATTTATAGTTATTAAATCACATTTAATATTCATTTTAAACGTAATAACAAATAAATCTTTTTAATTTTTAATATCAATTAATCACTACTTAATAGATGAATGTATTTTTAACAACTATGTCTTTCTTTTTATTATGATAAACATATTTTTATCAACTCTTTGGTTTAGGCCCTCATAATAAGAATCTATAACGACTAATCAGTTTTTGTTGTTGCAAACATTTATTTACTGCTATTAGGTTATAAAATTTTCAAGTAAATGACGCTAAATACGAATAACAAATTGAGTGATCATCAATGCTTCAATACACCTAGCGTTTACTCTAAAGCACCATTTTTGCTCGTTCATTTAAATAAGGCAAAAAATTGGACTAATGCTTTGAACACAGCACAAACATCAAAGCGAAGGGATAAGGGCTGCCACACATTTTTAGAATCTGGAAACTTCATTTGGGCTCAAAGCAAATTTTTGGCTCCAAACTAATTTTTTTGGCTCGTATCTTGTTTATTTTTCAATCCGCGTTCTTATTTGTTTTCACACCGCCTATTCCTTTCTCTCTCCATCATCTCGTTCTTACTTTTCTTCACAAAAAAATCAGTAATTTGGTATTACAATCGATTTGGGTTCGGATATTATTCGTCGTGGCTTGCAACAGATCTGTTCGTGGATCTGTAATGGAAGAATAACCAAACTCGATCTCCTTTCTCTTCCACCTCCTTGGCATACTCCGGCTATTCCTTCACGATCTATTTCTTTTACCCTCCTTTGCCTCTCCATTTGCATACCCCCGTGTTATCAGGGAAATTTTTCAATCTGCGTTCTTTAGGGTTTCTATTTGGATCGGCGAGTTGTGGGTAGTTCGAATTTCGTCTTCCAGATAGGTGAGTTTGTCTTGGTTTAATCTTTTTTTTGGTCTACTGTGTTAGATCTAGTTTTGGGTTTTTGGTGGGTTTTTGCACTTGTTGTGTGGCGGTTATTAAGGGTGTGGTTTACATGACTGATGATAACCATGTATTGGCATCCTACAGCAGTCTGTTTTCAATTATTAGTTATGATTAGTTATGCTTTTGTGCGTTTTGTTTGTGCAATTCCACCTGGTGTTTTGTTGCTGAATATTACGTTTTTGTTAGACATTGTTTGTAATTTAGTTTTGGAAGGCTTTGCAGCCGGTTGACGTATGATAACGCCATGCGTGGTGTTTTAGAAGTATAGAGTTGTATAGAGTATGCATTTTAGAGATTCTGTAGGATTTTTTAATTTCCAATTAATTTGGGTAGTAGTTCGAGATTGAGATAATTACTGGATCATGTAAAAGAGTTTGAAATAAGTGTTGGATCGAGTGCCTTCCTCAACTACAGAATGTACATATACGTTATATTTAATAACATGATTATTGATTATTCTCCATTGCACATTTTCTTATATTTTTATCCTTTGTTTCCTGTAATAAATGATATTTTTTTACTGAATATGTTATCATTTTACATTTAGGTGTCGTTCATAACATAATCAGTCCACACTTCGTTTTTGACACATCGGATACTCCAATGAAAGCTGGTCTGCAGGGTAATGCTTTGAGCTGAATGGAGAACCGTGGTGAGTTTGTAAATTGAATGGGATTATTCACATCCTAATCGTT
Organism: Allium sativum; assembly: GCA_030737875.1. Taxonomy (NCBI): domain Eukaryota; kingdom Viridiplantae; phylum Streptophyta; class Magnoliopsida; order Asparagales; family Amaryllidaceae; genus Allium; species Allium sativum. The sequence continues at coordinate 965,012,517 of CM060916.1, forward strand.
AAAATTGATTTGTATCATAATTTCAAAAACATTTGAAATTAATAAACTATGCAAATGAAAACCATTTAAAAGTAATTTTTTCACGTTAAGGATTTAATTATAAAGTTAATTCGAGTAAATTATAAATAGAAATGCACACTGCAATTTCTTTGCTGAATTAACTCCTTAGCAACCATGCATATACAATGAATGCTCAAATTCCCCTTTGTTAGCCCACTTTGTGAACTGGGCAACACAAAGTCAAGATATGAAATATTGAAGAACTTGAAAAACTCTGAAGCGGGTCGGATCGGAGCAGGATAGCGGTTCGGATAGGGTAAAGTCTGCTATTCGGATCGGTGAACTATTACTCTTGGAATTGGGAAGGCACAGCTGTTCAGATCGGAGGGCAATATAATCTCAATTGGATCGGAAAGCCACTTGATTGCTACGGAGATAGATCGGAGCAGAGCGGAGCAGAATAAAGAGAAGAGAGAATTGTTTCCAAGTCAATCCGGGTCGGATCGAATATCCCGATCTGAACCCCTTGTACATGTCCCTCCGACCCGAACCCATTTTCCACATCACTCCCCTGCACGAGCGCCTGGATATCCGGATCGGCTATGACCAGTTCCTGCCCATAACGTCCATTACTCTGATGCGTTGTCAACATAGAAATCCATCCGAACCCGATGCTGATGGGATGGACGACACGTGGCTCCGATCCGGATCGGGTTCTGAGCAAATTCACACCTATAAATACCTCGTCTGGAGACAAAGAAAAGGATCTTTTTCGGGCACTTGGAGAGTTCAACCACCTTCATAACCCGAATTCCAGCAATCCCGGAGAATCCAAATCTTCTTTCATTATTTGTTTTCAATTGAGTGATTGTAAGTGAGTTGTGAGAGAAATCAAGTGAATATTTCATTGTACTTGCAACAAAATCAGTGAAAATAGTGAAAAACAAGTGGACGTAGGCATTTCTTCGCCGAACCACTATAAATCCAGTGTGTTCATTTTTACTTTTATCTCGTTTCATTTTGCTTTTAATCAATTTGGGTGTTAGAACCACTTCTTGGTCTAACATTTTGGTGCTTTCACTGAGAACTCATCTGAATTCTTTGTTTTTCGGGATTATCGTTCTACTTTTTGGACCGTTGAGTTCAAAGAAGTTAATCCTCAAGTTTCTACGCTCTTAGATATTTGTTGAAGTGATTGTCGAAGAATCATGGCCAAAGGAAAAGGCAAAGAAGTTCAATCTGGTCGAGGAAATGGAGCTGGCGAAGATCAACAAAATGCGGTTGTAACAAGGTCTCGTGGGCAGAGTTCAGCAGCAGGACGAACCAATGTAGGAAATCCGAACCGTCTACAGGGGGAAAGCTCCGATCCGATCCGAGTAGGAGATTCTGAAGCAGTGCATTCCCCCAATCTGAACCGACCCGAGCAGCTTGCCATGTACCGACTGGACCAGACTCCCCAGCTCCGAACCGACCCGACCTCCCATCTCCGATCCGATCCGACTCTTGGTGATGTTGGAACTTCTACTCGAGTCCCTGCAAATGCTCCGATTCCAGCCGCCAGGGTCAGTGATCAGGTCAATCCATCTGCGCCCATTACTCAAGGAGATTTCTCGTGCCTACTTGATATGCTTGAAAGTACAAGGGAAGCTATGAAAGTCCACGAGTGCACTAATCTCATGATGCAGGAAAATATGAGGCTCATGAGCAGGGAGATTAGCGAACTCCGTCGACAGAGAACCCCATCACCGGTTCGTCACACACCAGTGGATCAGTCTTCATCTTCCGAGGAAGAGCGGCCCCGTGAGCGAAGGCCGCTCGAACGACCTCAGAATGTGGAGCAGCTAACATTTGGATCTTTGGGATCTCGTGAGGATATTGCACGAGCACTAGGAAACAATGACCCCACTCGGGGGCAAAGGCTCCAGTCCCCTCCTCCCGAGATCGACCGGGAGCGCAGGGAACGGAATAGAGCAGAAGCAGCTCGAAGAAGAAGGGCATCTCCTGAACAAGAGCCCAGAAGGAACTCGGATACTAGGGCCAGGGAACCTGAGCGGCCCCTAACTAATGCTGATGTACAGGCAATGGTTCGCCAGATCATGTCCGAGAGCCGGAACTATACAAATGAAGATTATGGCATTGAGCGAAGCCATACTCCTTTCACCGACGATATCCTCGACTTCCAGTTTCCCCGGCGCTTTAACTTGCCACAGATGGACAAGTACAACGGAAGACTGATCCGGGACAGCATTTGATGCGATACTCGTGGCTCATGAATGCTGCTGCTGCCCCTGATAAAGTGAAGTGCAAAGCATTCCCAATCTATTTAGAAGATGTGGCGCTGTTCTGGTTTACCCGACTTCCTCCTCGTTCGATTTCGAATTACAGGGAACTGAGTGAACGTTTTATGAACCAGTTCCGACTCCATGCCCGAAAGTCCAAAAGTGTTATTGAATTATCGAGAATCAAGCAGGCACCAGGAGAGTCTTTGAGGGCATATCTTGACCGTTTTAACCTAGCCGTGACTGAAGTTAGTGACCCGCATGAGCCCTCCATTCTGATGGCATTAAAGGAAGGAGTCGATCCTGAATCTGAGTTCGGGGATTACCTTTCTGGAAAGACACCCTCCACAAGAGAGATATTCTATGAAAAAGCCGATATTTATTTAAGGCGAGAGGAGGCCAGGGCAAACCGAAAGAGAAAGTCTGAGGCGGCTTCAAAAGAAAATGTGCAGAGTAATATCGCCGTGAAGCAGTCTGGGGAAAGTTCCGGCAAGGTTGAAGTAAATGTGGGAAACAAGGGTGGAAACAACAATGCTGGAAGCGGGGGTAACAACAACAATAACCGTAATCCGAACGGTAACAGAAGAAACAGAAATAGGGGAAGTGATCCTAACAAAAGACCCTGATTCCAGACCTACGAGAATTATACACCATTGAACGACACCCTGGAGAATATTTACCTGGATACGTACAATGTTTTGCAGTACAAAAGACCACCACCTCGTGATTCGACCGAGAAAGAAATGGCGACAGGGAAATTTTGTTTGTTTCATGGAACTCATGGGCATTCAACCAATGAATGTCGGCATTTGAGGGATGTGATTGAGAAGCTGTTGCGTGAAGGGAAGTTGGATGAATACAAGGTTGCCCCGAGGGACAGGGGGCAAGGAGAGCAGGCTCCAAAACAGATTCTACCTGCTCCCAAGCCTACAGCGCAGCAGAAAGGTAAAGGAATTGTTATCAACTCCATAGTGGGCGGACCTCACCCGGCAATCCGAAGTTTCAGATGAATGGATCAATATGTAAATGCTGCCAAGCACATAGATGTGAACGAAGGTGATGATTTGGAAGATGTCACCCCCATAAAACAACAGAAGACCATGTTTGACGACGTGTTGTTCCGCAGCAGAGACAATACTGGGATCCAATCACCCACTGATGATCCGTTGGTTATTACTACCACTATTGGGCCGGCCTTGGTCCATAAGGTATTAGTAGACAATGGAAGTTCTGTCAATGTTTTATTTAAAAAGTCATTCGATCAGATGAAGCTTGAATCTGAAGATTTGAAGCCATGTGAAGGATGGATTAGAGGCTTCAACGGGGCGTCAACAGCTCCCATGGGATACATAGAGTTGCCCGTGACCTTAGGGCAAGGAGAACGCAGAAGAGTGTGGATGCTTCAGTTCGTAGTATTGGACGTAGATTCGCCTTATAATGCATTTTTGGGGAGGCCTGCCCTTGCTGAATTCAGAGTTTGTATCGCCCCCTGGTGTTTATTGCTTAAGTTCCCAACCGAAGCCGGAACTGGAGTAATGAGAGGGGACCAAGTTTCCGGACGGGCTTGCTATGTGGCCGAACTAAAGATGTTGATGAAAGGACTTAACATTGAGAGTAAAGATGCCTCGCCTCCCCCAAAGGGGGGCTCGGCATAGCAATTAGAGAAATCGACCCCGAAGGAGTTGCCTAAAGGAACGCCTGAGGACCTGGATCCCAGAAAAGACGAGGAACCAGAGGCTAGAAATGCAACTCCTAATGAAGCGACAGTGGAAATTCCCATTGATGAAACTGATCCGACAAAAGTTTTGAAGGTTGGTTCTCAATTGGATCCACGTCGGGCCAAAGAACTAACGAACTTTTTGAAGGCGAACTTGGACGTGTTTGCCTGGACCCACGCTGACATGTGTGGGATATCACCATCCATTATAAGTCACAAATTAAATCTAAACCCGAAGCATCCGCCTGTGAAGTAAAAGAGACGCATGCTGGGCCCAGAAAGGTCGGCTGCTCTCAAAGAGGAAGTGGAAAAGCTGAAGCAGAATGGATTTATTCGAGATTCGACATATCCCGACTGGATATCGAATCATGTCTTGGTAAAGAAGTCGAATGGAAAGTGGCGGACTTGCATTGATTTTTCAGATTTGAACAAAGCTTGCCCAAAAGATAGTTTCCCACTTCCCAGGATTGACCAGCTTGTAGATTCGATAGCGGGTCATGAACTTCTCTCTTTCATGGACGCGTATTCTGGGTACAACCAAATTCCCATGCACGTGCCAGACCAAGAACATACGAGCTTCATTACGAATTTGGGATTATATTGTTATGTCGTAATGCCATTCGGATTGAAAAACGCCGGAGCCACTTATCAGCGCTTGGTGAACAGAATGTTTTATAATCAAACAGGGAAGACTATGGAAGTTTATGTGGATGATATGCTTGTCAAATCGAAACAGTCCTCCAGCCATACGCAAGACTTGGCGGAAATGTTTGGTATCCTGCGAAAATATCGGATGAAGCTGAGTCCTCTGAAATGCTCATTTGGAGTGGCATCGGGAAAGTTCCTAGGCTTCATTGTGAGTTCCCGAGGAATTGAAATCAATCCTAGCCAGATAGCAGCAATTAGAAACATTGAAGAGCCGAGGAGAATTAAAGACGTTCAAAGTCTTGTAGGGAAAGTAGCTGCGCTGAGTAGATTCATCTCCAAAGCCACAGACAAATGCGTTCCGTTTTTTGATTTGATTAAAAGAGGAAAGAAGAACTTCGAGTGGACTCCAGACTGTGTTGAGGCCTTTCGTAATTTATTGGAACTGCTAGAGAAACCGCCGATCTTGTCAAAGCCAGTAGATCACGAAGAATTGTTTGTTTACTTGGCAGTCTCGGCTCACGCTGTTAGCACAACCCTGGTTCGAGAAGAAGACAAAGTACAAAGGCCAGTGTATTATGTAAGCAAGAAATTAGCAGTGGCAGAGCGCAACTACCCAAAGATTGAGAAGCTCGCTTACAGCCTCCTAATTGCATCCCGAAAACTTCGTCACTATTTCCAAGCTCATCCAATAACCATATACACCGACCAGCCCTTGAGGTAGGTGTTGCAGAGACCCGAAGCATCGGGAAGGTTGATCAAATGGAATATAGAATTAAGTCAGTTTGATTTGAATTTTCAACCACGAAAGTCGATCAGGGGGCAAGCTCTGGCAGACTTTATTGCGGAGTTCACCATCCCAGAGGAGGAAGTAATCGATGACAAAGTGGTTAGGTCCGAGGATGAGTTAAAGATAGATCCGTGGAAACTATACACAGATGGAGCAAAGAACGATCGAAGGTCCGAAGCTGGAATCGTCTTAGTCACCCCCGAAGGACGGTCGTTATATTATGCTCTACGATTAGAATTTCCGGCGACTAACAATGACTCTGAATATGAAGCCCTGATTGTCGGGCTGAAGCTTGCTAAAGACCTCGGAATAAAAACATTGGACATATTCTATGACTCTAAAATTGTTGTTTGCCAAGTGCGAGAGGAATTTGTGGCTCGCGGACCTCGACTTATCGCCTACCTCAGGAAAGTGAGAGAGCTATTGAATAGCTTGGAGTGGTACAACATAACACATATTCCCAGAGCTGAAAACCAGAAAGAGGATAGGCTGGCAAAGCTGGCTAGTTCCGACAATCCAGAAGAGACTGAAATAATTCCAATTGAAATGTTGGAATCGCCAAGCTTTGAGTCAATGGAAATTGAGTTCGCCTTTGAAGCGGAACCGGAGAAGGAGTCGTGGATGACCCCAATTAAGAACTTCCTTAAGGATGGAACACTCCCGTCAAAGAAGAGTGAAAGAAGGGCTATAGTTCGCAAGGCTACCAGATATATCATACAAGATGATACTCTTTATAGGCAAGGATTTTCTATGCCCCTGTTACGATGTATAGCACACGACGACATCAAGCGTGTACTAAGAGAAGTACACGAAGGTGAGTGTGGAGATCATACAGGAGGTCAGACTTTAGCAAAGAAGATATTGCGATACGGATGCTTTTGGCCTACAATTAATAAAGATGCAGCTGATTATTCACGACGCTGCGATAAGTGCCAGAGATTCGCCAAAATCCCTAGAGCACCGTCGACCCAACTTAAATCAATGGTGAGTCCTTGGCCATTTGCCACATGGGGAATTGATATCATTGGAGTTCTACCGATTGCTAAAGGAGGAGCTAAATATGCAATAGTGGCCGTGGACTATTTTACGAAGTGGGTGGAAGCTGAGCCCTTAACCAAGATCACGGCAAGAAAGGTGATAAGTTTTGTGGTCAGAAATATTATATGCCGATTCGGGATCCCAAGGACGATTATAACTGACAACGGAACCCAATTTGATAGTACTGAATTCAGAAATTTCTACCAGAAGTATAAGATTGACAAGCGATATACTGCAGTTGCCTATCCGCGGTCGAACGGGCAAGTAGAGGCAATAAACAAAGTAATAAAATCCATCCTCAAGAAACGGTTAGAGCGTGCAAAGGCAAAATGGGTTGACGAATTGCCCCTAGCTTTGTGGGCATATCGAACAACATTTAAGACGGCCACCGGTCACACCCCTTTCTCTCTCTCCTTTGGCTCAGAAGCAGTAATTCCAGTTGAACTGGAAGTTCCTTCCCACAGGGTGACATATTATGACCCGATGACGAATCGGGCGCTTTTACTTGAGTCTCTTGATGAAGTCGAAGAAAAAAGGGACGAAGCAGATTTGCGTGCGGCAAGACATCGACGTCAGATGGCACGCTATTACGACAAAAAAGTTCGCCTCAGGACTTTTGAACCAGGAGATTTGGTGCTAAAGAGAGTCTTTCCATCCCTTCCTCACCTCGGTCCAAAGTGGGAAGGACCCTTTGTCATCCAACGGAAACTTGAAAAAGGAACCTTCAAGTTAACGACCGTAGATGGCGAAGAAGTCCCTAGAGCATGGAATGCTCAACACTTAATGCGATATTTGGATTAGAAATGCTGTACTATTTGTTATTTTTCTTATGAACTCTGTAATAAGGCACGACTTGCCTTGGGAAAATCTGACGATATGAATAAAGGACTATAAAGTGGATGTAGGCTACGACTTAGCCGAACCACTATAAAAATATTGTGTGTTATTTACTTTTATGCATTACATATATACATTCATCGATTATTCTGTTGTGATTATAGAATACAGGATGACTCAAAACCTAAAAAGGTTGAAGACAGTTTAGACATAAGAAGAAGCACAACGACTATTTGTGCGACAAGATATAAAAGAATGAGAAAACGACATTCTTAACTCTAACTCTCCAGAGAGAGAGAGTATAAAAGCGTCTCCAACTGAGCGCTGAAAAAAAAATCCCCTCCGTAACTCTAACTCTCCAGAGAGAGAGAGAGAGTATAAAAGCGTCTCCGACTGAGCGCTGAGAAAGAAATCTTTCCCCGCTGAAAGACCGGGGAATGAATAGATTACTGAGCTCGAACTCTAACTCTCAAGAGAAAAGAGAGAGAGTATAAAAGAAATGCCAGAGAAATGACAGGTGCTGACGACACAGGAAGTGCTATCCCGTCAGAAAATCGGGAGCATTCAGATTGCTTGATTAAGCATTAGATAATTTGAGGGAATTGACTGGGGGCATATATGTATACACATATTTCCTCCCTCCGTAATTTCATTTTATAACTATAGAAAGACATGCATTTTTACATAAGTGCAGAACTGCTGACAAACAGACATTGCAAAAAATGAGTTATTTTTTATTTACAAATGAATGAATTTGTACAGGAAAATAGCTAAAAAGAAAGTGCAGGAGCCACTCTTGTAGCAGCAATTATTGGTTCACTAAATGCTAAAACGATACAAGGCAATCCACTATTTAGATTTTGAATGAGCCTTGGACTTCTTGGCGGCTTTCTCCGCATCCTTTGCTTCTTTCTCAGCCTCTGTCAAGATTCGTTTTGATTTCTTCTTTCCTGAAGATGCGGTGCTGGAGCCAGCAGACTTCTTCCTGGTGGGCGGAGCGCTGGAATCAAGAGAAGATTTTTTAGCGAGTTCCTCTGTAATAGATCTAGTTGAGAGCTTAACAACTAACCTTGATCCTGCATCCACAACTGCGAGGGGCTTGAGGGCTTCTGGGTCTAGTTCTTCGGTTTTTAATTGCAAGCGTTTGTCTTGATCAGCTTTCATTGCAGCCAAAGTAACGTCATCAGCACTTTTTGACTCCCCGACTATTGCAACTTCTGGTTCCTCTTCCTGACCCCCGTCACCGCCATCATCCCTTAAAGCTGCTATCATTTCTTCATCCTGGGGAGTGGCGGCCTTAGTCGGCTCACTTCCTTCTCCCAAGTCTATAGAAGCAACCTTGTCCTCCCCTCTTTTGGCCTTTTCTGCGGGCTTTGTCCCGGCGGTGGCTCCCTGAGTCACATCTGTCTTTTCAGATGGCTCAATACCTACAGAATGAGAAGCAACAGTTATCAACTCAGGCGAAAACAATGGGTTTTCATTGATTGTTCAATCACGTGGCGAAAGGTATAAATAGCCTTGACAAATTGAGGAGAAAAGGTAGGGATACCTTCCGAAGACTTCTCGGCAGGGGAGACTACTACCTCTGATGCTGTTTCAGGAATAGGGGATAGCAGAGTTGTTCGGGGAATTCCCGGATTTTCAGGATCATACCCCTCTACTTCCGAAGTCGCGGGGGCAGCAGAAGAGGAACCAGTCTCAGGAATGTTTTTCTGTTTAATCCTCCTCCTCTCTTCTTCCATAGCCTCAGCAATGAGGCGGCGCCCTTCAGCTAGGCGTTCTGGCTCATCATCCCTCAAGTATTTTTCCATTAGCTTATCCTCATCGATAGAATCGACTTTGAGCTCCTCTTTTTCCCACTCAACAATCTGATTCCATACTTGAACTAGAGTGGATGGGTAATCTTCGATCCAAGAAATGTTTCGGCGACGGATGATATGTGCGAAGAATTCAATCATTAATTCGCCAAAACCTTGAATATCAGCCTCTGCCTCAGATAATTGTTTGCGGGCTTCCTCCGTAGATTTGATAGCACACTCCACATTGCCCTCAGCCAGGGCAGCTCTATTCTCTGCCTCCAATAGCTTTGAAGCTAAGTCGGCATTCTTCTTTTCTAGTTCAGCACTCCTCTTCGCTAACTCAGCATTTTTCCGCTCGAGGTCAGCATAGGCAAGGCGTATCTTAGCAGCTTCTGACTTAGCCTCATCATCTTGCTTTTTTAACTCAGAACGCTCTTGAGTGTGAGATTCAAGCAAGTCGTGATAACGTTATTGCATGTCCTCAAATTGTTGTTTAAAGTTAGAAGCATCCCTTTGAGCGACAGCTAGCTGAGCTTGAGTGTCTTCCAAATCTTTTCCTAGGGCTTTTAAAGCCTTGGCATCCTCCTCCGCGGTCTTTTGCATTGAGTCGGTATTTGTGATTAGAGTGCGGATGATTCTGGAAAGGTTGCGTGAATATTTAAACATCTCAGAATACTGATTTTCCACCGCATCAATCTTTGCTTTGGCCTCATCTGCCCACTTAGAAGAAATAGGTTCAAGGGCAGGTAAAAAAGTCAAAGTCTCGAAGTAGTGTTCGGAAAATTGCTCCTCCAAATATGCCCGCTTTATTGCAGTTTCCGCATCTAGTGGGGGAGGAGCGGGGATTGTCAATTCGGTGTCCCTGTGTGAGGAGGATTCGGTAGTTTCTTTGTCTGTCCTAGGTCGTTTAGTAGCAGGGACCTTGTGCTTACTCCGAGACCCGGTTTCTTTTGGAGGACTTCTCTCTCTACTGTGCTTTTCATGGGAAGAAGTGGAGTCTTTAGATTGTGGTCTGTCCTCCTCCCTACGGCTTTGATAACCTTTGTATTTCTCTTGTTCCGGCCGAACGGGTGAGCGAGAACGTGAGGGTCGAGAGCGATAGGGATCATAAGGCCTTGTCTCCTCCCTACCACGATCATCCCGGCGATCATACTCGATATCCTGAGGTGGATTGGACATGCTGCGGCGAAGCTTCCTGATATCATAGTAGGATCGAGACATCGTACCTGCGCAATAAGACAAGAGAAATTTAGAATTATTGGATTCACGGAGAAAGAGGTGCAATGAATGCTAATGCCGTTGTATAAAGTGTATCCTAAGTGGTGTGTTTCCCCCCAACCAACCCGAGTCTGAAGCTAGACTAGTACGGGCAGGCTCTTTGGCCTTAGCGGGAGTGGTCTCTTCAGAAGAGGTGAAGACTAAAGGATCCTTCCTGAAATCCTCTGAAGTGTATATAGTTTCAGGTAAGGGGAGATCCCCCAAACCCTGAAATATTTGGTCATCAGTACTGGGGATATCCCTCTCGGAAGCATTAAGTGGCGACTCTTGGGAGGATGTTGACTTTTCCAGAGAAGTAGCCTCCTCGGGGGCAGTGTATCCTTCACGATGCTTTTCGGCCAGATTAGCCAATTCGTCATCTTGTGTAGAAGATGGAGAAGGGGAAGTTTGAAGAGGCACTGTAGGAACTCCTGAGCCTTCTCCTGTCTCTGGGACTACCTCCACTGGAGGGATGTATACGTATGGAGCCGTCCCATGACCAATGCTATGAAAAATGGATAACAGCCCATGAAAGTGAAGGTATTCGTCTTTAAGGACTTCGTCAATAGTCAAGAATTTCTGATCGCCATTAAGAAGTTGGTGCATCCGGTCAAAGAACACCTGATCTGATATCTGTTTGGGATTGTCGACTGCAAACAAAAAGGAAAACAAGTTAAGGTGATGATTCAAGTGTATAGAGCCCGGATTTAGAAAATCAGTGCTTTACTTGATTTTGTCCACCTCCTGGCGCATCCAGGCTGTCGCTTCACGTAGAACCATTCTAGTCTGGAATCTCCAGCTTTACTGTTGAATGGTGCTGAGATTATCTTCCTTTTTGGAACTGACTCAAAGTAGCAGAAAGATGGAGTCTCTCGAGTCCGATGCTTGAAATTATAGAAGAAGTGAACGTCATCGAACGTGAGCTCTATGCCTAAGATTTCACGATATGCTATGTACAAAGTGTGCAAGTAGGCATACGAATTGGGATGCAGCTGTATGGGGGCAATCCGCATTTGTCTTAAAAAGTCAACGATGAAGGGAGAGAATGGAGGAATAGCGCCGACCATGCACATCAATCGAGTGACCGCCATATATCCTTCTGGAGGGTTGTGGGGACGGTCAGAGCTTGAAGGCACTAGAGTGTCCCTTTTCATTATCCCGTACTTTAAGCAAATTCAGACAAGTCGATCGTTGTCGATTGTTGATTCAACGGAATCTGGAGGTGATTCCAATATAACGGCCGATTCAAATTCATCGGGGGCTCGATCGTCACCAATCCCTCCTTCCTCCTCAAAACCCAGAGAAACTTCATTCTCTGAAGACACCTCGTCGCTTTCCCGATTTCCAACCCCGTAGTCTGGACCCTCACTGTCCCATTCTGGATCCGATGGAGAAGATATATCCTCGAAAGTGATTTTGTTAGAAGCTTCCGGGGCTTCTTTCCTCTCAGCTAGTCTGGAAGAACGTCTGGGTCTCATGGTCATAGAACTATTGAAGAAGCAATAGCACAAATTAGAGCAAATTAGCCCGTATTCCCCCGTGCGTGTGTGCAAACTAAAGTGTGAACAGTGTATACGGAAAGTGCAAAGTAAATGTTTAAAAGTGCGACGAAAAAGTTTGGCAAGGTATAAAGAGTTGAAGTAATTCTTGATGTCCAGTTACGTTCGCAAGGCACTATCCTAACTGTCCATAAAATTGAAGATTATGCCGAAGTTTGATTGGGCCAGTTAGACGAGTTTTTATGTGTTAAGGTAGACTGTGCTTCGGTTCGGTTCGGATTCATTCATTGGGATCGGATCGGGGGCGTGACCTTAGGCTTGGAAATCTTATTGAAGCTCAGAAATTGAAGTCGGATCGGATCGGAGGCAAAGTCCCCTAACGGTTCGGATTGGATCATGTAGTTATATTTCTCTTCCATCATTTTACGATCCGATCCGATCCGGTTAGGGAGGCTCCTTCCCTCCTGTCTTAAGTGCTTGCTCCGACCCGATCCGATCTCCTAGATTTCGTTTCTTTTTTCTTTCTTTGCTCGCCCCGACCCGATCCGACCTCTTGAATTTCCTTCCTTCTTCCTTCGTTTTTCACCTTCCATATCCTTCCGAACCGAACCGATTCTTCATTGTCTTTTTCTTCTCCTTCACCTTCTTTCTTCCCTATCCGACCCCAGGGCCAATCTCGTGCCAGTCCCTCAAGTCAAAACCAAGCGATTCTACGATGGTGCACTTAACAACGAACTATAATCTCCAGCATTTCAATCTCGAGACGACGAAAAGTTTGTTGGTGATGATGACGAGGGAGGGTCACGGCGGCAAAGTTCATCAGAATTTCATGCTCAACTCATTCTAATCGTCTACAAATTCGACTCGAGAATGATTAAAGAAAGGATTGTTCAAAGTTTTATAACCTACCAGTGTGATTACTTCGAGAATTAAGAAGAATTTTGAAGTTTCACGAATTGAGTATTTTCTCTCTCGTTTTACAGAACTTCGCGAATGAAACAGTGAAAATGAAAGGAGGAAGAAGGCGAAGTTTATATAGAAGAAGAAGGTGACTATTCGTCTCCCCATTCGGATCGGCAGCCCAATAGGAGAACCCCTGTTCGGATCGGATGGACAGCCCAGAAGCGAAGCTTGGCCCAATACTCCAGTAAAAGATAGAGAGAAGAGGGGGTCTGTTCGGATCGGATTCCGAACCGAACCGAATTCCTTAGCTCACCAGCAGACTGAATTGAAATTTGAAGAAAAAGATAAAAACGCCAGGAAAATCGAAAGGGAAATTACCTCGAAGAGCGCTATGCATTGATGGTCAAAGCATGCTCCGTCTCCAACAGAAGCATCCTTTGAGGGGGCGAAATGTTAGCCCACTTTGTGAACTGGGCAACACAAAGTCAAGATATGAAATATTGAAGAACTTGAAAAACTCTGAAGCGGGTCGGATCGGAGCAGGATAGCGGTTCGGATAGGGTAAAGTCTGCTATTCGGATCGGTGAACTATTACTCTTGGAATTGGGAAGGCACAGCTGTTCGGATCGGAGGGCAATATAATCTCAATTGGATCGGAAAGCCACTTGATTGCTACGGAGATAGATCGGAGCGGAGCGGAGCAGAATAAAGAGAAGAGAGAATTGTTTCCAAGTCAATCCGGGTCGGATCGGATATCCCGATCCGAACCCCTTGTACATGTCCCTCCGACCTGAACCCATTTTCTACATCACTCCCCTGCACGAGCGCCTGGATATCCGGATCGGCTATGACCAGTTCCTGCCCATAACGTCCATTACTCTGATGCGTTGTCAACATAGAAATCCATCCGAACCCGATGCTGATGGGATGGACGACACGTGGCTTCGATCCGGATCAGGTTCTGAGCAAATTCACACCTATAAATACCTCGTCTGGAGACAAAGAAAAGGATCTTTTTCGGGCACTTGGAGAGTTCAACCACCTTCATAACCCAAATTCCAGCAATCCCGGAGAATCCAAATCTTCTTTCATTATTTGTTTTCAATTGAGTGATTGTAAGTGAGTTGTGAGAGAAATCAAGTGAATATTTCATTGTACTTGCAACAAAATCAGTTAAAATAGTGAAAAACAAGTGGACGTAGGCATTTCTTCGCCGAACCACTATAAATCCTGTGTGTTCATTTTTACTTTTATCTCATTTCATTTTTCTTTTAATCAATTTGGGTGTTAGAACCACTTCTTGGTCTAACACCCTTTTTAATTACTTTGCTATCCATTTGTCTATTGTCATAAAAACTTCTTCACCCTGCGTTGTGGTTAGGACTACTGAGCGCAGCTTGTATTAGACTGCACCTTTGTATGGTTTTTCTTTTTGTAATAGTTAGTAAGATAATTAGTAGGTGGAAACTGATGGCTTGACTTATGATTGGAGTTTATATAATGGAAAATTTTGTTTTGGGTGCTCCTCATAAAGTCATGATGTTAATTTGATTTTTGGTCTCATCACAACAATTTTAAGTTGATGTAGTATTATATGATTAAACAAATACAAAGTAGGAGGTTGACTATTTTTTAAATGCTTGTTTATGATATAACTCTAACATTGAGTATTTTATACATTTGAAATATTGCAAATTAAATGTTTGTTAACATGCCTAAGTAGCTTGATCTAACATTTTGCATTTATGTGTTGACATACAGTCATGCTTTGGACCAGGAGGTGAATTGACTTTGGCAGAAAAAGGAATTGATGATGGGGCAATGGATGCAGAGCAAGCAACGGTGAGATGGCGGTTTAGGATAAAGGCTACCACTGGTTAGTGGAATCGGGTGCAGTTCTGTGGATGGGGCAGGGAGGGAAGGTGCTCCTCATGGATTATGTGTTGTATTACTTATGATTTTGAAAATGTAACTTTATTTGTTGTTTTGCAATGTATGTTAGAAATTTGTTAATGTCATTTTGTTTAATTTTTTGAAATGTATGTTTTTTGTTATTTTATGTTAATATTTGTTTTGCTCCTTAAATTGTTAAATTCATCTAAATTTGTATTACGGTATATAAGCTGCATTAAATTATTATTTTTAATTTTTGAATTTATTTTGCAATTGTCAAAAATTGTTGTAAAATATCAAATGACAACAGATATTAACTGTTATAATTTGTCTTAAAACAACAGCTAGCAGCTGTTGCGATAGACTTGGTTGCAACTGGCATGAGCTCTTGTAAAAGATATCTTTTACAACTGTCCAAAACAGTTATTAAATGAACCTGCTCTATGACAACTACGTATATAAAGACTGGAAGCCGTTAGTTGTAGTAGACTTATTACAACTGTTTTTGCCAGTTGTAAAATGGTATTTTTGTTGTAGTGTCATGACTCACCTCGGTAACACTCTCGAAATTTCTTGTAATCCCATGAACTCTGTCATGCTTAGTTATCTAGAATCTTTTGATGTGTCTGTTTAGAACTTGCAGTCTGTAAGGATAGTCCGTGAATACTCGGATGTGTTTGAAGAGGTAAAGGGCTTACCTCCGATGTAACACCCCACTTCCATTAATGTCACTCACAAAGGGAATGCATTAACTTCCATGGAGGTTTTAAGTGAATATAGAACAAAAAAATTACAACAAGACAGATAATAAGTAGTACTTGGAAAAATCTAAAACTTCATTTTATTGCAGCGGAAATTAAACATGTTTATTACATCACAAAACCATTAATCAGAGTCAAGTACATTATCTATCTTCATAAAAACAAAATACATAATCCCATTACACAAATAGCCATTAAAAAGATAACAAGCTGGACTTTACTTCAACGGTCCAAGCTTTCCAAAGAGAGATGAGCAATCCAATCAAACTCCACTAGAACTGGGCCCAACCTGAGGACCTGGAGGGGGAAAAAGGATAGAAATAAAGGGGGTCAGACATAAAGTCTGGCGAGTATGACAATTCTAACAATACTATTATCAAAATAACTAGACTAAGGCATAAGCTGGAAGACAAGTAAATGTCTATGAACTATTAGGTATGGAATGAACAGATAAAGATAACGTGAAGGATAACGTTAAAGATAACGGTAAAGGCACACCTAATTACTAACGAATAATTACTGCACCGCACCAGTCACCCTAAAGGTTGATCCCACTTGCTTCACACAGAAACATATAAATAGCCTTACGTACCCCTAGCTGACTACATAGGTGTCGTCTGCCCCTATCTCCACTAGGTGTACCCCACTACCCACATTCGATCGGCTCCCTACTCGTAGATACCTGTGCTGACCACACAGTGGGGTGTATCACTCCCCTAAAGTGGCAACCCGATACAACTGAGAATGCACGGCTTATACCTACATGATGCAACAACGTCTTATCTACCAGCCCGGGTCCACACACGCATATGAAATCCGTTGGACTTGCGTTGCCACCGCTCCCCATTTTGGCCTCTTATAGTCTAGCCCAGTATGCGTGTCCCGTCCTCGACTTGGGTCGAGCCCACAAAGATACGTTTGGGTTACTGGTTGAAATAGGCCCCCACAAGCTACCCACCTAAGCTTGTCACCATTAGTATATCCCACTTAACCCCCTTAGTCATGTTCTTTTACATGTGTGTTTGGTTAAGTCTTACTAATCGTATTTCTCATGCCACTAAGGGCACCCACTAGATTCCTCATGCCACCCAAGGCACCTACTTAACCCCCATGTCCCACCTTACATGTTTATCTGGTTAAGTGTTTCTTAATTCATTCAGGCCATAACCTCGTAAAGACCTCTCACATTATACTGGCATTTATGGCAGCTGGATTTGCCGGGCGGGTCCGGGCAGTCTTACACCATAAAAGAGTCTAACCTCGTGTCTTTACAACTGTTATGCTTTAGTTTAGGCCTAGGACCTCTCACATTGGGCTGACAATAGTGACCACTGGATTTGCCGGGCGGGTCCGGGCAGGTTTACGTCACAAACGAGTCCAACCTCGTGTCCTAAGCATTGATTATCACTTATAATCTTTTACCCCAGTTTTAATAATTCCTTATCCAAATTATTAATTAAGTCCACTTTTATTGATGTCCATAATTGACTCAATTATGGTCATCCACTCATGGTATGCAAAATCATATCAATTGCACCCCAACATCTTATTACTAAATCCCTAATATTACCCCTACCCCATGTTTATACGTTCGCTTATTCAACGCATAATATAGGCTAGACTTGAATAGTCTAACACATAGCACAAAGATAAATTATCACAACATATAGACAATTAAAATAAATCTAATCATAATAGGGGTGAAACTTGCATAAACTACGCATGTTAAGAATCAAAAGGTGTCAACTTGTTAAATGTCACAATTTACATGATATGATCATAGCCCAAATCTATACATAAACTTGCATATGGGGTTTTTAGGCAACATAATGATGGTGTGAACTAGCATAGGGTATCACATATGTAATAGCATAATCCTAGATGTCATAATAGATGTCATGGCATATGTTCATAACTTTTCTAATCAATCTAACTTGCATATGAAACTTGTCATATAGATCAACATAGCCCAAACATGATGATTTAATTAATATGAACTAACTAGCATAGATGGCTTTTTAACATGTATGATTCATCACAACTTAGCCTAGAAACTTTCAACATACATTTCATCATCATAGCATGATTTACAACATATAGGATATCATCACCGCATAACATAGGATTAATAACATACATGATAACATATACGACAATTCACATCATCTACTCATAATCCATTCATGGATTAACCTAATTAAAATGATAATAATCTTGTTAAGACTATCATACTCACAATTTAGAGAAGAAGAGAGAGTTTTGCTTTGCTTTAGGGTTGAGAGAATTAGAACAGAATTAGCTTTTCTTCCTTCTTAGTTGGCGGCGGCTCCACTGATTTCCATGGCGACGGTATGACGGTAACTATTCTAGTTTTCTTATGAATTAGGGTGAGAGACTACCTAGGTATTTATAGAGTTAGGATTTATTTTTGAATGTCAGATCAACTCAGAACTAATCTGAACCGTTAAATTTGCCAACACAGCCCTAAAGACCCATCAGCAGCTCAGGATTGGGCTCTGCCCAAACCCTAGCCGCCAGACCAGGTCGACACTACAGTCGACCTGGGGGGGAAGTCGACATGGTAATCGACTGGGGGGGAGGTCGACACTAGTGTCGACTCCCCAATCGACCCGCCTGTGCGGGAACACTTTTCTGTTTGAATTTTTAAATTTTCTGCGAGCTATTTTGAATTTTTTGAAACTTCCGATGGCCATAACTTCTTCATATGAAGTCCAATTCACGCAAACTCGGACTCTATTTCAACCAGAATTCCGAGACGAACACAATGGCGCAACCGTTTCCCACAATTCTCACGTCTGAGATTAGTTATTCTTTAATTTGTGAATATTAATATTAACAGAATTACGGGGTGTTACATTCTCCCCTCCTTAAAGGATTTCGTCCCCGAAATCTTCAAGTCAAGAAGAATGTATATCCTAACATCTAAACAACCATCTACTCAACCATCAAACACAGGCATCCATTATCCTTATAGACTTCTAATGCTTTCATGTTTAAATGAACAGTGTTTGTATATGTCCCTATCTAATGCAAAATCAGGCGGTCCACTGATTCAGTTGACCTCCTTAATGCAAACCATGATAGTGCCATGCATCCATTATGTGTGCAAAAGTTCCTTAATGCTACATATTATCTCTATATGCGTGCACAATCATCATCTGAATGCAGCATCCATATGATTAAACAATCATCATACATCCATTTTACTAAATACAGCCATTTATATGCAATATGCAGCATGAAGTGACCGAGCCGATCTAGTGCCTAATAGTGTGTGTATATGCATCCACGAGCAACCACTTGCATCCACTTTGCATCCATCATACATAACATGTCTCAAACACATGTTTCAACCATAGGATTATCCTAACTAAAGGTCAAAGATACTAGTGAGAGGATACGCTAAAGGTAAGCTAAGTACAAGATAAGCGATAAAGGATAAATTAAAGGACATACCCTCGAAAAGAAAAGGGTATCGTGAACGCATCTTCTCTTCTGTCTCCCAATTAGCATTGCTCTCATCATCTCCCCATTGTACTTTGACTAGCCTGACCTCTCGATTTCTCAGCTTCTTAATCTCCGACCCAAGAATGCATGTAGGAGCTCGTTGAATTGTCGCATCACGCTCTATCTCCACCTCTCAAAGCAAACTCGGCTCTACCACCTCCGCGGTCTCGTGCAAGCACTTCCTCAAATGTGATACATGGAATACGTCGTATACACCACTAAGTCTCTCCGGCAACTCCACTCTATACGCCATTTGTCCAATCTTCCCCTTAATAGGAAACGGCCCTACAAACCTTGATGCTAACTTCCCAACGGACACAAAGCGAACAACGTTCCGTAATGGAGACACTTTGATAAAGACCATGTCCCCAACCTCAAATTCAAGATCCGTCCTCCTCTTATCCGCATATGATTTCTGCCTATCTTGCGCTGCTTTCATCCTCCTTCGAATCAAGTCGATCATCTCCGAAGTCTCTCTAATCATATCGGGCCCAAGTAAGATCTTATCCGTAGATTCCCACCAACATGTAGGTGAACGACAAGGTCGTCCATAAAGAGCTTCGAAAGGTGACATGCCAATGCTAGACTAAAAGCTGTTATTATATGCGAACTCCACTAACGAAAGTTGCTCTTCCCATGTACCCCCAAAGTCTAGGATACATAGCCTCAAAAGGTCTTCTAGGATGCGATTCACCCTCTCGGTCTGGCCGTCCGTCTGAGGATGATATGCAGTGCTCAAACATAACTGAGTCCCTACCGCCTCTTGCAAGCTTTTCCAAAATTCGCTAGTGAAAATAGGATCGCGGTCGCTCACTATGCTAGAAGGAACACCGTGCAAACAAACTATCTCTCGGACGTATACAGAAGCTAACCATGGAGCAGTCCTCTTACTCTTCACGGGAATGAAATGGGCGCTCTTAGTAAGTCTATCTACTATAACCCAAATCCCCATATTACCCTTCCTCGATCTCGGTAATCCGTCAATAAAGTCCATTGAGACGCTTTCCCACTTCCATAGTGGAACCTCCAATGGGTGAAGTAACCTACCAGGTTTCTTTTGCTCCACTTTTACTTGTTGGCACACCAAGCATCTAGCGACATACTCGGCCACGTCCCTCTTCATACCGGCCCAAAAGAAAACTCGCTTCATGTCTTTGTACATCTTGTCCCCGCTGGGATGAATGGTTATCTTCGAACGATGTGCATCGTTAAGAATAGTCTTCCTTAGGTCATCGTCTTTTGGTACACAAAGTCTATCGTCCCTACGTAACCAACCCTTATCATCTAGGGTATACCTACGGAGATGGCTTGATGACTCCCCTCCTTTGAGCTTTTCTACTAACTCAACCAACTGTGGGTCGTCTCGCTGTGCCTCGCCAATCTGTCCCAAAAGCGTAGGTCTGACCTCCAAGGATGCTAGCAGACCGGGTACAAAGTCAACGGAAGGTCTAAAGTCAAACATCGAAATGAATTCTAAACTTCGCCGCTCAACAAACAAAGGGCTTAAGGATAATCTTTTTCTACTTAAGGCATTGGCCACTACGTTACCCTTGCCAGGGGTATATGTTATCTCGAAGTCGTAGGATGCTAAGAACTCCATCCACCTTTGCTGCCTTAAGTTCAAGTCCTTCTGAGAGAACAAGTATTTTAAAGACTTGTGGTCAGTGAATAATTCGAATTTCTCGCCAAGAAGATAATGACGCCAAGACTTAAGCGCTAAAACAATAGCGGCCAACTCTAGGTCGTGTGTGGGGTAATTCTTCTCATGCGCTCTCAACTGCCTTCCACCATAGGCTATTACCCTACCCTCTTGCATTAAGACTGCGCCTAGTCCCGTCCCATAAGCGTCAGTATAAACAGTAAATGGCTTACTCCCATCTGGCAGTACTAAGACTGGGGCTGAGGTCAAAGCTCTCTTCAAACGTTGGAACGCATCATCACAATCTACGTCCCATATGAAAACTAGGTTCTTCTTCGTCAAGCGTGTTAATGGAGCTGATATCTTTGTGAAGTCTTTGATAAACTTCCTATAGTAGCCAGCCAACCCCAAGAAACTTCTCACTTCAGTAACATTTTTAGGAACCTTCCAACCTTGGATGGCCACCACCATCGCGGGATCCACAACTATTCCTTCCTTGGAAACCACGTGCCCTAAGAATCGTACTTCCTTCCTCCAGAAGTGATACTTAGAAAATTTTGCTTTAAGGCTGTGCGCTCGTAGGGTCTCCAACACTTCCCTAAGATGTAGGGCATGCTCTTCTTCATCCTTAGAAAAGATCAAGATGTCGTCTACAAAGACTACCATGAATTTGTTAAGGTACTCTCTAAACACCCTACTCATCAGATCAACAAAATATGCGGGGGCGTTTGTCAAACCGAAGGGCATCACTAGCCATTCATAGAAACTGTCTGGAGTCCTAAAGGCATTCTTGTCTATGCTATCCTCAACCACTCTCAACTGATGGAAACCAGTGGCTAAGTCCAACTGCGAAAACACTGAGGCGCCAACTAACTGATCGAAGAGATCGTCAATCCTCGGCAGTGGGTGTCTGTTCTTCTTAGTAAGTTTACTAAGTTCTCTATAGTCCACACAAAGTCTAAGGGACTCATCCGCCTTCGTGGCAAATACTAATGGAGCACCCCACTCCGATGTACTTCGTCTTATGAACCCCTTCTCAAGTAACTCCTTCACTTGCTTATCGAGTTCCCTCCTTTCACGAGGAGCCATGTGGCGTACTGGCAAAGATACTGGTTTCGCATTATCCACAAGATACATTCGAAAATCTATCTCCCGCTTCGGAGGTAAGCCCTTCACCTCCTCAAACACATCCGAATACTCTCGGACCACTCTAACAGATCGTAGATTTTCCTCAGACGCATCAAGCGATTCTAAATAACTTAGCATAACGGAATTTATGGGATTACAAAAGATTTCGAGATAGTTGCCAAGGCGAGTCACGAGCCTAACTACTCTCCTTTCACAATCAAGAACGGCCCCATTTCTGGATAACCAATCCATTCCTAAAATTAGCCCGTGAAGCCCAACACATAAGCATCACATCGAAACTCAACACTAAGTATAGAAATTTTCAAATCCAAACACATCATGGACAAATGAGCTGAGCCCCCAACTGGATACGAAACAACTAAGGGATCCTCTACTAAACTGGTGTTTAATTGCAGTGATTCAACTAATGATGTAGAGATAAACGAATGCGATGCGCCCGAATCAAATAAGGTACGGACAGGATGATCAAACAGAAAAACTAAGCTTTCAACAGAAATGGTTCTACCTCGTTTTTGCAGCGGTGGGACCGCGAGAGCCTTAACTTGTCCCCTTGCCGGCCCTGGTGCTGTAAGAGCCTGCACCTGTCCTTCCGAGGTAGCCCCTGCCTTCTGCCCCTTCCTTGGGCAGTCCTTCACTAAATGTCCCGCATCGCCACAATGAAAACAGCCAGTCTTCTTTTTCTTTCGGCAGTCCTTGCTGAGATGGCCTGGGGTCCCACAGTTAAAACATTTCTTCTTTCCCTTGCCATTATTGTCTTTACCACCCTTCTTGTTTTGCTGTCGGGGTTTCTTCTGATCCCCTTTCTTCTTGGGTGCCTTATCAGCTTTAGCACTTTTCTCCTCGTGCATGAGCGCCATTTCTACTAGCTTCTCAAAGGTGGCCCCCATAGGGATGTGGGTCATGGCCAACCCTTGCAACGGTTCATTCAAGCCATTCATGAACCTTAGAGCCTTCTTCTCTGGCATGTTCACTAAGTCCAAACCAAACCTTGCTAGCTGATTAAATTTGTTGACATATTCTTTCACTGATCAGCTTCCTTGCTTCAATGTCAAGAACCTTTCCATATATAGATTTTCATCCGCCCTAGAGAGAAACTTCGCCTCGAACCTACGTCTAAAATCCACCCAAGAGTCAACAGGACACTCCCCATTAGTGACCTCCCACCAAAACGAGGCCTCTCCCTTCATTAGCCAAGTTGCTAATCTAACTCTCCTCCCTTCTTCCACTTCAAAGATTTCTAACAATTCTTCCACCTCCTTAAGCCAATCTCTAGCTTCCACAAACGTTTCTGACCCTTGAAAGGGTTTTCCACCCATAGCTTTAAATTCCTTGCACGTCTTTGCAAAAGTATCTACGCGACGAGGAGGAGGAGGAACGGGTGCAACTGGTGGTGGAGGAACATTGGCTGGACCCGCAGCGGCCTAGCCTCTAACAACCTCCTATACCATCCTGGTATCGCTACACCGTCAGGTAGGTTAAGATCTTCAGCCATGCTGAAACGAAAAAGGAAAGATTCAAAATGGAGAATTCGAAAGATAAAAATATATGGCTATTTGGGGATTATGTTTTTCATAAAAACTTCCTCTTTAAATTTCTCATTAAAACATGTTTTTGAAAACATTTCTTCCAAAAATAACTATTTTTCTAAAGTATTTTTATCTGTTCTGGTAACCTTAAGCTCTGATACCACGTGTAACACCCCACTTCCGATCAATGTCACTCACAAAGGGAATGCATTAACTTCCATGGAGGTTTTAAGTGAATATAGAACAGAAAAATTACAACAAGACAGATAATAAGTAGTACTTGGAAAAATCTAAAACTTCATTTTATTGCAGCGGAAATTAAACATATTTATTACATCACAAAACCATTAATCAGAGTCAAGTACATTATCTATCTTCATAAAAACAAAATATATAATACCATTACACAGATAGCCATTAAAAAGATAACAAGCTGGACTTTACTTCAACGGTCCAAGCTTTCCAAAGAGAGACGAGCAATCCAATCAAACTCCACTAGAACTGGGCCCAACCTGAGGACCTGGAGGGGAAAAAAGGATAAAAATGGAGGGGGTCAGACATAAAGTCTAGCGAGTGTGACAATTCTAACAATACTGTTATCAAAATAACTAGACTAAGGCATAAGCTAGAAGACAAGTAAATGTCTATGAACTATTAGGTATGGAATGAACAGATAAAGATAACGTGAAGGATAACATTAAAGATAACGGTAAAGGCACACCTAGTTACTAACGAATAATTACTGCACTGCACCGCACCAGTCACCCTAAAGGTTGATCCCACTTACTTCACACAGAAACATATAAATAGCCTTACGTACCCCTAGCTGACTACATAGGTGTCGTCTGCCCCTATCTCCACTAGGTGTACCCCACTACCCACTTTCGATCGGCTCCCTACTCGTAGATACCCGTGCTGGCCCCACAGTGGGGTGTATCACTCCCCTAAAGTGGCAACCCGATACAACTGAGAATGCACGGCTTATACCTACACGATGCAACAACGTCTTATCTACCATCCCGGGTCCACGCACGCATACGAAACCCATTGGACTTGCGTTGCCACCGCTCCCCGTTTTGGCCTCTTATAGTCAAGCCCAGTATGTGTGTCCCGTCCTCGACTTGGGTCGAGCCCACAAAGATAAGTTTGGGTTACTGGTTTAAATGGGCCCCCACAAGCTACCCACCTAAGCTTGTCACCATTAGTATATCCCATTTAACCCCCTTAGTCATGTTCTTTTACATGTGTGTTTGGTTAAGTCTTACTAATCGTATTTCTCATGCCACTAAGGGCACCCACTAGATTCCTCATCCCACCCAAGGCACCTACTTAACCCCCATGTCCCACCTTACATGTTTATCTGGTTAAGTATTTCTTAATTCATTCAGGCCATAACCTCGTAAAGACCTCTCACATTAGACTGGCATTTATAGCAGTTGGATTTGTCGGGCGGGTCCGGGTAGTCTTACACCATAAAAGAGTCTAACCTCGTGTCTTTACAACTGTTATGCTTTAGTTTAGGCCTAGGACCTCTCACATTGGGCTGACATTTGTGACCACTGGATTTGCCGGGCGGGTCCGGGCAGGTTTACGTCACAAACGAGTCCAACCTCGTGTCCTAAGCATTGATTATCACTTATAATCTTTTACCCCAGTTTTAATAATTCCCTATCCAAATTATTAATTAAGTCCACTTTTATTGATGTCCATAATTGACTCAATTATGGTCATCCACTCATGGTATGTAAAATCATATCAATTGCACCCCAACATCTTATTATTAAATCCCTAATATTACCCCTACCCCACGTTTATACGTTCGCTTATTCAACGCATAATATAGGCTAGACTTGAATAGTCTAACACATAGCACAAAGATAAATTATCACAACATATAGACAATTAAAATAAATCTAATCATAATAGGGGTGAAACTTGCATAAACTACGCATGTTAAGGATCAAAAGGTGTCAACTTGTTAAATGTCACAATTTACATGATATGATCATAGCCCAAATCTATACATAAACTTGCATATGGGGTTTTAGGCAACATAATGATGGTGTGAACTAGCATAGGGTATCACATATGTAATAGCATAATCCTAGATGTCATAATAGATGTCATGGCATATGTTCATAACTTTTCTAATCAATCTAACTTGCATATGTAACTTGTCATATAGATCAACATAGCCCAAACATGATGATTTAATTAATATGAACTAACTAGCATAGATGGCTTTTTAACATGTATGATTCATCAAAACTTAGCCTAGAAACTTTCAACATACATTTCATCATCATAGCATGATTTACAACATATAGGATATCATCACCACATAGCATAGGATTAATAACATACATGATAACATATACGACAATTCACATCATCTACTCATAATCCATTCATGGCTTAACCTAATTAAAATGATAATAATCTTGTTAACACTATCATACTCACAATTTAGAGAAGAAGAGAGAGTTTTGCTTTGCTTTAGGGTTGAGAGAATTTGAATTGAATTAGCTTTTCTTCCTTATTAGTTGGCGGCGGCTCCACTGATTTCCATGGCGACGGTATGATGATAACTATTCTATTTTTCTTATGAATTAGGGTGAGAGACTACCTAGGTATTTATAGAGTTAGGATTTATTTTAGACCGTCAGATCAACTCTGAACTAATCTGAACCGTTAAATTTGCCAACACAGCCCTAAAGACACATCAGCAGCTCAGGATTGGGCTCTGCCCAAACCCTAACCGCCAGACCAGGTCGACACTATAGTCTACCTGGGGGGAAGTCGACATGGTAGTCGACTGGAGGGGAGGTCGACACTAGTGTCGACTCCCCAGTCGACCTGCCTGGGCGGGAACACTTTTCTGTTTGAATTTTTAAATTTTCTGCGAGCTGTTTTGAATTTTCTGAAACTTCCGATGGCCATAACTTCTTCATACGAAGTCCAATTCACGCAAACTCGGACTCTATTTCAACCAGAATTCCGAGACGAACACAATGGCACAACCCGTTTCCCACATTTCTCACATCTGAGATTAGTTATTCTTTAATTTGTGAATATTAATATTAACAGAATTACGGGTTGTTACATCCGAAGAGGGAGATTGACTTCCGCATATACCTTGTTGATAATGCAAAGCCCGTTGCTTTACCCGTTAGGCACGTGGTCCCAAGGGAGACAAAGGAGATCAGCAAGCAAATCAAAGAGCTACTTGAAAAGGGGTTCATAAGACGGAGTATTTCTGAATGGGGTGCTCCGGTAGTGTTCGCAGCCAAAGTTGATGGTTAGCTTCGCCTGTGCGTTGATTATAGGGAGCTAAACAAGCTGACCAAGAAGAATAGACACCCACTCCAAAGAATAGATGATTTGTTCGATCAACTAGTAGGTGCATCGGTTTTATCCCAATTAGATTTAGCTACCGGGTTTCATCAGCTAAGAGTGGCTGAAGACAGCATTGATAAGACCGCGTTCAGAACTCCCGATGGTTTGTTCGAGTGGCTTGTCATGCCTTTCGGCTTGACAAACGCACCCGCTTACTTCGTTGATATAATGAGCAGGGTGTTCCGAGAGTTCCTCAATAAGTTTATGGTGGTCTTCGTAGATGATATTTTAATCTTCTCAAAGAACGAGGAAGAGCATGCTCAGCATCTTAAGGAAGTCATGGACACTCTCTGTGCACATCAGTTGAAGGCGAAATTCTCCAAATGCCATTTCTGGAGAGAAGAAGTTAGGTTCCTTGGACATGTGGTGTCCAAAAAGGGGATAGCTGTGGACCCCGCGAAAGTGGTTGATGTGCAAGATTGGAAGGTCCCTCGAAACGCAACCGAAGTCCGAAGCTTTCTCAGGCTAGCAAGCTTTTATCGGAAGTTCATCAAAGATTTTGCAAAAATCTCAGCGCCACTAACAAGATTGACAAATAAGAACCTAGCTTTCAATTGAGATTTGGATTGCGATATTGCTTTCCAACATTTGAAAAGGGCTCTAACAACAGCCCCAGTTCTGACATTGCCTGATGGAAGCAAGATGTTCGCAGTATACACAGATGCTTGCAGAACGGGACTAGGCACTGTTCTGGTGCAAGAAGGGAAGGTGGTGGCTTATGGTGGAAGACAGATGATAGTACATGAGAAAAACTACCCAACCCACGATCTAGAGTTGGCAGCCATCGTTTTTGAGCTTAAGTCTTGGCGCCATTATTTCCTAGGTGAGAAATTTTAACTGTATACTGACCATAAATCGTTGAAATACCTATTCTCGCAGAAAGATCTCAACTTGAGGCAGCAAAGATGGATGGAGTTTCTTGCCTCGTACGATTTTGAGATTTCCTACACTCCTGGCAAGGGCAGTGCGGTAGCTGACGCCTTGAGTAGAAAGAAACTGACCTTAAGCCCTCTCTTTGTGGAAAGGCAAAGCTTGGAGTTCATAGCAAGCTTTAACTTCAGACCCTCCTCTAACTTTGTACCTGGCTTGCTAGCAACATTAGGAGTGCGACCAACTCCATTAGACTCAATCGGAGCCGCAGAAAGAGAAGATCCTCGGCTAGCCGATGTGATGGACAAGTTAATTAGGGGTGAGACTTCCAGTCAGCTCAATAGATACTCCTTTGATGCCAAGGGCTGGTTGAGATGAGATGGAAGACTATGTGTCCCACAAGTAAGGGGCTTGGTAAAGGCGGTTCTAGAAGAGGTAAACCATTCCAAGCTAACCATACACCCAGGTGGAGATAAAATGTATAAAGATATCAAAAGAGTTTTCTTTTGGAGTGGCATGAAGAAAGACGTAGCTGAATTTGCTTCTAAGTGTTTAATATGCGAACAAGTCAAGGCAGAGCAGAAGAAGCCTGGTGGTCTGCTCCATCCCCTAGAGGTTCCACAGTGGAAATGGGATAGAATCTCGATGGACTTTATAGATGGGTTGCCTAGGTCAAGAAGGGGCAATACTGGCATTTGGGTAATAGTGGACAGGCTCACAAAAAGTGCCCACTTTATACCGTCAAGAGTAGAAGGACTCCCTCATCTCTAGCATCCATATATCTTAAGGAGATAGTTCGACTCCATGGGATACCCTCCAGCATAGTGAGTGATCGAGACCCTATCTTCACGAGCAAGTTTTGGAAGAGTTTACAAGAGGCTGTAGGCACACAGTTATGCTTAAGCACGGCCTATCACCCCCAAACTGATGGCCAAATGAAAAGAATCAACAGAGTATTAGAAGGCCTCTTGAGGTCATGCATTATTGACTTCGGAGGAACATGGGAGGATCATCTACCTTTGGTGGAATTCTCTTACAACAATAGCAACCAAGCCACCATAGGCATGGCACCTTTCAAAGCTTTATATGGAAGACCGTGTAGGTCACCAACTTGCTGGTGGGAGTCAACAGATAAGCTCATACTTGGACCAGACATGATTAGGGAGACTTCAGAGAAAGTAGACTTGATACGAAGAAGAATGAAGACTGCCCAAGATAGTCAAAAGTCCTACGTAGACAAAAGAAGAACTGACCTTGAGTTCGAAGTTGGTGACAAGGTGTTCCTTGAAGTATCTCCTTTGAGGAACGTCATTCGCTTTGGATCTGCAGGAAAGTTAGCACCAAGATTTTTAGGGTCATTCCCTATCATCGAGAAGATTCGGAAGATGGATTATAGGGTACAACTGCCCGAAAGATTGGCTGGGGTTCATAATGTATGTCATGTCTCTCACCTGTGGAAGTGCTTACACGAGTCTGCGGAAGTGGTAGAACCAATTATGCTAGAGGAAGTTGAAGTTGAACGAGAAGCAACTGTGAAGAGAGTTCCAACCCGTATCTTGGGAACGGAGGTCAAAAAGCTATGCAACCGTGAAGTTAGGCTCGTCAAAGTTCAATGGAGCGATACCGAGGAAGACACGACTTGGGAAACTGACGACATAATATGCGCAACCTACCCTTTTCTTTTTGAGGGTACGTCTTTAATCCCTTTTTCCTTAAGTTTATGCTCGTATCCATCTTTTTAGGTATATCTCCTCGATCCTATCCTTATCCTTAGGTAGGAACCCATTTGGATGTAAACATGTAATTGAAACATGTTATGATTGATGGTTGCAAGTGGTTGCTAGTGGTTGCTAATGGATGCATATACACACACATTAGGTATTAGATCGGCTCAGTCACTTCCATATTACATATGCATATATGCATTGGTTTATGGATTGAAACTTGATGTGTTATCATATGGACGTTGCATCTGTATGAATGATTGTGCACTCATGTAAGAAATTTTGAGTAGGAAAAATTGCATTCATAATGGACTCATGGCACTGACATAATTTGCATTAAGGAGGTCAACTGAATTAGTAGACCGCCTGATCTTGCATTAGATAAGGACATATACACACACAATGCATATGATCATGAAGCATTAGAAATCTTTTAAGGACAATGGACTCCTGTGTTTGATGGTTGAGTAGATGGGTGTTTGGATGGTAGGATATAAGTTCTTCTTGACTTGAAGATTTCGGGGATGAAATCCTAAAAGGAGGGGAGAATATAACACCTTGTGTTTTCTATTAACGTTATAATAACGAATCCTAGAATACTTAATTTAAAATGTAAGAATTAAGAGAAATGGGTTCCGCCATTGTGTTCGTCTCGGAATTCTGATTGAGATGGAATCCGAGTTTGCGCAAATTGGACTTCATATGAAGAAGTTATGGCTGTCGGAAGTTTCCAGAAAATTCAAATAAATTCAAACGGCTCGAAAAACAAGTTCAAATTCAAACAGAAGTCAGAAGCGGGCTGGGCGGGAGAATTCCCGCCCAGGCAGGTCAACCAGGGGGTCGACCCTAGTGTCGACCTCCCCCCTAGAGGTCGATCTGGGGGTCGACCTGGCCCCCGGCCAGATCTGAATTTTAAATGACTGCTGACTTGCTGTTGAGTCACTAGGGTTTCTGGATGGTCCTGATCTGGTCTGAGTGGCTGTGATTAACCCTAGGTTCATCTGACGGCTATAATTAAACTGGAATTCTATATAAACAACTCAATTCTCAACCTAAAAACACATAGAAAAATAATCCTAGAACTGAAATGCTGTCAGTAGAGGACTTGGAGTAGCCATCACCGTTTTCAGTTCAAAGACGAGTTAAAGAACTTGAATCAAGAATCAAATTAAAACTAGTCTAAATCAACGATCTTCATCAAAGGCATGCATCTCCAATTTTAGAATTCAGATTTCAAAATGCAAGAATTCCTTTTTAGTTTGTAAGTTAGTTGTTACGCAGATCTACACATTCTTTTCGATTGAATCATGACAAGTTGTAATTGGGATATAGTACAATGCCTATGTATAAGATTTGATTCTCGTTTATCTTAAAATATCATTGTAATTAATCATGTCTATATGCTTGTGGCGATGAACATGTTGTATATTAATCATATATATATATGCTTGTGCTGATGAACAATATTTTATGTTATTGGAATCTATTAAAATTGGGAAATGGATTTATTTTGCCAATTAAATGGTAAAACATGTCATGTTGTAATTTTGTGGTTATTGGCAAATTTATGATCTAAATCGCATACTTACATGTCAGATTAACATTTAGAACTATGAATCTATTTAGGTTGCAAGATTGGATTTGTAATCCTCTTATGTTTTAACACAAGTTATCATGCTAAGTGTGATTTAAACATGTTTATGGTAATCCTCTTATGTTTTAACACATAAGTTATCATGCTAAGTTGTGATTTAAATATGTTCATAGTGGCTTTCTTATGTTTTGACATACATAAGTGAGTATGCTAAATTGTGGTTTAGAATTTTGTTTATATGTTAAACCTCCATGTTAGACCCATATCAAGTTTACATGAAAATTAGATCCAACTTAGTCACAAGTTTCCCTTTACTTGTTTAGTTGAGATAATGATACATCTATGCCAAGTTACATGTGATAAGTTAAATGTATGCTATTTTATGTTTATGTCATGTTCCTTGTTTATTACCCCTTTTTGTTTATGGGTTTGGGCTAGTTTGTTAGCCCAACATTTTATGTGATTCATACATACGTTCTACAGGGATAACGATGGGAAAACATGAAAATTCATGGCATAGGTTTGTTTATAAAATGGTATATTTGATATACCATTTATTGTGAGCAATATTTGAAAGGATAATTATGGCATGATTAAATTAAAATTAATTTACATAAAGAAATTTGACATATATAGAAAAATATGAATTTAGAAAAGACGAATATGCCTAACCCGAGGTTAGACTGAGTTGTGGTGTAAATCTGCCCGGAACCGACCGGCATATCCAGTGACCACAACAAGACCTGTCTAATGTGGGTGGTTAGCGCATCAAGCCCAAAAAGAACCCAAGGTTAGACTGAGTTGTGGTGTAAATCTACCCGGAACCGACCGGCACATCCAGTGACCACAACCAGGCCTGTCTAATGTGAGTGGTTGGTGCTTTAATAAATTAAAGCTAAGTCAGGATTGGTAGGGTTAAATAAATTAGGAAAACACTTCACCGATTCAACATGTTAACTAAAACGAATGGGCTGGATTAGGTAAACTTGGACACTTAACCAAATAAACATGTTGATTAGAAAACCCTAGTAACGGGGACCCATTTCAGCCGTAACCCACATAGATGTATCATGGTACCCTGAAACTAGGCAGGGTAGGGCACGATTACTGGGCTGAATTATAAGCGGTCAAAACGTCGGCGGTTGGTGGGCCAGTGTAGGTTCTGACGGAGTATGGGCGTGCATGACTCTGGAGTGGAAAAATCAGGCAATGGGCATCGGTAGTGTACACTATGCATCTTGAATCGTGTCGGGTTGCCACCAGAGGGACTGATACACCCCATGGTGGGACCAACACAGGTAGCTACAGTCAAGCGGAGCCGAATGACACAAGACATGAATGAATGCGAGTAGGAGTCGATCATTAAGGGGATCAATTGTTATAACGCGTGGGCTGGTTGAACCAACGGTTAAGTAGGTGCAGAGACTATAGTAACGGGTGCGATCACATGTTCCTCTTATCTTATATTAGGGTATTGTCCTATGTTCTGTTATCACTGTCATGATCCCTTTCCTTGTTTAAATACTAGTAACCACTGAACTTACCAGACTTATTGTCTATCCCATTTTCTTTCGTTCCCCCCCCCCTCAGGTCCATAGGGAGGAAATATGCCAGCTTAATCAGACTCTTTGCAAGCTTCAAGAAAGTAGATGTATGATTTGGACTCTCTTGCATTGCCTATGGCTTTTGGATATGACCCTTGGGGATTTATGCAGTTTTATGCTTCTTTATTTAATAATCAAGACAGAAATTATGGTGTAATGTTTTGGAAGTTATTTTTGAGACAATTTGTTGTAATACTTTTGTATTGAACCACGTATGCAATAAATGTTTGAATTTTCGCTGCTTATATTTATCTATCTTGCAATTTTTTCTGTGTCTTGTACCTACAACCCTCCATCAAAGTTAAGGCATTCCCTTGTGAGTGACCTTAACGGAGGTGGGGTGTTTCAGCGGCTATGTTAGTTTAGGATGCAGCACATATAGGCTCATGAATGAATTTAGTTCAGCTTAGGGTTTAGGTTGGACGTGATTATATAGAAGTATAAGATTAATTTAAGCCTTTAGATTAGTTTAGAATCAATCTAAGCCATCCAGACCATGATGACACCTCACCCGGCCAACCAGAAAAGGACACCTAAGCCCTAATACATCAAAATCGTCATCTGGACACATCAGCCCAAATCTGGCCGATGGGGGTCGACACCCCTATAGGGGATTCGACACCTATGTCGACACCCCCGGGAGGGTCGACACCTCTGAGCGGGAATTTTCCCACTCAGCCCGCTTCTTTTCTTTTGAATTTCGAATTGCTTTTTGATTACTAATTATTATTTTAATTTTATTTCTGATTAAACTTGAAATCTTCTAAGCTCCATAACTTCTTCATACGGAGCCCGATTTAAGCAAAATCGGACTCTATCTCAAGCAGAATTTTGAGACGAACGCAATGGCATAACCCGTTTCACTTAATTCTTTTTCTAAAAATTAAGTGTTCATTAACTTGCTAATTTTAGTATTTTAAAATTTCGGGGTGTCACAACATCTTTCACACGAGTCTTCGTCACTCGAACAGAACACGAATCCCAAATTGGATTCCTACTTCTCGAACAAATCACGAATCACTACTTTGATCTGAGCATCTCGAGAAGTTTCCTAATCTTCATATAGATTCACTTTTTTCTTCAACCACTTCCAAAACGTTGAACTCGTATTATAAATTTGAAGTGGTATTCGATAAGTAAAACACTTATCGACCCCGGTCTCTTCAAAACTAATCGATGAATTCCCTGTTAACTCAATTCCGGTTCTTCCAAAAGTAAGTGAATGCTAGAGACGTTTCATACCAACACTCCTCCCCGGGGGTTCTTATTTGTATGGAATCGTGAAGCTTTCCCGATACTTCTAAAGTTATAATGGTATAGTTCGATAGTCGACTAATCGACTATCTAGTCAAAACAATAGCTTATAGAAACCATGGTTCGTGTACTTAACTCATTTCCGACATTATCAACTTAACTATTCCTCGGTCAAGAGTGAGGCCAGATAAGTTAGAGCACTGGTTGCATATCACCCCTTGCCTAGACACCCCATTCTTGACACTCACAGATAGATAAGCCTACTCGTCGGCTTATTAGAATTAAGCACAGTATTCTTGATATTCAATGAACAGGTAAGTAATCAATATGATTAACATGTTTCCAACATTCCCAACCTATCTATTCCTCGGCCAAGAGGGAAGCCGGTAGGTTAGAGCTCTACTGCTCCGTCCCTGCTCGACATCAATCTTAACTCTCATAAATAGATAAGCCTACTTCGTTGGCTTGATAGTGTTAAGCATTATCAGTTACCTTTTTAATCCAGTGACTTAATCATAACAAGGTTTAGCAATTCATAACCCTTTTCTAACCTTTGTTTTATTTAGAAAGATATTTTATAAGAAGATATTTTGAAAAGAAGATATTTAGAAAGAAGATATTTTAGAAAGAAGACATTTTAGAAGATATTTAAAAAGAAGATATTTTAGAAGATATTTTGAAAAGAAGATATTTTGAAAAGAAGATATTTTGAAAAGAAGATATTTTAGAAAGAAGATATTTTAGAAGATATTTAAAAAGAAGATATTTTAGAAGATATTTTGAAAAGAAGATATTCTAAAAGATATATTGAAAAGAAGATATTTTAGAAAGAAGATATTTTAGAAGATATTTAGAAAGAAGATATTTTAAAAGATATATTGAAAAGAAGATAAGACCATTTACATAAACTTAAAGAACATTTACAATACTTTGAAATCCAAAAATCAAGGTTAAACGTGTAGTTTTGCACTAGTGAAGTTTTGGTCATTTAAAAGGGGTTACTTAACATTTTAGTATCCAATGACTTCAAGGTAGTAAACATACAAGTAATACAAGATTCGAAATGATAAGAAATCACTAAAGATGTCATCACAAAGTTCCATACAAAGTGTTGTAAACACAACAATTCAAACTGCATCTATAGCGACTATCGTTATAAGTGCACTTTCAAGTTCAGGTACACAATATGTCAATTCCCCACTAATCCTTATGTGCTTTGTTTCAAGTCCATTCCACTTGCTATACAAGTCAATTCAAGCCCAAATCCAAGTCCATCCAAGTCCATTCAATTCCATTCCAATCCATTAACATGGATCGCATATGTCGCTTACTTTTAAAGTAAGAATCAAGTTAACATTTTTAACATAAGTTACTAACATCCAAGCAACTTTAAGCATAGTTAAGGACATGCAAATGGTTTATATTTTCTGTCCTAAATAGTTAGTAAACTCACTTTAATCCTTAGCAAATCCAATATCCTAGAACATGAGCCAAGATCCAAGATAGCAACCTCCTTTCTTTTCTTTCTTTCCTTGCTTTTCCTTGCTTTTTTCCTCTTTCCTCCTTCAAAGTAGCTCGCGACCAATTCTTGAAAATGGAGAGGGGCTTGGATTTTTCAACTTATAACTTGCTAGAAGGTCTTGTAATGTCATGGGAAGGCTTCACTCAAAGGTTGAGTTGATTTGGAGTTGGTTTGAGTATGTTTTTAGAAAGTTAGTGAGTAAGAGAGGAAGATGAAGAAGACATTGTTTTTATCCTTAAAGCTTGGGAATTTTTGTGGATGAAAAGAGAAGCTATGCCCCTTCTTTTATAGGAAAAGCAAGGTGAATGGGAAAAGACCTAAAAGCCCTTAAAATCCTAATCTTACATATGAAGTATTACTACTTTTGTTCATTTTCCTTATTTGCTCATTTTCCTTATTTGCTCATTTCCTAAATATCTTGGTTATGTCATGCATGACATCATCCAGATATTTAGTTAACCATAAATACAAAAAATATTTTTATTTGCTAATCACTTCCCTAATGATTAATTAGAGACCCATTTAAATTTTCAACAACTTTTATTGAGAAAATAGCTATATATCCATAAAACGGTTTCAGTCATATTTTCGACATTTTTCCAAAAATATATATTTTTGTAAACATTTTTCCAAAATGAGTTTATGATCATTAATTTTGATATATAATATGTTTAACAAGGTTATAAAATCACATTTACAACATTTAACTATATTCCAAATAGTTACGATATTTGAAGATTAAGTGTTCCAAATTTTCCGGGTCTTTACATCTCTAGATGGTGATAATACACCCTGCTTAGGAATGACCCATCTAGTCATGCTACCTGCCCAATTTCTGTCATTTCCTGGTTGTGAGGCTTTTGAGGCTACGTTTATCTTTCAGAATATCTGGTTACCATTCACTTTGAATGTCACATCGTCAAACCCGTCAAATCACTAGTTGATCTTCCCAAAAATATTATGGGTATAAAAGCTAAGAGAAACGAAATTCTCCGCCACCAGACGTAATATCTTGAAATAATCGCCTTATGTGATCTATTAGGAATACTCTGTCAGACATTCATCCATACTAAATGTCCTGGGATTGGACAAATAGCACAACTCTTGCATTTTTCTCCGTCTTAAATTATCTTTGATAATTTCTGACACGTCACATATAGATCGAATCGAAGTGGAATATAAAATCCGGACTCTTCGAAACGATCAGCGTTTGTCTTTTGAAGTCATATGATATATAAAATCTTTATTTTAATACGAAACATTTCTTGCTTTAAAAGAAACCAATAATCAACTTAAATTGATTGAATAACAATTCAATATTTTAACTTCCTTGGCTCAATACAAATAACATAGATATCCGATCAAATTTCTATCATTCCAAGCCTTTGCATTTCTATTTCATTTCATATATTAAAATGATCATATATTCTTTTAATAACTTCGACCAAAACAGAATCGGGTCTTTCTATATTGTTTATAATCCAGGTATTTGACTATGACTTCTTTATATTTGTAAATAAACAACTACGCACACATTATTTAATTATTTAACTAGAAGGCCTGTGCTTCGCACACGGAAATGAATACAATAATTTTAGTTCGTTAATTTGCAACAATCAGCGTTTGTCTTTTGAAGACATATGATATATAAAATCTTTACTTTAATACGAAACATTTCTTGCTTTAAAAGAAACCAATAATCAACTTAAATCGATTGAATAACAATTCAATATTTTAACTTCCTTGGCTCAATGCAAATAACATAGATATCCGATCAAATTTCTATCATTCCAAGCCTTTGCATTTCTATTTCATTTCATAACTTCGACCAAAACAGAATCGAGTCTTTCTATATTGTTTATAATCCAGGTATTTGACTATGACTTCTTTATATTTGTAAATAAACAACTACACACACATTATTTAATTATTTAAGTAGAAGGCATGTGCTTAACTTCGACCAAAACAGAATCGGGTCTTTCTATATTGTTTATAATCCAGGTATTTGACTATGACTTCTTTATATTTGTAAATAAACAACTACACACGCATTATTTAATTATTTAACTAGAAGGCCCGTGCTTCGCACACGGAAATGAATACAATAATGTTAGTTCGTTAATTTGCAACAATTATTTTGTTGTTATAGTTATATTTCATAAAATTCAACAAACCGAGTTCTTCTTTCTGTATGGGTTCATGGTCGAGTCATCGACTATTTATCTTATTTGTACATATATTTATATTGTATACTTAATTATTTTTATATTTCCAATCTTTTTCTTCTTTTTCATTTATTTCAATTCTTATCGACCCAATTTACTTGGCCCAATTACCCTTCCTCTTATCTTTTCTTTTATTTTTGTAACACCCCGAATTTTCGAATAATCGAATTAACTAAATTAAAAAATAATAAATCTCAGACGTGAGAATTATGGGGATTGGGTTGCGCCATTATGTTCGTCTCGGAATTCTAGTGAAGATAGAGTCCGAGTTTTCGGGAAACGAGTACCGGATGAAAGAGTTATGGACGAACGAAGTTTGGTGGCAAAGTAAAGAAAAAAATATAAATGCACTGGCGCACTTAGGAAGTGCGCCAGTACATATTAACACTGGCGCACCTGCCAAGTGCGCCCAGGCCGAGGCTGGAGCCTGCACAGCTTTCTGGTTCAGGCTGACCCGTGTTGCTGAGTCCTTTCTGACTCCTTGCTGAGTCATTAGGGCTGACTCATCACCCTATCATGATTGAATGGTTTTGATTAACCCTAAGAACATCCGACGGCTTAAATTAATTCATAACTCTATAAAAAGACCCAAAGACTCAAACCCTAAATCAGAATTAAAACTAAACCTATGGCCGTCATGCTGTTGTCTTGAACCCTAGAGCAGCCGCCACCAAATTAAAGAGGAAGAACAACAACCAAATCAGAACTATTCAACCCTAACAGTGATTCTTCATCAAAGGAGCGCTAATTCAACTCCAGAAATTAGAATTCAGAACTCAAGACTGATTTTGAGTTGTGAGTTCGATAGTTTTAGCAAAATAATTAGTAATTTAATTAGATTAAGTTATAACGCGGATTGTATGGATGTGATATGAAGTATTGATTGCATGTTGTAATTATGTTGTAGGATTGTGATTGAAATATCTATGATGTTATGTTGCGATGCTATCATGCAAAGTTATGTTGCTATCATCCATGATGTAATTTTATATACAATCAAATCGTCATGTTTCTTATGCTAGTTTGTGATATTGATTCATATGATAAACCATATGTAGGGAAGTTTAGCTGTTGATTCAGACATGAACCATATACAAGTTTGGGTAGAATTACATGTGACCTTACATGATTATGGTACCTAGTTTATGTGAGAATTTAATTGAAAGTTAGGCTATGACATGATACTTTACATGTTAGATATTAGTTTACACCATTATTGCGATGTACCAATCACATATGTGAATTTATGATTGGACATGAATCATGTTATGTTATTACCTATGCAAGTTTAACCCCTTTAGATATAGGTTTATGACATATGATGTTTATGCAAGTTTAACCCCTTTAGATATAGGTTTATGACATATGTTGTCTATGCAAGTTTGTGGCCATTATTTCATCAAGTTCACACCTTTAGATTTGGATCTATGCTATACATGATGTTTATGCAAGTTTGTGGCCATTTTCTCATCAAGTTCACACCTTTAAATTTGGAACCATGACATATGTTGTTATGCAAGTTGTAATCTTGGCCTATGCAAGTTTTAGATGTAGAACATCATTCACATATGCAAGTTCACCCCTATGTTAGATCTATGTTTTAATTATGTGTATATATGTGATGTTTTCTTTTATTTCATGAGTTAGACTATTCGAGTCTAACGTATATCTTTACGTTAAACGAACAAACGTACTACGTGGGGGAAAATGGGGATAATATTAAATATATTTAATTGGCATAAATGCCTTAAAAGGCATAAAATAAAATTGTGGTGAAATTGGTATGTTTTACATACCATAAATGGATGGACATAATTGAGTCAATTATGTACATCGCTAAATTTGGAATTGATTGATAATTTGAATAGGGAAAGTAATTCAAATTTGGGGGATGATTAATTAGGAGTAATTAATCGTCTAAGACACGAGGTTAGACTCTTTTGTGGTGTAAGACTGCCCGGACCCGCCCGGCAAATCCAGCTGCCACAAATGCCAGTCTAATGTGAGAGATCTAGGTATAAATTAAATACGTAACAATTGTAAAGACACGAGGTTAGGCTCTTTTGTGGTGTAAGACTGCCCGGACCCGCCCGGCAAATCCAGCTGCCACAAATGCCAGTCTAATGTGAGAGGTCTTTATGAGATTATGGTCTTAATGAATTAAGAAACACTTAACTAGATAAGCATGTAGTGGGACATGAGGGGGTTAAGTGGGTGCCTTGGGTGGCATGTGGAATCTAGTGGGTGCCTTGGGTGGCATTTGGAAATACGATTAGAAACACTTAACCAAAATATGAAACATGTAATTGAAACATGAATAAGAAGTGGGTTAAGTGGGATGTACTAGAGGGGACCAAGCTTAGGTGGATAGCTTGTGTCAAGTAAAGGGGGCCCGTTTCAACCAGTAACCCATACGTATCTTTGTGGGCTCGACCCAAGTTGAGGACGGGACACGCATACTGGGCTTGACTGTAAGAAGACAAACCGGGTTAGCGGTGGCAACGCAAGTCCAACGGGTTCATATGCGTGTGTGGACCCGGGCTGGTAGGTAAGACGTTGTTGCATCGTGTAGGTATAAGCCGTGCATTCTTTGTTGTATCGGGTTGCCACTTTGGGAGTGATACACCCCACTGTGAGGCCAGGACGGGTATCTACGAGTTAGGGAGCCGATCGCTTGGGTGTAGTGGGTACACCTAGTGGAGATAGGGGCAGACGGCAACTATGGAGGCAGCTAGGGGTGCACGAAACTACCAATATCATTATTAAGTCTGTAGGCGGGATCAACCTTAGGGTGACTAGCAGTGGTGCAGTATTCTAGTGGCGGTACAGTATAGCAATTATCCTATAGTGTTGGGGTAGTTTAGTAAATTCATCTTAGTGGGTTAGGTGCGCTTTAACGATAT
The DNA here is from genome assembly GCA_030737875.1 of Allium sativum. NCBI lineage: Eukaryota > Viridiplantae > Streptophyta > Magnoliopsida > Asparagales > Amaryllidaceae > Allium > Allium sativum. The sequence goes on from CM060916.1 coordinate 965,052,869, forward strand.
CGTTATTCATCTTGTTTCCTTGTTTACTCTGTCATACTCATTGGTTCATGGTCATTTCCTTATTTTCCAACTTATGCCTTAGCCTAGTTACTTTGTTAATTATATTGTTAGAATTATCGCACTCGCCAGACTTTATGTCTGACCCCCCTTTTTCCATCTCTTTCCTCCCATCCCTCCCCCCCAGGTGCTCAGGTTGGAACTAGCACCAGTGGAGCTTGATCTTGGATTGCTTTTAGAAGATTTCTTGGACCGCTGAAGTAAAGTTCAGCTTCTCTTTATTTATGGCTATTTTAATGTTAGGGATTATGTCTTTCAGTTTATGTACTTTGTTTTATCAAGATGGATATGATGTACTTGACTTTGGTTTATGGTTTTGGTGATGTAATCAAACATATGGGTTTATCTGCTGCAATGAAATAAAGTTTTAAATTTTCAAGTACTGCTTTATATCTGTCTTGTTGTGACTTTTTGTTCTATATTCACTTAAAACGCTCCACTGAAGTTAAGGCATTCCCTTTGCGAGTGACCTTAATGGAGGTGGGGTGTTACACGTGGTATCAGAGCTGAAGGTTACCAGAACAGATATGAATTTTTGAAAAACTATTTTTCAAAACAATTTTTATAAAGAAGTACTTTCAAAAGTATTTTTTAAGGAAAGTATTTTCAAGAGAAAAGTGTATTTTAGAAAGCATAACCCCAAGAGCCATATATGTTTCCTTCGATTCTCCGTTTTGAATCTCTTCCTGTTTCCCTTTTTGAATCTCTTCCTCCGCGTATAGATGCTTCCATACGATGGGCGGAAAACCGCTTCATGGGACTTAGACGTTTGTCGGGACTAGGAGTTGGCTTAAGAAAGTGGAAGACTTGTCGGTATCTTGGAGATAGACGAGGGGAGGAAGGTTCGACTAGCTACTTGGTTGATGAAGGACGAAGTTTCTTGTAGGTTGAAGGTCACGAATGGAGAACGTATATTGGAGGCATGGATAGGGCACAGGGTAAGAAAGTGGAACCTAAGAAGGGTACAAAGAATAATAAACCTCGTGGTAAGAGGAAATGTCTTTATTGTGGGACACCCGACCCTCTAAGAAAAGATAGTAGGAAGAAGAAGAAGACTGGTTGTTTCCACTGGGGCGAAGCGGGACATCTTATCAAGGATTGCCCAAAGGAAGGGCAGAGGGCAGGGTCTACCTCGGGAGGACAGGTGCAAGCTCTTATGGCACCGGAGCAGGCAAGGGGACAAGTTCAGGCTCTCGTAGTCCCACCGCTGCAAGTACGAGGTAGAGCAATTTCCGTTGAAAGTTTAGTTTTTCTGTTTGATCATCCTATCCGTACTTTATTCGATTCTGACACATCGCATTCGTTTATTTCTACATCATTAGTTGAAATACTGCACCTTGATACTAGTCTAGTTACTGATCCCTTAGTAGTCTCAAATCCTATTGGTGGTTCGGCTCATCCTTCAATGGTTTGTAGGGATTTGAGAGTGTCTATCTTGGGCGTTTGATTTGAATGCAACGCCTTCGTCCTTGGTTTCACGGGCTATAGTTTGATTCTAGGGGTGGATTGGCTAGCCAGGCGGGGTGCCATCCTAGATTGTGAAAGGAGGGTAGTTAGGCTATTGATTTTTTATGGAAAGACCCTCGTATTTCTTGCGACCCTAGGGGTTCAGTGATGCTGAGCTACCTAGAATCTTCTGACGCATCCAACGATGATTAGGAATCTGTTTGTGTGGTCCATGAGTATGGAGACGTCTTTGATAAAGTACGGGGTTTACCCAGAGACGTGAAATAAGTTTTCGTATGTGCTTAATAGATTAAGCAAAGCTAGTTGTGTAATCAGCGGTGGTTTTGGAGCAAGACTAGCAAGGACAGCCAGAGTCGGTCAAGTGCTCAATTGGTTGACCGTCTTACTAGTATCATCTCACGTAGGTCGTCTGAATTCGAAGGAGGTATCCCTTGGGTGTTTGTCTGATATTGGTTTAGGCCTTTGGGGCTTGCACTTGGGGGATGTCGAGTTCGACTAGGATGGTCTGCGTGAGAGATGGATAGTTGTGACGATTTTGCATGGGATAATATCCTGGCTTTCTCTAGAAGCAGAGAAGAGCATGCCCTACATCTTAGGGAAAGCTAAGGGACCCTACGAGTGCACCAGCTTAAAGCTAAGTTCTCCAAAATACCATTTTTGGAGGAAAGAAGTGAGGAATTTTGGGCATGTGGTCTCTAGGGAAGGGTGATATGTTATGGTGGATGGAGTTCTTGGCGTCCTACGATTTCGAGATAGCATACATCCCTGATGAGGGTAATGTTGTGGCGGATGCTTTGAGTAGGAAAAAGTTGACTTTGAGTCCTTTGTTTGTCGAGCGGCGTAGCTTAGAGTTTATCTCTACCTTTGACTTTAGACCATCTAGTGATTTTGTACCCAGTTAGCTAGCATCCTTAGAGGTCAGACCTACGCTTTTGGGATGGATTGGCGAGGCACAGCGAGACGACCCACAGTTGATTGAGTTAGTAGAGAAGCTCAAAAGAGGGGAGTCATCAAGCCATCTCCGTAGGTATACCCAAGATGATAAGGTTGGTTGCGTAGGGACGGTAGACTTTGTGTACCACGAGACGAGAATCTGAGGAAGACCATTCTTGATGATGCCCATCGTTCGAAGATGACCATCCATCCCGGCGGGGACAAGATGTACATGGACATGAGACGAGTTTACTTTTGGGCCGGCATGAAGAAAGATGTGGCTGAGTATGTCGCTAGATCCTTGGTGTGCCAACAAGTAAAAGCGGAGCAAAAGAAGCCCGGTGGATGGCTTCACCCATTGGAGGTCCCACAATGGAAGTGGGAAACCGTCTCGATGGACTTTATTGATGGATTACCGAGATCAAGGAAGGGTAATACGGGTATTTGGGTCGTGGTAGACAGACTTACTAAGAGCGCTCATTTCATTCCCGTAAAGAGTAAGAGGACTGCTCCATGGTTAGCCTCCATATACATTAGAGAGAGAGTTCGTTTGCACGGTGTTCCTTCTAGCATAGTGAGCGACCGCGATCCTATTTTCACTAGCGAATTTTGGAAGAGCTTACAAGAGGCGGTAGGGACTCCATTATGTTTGAGCATCGCATATCATCCTCAGACGGACGGCCAGCCCGAGAGGGTGAATCGTATCCTAGAGGACTTATTGAGGTTGTGTGTCTTAGATTTCGGAGGTACATGGGAGGAACATCTTCCATTGGTGGAGTTCGCATATAATAACAGCTTTCAGTCTAGCATTGGCATGGCACCTTTCGAGGCTCTTTATGGACGGCCGTGTCGTTCGCCTACATGTTGGTGGGAGTCTACAGCCAAGATCTTGCTTGGACCCGATATTATTAGAGAGGCTTCGAAAAATATCGATTTGATTCGAAAGAGGTTGAAGACGGCGCAAGATAGACAGAAATCTTATGCAGACAAGAGGAGGTCAGATCTTGAGTTTGATGTTGGGGACATGGTTTTTGTCAAGGTGTCTCCATTACGGAACGTCGTTCGCTTTGGGTCCGTTGGGAAGTTAGCACCAAGGTTCATAGGGCCATTTCCTAACAAGGAAAGGATTGGGCAGATGGCGTATAGAGTGGAGTTGCCCGAGAGACTTAGTGGTGTACACGACGTATTCCATGTATCACACTTGAGGAAGTGCTTGCACGAGACCGTGGAGGTGGTAGAGCCGAGCTTGCTTAGAGAGGTGGAGATCGAGCGTGATGCGACGATTCGACGAGCTCCTACGCGCATTCTTGGGTCGGAGATTGGGAAGTTAAGGAATCGAGAGGTCAAGTTAGTCAAAGTGCAATGGGGAGATGATGAGAGCAACGCTACTTGGTAGACGGAAGCGAAGATGCATTCATTATACCCTTTTCTTTTCGAGGGTATGTCTTTTAATTTCTCCTTTATCGCTTACCTTGTACTTATCTTATCTTTAGTACGTCCTCTCGCTAGTATCTTTGACCTTTAGATAGGGTAGTCCTATGGTTGAAACATGTGTTTGAGACATGTTATGGATGATGGATGCACGTAGATGCAAGTGTTTGCTAGTGGTTGCTCGTGGATGCATATACACACACTTTAGGCACTAGATCGGCTCAGTCACTTCATATTGCATATTGCATATAAATGTGTGTACATATTTAAGTAATGGATGAATAATGGTTGTACCATCATATGGATGCTGCATTTTGGTGAATGGTTGTGCGCACATGTAGAAATGATATGTATCGATAAGGTTCTTTCGCATACATAATGGACGCATGGCACTATCATGGTTTGCATTAAGGAGGTCAACTGAATCAGTAGACCGCCTGATTTTGCATTAGATAAGGAACATATACACGCACTTCTTGCATATGTTCATACAACATTAGAAAATTTATAAGGACAATGGATGCCGTGTTTGATGGTTGAGTAGATGGTTGTTTGGATGGTAGGATATGCATTCTCCTTAACTTGGAGATTTCGGGGGCGAAATCCTTTAAGGAGGGGAGAATGTAACACCCCAAATTTTCGAATAATCGAATTAACTAAATTAAAGAATAATAAATCTCAGACGTGTGAATTATGGGAATTGGGTTGCGCCATTGTGTCCATCTCGGAATTCTAGTGAAGATAGAGTCCGAGTTTTCGGGAAACGAGTATCGGATGAAAGAGTTATGGGCGAACGAAGTTTGGTGGCAAAGTAAAGAAGAAGAAAAAATGCACTGGCGCACTTGGGAAGTGCACCAGTACATATTAACACTGGCGCACCTGCCAAGTGCGCCCAGGCCGAGGCTGGAGCCTGCACAGCTTTCTGGTTCAGGCTGACCCGTGTTGTTGAGTCCTTTCTGACTCCTTGCTGAGTCATTAGGGCTGACTCATCACCCTATCATGATTGAATGGTTTTGATTAACCCTAAGAACATCCGACGGCTTAAATTAATTCATAACTCTATAAAAAGACCCATAGACTCAAACCCTAAATCAAAATTAAAACTAAACCTATGGCCGTTATGCTGTTGTCTTGAACCCTAGAACAACCGCCACCAAATTAAAGAGGAAGAACAGCAACCAAATTAGAACTATTCAACCCTAACAGCGATTCTTCATCAAAGGAGTGCTGATTCAACTCCAGAAATCAGAATTCAGAACTCAAGACTGCTTTTGAGTTGTGAGTTCGATAGTTTTAGCAAAATAATTAGTAATTTAATTAGATTAAGTTATAACGTGGATTGTATGGATGTGATAGGAAGTATTGATTGCATGTTGTAATTATGTTGTAGGATTGTGATTGAAATATCTATGATGTTATGTTGTGATGCTATCATGCAAAGTTATGTTGCTATCATCCATGATGTAATTTTATATACAATCAAATCGTCATGTTTCTTATGCTAGTTTGTGATATTGATTCATATGATAAACCATATGTGGAGAAGTTTAGATGTTGATTCAAACATGAACCATATACAAGTTTGGGTAGAATTACATGTGACCTCACATGATTATGGCACCTAGTTTATGTGAGAATTTAATTGAAAGCTAGGCTATGACATGATACTTTACATGTTAGATATTAGTTTACACCATTATTGCGATGTACCAATCACATATGTGAATTTATGAGTTGGATATGATTCATGTTATGTTATTATCTATGCAAGTTTAACCCCTTTAGATATAGGTTTATGACATATGATGTTTATGCAAGTTTAACCCCTTTAGATATAGGTTTATGACATATGTTGTCAATGCAAGTTTGTGGCCATTATTTCATCAAGTTCACATCTTTAGATTTGGATCTATGTTATACATGATGTTTATGCAAGTTTGTGGTCATTTTCTCATCAAGTTCACACGTTTAAATTTGGAACCACGACATATGTTGTTATGCAAGTTGTAATCTTGACCTATGCAAGTTTTAGATGTAGAACATCATTCACATATGCAAGTTCACCCCTATGTTAGATCTATGTTTTAATTATGTGTATATATGTGATGTTTTCTTTTATTTCATGAGTTAGACTATTCGAGTCTAACGTATATCTTTACGTTAAACAAACAAACGTACTACGTGGGGAAAAGGGGATAATATTAAAATTATTTAATTGACATAAATGCCTTAAAAGGCATAAAATAAAATTGTGGTGAAATTGGTATGATTTTACATACCATAAATGGATGGACATAATTGAGTCAATTATGGACATCGCTAAATTTGGAATTGATTGATAATTTGAATAGGGAAAGTAATTCAAATTTGGGGGATGATTAATTAGGAGTAATTAATCGTCTAAGACACGAGGTTAGACTCTTTTGTGGTGTAAGACTGCCCGGACCCGCCCGGCAAATCCAGCTGCCACAAATGCCAGTCTAATGTGAGAGGTCTTAGGTATAAATTAAATACGTAACAATTGTAAAAACACGAGGCTAGGCTCTTTTGTGGTGTAAGACTGCCCGGACCCGCCCGGTAAATCCAGCTGCCACAAATGCCAGTCTAATGTGAGAGGTCTTTATGAGGTTACGGTCTTAATGAATTAAGAAACACTTAACTAGATAAGCATGTAGTGGGACATGAGGGGGTTAAGTGGGTGCCTTGGGTGGCATGTATAATCTAGTGGGTGCCTTGGGTGGCATTTGGAAATACGATTAGAAACACTTAACCAAAATATGAAACATGTAATTGAAACATGAATAAGAAGTGGGTTAAGTGGGATGTACTAGAGGGGACCAAGCTTAGGTGGATAGCTTGAGTCAAGTAAAGGGGGCCCGTTTCAACCAGTAACCCATATGTATCTTTGTGGGCTCAACCCAAGTCGAGGACGGGACACGCATACTTGGCTTGACTGTAAGAGGCCAAACCGGGTTAGCGGTGGCAACGCAAGTCCAACGGGTTCATATGTGTGTGTGGACCCGGGCTGGTAGGTAAGACGTTGTTGCATCGTGTAGGTATAAGTCGTGCATTCTTTGTTGCATCAGGTTGCCACATTGGGGAGTGATACACCCCACTGTGGGGCCAGCACGGATATCTACGAGTTAGGGAGCCGATCGCTCGGGGGTAGTGGGTACACCTAGTGGAGATAGGGGCAGACAGCACCTATGGAGGCAGCTAGGGGTGCACGAAACTACCAATATCATTATTAAGTCTGTAGGTGGGATCAACCTTAGGGTAACTAGCAGTGGTGCAGTATTCTAGTGGCGGTACAGTATAGCAATTATCCTATAGTGTTGGGGTAGCTTAGTAAATTCATCTTAGTGGGTTAGGTGCGCTTTAACGATATTGTTATTCATCTTGTTTCCTTGTTTACTCTGTCATACTCAATGGTTCATGGTCATTTCCTTATTTTCCAACTTATGCCTTAGCCTAGTTACTTTGTTAATTATATTGTTAGAATTATCGCACTCGCCAGACTTTATGTCTAACCTCCCTTTTTCCATCTCTTTCCTCCCCCCCCCCCCAAGGTGCTCAGGTTGGAACTAGCACCAGTGGAGCTTGATCTTGGATTGCTTTTAGAAGATTTCTTGGACCGCTGAAGTAAAGTTCAGTTTCTCTTTATTTATGGCTATTTTAATGTTGGGGATTATGTCTTTCAGTTTATGTACTTTGTTTTATCAAGATGGATATGATGTACTTGACTTTGGTTTATGGTTTTGGTGATGTAATCAAACATATGGGTTTATCCGCTGCAATGAAATAAAGTTTTAAATTTTCAAGTACTGCTTTATATCTGTCTTGTTGTGATTTTCTGTTCTATATTCACTTAAAACGCTCCACTGAAGTTAAGGCATTCCCTTTGCGAGTGACCTTAATGGAGGTGGGGTGTTACAATTTTACTCTAATCGATCTAAAATTTATTGAAGCCCGCTGTAGGCCAAATACTTTGGCCCATCCCCTTCTTTATATTTCGTTTCCTTTCATTTAATTTTTTTTCTTTTTTCCCCAGCCCAATTCAGCCAAAATACCCTTTTATATATTTTTTTACTAATTTTATATATCGGCCCACCCACCCGTCTCCCCGTTCTCCTTATTCCCTGATTCTTGCTTCCTTCTATTTTAATCTGCTGCGCCACATGATAATTTAATTCAAAAACTTACGTGTTATAATATAATAAACCAACGTTACTTTATGACAGTTATTCTATTGGCATATCCCAACGTCCCAGTATTCTTCATTCAGCCATCCTGCTTTCTTTTGTATATTGTTGTATCTTAACTCCTTCTCTCCCCTTTACTTTAACATGCCTTGCCCCTTTCTTCTATTGGCTGTTATGCCACTTCAACTCTTTCTTTTATGTTAACACACTGTCATTTTTTTATTAGCTTCTTGTATTACTTGTTTCAAACTATACACATGGTTAAACCAGCAAAAATATGGCACCTCAATACACCGCAACAATGCTTCTTCTTTTGTCTTCAGGTTTACCTGATGTCCGCGGTGCACAGCAACACACATGTGCACATGCATGGATACACCGCCGACTTTACACTGCGTTGATCCCCCTTACATACAGCAAATCACAAGTTGTTTCCATCTCAAAACTCAAATTTTCCTCCAGTCATTTATATAGTAAAATCACCATCCATCTGAACTTCCAAAAACGACACGGGTCCAAGAAAACTTATTTTGTTGCTAACATTCCCTTGCCTAACTCTGTTTTTCTCGCGTCCTTTCCTTTCCTAATGTTACCCTCTTCTCTCCCTTTTTCCTTCTAATGCTACCCTTTTCTGTTTATTTTTGTTACATATATGCTATTCTTAGTTCAAAACAAACTTGGCCCAATTATACCTTAGCCAAAATGTAACAACCCGTATTTCTGTTAACACTAATGTTCACAAATTAAAGAATAACTAATCTCAGACGTAAGAATTATGGGAAACGGGTTGCGCCATTGTGTTCATCTCGGAATTCTGGTTGAGATAGAGTCCGAGTTTGCGTGAATTGGACTTCGTATGAAGAAGTTATGGCGATCGGAAGTTTCAGAAAATTCAAAATAGATTTCAAAATTTGAAGATTCAGAGTCAGATGGGGTAGGCGGGAATTTTCCTGCCAGGGCCAGGTCGACCATAGGGTCGACCTGCCCGAACCAGGTCGACCATAGGGTCGACCTGGGGGTCGACCTGCCCCCCCCCCCCCCCCGGGGGCAGATTTGAATGCTGACCTGTTTGTGACTAGATGCTGACTCATTAGGGTTTCTAAACTGCTCTGATTGGTTGGGATTAATTCTGGGTTGATCGGACGGCTTAAACTAATCCTAAACTCTATAAAAACACCTATAGACTCAAACCCTAAAATCGAAACAAAATTAGATTCATGGACTCCATGTCGTCACCTAGCAACTCAGCATAGCCTCCACCAATTAGAGAGGAAGAAAGCAAACCTAATTCAATCCTTTTCAACTTTAACAACGAATCTTCTTCAAGGGAAAGCTTTTACAACTTCAGAACTCAGAATTCAGAACTCAGGACCTTCTTTGAGCTGTGAGTTCGATAATTTTAATAAGATAATTAGTAATTTAATTGGATTAAGTTATGATGTGGATTATATGGATTTGATGTGAATTATTGACTACATGTTATGATTATGTTGTAAAATTTTGATGTTATCATACATGTTGTAAATTCTATGATATTATGTTGTAAAGTTATGATGTTATCACCTATGTTGTTTCTAAGATTGGCTTATGTATAATCAAATCATCATGTTGTTCATATGCTAGTTTGGTTATGTTGATTCATATGATAAATCATATGTATGCAAGTTTAGGTTTTGATTTAGACATGAATCATATACAAGTTGGGTAAAATTATATGTGACCTTACATGTTTATGACATCTATTTTATGTGAAAATTTGATTAAAAGTTAGGCTATGACATGTGTGAGTTATATGCTAAATTCTACATGATATTTTACATGTTAGATGTAAGTTTAAACCATTGTTATGTTGCATAAATCACATATGCAAGTTTATATAAATATATGAATATGAATCATGTTATGCAAGTTTGTGACCATCTTTCAAACAAGTTTACACCATTAGATTTGGATCTATGACATATGTAGTTTATGCAAGTTGTAACTTTGGCCTATGCAAGTTTTAGATGTAGAACATCATTCACACATGCAAGTTCACCCCTATGTTTAGATCAAGTTTTATCTATATGTATGTTGTGATGTTTTCTCTTTATTCCATGAGTTAGACTATTCGAGTCTAACGTATATTTTACGTTAAACGAAAGAACGTACAATGTGGGGTAAAGGGGATAATATTAAAAGATTTAATTGGCATAAATGCCTTAAAAGGCATAAAATATAATTGTGGTGAAAATTGGTATGATTTTACATACCATAAATAGATAGACATAATTGAGTCAATTATGGCCAAGTTAAATTTGGAATAAATTGATAATTTGAATAGGGAAAGTAATTCAAATTGGGGGATGATTAGTTAGGAGTAATTAATCGTCTAAGACACGAGGTTAGGCTCTTTTGTGGTGTAAGACTGCCCGGACCCGCCCGGCAAATCCAGCTGCCACAAATGCCAGTCTAATGTGAGAGGTCTTAGGCATAAACTAAATACGTAACAATTGTAAAGACACGAGGTTAGGCTCTTTTGTGGTGTAAGACTGCCCGGACCCGCCCAGCAAATCCAGCTGCCACAAATGCCAGTCTAATGTGAGAGGTCTTTATGAGGTTACAGTCTTAATGAATTAAGAAACACTTAACCAGATAAATATGTAGTGGGACATGAGGGGGTTAAGTGGGTGCCTTGGGTGGCATGTGGAATTTAGTGGGTGCCTTGGGTGGCATTTGAAATACGATTAGAAACACTTAACCAAAATTGAAACATGTAAGTGAACATGAATAAGAAGTGGGTTAAGTGGGATGTACTAGAGGGGACCAAGCTTAGGTGGATAGCTTGGGTCAAGCAATGGGGGCCCGTTTCAACTAGTAACCCATAAGTATCTCAGTGGGCTCGACCCAATTCGAGGACGGGACACGCATACTGGGCTTGACTGTAAGTGGCCAAACCGGGTTAGCGGTGGCAACGCAAGTCCAACGGGTTCATATGCGTGTGTGGACCCGGGCTGGTAGGTACGACGTTGTTGCATCGTGTAAGTATAAGCCATGCATTCTTGGTGGTATCGGGTTGCCACTTTGGGGAGTGATACACCCCACTGTGGGGCCAGCATGGGTATCTACGAGTTAGAGAGCCGATCGCTTGGAGGTAGTGGGTACACCTAGTGGAGATAGGGGCAGGCGGCACCTATGAAGGCAAATAGGGGTGCACGAAACTACCAATATCATTATTAAGTTCTATAGGCGGGATCAACCTTAGGGTGACTAGTGGTGGTGCAGTATAGAAAATACCTTATAGTGGTGGTGCAGTATAGTAATTATCTTCTAGTGGTTTAGGTGCGCTTTAACGTTATCTGTGTTCATCTTATTTCCTTGTTTACTCTGCCATACTCAATAGTTCATAGTCATTTCCTTATTTTCCAACTTATGCCTAAGCCTAGTTATTTTGGTAATTATATTGTTAAAGTTATCGCACTCGCTAGACTTTATGTCTGCCCCCCCTTTGTTTCCCCCTCTTTTCTTCCTCCCCCCCCCCTCCCCAAGTGCTCAGGTTGGAACTAGCACCAGTGGAGCTTGATTTTGGACTGCTGTTTCATACTTTTAGAAGATTGCTTGGATCGCTGAAGTAAAGTTCTGCCTCTCTTGTTTATGGCTATTTTTGTATTGGGGATTATGTCTTTCAATTTATGTACCTTGGTTTAGTCAAGATGGATATTATGTACTTTGACTCTGATTTTGATGATGTAATCAAACATATGTATTTTCCGCTGCAATGAAATAAAGTTTTAAATACCGTTTATATCTGTCTTGTTGTTAAGTTTCTATTCTATACTCACTTAAAACGCTCCATAGAAGTTAATGCATTCCCTTTGTGAGTGACATTAATGGACGTGGGGTGTTACACGTGGTATCAGAGCTGAAGGTTACCAGAACAGATATGAATTTTGAAAATGTGTTTTTGAAAACCAACTTTTATAAAGAAGTACCTTCAAAAGTACGTTTTAAGGAAAGTATTTTTTAAGAGAAAAGTATATTTTAGAAAGCATAACCCCAAGAGCCATATATCTTTCCTTCAGTCCTTCTTGTATTGAATCTTTCCTTTTTCGTTTCAGTATGTCTGGAGCATCTGAGATACCAGAGGGTGTTCATGTACCCGGTTGGTTTCGTCAATATCTCGAGGCTAAGGCCACCACTGCAGGTCCAGCAAATGCTCCTCCTCCTCCTCGTGTTGATACTTTCGCGAAGATATGTAAGGACTTTCGAGCAATGAGTGGAAAACCTTTTCACGGGACGGAGACATTTGTTGAAGCTCGTAATTGGCTAAAGGAGGTGGAAGAATTGTTTGGAATCTTTGAAGTGGATGATGGAAGAAAGGTCCAGTTAGCCGCCTGGCTAATGAAGGATGATGCCTCGTTTTGGTGGGAGGTCACTAATGGGGAACGTCCAGTTGATACATGGCCAGATTTTAGGCGGAGGTTTGAGGTGAAGTTTCTCTCGCGGGCTAAAGAGAATCTATACATGGAAAGGGTTTTGGCATTGAAGCAAGGGAATCTATCGGTGAAAGAATACGTCAACAAGTTCAATCAGTTGGCGAGATTTGGCTTGGACTTGGTGAATACTCCAGAAAAGAAGGCTCTAAGATTTGTTAAGGGTTTGAACGAGCCGCTTCATGGGTTAGCTATGACCCACATTCCCATGGGGGCTACCTTCGAGAGACTAGTTGACATGGCGCTTATGCATGAAGAGGAGAAGGGCGCCAATGCTAATAAGGCACCCGAGAAGAAATGGGATAAAAAGAAGCCGCAACAGCAACAACAGAACAAGAAAGGTGGCAAAGGCAACAATGGTAAGGGGAAGAAAAGATGCTTTAACTGTGGGACACCCGGCCATCTAAGCAAAGATTGTAGGAAGAAAAAGAAGACTGGTTGTTTCCACTGTGGCGAAGCGGGATATCTTATCAAGGACTGCCCAAAGGAAGGGCAGAGGGCAGGGTCTACCTCGGGAGGACAGGTGCAGGCTCTTATGGCACCAGGGCAGGCAAGGGGACAAGTTCAGGCTCTCGTGGTCCCACCGCTGCAAGAACGAGGTAGAACAATTTCCGTTGAAAGTTTAGTTTTTCTGTTTGATCATCATGTCCGTACTTTATTCGATTCTGGCGCATCACATTCGTTTATCTCTGCATCATTAGTTGAAACACTGCACCTATATACTAGTCTAGTTACTGATCCCTTAGTAGTCTCAAATCCTATTGGTGGTTTGGCTCATCTTTCTATGATCTATCGGGATTTGAGAGTGTTTATCTTGGGCGTTGAGTTGGAATGCAATGCCTTTGTTCTTAGTTTCATGGGCTACGGCTTGATTATAGGTATGGACTGGCTCACTAAATATGGGGCCATCCTAGATTGTGAAAGAAGGGTAGTTAGATTGTTGACTCGTTGTGGAAAGACCCTTGATATTTCTTGTGAACCTAGAGGTCCAGTAATGCTTAACTACCTAGAATCCCTTGACGCATCCGATGATGATTTACATTCTGTTCGTATGGTCCATGAATATGCTGATGTCTTCGATGAGGTGAGGGGTTTACCCCCAAAACGTGGGATAAACTTTTGAATATATCTAGTAGATAATGCAAAGCCAGTTGCATTGCTAGTGCGCCACATGGCTCCAAGAGAGAGAAGAGAACTCAGTAAGCAAGTGAAGGAATTGCTTGAGAAGGGGTTCATCAGACATAGTATATCGGAGTGGGGTGCTCCAGTAGTATTTGCCATGAAGGCAGATGGGTCCCTTATACTTTGTGTGGACTATAGAGAACTTAATAAGCTTATAAGAAGAATAGACACCCACTACCGAGGATTGACGATCACTTCGATCAGTTAGTTGGCGCCTCAGCGTTTTCACAGTTGGACTTAGCCACGGGTTTCCATCAGTTGAGAGTGGCAGAGGATAGCATAGACAAGACTGCCTTTAGGACTCCAGAAGGTTTCTTCAAGTGGCTTGTGATGCCCATTGGTTTGACAAACGCCCCCGCATACTTTGTTGATTTGATGAGTAGGGTGTTTAGGGAGTACCTTAATAAATTCGTGGTAGTCTTTGTGGACGACATCTTGATCTTTTCTAAGAGCGAGGAAGAGCATGCCCTACATCTTAGGGAAGTGTTGGAGACTCTGCGAGCGCATAGCCTTAAAGCTAAATTTTCTAAATGTCACTTTTGGAGGAAGGAAGTGCGATTCTTAGGGCATGTGGTTTCCAAAGAAGGGATAGCTGTGGATCCCGCGAAGGTAGTGGCCATCCAAGATTGGAAGGTCCCTAAAAATGCTACCGAGGGGAGGAGTTTCTTAGGGTTGGCTGGCTACCATAGGAATATCACAGACTTCGCAAAAATATCAGCTCCATTAACACGTTTGACGAAGAAGAATCTAGTTTTCACATAGGACGTAGATTGTGATGATGCGTTCCAACGTTTGAAGAGAGCTTTGACCATAGCCCCAGTCTTAGTGTTGCCAAATGGGAGTAAGCCATTTACCGTTTATACCGATGCTTGTGGGACAGGACTAGGCGCAGTTTTAATGCAAGAGGGAAGGGTAATAGCCTATTGTGGAAGGCAGTTGAGAGTGCATGAGAGAAATTACCCTATACACGACCTAGAGTTGGCCGCTATTGTCTTCGCGCTTAAGTCTTGGCGTCATTATCTTCTTGGCGAGAAATTTGAATTGTTCACTGACCACAAATCGCTAAAATACTTATTCTCTCAGAAGGACTTGAACTTAAGGCAGCAAAGGTGGATGGAATTCTTAGCGTCCTACGATTTCGAGATAGCATATACCCCTGGCAAGGGTAACGTGGTGGCAGACGCCTTAAGTAGAAAAAGGTTGTCCTTGAGTCCATTGTTTGTTGAGCGGCGAAGTTTAGAGTTCATCTCCACCTTTGACTTTAGACCTTCCATTGACTTTGTACCCGGTTTGCTAGCATCCTTAGAGGCCAGACTTACGCTTTCGGGACGGGTCGGCGAGGCACAGCGAGATGACCCACAATTGGTTGAGTTAGTAGAGAAGCTCAAAGGAGTGGAGTCATCGAGCCATCTCCGTAGGTATACCCTAGATGATATGAGTTGGTTGCGTAGGGACAATAGACTTTGTGTACCGTGGGACGAGAATTTGAGGAAGACCATTCTTGATGATGCAGATCGTTCGAAGATGACCATTCATCCCGGCGGGGACAAGATGTACATGGACATGTGACGAGTTTACTTTTGGGTCGGCATGAAGAAGGATGTGGCCAAGTATGTTGCTAGATGCTTGGTGTGCCAACAAGTAAAAGCAGAGCAAAAGAAGCCCGGTGGATTGCTTCACCCATTGGAGGTCCCATAATGGAAGTGGGAAAGCGTCTCGATGGACTTTATTGACGGGTTACCGAGATCGAGGAAGGGTAATACAGGAATTTGGGTCGTGGTAGACAGACTTACTAATAGCGCCCATTTCATTCCCGTGAAGAGTAAGAGGACTGCTCCATGGTTAGCCTCCGTATACATTCGAGAGATTGTCCGTTTGCACGGTGTTCCTTCTAGCATAGTGAGCGACCGCGATCCTATTTTCACTAGCGAATTTTGGAAGAGCTTGGAAGAGGCGGTAGGGACTCAGTTATGTTTGAGCACCGCATATCATCCTCAGATGGATGGCCAGACCGAGAGGGTGAATCGTAATCTAGAGGACTTATTGAGATTGTGTGTCTTAGACTTCGGAGGTACATGAGACATTGGTAGAGTTCGCGTATAATAACAGCTTTCAGTCTAGCATTGGCATGGCACCGTTCGAGGCTCTTTATGGACGGCCGTGTCGTTCGCCTACATGTTAGTGGGAGTCTACATACAAGATCTTGCTTGGACCCGATAAGATTAGAGAGACTTCAGAAAAGATCGATTTGATTCGAAGGAGGATGAAGACGGCGCAAGATAGGCAGAAATCTTATGCGGACAAGAGGAGGACAGATCTTGAGTGTGATATTGGGGACATGGTCTTTGTCAAGGTGTCTCCATTACAGAACGTCGCTCGCTTTGGGTCCATTGGGAAGTTAGCACCAAGGTTCGTAGGGCCGTTTCCTATTAAGGAGAGGGATGAGCAGATGGCGTATAGAGTGGAGTTGCCCGAGAGACTTAGTGGTGTACACGATGTATTCCATGAATCGCATTTGAGGAAGTGCTTACACGAGACCGCGGAAGTGGTAGAGCCGAGCTTGCTTAGAGAGGTAGAGATAGAGCGTGATGCGACGATTCGACGAGCTCCTACGCGCATTCTTGGGTCGGAGATTAAGAAGTTGAGGAATCGAGAGGTTAGGCTAGTCAAAGTGCAATGGGGAGATGATGAGAGCAACGCTACTTGGGAGACGGAAGAGAAGATGCGCTCATTGTACCCTTTTCTTTTCGAGGGTATGTCTTTTAATTTTTCCTTTATCGCTTAGCTTGTACTTATCTTTCGTATGCCCTCTCGCTAGTATCTTTAACCTTTAGATAGGGTAGTCCTGGTTGAAACATGTGTTTGAGACATGTTATGTATGATGGATACATGTGGATGCAAGTGTTTGCTCATGGTTGCTCGTGGATGCATATGCACACACTTTAGGCACTAGATCGGCTCAGTCACTTCATATTACATATTGCATATAAATGTGTGTGCATATTTAAAGCTAATGGATGTATAATGATTGTACCATGATATGGATGTTGCATTTTGGTGAATGGTTGTGCACGCATGTAGAAATAATATGTATCGATAAGGTTCTTCGCTTACATAATGGACGCATGGCACTATCATGGTTTGCATTAAGGAAGTCAACTGAATCAGTAGACCGCCTGATTTTGCATTAGATAAGGAACATATACACACACTTCTTGCATATGTTCATACAACATTAGGAATTTTATAAGGACAATGGATGCCTGTGTTTGATGGTTGAGTAGATGGTTGTTTGGATGTTAGGATTTGCATTCTCCTTAACTTGGAGATTTCGGGGGCGAAATCCTTTAAGGAGGGGAGAATGTAACACCCCGTATTTCTGTTAACACTAATGTTCACAAATTAAAGAATAACTAATCTCAGACGTAAGAATTAAGGGACGGGTTGCGCCATTGTGTTCGTCTCGGAATTTTGGTTGAGGTAGAGTCCGAGTTTGCGTGAATTGGACTTCGTATGAAGAAGTTATGGCGATCGGAAGTTTCAGAAAATTCAAAATAGATTTCAAAATTTGAAGATTCAGAGTCAGATGGGCCAGGCGGGAATTTTCCCGCCAGGGCCAGGTCGACCATAGGGTCAACCTGGGGGTCGACCTACCCTGACCAGGTCGACCATAGCGTCGACATGCCCTAACCAGGTCGACCATAGGGTCGACCTGGGGTTCGACCTGCCCCCCCCCTCCCGGGCAGATTTGAATGGTGACCTGTTTGTGACTAGATGCTGACTCATTAGGGTTTCTAAACTGCTCTGATTGGATGGGATTAAATCTGGGTTGATCGGACGGCTTAAACTAATCCTAAACTCTATTAAAACACCTATAGACTCAAACCCTAAAATCAAAACAAAATTAGATTCATGGCCTCCATGCCGTCACCTAGCAACTCAGCAAAGCCGCCACCAATTAGAGAGGAAGAAAACAAACCTAATTCAATCCTTTTCAACTTTAACAACGAATCTTCTTCAAGGGAAAGCTTCACAACTTCAGAACTCAAAATTCAGCACTCAAGACCTTCTTTGAGTTGTGAGTTCAATAATTTTAATAAAATAATTAGTAATTTAATTGCATTAAGTTATAATGTGGATTATATGGATTTGATGTGAATTATTGACTACATGTTATGATTATGTTGTAAAATTTTGATGGTATCATACATGTTGTAAATTCTATGATATTATGTTGTAAAGTTATGATGCTATCACCTATGTTGTTTCTAAGATTGGCTTATGTATAATCAAATCATCATGTTGTTCATATGCTAGTTTGGTTATGTTGATTCATATGATAAATCATATGTATGCAAGTTTAGGTTTTGATTTAGACATGAATCATATACAAGTTGGGTAAAAATATATGTGACCTTACATGTTTATGACATCTAGTTTATGTGAACATTTGATTAAAAGTTAGGCTATGACATGTGTGAGTTATATGCTAAATTCTACATGATATTTTACATGTTAGATGTAAGTTTAAACCATTGTTATGTTGCATAAATCACATATGCAAGTTTATATAAATATATGAATATGAATCATGTTATGCAAGTTTGTGACCATCTTTCAAACAAGTCTACACCTTTAGATTTGGATCTATGACATATGTAGTTTATGCAAGTTGTAACTTTTTCCTATGCAAGTTTTAGATGTAGAACATCATTCACACATGCAAGTTCACTCCTATGTTTAGATCAAGTTTTATCTATATGTATGTTGTGATGTTTTCTCTTTATTCCATGAGTTAGACTATTCGAGTCTAATGTATATTTTACGTTAAACGAACGAACGTACAACGTGGGGTAAAGGGGATAATATTAAAAGATTTAATTGGCATAAATGCCTTAAAAGGCATAAAATATAATTGTGGAGAAAATTGGTATGATTTTACATACCATAAATAGATGGACATAATTGAGTCAATTATGGCCATAGTTAAATTTGGAATAAATTGATAATTTGAATAGGGAAAGTAATTCAAATTGGGGGATGATTAACTAGGAGTAATTAATCGTCTAAGACACGAGGTTAGGCTCTTTTGTGGTGTAAGACTGCCCGGAACTGCCCGGCAAATCCAGCTGCCACAAATTCCAGTCTAATGTGAGAGGTCTTAGGCATAAACTAAATACGTAACAATTGTAAAGACACGAGGTTCGGCTCTTTTGTGCTGTAAAACTGCCCGGGCCCGCCCGGCAAATCCAGCTGCCACAAATGCCAGTCTAATGTGAGAGGTCTTTATGAGGTTACGGTCTTAATGAATTAAGAAACACTTAACCAGATAAACATGTAGTGGGACATGAGGGGGTTAAGTGGGTGCCTTGGGTGGCATATGGAATTTAGTGGGTGCCTTGGGTGGCATTTGAAATACGATTAGAAACACTTAACCAAAATTGAAACATGTAAGTGAACATGAATAAGAAGTGGGTTAAGTGGGATGTACTAGAGGGGACCAAGCTTAGGTGGATAGCTTGGGTCAAGCAATGGGGGCCCGTTTCAACCAGTAACCCATAAGTATCTCAGTGGGCTCGACCCAAGTCGAGGACGGGACACGCATACTGGGCTTGACTGTAAGAGGCCAATCCGGGTTAGCGGTGGCAACGCAAGTCCAATGGGTTCATATGCGTGTGCGGATCCGGGCTGGTAGGTAAGACGTTGTTGCATCATGTAGGTATAAGTCGTGCATTCTTGGTGGTATCGGGTTGCCACTTTGGGGAGTGATACACCCCACTGTGGGGCCAGCACGGGTATCTACGAGTTAGGGAGCCGATCTTTTGGGGGTAGTGGGTACACCTAGTGGAGATAGGGACAGGCGGCACCTATGAAGGCAACTAGGGGTGCACGAAACTACCAATATCATTATTAAGTTCTGTAGGCGGGATCAACCTTAAGGTGACTAGTGGTGGTGCAGTATAGCAAATACCTTATAGTGGTGGTGCAGTATAGTAATTATCTTCTAGTGGTTTAGGTGCGCTTTAACGTTATATGTGTTCATCTTATTTCCTTGTTTATTCTGCCATACTCAATAGTTCATAATCATTTCCTTATTTTCTAACTTATGCCTTAGCCTAGTTATTTTGGTAATTATATTGTTAAAGTTATCGCACTCGCCATACTTTATGTCTGACCCCCCTTTGTTTCCTCGTCTTTTCTTCCTACACCCCCGGTGCTCAGGTTGGAACTAGCACCAGTGGAGCTTGATTTTGGACTGATGTTTCTTGCTTTTAGAAGATTGCTTGGATCGCTGAAGTAAAGTTCAGCCTCTCTTATTTATGGCTATTTTTGTATTGGGGATTATGTCTTTCAATTTATGTACCTTGGTTTAGTCAAGATGGATATTATGTACTTTGACTCTGGTTTTGATGATGTAATCAAACATATGTGTTTTCCACTGCAATGAAATAAAGTTTTAAAATTTTAAGTACTGTTTATATCTGCCTTGTTGTTAAGTTTCTGTTCTATACTCACTTAAAACGCTCCATAGAAGTTAATGCATTCTCTTTGTGAGTGACATTAATGGACGTGGGTTTTTACACAAAAGTTCACGTGCTCTCCTTATTTCTTTCACCAACCTGCTTTCTTATTCTCGCTTCTCTCTTATTTCTTTTTCCTCCTTTAGTTGCCTGTGCACCGTGTGCTTGTGCACATGCACAAGTGCCATCCTTGTTGTATATAACGGTGTTGTATACACAATTATATGATTTTTGTTTGATGATAACAAACAAATACATTTTATTTTAAATGTGTTTGTTATTGTACTGTTATATAACATCACAGACAGGAATATAATATTTATATTCAAATAGAATACAACTGTACAAAATTTCGTATATTCACAAAGTATTTTATTTAAATATAATATTATATTTCAACATTCAAACATTACAAATTATATGACGCCACTATTTGTACACATTCACAGATATTACACATGATATTGTACTTGTATATAAACTTAATGTGTTAGACAAATTTGTTTGAACACAATAAAAATAATATTTTATTTCAGTCAAATTTGTTTAATACAAATATCTGTACAATTCTCTCTACAACATTCATACGGTCACTCTGTCTATACAAATCATATGTCATACATATTCACATTTGATATACAGACACTTACACACTCTTTCACTGTCTTCTGTCCTCGCAGCTTTCAGTCAGTCCAGTCTTCATACCTGTCACATACAGAAACACATATAGTATCTGGAATAAAAATAATATTCTAAATTCTAGCGAATGTAATTTTTATTTTGAAAATTTATTTGCCTCAGAATTTCGGTGTGTTTCTCATCACTTTTCTGACTCGATCTGATTTTTCTGACTATGTCTTGATAGCTTGTGATATTCACAGTGATACATTGTAAATACCACAAGGCAGTCAGTGTATATATAAAATATTTCAGTGCAGGGACAAGAAAATCTATTCTGGATGGCTGCATATACACACGTGTATATATACACGTGTGCACTGCCTTGCCAATCCAGTGTGCAACTGAGGAGCAGCCATGTGAACCAACTTGACTCAGTGCATACTCAGGCAACACAAGTATATGGGGAAAAGTTTCAAGTCTCAAGTTCATGTGTAGCAAAGTGGTCGAGGCAGCCCGATATAAATGGCCGAGGACATATGCAAACAAGTACAGCATTTACGAGTTCATGAATTAAGACTACAGCAAGATGGCACAAGCACAAGTTCAGAAATGGAATAACCAACATACAATGCATGATGCATATTGTACATGCCTCTACATGATCAAGAATGATTCAGCTACAACATGGTGTGCACAACATGTCTAAGACACAGTGAAGCAAATGGACTAATATGAGAGCAACCAATACGCAGTAGTTTCACAATGATGCAGCAAGTACAAATGGAGCTGCAGCATTTAACAAGGTAATGCAAAAATGTTTTTAAGCAAGTGTCAAAAGAACAACTACACAATGTCAAAGCAGTATGGAGCATCAACATGTATAGTATGATACACAAGACATATGCGAAACAAGCTAAAGCAATGTGATCACTCAGCACGGTAACATGAAGGATTCTACACTCACACATGCACAGCAATTCAGTGTACACATTGATTCTCACATATAACTAACAGTCATAGTTAAAACACAAGCCAGAGGCTTCAGCATGTTCCAGGATATACTCATATATATGTTACATGGCTCAAAGTGATCATGGAGCAGTATTTACAAGTGACAAATGCAACAAACTCAGATTTGACTTAACATGCTTTGGCAAGAAATCAATCATCAATTCAAACTTGCATGGAGCAATATAAAGAAGGTGATGTACATATGTGACTATAAGGCAGAGCTTGTGTACACAGTTCAATACTCAAGGGAAGTCATAGCATGATCAGTACAGGGAAGCCACATATACAGATATGTACATTCTCAAGAAACTTAACAGAGCAAATATATGCATGGCAACACATAAACAAAACAATTCTCTTAAAAAATATACATGGTAGCATGTCCAGTATACATGAAATCATGAAATTTACAAACCACAAACACAGGAGTACAACATTGTGACAAAACAAGTTTGAAATCAAAACGTTGCCTTAGAGAAAGAAACAAGTGTTGATTTCCAGAAAAAACATGCAAGTGTATTTGGCATGAATACAATAAAGTCGAAGAGATTTCTTTAAAAATGATGATTCCTTGATTTCACATATTTCCAGATTTCCAAATGTTTATATGGCAATGTTTCATTACGGTCATAAAGTGAGGTGCAATCGAATATTCAATTTTGGGCAAGTGCAAGAAAGTTGTTTTTGGAAATTCAATGTTGCCAAAGAAATCAAATCAGTGCAAGCAAATTCTGGGCAATATATCTTTCAAGAAAATAAATTCGAGTGAAACACAAACTTGGCAAGGAAAGTTTTTTTTTCTTCAGTAAACGACTATTAAGAATTTCCAAACCGACATAAAAGGTTTATTCAATCAAAGCCACAAACCAAAAAGAGAAATATACAACATTTCATCAATTCAAATCAAGGACCAGAAACCATATTGAATTCCTTCCAAATTTCGTTTCAGTCGAGCAATTCTAGGCAACATTTCAAATTGAGGGCAAACCAAAAGGGGAAAACACAACAAATTAGTGATTTTACACGCAAGCATTCAGATCAAATCATTTATTCGAAATCAAAGTTGTAGGGTTTTTATTTTACCCTATATAACACGCATATCATCACAAGAAAAATAGAGATCGAAATCAAAAATCAACTCGAGGGCATATAGATTCAAATAAGAATTTACTTACAATTGTTTCGATCGAGAGATAATCCAAAATCGTAGACAAAGCTACACAGTATCGATCTTCAGAGATTAATCCATCCATCAAGCATCAGAATTGAATTGGGAATTCAAATTGTGAAACCCTAGTTCGGCCGCCATATTTTTCTCCAGAGAACAAATTGAGATCGAGCCTTAGAAGAAGTGGTGCACTCAAATGAAAATGGGGCCGGCTGTTTTTTACTTAAGGATTAAAAGGGGATGACCCTTATAATTTAACTTCTAGGGTGTTTTTAAATTTGTTTTTTTAATTATTTTTGTTGTTAACTTTCTTTGTAAACAATTCTGAACAAAACTAAAATCTGTAAAATCTAGGTTACTGGTTATGGGGTCGTAATTAGGGGAAATCTGATCGAGGGGATATCGGTCAGTCTAGGGTTTTGAGCGTAGGGTTAGTGCAGGAGCAGGGAGTGCGAGTTTGCAGTGTTTGTAAGCGGGATCTGTTATTATCTCCTAGTAGAAACCTTAGGAATGTAGCAGTAGGCAGGATTTTTCCGAAGCTGGGTATCTCTATGTGTTATTTCCTTTATGCTTTTCATTTTTGTTGTATTCTGTGATCTGTTTATTATTTAACATCTGTCAGATTTTTAACTCAGCGAAAAATTGTGAAAAAACCTATTCACCCTCTCTAGGGTTATTCTAGATCCAACAAGTGGTAACAGAGCCTGGTAATTTCATTAACCCTAGAATCATGGATCCTAGTTGTCAGCCGATAGAGAGTCAGTCCAATTCATCTCCAACTATTTTCGATGGAACAGACTTTTTTAACTGGAAATCCAAAATGGAATTTTATTTAAAATCTGTTAATATTAATTATTGGGATGTTGTTATCAGTGGGTTTGGTAGTATAGATATTACTTTCAATGCTCGTGCTATGAAAATTATATTTGATTATCTTAGTGCTGAACAGTTTAATCTTATCTGTCATTGTTTATCTGGACAGGAAATCTGGGATACTCTCAATACAAAGTATGGAAGATTTGACAACTGCAGCTCAAAACCCCAAAATGTCAACTCAAATTCAGATCTATGCTTAACATGTTGTGCAGATGAAATTTCAGATGGATCAGATGATGGGGAATCAACAGATGCTGAAATGGAGAATTTCACATATGAAGATTTAGTTTACATGTGTGTTGATTTAACAAAATTTGTTGATAAACTCCAACTGAAAAATAAATCTCTGAAATCTAAGAATTCTGAATTGACCAGCAAAATTGATAATTTGGAATTACAACTTGAATATTTCAAAAAAAAATCAAATTCATATTGCAAAAATTGTTTGAAATTGGAAACCAATCTTGTTCATCTCAATAAAAATATCCAAAAGTTTGAAATGGAAATTCTGATCTCAAATGAAAACAAGATTGAGTTATTAAGGTCGAATAATTTTCTGCAAAAGGAATTTGAAAATTTTAAGACTGCTATAAATTCCGAACTTGAAATTGCTAAAAATGAAAATTTGGTGAAAAGTGATTTGATTTTGAAAGAACTTGAAAATGAGATTGAAAAATCCAAGAATTTTCGGTCTGAAAAACAAAAACGGTTTGAATTTGAAATCTCGGAGTCCCAAGCCAAAATTAATTTTCTTAAAGATGAAAATATGGCTTTGAAATCCGATTTTAAAAGATGTAAGATCACTAAAAATTGTTATTCAGATTTAATGAAAGAAAACAGTGATCTTATAACTAAAATTCAACGACTTGAAACAACATTGACTAAATTTTCTAATGGTGAAAAATCTTTAAATATGTTGTTGAAAAATCAGTTTTCATCAGGAAACAAAAGTGGACTCGGCTTTGGAAAAATTGATGAGTTTGAAAAGAGAAGAATAAATAATTTTAAAAATCCCTCAAATCACTTTGGGAATATTTGCTTTGAAAATTTGAACTCTAAAAATTTCAAAGGATTTTCAAATCACAATCAAGATGAGAATTTGTTTTATAACAATCCATTTGTACATTCTTGGATCCCAAAAGGAATTAAAACGTGTTTTGTTAAATTCAAACGGATTTGGGTTCCTAAGGGTACACAAGCTAATTCTAATGGTTTGTTGTATAAACAAGTCTAGGTACCAAAACATATGAATACAACTGTGAGTGGTTTTACTAATTTTGTTAGACCACTTGATTCTACAAACTGTTAGGTACTAGTGGAGGCTGAGGAACTGCTATACAAAAAGAAAATTGAAATCAAGCTGGTTTATACTTCTGTATCATTCACAGTTCCTCCAGCCCGGATTGTTGAGTTAGAGATTTATTTACTCACATCAATTTCAGGTATAACCTCTAAACTCATCTTTGTAAATATTTTTTATGTTTTCCCTCCTTCTATCTCTTCTGTTTATTTTCTTTGTCTGTTTGATTTGTCATGTCATATCATTGTAATTTTTTCTTGGGCTTTCTTAAACTTCCAATTGTAGAATTCATATTTTTCTGGATATTCACTTCATTTGTATGAAACTCTAATATTCTAATCATTTCCAGACCATGAATTTAAACTTGTATATATATCTGCAATTGTTTTGAAGTTCATTTTCTGTTCTCTGAATTCCTTACAGTGTTGATGTATTCTTGTCATATCTTGAACACTGTTCATCCGAATTCTAAATTTTTGAAGATCTGAAATATTGATGAGATTTCACACACCTTTGCTGTTTTGACTATCTTCTAATTCATTTTGGAAAGACTTAAAATATTATACTCATTACAGCACTCTGTTATTTATCAGTTGTGATAATTTCATTAATTTTCAGATTGGCTTGGATATTTTTAATTGTATTGAATCAGTGATACATCTTGAATTTCACTTTTATTCATGATCATTATGGTTGAAATTTGTTTGTTTGAAATCATCTGAAATTCTTGATATTTTGAATATCACACACCTCTTAATCCTAAAATTATCATCTTCTGTGAATGATTCATTATATCTCGAACTTGACATTGAT
This sequence comes from Allium sativum, assembly GCA_030737875.1. Taxonomy (NCBI): domain Eukaryota; kingdom Viridiplantae; phylum Streptophyta; class Magnoliopsida; order Asparagales; family Amaryllidaceae; genus Allium; species Allium sativum. The sequence goes on from CM060916.1 coordinate 965,078,923, forward strand.
TCAAGTGATTTCAAATAAATTATTTTTAATTTTCTATATCATGAATACCTCTCAAATTTGATGTAAATGATCTGAAATTTCTCTTATATTTGCCAGAGATGTTTTTGAAAATTCATTGAATATCTGGTCTTAAATCTCACTGTTATTTCATGATTACTTAATTTGAATATATGTTTGTTTAAAATCATTTGAAGTTATTGATTGATTGAATCACACACATATCTTGAATCTGAAATTTACATTCTGGTGTGACTGATTCACTGAATCTTGAGAGTTTCATATTTCTCAAATGATTTCAAATAAACGATATTTTTATACATTTGATCATGAATCATCTTATGTGACCGTCATCTTTACAAGCTAGATTTGAATCTGATTTTTGTGCTGCTCAGATATTGTTCTTGAAATTTTTTTGATGGTGACTGCTTGTTTTGGTATCAAATACATACCATGATCTGATAGATGAAATTAATTTGCTTGATTTGTTAACCGTGTCTGCTTAGGCTTTGTGATTAAGATTTTGTTGTCTAAAATATTTTTGTTCGTCTCCAGTGTCATTTTAGAAAATCTTCATGAATAGAGACATCAAGTGGTATAGGTTTAGAAGTGATGTTTTGTTTATTCTCATCATATATATATATATATATATTTAATCCCTCTTGTCTCGTGTAAATCTTTCATATCCCTCTTGTATTTGATTTTCAATTTTAAAATTATTTATTGATTATTCATTCAGAAATTGAAATCAATAACCAAAATAGGACTGTATTTATAATTCATCAAAATTATTACCAGATTTTGAAATTGTGATGAATTGTGACTGTAGTATATTTCACAACAAGAGAAATTATTTAGATTTTCATGATGGTTGAATAATTATTATAATATCTTTGAATTACCAATTATTTCACGACCATCTTCTTTATCTACCATTATTCTGTCACTCATCATGTTCTTTTTTATACTAATGTAGAGAGTTTAATATTTTTTTAAACAAAAAAAAAATCTTCTTGAATAAATAGTGGAAATATTTGTGATAGAAATTGGATTATGTTATTATTCAGAATTAGTAACAATTGAAATTTATCAATGATCTCGGTACAGTTGATCATATTTCATAATATAATTAATTTAGAAATTTATTTCACAGTTCATTTCTGTGCCTACCCCATTTTCTATCATCCATATATTGGTTTTATATACCGAGGAGTTTTCCTTTTAAAGCTGAAATGATAAATATATATAATTAATAAATATAAGTGTGTCTCTAATCTCATTTAAAAATCCGAGCTCTAGACATGCATGGTTAAAAGATAACTTATAATTTAAGCTGCGACTGACCTCATTTAAAAATCCAAGCTTTGGTTATGCGTGGTCAGTGTGCTATAAATTGAAATAAATTCTATGAAACTCTCCTTGGTGTTTAAAAATCAGCCTATCAATCCATTTTCTAATATGTGAAATGTATTAATATCTTATGACGTATTATGATTTGTTGATTGATAGCTATTGGGATATGAGATTATACGATTTTGTCACTTAAATTGAATTATTAATTATAGTCCAAATCCATCACTATTTTTGAACTTCTTTTTTATAAATCTTTTTGAAAATAGTTGAAATTCATATTTTTATATAACTCTCTCCATTTTTATAAAATTCATCGTAAATCCGTCATTTTCAACAATGTGAAATATGCCACTGATTCTCAGAATATTATGATTTTTGTTTGACTAATTGAAATTTATGATGACCGTTCTTCCTCTTAAGCTGAAATTATTTTTTTTAGTCAATTTTCATCTATATTTTAATTTCTGAATCCTTTTGATAGAACGACAAGAGGGAGAATGGATTGAGATTTTGATTTATGAGTGAATATATTATAAATATTTTTAATTTTGAAAATTCGATTTATGGGTGAATATTTTATAAATATTTTTAATTTTGAAAATTCATTCAATTTTCATTTTTCACTCATGCATAGTTATAAGGGGAGTTTCTGTTGTAGAGGGAGCTTTCAAATAGGGGGAGTTCAGTTCTTCACTGTCAAACACATTTATTGGATTCAAAATCTTAACATTTGTTTGTCATCATCAAAAGGTGGAGATTGTGGTATATAACGGTGTTGTATACACAATTATATGATTTTTGTTTGATGATAACAAACAAATACATTTTATTTTAAATGTGTTTGTTATTGTATTGTTATATAACATCACAGACAGAAATATAATATTTATATTCAAATAGAATACAACTGTACAGAATTTCATATATTCATACAGTATTTTATTTAAATATATTATTATATTTCAACATTCAAATAGTACAAATTATACGACTCCATTATTTGTACACATTCATAGATATTACACATGATATTGTACTTGTATATAAACTAAATGTGTTAGACAAATCTGTTTGTACACAATAAAAATAATATTTTATTTCAATCAAATTTGTTTAATACAAATATTTGTACAATTCTCTCTACAACATTCATACAGTCACTCTGTCTATACAAATCATATGTCATACATATTCACATTTCATATACAGACACTTACACACTCTTTCACTGTCTTCAGTCTTCACAGCTTTCAGTCAGTCCAGCCTTCATACCTGTCACATACAGAAACACACACAGTATCTGGAATAGAAATAATATTCTAAATTCTAGCGAATGTAATTTTTATTTTGAAAATTTATTTGACTTAGAATTTCGGTGTGTTTCTCATCATTTTTCTGACTGGATCTGATTTTTCCGACTGTGTCTTGACAGCTTGTGATATTTACAGTGATACACTGTAAATAACACAAGGCAATCGGTGTATATATAAAATATTTCAGTGCAGAGACAAGAAAATCTATTCTGGATGGCTGCATATACACACGTATATATATACACGTATGAACTGCCTCGCCAATCCAGTGTGCAACTAAGGAGCAACTACGTGGACCAACTCGACTCAGTGCATACTCAGGCAACACAAGTGTATGGTGCAAAGTTTCAAGTCTCAAGTTCATGTGTAGCAAAGTGGTCGAGACAGCCCGACATAAATGGCCGAGGACATATGCAAACAAGTACATCATTTACGAGTTCATGAATTAAGACTACAGCAAGATGGCATAAGCACAAGTTCATAAATGGAATAACCAACATACAAATGCATGATGCATATTGTACATGCCTCCACATGATCAAGAATGATTCAGCTACAACATGGTGTGCACAACATGTCTAAGACATAGTGAAGCAAATGGACAAATATGAGAGCAACAAATACACAGCAGTTTCACAATGATGCAGCAAGTACAAATGGAGCTGCAACATTTAACAAGGTAATGCAAAAATGTTTTTAAGCAAGTGTCAAAAGAACAACAACACAATGTCAAAGCAGTATGGAGCATCAACATGCATAGTATGATACACAAGACATATGCAAAACAAGCCAAAGCAATGTGATCACTCAACATGGTAACATGAAGGATTCTACACTCACACATGCACATCAATTCAGCATACACATTGATTCTCACATATAACTAACAGTCATAGTTAAAACACAAGCCAGAGGCTTCAGCATGTTCCAGGATATACTCATATATATGTTACATGGATCAAAGTGATCGTGGAGCAGTATTTACAAGTGACAAATGCAACAAACTCATATTCGACTTAACATGCTTTGGCAAGAAATCAATCATCAATTCAAACTTGCATGGACCAATATAAAGAAGGTGATGTACATATGTGAATACAAGGCAGAGCTTGTCTACACAGTTCAATACTCAAGGGAAGTCACAGCATGATCAGTACAGGGAGGCCACATATACAGATATGTACATACTCAAGAAACTTGACAGAGCAAATATATGCATGGAAACACACAAACAAAACAATTCTCTTCAAAAATATACATGGTAGCATGTCCAGTATACATGAAATCATGAAATTTACAAACCACAAACACGGGAGCACAACATGGTAACAAAACAAGTTTGAAATAAGGATGTTGCCTTTGAGAAAGAAACAAGTGTTGATTTCCAGAAAAACATGCAAGTGTATTTGGCATGAATACAATAAAGTCGGAGAGATTTCTTTAAAAATGATGATTCCTTGATTTCACATATTTCCAGATTTCCAAATGTTTATATGGCAATGTTTCATTACAGTCATAAAGTGAGGTGTAATCGAATATTCAATTTTGGACAAGTGCAAGAAAGTTGTTTTTGGAAATTCAATGTTGCCAAAGAAATCAAATCAGTGCAAGCAAATTCTGGGCAATATATCTTTCAAGAAAATAAGTTCAAGTGAAACACAAACTTGGCAAGGAAAGTTTTTTTTTTTTTTAGTAAACGACTGTTAAGAATTTCCAGACCGACATAAAAGGTTTATTCAATCAAAGCCACAAACCAAAAGGAGAAATATACAACATTTCATCAATTCAAATCAGGGACCAGAAACCATATTGAATTCCTTCAAAATTTCATTTCAGTCGAGCAATTCTAGGCAACATTTCGAATCGAGGGCAAACCAAAAGGGGAAAACACAACAAATCAGTGATTTTACACGCAAGCATTCAGATCGAATCATTTATTCGAAACCAGAATTGTAGGGTTTTTATTTTACCCTATATAACATGCATATCATCACAGGCAAAATAGAGATTGAAATCAAAAATCAACTCGAGGGCATATAGATTCAAATCAGAATTTACTTACAATTGTTTCGATCGAGAGATAATCCCAAATCGTAGACAAAGCTACACAGTATCGATCTTCAGAGATTAATCCATCCATCAAGCATCAAAATTGAATTGGGAATTCAGATTGAGAAACCCTAGTTCAGCCGCCATATTTTTCTCCAGAGAACAAATCGAGCTCGGGCCTTAGAAGAAGTGGTGCACTCAAATGAAAATGGGGCCCACAGTTTTTTACTTAAGGATTAAAAGGGGATGACCCTATAATTTAACTCCTAGGGTGTTTTTAAATTTGTTATTTTTTAATTATTTTTGTTGTTAACTTTCTTTGTAAACAATTCTGAACAGTTCTAGAATCTATAAAATATAGGTAACTGGTTACGGGGTCGTAATCAGGGGAAATCTGATAGAGGGGATGTCGGTCAGTCTAGGGTTTTGAGCGTAGGGTTAGTATAGGAGTAGGGAGTGCGAGTTTACAGTGTCTGTAAGAGGGATCTGTTATTATCTCCTAGTAGAAATCTTAGGAATGCAACAGTAGGTAGGATTTTGTCGAAGCTGGGTATCTCTGTGTGTTATTTCCTTTCTGTTGTATTCTTTGATCTGCTTATTATTTACAATCCTGTCAGATTTTTAACTTAGTGAAAAACTGTGAAAAACCCTATTCACTCCCTCCTCTAGGGTTATTCTAGATCCAACAATCCTAACCATCTCACCTCTCCGACCACCTTCACAAACGCAACAACATCATCTGAAACCGATCCGTACAACATAAGACTCGGCCACCTTTTCGAATCAAAATCCGACATTCAAATTGAAGCTCCAACAAAAATGACCCTGACAAAACCGCTTCGTGATGTCACATCACCAGTCGAGTCCTCGCCAGACTCCGCCTTGAACTTGCCGACATCCTCCTCTCCAAACTCCCTTAGGTGCGCAGCCTTATAATCCCACCGTGCCACTGTAGTTCGATGTTGAACATTGGTTACAAAAATGGACCCAAAAGCCTACTTCCACCTCGTTCACTCAAATTACTCCATGGAAAAATGATTTAGCATATTTCCCTTGACTACTGACACCTCCCGCCACTCTCCGGCTTCATGCCGCTGATCTCGATCGTCCAGACCGCCTGTTCTTGCCCTAAATGCAAATTCCGACCATCGCAAAATATCTCAATAACCCCCATCTTAAAAACCATGAAATGGACATTTAAAAATCATCATTTCGTACTACGATAATATCTATATAATTAAAATTTGAATTCGTGCAACTTGAAAACTCAGTATTTTTGTTTTGGAACGGGAAAGTATGCTTATCATTGGCCACACATATATATGAGTCCTAAATCTATTTTTGTTGAATACTAGGGATCTAAATGGACATTATTCTTGAAGAAATCAATATCTGAAACTAGCTTGAATACGAGTTATAGATTTTATAAGACATGGTAGTGACTGAGCATTTATTTATGTAAACATACAGAGACAGTTTAAATGTCTGCTACAGGTGTTTTTAGCAATGTTAACTATCAGATAAATGTTTATATAGACAACATACCATCTATACCAACATATAGCCAATAACTTACTTATGAACATTCCATAAAATCTCAGAAAAAGGTTTTTAAACAAAAGTAAAAGCGAGTTTACTCACTGATTTCAACTCCTCCGTTCTTTAGAAGTCTGCAGTCTTTTGATTTTTCAGTTTCAAATGAATTTGCGTGAGAAAACATGGGACTTAGGGTGTTTATATAGATACATTTAAGCATTAAAATAGTCTATCTTCATTAAAAGTTTGTAGGTCCTTTACCCTACAGATAAAACACTTGATATTACAATTCATTTAAGCTGCAGCTTTCTAGTTTTTCAGTTTGATTTGTTTCACAAATCACATGCAAAGTTGGATATAAAGTACCATATTTTAGTACAATTTGTACTTCTGCCCATCTTCTAGATGTATTATATCTTTTCTAAGGCTAATCAAATTAATATTACATGCTGCGAATTGTTCCAGGCATGTTTGTTTTTGTTGAAAATATAAAGGGTTAGTTTATTGTTTATTAACTTAGATGTAGCATTTAGGTTAGGCTAAGTAAGGTTAGCATGATCTGTAAAGAGATTTCATCACACATACATTAAAAATTTGTACTCCTATGTTTGGAAATTAGCATACATATTTCGACAGAATAGCTTAATCACATAAATGCTTTATACAAGTATGTTTATGTAAGCATACATATATGTGCAACCACATTTCCCTTTTGATTTGCAGCCCTTTTCAATTGTTTAATCACTTTAATGTTTAAACCCCTTTTTGTTTGTTGTTTATGAGCAGTACACTTTGTTTTCATTGTGGCATTTCATCTTACAAGTTATGTTTATTCAAAATACCATTTAGTTTTAAACCACTCATGGATATTCATGAGTTCTACATATGTTTTTATGCATCTCATAGCATGAACAAGTTTCTAAATTAAAGACAAATCTAAATTTCTTAAGTAATAAAAGTTCATACTATATTAACATATGCATTATGTTATAAACTTATGTGTGTATATTTTAGTGCATAGAATTTTAGTTAAAGGATTGTATTAAGTATCTAATGTAAAGACATAAGCCACAATATATGTATATTTTCATATACATACAATGTATACCTTTATATATTCATAAATATGCTTACACACAAATTCTAAGTTGTTTAAGTTTGTTTATTAATTAAATTTTATCTTAATTCTCTCATTTATACATCATGGTTTATTATTGAACAAGGTTGATTAAAAACGGGACATTACAATTTGGGTGTCTGGGGTGTACAATGGTGATTACAGTCATCATCTTCGAAGTGGGATCATAGTGAACGTGACTAAGATACCAATCACTAATTTTTCAGAACGATCGCGTAATCTCTTTTGATTGGTCTCCTTTCGTATTTTATAAGTGAAAGAAACTCTAGGTTTTGGTAGGTCCTATTTGACCAAAATGAGTCTATTACATTTTCATTTCTCTTGTCAGGTTTAAAATTCTATTGCTTATTCATTGAATCCTAGTCATCTTTCCCTTCTTTTGAGTGATTTTCGATGGTTCATCTGATCTTAGAATGCTTCCAACTGATTGAAATTTTACCCACAACACTCAGTTAAATACTTGTTTCCTATTAGTTAAATCACATATTAGGCTACGATAATGTATTATAACTTTTGAGTCATAAAATCCATATTTTTATTAAGAATTAGAAAATTTTCACAGATTTTGGTCTGACTACAAAATTTCAAAATGCACAAAGAAATATTGAATTCTAACCTAGGCAATAATAAATATTTATTTTCAAGTGATTTATTCTAATACGAGTGAAATTACAAATTCCAATAATAGTATATAATGGAGAAGTTATATCAATTTTCAATTTAAATTTATTAAAAACGTACTAAATTAAATTTTAATGACTGCTCTCCTCATCAAAAAGCCACTCTTTCAATAAGAAAAGTTTAAAAATCTAACGGGCTAGATTGTTGAAATTTTTTAAGCGATGGATATGATTAGTGCAAGAAAGACGGTAGTATAAAAGGAATAAGTACGAAGTATGTAGAAAAAAAATAGTAAATTAGTTGTTTTTAACCTTATTTTTCTTTTATGAAACAAAAACGATGATAGTTTATGATGTTTTACCGAAAATGGAAAAAAAAAAAAAGAATATTTTCAGTTTTATATGTGAAGATAAATTTTCAATTAATCAAGACGCTTTTTTCTGCATTTTGATATGTATGTTAGGAAACATGTAGTTCATTCTGATCCGTATGAGGAGAGGCTTTTTGTTGAACAATATTCTTAAAAAGCCAGCCCAGAGCCCATATCAGCTGCAACTTACTCTTATATATTGTATCATGATAACCAAACCCTAATTCGTTCTGGCGGCGGCGCTCACAATTGTTCTAACCTCTAGTTTCTTCCGTCAAAATGAAGTATAATCCTAGAGTAACGAGCTCCCGTCGCAAATGCAGGAAGGCCCACTTCACGGCGCCATCGAGTGTCCGTCGGATCTTGATGAGCTCACCTCTATCAGCTGACCTCCGTAGCAAATACAACGTCCGTTCAGTTCCAATTAGAAAGGACGACGAAGTGCAGGTAGTTAGGGGAACCTTCAAAGGACGCGATGGCAAGGTAATTCAGGTTTATCGACGTAAATGGGTGATTCACATCGAGAGAATTACGAGGGAGAAAGTCAACGGATCTACTGTCAACGTCGGCATCGATCCGTCGAAGGTGGTGATAACGAAGCTGAAGTTGGACAAGGATAGGAAGGCGTTGCTTGAAAGAAGAGCAAGAGGCAGGAGCGCTGCTGATAAGGATGCGAAAGGCAAGTTCTCTATTGAAGAAGTTGCTGCTGCGGGTGCCTCGCTTCAACAGATCGATTAGTTTTCAAATTTCAGGTTCTTAAGTGCCCTTATATCTGAATATTTCCTCTGTTAGAGTAACCAATGTGTGTTTTGTTTGATACACTTATTTTTGTACTGTTTTGAATTTATGCAAAACTGATTTGCTTTCATGGAGTGGCAATTATTGGAATGGCTGTTTATCACATCAGTATTAATATATAAATTCGATTTTCAAATGTTCTTTGAAAACTGTTGGATAGCATTATATCCAGGAAATTACCGAAAGGTTGATGTTGCCAATATCTCCAATGCAATAGTTTAACCTTGATGAATCGTTAAATTAGATTTATCCTTGATGAATCGTTAAATTAGAGAACAGTTGTTATTTATATAGCGAGAGTGATCCGTTGGTTATCCTATTACACTTTCTGGAAACTTATTCATTTTAAAGCTTTTGTTATGATTCTATCACCTTGGGCATTTTCCATTGTTACGTTTACGGCTATTCATGTGATTTGTTTTATATCTCTAAAATTTGGACTTCTAGACAATTAGCCAATATCAGGCTTCATATTCATCTGGTTATCAACAAGATATGGTATCATATGTGAAACGTAGCTCAAGCTAAATATTATATGTAGTGTGTTTTATGCTTAAATAAAGGCAAATTTACAATGATGTTACCACTGCCGAATTCATAGTTGACTGGGATACAAATTTCAGAATTGGGTCAGTCTCTGTTTATGGTGTTCAACATTAGATTTGAATCAACATTGTTCGAGGTGTTTTGAGAATAGTAAGCTGGCATTTTTGTTTATTAAAAGAAAAAAAAATCAACTTTTGATTTTGAAATAACACTATATAACCAATCAATAACATGGATCATCCTGGAGATGTGGTTTACAAATTTGTTTTTTCACTTGCCAGCGACCATATGCAAATGTAGAATTCCCAACCTTTAGTAAACCTTCACTCTTTTTTTTGTATATAATTATACTTGCGAATGCAGATTTCAAGGGTCTGTGAGAGACTCTCAGTCTCGACCGTTGGATCTTTTTGTATTCACATGGAGGGATGAAATTCAGTGTGCGATCCAATGGTTGGGACCAATTGTGTCTTAAATAGGCTTTTCCATAAATATATATAATATATATGTGTGTATATGAGGAGCGTTCAATGACACCCCAAATAGTGCAACGCTCAAAGTGGTTTTAGCCACTCAACAGAAATCAAGTATTTATAGTAGTTTAAGTTAATGGAAAGTGAGAGAACGTGTGGAGGGAGAGAGAAATGAGATATGTGGTGGAAATCAGAGGGCATTTAGGGGTGTTGCACTGTTTCGGATGTCACTGAACGCTCGTCTATATATATATATATATATATATATATATGTATGTATGTATGTATATATACACACACACATATATGGGGCAGGTTCAATGGCACCCTAAATAGTGAGCACCCATTTAGCCTTCCACTTTTCCACCATTTATTTCCCATTAACTCTCATTCTCTCTCTTTCCACTAACTCTCTCACTCCCCACTCACTTTCTTTATTATAAATGAAAAACTGAAATTCAGGTGTAAATGGGGGCTGAAATTCAGGGGGTTCCCTGATCCTATCCCCATATATATATATATATATATATACATATATATATGTGCGTTTAATGACACTTCAAATAGTGAGCACTCCAAAAGCCGTCCTATATAAACCAAGCATTTACATTAGTTTAAGCTAGTGGAAGGAGAAAGAAGTAGTGGAGGGAGAGAGAAACAGAATGTGGGCATTTAAGGGTGTTGCACTGTTTCGGGTGCCATTGAACGCTCGTTAAATTAGATTTAACCTTGATGTGTGGTGGAAATCAGAGGGCATTTAGGGGTTTATTCTCGTCTATAACTGTCATTAAAATGGCTGAGAAAACAAATAGAAAGCTCATTTTATATTATTTGACTATTTAACGATAGCTTTATATGAGAATAAATCCCTCAGAAGATGCAATAGGGCATCTTTAGCGATTTCACAGACCGCTGTCGTTTATGAAGTATAATAGTGTCGTGCGCATTTTCAAGCAGAATCGTCCATTCGTCGTACAAAAGGACCATTGTTGTTAACTGTAAAACGGTAAATTTCTTTAATCAACAAAGTTAAATCGACAGAAAATCAAAAATGAATAAACATAACGGCGGGGTAGGAAAGACCCGGATAAAAAAGATCACAGATCACCCAATCTACATCAAACAATGAAGAAATTAAAAAAAATGACCAAGTATGTGAAGGTTTATGTATATATATATATATATATATATATATATATATATATATATATATATATATATATATATATATATATATATAGAGAGAGAGAGAGAGAGAGAGATAGAGAGAGAGAAGCTTTCCGGGGCATTCTTGTTTTGTAGCATCTCTACTAGTTCGTGAGCTACGGTAATCTAAATCCAATAAGAATTTGTAGATGTTCAGTCCACGTACACATTATCATTTATTTAAAATTTGAGCTACGGTAATCAAATTTAAACATTAAATATATTATTCCGTAAATGTTTGAAGAAACTAAAATTTTGGATAGATGATAATATGTATGTGGAAGGAACATCTACAAATTCTTGTTGAACTTGAATTACCGTACCTCACGAACCGATAGGGATGCTATAAAATAATGCGTCGGAATGCCCGATATATGTATGTACGTAAGTACGTACGTATGTATGGAAACTCTACAAAATGGTGACATAAAATTGCACACAATAAATTTCAGTCACTAGACTTTGTGTTGTGTGGGTTCTTTATTTTAGGTAATTGCATCCTTCATTGTTTAGTAGTGTTCAGTAAATAGATGCAGAATTGAAGATATTGAATTATGATTTGTCGTTTGATTATGATCTATTTTCTAATGTGGGAGTAAATTGAAAACCTGATCACGATGAAACAATCTTGTGCTACTGTTGAATGTCAAATAAATACTGAAACCATTTAGAGCACTCACGATAGTCAACAAAAATAAAACAAAACAATCGACAATAACTATTTGAAAGCAATTTCATGTTAATGTTAGATTTGAAAGTAGTAACCTGTGTAGATTTGACAAGTAGATTTGAAAATATTTCTTAGGTAGAAACAATCAATATGTAAACAATGACAATCGAAGCGTTGGCATTGGAGGAGAATATGGTTTCAGTTTATTTTAAGTATGTATCATTTTAACAAATATGATGCAGGTACCTTCTTAGTCGCACGAAGTTGAAAATATCCTATCTAAATTTTTTGAGTTCTCATGTATATAAAAAATAATACTATATCACATAAACGAACGACAAACCTAGAATAAACCGGTTACTGAAGAAAATGGTATTTGTTTGAAGAATGCTTAGGCTCTTCTGAGTATATCATAATTAAGTGAAAACTCGTAGTTTATGCCAATTATTAAAGGACAAACAATTAATATTAAGAATCTATTGCAAAATATTCTAGTGAAACGGGGGGTATCTCCTTTTTTGTTAATTCTCGTTATTTTGTGCAGCAAGAATGTGTTTGAAAGGGAATGCATGATTTGTATTTTCTTTAATGAGTGGACCGAGCACTATTATTAGTGTTATTGATTATTATTTTGTGTGATTTAGCTTAGAATGGACTTAGTTTACACCTTGATTATATTCGTGTGTGAACGTTGAGATCTTTTTACAGCTTTAATAATATACATGCATGCTAGCACAGTAGTTTATAGTGTTTGCATAAATCTTTGTAAGCCTCACTCGACTTGTTATTCATTTCATGATGTAAAACGATGATTTCATTCAGTTAAATTGTTGTAGCGTCATGTCATTTTAGTTTCTCGCACGGTAATAAGTTGTGTTTTTTTTCCCTTTACACATAAGATCGTTACGTTTTACTTTGTGTACCACATGTGATAGAACATAGTTATGATATGTCAGTATGCAAAATCAAAACCAGTTTGTAATAAAGGTAGTATGTGCATTATTATTATTTTTTTAGGCTGCAAATTTCTGGAATGTTGCAGGAATTATTTTGGTAAAACTGCAATAGGAGCTGTGGATGCTGATTGCAAATATTTTTAATATAAATATTTGTAGTGGACATGTTCTGGTAAATATAGTGCTTTGCCGGTGGCATTCAAGTTTTTTTGTTGGTACTAAATATCGTGTAAAATCTGTCACCATTTGTTTTGGGATTCGGTTAAATTGGGTATCGGTCGGTCTAATGATATCGACCACCAATAAGAGATCTGAATCAAAAGCTTCATAAAAAATGACACAGATCGTATCATTTGATCGTTGAAACCGTTCAACAACGTGCCTTGTAGGTACGGCAAATGCAATAGTGTATAAAAATATAGCCATCATTTCTTTGACCGTAATGTGCATTGAGTCTTCCAATCCGTAATTTGCTAACGGTTCACACAAGGATCTGAAACATAATCGCATCATTTGAAAATTGCTATAACAACGGTTTGCGTGTCCTGATAGTATTTCATAAACCCAAGTAAGACCGGAACCTACAAAATTATATATTATGTTCCTTTTTCTTATTTGATTAGCAATAGTTTCTTAAATATCGAGCAAATCTTCCAATTCAGATTCATCAGATTGCCATTATATTTGATCTATAATACTACAGAAATGAAGAACTAAAAGAAAATAAGAAATGAGTATGGTGATGTAGAAATGAGTGGGTTATAAATAAGGAGAGGGAAAAGAGAAAGGGAAAAAAAATATCTGTCGCGTCGAATGCTTTGGACGCGTCCAACGCGAAAGCTAAGTTTCCAATTGTTTTGAAGAGGCAAATGCGTGGGTCCTACTGTTGACGCGCGATGCAGGCACCAACGTAAACTGTTTAGTTGGAAAATCAAACGGTACCTTAATAACTTATTAACTAAGCATATATTCTGTATGAACGTTTTTTATTATTTTTTTCCCATTTTTCGTATTTTTTTAAATTTAAATTTGGTTAATACATCACCATATAAGTATGAGAGGGGCATTAAACTTTCGAACTCATGCTCGGTAGGTTAATGCTATACCGCTGCACTACACTCAGATATATCAACATGATACCTGGTTTTAATCGTAGGCTGGTGAGCAGAGAAACGTGGTTGTTATATACAATAAACGAAGGTCGTGATTTTACGCTGAAGTGGAAAAAGATCATTAAGCAAAATAAACCAGCAGGTTGTAAAAACATATTAGCTATTAGGTAATTAAAATATAATTTTTGTGTAATTTAGCCTTAACATGTGGGTTCAAGGTAAGAAAACTCTTTTAATAAGATCGAGTGTATTTCATAGTGATTAATGTTAACAAAATTTAGTATTAGTTTCCATTCGAACTATACCTTGCTAGATGTCTTACAATAAATGATTCAGCTTCTCCTTCCCTTTAAACAATAAATGGTTCAGCCTTACGGCAAGTGCCATGCTGAAAGATCATCAGAAGATCAGTCATCACTTGAATCTTCATCGACTGCACAGAATTTTCTCTCTTCTCATCAGAGAATTGTCATTATTTGAGAGGGCCAAAGTTAAAAATAAAGTGAGTATCGGTTAATATCAATTTTCATACATTTAAAATTTTCATGCATTTAAAAAGGATTAATCGCCTGAGTCAGGCGAGATAATTGTGTATCATTTATAAGTGTGTTTGTGTCATGTCATATATTCTTTTCAATTGAAATTTGTTCAAAGTTTGTGCCTGGCCATCAAATTTCTTAGAATTTGTGTCTGCACAAATATACTATCTTATGAACCATCCCAATCATGAATAATTCTTGAAATCAAGATTCAGTGTTATGGCCAATGATACTGTATTAGGAACATCATCACTAAAACAAGATTTTATAGAGAATTTGATTCAAACCATAATCAGTCCACAAACACAATTAACCATACTAAAATTAGATGAGAGCAACTGCTTGTTACTGAAGTTTAAAGTTGAAAATGCCATTAGAAGATATGATTTGAAAGAAAACGTACTAGGTACATCAAGCGTACCATCATAATTCATTGCCTATGTTTAAGACAGGATGGTAAACAATATAGAATTTGTTACTTACCAAAGACAAGATTACTTACTAAACTCATGGTTGCTATCTTCTATCAATGATGGTTTATTGTCTCAACTAATAGGATGCAAAACTTCAAACGAAATACGAACAACAACTATGCAAATCTTTAATTGTAACGCCCTACTATGAAATTTATATTAACAAAGAACATTACGAGTAATATCGTCTGCTAATACGGAAAATAAGGCTGTTTAGGAGCGATCACTCGTACTAAACAAGTCTTTGGTATGTTGAAACATGCTATAAGTTTTTTTCCTTTGATGACACAATACACTTAATACGGATCTAACAATTACCACAATGCCAAAGGATCTTTTCAAAACGTGATACAATAAATATCTATCACATATCATATAACAACCAACACAGTCACAGATATACACATACACCGAGCATAATACATAATGTGGTACAAAAGAGACGATATAATCACCATATACAAGATATACACTGCATCCCCGTTACAAAAATATATTCAACGAAACCAAAATGTCATGAAAGAAACTACACAAACACTATGCGGCTAGTCTCTAAAGCTGGTAAAAAGGTCCAAAATGATATTGGTAGGCAAGGCCAAGAAAACCTAAGCTGCAATCCGAGCAGCGAATACATGGGCTGGTCTGGATATCATAGTGTTCTCCAGATACCACTTTGATTTCGTCTATCGCTCTTTCTTTTCTTTATAGGACTAGTCAATTCTTCATTCTTCATCATTGTATTCCATAAACTTCCAAACGAAGAGGCATATTCATAAGTTGTATGTTTGTTTAGGATAGTAGCATTCTGGTCTGGTTTTTTTGTGTACGGATAGCCACAATAGAGCACGTTTTAGGGAAATGCTTGAAGCAATACATTAGGAATTCCAAAAACCTGCAATTATTATTTAATTGGTACACATAAATTGATTCTTTGAATGTGTGTGTGTCTATGTATACATATGTATGTACGTATGTATGTATGTATGTATGTATGTATGTATATATATATATATATATATATATATATATATATATATATATATATATATATATGTGTGTGTGTGTGTGTGTATTGAAAATTTGTAGATATTCAATCCACGCATATATAATGAACTATCATAAATGATTAATATTTGTAATTACTAATAAATATATAGCAAATAATATTTGTATTCACCGTTTAGACTTTTATTCAAACAGTTAAATTTAAACATCAAATATATTATTATACGAATATCGGAATGAGTTCAAATTGTGGATAGATCATTATATATGTGTGGATTGAACATCTACGAATTCTCGTTGAATTTGGATTGTCATAGCTCACGAACGGATATAGGGTGCAACAATGGTGCTGCAAAACAGGGGTGCACCTGATCGCTCTTTTCAAACAGTAGATAGTCTGTGTTTGAATTTACTTTTGGGGTTTACTGTTGGGATTGATTTCTAAGGCCATCAACTAGTAGATGATAGTCTGTGTTTGATACTGCTGTTTTGTCGGTAAGTCCTTTTTCAAACAGAAAATTATTTTTTCTTGACAGTAGATTGTCCACCCATGATAACGACGATCAATTTATTTCAAATTTCATTATGTTTCCTATAATTTTTCCTTAAAAATAATTAAAATATTAATAAGAACACAGAGATCGTTTTACTGGAAACAATACACTGTGGAAGTAAATAAGTAATATTCAAAACAATGAGTCGAATATTGTGAATAACATTGGCTGTAAAAGCATGTTCTAAAAAAGGGTAATACCTCCGAAGAGGTTTGGTACAATCCTTCTGATAAATCTCGTTGAAACGGCTGGCGGGCTAAGGCATTGGAAAGTTATTTGATACGAACCAAAATTTACATCGATCCAGAAAGGGTTTATCAATCCCTCTTTTCTCATTGCAATTTCAGCGATGAATCCACATAAAATCCGATTCGGTTATTTTTGAATGAGAAGGAAGCAGAACCACATATTGAAAAATTGAATTACGTGGAAACAAGATTCAAACTATTTTGAGTTTACTGTAATCAATTGCCAATGCAACCTTTGAGACGATGCAAGACGATGGTTGATTACCTGACGTTGAGAAACGATGGTTGATTATTGTTGATGACGAGATGATCAAGAGAGGGTGGCTACGATCAGGAGCGGCCGACTACGATTTTCCAGGCCTAAGGTGCAAGAGCCTTTTTTCCTCTGTGAATAAAAACAATGAGAAAGTGGAAATGAGGGTGTATTGAATGGTATATGGAAGGGTGTACTTATTTTAGAACAAGTTACACCCGTTCTAAAATGTAAAATGGCTAGTGTTCGTATAGATCGTTAATGCAAAGGTCTTTATCTGTTGCTATTTCACAATGGCGCAAACGCAAAGCCATTGCAAATTTTCCGCAATAGGGAATTGAAGAACTACTTGTATGGTGTAGCGAAGGCCTTATCAGTGTTTGTTATAGCCGATTGCGATGAGTAAAAG
Source organism: Allium sativum (assembly GCA_030737875.1). Taxonomy (NCBI): domain Eukaryota; kingdom Viridiplantae; phylum Streptophyta; class Magnoliopsida; order Asparagales; family Amaryllidaceae; genus Allium; species Allium sativum. Next base: position 965,096,542 of record CM060916.1, read on the forward strand.
TTACAATGAAGCTCATTCCAGTATTGGCAAGACTGTATGGTTGGATCGAGAAGCTGAGCATCAATCTCACTCTCCTCATAGCTGCCCTCACCGAACCATCATGTCGGTTTCTATACCAATGGAATCATAAGTCCATAGTTTTGATACAGAGCAGCTAGAAGGAAAAAACTTTACATCAAGCAATAATAATGCAGATCGACTGATTTTATTACAATTATCAGTTAACTATTTAAAAAGAGCATCAAAGCATTAAAAGGGAGATACGACTGCTTTGGAAGGTTATTTGAGATGGAAGAATCCACGACTTGACGAAACTGCACCTGAAGCTCCCAAGTATCTGATGCAAAAATCTATCAGGATATCAAATATTGTCTTGGTTAGTGGGGTAGTGGGATTGTAGGCATCATATTTGGCAGGGGAGGAAGACCATCGAAGATTGATATGAGCTCCCTTTAAAGGGATGTTCGACATACTAGGTCGTCATAAAGCATATGAGGGTTTTTTTTACACCTGAACGCTTCATAGAAGAAGCATCGTACTAGTTCACGGAAGGTACATGTGTGGTCATTGTTGTTGTTATACCAAGTTTGGACTCAAAATACACCCAAACCCAAGCCCAAGCCCAAGTGTCTAATTTACCTTTTGAAGCCTTCACCAAGAAAACATACCTGATTGGGAAAATAAGACAACTCGTAGCATGTCAAACGTCCGACTATTTCTCTCAGGCGTACGACTTAAGAACAATATAATGTGCATTAGGTAATCAAACTTGAGGTACGTTAATCGAAAACCTGAGTCATGTCTCGGGATACAATTTTCCTACAACATATAAGTCAGAAATTTCCAATTGGACTTATGAGATGAATTTCAACTTGTAATAACTCATATGATCAGACATCTCACTTCGTGTGCTTCTTACTGAGACTCTCCATCTTCAAATCGTAATAAGTCAAATTTTCGAGCTTCGAATCACACAACATTTTCACCTAAACCAAGTTTTCCTCAGCCACTTCATTTCACTATATAATGTCATCTAAAATCAATGCTATATCTACGCTATATCCATCTTTATACATCAAGAACTAATGGTACCATACCATCATCCCTCTATTTGCATCCAAACAAAGCTTAATTATTTTTCTAATGAGCTCAAACAGTACCACCATCCATTACTCTACGTTAGTGAGCTCAGGTAAGACCACTCCTTACTGATGAAGTGCTAAAAGTATCCAAATTCTAAACCGTCTCATCATAAGATAAAGATACTTAGAAGTGTAAACACGTGCTTTTCAAGAAATTGGAACCACAATCTCTCATTGATACTTCCCGTCATCAATAAACAAGACATGCTCTTTAAATGCACCACCTCATGGTATCTAACACTTCAATAAGCAAATATAGTTCGAGAAGCATTCGAACTTTCCAACCGGGAATGCTTTCGTATACATTTCCTCTACATTACCTTTTGTGTGCATTTTTTGAAGAAACACTAGCTTATCTCCATTCGTGCCTACCAAGAATAACTATCTCACGTCAGTATGCTCAGCATGTGAGCTAAAAGCCAAATTCTCCATCAGGTGAATAAAATTATGGTTATCACATTGAACATTTATGGTATTATGTTCAAATCTAAAGTTGTGCAAGAATTGCTTCAAATGAAGTACTTTCGTCACCTTTCAAATTTGCCTTCATAGTGGTTAAAGCAAATAGGATTTTCAAATTGATCTCCAACTTATAACCACATCACCAAGTGTGGAAACATGTTGAAATTTGATTTCCACCGATCCTTATCACTGACTTTATCTAAATCGCAGAACCAACTAACTTGCAATTCATCCTCTCATACCATGAAAAATAGGACCATGAGATGATGTACCACTGAAGCCTTGATGATTTCCAAATGTAATTTTTCCTAGGCGAACCATCTGCCAGCTAAACATATCGATGATATTTACAATATCGCATCTTGTACACACTACGACATATATTCAACTTCCAACCGCACTTGCATTTTGCACCCTTGCTGTATAAGCCTTGCCTCTCTCAAAGATAGGAAATCCTTTACTCGTTAACTTCATACACACTGGAAAAAGTGCATTTAATGCCTTTGCATTCATGCTAAACTCGAAAAGCACTTTCTCAATAGTTGATACTAACACAAAATGCTTCCGAATCCTCTCAATTTCCATGTCCAAAATCCATTTTGCCTCTTCAAGATCCTGCATTGCAAGTTTTGTTTTTAAAAGCATTTTTAACTTAATGATTTCATTTCTATATTTTGGAGTAATGAGCATGTCATCCATGTATAAGAGCAAATATATCCCACAGTGTTTTTCTAACCTATTGAATCATACACAAACATCTTTAATGCTCCAGTCGTAACCCTTTTTTAAGCATAAAATGATTGAATCTCTTATACCATTGTCGAGGTGATTACTTTAAACGATATAGTGATTTATTTAACTTGCAAACAAAATTTGACTTAATATATATGACAAAACCTTTTAATTGCTCCATGTAGACATTTTCATCTAAGTCACCATGCAAGAAGGCGACTTCAAGTGAAGTTGCTCTAACTTAATTCACGAATAACAAATAGGTAGTGAAATCAAGACTAAAATATAGAGCACCACCGACCTAAATATCACATTAATCTTCTTTCCATTCCTATGTGCAAAATCCTTAAACATTAGCTTAGCTTTGTACCTCTCTTCGTCCTTCGCTTTGTATGCTCATTTTCACTCTATAACATGATTTTCTTTAGGAGGTGGAACCAAATCCCTTGTTTGATTTTTCAATAACGATTGCATCTCTTCCTCCATGACACAGATTCATTTCAATATATCATTCTATTTTACAATGTTATCAAGACCTATCGGCTTATCGTTGACTATGTGAAAAGAACAATCTAAATTATCACAAAAGCTAAGATAGTTTCAATCACCATATCTTTCAGTTGATCTTAAGCACGACGGTCGACCCGAGTAGCAATATTATCATCCAAATTCTTTTCGTCTCCATCTTGAACGAAATCATATCTAGAGTCGTATACATCACCAACACTACTAGAGGTACCATGTAGACATTGTGACGTATCATCAATAGCTTTCTCTTTACTAGCATCTCTTACAACTTTACTTCTTTTGACAAAATGCGATAACATCTTCCTTCTTTAATTCTTCTTGATCCAAATATGGAGAATTCGATGAGCACTCATTCTCCTTAAACAAATTTGACTCGTCAAAGGTAAGATGACAAGACTTTACAACCTTCTATGTTTTAGAACTCCAAATCTAAGAGCTTTTCACGCCATCTTGAAAGCTTTAATCCAAACTTATTGTTTCCTAAATTTTGCGTATAAACTAAACAACCATACACACAAAGATAACTCAATTTTTTAATATTACCTTTTCAAACTTCCCCCTAGAAATTGGTTACTGTTAGCCAAACGTGGAATTCGATTCACAATGTGCACAGTGATTAACAAAAGATTTAGCCTAAAATCGCTTAGAAAAACCCAATGCGATTCTCAAGCATTGGAATTGCTTAAGAAGAGTACGGTTCATCCTCTCTGTAATCTAATAGGTTGCAGGTATTTCGATGTAGTAAAATGCCTCTGGATCTGTGTAGTTAAAGCGCTTAGTGGTTATATAGCGGTGGAGGTGTAAAAAGATGTTGCGGGGATAAAGCGGGGAAATAGCGGGGATATAACGTAAGCGCAAAAAGATTCACTAGTTGTAAAATTAAATATTTGAAATTAATTAATCGTTTTTCTCACATTATATGTGTACAAAAAACTAATATTGATTAATCCTATATAACAAAATCAAGGAAATCATAATTATGCATGGTAAATTTGATGAGCGTAATTGATTATTATCATATATAGCACTTATGCCTTAAATTTAACCTTTTGCGCTAAATGTACTGAATTGTTTGAAAAGATAACTAGTCAAATCAGGCTCTATATATTAATATTGCTAAAGCAAATGCTAAAAAGCCTTGATTTAGATGATGCAACGGAAAATGGCGGGGCTAAAAGCAGATCTATCGTTTATCAACGCTAAATTGAAACAGCGCAGCCGTTGAAGAACGCTATGGGCTATTGTGGGGATATTGCGAAGATTTAACTAAAGAGCTCTAGATTCCATGATGCTTACAAAACTCATAAGTTCTATGGAAACAAATTATCTGTCATTATCAGGACTTAAAACCTTCAAAATCTTTCCACTCTCATTCTCAACAAATGTTACTCATGTTTTGAACCTGGTGAATTCCTCTGACTTGGACCTATACCTTCCAAGAAAAATAATCAGTAAAAGAAATATAACAACGAGCTCTTCCTAAAGCAGCTACTAGTGCCGATTTATAAATATCCAAGTGGACATACTCATGAACATCCCTTGAATCATGTTTCTTTTCACTGAATGACACTTTAGCTTGTTTTCCCATGGCATGTTCCTTGCAAAACTCCGGTCTATTGAAAATCTCACTGTCTGTCATCTCACTTTTCTGAAGAATATTGTACTTTTGTCGAAGACATGACCCAACCTCAAGTATCATACCCATGTCGCATCCAAGCCACACAAACTATCAACACATACATAAGTTTCACAATAAATAGTCACTTTATTAAGCAAATAAACACCATGAATTCTAGCACATTTTATCACCATAAGTGCACCCTTTGAAACCTACAAGTTATCACTCTTAATTGTAATTTTATAACCTAACGAATCCATTTTCCCTAAAGAATATGAGGTTGACGAAGTTAAGCATACATTAGTGAGTATATGAATCACTCTGTAAAATTTTCGAATTTGCATGGATTCATTGTCTATCAAGTTATACATAGCAACATTTTCCATAATAATTTCTCTTTTTATCGATATAAGGTGAAAAATAGTCCAAATTCGGCGTTATATGAGAAGAAACTCCTAAATCAAGCACCCATTATCTATCGAAGATATCAGATGTTACTGAAGTTAATATATTCAAATCTACCTCCCCAACACCACACTTCATCTCTATAAATTAAGATTCTACTGCCTTTTACTTTTATATTAATCTGGACACTCATCTTCTAATGACTGGGCTTTTGTAAGTATAATACTTGTTGTCTCTTTCCCATGTTTTTCTTCTCCAATTTGGGCTTCTTGATTTTGGGCACCCTTGATTTCGCTTCTTCTCATTCCTCCCCTTCTGCACAGATAAACTGTAAAAACCCATCTGAAATGGGACTAAATCCCTATTTAGAAAAGCCCTATCAGAACTTAGAGCCATTCAAAATAGATCATTAGTTTCTATAGGAAGTAAATTATATAAAGCCAAATCAGTATGGATCAGAAATCATAGTGGAATGGATAAAGTATAATAGTAAATAAGATGTACCATTTCATGCAAATCATAAAGATGTCAAATACGTCACGTCTGTTGAGTCATAGACATTGAGTAATAAATACAAGTACATCATAAACATTGTACTAATGTCATACGTAGTAATAATATTTAATAAAATGCAACTATCGTCATTGGCAAGTCTTCCATCATCCAACTTGAATTGCGAGACCATCCTACCTAACCTGAATTATTAAGAGAAGGGTTTGGATCAACAATTTCTACATAATAAAATCTTTAAGTTTATACCCTTTACATATATTTACGTAGTATGAAAACTGTCAAGGGCATGTCTAGGGAACATAACACACATATACGAGTATTTGTCTACTACTCAAAATAATATCTTGGAAAGAGGCGGCCTATAGGTCACTTAATACAAAAAAATAAGAGCATATTCCAACGATCACTTAGTATCCAATTGGCGGACCCATCCATTTAATATGTGATTCCTAGTAGACACTAAAAATATGTATATGCTCACAAAATATGCAAGAGATAGTATGCAACCACTTAGTATGAGGGAGGCAGGCGATTACTCGACCATTTACTACCTTACCAGTGAGGGGCTCCTCGTAACTGTCTAGCCGTAACTAAAGACAAGCTCTTAGCCACTCAACACTTCCTATAGATAGGCATTCTTTTTTCCGTGTGGAGATGCTTAACTAATATATCCTTATATAGGCCCTTATTATTGTCATCATAGAAGAAGCATACAACTTTTGGAAAACTACCTGCTCAATTGGATACCATTTAACTATGTTAGAGAAAGGTGGACCATCAATCACTTAATGTCTTATAAGGGCGGACCCTTTGACTAAGATGCGTGCTCCGTAAGATAAATCCATAAAAAAATGGGTGAGTCTCAAACACTTAATACCCCTAAAAGGTAGATCAACCACTTAATATCTTACCCGAAGCATACCTATCGCGATGTTAAAAAGCCTATAGCACTCGACGTCTCACGTTAACCTACCTTTTTGTAGCTGTTGTTTGTCGGGTTATCCAGGAAAACTTCTACAACAAGAAGAGGTTATCCTTATGTCCTTATATCTTTGAATACAAAGCAAAAGAAATAAACACATGCAAGCACACAATTTCCTAATGGGGACATTTAACTCAAGTAATCTAATTTCAAAGAAACAAATACATATTTAAGATACGCATAATACAATATAATAAATTTTTATAATACGCATCAAATAGGTGCACACGGAAAGTGCACTAATAGTGCGAAATGTCAACCTGCACACAAAGTTATAGATTCACAAGTCCTTTTACCTACAATTTATATTACAACATACAAGGTACAAAAAAAGGAAATTCAAATTAAGTAGGTCAATAACAACAATATATCACAAATAGACTTGAATTTTTCGATATCTGGTTTACTTCAGTAAATCAAAAGGAATTATTTATAAATAACATATGCATGATTTTTATTCTTATCCTATTTCATTTCGTTTCTATTTCTATAAACTTTATACAAAAATAAGGATTTAGATTACATGTAGTTTATAGCCCTTAAACCCACTATTTTACGAATAAAATAGGTGTAACGTCCCATATTTTCTGGCCAATTATTTGAATTATTTTATTATTTAAAAATATTGATTTGAATTTAAATAATTGGGTTTAACCATTTTATTTTGAATATTTATTTATATTAATAATATAATAATATTTTAATTCCAAAATATTTGAAAAAATGTTGAATTTGAAGTATAATGTGATCGAGCAATTTAAAATGGTTTAATATTGTTCATATTGAAATTATAGTAGCGAATTCATTTATAAAACGACGGTTGAACGATTGATTTATAATTATATTATAAAACGAGCTGCAGTGGCGCGGTAGTTCGTAATATTGCGTTTTGAACTTTAATTGGCTGTACAGGGTCCAAAATAAGTTGGATTTTCTTGAAATAAGAAATGTCTGAATCTATTTGATAATATTTTTCTAATGGAAGAGAAAAATCCAGTTTTCCTAGCGTAGATTTTGGTTTATGTCCAAATCAAATTTTAAACTACGGAATTTCTTTATATATTATAGCGGTTTATTTATATTAAATAAAGGGTTTTTAAATATTTATAATATCGATTTGGCTTGGAATTCAACCCGAGATATTTTATTTTGGTAGTGTATGAAATTCTGCTCGTGTATGGCCAATTACAATATTTTATTTATATTTTACTGAGGTATTTTAAAATTGGTTTATTCTAATTTGAATTGGGCAGTTTAAAAAAGGACTTTATTCAAACGACCTTCGTTTTCGATGAAACAAATTTTATTGGGACCATAACAGCTAATTATTGTTAGATTTCAAATTGCACGTCAATCGGAGTTATTCTGCGAGCGTGGCAAAATAAAATGCAAATGATCATTTGGACGTGAACGAGCGCCATTTGAGCAAACGGACGCGGAATTCGACGAAATAAGTTTCATTGGGACCGTAACATAAAATTGTATTATGTTGTCCATTTTTATCTCAAATGAGGTTTGTATGTGAGCACAGGAGTGAATAAACAGCGTTCAAAATAGCAATAGATACGAAATAAAATCGTTAGTCGCTATCAATAAATATCCTTAGTCATGTCAGATTAAAATAATGATTTCCCCACTTATACATACCTTCCAAATCAGAATTTTCCGATCAGCATTGTAACGACCCATATTTTTGACTGTTTAAATCGACAACAACCACACATGTCGACCCAAACAAATCGCCAACACAGGCAGTTATTTGATAAAGAAGGAAAAAAAGAAAGAAGAGAAAAACCAATCACAGAACCTCACAGCGGAAGGACAACATATAATAAACAAATAGCAGTTTAGAAGCAGTTGAAATATATATACATTGACTATGACCTTCAATGATTATCAGAGTTACATATACATACAGCTGTACATAATAAGCAGCGGAATTAAAATGCAGCAGAAATACATATGTATAGATAATAGATATACCAAATCTTCGTCTTCGATCTCCCAGTCACAGTCATCCCTGTTAACTGCAAGCGCCTGCTGACCCGAGCGTATTGCATAAAAATAAGGCACAACAAACACTCGGATCAGCACTAAATCATTCTCATATTAGTCAAATTAAATACGAAATAATACCAGTGTCATGGGTGCAGTAACTCAAGAGATGTTACGGGATTTTTCCATCTCTCGAGGATCCGTTAAACTAATATCTATATAATAATACGCTATTATTATAATGTCTATTCAGTAAAGTATAAATACTGAAAATAGCGTAAGCGGGATTACCATATTACCCTTACGCCGTTTACAGGCACCAACAGTCTATACAGTACCGTAAATTCACCGTACTGGTGTTATCAGAGGGCACTCCATAGAAGGCAATGCTAAATCAAAATCGTATGGGGCTCGATAAGGATATATATGACAAGGCACTCGAGGCAATGCCCAGGGTAGGATTCTACCAATTGCACTCCCGGACCGGTGGTAACGCATAGCAGCCACTACCGCCCACCTCGGAACACACTCCCAAAGTCATAAATGGGCCCAAATCATCATCATCATCATAGTCATTGAAATAGTATCGAAGAAGTGTGTCCGATCAAAGGTGCTACCTCAATTAGTCACGGTATAGCTCCTGTTTTAGTCATTTCAATTCTGACCCGAAGGTCAGGGCTATTTCGTCATCGTTCATCTTCTTCGATTCAATAATCGCCTTCAAGTCATCATACTCATTCTGGATACGTCATAACGTTCACAGTTGTCAAAGTGGTATCGACACTGACAGAGAGTATGCCTTATGTCGACTCCGGTCTCTTTAACAACCAACGCTTACACCTTTCACATCGGTCGGTTCTTTTATATTTGATAAGGGTTCGCTTTCATACCAAGATATCATCTTCTGTTTCGAACCCAATTTATATCCAAACGAATAAAATTTCATATCAACATATCATAATCATACCCAAACCGATTATATTCTAAACTAGAATATATTACATATCATTATATTATAATCATATAATATTTCAAAAACGACTTATATTCAAATAGAATATAATTTATCTCAAAGATTTCAAATTATCACGGATTCTTATCTCAACTCCATTTGAACCAGCGGTTCAACTCAAGCATTTCCATTCGGAAGAAATTTATAATTCCAAAACACTTGTAAACTAAATGTTTATATATAATAATAACAGTAGTAATAATAAATAGATTTATATAAATAAATATATAGATATACATATAGGATATAATAATTAAAATAAATTAGTAATTTAAATATTATATATTTACTTAAAATATAGGTTTACTAGAAAATTTGGAAAATGAATTATAAGGAAAAATTTATTTAAAAATACAATAGTTATAAGTAAAGGCAAGTAATAAATTTAAAGAAAGAATAATTATTTGGAATCAAATGCATAAATATATTTAAAATAAATTTCTCTAATCAAAATCTTCCTTCCTTCCAAATTTCAAATACTTGAATCTATCCTCCGGTCTCAACGGAGTTCATTAAATTCCATCTCTCATTTCAACCCCGTTCAAACAACTATTTGATTTCAAGAGTTCAAATATATATATTCAACTGAGTTAAAACAACCCAGATATCTTTGATTTCCAAATTTCCCAAAATCAGATTTCATAAGAATTTATTTCCTTCTAATCCAACTCTTAATTTGAAAAGATTTTAAATCATATTCAAATTCCGATTTAAATACTTCCACTTTGTTTTGGAAAATTTCTTTAACCCTTTAATCAACATCCCAGTTCAGAATCCTTAAAGAATTGAATTATCGAGTATCGATACATTCTTTTAGAGGAAAAATTCTATTAATAAAAATTTCAAATGTTTAAAATCATTTAACCAACCGATGTCTGTATATAATTATCTACCCAATGGCTAAGTGATTTTAAATTTAATTTCTCGATATTTCAGGGATGGATCTATCATTTCAATCCAAATCAGGGTCACAGAGATTTATCATTTCACTCCGTGTTCTTAATTCATTTTATCGATAAATCCCGGGTTCATTAGATGCCCGCAACATCAAGGGTAAATGGGATTTATCGTCAAAAATCAACATGCATTACAATATACTGAATAAGGAGCATAAAATGTCACTATAAATTCAGTAATAAATCTCAACCAACATCCATCACAACCATTCATTCAACTGATCAGCATTAAACTGTTTCAGGATTTTACAAGGGTTCGAATTCAACTAGAGATTTAAATTAAATTAAATAACAAATCAATTACTTAAATTGCATGTTAACACACTTGCATGTTAAATTTAAACCACACATCAACAATCCAACACAACCATGCAACCAAACTTACTTCATAATTTAATTCAATAAATATGGGAATAATTCAGTATTTCGTGAGCGAAGAATCACTCACCTTTGGGTCCTTAATGGATCGGACGTCCAAAATAAGCCCAAAATTTCACTGTCTCCAAATGCAACCAAACCAGCGCCAAAATGTCCGCAATTTCGCCACGATCCCAACGCAACAAACCGCGTCCAAATCCGAGTTAAAACGAGAAAGTTATCAGCGATTTACTGTTTGAATTTAAATATATAAAATTAAATAATGATTCCTCACCAATCCATTCCTTGACACGTCAGCCCCCTCACATCTTCTTCCCGCTCCTTCTTATTATGGCTACAGTAAACCAACGAAAATAAACCCAAAACCATGAACTTTGACCAACTCTAGCTCCTAATTCTGACGCCCTGATGGCCTCCGACCACCACCAATGGAAAGCTCGCACCGAGAGGCACCCAACCATGGCCACGACATCAACTCCAGCGCACCCAATTGACCGCGCCATCCAACCCTAATACGCTAGTTTCAGCGTTCAACCACCAAATACGGCCACCACACTCAATGATAGGACCTCCGACCAACTTCCTCCAACTCGTATCGACGTCCTCAACAATACCCAGAAGCCTGAATCTTCGATTGAAGCCAAAATCAAAAAGCCCTAATTCATGCTTAGGGTTCCGAAAATCAGAACTTTGACCATCGAATTCCGGCCAAACGAAGCACTGCATGCGACAACAAATTACAGATCTAGATTCTACTCATCAAGAGCTTCGATCTGATATATAATACGATAGGTTTTGGAGAGATTTTATTTTTGGCTTGTATTTTATTTTCTAGGTTTTGAAAAATCATTTTCTGCCATTAAAAGAATTTTCTTGGAGGAGGAGAGTATACGTGAATGAGAAGTGGGCTGATGTGGTTAGAAAAAGGGATTTATTTGTATATAAATATAAGGTCCAATATAAGAATACCCAATTATCCTATTACATTGATCTCGTTCACATTTTCTCTCGTACGGTCAAACGGTAAGTCGGATTGTCACGTAAATTGAAATCCTATAATAATTCATCGTTGCGGATCCAATGGCGTCAGTTTCGTCCAATTCCGAGACAGTCGCCAAAACAGTGAAATTTCACAGTTAAATTAAACATTAAAATATTCAATTATTCGTTTAACTGTTTTAATTCAAATTAAATAATTATAAAATTCCATTTAAATCAAATAAAGACTTAAATAAATTTTATAAACAAATTCCACCCATTTGAAATCTAAATCTGATTATTCGAATTTAAATTTGAATTACAGTCATTATTACCCAACTTAGAATTCTCCATTTACCAATTAAATTTGAATTTCCATTTTAACTGAATAACTCAAATCATTTAAATAAATAAAATATGAATTTTCAAATTTCACAAATTCTAAGTGTAAACTAAAAAAAAAAAATCTATTTATACTTCATTTGAATAATCATCACCATTATAACCAACAAAATTTGATTTTCTTCCCTACTATTCTATTTTATTTATTTAAAATTTGAAAATTAAATATACAGAAAATATGGGATGTTACATTCTCCCCCACTTAAAATCTTTTCGTCCTCGAAAAGAGAACGAAATAAGGTATTAAACAAATCATACTTCCAAATCCATACTTATAAAATAACATTTATAAGATAAGTTATAGTTATAAAATATCATAAATTTTTCTAACTCCCGAAATCACGGAAAATTTCGGCAGCATCTCCTTTGTACGGAGAGGTCCGAAAAATCACAACATATATAAGATTCAAATATACATCTCATCATTCGATGAGGCTTCCCAAAAAAAAATGGGGAAAACAAAATATAAAACCACCAAAACCATGTAACATAAGTACGTACCTCCGTTAGCGTTTTATTTGCAAATTTCATTTACCTTAGCAATTTAGTATTTAGCGCAAGCGAGCCCCAGGGCGTAGCGCGACTTCCTTACACCTGCTACACACTCATATACACATAAGAATCAATCATATATACGATATATAGCAATTGTATACAACTTACATACATCGACCATTTCAATTCCAACCAAGATATTCATAACAGGCCAGCGAACAAATTGGAGTTTAACACCCCCTAGATAATGGAATTGGACTAAGACACACTAGGAAAAAGTTTTAGCATTTGTTTCAGGCTTTCCGAATTGTCCGGATTCATTGAATTCTGATTAATCGTTCAAAAGTTATGACAGTTTTAGTGGAAGCGAACACCTCAGCCCATACACTGAAAAATGCAGATCTGAGTTGTTCAACCCAGTTTTTAACCTTTTAGACAGCAAAATTTCACCCAGAAAATTAAGAAAAAGTTTTAGTACAGATCCTGGGCTTTCCGAATTGTACTCGCACATCGAAATCCGACACTCCATTAGGAAGTTATGGTCAAAACAATATAGGTATCCGCTTCAGATTTTTATTTTCTGCGCGCTGAACTACAACTAACGCTTGTATTCCAACCTAATAAACATGGAAATTAAACAGGGCTCCATTAGCAAGAGTTTTAGTTCAGTTTTCGAGGTTTCCAAAAAGTCTAGAGTCGTCGAATTCCGATCATCTCATCAAAAGTTATGGTCATTTTAGCTTCAGCTTATCGACTATTTCAGATTTACATAAACGTTGGTTTATTCCTATTCGAAATTTCAACAATTTCGATTCCAATATTTTTGTAAATCTTTGACACTTGACTTTGTTATCACTTCATTATTCATAATTTGGATCCACATTCGATTACTTACTTTATTCAGATATTCTTTCCATCCAATTTCTCGTTTCATATCGACATTCATTTCAGTTAAGCTTAAACACATTTTACTCTTCCACTATCTCGATTATATTGAATCATTAATTCATTAATATGGGTCGACCCACCAAATTCATTACTACCCTTATTACTCCAACCACACTACCTGAGCGTCGTTCAATTTAGTTGACCAAAAATCAAGGGTTAAGATCAATTATGGTTTATACAACGATTCTACTTCTCTCGTTTAAGAAATTCGTTTTTCTTCCCAAATCCACAAATATATAAATTTTATATCGGCTTATTTAATCCTTCTAGATTGATTTCATTTCTTTAAATCCATCCTATTCAGGTTAAGTGTTATCCTAAAACCTCATTTCAATATTTCTACTTCAAAAATTAGGATTCGCTTAACTATTATTTATTCTGAATAAGCCAATTTATATTTGCATCCCATTATTCTTATCTCCTATTATATTAAAGCTTGTTTCGATAAAATATATTTTTGCCTATTCAAGTATGGAATTTTTCATCCCAATTCTTTCCAAACCACTTATTATGAATTTTCACCAATTATTAATATTTTTTTAAAAATTTTATTATCGATATTTCAGTCGGTTTCCTATAACGGTCACCGAACTGCGGCCATAGCGACCTTTTTCCAAATTTAATTTGGACATATTTCCAAATCTAACCGTTAGATTTCAAATCTTCCATATTCATTGGAAAGCTCTTTTCGATACGAACCCAACGGTTCCGGTTTTAGGAGAATCCGACGGTCGGATCTCCCGCTACTCCCATTCAAAGTCAATGGTCGAAATTCGCGAACGGTCACTGCGCGGCGCGTTCTATTCAAACCATTTAATTCCTTCTCGACCAACTTCACCTCACTCATTAAATACCCAAGTCAAGTGTTGTTACTTATTTTATTCGCACAACCAAAATCTTCCAATTCATTTTAGTTGATTACAGTTGAAAATTTCAATTTGCGGTTAATTTTGAATTTTCTCTAACATTCGTATTGACCAATTTGGAATTGTAAGATTTTATTATCGCTCATGCTTAAACACTCCAACGATCATTCTCTTTCTCTTAATAATTAAGTTTATTCCATGATCTAAAATCTGAAATTTCAATGAATCGAGCTACTACAGTACTTATAGCGATATTATTGGTTAAAATGAACTCAAACTTATATTCTGGGTCAAACTAAGTTTTAAAATAACCTATAGGTATTGATAAAATTTTATAGAAACAATATCATAATTTAAATCCAAAACTTTAATTAAGAAAGGATATAAAATTTCCATTCTTGTTTAATCTTAAACTCAGTTTAATTACCATATACTTATACTATCGGAATTTAAATCCAAAAACCCTTTTCAAACCAGTTATAAAATACAGAGTGGTCTCTCCCCCACTTAGACTCTTCAGAATCAACGTCGATAATGCATGCACTCATTACCGAAGTCATTTCTGATGTTCGAGAAGGGATCACACACTCATCTTGTTCAAAATCCTTTGAAACCACTTCCAAAACTATTTCGTATAATACGATATTATTTCAAACTCTGGCAAACTATTTCAAAAGTACCCCAGGATCCAGTTTCAGGTTCATTTCCATTTTAATCGCAAATCGTCCTGCAACAAATTGGATATAAAGATAACATCCCATTTCAAATATTTTCTAACCATTTAATTTCCTCTTATTAAATTCATTATCTAGTCAACCATAATAGATAATAACTTAATATTATTACCTACTAAGGATCGATGCTTATACACATAAAACCAATAATATATAGGATATATATTAATATATAGGATATATATTATAAAAATATAATCGAAAACCTTATTATGTCAATTCATCCTATTCGACTATTTAGAAATTCCTATCGTACCATGGCGTCCCATATATCGATCAGAACCCATAAATATTCAACAGAACGAGTCAACACAATAAAACCCATTTCTATATCAAAATACAAATACGCTCTCTCATATATCACTCTAACTCATTCTAGGGTGTTTCTAACCCCATCTCTAATGAGTTAATTCCCAAACAGAGCCAAGGTTGTCGCCAACCATCGCTCTGATACCAACTGTAACGACCCATATTTTTGACTGTTTAAATCGACAACAACCACACATGTCGACCCAAACAAATCGCCAACACAGGCAGTTATTTGATAAAGAAGGAAAAAAAGAAAGAAGAGAAAAACCAATCACAGAACCTCACAGCGGAAGGACAACATATAATAAACAAATAGCAGTTTAGAAGCAGTTGAAATATATATACATTGACTATGACCTTCAATGATTATCAGAGTTACATATACATACAGCTGTACATAATAAGCAGCGGAATTAAAATGCAGCAGAAATACATATGTATAGATAATAGATATACCAAATCTTCGTCTTCGATCTCCCAGTCACAGTCATCCCTGTTAACTGCAAGCGCCTGCTGACCCGAGCGTATTGCATAAAAATAAGGCACAACAAACACTCGGATCAGCACTAAATCATTCTCATATTAGTCAAATTAAATACGAAATAATACCAGTGTCATGGGTGCAGTAACTCAAGAGATGTTACGGGATTTTTCCATCTCTCGAGGATCCGTTAAACTAATATCTATATAATAATACGCTATTATTATAATGTCTATTCAGTAAAGTATAAATACTGAAAATAGCGTAAGCGGGATTACCATATTACCCTTACGCCGTTTACAGGCACCAACAGTCTATACAGTACCGTAAATTCACCGTACTGGTGTTATCAGAGGGCACTCCATAGAAGGCAATGCTAAATCAAAATCGTATGGGGCTCGATAAGGATATATATGACAAGGCACTCGAGGCAATGCCCAGGGTAGGATTCTACCAATTGCACTCCCGGACCGGTGGTAACGCATAGCAGCCACTACCGCCCACCTCGGAACACACTCCCAAAGTCATAAATGGGCCCAAATCATCATCATCATCATAGTCATTGAAATAGTATCGAAGAAGTGTGTCCGATCAAAGGTGCTACCTCAATTAGTCACGGTATAGCTCCTGTTTTAGTCATTTCAATTCTGACCCGAAGGTCAGGGCTATTTCGTCATCGTTCATCTTCTTCGATTCAATAATCGCCTTCAAGTCATCATACTCATTCTGGATACGTCATAACGTTCACAGTTGTCAAAGTGGTATCGACACTGACAGAGAGTATGCCTTATGTCGACTCCGGTCTCTTTAACAACCAACGCTTACACCTTTCACATCGGTCGGTTCTTTTATATTTGATAAGGGTTCGCTTTCATACCAAGATATCATCTTCTGTTTCGAACCCAATTTATATCCAAACGAATAAAATTTCATATCAACATATCATAATCATACCCAAACCGATTATATTCTAAACTAGAATATATTACATATCATTATATTATAATCATATAATATTTCAAAAACGACTTATATTCAAATAGAATATAATTTATCTCAAAGATTTCAAATTATCACGGATTCTTATCTCAACTCCATTTGAACCAGCGGTTCAACTCAAGCATTTCCATTCGGAAGAAATTTATAATTCCAAAACACTTGTAAACTAAATGTTTATATATAATAATAACAGTAGTAATAATAAATAGATTTATATAAATAAATATATAGATATACATATAGGATATAATAATTAAAATAAATTAGTAATTTAAATATTATATATTTACTTAAAATATAGGTTTACTAGAAAATTTGGAAAATGAATTATAAGGAAAAATTTATTTAAAAATACAATAGTTATAAGTAAAGGCAAGTAATAAATTTAAAGAAAGAATAATTATTTGGAATCAAATGCATAAATATATTTAAAATAAATTTCTCTAATCAAAATCTTCCTTCCTTCCAAATTTCAAATACTTGAATCTATCCTCCGGTCTCAACGGAGTTCATTAAATTCCATCTCTCGTTTCAACCCCGTTCAAACAACTATTTGATTTCAAGAGTTCAAATATATATATTCAACTGAGTTAAAACAACCCAGATATCTTTGATTTCCAAATTTCCCAAAATCAGATTTAATAAGAATTTATTTCCTTCTAATCCAACTCTTAATTTGAAAAGATTTTAAATCATATTCAAATTCCGATTTAAATACTTCCACTTTGTTTTGGAAAATTTCTTTAACCCTTTAATCAACATCCCAGTTCAGAATCCTTAAAGAATTGAATTATCGAGTATCGATACATTCTTTTAGAGGAAAAATTCTATTAATAAAAATTTCAAATGTTTAAAATCATTTAACCAACCGATGTCTGTATATAATTATCTACCCAATGGCTAAGTGATTTTAAATTTAATTTCTCGATATTTCAGGGATGGATCTATCATTTCAATCCAAATCAGGGTCACAGAGATTTATCATTTCACTCCGTGTTCTTAATTCATTTTATCGATAAATCCCGGGTTCATTAGATGCCCGCAACATCAAGGGTAAATGGGATTTATCGTCAAAAATCAACATGCATTACAATATACTGAATAAGGAGCATAAAAATGTCACTATAAATTCAGTAATAAATCTCAACCAACATCCATCACAACCATTCATTCAACTGATCAGCATTAAACTGTTTCAGGATTTTACAAGGGTTCGAATTCAACTAGAGATTTAAATTAAATTAAATAACAAATCAATTACTTAAATTGCATGTTAACACACTTGCATGTTAAATTTAAACCACACATCAACAATCCAACACAACCATGCAACCAAACTTACTTCATAATTTAATTCAATAAATATGGGAATAATTCAGTATTTCGTGAGCGAAGAATCACTCACCTTTGGGTCCTTAATGGATCGGACGTCCAAAATAAGCCCAAAATTTCACTGTCTCCAAATGCAACCAAACCAGCGCCAAAATGTCCGCAATTTCGCCACGATCCCAACGCAACAAACCGCGTCCAAATCCGAGTTAAAACGAGAAAGTTATCAACGATTTACTGTTTGAATTTAAATATATAAAATTAAATAATGATTCCTCACCAATCCATTCCTTGACACGTCAGCCCCCTCACATCTTCTTCCCGCTCCTTCTTATTATGGCTACAGTAAACCAACGAAAATAAACCCAAAACCATGAACTTTGACCAACTCTAGCTCCTAATTCTGACACCCTGATGGCCTCCGACCACCACCAATGGAAAGCTCGCACCGAGAGGCACCCAACCATGGCCACGACATCAACTCCAGCGCACCCAATTGACCGCGCCATCCAACCCTAATACGCTAGTTTCAGCGTTCAACCACCAAATACGGCCACCACACTCAATGATAGGACCTCCAACCAACTTCCTCCAACTCGTATCGACGTCCTCAACAATACCCAGAAGCCTGAATCTTCGATTGAAGCCAAAATCAAAAAGCCCTAATTCATGCTTAGGGTTCCGAAAATCAGAACTTTGACCATCGAATTCCGGCCAAACGAAGCACTGCATGCGACAACAAATTACAGATCTAGATTCTACTCATCAAGAGCTTCGATCTGATATATAATACGATAGGTTTTGGAGAGATTTTATTTTTGGCTTGTATTTTATTTTCTAGGTTTTGAAAAATCATTTTCTGCCATTAAAAGAATTTTCTTGGAGGAGGAGAGTATACGTGAATGAGAAGTGGGCTGATGTGGTTAGAAAAAGGGATTTATTTGTATATAAATATAAGGTCCAATATAAGAATACCCAATTATCCTATTACATTGATCTCGTTCACATTTTCTCTCGTACGGTCAAACGGTAAGTCGGATTGTCACGTAAATTGAAATCCTATAATAATTCATCGTTGCGGATCCAATGGCGCCAGTTTCGTCCAATTCCGAGACAGTCGCCAAAACAGTGAAATTTCACAGTTAAATTAAACATTAAAATATTCAATTATTCGTTTAACTGTTTTAATTCAAATTAAATAATTATAAAATTCCATTTAAATCAAATAAAGACTTAAATAAATTTTATAAACAAATTCCACCCATTTGAAATCTAAATCTGATTATTCGAATTTAAATTTGAATTACAGTCATTATTACCCAACTTAGAATTCTCCATTTACCAATTAAATTTGAATTTCCATTTTAACTGAATAACTCAAATCATTTAAATAAATAAAATATGAATTTTCAAATTTCACAAATTCTAAGTGTAAACTAAAAAAAAAAAATCTATTTATACTTCATTTGAATAATCATCACCATTATAACCAACAAAATTTGATTTTCTTCCCTACTATTCTATTTTATTTATTTAAAATTTGAAAATTAAATATACAGAAAATATGGGATGTTACAAGCATCTCATTTCCATCCACCAATTTTGCAAAAAATTCCTATACACAAATTAATTTATATCTCCAAATTTATCATGATTTTGAGGGGGGTTCCAAAGGGAAAGATGTAGATCTGGTCGATGTCTAGTAGCTGACAAAATTTAGGGTGGAACGGTGGTCGAAGGTGGCCGGAATCGGTGATAAACCGAGGAAACCCGTTTTGTTTTTGGTGGAGTTTGGGCTGTCATTTGATGATGGGTCCAAAGGCAAAGTCGTAGATGGGAGGAAGATGGTCATTTTCTTCTTTGGGTCAATGACCTCAAACGACCTTTAGTGGTAGTGGAAGGTAGATGAACAGAGATAGTACTTTTGGGGGTTTTCAAAGAAAAGCTGAAAAGGATTTGGTTGATTTTCCGGCGATTGAGGTAATCGAGGGGGGTTGTGGCCTGAAGCAAAATCGAAGGAGGTGGCAAGGTCGACTGATCGGCGGTGGTGCGATCAGTTTTCATTGCCGGAGGCGATAGATCTTGGCCAATTTGTGTTCGCAGTTCAAACGAGAAATCACGGCGGTCAGGGCATTTCTCGGGCGAGGCGTTTCAGGCGTGTGGGGCCCTCGGTCTGGCGGTACTGATGACCAGTCGTGGGTGGTCCCAGGTTGAATGGCGACGACACGGTAGGAGGTAGTTGATGTTGTGAAGTTTCAGGGAGAAGAGGATCGAAAGTTATCAACGATGAAGATGGAAAACGCGTTATGACTAATACAAGGATGACGTGGCAAAGATTAAATGGAATTAAGGTAAAATCTGTTCAATTATTATTTTTATTAATTATGATGTAATTTATAAAATATGTTAAAACGTATACTGGCCATAAGTTATTAATACGATATCGATATCATACGAAACAAGATTCGTTGGGATTGCAGGGACGAGGCCTAGACGATGGTACTGACTGGGATTCGATTGGAGCTGATTGCAATTTCAGATAATTTTAAACGCTCATTTAAAATTAAATGGAACAAATGCGACTACTGTAAACCGAATAAAATCTGGTGAGTTAATTCACACACCACCTGGAATTCTGTGATATGTTAAATTCATAGAAAAATATAATTTACTGTTAATGGTATAAATTGGTTGATTGGATGCTATGGATGCTAAATTGGTTGTTTATTATTTGATTGGTTGCCGCTATTTATATTTCATTATTTTAAATGCATTATTTTATTGGAATTTAATTCATACATTATTATCAAATGTTATCTGTGATACAGGGAAGGACAGGTTGGAGGAATCCAACCGGATTCCTCAAATAAACTGTATATTATTTGTTGTGCATATCGTTCATATATATGAATTGTTCACCCTGATTAACACTAAACCTGTTTTAATGTTGATGGTTGAATAAATACTCATCATAGTTGTGATTAAAATCAATCGACAGTATTGATTGGGTAATTGATATTGAATGGCCTAAAATATATTGTTTTAAATGCCGGTCTACCGTTAGGTGAATTGACGTAGTTTTAAAGTTATAAATTATTTTATAACTGAATTGAAGTTTTTCGGTTATTTACATAAATAATTAAACTATAATATTTATAAATAAATATTTTAAATCGAGTTTATTAAAATTATTATTTAAATGGTTTATACCAGTTTTAGAAGCAGAAAAGCCAAGGAATTTACCTACGGGTTAGTAAAATGAAAGGATTGTTTTTAAAACAATTAAATAGTGTCTTTAAATTAATTAAGTTATTAAATTAATTTAAAAAGGGGAAATGACAATGAAATTCAGTTAATAGTTAACTGATATGTACGGTTGACGAAATCAACCGTGTTTAATTGAAATTGATAACGGAATTAAGTTGATAATGGAATTAATTGGATTTTATGAATATTCGTTAAATTTAATGAATATTGTAAAATATTAGTTAATCTCTGATTAACTATAAATTAAGAAAATTTTTGAGTTGTTTAGGGTTAAATATTAGTTAATCCCTGATTAACTATAAATTAAGGGAATTATTGAATTATTTGGTGTTAAATGTTAGTAAATCTTCGATTAACTATAATCCAAGATAATTATCAAATTGGTTAGTGTTAATAAAGTATATTATTATTTAATCAGATTTTAAAAGTGATAATTACCCTATTTTTAATTAATAGCAAAGTTAACTATTTTTATATAGTTAATGTTAAAGTTATTATTATTTTAATTAATAACAATTAGAGAAATGATTTTTAATTGGAATTCAATTAAGAAATGATTAAGTGGCATTATGGTTTGATCAAGGAGGTGTTAAGAGTTTATAAAAGGGGTTTTAATCCAAGTTTTAAACTAGATTTGTAAATGGGATCTGTCGATGAACGCAGAGGTTTAAATAAGCTTTTTCCTTAATTTTTTTAAATTAAGTAAAGTAAATTCAATTTAATGGAATTATTAGGAAGATGGTTAATAGATTAGAAATAAACTGAAATATAGTGATGGCTTTAGAATAAAATCTAAGAAGTAGTGAAAGATGGTAAATGGATTATTACAAGCATTTAGGAAGAAGTCCAAGCGAGATTTAGAAAAGTTTTTTTTTAAAACCAAAATGATGAGTTAAATGTTGAAGAATTGAATCAAGTGAAACGCCGTGATTGAAATAAGGATTCCAACGAAAAGGGAAATACATAAAAATTGTTTGTATTAAATATTGGTAAGTGGATTTTGGGATTAAAATCCAAGTTAAAAAGGTTCTATTGTAAAGAAGGTAATAAGCGGATTTTAGTTATGAAATCCAAGTAAAGGTTTAATTAAGAATGCCCGAATGGATGTAAGAAAATTATTTGACATGGGATTTGTATTATAAATCCAAAAAGTCATAAGTGGAATTATGTTTAGGATCAAAGTAGTGTTTTTGTGAATATTTACTAAATTAAAGGAATTAAGTAAAGGGAGTATTAAATGTGGATTTCGAATATAAGAAACAATTTTATAAAATCAGTTTTGAAATCAAAGGGGAAAAGAGATTTTAATATCAGTGGTTAAGTGACAAACTAATATTATTCTAAGGTAAGAACGTTGCCGATCAAGGTCTGAGAGGTAAATTAAATACCCCAACTTGAACGACTTCACTATTATCGTGGAATGGTATTAGTTTAGAATGAGTAAAGTGTTGAAATTGGTTTTATCCTATACGAAGAACATTGGACGCTAATGCGAGATTTTGGAATATAAAGAATACTACAATATTAGCTACAATGTAAATAAAATATTGGTTTTAATTATATAAGTCGACATCTACCTCTCCATATCAGAATTGGTAACATGTTAATACCATTAAGTATAATATACATATGTATATATCGAGATACTCAAATATAAAGAAAAAGGGAAAAAAGTTTTAAAGAAATATATCGATATTTCCAAAAGAAATGGAAAGCTGGGTATATACATATATACATGCTCTAAAGTATTTAAAATAGTTTTTGTTATAATTGAGAATAAATATGAGGTTTAATTATATTGAAAGAATTAAAGGTTGATTTACCATTTATTTATTTATTTGTAAATAGGCCAAGTAGTGCCAAGTACTGAATCAACAAACTCATTTTACTCACACATTTGTTCTTTGATAGTTAAATCACCGACTATCGAACTTGACCAATACGATTATTGGTACGGAAAGACCGGGATCAAATTTATATCCGAAAACCATTCCGAACCAATAAATACGTGAAGATGGTAATTGAAGATGAAGCAATTGAAGACCGTGGATCTTCATAAGCGGGAGGATTACTTATCGAATTTCTCTAGCTTGCAATCAGAGTTATTTGATTTGTGATTCTGTCGTGGTTGAAATCTACGGATTGCAAGGACTACTCGCTACTGATCCATGGGATGATTCCTATATTGGATGCGGTAGGAGAGTGCCTTCGGCTCATCCTGTTGGATGACTTTTACGGATGAATATATGACAGAGTATTTCCTAAAAACCACGTACGTTGATTTTTATGAATATACCAAGTTGGTGGCAAAGAGAGGCACTTCTTTTATACCCAAAGTATACTTGTGGACGTCGATTAGTGATTTGACAGATCTGACAATGTGGCGTTCAAAGTGAATGATGACCAGATGTTCTAAAGGAAAATTCTAGCCTCAAGCCTCATCAACGGGAAATGACAAAAATCAGGCAGGCAACATGACTATGTGGGTCGCTCCCATTAGGGTGTATAATCACCTATCTAGAGAAATTCCTTTTACTTCTTTAATCTATCGATGCTGTCCCTTTCGGGAAATGGTTGCTGATCCCAATCGTTGGTGATATACATTCGATATACTCAAGCGAAATGAGTTGTTGGTCATGTGTGAGCCAGGTTGCAAGACGTTCTTGTGGAACCCCGTGTATTCGCGTCTAGAGATACACTATCGGCAGGTGGTCCCATACCTTGTCATAGTCGGATTCCAATCTCCAATAAGTGCCCGTGGTTTTGATTGTATACTATATATGTGGAGCGTGAGATGCAAGCGTTCCGCTAAATTGTTATCTATTTGTATTTAGACACTATGATAATATCAGGATAAGTTATGATTTCAAAAATGTTTTTGGGTTATAGTAAGGTAAAAACCGTTTGTGTTTATGTGCAGACTGGTCTTACTATTATCCTTTCTTTCGAAAAAGATTTTGCAAAGTTAAACAAGTTGTTTGTGCTGTGAATTAATCACTGAAAGTATTCCAGACTGACCCGGTGAATTTTGCTTTGCTTTAAATGTGCTCGGGTCAGATCGAGTATATTTTCAGGTTAGGTTTCACTTGGAATTTCAGGAACTGGTTCACCCTAGTTATATAAAGTTATTTCCACTGTGACAGTTATATGTTGTACTCTGATGATTGGTATGTCTATACAGTTCTTTTGTATAAAGAGATTTGATATTTTTTTTTCTGTTTCGCTGTGAGATTCTGATGTGGTGTTCTTCTTCTTTCTTCTATTCTAATATTCTTTCTTTTCTCACTCTCTAATTTCTTTCTATTAATAATCTGGGATTCAATACTTGGGTTTTTGGTGAGTAATATGGATTGATGTATTACTGTCAAAAATTCGAGTGTCGAATTTTTCCACGGGTCGTTACAGTGGCAACATAGCTATTGGTTTAGTTATAACCTTGGCTATGTGGCGTGACTCAATAGAGATGAGGTTAGCAATACCCTAGATTGAGTTTGAGTATATATGAGAGCGCGTACTTGTAATTTGATATAAATTATTTTTGAAATTTACTTTTGCTCGATTTATTTTATAAAACAATAAAAGCGATATTTTTCTCAAATTATTATAATATGGGAAATCAATTGGATTTGTTAATATTGATATGAATGATATGTTTGGATTGTGTTGTTGATTGCTTGAATATAAATTTGAAAATGGTAGACTAGGTTTAAAACTAATCTGAAATGAATGAATAAGTTGGAAGAAATTAATCCAAATTTTATGAATCTGAATGAATATTTAAAGGAATTCTCAAATATGAGATGTGTAAATGGTAATACTGATATTTAATCCAACTTATACTAAGTAAACCATATAAGATGTAATAATACTTGAAAATTTCAGAATTTGATTTGTGATTGGGAAACAGTAAGTCAACGGAATATTTGGAAATCAATGAATGGTTTGGATTGTATAGTTGGTTGTATGGATATTGATTTAAACTTGATATTGGACCAAGGAATGAATCAAAATCTAATGAATTTGATTGGATATTTAAGGATATAAATGAACAGTTAAGACTTGATTATAAATGGTTTTAAATTTTATGTGGATTGAGTTGTGTTTAGAATTAGTTGGAATGTATGATATGGATGTTTTGAACCTAATTGACATTGTTTTGGGGACTAATGAAATTCATTTGAGTTGAGAACAGGTGCAGAAGTGCCAATTCCGCTTTTAAATTCCATCCACGAGAAATTCTGGAATTAATCAAATCCAGTTTAATGGAGCTGCATAATAACTAAGCAAGCTCGAGTATAATATATTGCTTATCGTGTAATAAAACTCGCAAAAAGGTACGCCTATGCAGAATATAAAATTTTGGTTTTTATTTGGATTTTGAGATTGGATTTTGAATTTTTCCAACCATGTTGGTCGATGTATATATATTTGTTGAACCTGCAATATTGCAGATGTCCCTCCGTACAGGGGAGACTCTGCCAAATTTTTTCCAAAATTTAAGGTGTTAGAATTTATTTTTTTGAAGATTTTTGGAAAATTTCGTTATTTGGAATAAATTGGTTTTAAAACCAATTGGGTTAGTTTGAAAATAAAACCGAGTTTTAAATTAAATATTTTTGTAAAGATAATGGGTCATAGCGTTCTTTCTGATTTAGCAATTTCGGGGACGAAATTTTTTTAAGGTGGAAGGAATGTAACGCCCCGTATTTTCTGGCCAATTATTTGAATTATTTTATTATTTAAAAATATTGATTTGAATTTAAATAATTGGATTTAATCATTTTATTTTGAATATTTATTTATACTAATAATATAATAATATTTTAATTCCAAAATATTCGAAAAAATGTTGAATTTGAAGTATAATGTGATCGGGCAGTTTAAAATGCTTTAATATTGTTCGAATTGAAATTATAGTAGCGAATTCATTTATAAAACGACAGTTGAGCGATTAATTTGTAATTATATTATAAAATGAGCTGCAGCGGCGCGGTAGTTCGTAATATTGCATTCTGAACTTTAATTGGCTGTACAGGATCCAAAATAAGTCTGATTTTCTCGAAACAAGAAACGTCTGAATCTATTTGATAATATTTTTCTAATGGAAGAGAAAAATCTAATTTACATAGCGTAGATTTTGTTTTATGTCCAAATCAAATTTTAAAATAGTCGCTATGGAATTTCTTTATATATTATAGCTGTTTATTTATATTAAATAAAGGGTTCTTAAATATTTATAATATCGATTTGGCTTGGAATTCAACCCGGGATATTTTATTTTAGTAGTGTATGAAATTCTGCTCGTGTATGGCCAATTACAATATTTTATTTATATTATATTGAGGTATTTTAAAATTAGTTTATTTTAATTTGAATTGGGCTGTTCAAAAGGTACTTTATTCAAACGACCTCCGTTTTCAACAAAACAAATTTTATTAGGACCATTACACAACCTCATAAAATTGTTTATAGCTATTAAATTAACACAACCTCCTAAATTGTTAATAGCTATTAAATAGACTAGTTTATGTGCACTAGGAGATTAGTGTAAATAAAGTAGCTCTTGTAGTATAGTGATTCTTCTATGTAGTATACCATGAGGTTATTTACACTAATTTACTAGTGCACATAAAGTCACTAGTACTAATAAAGTGGTTTTGTAGTATATAGATTCTTCTATGTAGTATACCATGGAGGTACCTCATAAAATTGTTAATAGCTATTAAATTAACACAACCTCCTAAATTGTTAATAGCTATTAAATAGACTAGTTTATGTGCACTAGGAGATTAGTGTAAATAAAGTAGCTCTTGTAGTATAGTGATTCTTCTATGTAGTATACCATGAGGTTATTTACACTAATTTACTAGTGCACATAAAGTCACTAGTACTAATAAAGTGGTTTTGTAGTATATAGTATGCAAAAACATGGTTTTTCATGGTATACTACATAGAAGAATCTATATACTACAAAACCACTTTATTAGTACTAGTGACTTTATGTGCACTAGTAAATTAGTGTAAATAACCTCATGGTATACTACATAGAAGAATCTATATACTACATCAACCACTTTATTTACACTAATCTCCTAGTGCACATAAACTAGTAAATTTAATAACTATTAATTTACTACTTTATTAATACTAGTAAATTTAATTGCTATTAACATAGTTAGGATTTGTAATATAGTGACTTAACTTAATAAAATGATCTTAACTTAATAAAATTTTAAAATAGGATAATTACATTTTATTAAGTTAAGTCACTATATTACAAATCCTAACTATGTTAATAGCAATTAAATTTACTAGTATTAATAAAGTAGTAAATTAATAGTTATTAAATTTACTAGTTTATGTGCACTAGGAGATTAGTGTAAATAAAGTGGTTGATGTAGTATATAGATTCTTCTATGTAGTATACCATGAGGTTATTTACACTAATTTACTAGTGCACATAAAGTCACTAGTACTAATAAAGTGGTTTTGTAGTATATAGATTCTTCTATGTAGTATACCATGAAAAACCATGTTTTTGCATAGTACTCTCTCAATCGGAGTTATTCTGTGAGCGTGGCAAAATAAAATGATCATTTGGATGTGAACAAGCGCCGTTTGAGCAAACGGACTCGGAATTCGATGAAACAAGTTTCATTGGGACCGTAGCGTAAAATTATATTATGCTGTCCATTTTTATCTTGAACGGGGTTTGTATGTGAGCACAGGAGCGAATAAACAACGTTCAAAATAGCGATAGATACGAAATAAAATCGTTAGTCGTAATCGATAAATATCTTTAGTCTTGTCAGATTAAAATAATGATTTTCCCACTTATATATACCTTCCAAATCAGAATTTTTCAATCAACATCTCATTTCCATCCACCAATTTTGCAAAAAAGTCCCTATATACAAACTAATTTATATCTCCAAATTTATCATGAATTTGAGGGGGGTTCCAAAGGAAAAAATGTAGATCGGGTCGATGTCTAGTACTGACAAAATTTGGGGTGGAACGGTGGTCGGAGGTGGCCGGAATCAGTGGTAAATCGAGGAAATCCGTTTTTTGGTGGTTTTGGTGGAGTTTGGGCTGTCGTTTGATGATGGGTCCAAAGGCAAAGTCGTAGATGGGAGGAAGATGGTCATTTTCTTCTTTGGGTCGATGACCTGAAACGGCCTGTATTGGTGGTGGAAGGGAGATGAACGGAGATAGTACTCTTGGGGGTTTTCAAAGAAAAGCTGAAATGGATTTGGTTGATTTTCCGACGATTGAGGCAGTCGAGGGGGGTTGTGGCCTGAAGCAAAATCGAAGGAGGTGGCAAGGTCGACTTATCGACGGTCGTGCGGTCAGTTTTCATTGCTGGAGGCGATAGATCTTTGCCAATTTGCGTTCTCCGTTCAAACGAGAAATCACGACGGTCGGGGCACTTCTGGGGCGAGGCATTTCAGGCGTGTGGGGCCCTTGGTCTGGCAGTGCTGATGACGGGTCGCGGGTTGTCCCAGGTTGAACGGCGATGACACAGTAGGAGGTAGTTGATGTTGTGAAGTTTCAGGGAGAAAGGGATCGAAAGTTATCAACGATGACGACGGAAAACGCGTTTTGACTAATACAAGATGACGTGGCAAGGATTAAATGAAATTAAGGTAAAATCTATTTAATTAATTTTTTTTATTAATTATAATATAATTTATAAAATATGTTAAAACTTATATTGGCCATAAGTTATTCGTACGCAATTGAAATCACATGAAACAGTATCCGTTGGGATCGCAAGGACGAGGCCTAGATGATGGTATTGACTGGGATTCGATTGGAGCTGATTGAAATTTCAAATAATTTTAAACGCTCATTTAAAATTAAATAGAGCAAACACGACCACTGTCAACCGAATAAAATCTGGAGAGTTAATTCTCACACCCTCTGGAATTATGTGATGTGTTAAATTCATAGAAAAATATAATTTACTGTTAACGGTATAAATTGGTTGATTGGATGCTATGGATGCTAAATTGGTTGTTTATTATTTGATTGGTTGCCGCTATCTATATTTCATTATTTTAAATGCATTATATTATTGGAATTTAATTCGTATATTACTATCAAACGTTATCTGTGTTACAGCAAAGGACAGGTTAGAGGAATCCAACTGGATTCCTCAAATAAACTGTATATTATTTGTTGTGCATATCATTCATATATATGAATTGTTCACCCTGACTGACACTAAACCTGTTTTAATGTTGATGGTTGAATAGATACTCATCATTGTTGTGATTAAAATCAATCGACATTATTGATTGGGTAATTGGCAGTGAATGGCCTGAAATATATTGTTTTAAATGTTGGTCTACCGTTAGGTGAATTGACGCAGTTTTAAAGTTATAAATTATTTTATAACTGAATTGAAGTTTTTCAGTTATTTACATAAATAATTAAATTAGAATGTTTTTAAATAAATATTTTAAATCCAGTTTATCAAAGAAATTATTTAAATGGTTTATACCAGTTTTAGAAGCAGAAATCCCATGGAATTTACCTATGGGTTAGTAAAATGAAAGGATTTTTTTTAAAACAATTAAATAGTTTCTTTAAATTAATGAAGTTATTAAATTAATTTAAAAAGGGGAAACGACAATGAAATTCAGTTAATAGTGAACTGATATGTACGGTTGACAAAATCAGCCGTGTTTAATTGAAATTGATAATGGAATTAAGTTGATAATGGAATTAATTGGATTTTCTGAATATTCATTAAATTTAACGAATAGTGTGAAATATTAGTTAATCTCTGATTAACTATAAATTAAGATATTTTTTGAGTTGTTTAGGGTTAAATATAAGTTAATCCCTGATTAACTATTAATTAAGGGAATTATTGAATTGTTGGTGTTAAATATTAGTAAATCTTCGATTAATTATAATCCAAGGTAATTATCAAATTAGTTAGTGTTAATAAAGTAAAGTATTATTTAATCAGCTTTTAAAAGTGATAATTACCCTATTTTCAATTAATAGCAAAATTAACTATTTTTATATATTTAATGTTAAAGTTATTATTATTTTAATGAATAATAATTAGAGAAATGACTTTTAATTGGAATTAAATTAAGAAATGATTAAGTGGCATTTTGGTTTGATCAAGGAGGTGGTAAGAGTTTATAGAAGGGGTTTATAATCCAAGTTTTAAACTAGATTTGTAAATGGGATTTGTCGATGAATGCAGAGGTTTAAATAAGCTTTTCCTTTATTTTTTTAAATAAAGTGAAGAAAAGTAAATTCAATTGAATGGAATTATTAGGAAGATGGTTAATATATTAGAAATAAACTGAAATATAGTGATGGCTTTAGAATAAAATCTAAGTAGTAGTGAAAATATGGTAAATGGATTATTACAAGTATTTAGGAAGAAATCCAAGCAAGATTTAGAAAAGGTTTTTTTTTAAACCAAAATGATGAGTTAAATGTTGAAGAATTGAATTCAGCGAAACGTTGTGATTGAAATAAGGATTCCAATGAAAAGGGAAATACATAAAAATTGTTTTTGTTAAATATTAGTAAGTGGATTTTGGGATTAAAATCCAAGTTAAAAAGGTTTTATTGTAAAGAAGGTAATAAGCGGATTTTAGTTATGAAATCCAAGTAAAGGTTTAATTAAGAATGCCCGAATGGATGTAAGAAAAATTATTTGACATGGGATTTGTATTATAAATCCAAAAAGTCATAAGTGGAATTATGTTTAGGATCAAAGTAGTGTTTTAGTGAATATTTACTAAATTAGAGGAACCAAGTAAATGGATTATTGAATGAGGATTTCGAACATAAGAAATGGTTTTATAAAACCAGATTTGAAATCTAAGGGGAAATGAGATTTTAATATCAGTGGTTAAGTGACAAACTAATATTATTTTAAGGTAAGAACGTTGTCGATCAAGGTCTGAGAGGTAAATAAAATACCCCAACTTGAACGGCTTCACTATTATCGAGGAATGGTATTAGTTTGGAATGAGTAAAGGTGTTGAAATTGGTTTTATCCTATACGAAGAACATTGGACACTAATGCGAGATTTTGGAATATAAAGAATACTACAATATTAGCTGCAATGTAAATAGAATATTGGTTTAAATTATATAAGATGACATTTGCCTTGCCATATAAGAATTGGTAACGTGTTAATACCATTAAGTATAATATATATATATATATATATATATATATATATATATATATATATATATGTGTGTATGTATATATCGAGATACTCGAATATAAAGAAAAAGGGAAAAAGGTTTTAAAGAAATATATCGATATTTCCAAAAGAAATGGAAAGCTGGGTATATACATATATACATGCTCTAAAGTATTTAAAATAGTTTTTATTATAATTGAGAATAAATATACGGTTTAACTATGTTGAAAGAATTAAAGGTGGATTTACCATTTATTTATTTATTTGTAAATAGGCCAAGTAGTGCCAAGTGCTGAATCAGCAAACTCATTTTGCTCACACATTTGTTCTTCGATAGTTAAATCACCGACTATCAAACCTGACCAACACGATTGTTGGTACAGAAAGGCTGGGATCGAATTTATATTCGAAAACCATTCCGAACCAATAAATATGCGAAAATGGTAATTGAAGATGGAGCAATTGAAGACCGTGGATCTTCATAAGCGGGAGGACTACTTGTAACAACCCGCAAATTCTGAACCAATTTAAAATTTTTATTTTAGAAAATTTTAGTGAATTTTGAGGATATAATATAATTTATTATTATTAATAATGGCTAGAATTTATTGTTAATCAAAGTTAAAACGAATAAATTTATTTTAAATATAAAAGGAGTTAGAAATGGCGCGGTAGTTTTAAAATTTGATTTTTAAACTTTAACTGAGTGTACAGGATTCAAAATAAACTAGAATTGAGTGAAACTAGAAATATTTAAATCTGTTTAATCATGTCTTTCTAACGAATCTGAAAAATTGAAATTTCATAGCGAAAATCAAAAGTTATGGCCAATTCAAATTTTTAGAAAGGTCGTTGTAGAATTTATATATATAATATATGGCCTGAAAGGCTACTTTTCACATATGAAGGAATTTCAACTCGAAACCACTTCCATTGAGTCTGGAATGATGTTTCTGCATTTAAAAAGTATAAACACTTATATATTTTGAGTTTCAGAAATTATTTGTTTAAAAATGTATTTTTAATATTAAATATATTGGTCTTGAAAATAGTCATTTTTCAAACGACCTTTGTTTTCGACGAAACCACTTTTGTTGGAACCGGAATGTCAAATTATTGTTAGGTTTCAATTTTCAGAATTTTTCGAATTAATATGTGAGCGTGGTGAAAGAAAATGTGTTTTGACTATTTCAGTTAAATTTAAATGCCATAAAATAGCCATTTTTCAAACAGTCTCAGAATTCGACGAAAATAATTTTGTTGGATTCGTATCGTCATAAGAAAGCTAAAAATGTTTTTTTTAGAATTTTCTGAGGTCGTATGTGGCCCCGGCATATTTAAATGTACGGTCAATATTTAATTAATTAATTAATTATTAATGGGATTTTAAATAAAATCTCTACAGATTTCGGAATTGGACCTCGAGACCTATCCCATTGCGTTCAGAAGGCCTCAAAACGTTAAGATCGACAGTAAGCAAGCCCAATTCGGAGACAACCCGCATTTTCACCTTTATAACACATTTTTTATTAAAAAATAGAAAAAAATAAAAAACCCTAACCCTAAATAGTGCAGCCGCCGCCATGCCTGTTCAATGGCCAGAAATCCCCCAACTTCAAACATCAATTTCTCTCAATCCATTCAGTGAAAATCTACAAACTTTATATCAAGTCGAAGAGGACGGAGAGCTCTATAAATCCGTACGGTTAGGATCGGGTTTTGGTGGATGGATTTCGCGAATTCTAGTGAGGAAGTGGCCGCGTTCGGGTTCGATTTTTGAGGCGAGGAGGGGGCTGAGCGTGGTTGCCTTCTGGGCGGTGGTGGCTCGCGGGCGGGGCTTCGGAGTGGTGGTCTCTGATTGGTCGACGGTGGACCGTAAGGGGGCGCGCGCAGGAAGATTGGGGAACGATGATGGGTTCGGCCGTGACTGGAGCGACGAGGAAGAAGGTCTTTTACTATTATTATTTTATTAATTAAATATTTAATTTATCCGATCTTTAAAAATCAATAACTCTCTCACACGAGGTCCGATTG
Source organism: Allium sativum (assembly GCA_030737875.1). Taxonomy (NCBI): domain Eukaryota; kingdom Viridiplantae; phylum Streptophyta; class Magnoliopsida; order Asparagales; family Amaryllidaceae; genus Allium; species Allium sativum. Next base: position 965,130,297 of record CM060916.1, read on the forward strand.
ATGAACCGTAAGTTGTGTTGGACTCGTCTTTCCGAGAGCTTCGCGATGGCGCAGACCAGAGCTGATTCTGAGACAGTCGAATTTTCAGCCATATCGATGTGAGAATTCTGAATTTTATTATTTAATTAATTATAAATTATTTTTCTTGCGTTAAAAATAGTTGTATAATGATGTTAAATCAAATCTGTAATGTTCTGTGATTGGTGAATTGTTGATGATTGCTTGTGGTATGTTTGTTGGTCATGTTATGCTGGATCCGCTTGAAATCTCATACATGGTTGAATTTTTTTGCGATTAGAAAATAAATCTAAATTTAGATTTAAATCATATTTTATTCAGATCTAATTATTCTAATTTATTTTAAAAATATTATTTTTATTATTCTGAGATGAACCACAGAATTTGATCGACAAATAAAAACTAATTTTTATTTGTTTGTATTACATTAGAATTTGACAAACAAACAAAAAAAAAACTTTATTTTTGTTTATCTGTTTACTTTACAATAGAATATGAACAACAAATAAAACCTTACTTTTATTTGTTTACTTTGCAATAAGATTTGAACGACAAATAAAATATTATTTTATTTGTTTATTTTACAATAGAATATGAACAACAAATAGAATACATTTTTATTACGATGGAATTTTGCTAACTAATGAAAATCCTATTTTTGTTTGTTTACATTTAGAACACGGTTTATGAATTACAATAAAAACATAAAACGTTCATTTGTTTAAATTGAAACCATGTTAACAATAAAATTTACATTTTTATCGTATATATAGAATAGATTAAAAATGTCCATCTAATTGAAATAAAAACATGAAACATTAAAAATCTTATTTTTAATGAAAAGAAGTATTCATATGAAAATTTGTTCATGTTAAAATAAAAGTGTTGAAAACATAAAAAAAATCACATTTTTAAATGAATGATTCATATGAAAATCGTTTATGTTAGGATTGTTGAAAAGAGAGAAAACAAAGTTATCCTTTTTATTTGTTTTTGTTGAAATGTTAGAAATAAATCAAAAAGATTACATTTTTAATGAAATTAGTAATAAATTAAAAGATTACATTTTTTAATGTAATTAAATTTGAAATAAAATGATTACATTTTTCAATGTAATTAAAATTGAAGTAGAATGATTATATTTTCAATAAAATTAATATTGAAATAACATTTTGGTTAAGGCATAAGTATTGGAAATAAAGTTTTGTTCTTTATTTTGTGTTCAAAAATGTAAATATATTTTGAAAATAAAGTTTGTTCTTCTATTTACATTCAGCCATGCAAATATATATAGAAAATAGAAATTGTTCTTTTATTTGCATTTACCAATGCAAATGTATATTGAAACAAATCATTCATTTGCACTCACCAATGCAAATACATACATATATTGAAAATAAAGTTTATTTCTTTGTTTGCATTTACCAATACACATATGCATTTAAATTAAAGTTTATTCTTTTATTGGCATTTATCAATGCAAATATTCAATGAAACTATAGTCTATTTTCTTCATCTACATTTACCAACACAAATGTACACACTTTTATACATTTAATAGATTTTGTTTAAATTATACTTTGAAAATAAATTTTGCTCTTTTATTTACATTCACTAATGTAAACATAATTTATAAACAAAACTATTCTTTGTTTGCATTCATAAATGCAAATACTCTTTTAAATAAATTTTGTTTCTTTTATTTACATTCACTAATGTAAATACACATTGGGAATGAGTTCCTTTATACATTCGCTCAAATATACTTTTAAATAAAAAGTTACATTTGTTAATTGCTTTCCTTGTGGCAAATAAAACCTTAAAATAAAAGTTTCATTTTTTTTGATTGCAATCCTACATGCAAACCAAACATCAAAAGGTAAGTTACATTTGTGATTTGCATTTTTGAGATGAATAAAACATTGGTTTAAAGTTGTATTTTTATTTGCATTCCTTAATGCAAACAAACCATGAATTGAAAATTTTCATTTTACTTTCAAAATAAAGAGTTACCCTTTTATTCACATTTTTAGAGATCAATAAAGGATAGAATTGTAACGACCCAGAAAATCTGAACCAATTTAAAAATTTTTAATTGGCTAAAATAATGGATTTTAAATATTTAAAATAAATATTTTAAATAATTGACATGAAAAGTGAGTTTGAATCGACAATTGAAAACGAATATAATTAATTCTAATTATAAACAAGGCCTGAAATGGCGCTGTAGTTTCAAAAATTGAATTCAAACTTTGTCGGACTAAACCGGGTGCAACACAAAACGGATTTTAGTGAAACCAAAAATGTTTAAATCTATTAGTGAATACCTTTCTAACGAATCTGAAAAATCAAATTTTCATAGCGGAAAGCAAAAGTTATGGCCGAATGAATTTTCAAAAAGGTCGCTATCGAATTTATATAGCCCATGAAATTGGCCATTTTGCATACCACCTCAGAATTCGACGAAACCACTTTTGTTGGATCCAGGATGTGAAGTTATTGCTAGGTTTCAAATTTCATAATTTTTGAAGCTAGTATGTGAGCGTGGCAAAAGAAAACGTGTTTTGGTCAATTATAGTTAAATTGGATCGACCAGAAATGGGCCTTTTTGCAAACGGTCTCAGAATTCGACGAAACTAGTTTTGTTGGGACCATATCGTCAAAACATAGCTAGATTTATCTTTCTAGAATTTTTCGAATCAATTTGTGGCCCTGGCAAATTGAAATGTACGTTTAAATCGAATATTAAATGTTTATATTGTAATTTGAAGGAAAACTGACTGAAACAGTCGAATGGTCCTACGAAACATGTCCCATTGTGTTCGGAATGGGGGTAAAACACTAGGGATGACAGTCGTTGGGTTTGATTTCGAGTTCGTTTAAGAAAACCCCAATTTTTGAATAAATATATATATCGACCAATAGAAAAATTCCATTCATTAAATTAAAAAAAAAACCGCGCTCTCTCTCTCCCATATACGATCGACGACGGAAATAGTTCGAATCTTCCCGGACATTTTGCCGCCGCCGCGTTCATCTTCAGGTCCAGGCTCCAGTTGGGGTTTTTGAAGATCTCCTCTCCCTCTTCAAATCAAAACAAACCGCATCACCTATCGTTGCCCCAGCTTCGAGAACGAGGTCCACGAAGTCTCGCCGTTCGCACCTCAATTCCGCCGCCCCCGCTGCGTCGAGCTCCGCCCTGCTTCAGGCGCCAGCGCGCCTCTCGAAGCACTCTAAGGTGGTGCTGTCTGATCGAGACATCGTGCTACGGTTTGGGTGAAAATTCGAAACCTAGTTTCAAAGTTTTAACGAGGTAAACGGGTTTGAATTTCTAAAGTGATTTCAACGCTATAAAACCGTCGCAAAGTTCGTTCATCATTTAAAAATCATATCTTTTTCATACGTTAACGAAATTCGATGAAACAGGAAACATCGTGACCGTGTGGACGCCTTCTACATTCTAGTAGAGACCGCATATTTTTCTGAGCCTTCTGCTATTTTTGGTGGAGTGGAACCCAATGTGAGATTTCTAATTCAAAAACAATATGGAAAACGACGATGTATAAATTATATAGTCGATGTATGAGTTATATAAGCGTTGTACACCTCTTGTATAAGCGTTGTATAAGTTGTACGTCCGATATATAAGTTATATATGCGTTGTAAAAATTATATATACGTTGTAAAAATTATATATGTGTTGAAATAAAAGTGAATTGCTATATATATATATATATATATATATATATATATATATATATATATACGCCCCTCGTCCACAAACCATGGACGATATTTATTGATTGTGATTGGTGTGAAAATTGATTGATAGCAAATGGTTGTTTGGGATTGTTTGTGATTGATATTGATTGATTGTGGTTGAAAAATACCCAGTTGTGGTTGAGAAATATTTGGTTGAAACCACGTAGGATTAGTTTGTGGAAATGAAATAAATATATACATGCCGCCTGCGTGCGAACTAGATGCTTGATCCCCATTGTGAAAAACCGCGAGGTTTTAAGGTAGAGCGAGGAGCCGTACTAGGGACGGTCCCGGTTTTAACTACCCTGCCGTTATGCTGCCGAAATTTTAAATAATATTCATGTGTTTGAATTATTTTCATTTGCTGAAACTATAGAAAACCTTCATGTGTTGAATCGATCTGCATTCGTTGATTTGAAATTCATGTGTTGAAAGGTATTCATGTTTTAAATATAAAAATCCCATTTTTATCTATATATAGAAACTATAGAAAACCTTCATGTGTTGAATCGATATTCATTCGTTGATTAGAAATTCATGTGTTGAATGGTATTCGTATTTTGAAATAAATTGTTTCATAATAAAAATCACCTTTTTATCCTCTGTATGAGCTATGTAAAATGGCCTCGTTTTAAAAGAAATTGTTTTATAAGGAAAATCCCATTTTTATCACCTATATAAACTATATAAAATAATAGTGTTTTGAAATGAATTGTTTTCAAATAAAAATCACATTTTTATTATATACATGAATCGTTGAAATGTGAAGTGTTAAAAATAGCAACTCGTTCAAATAAATATGCATGAGTCGAAATATTCATTAATTAGCTAATGATATGATTTTTACCTATGCATGCAACATTAGAATGAATGGTGTTTTTTAACCAAATGGAATCAAATATGAAGTTGAATGGAAAATGATAAATGATAAGAACTGTATATATGTACATGCATATTTATTGAACAGGTTATAGCAAAGGGGCTGGAGAAGAGGAATAAAATTTTGTGCCCGACAAATAGGTACACATTTACTGTTTTGTTTGGGTGATGATTTTATGAGCCTGTTGGCTAGCCGCTTGGCTTTTTCTTTTTCTTTTTGACATGAGACGCCCGTGTGGCTATTTGGGAATTTTCCCAGCCCCTCCCGTACAAAGGAGGTTATGGCGAAATTTTCCAAAATTTAAAGGCCTTAGTGAAATATTTGAAGTGAAAACGATATAGGAATTTTTGAATGAACTATATTTATATAATTATAAAAATATAAATAAAATTAAAACGAAACGTGGCCGTGCAGTTCGTGTTTTGAAACCGTGATTTCAAACAACTAGTGCGGGAAATCCGACCATTGGATTTTCCCGAAACCGCAACCGTTGGGTTCGCCTTGGAAATATCTTTCCAACGGCACCAACTTTGTAAAAATCCAACGGTTGGATTGTCTGGAATATTTAATTCAAATCTGAAGAAAAACAGCGCCAGAATCGATTATATTTATATATATATATATAAATATAATTATATTTAATCGAATAACGACGCTACAGATCGTATTTTGAAATCGAAACTTCAAACAATTGTACCGGGAGATCCGACCGTCGGATTTTCCCAAAACTGGAACCTTTGGATTCGTTTTGAAAAGACCTTTCTAATGATGTAAATTTTATGAAGATCCAATGGTTAGATTTTCAGATATGTGTAAATCAAATCTGAAGAAAATCAGCGCCACGGCCACATTATGGCCCGAAGCGTCGTTTTGAATAAATTGGCTATTTTAAAATAAATAAAAATAGCGATAAATCGTTATAAAGTATCATAAACGATATGGAATGGAAATAATCTGAATTTGCTCGATTTATGTTTTATTTGATGGTTGAATGTGTTTGGTGTGAAAATTACATTAAAGAACAAAATTGGTGTTGTCGAATGATTTAACCATTAAAATAAATTGATTTGAAATTCTAAATATACGTGAATTATTTGAAAAGGCCGAGTTAATTCTCATTTCAAATAATTGACTGACGATTGAAAGTCGAAGATGAAGACGGTGGTCGAAGACCGGAGATCTTCACCTCGTTTGGATGGTAACCGAGGTCCTGATTGGGAGGCATCCCGAAATATGGATAATGAGTGGTGATCGTCCAGACGTACGTGGTGATCGATGGGTTTGCGAGGTATTTAGTGCCTCCGGTTTCGTTCAGACCCAGAACGGACTTGCAAATGGACTGTGTGTCTGACATCGGATTTTATTCTGTGTTGATTGATCTCCGTTAAATATACATCTGTTTGGCGGCGGAGAATTTATTCTTTTGCTTAACGCCCTTCTCTGAGACACACGAGCTCAGAGGTTGTATATCGATGGACATCAGTCGCATGGCATGAATTGCCTGTGTGGCATGCTAAGATGCAGTGATCAGGGCTTCTGTTGAAAAGCAAAGTCTTGTGGTGATGATCAAAGCACAGCCTGTGTGGCGTAGCTTTGTGTATTACGTGAATTCGCGAGCCTCACACCCCGGTATGAACCAGAAACGGGAGAAAGGACCTCAGGGAGGGCCTGCGTTTCCTCCTAGCTAGGGTGGTGTCAGTGACCTACCAGCCCTGACATTTATATACTTTTCACCTATGTGGTTGTTGCTGTTGCGAGGCACCTCGGTTAGATCGGACGATCCGGGTTCGATGGAGTCACTTGTTGGCTCGCTTACGCCCCAAAGGGCAGCGAAACGTAGTGCTCAGGCATTTTAATCCACTCCGTGTGGACCATCCCTGATGATCCAAGGGTCGATGTGTTCTGATCCTGAGACTCGGGCTAGGCAGTCTCGAATTCAGTAAGGACTATCTTTTGCCTTGGTTCATGACGGAAATCCAATTTCCAAATACGTGACTGTGCGGTTTCGATTGTATATATATATTTGGCGACATAGTGGCATGGGACGCTCATGTCGTCTATGATTGATAGTTATGATTTGAAATTGTTTTCAAACCATATAAACACTAGCAATAATATCAAATGCCTTTGTTTTATTCGTATCAAGCATATTTTGGCCGTTATAAGGTAAAAACTCTATCCTCCGGTTTGCGTTGCATTGTGTGATGGGAACTGAGTCTTATAATGGCTTCATTTTTATAAAAAGCATTGCGATGTTTAAAAGAAAGATTTGTTTTAAAGCACTGGCAATCCAATGGAGTAAACCCGTTCCACGAAAGTGGCGTGGTCCTGGGATTAGCCAAATTATATATGTGCTGAGTAGATTTCTCATACCAGTCCCATGACTGACTCGTAGTTTGTTTCACTTTCAAACTCGGGTGCCCCTTTTTCTACACGGGCAGCCTTGTATTCAGGTTTAGCTGGTTCTTTCTGGATAGCTGGAGCTGAAGATAGATTCTATCATTTATCTCTTTTTATGCTGTTCAGCTCCTATTGTACATATTTTGTTTATTTCCGCTGTAGACATTTATGTATAGCTAACTGTATTTGTACTAAGTAAGATCCTGTATACTGTGTAACTCTGATGATACTTTTATCCAGTATATTCTATTGTTCATTATCTGGTGTATTTATTTAATTCTGTTCTGCTATTATCCGCTTCTGTGTTATATTCCGAAGATAACCCTTGTCTCCGTCAGAACGGGATTTGGGGTCGTCACAAGAATTTAAAAGTTACATTTTAATAACTAAACATTCACATTTTTATCATTGAAGTAAAATAGACAAAAACACTCATTTTGTCTAAATTAAAAGAATGAAACAAAATATAGCATTGACATATTTTATTAAAATTGAAACACAAATTATTCATTTTTGTAAATTTATATTAGTTAAAACAAATTATTCATTTTTGTTAATTTACATTAGTTAAAAACAATTATTCATTTTAGTCAATTTATACTAGTTAAAAACAACTATTCATTTTAGTCAATTTATACTAGTTAAAACAAATATTCACTTTTGTCAATTCACACTAGTTAAGACCAATTATTTACTTATGACAATTTACATTTTTTGAAACCAATTATTTTCTTGTCATCATTATATGTATTGTGTATTACACTTCCATTCACAAGTTACCCGACTTGTGTATGTGATTGGGACGATAATTTTTCACACATCGCCCAAGTGCACAAATTAGCTTATTATTTGTTTGTTGGTTGAAACCCCACACGGGTGTTGGGATGAAAATTTATATACACTAATCCCAATATTCAGTTGTATGTTGATCGTTAGATCGACAGGCTGCGATGAGCATTATTATTTAATTTTAACGCTTACACAGTGAAAATTACACTTTGGATGTAGATGGATGATTTGAAGGTTTTACTGTTATTATTATATATATGATGTGTGTGAAATCCATATAATCCAAATTATATGGCAAATGTTTGAGTCTCATTTCGATTCAGGTGTTCTTTTAAATAAGAATATTTTTATATTAGAAATCCTTTTTATATAAAGTGCATATATTTTCATAATGTATTTTTAATCAACTATATGTTAAAACAAATAATATTTGTAAAAGATAAAGAATTTGTAATATAAAGAATACTTCTCATTTAGAGTCTTTATATAAAGAATATTTTTATGATTATTTTAAAATATGTTTTTAAAAGATTACTAGCATTTGCAATTATATTTTGTGATATGAAATAAATTGCAATGTGAAGTGGATTTATCGTGGACGATGTTTTAAACGACAATTGTCCTTTAATCTAATTTACATTGAAATTATTATTTGGAATTTATAAATCTATTTTATAGATTTAAAAATGGTATTTTCTAAAAATCAAGTTTTTCAAATTAATATATTAAATAGGAATTAAGTGGAAATTCGATTGGTAATAATTGAAATGCGCTTTTGTAAAAGAAGACTGATATTATATATGGAATTTAAGAGGCTTTGCCGTTATTCCATTTATATTATTAGTCCGATAAAGAAATCCATATCGATTATGTATTGATTTGATTTCTATGGAATTCCATATTTTGGAAATTGATTTATAGATTTTATTTTAAGTGTTTATCTTTGATAAAATTGATGAGAATCTTTTAAAACGAATATCTTATTAAAAGAATATTCTGAGTTGGAGTGTGGCGTAATGTGTGATTCTCCAATATTTGCTTTTTAATTCCAAAATACGTGAGTTATTCAGAAAGACCGAGTTTAACCCATTCTGAATAATCATCACGAAGATCAAGAGTCGAAGATGAAGACGGTGATTGAAGACCAAAGGTTTTCACATCGTTGGGATGATGATGACTGGTATCTTGAATTGGGATTGGCCTTCCAAGGTAATGTATTTAGTAATGATCGTCCAAACGCATTTGGACATCGACGGACACGTTGTTTCGCTCAGACCCAGAACGGATTTGTAAATGGATTGTGTGTCTGACATTGTATTCCTTCCTGCTGTATTTGTTGAACGCTACTGATTATATATTTCTGTTTGGTGGGAAGAATTTATTCTTTACTTATTACCCTTCTCTAAGACATATGAGCATAGAGGTTATATGTATATTGGTAGATGATCAATAATATGGTAGGGTCCGACAATGTGACATGCTAAGATGCAAATGATCAAGGCTTTGTTGAAAAGCAGGCCTTGTGGTTGATGATCAAAGCACAGTCTCCTTAGGCATAGCTTTGTGTATATCGTGACTTCGCGAGCCTCACACCCCTGTATGAGTCAAAAACGGGATATGGACCGTAGGGAGTGCACATGTTTCTTTCTAGCTAGGAGTGGTTTTGGGCTTTAACATGGCCCGTCATTTTACTTATGTGGATTATGGATTGAGGTACCTCGGGTTTTTATAGGCCGGAAGTGGTCATATTATAGGTCTAAAGGGACCGGAAAACGTGTGTTCAGGCATAACTAATCCACTACCTTTAGGTAGGGACCGGCCCTACCGCATCCAAGGGTTCACTGCGGGGGATCCTGAGGCATTTGCTAGAGTGTCTCGAATCGGAAGAGGACGATCCCTAGCCTCGATTTCATGACAGAAAACCAATTTCCAATACGACATCTCATTTTCGATTGTATAACTAGTATGGCGACATAGTAGGATGGGGTACTATGCCGTCTAAGATTAATACATTTATATTGAAATGTTTTAAAATATATATACACACACTAATAATAATATCGTTTTTACGTATCAAGCATCTTTTGACCATTATAAGGTAAAACCCTATCCTCTGGTGTGCGTTGCATTGTGTGATGGGACCTGGGTCTTATAATGGTTTCATTTTTCTAAAAAAATGCATTACGTTATTTGGCGATTTACTTTATTTATGCACTGGCAATCCAATGGAGTAAACCCGTTCCGCGTTAGCGGCGTGGTCCTGTGATAAGCCTACTATTTAGATAAGTTAAGTATAGAATTCTCATACCAGTCCCACGACTGACCTGTAGTTTGTTTCACTTTGCAAACTCCGGTGCCCTCTTTCCACATGGGCAGTCGAGTAGCTTTTTGCAGATATAGTTAAGCAGGATCCTGGATTGAAGTCTGAAGCTGGGTCCAGAATATTAATGGCCTTCCGCTGAGATTAGTTCGCTGCATTGTATTTAATTTATTGTAAATGTATCTTCCGCTGTATTATTTACCGATGTACTCTGATATATTCTGTACTCTGATGTAACATTTATTATTGATGTTATTAAAGTCTATGTTGTTGTTCTGATGTGTTGTATGCCCAAAGTTAATGTACGCGGGTTTTGAACGGTCTTGATCGATCTTGCGATCGATTGGGGTCGGGCGAAATCCGGGTCGTCACACTACTTGTCGAATTTCTCTAGCTTACAACCAGAGTTATTTGATTTGTGACTCTGCTGTGGTTGAAATCTATGGATTGCAAGGACAACTCTCTACTGATCCATGGGGGTGATTCCTATATTGGATGCGGTAGGAGAGTGCCGTCAGCTCATCCTTTTCCTGGATGACTTGTATGGATGAATGTCTCACAGAGTATTTCCTAAAAACCACATACGTTTATTTTTACAAATATACCGGGCTGGTGGCAAAGATGGGCACTTCTTTTATACACAGAGTATATTTGTGGACGTCGATTAGTGATTTGATGGATCTGACAATGTGACATTCAAAGTGAATGATGACCAGATGTTCTAAAGGAAAATTCTAGCCTCAAGCCTCATCAACCGGGAAATGATGAAAATCGGGCAGGCAGCATGTCTATGTGGGTCGCTCCCATTAGGGTGTATAATCACCTATCTAGAGAAATTAATTTTTCTTTTTTTATCTATCGATGTTGCCCCTTTCGGGAAATGGTTGCCGATCCCAACCGTTGGTGATATACATTCGATACACTCAAGCGAAATGAGTGGTCGGTCATGTGTGGGCTGGGTTGCAATACGTTCTTGTTGAACCCAGTGTATTCGCCTCTAGAGATACACTATCGGCCGACGTCCCATACCTTGTTATAGTCGGAATCCAATCTCTAATAAGTATCAGCGGTTTTTATTGTATACTATATATGTGGAGCGTGAGATGCAAGCGTTCCGCTAAATTGTTATCTATTTGTATTTAGACACTATGATAATATCATAATAAGTTTTGATTTCAAAAATGTTTTTGGGTTATAGTCAGGTAAAAACCGTCTGTGTTTATGTGTGGACTGGTCTTACTATTATCCTTTCTTTCAAAAAGGATTTTGCAAAGTTAAACAAGTTGTTTGTGCTGTGAATTTATCACCGAAAGTATTCCAGACCGACCCGGTGAATTTTGCTTTGCTTCAAATGTGCTTGGGTCAGACCGAGTATATTTCCAGGTTAGGTTTCACTTGGAATTTCAGGAACCGGAAGCCGGAGGCTCACCGCTAGTTATATAAAGTTATTTCCACTGTGACAGTTATATGTTGTACTCTGATGATTGGTATGTATATATAGTTCTTTTGTATAAAGAGATTTGATATTATATTTTTTTCTGTTCCGCTGTGAGATTCTGATGTGGTTTTCTTTTTCTTTCTTCTATTCTAATATTCTTTCTTTCTTTTCTCATCCTCTAATTTATTTCTATTAACAATCGAGGATTCGATACTTGGGTTTTTGGCTAGTAATAATGATTGATGTATTATTGTCAAAAATTCGAGCGTCAAATTTTTCCCCGGGTCGTTACAATAGGGATTTGAATTGCATATTGTTTATCATCCCTTAATCTATTAATTTTATAAATATAGGCTTTAAATAAGTGGAGGAAAGAAAGTAAAATATATTTTTTGTGATTGAGAATAAGAACTCAAAAATCTCTTTAATTTACATTCATAATTCAAAATTTGTACAAACAATATATATTGACATTTTTGTTTCATTTAGATATTTGAGGAGTTTTTTATTTGGTTTTCGCCATCCTTAAATCCCTTAGGCATACACAATCCAAAATTTAAGTTGAACAAGTATAGATAAAAAGAAATCTGTAATGATTTCACTCACAACCTTTGGAGATTGAAGCTGTGTTTAACTCTAAATGGGATCCTACTTTGGATCAGCTACTACATGAATGGAATCCAATCTTCTCTCTTTTGTTTTTATATATGTATCATTAAGGAAGAATCATATACTCATATAAATTTTAGACCTAGAACTAATCAAATAAAAATAGAAGGGGGAGAGAAGAATTAGAAGACTAACCATTCCCTTAATCTAGATCTAAAAAGAGAGAAATTGAGCGATGTTGTCGCAGGAGAATGTGATTTAGAGTCTAGGTTCTTATATTTAGTTGCTAGAGTAGATAGGACCTTTTAAATCCAAATTTTAAAATCTGACCCTTCGACCGCATCAAATTCTAAAATATCAACCTACAAATCCCTAGCCGCTACCTATTTCCCACTACGAAGCAGTCAATCTCCCTCTATGTAGAGCAGTCGACCTAAAGTTCAATCCCTATGATGGTAGGACGGTCAACCACCCTTTTGTCTTGGGTCGTAGATAATTCTGCTGCATACTAATTAATTAGTGTTTAATACGCTATGCAGTTAAATCCCTGCAGTGTCTTTGCTATAGCCTCTAGCCCTTTTCAACCGTTATGCTATATCAGTTTAGCGCTGATGAACATAGATCCACTTTTAGCCCCGCTATTTTTTGCTGCATCCGCTGAATCAAGACTTTTTAGTACCCACTTTAGCAATAATAATATATAGAGCTTGATTTAACTAGTTCTCTTTTTTTTAATTTCAATAAAGCTAGTGTAAAGAGCTAAATTTAAGGCGTTAGTGGCAGATTTATGCTATAAATTTATTACAGTAATCAAATCTAATTCGTGTAACCATGATATTCTTTAATTTTGGTATATAATATCAATTAATATTAGTTTCTTCTATAAATATAATGTGATAATGATAACTAATTTATTTTTGCACTTCCACTATATACCCCTACACCTTTTTGCACCTGCACCACTATAGAACCACTAATCTTTTTAACTGCACAGTTTTTACGTTATACCTTATATATATATATATTCATCCACAAGTTTAAATTTCAAATCTGGAATTATTTCCTATCCTTATTCTTCAAATTTCAAATTTTGTTAATTTTAAATTCCAAACCTTGAATCATATATAATATACTCATACGAACTTCATTTTCAACAATCTGTATATGAAAACAGATCAAAATCTCACCACGAACATAACACAATAACTTTTGTGGTTAAATTGAATAAGTATTAAATATATGTGTTTTGATTTATTAGTATTATTTAATTATTTTAGTTTTCTGTCTATGTAAGGTGTATTTTATGGGGTGTTACATTCTTTATCCCGTTAAAAGATATTTCGTCCTAAAATCTTTTTGAAGTGGAAAATAACACAAATCGTTCTAATAAACATGTTATACAACCATGTAATTAATTTGTACATCCATTAATCATTCAATTTTCAATGTGATTATGTGTTGTTGACATACTAGGATGAGCTTGGTCCTAACATGAAAGTGTATTCCATGATATTGTACGTTTATAAAACACATACTATGAATATTTCTATATGAGTGTTTCTTGTTGGTGCATGAGTGTTGCAATCAATACCCATCATCCAGTCTAGCAACCATACTGCAACAAAAGAATTAACATTTTAAGAAAATAATTACCTATGAAAAATGTAGGATGTGTCCTTTTCATCTTTCTTCTGCTTCCCATGCGATTTCAGTAGGGTTTTCTCCCTATTGCACTTGGACTTGATTAATATTATTATTTATAAAGCCTTTTAGTTCTGTGCTCCACAATGCAAGTGGTGGCAAAGGGGTACCATAGACTCCATCTCTAAGTTATCTAAATCCATAAACTGATTGATGCCAAGTCTTACGGAAGAATAATAAATGAACTTCTTTAGATGAGAAACATGCAAAATATTGTGGACCCATGCCAATTTCTTGGGGATTTCCAGTCGATAAGCTAGTTTCCTAACATTTCCAAAACCTTGTTTGGTATAATAAATCTAGGATCTAAATTTTTGGTTTTGCAAAATATATTAACTTTTCCAAGAGGAGAGAATTTGATGAAGACCATATCATCATTACTAAACTCAAACTCCTTCTCTTATCAACATACAATTTCTACCTGTCTTGTAATGCCTTCATTCTTTTCCTAATTAGAAGAATTTTCTTCGTGGAATCACAAATTAGATATGGATTGAGAAAAAACTTTGTTATTCGTGTCCTACCAATAACTCGGCGATTTTCTTGGCTGTTTGTAAAGTGCTTCAAAACTAGCCATATTGATCGTCGTTTGACAATTATTGTTGTATGAAAATTTAACCAAAAATATGTTTTTCCCTTGATCCTTCGAAGTCTATAATGCAAGCTCTTAACAAATCTTCAAAAATTGTAACAACTCGAATTTCGACAGATTGATTTTTTTTCAAAAATCCTAATCTATCGAAGCTCGAGTTGTTTTGTCTCGTATCCTGAAGAAAAGACAGAGATAATAAATTTAACAGAGCTTAAAAAACATCTCATAGCGAGATAGGTAGAATATAATATAATCAAATAGCCTTAACAAAGTAATAATATTGTATAATCAATATCAAAAACTATCAAATCTCTGCCATAAACCTAACCTGTGAGTATGTTAAGAGGAGGGGGTCAGAACACAAAGTTCTGGTGATCGGACAAATTATACATTTTGAAATAACCCTATATGTATCGTTCAATTATATTTTCTTAATTATTAGGTTATTTGGGTTGGAAGCAATCAAGGCTCCACACTCATGTCATACCCATCTATTTCCTAATATATTAACCTAATATAATATACATGTACTTAAACCCCACATCTTAAGGTAGTCCCCATAGTACCCTCCTCGTACGGTCTCCGCCGTCACACCGCGGAAGCGAATACAATATCCATCCTATGCCAAATCACGTATGGAAGATCTATATCATTACGCCATGTAATCGCAAAGAACTACCATCACTATGCCACGTAAGCATTCAGACTGTCGTATTTGAACTCCTCGATCGGATCAAGTCTCAACACAGAGTAATACCCTACTGTCTATGATACACTACCCAGTGCGTGTATCTAGACCCTCACATATACATACTGTCTATTGTACCCCGAGTCTTGTAATAGAGTTGCATCCAATGCACATAACTCGATCGGGATCTTTCCATATATGTAAAGGTCCGTCTCATGAGACCTACTATACAGATATCCAAGCATGGTCTGCATCTTCACAGTGTCTATGGCCCCACCCTGACCCTCCCTCAATTAGTGAAAGGCTACATCAAGAGCTAAGTGACGCGCCCCTATCAAATAATCTAGCATTCAATTTGGCGTGTCCTGCAACCAATGTCTCGATAGTGAAAGATAGTGGTCCCTAGGTTTAGCTCTATTCTTTCAATATCACACTAACTATTGATGATAGGTACGCAATGATTACTATCCTATATTGGTCCTGATCTTCCTTTTCCTGAGGCAAATTGCCGAATCATCTAATGCCATCTGCCACAGCCTTTTGATTGCCAAACTACAGTTGTAGTTAAGTTATACTCACCGGGTGGTACCATGCAAACCAAACCTCTGTGAGTACAGCCTGAGCATGCACTGCACAGGGGACCACCATAATGTACCATACCACGTCCCTCGGGAGCCGCGTGCCTCCTTCAATCCCACAGAGCAAACAGATATAATAATCAGCAATATAACCAGGTAGAATAATCAGATGCACGTGCTCCTCCCGTGTCTCCAGACACCACGATGGTCTATCCAATTGGGTTCTTCACCGTCGTACATGCAGACTGGTCCGAGTGCATCACGTAAACGTGTTATTAGACCCTATGTCTAATCTTTTAATCATGCGCTTGCTTTATCTTATCAGATTGCTAATTAACTTGATTATCCACATATTCACTTTTATTCAAGTTGCTAGGCTTTCCCTGAGCTCTTATATCTCATTACAATGGAACCCTTTCAAGATTAGCTTATTAATTAGACAAGTTTTGTAATAACCTGGAATTTTGGAACCAATTTAAAATTTATTTTTAATTGATTTTGATAGAAATAAATCTTTTAGACAAGTTATTTTGAGGATAAACGATGAAAATTTTATTTAAAGCAATGTTAAAATTTATGAATTTATAAATTATAAAATGAGTCTGAAATGGCACGGTAGTTTTAAAATTTGATTTTAAACTTTGAATGAATATACAAAATTCAATATAAGTCAGAATTTGATGAAACAAGAAACATTGGAATATTTAGAATTGCAATTTTCTAATGAATGTAAGAAATTGAGATTTCACTTTATAAATTGTAAGTTATGTCTAAATTAAAATTTAGAATAGTCGCTATGGAATTTAAATATATTTTTAAAAGGTATATATAGCCCGTAGAAAACTCATATTTTGCATATGAATGAATTTGAACTCTAAACCACTTCCATTGAGTTCAAAATGTCATTTACATGGTCGAAAAGTATATGGTTCGACATGTTTCGAGTTCGCTAATTTTGGCATTTGGGTTGGGTTTTGGTTTGGCTAGACCTAGCCACTTAAAACATCCCAAATCAGCCCTTTCTCTCTTATTCTCCCTCAACACCTAGAAAAACATAGAAATGGGGAAAGGGAAGTTAAAATTTCTAAGCTAGGTTTTGCAAATCCCAGCTCAAATCAAGAGAAAATCAAGCATAGAAACTAGGGTAAGCTCTTTCATCTTCTCCTTCTTGTTTCCTTTTCAATTTATGAGATTTCCTAAACCTAATACTTAGGAAATATTGTATATTCGTGTATAGATTGAAGATTTGTATACTGTATAGGAAGAGAGTGTTTTCTAGCTTGGTTATGCGCCTCCTTCTTCCATATTAAGATCATAGGTGAGAGCTTTGTGAGTTATTCATGAACCCACATTTATGCCACAAGCAAATAGCTTGTAAAAATGTAATTTAGTGTTCATTTGGGTTTACGTATGCATATGAATTGGTTAGATAAGTATATACTTTCCGGTTCATTAGTTTTAGTTTTATTGAATTGAAAATTATGATTAGAATTGTCCACACAGTCTAATTCATATGATACTAGTTGATTTGGCGACATTGCAAAGCTCCGTTGTCGCACCGGAAAGTTCTAAGACTTCACAATTCTCTTATATCACATTTGATTACTTTGGTTAGCGAATTTAGTCGTTTTGGAGTTTATAATCGAAACCATTGCAATCTTATGTATATGTGTTTGTGCATGTGTTCTTGAACGGTTTTGGCTTATGAAACGTTATAAGCCATCACCATTGATCCGAGATCGTCCAAGAACTGATTGTACATCATTACCTAGGCAAAATAGTGCATTTGCATCAGTTCAGACGTCTGAACCGATGCAACAGACGTCTATCCAAGCTCTCTGGAAAGAAGTAATTATTTGCATCAGTTCAGACATCTGAACCGACGCAACAGATGTCTGTCAAAGTTCTCGGGAAATTGTTTGCATCAGTTCAGACGTCTGAATCGATACAGCAGACGTCTGTCGTGGGCAAAATAGTTGAATTTTTTAAAATGATCATAACTTTTTCATACATTGTCGGAATTCAGCGAAACCAAATCCATTGGAACTGCATCGACGAGAGCTTTGCAATGAATTGGAGTAATTTGGAGCTCGTGGCAATTCTTGACAGAGAAAAAAACGTCCGATGTAAATAATTGAATGTTCATTTTTATTTAACGACACTAGAACCATCAATTAAAGACTGCTGGACTGGAAACCATTTGTGAGAACTCTCTCACTCAATTTTGTACAGTTATTTATTTTTATAACTGTATATATAGTTTGCCTGTGATTGCAATATTTGTTCGTTGTTCGATGGATGTTTACAATTTTAATGTTATCATTATTAAACCGTGATTATAAATGTTTATAAATAAAACGTTTATATTATAAATGATTGGGATGACAATTTACTCACCCGTCTCCCGAATATAAGATAAGTTCACATGGATTGTGATGTAAATCCCACACGGGTATTGGAATGATAATTTTACACGTCGCCTATAATGATATGGATTTCGGCCAGACCTAATCGATCGCTAAATCGACCAAGACCGTTCGAATCCCGCATACGCTAATTCTGGGCATACAACACATCAGAACAAATAACAGAAGAGTTTTATAAACATTTTAATAATGTTACATCAGAGTACAAAATATCAAAGTACATCGAATATAATACAGCAGAAGATAATTACAATAAATTAAAATAATGCAGCTGAAACAAATAAACTAACACAGCGGAAGGCTATCAATGCTTTGGACACTGATTTATGCTTCGATCCAGAATCCTGCTCAATAAATAAATATCTGCAAAACAAGCCACTCGACAACCCATATGGAAAATATGGGCACCCGAGTTTGCAACTGAAACAAACTACGAGTCAGTCATAGGACTGGTATGAGAAATCTTACTTAACTTAATTAAAAATATTAAGGCTAATCACAGGACCATGCCGCTAACGCGGAACGGGTTTACTCCATTGGATTGCCAGTGTAACAACCCGGAAAATCAGAACCAATTTAAAATTTTTAATTTTGCTATTTTAATAAATTTGGTATATTTAAAATGATTTATTTTAAATAATAATGAATAAAAATTTATTTAAATCGAAGTTAGAACGAATAAATTTATTTTAATTATATAATGAGCCTGAAATGGCGCGATAGTTTAAAAATTCAACTTTGTACTTTGACTGAATGTACAGGATTCAAAATAAATCGGATTTTTAGTAAAACAAAAAATATTTAAATCTGTTTAATTATATCTTTCTAATGAATCTGAAAAATTGAAATTTCATAGCAGGAATAAAAAGATATGGCCGGTTGAATATTCAAAATAGTCGCTATGAAATTTAATATAAACATAGCCCTTAAAAAGAGATATTTTGCAAACAACCTCTGTTTTTGACAAAACCACTTTGGTTGGATCCGGAATGTCAATTTATAGCTAGGGTTAAAATTCCATAATTTTTGGAATTAATATGTGAGCGTGGCAAAGGGAAACGCGTTTGGTAATTTTAGTTTGAACAAGATCGACCGGAAAAAGTCCATTTTTCAAATGGTCTCCAAAATCGACGAAATTAATTTTTTTGCGACCGTATCGTCCTAACATAGCTAGATTTATTTTTCGTGAAATTTTGGAATCAGTATGTGGCCCTGACAAATTAAAATGTACGTTAAAATCCATATTTGAATGTTTTATATTTTAATTTGAAGAATAACTGATTGTAACAGTCGAATGGGCTTACGAAACCTATTCCATTGTGTCCGAAATGGGGGTATTTAGTTAGCGGTGTCAGTCGTTGGGTTTGATTTGGAGCTGGGATTAGAAAATCCTATTTTAGAAATAAATATTAATATAGACCACTCATATTTTTCCGTTCATAATTATATTTTCCTAGAAAAACAAAAAAAACCCGTAAACCCTATATCATCGACGGCGGCAACCTGCTCCAACCTTCTCTCCTCATTATCTCGTAAACCACACTATAGAATCGAATGATGCAGTTGAGGATTTTGTCGAGTTTTCCCTCCTCTTCCAATCCATATAAATTGCACCCCCCATCGTCAAGTATTTGTCGAGTTTAGCTCCTCCGAAGTCCACGACTTCAAACCGCCGTCGAGACCGCTAGGGACCATCGAACTGGTCCCCACCACCAGGCGCGGGTGCGTCTCTCCTTCCTCTACGCCGTGGCACAACTCGATTTCGTCCTCGTGCAACGGTTTGAGCGGAAAGCCTAAACCTAGTTTGGAACCTTCTACTGAGGTAACGGTAGTGAATTTTAAATAGGCTATAACGCTTAAAAGCATTGCAAAGTTCGTTTTACTAATAAAAATCGTATCTTTTTCGTATGTTGTTCAAATCCAGTGAAATAAGAGACACCGGGACCGTGACATCATACATTACGTTCTAGAAGAGACTAGTACCCGTTTGGAGCTCTCTATAAAAACTAGAAGGAGTGGAACCAAAAGTAAGATTTCTAAATTCAAATTGGAATGAAATAGTGATGTATAAACTATATAATCGATGTATGAATTATATAAGCGTTGTATATCTCATATACAGGCATTGTATAAATTATATATGCGATGTATAAGTTATATATACATTGTATAAATCATATGTGCGTTGAATGGAATTGAAATGAAATTGAAATGGAAATAAATATATTTATTTACATATATATATATATACACACACTCCCCTCGTTCACAGACTATGGACGATATAAATTGATTGTGTTATGGAAAATGATTGTGTTGTGAAATTTGGTTGTGATTGTGAATGGTTGATTGTGGTAACAATGAAATTGGTTGTGTTTGGTGATAATCCATTGTGTTGTGAAAATGAATGATATTATGGAAATCATTGAAATGAAACCCTTGTATCGCCGTGAGGCCTAGAATAGCAGAGGTGCGGTGCTGGAAATGGTGCCGGTGCTAAATACCCTACCGTTGTAATGCTGAAATTTTCTGAAATATTCATGTGTTAGGAAATATTCATGTTTGAAATAAATTGTTTGAACAATAAAAATCACAATTTTATTGTATATATGAATCACTAAAAATATTCATATTTGAAATAAATTGTTTGAATAAAAAAAATCAAATTTTTATTGTATATATGAATCACTAAAAATATTCATGTTTGAAAAAAATTGTTTGAACAATAAAAATCACATTTTTATTGTATATAAATCACTAAAAATATTCATGTTTGAACTAAAATGTTTTAACAATAAAAATCAAAATTTTATTTTATATATGAACCTTTAAAAATAGTCAAAGGTTGAAATAAATATTCATTGATTGAAAATAATATTTTTAACATGTATATGAAGTGTTAAAAATAAACCAAGGTTGAAATAAATATTTTTTGATTGAAAATAATATTTTTAACATGTATATAAAGTGTTAAAAATAACCAAAGGTTGAAATAAATATTTGTTGATTGAAAATAATATTTTAACATGTATGTGCAGTGTTAAAAATAACCAAAGTTTGAAATAAATATTTGTTGATTGAAAATAATATTTTTAACATGTATATGAAGTGTTAAAAATAAACATGGGTTGAAACAAATATTTGTTGATTGAAAATAATATTTTTAACATGTATATGAAGTGTTAAAAATAACCAAAAGTGGAAATAAATATTTGTGGATTGAAAATAATATTTTTAACATGTATATGAAGTGTTAAAAATAACCAAAGGTTGAAATAAATATTCGTTGATTGAAAATAATATTTTTAACATGTATATGAAGTATTAAAAATAATTAAAGGTTGAAATAAATATTTGTTGACTGAAAATAATATTTTTAACATGTATATGAAGTGTTAAAAATAACAGAGGTTGAAATAAATATTTGTTGATTGAAAATAATATTTTTTACATGTATATGAAGTGTTAAAAATAACCAAAGGTTGAAATAAATATTTGTTGATTGAAAATAATATTTTTAACATGTATATGAAGTGTTAAAAATAGCCAAAGGTTGAAATAAATATTTGTTGATTGAAAATAATATTTTTAACATGTATATGAAGTGTTAAAAATAACCATGGGTTGAAATAAATATTTGTTGATTGAAAATAATATTTTTAACATGTATATGTAGTGTTAAAATTAACCAAAGGTTGAAATAAATATTTGTTGATTGAAAATAATATTTTTTTAACATGTATATGAAGTGTTAAAAATAAGCAAAGGTTGAAATAAATATTTATTGATTGAAAATAATATTTTTAACATGTATATGAAGTGTTAAAAATAACTAAATGTTGAAATAAATATTTGTTGATTGAAAATAATATTTTTAATATGTATATGAAGTTTTATAAATAACCAAAGGTTGAAATAAATATTTATTGATTGAAAATAATATTTTTAACATGTGTATGAAGTGTTAAAAATAACCAAAAGTTGAAATAAATATTTGTTGATTGAAAATAATATTTTTAACATGTATATGAAGTGTTAAAAATAACAAAAGGTTGAAATAAATATTTGTTGATTGAAAATAATATTTTTAACATGTATATGAAGTGTTAAAAATAACCGTGTGTTGAAATAAATATTTGTTGATTGAAAATAATATTTTTAACATGTATATGAAGTGTTAAAAATAGTCATGTATGAAAATAAATATTTATGCGCTAAAATTATTATTTTTAGCATAGATATGCATATATACACACATGCTGAACAGGTAAATGGATTTGCTGTTGAGTAAAGAATTTATTTGCGTGCCCGACAAAAAAGTAAACCTTAATGAGTTGGCTACGCAATTTTATTTATATATCAACTCCGATAAATGCCATTGGATGCGGTATGCTGGTTGTTCTGTGTGAGATTATAAACATCGCCATAGGATAGTAACATTTAATTTTAAACTACATTACATGGCATACTTCTTGAAGATAACATACTCTATCATATACCACATAAGCATTTGGAGCTTATATGACGAGGTTGGAAATACCATACAAGCGAGAGGCTTGTATGGCGATGACTGTATTTCAGGTTGAACCGAAGACGAACTATTGATGTCATAGCATATCATATTCCATATAAGCATTTGATGCTTGTACGACGAGGTTGAGATTAACATACGAGCGAGATGTTCATATAACGATGATTGAATTACAGGTTGAACTGAGGACTGGTATGAACAAAATAAATATAATGGTAAATTGCCAGATTAAATAAAAACCCCACACGGGTGTAGAGTTGAAAATAATCATGTCACTCTAGTTATTAGATACGGTACATGGAGTATTTATTTTCCAACATTAGACGAGGTGACGAGATTTATCTCTGGAGTAATTTTACACACTCCCTCGAGCATTGAATAAGACATTAAAAATTGTGTATGCTTAAACTGGATTTATTGGGTACCTAATACGGCCCAATAAGTTTCCAAACCCCTCTCCGTACAAAGGAGGTTATGGCGAAATTTTTCGAAATATAAAGGCGTTAGCCAAATTTTTGAAGTGAAAACGGTTTGGAAATCGTCGAATGAATTATATTTATATATATAAATATAAATTAAAATAAAATGAATCGCGCAGCTGCAGTTCGTGTTTTGAAATCATGATTTTAAACGATTATATTGAGAAATCCGACCATCGGATTTTCCCGAAACTAAAACCGTTGGGTTCGCTTTGAAAATATCTTTCCAACGATATAAAATTTGTTGAGATCCAACGGTTAGATTGTGTGAAATGTTTAAATCAAATCTGAGGAAAAACAACGCCAGAATGAATTATATTTATATATAAAAATATAAATTAAAATAAAACGAATCGCACAGTAGCAGCTCGCGTTTTAAAATCGTAACTTTAAACGATTACACCGAGAGATCCGACCGTTGGATTTTCCCGAAACCAGAACCGTTGGGTTTGTTTTGGAAAGATCTTTCCAACGGTATTAACTTTGTTAAGATCCAACGGTCATATTTTGAGAAATATGTAAATCAAATCTGGAGAAAAACAGCGCTAGGGCCACGTTATGGCCTGAAGCGTCGTTTAATTAAAATGGACTATTTTTAAATAAATAAGAATAGCGATAAATCGTTATAAAATATATATTGCGATATGGAATGGAAATAAACCGATTTTACTCGGTTTATCAGATATTTTGATGGTTGGATGTGTTTGACATGAAAATTATGTTAATGAACTGAAATGTGGATGTCAAATAGCTTAACCATAGAAAGAATTGATTTGAATTCTATATATACGTGAATTATTTGAAAATGCCGAGTCAATTCTCATTTTAAATGTTTGATCGACGATAAAAGGTCGAAGATATGAAGACGGTGCAAGACCGGTGATCTTCACATTGTATGGATTGCTACAGATGCCTTAGATATGGGCAGCTCCCTTTACGAGGTTACATTAGTAGTGGTCTGAACGTACTTGTTGATCGTCTGGATGTGCGAGGGCCTCTCTTCCGCATTGGACATATGGAATGAGGAATAAGGTGCCTTCGGTTTCGTTCAGACCTAGAACGGACTTGTAAATGGATGTGTGTCTGACGTGTATTCTGTGCTGTATTCGTTGATCTCTACTAAATATACATCTATTTGGCGGTGGAGAATTTATTCTCTTTCTTAACGCCCTTCTCTGAGACGTACGAGCTCAGAGGTTGTATAACAGTAGACATCAATGGTATGTTATGGATTGACAGCGTGGCATGCAAAGATGCAAATGATCAAGGCTTTTTTTGAAAAGCAAAGTCTTGTGGTTGATGATCAAAGCACGACTTTAATGTAGCATAGCTTTGTGTATAGCATTGATTCGTGAGCCTCACACCTCGGTATGAGACAAAAACGGGATAAGGGACTCAAGGAGAACATGACGTTTCTTTCCAGCTATAGGTGGTGTCATGGTGTGGAGCCCAGACATTTATATTTTTTACCTTTATGGTTGTTGGAATGCAAGGCGCCTTAGTTATATCGGTTACTATGGAGCCGATGGATAGGTCCTATAGGACCGGGAAACATGTATTCAGGAAGTGCCAATCCTCAAACGTAAGAGAGGACCGGCCTTGGAGGATCCAAGGGTTCTCTGCGGGGAATCTTGATGCATTTGCTTGAGTGTCTCAAAGCCGGTGAGGAGTACATCCCTTGCCTCGACTCATACGGAATCCAATTTCCAATACGACATTACGGTTTTGATTGTAAACCTATATATGGCGGCATAGTGGCATGGGACGCTCATGTCGTCCACGATTGATACATTATGATTGAAATTTCTTTTGAAACATATATGCACTAGTGATAATATCAAATGATTTTGCTTTATACATATTAAGCATATTTTGGCCGTTATAAGGTAAAACTCTATCCACCGACTTGCATTGCATTGTGTGATGGGACCTGAGTCATATAATGGCTGCATTTTTTATAAAAAGCATTGCATTATTCAAAAGATTAACTTTATTTCATGCACTAGCAATCACTGGAGAAAACCCGTTCTGCGTTAGCGGCATGGTCCTATGATTTGCCTTATAATTGTTAAATCAGTTAAGTAGATTTCTCATACCAGTCCCGTGACTGGCTCGTAGTTTGTTTTCACTTGCAAACTCGGGTGCCCTTATTTTTACAAGGGCAGCCCAGTGACAGGTTATAGGATGTATTTTGGCATAGCACTATAGCATGGAGTGTGTTTCTAGCTGATGGTGAAGACTAGCTTTCTCTGTATTTTGGCTATTGACATTTCTGTCTATATTATCTTATGTATATGTACCGCTGATCGCTATGTAGACTGATTTATCTCTATTATGTATTATCTGATGTATATGTCCCAGTGATCTTGATGTAGACTGATCATTTCCTTTACGCACTAAGTTGCATCCTACGATTGTGCCACTCTGATGTTTATTACATTTTATGATTCCGCTGTCATATTGATGTAAATTATTCTATTTTCATGTTTATGCTATTATCTATCATCTACTAGTGTTGATTAATGTGTTATATTCGAATGATTATCCTTACTTTCGTGACACGGGGTTTTGAGTTGTCACATCCAGTGCGTAAACAACAACCATAAATAAACTTATGGATCAATAATGCATCATACAACATGCAATTTTTTTCCAATCTACTCATTTTGGCTTAATCTCTAAACTTAGATTTCAAGGTCCAATTCACTTTACATAAATTATTTCTTTGGACTTTATTTCTCGATTTCTTATTTCAAATCATTTTAAATATATATCTAGCTTTTATAATAAAATAGATTTCACTTTGGGATCTCAAAAAACAAAACATTTGGAATATGAATTCCAAAACGTAACTATGTATACAAACAAGTATGCAACCAAATATTGGTCATGTTCCCTCAGACAAGGTTGTACGCGCCTTAACCAATATATATACATATATATATGTGCACCTAACGGCTATAATAACGATGCACCATCCCACCTATGGGGGAAAACATACACCGTCCTCCACTTTTAGTCACTCTCAGGTCACCCGATCTCTAGCCACATACTTGTTAAATCATTTTATATTCCAAAGTAGGGAAAATCATTTCACAATATAATAATCACGAGTACTTTCAAATCTATATAGATTTCTACTTCCAAAAAAATTCAAAATTATCGGGTATAGCCCTCAAAATCCTTTCTGTTTTATAAAAGTTCCCTGCCCAAAATCGGAAATACTATTCTTTTGACATAAGAAATCTCATTTCAAAATCATTTATTAAATTTTGAAATAAACAACATCGCTTAACACCTTCTAGTCAAATCGTGAAGTGCTTCACAAGGTGTTAGTACATAGATATTTTTACCCAACCCAATGCTAAATGTAAAAGCATATTTTGCTCATAAACTGGTCGAGCACAATCCAAAAAGTCAATCCATCACAATCAACATCAGCAACCAAGTGTATTTGGTTCAATCACCTTTCATGTTACGATAAAAGAGTACTTTATTGTCTACACATTTTCTACATTTCATATGCATACAATAAAAAGAATATTTTATTATCTATACATTTTCTACATTTCATATGTATACAATAAAAAGAATATTTTATTGTTTTCAATTCCTACGTTCAGCTGACAAATAAAAAGAAATTTTATTGTGTGACACTTTCTATGTTTTCCAACGACAAATAAAAAGATTATTTTATTTTTATACACAATTCTATCTTTCTAATGACAAATAAAAAGATTATATTATTTTCATAACATTTTCTACGTTGCTAATGACAAATAAAAAGATTATTTTATTTGCATAATATTTTCTATACTTCTAGTGTCAAATAAAAAGAATATTTTATTTGCATACAAATTTCCTATATTTAACATAACAAATAAAAATGAATATTTATTTGTACACAAATTTCTATCTTTAATATGACAAATAAAAATGAATACTTATTTGCACACAAATTTCTATCTTTAATATGACAAATAAAAATGAATATTTATTATTGGTAAACAAATTTCTAACTTTAACATGACAAATAAAAATGAACATTTATTTGTACACAATTTCAATATTTAACATGTCAAATAAAAATGAATATTTTTATTTGTATTCTATTTCCATATTTAACAATGACAAATAAAAATGAATATTTTTATTTGACAACAATTTCAATATTTAACAATGAAAAATAAAAAATGAATATTTTTATTTGGCAACAATTTCAATATTTAACAATGATGAATAAAAAATGAATATTTTTTTTGACAACAATTTCAATATTTAACGATGATAAATAAAAAATGAATATTTTTTTTGACAACAATTTCAATATTTAACAATGACAAATAAAAAATGAATATTTTTATTTGACAACAAAAATTACTATTTTTATTTGACAACAAAAATGACTATTTTTATTTGACAACAATTTCAATATTTAACAATGACAAATAAAAATGAATATTTTTATTTGACAATAATTTCCTACTTATTCCATTAAATTCAATTGAATCAACATATCACACAATCAAGATATTTCAAATCAAATCACGTACAATACACAACTGAATCTTAACGACGGATATATAAAAATTTTCAACAATTAATTTTAATTTTTAAATAAGAAATCTCACTTATAAGCTAAAAATAATATTTTTAGCAAACAAGCAATTGTGATGATAAAATTCTGATAAACATCGTGGCAGTTTATATAAAACAAAATAAAAACTGTATAAGAGAATTTAGTAAGAGAGTTCTCACCTCGAACGGTTTCAGAAATCGTTCAATACGATGATTTTAATTAAATCAAACAAGAGCATTTAATTTAATCAAATTTTCTAGTTACTTCAGAATTTGTCCAGGCCAGTTTGAAATATAGATCTTCTCGAGACGGTTCAAACGGATCCAGGTTTGCTAAATTCTGATGTCATATGAACGAGTTACAATCATTTATACCTTAATCATTTTAATAATTAATTAAATAATTAATTTACTTAACCATCTCCTAATTAACTTCCTCCTACGATCCATCGTCCAGGCAAAACTCGAACTGCCAAAACCCACTACATCGTGCTAGGGTTCGTCATCGCTCATCCCCAAGCCGCCGGAGTCCGATCCAGAAGCACCACTGGAAAGACCTTCCCACGAGGCACCACCGCCAGCAATGGTGCAAGACCCGATGGCCCACCGTGGCTAGAAAACGTCAATGAAGTTCACGACTTCGAGAAGAAATTTCGGCCTCTTCAGACAACGGTTTCAGATCATCCCCGTATGATCTTCAAGCTCTTGAAAGTCTCTGTGATTTGCACATTGGAAATATTCCGATTTTGTTTTGTGGATGAAGAGAAATTGGAGGGAGAAACCTTGAAGAAATCAACCATCCATTCTTACCGGTGGCGACACTGTGTATTAAGGGGTCTAGGGTTTCATATTTCTAGGGTATTTATAATAAAATAATTATTTTATTTTTAATTCAATTTTAATTCAAAAAGTATGAATTTGACATCCAAACTCCGATTTAAACCTAACGACTATCGCGTCTAATTAAATACCGTCATTCCGGATACAATGGACTAGGTCTCATCAGCCCATTTGATTATTTCAGCCCATTTTTCTTTAAATTAAAATATAAAATATTTGATTATTAAATTTGATCGTACATTTTAATTTACCGGGGCCACATACTGACTCCAAAATTCCCAAAAAATAAATCTAGCTATGTTTTAATTTTTAAATAAGAAATCTCACTTATAAGCTAAAAATAATATTTTTAGCGAACAAGCAATTATGATGATAAAATACAGATAAACATCATGGCAGTTTATATAAAATAAAATAAAAACTGCACAAGAGAATTTAGTGAGAGAGTTCTCACCTCGGTCGGTTTCGGAAATTGTTCAATACGATGATTTTAATTAAATCAAACTAGAGCGTTTAATTTAATCAAATTTTCTAGTTACTTCAGAATTTGTCCAGGTCAGTTCTGAAATGTAGATCTTGTCGAGACGGTTCCAACGGATCCGGGCTTGCTAAATTCTAATGTCATATGAACGAGTTACAATCATTTATACCTTAATCATTTTAATAATTAATTAATTAATTTACTTAACCATCTCCTAATTAACTTCCTCCTATGATCCATCGTCCAGGCAAACTCGAACTGCCAAAACCCACTTCGCCATGCTAGGGTTCATCATTGCTCATCTCCCAAGCCGCCGGAGTCCGATCCAGAACACCAATGAAAAGCACTTCCCACGAGGCACCACCGCCAGCAATGGAACAAGACCCGATGGCCCACCACAGCTAGAAAACATCAACGAAATTCGTGACTTCGAGAAGAAATTCCGGCCTCTTCAGGCAACGGTTTCAGATCATCCCCATATGATCTTCAAGCACTCGAAAGTCTCTGTGATTTGCACGTTGAAAATATCCGATTTTGTTTTGTGGATGAAGAAAAATTGGAGGGAGAAACCTTGAAGAAATCGGCCATCCATTCTTACTGGTGGCGGCACTGTATATTAAGGGGTCTAGGGTTTCGTATTTCTAGGGTATTTATAAAAAAATAAATATTTTATTTTTAATTCAATTTTCTTTCAAAAAAAAAATGAATTTAACATTCGAACTCCGATTTAAACCCAGTGACTATCGCCCCTAACCAAATACCCGATTCCTGACACAATGGACTAGGTCTAATCCACCAATTTGATCGTTTCAGCCCATTTTTCTTTAAATTAAAATATAAAACATTTAATTATTAAATTTGATCATACATTTTAAATTACCGAGGCCACATACTGACTCCAAAAATTCCCGAAAAATAAATATAGCTATGTTTTGATGATACGGTCCTAACAAAACTAATTTTGTCGAATTTGGAGACCGTTTGAAAAATGGTCATTTTCTGGTCAATCTAATTTGACTGAAATTGACTAAATACGTTTTCTTTTGCCACGCTCACATATTAATTCCAAAAATTATGAAAATTGTAATCTAGCAATAATTTGACATTCCGGATCCAACCAAAGTGGTCTTGTCGAAAACGGAGGTCCTTTGCAAAAATGGCTATTTATAAGGGCTATATATTATTTTAAATTCCATTACGACTATTCTGAATATTTAACCGGCCATAAATTTTTATTCCCTCTATGAAATTTCAATTTTTCAGATCCGTTAGAAAGATATTTTTAAACAGATTTAAATACTTTTGGTTTTACTGAAATCCGATTTATTTTAAATCTTGTACATTCAGTTAAAGTTTGAAATCGAATTTTCAAACTACCCCGCCATTTCAGGCTCGTTATAAAATTAAAATAAATTTTTATGTTCTAACTTCGATCAAACTAAATTTTTATTCATTATTATTTAAAATAGATCATTTTAAAAATTCAAAATCTGTTAATATTGCTAAAATAAAAAATTTAAATTTGTTCTGAAAAATTCGGGTAGTTACATCGCCTAATTATGCAAATAATGATCATTGGATGTTGATTGAAAACCCCACACGGGTCTGGGGAGGATAATAACTTCACACATCTCCTTTGAGTTTAGTTGTATGTCGATCGATTGATGGACAGGTCATAATAAGCGTTATTTAATTATCTAATGCTTATACAGTTGTAGATTACATTCTTGATGTAAATTGAATGTTTAATAGTTGTTTATCACTATTTTTGAATGCATGCAATGACCGAAATCCATATAATTAAAACTATATGGTAAAATCAAAATAAATGATTTGAAAAGATTTTGGATGTAATATTCCACGTTTGTAAAGATAAAAGATATATTTATCTAAATGAACTAGCTAACAACTAGAATAAATAACTAAATGGAATTTAAATGGTTTTAGTCTAATCAGAGTTTTCCAACGTATGAATTGGAATGGATTTGAATGGAAATAATCATTGGAATATTTCGATATCGGATTCCGTGATTATACGGATATTGTTGAGGAATTTGGAAGATATAGATATCGTTATATCCAATACGATATCTGTTGATCTCAGAATTAGATATTGAATATAAGTCAATATGATTTCTATTTAGAGCCTTGTATTTAATATCAAATTGGATTTTGGGTTTATCGTGAATGGTGTCTTCAATAACATTGTTATTAAATCCAGTTGAGAAAAGAATAAATCTTTTAACTAAGATTTAAGGAGGTTTTCCAATTGATAAACATAATTGGAATTAAATGGAAGTTGATTTTGGGTTGATTATGAAAATGTTTTGAACAACATTTGTTCTTAAAACCGATTAACAGAGAAGTTGAGATTTGGAATTTATAAATCTTTATTCTAAGATTTAATGGAAATTTTCCAAAGTAAAGTTTTCCAATTTAATAAAAGAAATTGGGACTGAATGGAATTCGATTTAATGAGTATCGATATGAGCTTCCATGAAGGAAGGCGTTTATTATTTATGGAATTAAAAAGGTTTTGTCGTTATTCCGTTTATAGTATTAATCCGATACAGAAATTTATATCGATTATATACTATTATGATTTCCATGAAGGTATCATTTGAATAGACGATGATTTTGGGTTTTATCGTGAACTATGTTTTAAATGACATTGGTTCTTTGACCCAGAAAAGACAGTATTAATTTTCCTAAAGATGAATAATCATTAAGTAATGATTTTTGAAATACAAAATAAGTGGAGTTTTAATGAATCTTTATTAGATTGAAATGGGAATGAGGTAAGTGAATTTACTGAATTCAAGAAATGTCGAGAATGGAGAACCACCAGTTTTACCCTATGCAATAGTTAAATCTTTAATTAGATTTGAAAAATTGAATGGTAATAAATTTTACCAATAACACAATGAGTGTTAGATATGGAGTACTACCTATTTTGCTCCAGGCAATGAATAGGTTGGGATTGGGGTAATAAAAATAAATGATTACTTTAGTTAGATTCGCAAATCCCAACTAGTTGATAAACCTTAATTTGGTTTTAAGTTGAGAAAAGATATTAAAAATCTTTTGAAATGATTTCCAAGAACATTTGAATAAAAATATATTCTGGATTGGAATTATAACGACCCGGATTTTGAGCGACTTTGGTTATCGACATAAACACGATGTCGATAACCAAAACACCGAAAAATCTTGGTAATTAGTGAAAGAAATTAGAGGGTGAGGAAAGATAAGATAGAAACTTAGAATAGAAGAAGAAGAAGAACACAACATCAGAGTAACACGAATCTCACAGCGGAACGAATAAATATATTTCATAACATAACTTTGAAATACAAATCTGTACTTGAATATACATATCATTATCAAAGTACAGCACTTACAACACAGCGGAAATAACTATAGCTATACTCCTGAAGCCTCCTGCTCCAGCTCTTCAATTGCATCTGTAAATCCCGACTACTTGACTGCCCGTACAAATTTAGGCACCCAAGAGTTTAGGGAAAACAAACAAATAAACTCCGGGTCAGTCATGGGACTGGTATGAGTAAAACAGTTTAAAACAGTTCAAGCAGGTAATCGATATCTCATAAGACCACGCCTTATAACGGAACGGGTTTTTCGCTTATGAGAATCCAAATTAGCTTTATATCAAAAACCTTTGATATTATAATAATGTCTATCAACACAATATAATAATCATCTAGAAGAAACGCTTTCATTTCACGTTCTACATATATGGTATACAATCAAAACCGCAAGCACGTATTGGGTAATGGATTTTCAACTATGACAAGGTATGGAACCACCTTCGCTAATGTACCTCTAGAGAGGAATACACTGGGTTCAACAAGAACATCTTGCAACCCGGCCACACATGACCGACCACTCATCTCGCTTGAGTGTATCGAATGTATATCACCAACGGTTGGGATCAGAAACCGTTTCCCGAATGGGACAGCATCAACAATAGATTTTTAGAAGTAAATGAAACTCTAGATCAGGTGATTATACACCCTACTTCGGTGCGACCGACTTAGCCATGCTGCCTGCCCGATTTATGTCATTTACCGGATGATGAGGCTAGAAGCTACGCTTTATCATCATACCAGATTCACTTTGAATGCCACATCGTCAAATCCATCCAATCACCGATTGACGTCCTCAACAATACATTATGTGTTAGCTAAAGAAGTTTCCTTCTCCGCTTCCACTCTTGGTACAGTTGGAGAAATCAATATACGTGATCGTCTGGAAATGCTCTGTCAGACATCCGTCCATACAAGTCACCCAGGAACAGGACGAACCGAAGGCACTATTCTGTAAATAGGATAGCCCTTGCATAACTCCGTCTTCAATTTCCTTTGGCATATATGATTCGCAACGCTTATGCCAATACACAGTGGTTCTTTGGATAATAATCCAACTGGTCTATCCATATTAACAACGTTAAAATGGTCAAAACTTCGATAGTCTGTGATTTAACTATCGAATAAAAACAAGTGTGCAAACAACGATATTATTTCCAAATGGAAATTATATCGATCAAACATCATTTAACATTCATCTCCTTAGTTCATTTTTCATCTCCTGTTTTCCCTATATTCAACATTTCTTATTTTCTAAATTTAGAAAATATATGTTATTAGCAATGGAAAACGTTTCCATTCCTTGTTTTCTTTATTAGAAAACATTTCTGGATTCTTATTTGGAAAACATTTCCAAAGCTTCTTCATTGGTCTTAGACAGATGTTTAAACAAACCATCACGATGCCAATTCAAACCATTTCCTTTACTGCCGAACCTTAACTATTCCTTAGTTAAAAACAAAGCCAATCAAGTTGGGGTAGAACTACCTCTCAGACCTTAACTGAACAACATTTCTAACTTTGAAATAGGCAAAGTTCACTTTATATCCCTTTTACTAACTTCCTTACTTAACCCTCCTTCAAATAGCTATATTCGATTTACTCTTTTCACTTAACTCTATTCGATTAACCCTAATCAATTAAAACTATTTGACTAATGCTATTGATTTACTCATTTCACTTAACTCCTTTCGAATAAACTATATTCGATAACTCCTTTTACTTTCTTCGAATAAACTATATTCGATTAACTCCTTTGCTTCTATTCGAATAACTATATTCGATTAACTCATTTTACTTTCCATTCGAATAAACTATATTCGATTAACTCATTTTCTTTCTATTCGAATAAACTATATTCGATTAACTCTTTTTACTTTCTATTCGAATAAACTATATTCGATTAACTCCTTTTACTTTAACACTAATCGATTAACTAACATCGATTAACTCCTTTTAACTTTAACTCTAATCGATTAACTAACATCGATTAACTCCTTTGCTTTAACTCTAATCGATTAAACTAACATCGATTAGCTCCTTTATTCTTTAACTCTAATCGATTAAACTAACATCGATTAACTCCTTTGTTTTAACTCTAATCGATTAAACTAACATCGATTAGCTCCTTTATTCTTTTCAAATAAACTATTCATTTATAAAGATTTACTTTTAGTAACAGTTCTTCACTTTACAAATGATTTCCCTTTTTATTTACTTTCGAAATATTTCCTTTTACAAAATCTGTTGATTTTATAAACTCCCTTTATTTCAATATACATTGAAATAATTCTTTTTGCATCCCAGGGTCTTTTATGATATTTAAAATATCGAATAAAAATGATCAATATCATTCCAACACCCATAATCCATAACAGATTATATAACACATCATATATCACAATATATGAAAACAGTAAAATAAATGTTGAGGAATCCAGTTGAATTCCTCCAACCTGTTTCCCTGCATCACATATGTTAAACAATATAGATAACATCACTTTCAGTTCTATATGATACATTCTGTTAAACAGAATCAATATAGAAATTTAACTAACTGACTAGCAGTTCAATCAAACAGTCAGCACACAGTAAATCAGCCAATATCTAACAGTTCTAAAAATACAACATGAAATTAAAACTGTTCAGAGTTAGTGAGATTTACTCACAGTTGCGCGTTAGCCGTTAAATAACGGTTTGCGTTATTTGATTCAGTCGGACAAATTATTTTGCCATAAATTGTAACGAGCTCGGATTCACTCTCGGTCAGTCTCATGGTGTAGCCACCGTCCATACGATCCCAACGGATCTTGTTTCGTGGGATTCTGATTACGTATGAGATTGTTATTGATTTTACCAGTTCATATAGTATTTAATTAAATAAAACTTAAAACATTTATTATAACCGGGCCTCACCACTCTAACCTTGGCCCATCCACACGCTTAAAGCCCAAACCCGGTTGTGAGTTCTTCTTCCACGATGTCTTGGACGCGGTTGCTCCAGATTTCCCTTCTCTCAGGCTTTACACCCTCACTTGCCATTCTCTCCTAAAGAAACGAGACCACCGTTCCCATTATCTCGGCACCACAGACCCTGCTTTCACCCATTTACTCCTCAAAACTTCACTCCCTCGCCACTTCCACAGTTGCACCATCACTCCCACCGCCACTTATCAGTTCACGGTTTTCACGAACAGTCCACTTTCATCACCCTCCTTCACTTCACATTTCACCACTCCCTCAACTTCTCTTTACTGTTACTACACCCAAGCCTACCATTTTCCCATTACTCTTCAAAATCCACGCCAAGATGACAAGCCCGAAAACACCATATACTTTACGTCAACTACTGGGCACAAGAACATGCATCATTTTCTTGTTTTGAGGCATGAAACCGTACACAACCACATAGGCACGTTCCACTCTCTCCACCCACTTCTCTTTCACTACAGCACATCATCCCCTCCGCGAGTAAGAAGTACACCAGTACTTCATTAACCCTTCCTCTCTATTTCAACGTCTCATATATAACTCAACATACAGCAAGTATAGCTCCTTGGCATCATTTTCTTGCGCATGAAACACAACTCACGTACTCACCATAGAGGAGCTCAGACCCTAAATCAAGGAAGCTAAGTGCGTACTTATAATGTTTAG
The DNA here is from genome assembly GCA_030737875.1 of Allium sativum. Classification (NCBI taxonomy): domain Eukaryota; kingdom Viridiplantae; phylum Streptophyta; class Magnoliopsida; order Asparagales; family Amaryllidaceae; genus Allium; species Allium sativum. The sequence continues at coordinate 965,166,450 of CM060916.1, forward strand.
AAAACTTAGGTTTTAAGAATTTTCTGTGTTGGTGTACAAAAAATATACTTATTGGTTGCCATTGTCTCCACGTCTTAGGTTTTAAACCACCAAGAATTTGTGGTTGAGAAGAATGAACGCGTGGCCATCTATTTACCGGTAGTTTTCGATTTCCATTTGAGGAAGAGGACGGTCCACGTTTTCATTGATTGAAATAGGTTTGAATCACAGAAATTAAAAGGAGAAGGGTAGGTTTTGGATATTATAAAGTTTAACGTACCTCGTTTCATAAAATTCCTTTCATATACAGACTGAAATAAAGATACCGTTGTATTCAGTAAGGTGCCACGATCCCAGAAATATAATAATACCGGTAGATTGACTCACATTTTGAAACTTCAAAATCGTCGATTAAGAGTGCAAAATACTCCAAATAAAAAGTTGCTTATTTAATTAATTAAAAATTACCATAAAATTATAAAAATTAAATTATTACTACGCCTCAAAAGAACCTCGTCTAAATTCAAACCCGATATTCAAAAATAATGAAAAACCCTTTTATAACGTAAATAAAGCGTCACAAATTATAAAGGAATTCCATAGCGACTTTTCTAAAATTTGATTTGGACATACATCAAAATCTACCTGACGAAATCCCGATTTTTCTCTTCCACTAGAAAGGTATACTCCACCAGCTCCACATGTTTCTTGTTTAACAGAAATCCGACTTAAAACGAATCATGTACATTCAGTTGAAGTTCGAATTGCCAATTTACAAACTGCAGCGCCATTTCGAGCTCGTTTATAATTATATTATAAACTATACGTTCAACTGTCGACGATTGAATATATTCGTTATTCAAATTCAATTCCAAGCTGAATTAAATATAACAAATGATCCGGTTCACACCATATCGCCATTTCAGCCAATTCTGATTATTTCAGAATTTAATTTATTATTTTAATTAAATATTCATCATTACTTAAATCCACGACCATTAAATTCACTATACCACCATTTACATAATTAAATAAATTAATTCTAATACCTCTGCCAATGCGGGTCATTACAGGAATGATGCGTATGATGTGTTTTTATAGCACTTGATTATAAGATACACGAGTTATTCGGAAAGACCGGGTTTAATCCATTTTAGATAATTAATACGACAACCGAAAGTCGACGATGAAGACGACGGTTTAAGACCGGAGCTCTTCACATCATTTGGATAATTATTGATGTCTTGATTAGGATGTACACCTAAGATAAGGTAATAAGTGGTGATCGTCCAGACGTACTTGGAGATCGACCGGATATGCGAGGGCCTCTCTCCTGTATAAGACATATGGGATGAGGAATAAGGTGCCTTTGATTTCGTTCAGACCCAGAACGAACATGTAAATGGATTGTATGTCTGACATTGTATTGTGTGCAGTATTCGTTGATCTCTGCTAAATATATATTTGTTTAGTGGCAAGGAATTTATTCTCTTGCTTAACACCCTTCTCTGAGACGTACGAGCTTAGAGGTTATATATTGGCAGAAATCAGTGATATGGTATGAATTGACAATGCGGCATGCTAAGATGCAAATGATCAAGGCTTTTGCTGAAAAGCAGGGAATGGTGAATGATGATCAAAACACGGCTTTAAGTAGCATAGCTTTGTGTATAGCGTTAATTCACGAGCCTAACACCCCAATATGAGTCAAAAACGGGATAGTGAATTCAGGGAGTGCATGCGTTTCTTTCTAGCTAGAAGTGGTGTCATGGTATGGAGCCCAGAAATTTTTACTTATGTGGATGATGGACTGCGAGGCGCCTCGGATATCGAGCCGACTGAAAGGCTCAGAGATAGTTCCAATAAGACCGGGAAACGTATTGTTCAGGAATAACCAATCCTCAAACGTAAGAGAGGACCGGCCTTGAAGATCCAAGGGTTGCCCAAGTGTGTAATCCTGAGGCATTTGCTAGAGAGTCTCGAAACTAGTAAGGAGACATCCCTTGACTTGACTCATGACGAAAATCCAATTTCCAATACAATATTTTTCGGTTTTAGATGTAAACCTACATGGCGACATAATAGGATGGGGTACTATGCCGTCTCTGATTGATACATTTATATTCGAAGTTGTTTTATACCTTGTACACTTATAGTAATATCAAAATGATTTGTTTTAAAGCATATCAAGCGTGTTTGGTTATTATAAGATAAAACTCTATACTCTGGCTTGTGTTTGCATTGTGTGATGGGACCTGAGTCTTATAATAACTTCATTTTTCAAAAAGCATTGCATTGTTTTATGATTTAAACTAGTATTCATGTGGAATAAACCCATTCCGTGTTATACAACGTGGTTCGTGGATTACCATAATTTAAAGTAAAGTTTAATAACTGTTTTGAGTTCTCACACCATTCCCATGACTGACTCGGAGTTTATTATTTCAACCTAAACTCTGGGTGCCCATTTTTTCCAGACGGGCAGCTAGTAGTTTTGGATTTGCAGATATTTCTTTTCACATGATCCTAGATTACAGCTGGAGCTATATTCGAAAAGCTTTGTATCCGTGTATATCTTTCAGTTGTGGAAGTTGATGTTTTTCGTCGCACATTATGTTTTATGTAATTACTAAATCTCTGATATTTTCCGCTATATATTATTTATTTGTGCTCTGATATCTTATACTCTGATGTAAATTGTTGTAATAGCAATGAAATGTTCTCATGTTATGTGTTCTGGAGCGTCGTGTTCTCATACAATCTGCGTTTTCTTGTCTCTTCAGAGGCCGGGCGAATTCGGTGCATGTCAAGTTAACATATGTAAAGACCTAGAAAATTTGAACACTTAATCTTCAAATGTCGTAACTATTAGGAATATTGTTAAATGTGATTTTATAACCTTGTTAAACATCATTTAATTAGTAATTTATGACCCTAGACTCATTTTGGAAAAGTGCTTCCAAAAATATTTTTTTTTGGAAAAATGTCAAAAATATGACCGAAAACCGTTTTATCGATATATAGCTATTTTCTCAATAAAAGTTGTCGAAAACTTAAATGGGTGTCTAATTAATCATTAGAAAAGTTATTAGCAGATAAAAATATTTTTAGTATTTATGGTTAACCGAATTTTTGATGATGTCATGCATGGCATAAGTAAGATATTTAGGAAATGAGCAAATAAGGAAAATGAGCAAAAGTAGTAATACTCCATATGTAAGATTAGGGTTTTAAGGCCTTTTAGGTCTTTTCCCATTTACCTTTCTTTTCCTATAAAAGAAGGGGCATACCTTCTCTTTTGATTCACAATAATTCCTAAGCTTTAAGGATAAAAACAATTTCTTCTTCATCTTCCTCTCTTACTCACTAACTTTCTAAAAACATACTCAAACCAACTCCAAATCAAAAAACTTTGAGTGAATCCTTCCTACACTATTATAAGACCTTTTAGCAAGTTAGAAGTTGAAAATCCAAGCCTTTGCCTATTTTCCATTAGAGGCCGTGAGCTTTATAAGGAAGGAAAGCAAGGAAAGGAAGGAGTTGCTAGCTTGGAACTTGGTTCTTATTCTTGGATCTAGGATTTGTTAAGGATTAAGGCGAGTTTACTCACTATTTTGGACAGTAAACAACAAGTATTTACATTTCTTAACTATACTAAAATTTGCTTGAATGTTGGTAACTTATGTTAAAAATGTTAACTTGATTCTTACTTTAAAAGTAAGTGACATATGTGATCCATGTTGTAACACCTCGGAATTTTTAATGACACCAAAGATGATGAATTAAAGAATAATTAGTGTGAAATACACTATTAAAAATGAATTAAGGAAAACTTAATTAAATATTCAAAATTAAGTAAAATGGACTGCGCCATTGCGTCCGTCTCGGAATTCTGGTCAAGATAGGCACCTGGTTTGTATAAATCGGACACTGTATGAAGAAGTTATTAAGATTTGAAGTTTGTATGCATATAGGAAAGATATATATACATATAGAATTCAAAATATTCAAAAATCAGCATAACCAGAAATCCGGCGCGCAAATCGAGGAAGGGACGACATATTGAAGTCGACCCGAGACCCTGCTGGGTTGACCTAGGGGTAGACTCAAGCTAATAGGGGTCGACCCCGGGGTCGACCTAGGGGTCGACACCAATGAAGGGGGATCGACCGAGGGGTCGACCCATCTGAAGGGGGGTCAACCCACCCGTGGCTCTGGAAACTTCTTTTCTGAACCTGGACGATTTTGGAGCTAGATTCATGAACCCTAGGATATATAAAGGACCCTAGACCTAGGTTTTATTCATCTAAAAACAATGGTGACGGCGAAGCTCCGCTGCAACGAAGATTAATTGGCCTAATCTACTCCAAATTTGATTCAGCAAACATTATAAAAATTCAAAGATTGCTACAACAAATTCAGCGATGGATACAACAACTTATTCAACATGTTCTTCACAGTAATTTGGACCCATTTCCTTAGATATATAAACTGTGAGTTCATGTTATTTTTAGATCTGAATATTTAAATAGTAATCGTGATATGTATATAAAAATTGGATCTTGAATCGGTGCCTAATCAGTTCTATTATGACTTATTCCTCTAATCTGTTCTTATATGTTTATATCGTCACCAAGTCTAACCTTATCATAATATGTTCATTTAGTTTTTATGCCTATTTCTACTGTTATATTATTGATTCATTATTATGCATATTCTGATTCTATTCTCTCCCTCTTCTTCCCTATTATTTTTTATAGCCAGGCTACCTTCGAGCCTAGGCCTAATGCTGAAAAATGCGAACGTGAAAAATTGAGAATAACCGGGAAATGCATAATTTGGGGCATAATTGATATTGGAAAATATGGATCTAAATTCGGGCATAAATTTGGAAATATACGAATATGGGTTTGGGGGCATATGTCTTGTTGGATAATATGATTTTAGGCACGCATTGGAATAAATGTAAATATGGAATTGGGTATAAAATGGGACATGTCTAAATATTGGTTTGGGACATAAATTGGAACATATGTGAATATGAATTTTAGACATAAATTGGAAAATATGTGGGTTTGGGTTTGCGCATAATATATATGTATATTCCTTGATTTATGACATAGGAAAAAAAGGAGCGTATGGTGCATAATTAAAAGATTAATTGAAAAGGGGCATACAAGTCTATAATTTGAATAATGAATTGGACATATAATTAAATATGGGGAAAAAGAGAAATAATCACCTATATAGGTAGATTTGGATAAAAATGGAATGTCTAGTAATTCCAATTAGGAATTGTAATTGCACATATGACACGAGGTTAGGCTGCATTAGTGGTGGAAGTTTGCTGGGACCCGACTGGCATATCCAGCAACCACTAATGTTGAACCTAATGTGAGGGGTCTAAGGGTGCAAGTACGAATCGGGCTAAGACACGACGTTAGACCCAACTGTGGAATAAGACTGCACGGACCCAACCGGCATATCCAGCATCCACACGTGTAGTCCTAATGTAGGAGGTCTAGCCCATTATAACCATAATTGGACATGGTAATGAATTGGACTACTTAACCTAATTTAATCCTTAAGGATTGTATGATTATGAACTTAAGTTAGGGATAAGTAAAATTGGATGGGTAGTGGGTAGGTTAAGTAAAATAGAGGGGGTGGGTAATATTCACATATAGGCCCATGAACTTAACCCAATAAGGTTATGTAATTAAAGACATCTAGTGGTATACATAACCAGTGGAAAATATAATAAAGTTATGTAATTAAAGACACCTAGTGGTATACATAACCGGTGGAAAATATAATAAAGTTATGTAATTAAAAGACACCTTGTAGGGTAAGCATAACTTGTAGAAATGATAGAATTAGATATGCGTAATAATCTGCTAAGTAAACAATGATAAGTTGTAGTGACGGTGTAAATCGATTTTATGATTAAATGAGAAAGAATGAGGAAAACCTGTAAAATAAATAAGTTATACTTAATCATAAATGGTAAGTGATGTGTTAATTAGGAAACATGTGATTGAGATATATTTAATAACGTATTAAGGAGAACATGTTATTGTAATGATATAACCAAGCAAGAATACAAAATAGTTTGTAGATTACAGACCATGGGCCACTATCTAGAGAATAACATGTTGTTGGCTTATCAATAAACTTAAATGGATTAAGTTATATGACTGAAATTAATAACCAAGAGAAACTTGTGTAATTTGAATAAGAATTCAATATTAATGGGAATAACCAAGTTAAATGGAAACCCTGTGAGGTAAGGCAAGCTCGTAAAAGAATGTTTAGACATAGGGTCCAACAACATATTAAAGAAAGGCATTAGGACCAGTCCGTACGTTTGAGGGTGAATAACCCAACGGGGTAGATCATCGAGATGTTATAAGATACGAGGGGAGCGCACATTCATCTGATTGTTATGATGGCTCCAAAGGACTGGAAGGGGAAGCACGTGGCTTCCTGAAGTACGTAAGGTGCTCCTAGTAGTCCTCTGGGCGGTGACAGATGTCTTAGGCTGTACTCGCAGAGGTTGGGTCTGCACGTAACTACTAGGTGGGTGGGCCATGATTGCAGATGTAGCTATGCAGTCAAAATGTTGTGACGAGGTGACATCAGGGTGATTCGACGGTTGCCTCACGAGGAGGTAGAGAGGGTCACGACCAATAAGGATAGTAGACTGTCGGATATCCGTCATCGACAGCCAGCGGGATGCGAAAAGACTAGAGCTAAACCCAAGATATCATTTCACCTTTCACTATCGAGGTACGGGGTTGAGGGTAGATGCCACATGGATGTTTAGATTGGTTACTATTAGGGGCGGTCGCTTAGCTCTGTAGTCTTTACTAGTTGAGGGAGGGGCCGAGTTGGGGCCATAGCACCACGAAAACAGACCCTAGGTATATCTGTATATAGAGGCTCTTTAAAGACGGGCCTGTACAGATTTGGAAAAGCTCCCAACTGAGTTCCGTGTTTCTTGTTTAGCCCTGCCACGGAACTCGGTGCACATTAGAGGACGTGCGATTGAGGCTTCGAGCTACAATTACAGTACATACGTGGGATAGTCTAGATACATGCATATCTTCTCTGGGTGGTGTATCGTAGACTAGAGGGCATTACTCCGATAAGGAATCTGATTCGATCGATGGTGGCAGTTCATACGCTTACGTTGCATAGTAATGACAAATATATGCGGAATGTAACATTTTATATAGAGATCCGTACATCACTCTGGCGTAGGACGAGGGACTGCGCTCATTATGGTGGAGACCGTGCGAGTGGGGGTACCATGGGGTGTATCTCAATATTGAGAGATAGCTACATATATTGTATTAGGTGAATCCATAGGAAAGTAACTGTGTACGATGCGCGTATAAGTCTCGAGTGCTATTAACCCAAGTAACCTAATAATCAAGAAAATGTAATGGAACGGTATTAGTATGGATCACTCTATTTCTAATATACTAGTATCTGCGCGGTGAAGAGAAATGTATTTAAGAAGCGCAATATATCATGTTCATCTTACCTTGTTCAGTTCACATTTGTTATTGTTACTGTTATCTTGTTCTTCTAGTTTTATATACCGTCCATGATACTTTTATTTATTTACATTTAAAAGTAACTAAACTCGCCAGACTTTATGTCCGACCCTTTTTGTTTTCTCTTCTCTCTTTTCTGTTTCTCTCCTCACCCCCCAGGTTCTCAGGGTGGAAGTGCTTAGAGTTGATCTGGATTCTTTCAACTTAGCTGTAATAACCCGGAAAATCAGAACCAATTTAAAGTTTTTATTTTGGCTATTTCAATGAATTTTGAATAGTTAAAATAATTTATTTTGAATAATAACGATTAAAATTTTATTTTTATCGAAGTTAGAGCAAAAAAAATATTTTACTTTCAAAAGGAATTGGAAATAGTATGGTAGTTTGAAAAGTCAAACCTGAACTTTGACTGAATGTACACGATTCACAATTTAACGGATTTTAGTGAAGCCAAAAATATCTAAATCTGTTTAAAAATGTCTTTCCAACGAATCCAAAAAATCAAAATTTCATAGCGAGAATCAAAAGTTATAGCCAGTTGAATATTCAGAATAGTCGCTATAGTATAATTTATAGACCGTATAAAAGGCCATTTTACAAACGACCTCCGTTTTCGATGAAACCTCTTTTATTGGATTCGGAATGTCAAATTATTAATAGGTTTCAATTTCCAGAATTTTTTGAATTAATACATTAGCGTGGAAAAAGAAATTGTGTTTTGTCAATTTCAATCAAATTTGATTGACTTGAAAATGGCCATTTTCCAAATGGTCTCGAAGTTCGATTAAATTAATTTTGTTAGGACCGTATCTTCAAAACAAAGCCAGAATTAATTTTTCTGGAATTTTCAAAGTCCGTATGTGGCCCCGGTGAATTTAAATGTGTGATTGAATTAAATAAATAAAAGATTTAAATTTTATATTAAAGAAATCAGGCCACAAACAGTCATATGGGCTGACGGGACCTAGCCCATTAGTTCCGGAATATGGGCAATTAGGTAGAAACAACTCCTGTTGGATTGGAATTGGAGTTATTAAGAATTTATGGATTTAATTGTAAAATTTAGAAATAAAATATTATAAAATCCTTTTGTCCTTTTCCCTAAAACCCTAATTACCCTAATCCATACACAGCCGCCACCCCTTCCACCTATGGCCGCTTCACTCTTCCCTCCTCAAGTTCTCTAAATCCATTCACTGAAAACCACTTCTTCTTTGGACATTATTGTAGTACTTTTCCTTCTCTACAAATCCATACGGTGTACCCTACCTGAAACTGCAAATTTCAAGCACACCAGACCCGAGAACCCGACCCGTTTAAACCGCCGCCACCCCTTCCTACGACCATCGCGCTTGTCGCGGGTGGGACCCCCTACACGCTGTCCTTCACCCGTCGAAGTGCCACCGTTCGATCATCCTCTGGTGCTCCTAATCCGGCGTAAAGTTGAACCCTTGGATCGAACCATTTGGGTTTGATAGCGGCCTTGAAACTGAATCAGGAGGAAGAAGGGTATTCCCTTATTATTTTACTAATTTAATTTATTTTAAACATTCTCGATCTAAAATAAATCATAACTGAATAAGTGAGAAATCCTATTTTATTTTTTATTATTATTTATTTTAAAATAATTAGAATAAATCGTAATTGTATTCTCATTGATTCACTGTATATGCTATGCTACATGATTTGATATGTATGTGATGTGTTAATGTAGATCTGTAAATTGGGTGATATTGTGTTATTATTGAATTTTCCATAAAAATAAATCAAACATTTTTGTTGATATTTTGTTGAATCAAATATATTCGATAAAAATGGAGCATCATCTTTATTATATTTGGTTGGAATTAAATTTGCCATAAAAATAAAAATATCACCTTTGTTTATTTGTTTGATTGAATTAGAATTTTCAATCAAATGAAAATATCACCTTTGTTTATTTGTTTGATTGAATTAGAATTTTTAATCAAATAAAAATATCAGCTTTATTTATTTATTTGATTGAATTAGAATTTTCAATCAAATAAAAATATCACCTTTGTTTATTGTTTGATTGGATTAGAATTTTCAATCAAATAAAAATATTAATATTTTTTTCGATTGATTGAATTAGAATTTTCAATCAAATAAAAATATCACCTTTGTTTATTGTTTGATTGGATTAGAATTTTCAATCAAATAAAAATATCAAATTTGTTATTGTTTGATTGAACTAGAATTTTCAATCAAAATAAAAATATCAAAATTATTATTGTTTGATTGAACTATAATTTTCAATAAAATAAAATGTCACTTTTGGTATTGTTTGATTGAACTAGAATTTTCAATCAAATAAAATATCACTTTTTGTTGTTATTGATTGAATTTGCAATAAAAATGAATAGAACATTTTTGTTGTTATTTTTATTGAATCAAAATATTCAACAAAAACGAAGTATCACCTTTATTATATTTTATTAGCATTATATTTGCAATTCAAATAAAATATCATTGTTGTTATTTGATTGAAATTGAATTTCCAACCAAAATGAAATGTACACTTTTGTTATTTGATTGAGTTAGGATTTTCAATCAAAAAGGAAATATCAAATTTTGTCATTTTGTTGAATTAGAATATTCAACAAAAATGAAATGTAAATTTCTATCGTTTTATGGAATTACTATAAAAATAGAAATGTTCATGTTTTAGAAAACTAATAAGAACATTACATTGAAAATATACATTTTAATTTAATGATCGAAAGTAGAGAAAAATGTTCATGTTTTTAATCAAAACATGATTTCATATAAAATGTACATTTAATGTAATGTTTGAAAGTAGAGAAAAATGTTCATGTTTTAATCAAAACATGATTTCATATAAAATTTGCATTTTAATGTAATGATTGAAAGTAGAGAAAAATGTTCATGTTTTTAATCAAAACATGATTGCATATAAAATATACATTTTAATGTAATGATTGAAAGTAGAGGAAAATGTTCATGTTTTTAATCAAAGCATGATTTTCATTAAAAATATACATTTTTAATGTAAAAAGAAAATGTCCATGTTTTAAATCAGAATATGATTTTCTTTAAAAATATACATTATTAATGTAATGTTGAAAATAGGAAAAATGTACATGTTTTTAATCAAAACATGATTTCATTGTAAACATATGTTTTAATGTAATATTAAAAATAAGAGAAAAGATTCATGTTTTAAATTGCAGAACATGTTGTGCATTAAAATTACACTTTTAATGTGATATTAGAAAAACTAGACAAGATTCATTTTTTAAGTTGCAAAACATGTCATACATTAAAATTTCACTTTTTAATGTAATAATAGAAATGTAGAAAAAAGATTTATGTTTTAAAAAGAAAATATGTTTTACATTAAAAATTCACTTATTAATGTAAGAACAAAAGTTGGACAAACATTGATGTTTTTAAAATAAAACAGGTTTACATTAAAACTTTGTTTTTAATGAAATGGATAAAATTTGCATTTATAATTACATCGCATATATTAGAATTTATATGCGTTGTTAAATTTGCATTTATAATTACATCGCATAGATTAAAATGTACATGCATTGTCAAAATTTCATTTATATTCTTTTATTTGGCATATTTAAAAACGTTAGTGAAATCGTCGAATGGTTTATATTTATATATAATTATATATATAAATATAAATTAAAGTTAAACGTATCGCGCGTGGTAGTTCGCGTTTCGAAATCGTAACTTTAAATGATTTTACCAAAAGGTCCAACCGTCGGATTTTCCCAAAACGGGAACCATTAGGACCGCTTCGGGAAGATCTTTCCATCGATATAAATTTTGTTAAAATCCAACGGTTATGTTTCGAGATAAGTGTAAATCAAATTTTGATAAAAACATCGCCACGGCTGCCCATCGACCCGAAGCGTCGTTAAATAAATTTGGCTATTTTTAATAAATAAAAATAGCGATTAATCGTTATTAAATACTATTAGCGATATGAAATGATTTTAAACTATATATATGCGAGAATCATTTGAAAAGACCGAGTTAAATCTCATTTCAAATAATTATACGACGATCTAAATTGAAGATCTTAAAGACGGTGATTGAAGACCAGCGATCTTCACATCGAAAGGATAACTACTGATGCCGACATTGGTTACCTACCAGTAAAGGGTTAAAGTGGTAGTTGTTGATTGTTCGGATATGCGAGCACCTCTCTTCTGTGTTGGACATATAGGACGAGGAATAAGGTGACTTCGGTTTCGTTCAGACCTAGAACGGACTTGTAAATGGATATGTATCCGACATTGAATTTCATTCCATGTAATTAAATTGATTTCTATTAAATATATATCTATGGTGGCAGATAATTTATTCTCTTGCTTAACACCCTTCTTTGAGACACATGAGCTCAAAGGTTATATAATGGTATTTTTCGATCGCATGGCGTGAATTGTCAATGTGACATGACAAGATGAAATTGATCGAGGCTTTTGTTGAAAAGCAGAGTCTCGTGGAGGATGATCAAAACATAGCCTATTTTGGCATAGCTTTGTGTATCATGTTACCTCGCGAGCCTCACGCACCGGTAGAGTACGGGATAAGAGAACGCAGGGAGTGCACACGTTTCTTTCTAGCTAGAAGTGGTGTTTGGGTTTTTTCAAGGCCCGACATTTTTACTTATGTGGTTGATGCAATGAGGTGCCTCAGTTTTATTGGTCGATTGTGACCATTTTATAGGTTCAATAGGACCGGTAAGCATGTGTTCAAGAATTGCCAATCCACCAACGTTATTTGTGGATCGGCCCTGTAGTATCCAAGGGTTGCCATTGGTGTGATCCTGAGACATTGCTAGAGTGTCTCGAATCGGTTAGGAGATCGTCCCTAGCCTTGACTCATGATGGAAATCCAATCTCCAATACGACATTACGGTTTTGATTGTAAACTTATATATGGCAACATAGTATTTTTGGAACCTATTAGACAATAATAATAATATTAAACATTATTTTCCATGTATCAAGCATTTTTTATCATTATAAGGTAAAACTCTATCCTCCGGTTTGCGTTGCATTGTGTGATGTAACTTGAGTCTTATAACGATTTCATTTTCTAAAAACCATTGTGTTGTTTTAAATAAAATTTATTAAACTTAAGCACTGGCAATCCAATGGAGTAAACCTGTTCCGCATTAGCGGCGTGGTCCTGTGATTAGCTGTATTGTTAGTTAAGAAAGATTTCTCACGCTAGTCCCATGACTGATTCGTAGTTTGTTTCACTTTGCAAACTCGGGTGCACTCTTTCCACACGGGCAGCCAAATGATAGGTTTTAGGTATGGACACATTCTGGATTGAAGCTTTCTTATGGAGAAGACGAAGAACCCTTTTCTTTTTATCTTTTATTTGCTTCTTGAGACATTTAGACCTTATAGAGCTTTGATGTATTTGGTGGAGATTGAGACTTCATTTCTTTCCATGTTTAGACTTCTATTTTGCTAAGTGTATCATGTACTACGTACTCTGGTGTCTGTGATGTTATGTTGTGATGACATTTCCATTTCCGCTGTAATGATTTATGTGTTATGCTATTATCTAAGATATGTTATTGTTGTAATTATGTTATACTCCTATGATTATCCTTACTTTCGTTCCACGGAAGTTTGGGGTTGTCACAGTTGGTATCAGAGCTAAAGGTTAACCTTAGCTTCAGAGTATAACATTTTTAGAACAATTCATCTAGATAGAATCAACAGTATTCTAAGACGAGTAGCTCATTAGAGATAGGATTAGTAATGTCCTAGAATGAGCACAACAGTATAGCACATATTAATCAGTAATTACATCATTATCATCTTATCATATGTCTCTACTTTTAACCTTTCCTTTAAAATTATCATTTCTGTTAGTCTGACTATTTCCGTATTGGTACAGAACTAATTAAGAAATGAGCACCAGAGCACCAACTAGAGCACGAGGCAGAGGTGGGGCTAGAGGACCCGCTAGAGATGAGACTCTTGTTGCTCAGAGACAGTCCTCTCCATAGGTTGTGATACCCCCTCCTCCCCCGAAGCCATTTGATTTGGACAAAATGTCCAAGAAGTACAGAAACTTAGGGGGTGTATCCTTTACCGGCCGAGAGAATGTGATTGGGGCGCAGGCGTGGCTTAAGAACTACGAGAAAATCTTTGAAGGTTTGGAATTTCAAGATTAACGCAAGCGCTTCTTGGCAACATGGCTACTGAAGGACCAAGCTGAAATTTGGTGGGACACCGTCAAAATAGGCAATGATGTGGCCAACATGTCTTGGGCCAGGTTCAAAGAGCTTTTCAATGATAAGTATATGCCTCCACAGGAAGTTGAGAGGCTCCATGGTCAATTTGCAAATCTGCAGCAGGGAGAGATGGCAATTTCGGAATATGTGCGGAAGTTCGAGGAACTTTCCCGCTACGCTCCAGAGCTAGTTCAAGAGCCAGTGCAGAAGAACAAGAGATTTACCAACCGCCTCTCGAAGAAGTACCTGAATAGGGTCACTGCTCACATCAAGCTCCCCTTCAATGAAATGATCGAGATGGGTAACCGTTATGAGGATAATACTAGAAATGCACAGCAGGAGTGTGAAAAGAACCAGAACAACAACAAAAGAAAGCAGGCTGATAAGAAAGCAGAGGCGAGTGATTCTTCTACCGCCATGCCCCAGGGGAAAAGAAAAGAGACAAGTCTAAGGTGAAATGCTTCAATTGTTAGAAGATGGGGCATTTTGACTATGAATGCCGAGCCCGGAAGAAGCCTAGAAGAAATGAGTTTGGACCGAGTCAGAACCGCGGTCAAAATTCTCGGAACACTCAGGAGTGCTTTAATTGCCATAAGACGAGGCTCTTTATCAGAAATTGTCCTCTGCTCAACAAATACGAAGTGGCACATGTCTATGATGGAGCGGCTGCACTGGCTTCTTCCGAAGGAGCAGGTAAACCTGATGTTTTAGGAGGCACTCTTAACATTAAGAACATTCCTATTACAGTTTTGTTTGACACTGGTGCATCTAGAAGTTTCATTTCTAGCGACACGATTAAAAAGCTTAAATTGAAACCAAGAAAACTTAAAGAACCAATTACCATAGCCCGATAGGAGGTTCACTTATGCTTGATCGGTACTGTAGAGTGCCTGTTTCTTATTCTTACTTCCAGTTTCCTTTTGACTTGATTGTTATGAGTTTTTCTGGATACGATATCACAATTGGGCTAGATTGGCTAACAAAGTATGAGGCTGAGTTGCTATGCGCTGAAAGAGTTGTCAGAATTAAAACCAAATTTGGAAATATAGTGACTATACCATGCCACGGCTCAGCCATAGATAGGAAAGAATTTTGGTCTTCTCTAGAAGTCACTCCTGCTTCTATTGAGGATATTCCCGTCGTCAGAGATTATGCAGATGTGTTCGAAGAAGTTGACAGCTTACCTCCGCGCAGAGAAATCGACTTCGGGATTGACTTAGTTCCGAATGCAAGGCCCACTGTACACTCCATTCGGAGAATGACACTGAAAGAAAAAGAGGAGCTGAGCAATCAAACTAATCAACTTTTGTGGAAGGGTCTGATCAGGCCTAGCTTCTCAAGCTAGGGTGCAGCAGTGGTGTTTGTCCCAAAGTCAGACGGTACCCTCAGGATATGTATGGATTACCGTGACCTCAATAAGCAGACACTGAAAAATAAATACCCACTGCCACGCATTGATGGTCTGTTGGACCGTTTGAATGGAGGACGAGTACTCTCTAGGATGGACGTGGCTACAGGTTTCCATCAACTGCACATTGCCGAAGAATGTGTGCCTTGACAGCTTTCAGGGGGCCATACTTATTTTATGAATGGCTAGAAATGCCCTTTGGCTTGTGCAACGCTCCAACATACTTTGTTGATCTGATGAATAGAGTATTCCGTGATGTTTTAAATAAATTCGTGCTAATGTTCATCGATGACATCCTAATCTTTTCTAAAACCACTGTTGAACATGAAAAGCATATGAAAGAAGTCTTGGAGATTTTACGGAGAAAAGTGTTGAAAGCCAAATTCTCCAAATGCATATTCTGGCAAGAAGAGGTAAAATTCCTCGGCCATGTTGTATCAAAGGAAGGGATTTTAGTAGATCCAGGAAAGATCTCAGCCATCCAAGATTGGAAGCAGCCCAGCACACCCACAGAAGTCAGAAGTTTCTTTGGACTGGCTGGCTATTATCGGAAAATCGTTTTGCAAGCCCTGACGTTTTACTTATGTTGATGATGGATAGCGAGGCGCCTCGGTATATCGGTCTCTGCGGAGTCGATGGATGGTCTTTATACATACCAGGTTGACACCCCATAGGGCGGGAAAATGCAGTGTTCAGGCATTTTAATCCACTCCGTGTGGACCAGCCCTGACGATCCAAAGGTCACTCGAGCTCTGACCTGAGACACGGGCTAGAGCGTCTCGAAGCGGTAAGGACGATCTCTTGCCTTGGTTCACAGATGGAAATCCAACTTCCAATACGACATTTTGCGGTTTTGATTGTAGATCCTAGTATGGCGACATAGTGGGATGGGGCACTCATGTCGTTTATGATTGATACATTTATATTTGAAGTTGTTTTCATACACTTAACACTATAATCATATCAAAATGATTTGTTTTAGACGTACCAAGCATATTTGGCTATTATAAGGTAAAAAATCTATCCTCCAGCTTGCGTTGCATTGTGTGATGGGACCTGAGTCTTATAATAGCTTCATTGTTCTTTATTTAGCATTGCGCTGTTTGTTTCATACACTGGTTTTCTTGGGGGTAAACCCGTTCCGTGTTATACGGCATGGTCCCTTGACTTACCTAACATTAAATTCAAATTAATAACTATTTTAGTTCTCACACCAGTCACATGACTGACCTGGAGTTTATTGTTTTGACCTAAACTATGGGCGCCCCTATTTTCCACATGGGTAGCTAGTAGTTTTGGTTTTGCAGATTTATATTCACAGGATCCTGGTATAGCTGGAATGATATTCAGAAAGCTCTGTATCCATATATTCTTTTCAGTTGTGTTTTGTATTATTTTTCCGCTGCATAGTAACTTTTAAATCTCTGATATTTAGTAAGTGTGTAATATTTATTCATACTCTGTGTATTCTTGTATTCTGATGAAATTGTTGTAATAAGCAATGAAATGTTCTTCTGTTTGTATTCTGATTCGTCGTGTTCTCAAAGCAATCCGGGCTTTCCTTCACGGAGAAGTTCGGGCCGTTACAGTTTGGTATCAGAGCTTTAGTTTACAGAGCTCGAGAACAAGGCACGTTAGAACCAAACGAAAGAATTCATCAGAGATTAGATTAGTAACATCCAATAAGAATGGTTCGTTAGAGATAGGATCAGTAGTGTCCTAGAATGAGTCTGAAGAGTGTTATTTTTAAAAATAAAAATGAAAACGAGTTTTGTTTTGAAAATTTAAATTCAATTATTCATGTTTGAATATTTATTTTAATTTGAATTTGGACTATAGTGTATATGGAGATTTTGAATATACGTCTGATCCACGTGTATACGAAACCTCAAATATACTGGATAGATATAGAGTCAAACTCTAGTCGCCCGGGTCTGATTCCGATGATGGCGTGCCATCATCAATGTTTATATTCGAGTGACGAAAGTGGGATATCTATATATTTCCAATTGACTGGTGTGAGAACCAAAATATAGTTAGAATATATTGTTGTGACTTGGCATCAAAAACATGATTTTCTGTATATATGTCAAAATTATGAGTTTGAAATATTAATTCACTAATTGATTGATGGTTGTGTTGTATGATTATTTGTTATCTAATAAAACCATTATGTGAGAGAATGGTACATATAACCAAATTGCATCAAATATTGAACTGTATTGAAAATTGTTTGAAATTGCATGCATATACATATGTATATGTTGAACAGGTCATTACATGAAGGCTAGAGCAGAGGAATAAAATTGTATGCCCAACAAATAGGTACATGTTTACTAATTTATTGGGTTTAGATGATTTTATGAGCCGATTGGCTAGCCGCTTGGCCTTTTCTTTTTCTTTTTGAGATGAGAGGGCTTGTGTGGTGGTTTGTGGATTTTCCTGGTGCTCCTGTACAAAGGAGGTTATGACGAAATTTTCCAAAAATTTAGGGTGTTAGCCAAATTTTTGAAGAATTGGAAAATTCTTAGAAACTGAAAAGTTGAAGAATGAAAGCCAAACTGAAAGTTGAGTTGATTAGTAAAACAACTATCAGCTTCGTTCCTTTTCCAGGATGAAAAGATTTTAAGTAGGGGAGACTGTAACAACCCGGAAAATCAGAACCAACAAAAAATTTTTATTTTGGGAATTTTAAGGAATTTTGAATATTTAAAATGAATTATTTTAAATAATTACGAAAATAAATTTATTTTGAATAGAATTAGAACGTATATATTTATTTGAATCGATGTTAGAATATAAATATTTATTTTAATTATAAAAGGGATTGGAAATGGCGCGGTAGTTTGAAAATTCGATTTCAAATGAATGTG
The DNA here is from genome assembly GCA_030737875.1 of Allium sativum. Taxonomy (NCBI): domain Eukaryota; kingdom Viridiplantae; phylum Streptophyta; class Magnoliopsida; order Asparagales; family Amaryllidaceae; genus Allium; species Allium sativum. The sequence continues at coordinate 965,184,534 of CM060916.1, forward strand.
CAGGATTCAATATAAACCGGATTTTAGTGAAACCAAAAATATTAGAATCTATTTGAAAATATCTTTCCAATGAATCTGAAAAATTGAAATTTCATAGCGGGAATAAAAAGTTATGCCCAGTTGAAAATTCAGAATAGTCGCTATGAAAATATTGCCCTTAAAAAAAGCGATTTTGCAAACGACCTCTGTTTCTGACAAAACCACTTTTGTTGGGTCTAGAATGTCGAATTATTGCTAGATTGCAAAATTCATAATTTAGGAATCAATATGTGAGCGTGGCAAAAGAAAACATGTTTTGTCGGTTTCAGTCAACTTGGATCGACCAGAAAATGGCTATTTTTCAAACGGTCTCCAAATTCGACGAAATTACTTTTGTTAGGACCGTATCATCAAAACATAGCCAGATTTATTTTTCTGGAATTTTTAGAGTCTGTATCTGGCCTCGGTAAATTGAAATGTGCGTTCAAATTCAATATATAGATTTATATTTTGATTTTGATGGAAACTGATTGAAACAGTCGAATCAGTTTACAAGACATATCCCATTATGTTAGGAATTGGGGTAATTAGCTAGGGAAGACAGTCGTTGGATCTCGATTAGAGTTCAAATGAAAAGTCAAATCTTTTGGGAATTAAATAAATAAATAAATAAAAATATAAAATTATTTTCAAATAACCCCCTTTATCTCCATTTTCCATGATCTGAAAAGGAAATCAGAAAAAAATGGCGATGCCACCGTTTGCATCGCCACCGCCGTCGCTCGCGAGGCCACCCTCCTCCGCCGCAACCGTAATATCCCCTTTATCCTCCTTCCCCCCTCGTCTTCCTCCCAAACACGAGATCCAAACCTACGATCTCCCCTTCCTTGAATCGCGCCCCTGGCCTGATGCCAGAAGACCGCCACCACCGTGCGCTGATGGCTCCACCTCCACCAGCTCGCCATTGGTCTGTCAGTCCCCCGCCAGCTCCACCATAGCCCACCTAGTCTGCTGCTTCAGGAAGCACTATGCCCACTCATTTCTGAACCGCCTCCAGTCGGGCCCCAGCGTCTCAAGCACCCCCTGGCTACCCGCAGTCCACTCGCAACTCGCCCCAATCGAAACCAGTGAGTTCTCTAAATTTGATTTCCCCGATTTCCTCTTTTATAATTCTCGGCTAAATGGTGAATCTGATCTTGAAAGAGAAGATTATATTTTTATCGAAGAGAAGATTATATTTTTTATCGAAGAGAAGATTATATTTTTATCGAAGAGAAGATTATATTTTTATCAAAGAAAAGATTATAATTTTATCGAAAAAAGATTATATTTTTAATAATGAGAGGATTTGATTTTTAATTATAAAAAGATATAAATTTTAATTATATAAAATTATGATTTATATATAGAAGGAATGTAAAAATATGATTTCTATATATGTGTCGTAATAAAATATGATTTTTATTTAAAAAACATCACTTTAAAAACAGGATTTTTATGATGAAGATTGCGAAATGAAAATGTGATCTTTATATGTATGAAATCATTATAAAGATATGATTTTTAATATATAAACATTGTATTAAAAATGCGATTTTTACTATGAACAGCGGGAAAAGATCGCATTGGAATTTTAGGCAAATCCGAACTGCTCGGAAATAGAGAATGGAGGAGTGGAACTCAAAGGTGAGAACTCCTCACTATAATTTTCTTATACAGTTATTTATTTTTATAACTACATATATGAAATGTTCCCCGTCGTCCACAGACCATGGACAACTTGTTTGATTGTTTGGTTTGGTTGATTAGATTATTTGGTTGAATTTGGTTGTTTGGGTGAAATGAATTGATTATAATTGTTATGTGCGTATAGCGCGAGCCAATATCAGGAGAGGGGTAATGCTAGACATTACCCGATTTTGATATCGCGCCGTTATGCTGCCAAAATTTTCTAAAATATGTTAGAACAATAAAAATATCATTTTTATTGTATAAATGAACTGAATAGAATATTCATATGTTGAATAAAATATTTTATCGTTAAAAATATAATTTTAAACATTGATATGAGTAAAATAAATATTCATTTACAAATCGGACGATTTGTTTATGAACACCCATTTTACTGATATGGATTGGGACGATAAATTTTACACATCGCCCAACTGCACAAATAAAATTCAGTATTTGTTGATTGAAACCCCACATCGGTGTTGGGATGATATTTGACGTGCACTAATCCCAAATGTTTAGTTGTATGTCAATCGATAGGCTGACAGACTGTTGTAAGTGTTAATTATTTATATTTAATGCTTATACAGTGTAGAATGCACTCTGGATGATGGATGATTATTTATCACTGTTGTTGTATACATGTGTTGTATGAAATCCATATAATAACATTATATGATAATTGACTGTGTCTGATTCCAGTTCAGAAAGAATGAACATTTTAAAATAATGAGTATTTTAAAATAAAGTATATTTTAAAACAATGAATATTTCCAAATAATATTTAGTAAAAGATCAAAATATGATTTTTTATGTCCCATTTGGGATGGACGCGAATATATTTAAATATATATAGCCGTGTTGATTAGATATGCGTCATTTTGACGTGAACGATATTTATATCGATTTTTTTAATTTTTATAATGAATATCGAAAGGGAATTGATTTCAAAATCTAGTGTTTTGAAAATATTATCATTTATATATTAATGATATGGAATCTTCAATTTTGATTTGAAATTGAATATGAAGTTGAAATCATTTTGAAAACGAATTTAAAACGATTTATAAAATATGTTTTAAATGGAAATCGACGATATATATGTATAATATATATACATTATATATATACATATATAATGGCCTGAATAGAACGCCCCGCATTGCGGCAGTTCGCGAATTTCGACCATTGTCTTCGAATGAACATCACGGGAGATCCGACCGTCGCATTCTCCTAAAACCGGAACCATTGGGTTCGTATCGAAAAGAGCTTTCCGAAGAATATTATAAATTAGAAATATAATGGTTTGATTTGGAATTATGTCCAAATCAAATTTGGGAAAGGTCGTTGTAAGTGTAGTTCGATGGCCGTTTATGGAAATCGACTGTATGGGCCTTGATAAAATTATTAAAAATATCAATAATTAGTGTAAAATCATAAGAAATGATTTGAAAAGAATTGGGATGAAAAATTCCATATTTGAAAAGATAAAAATAGATTTTTATCGAAATGAACTAGTTTTGAACTAGAATTATAATCCAATTATTTTTAAAATAAATAAATTGGATTTGAAATGGTTTTAAAAATAACCAGAATTTCCAATATATAAATTGGAAATGGATTAAATTGTCTTTGGAATATTTTGATGTTGGATTTCGTGATTATACAAATGTTGTTTTGGAAATTTGAAAGATATATTTATATCGTTATTTCCAATACGATATTTGTTGGTTATAGTATTTGATATTGAATATAAGCCAATATATTTTCTATTCAGAGCCTTGTATTTAATATCAAATGGGATTTTGGGTTTGTCATGAATGGTGTCTTCAGTGACACTGTTCTTGAACCCCATGTGAAGGGATTAAATCTTTTAATTAAGATTGTTAGGGTTTCCAATTATATTTAATAATTGGAATAAAATGGAAAGTGAATTGGGTTTATCGTGAACTGTGTTTTTAACGACATTCATTCTTTAACCCGATTTATAGTGGAATGTGATTTGGAATCTATAAATCTTTTGTTAAGATTTAAACGAAATTTTCCAAGGTGAAGTTTTCCAATTTAATAAAATAAATTGGAATGGAATGGAATTCGATTTGGTAATAATCGAGGTGGACTTCTGTAGAAGAAGACTGTTGATATATATGGAATTTAAAAGGCTTTGCCGTTATTCCATTTATATTGTCAGTTGGATATGGAAGTTTATATTGATTATATATATTGATCTGTTTCCCGTGAAGATTCCATAATCAATGGAATGTGATTTTGGGTTTACCGTGAGTTGTGTTTTAAATGACATTAGTTATTTAACCCAGTTAAAGATAAGATAAATTTCTTAACATTGGATAATCATTAAGTAATGATTTTTGTAGATTAAAACTGAAATAGAGTTTTAATGAATCTTTAATTAGATTGGATTATGAGTTTGATAACTAAAATTGTCAAATTCAATAAATGATCGAGAATGGAGTACCACCAATTTTACTCCAGGTGATAGTTAAATCTTTAAGTAGATTTGAAAGTGAAATGGTAATTAATTTTTCCGATAACACCATCGTTTTAGATATGGGGTACCACCAGTTTTGCTCCATGGGATGAATAGGTTGGGATTGGGAAATAAAACAAATGATTACTTCGATAAGGTCCGCTAATCCCGACTAGTTTGGAAAACCTTAATATGGTTTACATTATGAAAAGAATATTTGAATAAAAGAATATTCTAAATTGGAATGAGGTGTACGTTGTGTTTGTGTAACACTTGCTTATAAAATACGCGAGTTATTCAGAAAGACCGGGTTTATCCCTGAATAACTGGTTCAACGATGAGTCGACGATGAAGACGGTGGTTGAAGACCGGAGGTCTTCGCATCATTTGGATGATTACTGATGTCTTGATTGGGATGTACACCCAAGATGAGGTAATAAGTGGTGGTCGTCCAGATGTACTTGGAGATAGACGGATATGCAAGGGCCTCTCTCCTATATTGGACATACGGGACGAGGATAAGGTGCCTCCGGTTTCGTTCAGACCCATAACGAACTTGTAAATGGATGTGTGTCTGACATTGGATTTCATTCTGTGTGATTGATATACATTGGTTGCATAGCGTGAATTGCCTGTGTGGCATGATGAGATTCAAATGATCACGGCTTCTGTTTAAAAGTAGAGTCATGTGGTTGATGATCAAACCACGGCTTTAATATAGCATAACTTTGTGTAGCGTTAATTCGCGAGCCTCACACCTCGGTGTGAACCAGAAACGGGAGAGGACATCAGGGAGGACATGCGTTTCCTTCTAGCTAAGAGTGGTGTCAGTGTTTTGCAAGCGATGACGTTTTACTTATGTGGATGATGGATAGCGAGGCGCCTCAGTTATTTCGGTCTTTGCGGAGCCGATGGATGGTCTTTATACAGACCAGATTGACACCCCATAGGGCAGGGAAACACAGTGTTCAGGCATTTTAATCCACTCCGTATTGATTGGCACTGATGATCCAAAGATCACTCGAGATCTGACCTGAGATACGGGCTAGAGCATCTCGAAGAGGTAAGGATGACCCCTTGCCTTAGTTCACAGATGGAAATCCAACTTCCAATACGACATTTTGTGGTTTTGATTGTAGAGCCAAGTATGGCGACATAGTGGGATGGGGCACTCATGCCGTCTATGATTGATACATTTATATTTGAAGTTGTTTTCATAAACTTTACACTATAATAGTATCAAAATGATTTGTTTTAAACGTACCAAGCATATTTGGCTATTATAAGGTAAAAACTCTATCCTTCGGCTCGTGTTGCATTTTGTGATGGGACCTGAGTCTTATAATAGCTTCATTGTTCTTTTTTAGCATTGCGCTGCTTGTTTTATGCACTGGTTTTCTTGGGGGTAAACCCGTTCCGTGTTATACGGCGTAGTCCCTTGACTTACCTGACTTTGAAATCAAATTAATAACTGTTTTAGTTCTCACACCAGTCACATGACTGACCTGGAGTTTATTATTTTAACCTAAATTCTGGGTGCCCCTATTTTCCACATGGGCAGCTGGTAGTTTTGGTTTTGCAGATTTTGTTCGTAGGATCCTGGTACAGCTGGAATGATATTCGAAAAGCTCTGTATTCATATATTCTTTTCAGTAGTGTTTTGTATTATTTCTTTATAGTAACTTTTAAATCTTTGATATTTAGTAAGTGTGTAATATTTATTCGTACTCTGTATATTTTTGTATTCAGATGAAATTGTTGTAATAAGCAATGAAATGTTCTTCTGTTTGTGTTCTGATTCGTCAGGTTCTTAAACAAATCCGGGCTTTCCTTTACGGGGAAGTTCGGGTCGTTACTGATAAATTATGGAACTATGGGTTATCGATATTTTTGTTTATTATTTATATAAGATACAGAGTGTTATAGGAATTCAGTTAACCCTTTTGGTTTTTCCGCCGGTCTGAGTGCAACTAAACATATTTTTACAATAAATATTTAATTAATCTAAGTATTTAAAATGATTAATTTTAAAGAGTTAACGACTTATAATTAAATTAAATAAGAATTTGGAAGTCATTTGACTTGAAATTTAAACTGTTGAGTTTAAAGATCCAACTTTGTTTAGTTTGAAGCTATATAAAATTTTATTTGAATATGAACGATAATAATAATTTATTATCAATGGATATGATGGTTTTGAAATTGATTTTATATTTTATTGATTTAATTTAACGCATGGGAATAGCAACTTTTTAATTGACCTAGGATTTCAACGAAACCAATTTTATAAAATCCGCAATGGTTAATTATTGTAAGATTTCAAATTTCAGGTCAATCGGAGTAGTTGTGTGATATGTACGATATTAATGTGTATATATTAACGATTTGAAATTAAAATAGTGTTTTTGCAAATAGTCTCGAAATTCGATGAAGCCAGTTTCATCGGGTTCATAATATTAAATTATAGTTGGATTTCAAATTTCATTGAAATCATAGGATTTATGTGGTCGTATGGGCAAAAAACGTTTGATGTAAAATGTATGCATATAAACTAATATAATAATAATATATCTTCCATATATAATATCTTCTAACTTAACCCTAAGTTTTCAGTTGCCATTTCCTACTTCTTAACCAACAACCATCATCCTTCCAAGCAAATCACATTCGATCTCCTCCATGGATCCTTGTTTTGTGATGGAGTCTAAAAGGAGTTGGTTCGTCTTAACGAGGGCTAGGTGTAGCCGAAGGCATAGGGGGTCTAGTGGCCTCATTCGGTGGTGGTGACCTTCTCAAGGAAGCGCGGTTTTGGGGTAAATCCAGAAGTTGCAGACAACAAGGGAGGTTCGGACCTGGGGGGTTTAGGAGAAGATAGAGAGGAGGTTGGAGCGGTGATCGCTAATCTAATTTCGATGGCCTGAGGGGGGACCGACGATGGGATGAAGGTAGCGATTATTGTCAAGGTCGGTTTTTGGAAATTGATCACGGAATGAAATTTTTTAGGGGAAGACTAGTTAGGTTAATCATGGTAATTAATGTATAAAGCTAGTTACGTTCATTTATATTAAATTATGTAATTTAAATAAATATTGTAATTAGTATTTCTTATTCATACGTTAATAGGTTAAGACAAAATGAAGAGCATTGGATCGTATTGACAATATCTACGCATACCACTAGGATTGGAACTATTTAGAGCGACTTGGAATTTATTCCAATTTCAAATGCTTGTTTGAAATTAGATAAACTGACGCGAACTCATCGAAATGAAATAGCTGGTTAGTTAACTCTCACACATTCTAGAATACTATGATGTAGTTAAATTCATATAATATTAATCATTATTGTTAGTATAAACTGAGTGTTCAAAAATTTGGATGGTTTATTACTTTATTGGTGATCGTTCGATATTTATATTTCCATCATCTTAAATGAATTCGATTAGAATTTCTATTTCATATGCATATATAAAAAGATATTATGAGTTGTGACGCAGGAAGAACAGGTTGAAGGGATCCAACATGATTCCTCAATATTTTGGATGTTACTTGTCTTAATATTATTCATATAAGAACTGTCTAACCTAAGCAACATTAAAATATGTTTGGATGTTGATTGTTGAATTAAAATTCAACTATTGTACTTTATTAATCAATAATCTATTTTGATTAAGTGATTGGCAGCAGATGGCCTAAAATCCATCTATTTAAGATGTTGACTCACCGTCAGGCGAATTGACTAAGTTAATGTTATAAAATTTATTTTTATAACTGAAGCAAGATTTTAAATTTTATTTTATACAAGTTATATAAAATAAAAGTTTTATAAATAAATCAATATTTATAATTTGATTTTGTAAAGTAATTATAAATTGATTTATATTGCAAATTAATGTGTTTAAAATAAGTTATACATGCAAGGAAGTCAGAAATTAACCCAAGGGTTAATAGTTTGGAATAATTGTTTTAATGAAAACAATTAAGTGCGATATTATCTAATTAATTATGTTATTAATTAATTTGAAGAGAAAGGATTAATGGAAATCGGTTAACAAGTTAACAATGTTTCCAAGTTGACTAAGTCAAGTATTTTAATTAAAATTGGTTATTAAATTAATTAATTTTCAATTAATCTAATATAAATAGTTTTAACAAATAATTGTCTGAACTTAATAAGATTACTTATAAGTGGTTGATCACCTAGAAAAATGTGTATAAAGATAATAATCGAGTTGTTATCTATAAATGAAGTTAATTATAATTCGAATAAGGTTTTAAAAGGAATTAACTATTTTATTTTTAGTTAATAAAAAGTTAACTACTTCTACTTTAGTTAATGATGAAGCTAATTATTATTTTAAATTATTAATAATTATAGTGATTATTTTTTAAATGGGAATTCATTTTAGAAAGTAATCAAGTTGTAATGAGATTTTGATTGGATTTTGTAAAGGGTTTTATAATGGGATTTTATAATAAACAAAAGTTTTATGAACAAGGTTTATAAAAGAGATTTAAAGCTAACGCGTTGATTTTAAATAAGCGTTTACTTGAATTGAATTAAGTAAAAATGATTGAGATCAAAATGGAAATTTTCAAAAATGCAAAGGAAGAATGTTTAATGGATTTTTGTAAAGGATTTGGTAATTTGATTTTTATAATAAATCCAAGTTGTAAATTAATTGTACTAAAGAGATTTAAAGCTAAGGGTTTGAGTTTTAGTAAGTATTTAATTAATAATATAATTAAATAAAGGTAATTGTAAAGGGAAGGAGATTTTCAAATGCAAGAAATGGTTTATAAAACCATATATAAATGGAATAGTAGATAAGATTGGTGTGGTATTTTTGTTAGTATCAGCTTTGAATTACAAACTTTTATCTATCTTAAGATAAGAACGTTGTCGAGTCAAGGTCAAAAAGATGAATAAAATATCCGAACTTGAATGATTTCATTATTATCCAAGGGATGATACTAGTTGAAATGGTAGTGATGTTAGAAATTGTAATGACCCACCATTTCAAACCATTCAAATCGACAATAATCCACACATGTCAGACTTGAATTGCTCAAAATGATAGATTGTTAATAAAAATAGGCAAATAATAGAATATATAGTAAATAAATCAATCATAGATCACAGACATAACACAGAGTAATATAAAACTAAACAGCGGAATAGATAAGATAGCAGTCCATAAGCTACTACATAACCACAGAGTCTAAAGCAAATACAAAAAAGTACCAAACATATAAGTATGCTAATGCATAAGAAAATAGTAGAGTCTGAAATAGGAGATAACTGAAATAACTGGAAATCTGAAATAACTGCAACAACTAAATAAGAGATAGATAGATCGAAGCACAAGCCCCAAAGGCCAGGGTGGATTCACCATTTGCATAACCGGACTGGTGGTAACACATAGCAGCAACTACCGCCCACCTCGAGATAGACTCCCAAATCAAGGGTGCGCACCAGTCGAATCACAAAAGTAATAGAATGGTTTCGAAGAAGCATGCTCGATAGGAGGAATGATCTCACTTGGTCTCGATGTAGCACCTGTTTTATTCACATCAAGCTGACTCAAGGTAGTCAGGGTCTCGTAATTGATATGAAATAGAAAATAGAGTTGATCGCCAAGCCATCCTACTTCATTCTGGATCTCCACCGCGTACACAATTGTTAAAGAGACCGGGATCGGGTTTTAGTTTATTATTTCCATAAGAAATATTGTAACTTTATTTTGTAGGGTTTAACTTTTTTATAAAAACTGTTGGGTTTATAGTAAATAATGTATCACATGACATATTTTGGCCTAGACATGAAATGTAACTATACTTTTATCATTCGGTTAAGTATATAGCACTATTTTCTAAGTAATGAAAATAGTTTGCTTTTGTGAATATGCTTATTCTATAGAAATAATTGTATGACTATGGTTTTCAAAGAAATGAAAACAAGAATTTATATTGGTTTGAAAAAGGAAGTGACTGTTGTAAATTTCATTATTATTTCCATAAGAGTTAATGAAAATTTTAATATGCAATGTTTTAAAGTTAAATAAAATGGTTTGGGTTTTCTAGAATAAACAATGTGTCGCATGACATTGTTTTGACCTAGTAATTAGATTTATACCATTTGGTCAAGAGTATATAGCGATAATTTTGAAGTAATGGAAATAAAAAAGGTTTTTATGAATACGTTTATTTTAAAGAGATAAGTATATAGTTATCGTTTTCAAAGTAACGAAAAAAAGAGACTTGTGAATATACTTATCCCGTTAAGATAATGATTTTAAATAAATAGTTTTAATAAAAAAGGGCATGTTCTACTGTTGTAGTTAACCGTACCATTTTGATTTGATAGTAGTAACTCCTTTTTAACTTATGATGTGTTGATTCGAGGAACCGAGATACGAACTGGACCTAAAACCACTTCGAATCGACTTTGCATTCGAAAACTGAATTTGCATGTATGCCTATGCATATTAAGATGATTTGAAGGCATAGACCTTCGGAGTGAAAAGGGTTGCTCGTTGATGTCTCTGGTTAATTACCAGGATTAAACTTGTAGCAGTAATGCCCACGTTTTGGGTTCTGCATGAGGTTGGGACTTCTTGTTATTAATCCTAGGAGTTATGCCGACAGGATGTAGTAAAAGAGTACCTTCGGTTTTTCCTAATCCTATACAACTTCTAAAGACGAATGTTTTACAACTTATTTCCTAAAATTGTGTACGTTGAACTTTCCAAATATACCGAGAATGGCAGCAAAGAAGGAAACTTCTTTTACCTTAACACCCAAAGCATCTTTGTGCAAATCAATTAGTGGTCGACGGATTTGACAATGTGGCATTCAAAGATTAATGTGATATTTCTAGAAGAAAATTGAAGCCTTAAACCGCATAAACCGAGAAATAAATGAAATCGATCAAGCAGCAGGGCTATGTGGGTCATATCAATTAGTGTATATAATTACATGATCTAGAGAAATCGGTTGTTCCTTTGATTGGACTTGAACCGTGGTGATGATGTTGTATATAACAATTATAAGATTTTTTTTATGTTAACAAATATATGTTACTATAAATGTGTTTGTAATTGTACTATTCTACTACATCACATACATAAATAAATATTTATATTTAAATAGAATACTATTGCACAAGAATTTAAATATTCAAATAGTATTTTATTTAAATATAATTATTTATTTCAACATTTGAATATTACATTTTTCTAACTCCACTATTTGTACATCTCATTATAATACAATACATTTAATTTCTTTTATATACATAGCTCCTCAATACAATTCACACCGTTACAACACTCAGTCACTCTGTTACATATTCACTCAGTTGTTCAAACTCATATACAAACTCACACATATACAAATTTCACTCTGCTTCAGTCAATCATGTCATGTGCAAATCTGTCATAGAAACACACAAAAAGTAAACTGGAACAAAATCGACTTAGATTCTAGCAGATATAATTTTATTTTAAATTTCATTTTCCTCATAATTTTGGTGTGTTTCTCATCATATTTCTTGACATGATATGATAAGCATATCCACCTATATGTGTCTAGACTACTTGTGATATTCACAGTGATTCACTGTAAATACCACAAGGTAAACAGTGTCTCTAATGCTCGCACATATATATTCTTCACATATATGATACATTTATACACATACATATGTATGTATATGCACATATTTTTTATAATGTGCAGGGGCATTTTGGTCAAAATTCTTTTCAGCTTGGCACAAAATATTTCTGGCAGCATTTATAATAACATACACACACATATGTGTATATATAAATAGGAATACAAGTCAGCACACATGATATATGCACAAATACATGGACAAGCACAAACTGGAATGTCAAAGCCAAGGTAAAGGAAGCTCGACAAGTTCAAGTCAAACAATGGTAAATGTGGCAAGTGTGGTGGCAAAAAGCAAAGTGTACAGGCGAGCATATATGATCCATGCACACAGTACCGCGACTCAAGAAAACAAGCCACAAAGCAACAACACATGCCATAAGAACAGACTGGGTTAAACATGGTGGAACAAGTCAAGATCAGGCTAGTATAAGTCAAAACTGAATGGTTGAAACTAAGTTAGAGACAAAGTACCAATGGATGGACAAAGCAAGCAATAAAGGACACAACAGCCAAGACCAAGTTTACAAATGCAAGGCTACATGGCCAGTGCAGATACTTCTTTCAGGATATACACAGTATGCCACAAGCAAGGTGCCCAGGATCAATACAGTCACAAACTACGGTGAAACAAACACGAGTGCCAACTGAATGTAAACATGTGTACAACTGTTCAAAGTACAATCTTAAGTTCATGGCCAAGACAGCAAGTATAAACAAGTGCACAAAACAGAAAATGCACAACAGTATCATAGAACTGGGTGCAACATAAAGAAGCAGCATACATGGGAAAAAAACATATACATGTCAACACAATGCAAGTAAATGGAGACATACACCATGAACAATGATGCAACAACAAGGAAAAATCATGATGCTTAGTTATAAGGCTGTTGCATTGATATGTATATATATACATACACATAATTGTGTGTATATACATACATACATACATATATATATATATATATATATATATATATATATATGCATCCAAATGGAGATACCGAGATAATCGTGTCAAGGCAAGTGGGGATTATGTATCAATTTAGGTACGGTCATTCAAATAGGGAAATTTCTCTCTAGCAAAGTTATTTGGTCTCTGAATAAATGATTTTGGATCGACATGAATAAGATAGGTAAAACATTCCTTTTTTTAATTCTCTGAAATGAAAGAAATTTATCTTGCATTCATGGGACATAAATTTTTTGGCACGTTTATTTCTACATTCAATTCACCAAATTCATATTGATACTGAAACTCGACCAGCTGCATAAAATTTCAGGAAAGCATTCATCGGTCAATTGAAAAACTAAATTTTTGGAAAACAATCAATTCGCAATTCAAAATCTTTCTAGAAATTCACATACGAATTACACGGAGCATAAAAATCAAATCATGGTTTCCACAATTTACAAAATCAAGCAAGGTAGGTCATAATTCAAAATTAGAGATTTTATGGGGCGAAAACCCTATTCAAACATAGACTTCCTCATTAGCAAAATAATCCAATCAAAATAAAATAATTCAAATATTCGAACAAAAATTCAGAGCACTTACAGCCTTGTTCGATCGAGAGAGGAAGAGCTTGGAGCATTCAAACTCGTGGAAGACAAACATTCATCAGATCGAAGATTGCCAATAAATTAATCACCACGATTTGAAGGAGTTGCAAAAACCTTAATTTCGAAATATCAATCACCATTGTAGAAGAGAAGCCGGTAACTATTTTTGTGTCAAAGAAAATACAAAAGAGGCCTCTTCTCTTTTTATTCAAGTATTTTGTTTTTGGGGTTTTTGTTGTTTTCATTTTTGAGTTGTTTTTCATTTTTATGTAACCAATGTTATGGTTTTCTAGTTTACGTCAAACTATGGTTTACGAGTTACAGATTTGTAATTCCGGGAAAATATGATCTTGGTTATGAAGATCAATGCAAAATTTTGAGCGTAGGATTGAAATTTACTCCAAAGGTGCGTTGTACACATGTCCAGTTAGCACGGGACGGTTCGTCAGAAGAAAAAGGGAAGAAGGAAATGAACTAATCAAGGAACCTGTAGAATGTCTCACAGCGCATAGGATAAAATATAATAACAACATACTTGACATAAAATAGGTGAGACAGTGCATAAGCTGAAAATAAACTAATATAGCAGCGGAAAATCCAAATACAGCTTATGATCCAAAGCCAACATTATTACAACTTTTCTAATTGTCTCCAAAAACAAAAGCAAGATAAAGGAGGTACACTACTAATGCCCAAATAGCGACCACCAACGACACAGGGAGAATATCTATATATCATACGTGGAAGCCTCCTGCTCGCCTTCGAATCAGCTACTCGCGCATCACCAGCTAACCTGTCTCTAGTCTGCTCGTGTGAGCACCCAGAGTAATAAGAGGAGACATAACACTCTGGGTCAGACATAAAGCCTGGTATGAGCGATAAGCAACAAAACATAACAATAACAGGTATAATCCAATCATACCTGAACCTGGACCTGCAACCAAAGAGTTAGCACTACATACCGTACAATACTCTAAGGTGCCACTAACATACTGTGTAAGAGATACGGGGGGTGGGGGTGTGCATGTCATAGTGGTGTCAAACAATCAAGCATAGCAATCATCCTCACATCCCTCACTCAATGCGTAAAGCATACGATATCCATTACTTTGGTCATCTAATACTTTGGGCCATGACTGAATCCAATCCCGCGTAACTACAACTACAAGCCCACCATCCATCTCTCAGTGGTGAACCAAAGTTATGAATACCGACAACCCCTTTGCACACGTCCCGCAGCAAAGCCCAATCGAGAAGTGAACTCATTGGTTCCCATCTGGATCCTGAGCTCTAACTTCCATTTGGACTACCTTTGCATCTCGGGTTTTTGGTCAATACTGGATCGGTTCGGATTCCTCCTTGCCATCGTCTCGGTTCGGATTACTTCATCACCTCGGATCGGATCGAGTTCCTCAAGTCCCTCCATGATGCACCGGATCGGGTCGAGTCATGCTCCATGCTCCAACTCGTGGTAGTTCGGATCGTAGCCAAGTTCCAGATTGGTTCGGATACAACCCTAGTCGTACTTAACATCTCGGTTCGTGACAAGTTCCTTCGGGTCGGATCGGAGGATGCCATCTGTTCGGGTCGGAGAAGAACACTCCACACGCGGTTCGATTCGCGAGTTGCACCTCCTTGGCCACCTGTTCACGAGCTTCCAGGCGGATTGGGTGGGTCTCCATCACCACAAGCGGATCGGGTCGGATCGTGGAGGGTGGTTCGGTTCGGATAAAGGGGATCTGATCCGGTCCTTGTCTGCAGTTCCTGCACTTTGTCCAGCGAGTTGTTTACGCCATTCGACGTCGTTTTCGACCATTCTAATTGTTCTAAACAATCACAAAGCATACCATACAGTCACAGCAACATGTATAAACATCCACAAACAGCTAAACATCAATATGGTAGGTTAAAATGGATCAAACATAACCAAAACCCCATATTTTCCCTTAATCCCTCTTAATCATGTTTAAGCATATAATTAGTAAAACTTATCCAAATTAGCCAAATTTTCTAACAGAGGTCTAAAACAATATTTAAGAATTTCTGAATATTTTTCCAGATTTTTAACATGCATAAATTTGCTAATTATCACTAATCATCCCTTAATCCCCTAAATTCCGGGATTTGCAAAATTAGTCGAAATTAACCTAAATTCATATCAGAGGCATAAAATGATGTTTTAGAATTTTAGGAATTTTTCTACATTTTTCTGAGCCATAATTTCGCTAATCTTCGCTAATTACCATAATTAGCCGTAATTAGTGAAAAACAATGCAAATCACTCACCTTAGCCACAAACAAACTTTAGATCTGAAATAATCTCTGATTTGGATCCAATCCCTATGTGTTCCAGCATCTCTCTCTCTGATTTGGTGCTACCCTCCCTTGATTTGATGTAGTTTTGCTTAATCTTCGATTAGAAAGTGATTAGAGACGATTTGGGATGAAATTAGAAGGTGGAGGCCATGGCTAGAGCTCAAAGGAGGTTTGTGGCTGCTTGAAAATGAATTAAAAATCATTTTCTAAACCCTAGCAGCCCTCAAATACCTCTAAACCCGAAATCCCCCGTTGGGCCTAGCTGTTAATCACCCGGTTTAGCCCAATTAAGCTGTTTTTCACCTTCTAAACCTTGTTTCAGCCATTTCTCCCAAACAGTAAGTCCGTTTGGCTAATGTAACCACTCTACGGAAAGAGAAACCATCATTTGAATCCAATGGAAGTGGTTTCAGGTCAAAACTCCTTTCCAATCATAAGTTATGGATGAAACAAGATCAGCTAGGGGCAAAACGGTCATTTAAAAATCGGCAAAAATCATGAACATGGGAAATGAACCCAATAGTCGTTTCCCAAAGCCACGTGACCATACGACTTCGTATAAGAAAGAAATAAATATTCTATGATCCTCCGATGCGTAGAATGCGGGTTGTTACATTCTTCCCCCCTTAAGAAATTTCACCCCCGAAATTCCCTAACCAAAACACACAAAGGGTCCCGCATGCCTATCAACCATAAAACAACAATCAACATGCAAAACAAGTCTATCCTAGCATGCGATTTACTAACAAGGGAAGAAACTATCACTACCAAAACCCTACCAGGCAAAGAGTTCTAGATACTTCTTCCTTATCTCCTCCTCTGTTTCCCAAATACAGTCTTTTTCATTCTCACCCCCACTGGACTTTGACTAGTTTCACTGCCTTCCTTCGAAGCTGCTTCGTATCGTTCCCAACAATACGCATAGACTTGCAGTTCTCAACCGCCTCGGGTTCAACCTCGCTACCGTCCAACTGATCTGGTGAAATAGCCACATTAGGGTCTTGCACAAACTTTCTTAACAGGGAAACATGAAATACGTTGTGAACTCCCGCCATCTTGTCAGGTAGCTCTACTTCATACGCCAAATTCCCAACTTGCTCGAGGACTGGGAATGGGCCAACAAATCTTGGTGCTAACCTACCTCTCCAACCAATCCGAATCACATTCTCTATGGAGAGATCTCGACGAACACCAAGTCGTTAACGAAGAATTCCAAATCTCTTCGTCTCTTATCGAGATAAGCCTTCAGCCTATCTTTATCCCTTCCCAGTAGTATATCTGCTCTATGTCTCAATACATCTTGTTACCACTGGGATGTATAGTCAATTTCGAGTGATGATATGCTCTAAGCACTTCACCTCTCAGTCCATCTACGTTGGGTACAACTAGTCCCTTATTCTTTCGAAGCCACCCTTCTCGATCAAATCCTTACCTGATAATTCTCTTTCCATCGGTACCCATCTCTACCCTAGAGATGGTTTCTAATAGGTTAGGATCGTCCTTCTAACTGGAACCAATCCACTCAATCAAAATCGATCTAATCGTCAAGCTTACTAGCGTTTCTGAATCCAATTCACTCTTGGGCCCGAAATCATATCCTGTGATATACTTTAGTTGCTTCCATCCTAGAAACAAAACCCCTAAACTGGCATGTTTCCTTCTCAATGCAACTATTACCACACCCAAATCCTTTACTACGATCACTCTGCCCCATGGAGTCATGGCGACTCCACTGCACTGATCCATAGCCACTAGTCCTTTGTTATGTCCACTCTGACCAATGAAGTCATAACAACTCCACTGCACTGGCTCATAGCCTTACTAATCCTTTACTATGTCCACTTTGCCCCTCGAGTCATGACGACTCTACTGCACTGGCTCATAGTCCAACTACAATCACTTTGTTCCCCATCGCTGGAACCCTACAGGTGATAGTCTACTCAAGGGAAGAAAAATAGGAACAACATAACAACCATAACATCCATCAAACAAGTCCTTCCTATCACCTGCTAAATTCATAAACACATCGACACCTACATGATTGGTCTAACCAATCCCAATATGTCGATTCTAGTATGTCTGGTCTAACCAACATCAATAACTAATGGAAGCCCAACCTTCATACGTACACCGATGCCTACTTGACTGGTCCAACCAATCCCAGGCCAATGGAAGTCCCGCCTCCCTACTAACTATCTTACATCCAACGCACGTTTATCCTCCAAGGATAATTAAACTAATGGAAGCCCAGCCTCCAATCGGACTACCGTACGTCCAACATACGTTTATCCTCTAAGGATAACTAGATCACGTCCAACGGATCCAAGGTAACGGGCGTCCCTAGATACCCCTGCTTTTAGTCCTCCTAAAATACTTGAGTCCAACCCAAGTCTATCCATTTTCTTGCTGCCCTCTCAAGTCCAACTCAAGCCGAATCCAATTCCTTGCAGCCTTCTCGAGTCAATCTATAACTCAGACCCAGTCTTGAGTATCCATTAGTGACAAACTCTAGTCCAACATGAGTCGTCTCCTTATTCGTTGCATCTCCAAGATCAACGAACACCCATTTTCTTTTACGAGTTCAAGTCCAACTTGGATTGCCCTAATCTTCGTTGTATCTTCCATGATCAACGAACACATCCTATTCCTTCAAAGTTCTACTATCCAATAGAGAACATCAACATAGGGTCCTAAACAATCCATTACTTTGCATCTTTCCCGAGTCCCACTCGAGCAATCTCATAACCCTATCGAGTCTAACTCTGGGCAGTCTATACCATTGAACAGTCTCATCATGTTCCATCTGCCCATCACTCCTCGAGTAAACCAAGATATCATCCAATGAAAAATCACAACAACTATTTACCCCTCACGCAAACCATCCTAGTTGAAATCAACATTCCCCAAGCACAAGCCCCAAAGGCCTAAACCAATATCAGACAAGCACCCAAGGAATGTCTCCTCCGAGTTCAGACAATCCACATGAGGTGATACTAGCAAAACAATCTAGCACTGGAGTACTCATTTGCCTCCCAGAGACAACTAGAACTTATTACAACGATAACCTTTCAGCTTCCTTAACCCCAGTTACTATCGCCATCACTAGGTAGGTACCTAATACCTCCCTATTCTTTTAGAGTAAATTGACTCCCCAAAATAATGCTAAACCCAGTAAAGCCCAAAACAAAGCAATCACAAGGAAACATACATCCATGACTCGATAAGACCACATTACAACAAATCATGCCAAAACTTGTCGAACCACCAATCGGGTTCATCACAACTAGCGGTCTATCGACTATCTCGGGTTTGTCAAACAATACCCGAACAGAAACATCTTAAATAGAAAGCATACCTTTTATAACGACACCCTTTCCCTTCTGCGCCGCACTTGGAGCATTCGACAAAGAAGGAACAGCGTTGATAGCATACGCTTTCACAATCTGCTTCTCCCTAGGAGGTTGTGGGCAATCATCCTTGTGATGACCCGCCTGGCCGCAGTTAAAGCACTTCCCCTCCCCAGGCTTTTCTCGACAATCTCTGGCATAGTGGCCCTTCTTGCCACAACTAAAGCATTCGCCATCTTTCTTATTTTTCTTATTCTGACCATCCTTGGTCGGGTTCTGCTTCCTCTTGTTCTGGGAATTCTTCTTGCCTTCACCGCCTGCATGCGGCTTTGGCTCCTCTGCGGATGCCGTAGCAACCTCAGTCTTCGACTTAGGGAAAAGGCTCTCTGACCTTAATGCCTTTCCTACAATAGCTCGAACGTCTCATCGATATGGTTTATAAGTCTTTCCCCCAAGTACCCATCCAAGCCAGTTATGAACTTCTCGTTCTTCTTTTCGACTGTATCGATAAGGGACCATCCATATTTCGATAAAGTGTCGAATTCAGCGATATACTCCGAGACTGCTCTACCATTCTTCTTAAGCTCCAAAAACTTCTTGAACAGTTCTGATTTATGAGCACCTGGAATAAACTTATCACAAAAGCGAGTCTTAAACTGATTCCAAGTAACTTGATCTTCTGGAGTAGCTATTCTAATGGCATTCCACCAATTCATCGCTCGCCCTTGCAGTTGACGAGACGCTAACCTTCTCTTCATCGCATCCTCAAGACCCAAGTCATCGAAGATACGATCACAGCTATCTAACCAATCCTTAACATCTGTGGCCGACTCCGTTCCGTGGAATGGCTTCCCACCAAGGTTAGTGTAATCCTTGCACAACTTGGCGAAATCGACCCTAGGCGCCTGCACTACTGGACCACCACCATTTCCGGGATTGGTGCCCCTTGAACATCCCTAAGAATCTCCCTCATGAAGTTAGTGAACATTGTCCTCATGTCAGGAGCATTCCCATGGTTGGTCCCTCTACCAGCACCCCTGGTGTCCCTACTCATCGTCAATCTAAAAAAGGGAAACGATTAACGACCCCATAGTGGTGCTAGTGCAGTACGATTTCATCCTTATACTATTAATAGTATATATATATAGCTTTTGAAAACCAAAGTAATCACAAATACGCGCTCTCGTATACATACTATCTCTCCCTAGTGTCTTTCCCTAGGTTAACTACGCAACCTAGAGCTCTGATACCAAATGTGACGGCCCGCCCCGCACCAACCGACATTTACTCCAAAGGTGCGCTGTACACATGTCCAGTTAGCACGGGACGGTTCGTCAGAAGAAAAAGGGAAGAAGGAAATGAACTAATCAAGGAACCTGTAGAATGTCTCACAGCGCATAGGATAAAATATAATAACAACATACTTGACATAAAACAGGTGAGACAGTGCATAAGCTGAAAATAAACTAACATAGCAGCGGAAAATCCAAATACAGCTTATGATCCAAAGCCAACATTATTACAACTTTTCTAACTGTCTCCAAAAACAAAAGCAAGATAAAGGAGGTACACTACTAATGCCCAAATAGAGACCACCAACGATACAGGGAGAATATCTATATATCATACGTGGAAGCCTCCTGCTCGTCTCCGAATCAGCTACTCGCGCATCACCAGCTAACCTGTCTCTAGTCTGCTCGTGTGAGCACCCAGAGTAATAAGAGGAGACATAAAACTCTGGGTCAGACATAAAGCCTGGTATGAGCGATAAGCAACAAAACATAACAATAACAGGTATAATCCAATCATACCTGAACCTGGACCTGCAACCAAAGAGTTAGCACTACATACCATACAATACTCTAAGGTGCCACTAACATACTTTGTAAGAGATACGGGGGTGGGGGTGTGCATGTCATAGTGATGTCAAACAATCAAGCATAGAAATCATTCTCACATCCCTCACTCAGTGCATAAAGCATACGATATCCACTACTTTGGTCACCTAATACTTTGGGCCATGACGGAATCCAATCCCGCGTAACTACCACTACAAGCCCACCATCCATCTCTCAGTGGTGAACCAAAGTTATGAATACCGACAACCCCTTTGCACACGTCCCGCAGCAAAGCCCAATCACGAAGTGAACTCATTGGTTCTCATCTGGATCCTGAGCTCTAACTTCCATTTGGACTACCTTTGCATCTCGGGTTTTTGGTCAATACTGGATCGGTTCGGATTCCTCCTTGCCATTGGTTCGGTTCGGATTACTTCATCACCTCGGATCGGATCGAGTTCCTCAAGTCCCTCCATGGTGCACCGGATCGGGTCGGGTCGTGCTCCATGCTCCAACTCGTGGTGGTTCGGATCGTAGCCAAGCTCCAGATTGGTTCGGATACAACCCAGGTCGTACTTAACATCTCGATTCGTGACAAGTTCCTTCGGGTCGGATCGGAGGATGCCATTGGTTCGGGTCGGAGAAGAATACTCCACAGGCGGTTCGGTTCGCGAGTTGCACCTCCTTGGCCACCTGTGCACGAGCTTCCAGGCGGCTCGGGTCGGTCTCCATCACCACAGGCGGATCGGGTCGGATCGTGGAGGGTGGTTCGGTTCGGATAAAGGGGATCCGATCCGGTCCCTGTCTTCAGTTCCTGCACTTTGTCCAGCGAGTTGTTTACGCCATTCGACGGCGTTTTCGACCATTCTAATTGTTCTAAACAATCACAAAGCATACCATATAGTCATAGCAACATGTGTAAACATCCACAAACAGCAAAACATCAATATGGTAGGTTAAAATGGATCAAACATAGCCAAAACCACATATTTTCCCTTAATCCCTCTTAATCATGTTTAAGCATATAATTAGCAAAACTTATCCAAATTAGCCAAATTTTCTAACAGAGGTCTAAAACAATATTTAAGAATTTCTGAATATTTTTCCAGATTTTTAACATGCATAAATTCGCTAATTATCACTAATCACCCCTTAATCCCCTAAATTCCGGGATTTACAAAATTAGTCTAAATTAACCCAAATTCATATCAGAGGCATAAAATGATGTTTTAGAATTTTAGGAATTTTTCTAAATTTTTCTGAGCCATAATTTCGCTAATCTTCGCTAATTACCATAATTAGCCGTAATTAGTGAAAAACAATGCAAATCACTCACCTTAGCCACAAACAAACTTTAGATCTGAAATAATCTCTGATTTGGATCCAATCCCTATGTGTTCCAGCAGCTCTCTCTCTGATTTGGTGCTACCTTCCCTTGATTTGATGTAGTTTTGCTTAATCTTCGATTAGAAAGTGATTAGAGACGATTTGGGATGAAATTAGAAGGTGGAGGCCATGGCTAGAGCTCAAAGGAGGTTTGTGGCGGCTGGAAAATGAATGAAAAATCATTTTCTAAACCCTAGCAGCCCTCAAATACCTCTAAACCCGAAATCCCCCATTGGGCCTAGCTGTTAATCACCCGGTTTAGCCCAATTAAGCTGTTTTCACCTTCTAAACCTTGTTTCAGCCATTTCTCCCAAACGGTAAGTCCGTTTGGCTAATGTAACCACTCTATGGAAAGAGAAACCATCATTAGAATCCAATGGAAGTGGTTTCAGGTCAAAACTCCTTTCCAATCAAAAGTTATGGATGAAACAAGATCAGCTAGGGGCAAAACGGTCATTTAAAAATCGGCAAAAATCATGAACATGGGAAATGAACCCAATAGTCGTTTCCCAAAGCCACATGACCATACGACTTCCTATAAGAAAGAAACGAATATTCTACGATCCTCCGATGCGTAGAATGCGGGTTGTTACAGTTTTCTAGTTTACGTCAAACTATGGTTTACGAGTTACGGGTTTGTAATTCCGGGAAAATATAATCATGGTTATGAAGATGAATGCAAAATTTTGAGCGTAGGATTGAAATAATTTGTAGCGGGTATCGCGAGTTTACAGGGAATTTGTAAGAGTAGAGACCATTTTAATACCTAGTAGAAACCTTGGGGATTGCTGCAGTAGGCTGGGTTTGCCGAAGCTGGGTAAAATCTGTGTCACTTATCTTTTGCATTTATTTCCTCTATTGCAATATATGTTTTGTTATTTTTAATATCTTGTAAAACTCCAATAAACCTTATTCACCCCCGTAGGGTTAATCTATATCCAATAAGTAGTATCGAAGCTAGTATCTAATTAACCCCACACTCATGGATTTATCGGAGCTAGTGTTTAATTAACCCCAGACTATGCGTATTGAAGGGATAGGATGAGGATCTATTTGTGTTCTGTTGACTATAAAGTGAGGAATATTATGGAATCAGGTAATAAGTTCCTTATTATGAAAATGAATGATGTTGAATTTCCTAAACCCAAAGACAGATTTGATGACTCTGATAAAAAATTGTTTTCATTAAATGCTAAAGCTACGAATGATCTAATCTGTGCTCTTGACAAAACTAAATATAATAGAATTACTTATTGTAATACTACAGAGGAAATTTGGCATACTTTGGAAGTCACTCATGAAGGAACATCTCAAGTGAAGGAATCTCGACTTGCTCTATTATGCAATGAATATGAAAACTTCACATTGCCAAAGGACGAGAGTATCAAGGACATGTACGGTCGATTCTCTGTGTGGCCTACAACGTTAGAGCCCTTAAGAAAAGTTTACATTGAAGTAGAACTTGTAAGAAAAATTCTATGAGTTATGCCAATGAATTTTGAGGCTAAAGTCATGGCAATTCAAGAAACAAAGGAATTGAGCAAGCTGAGCACGAAAGAGCCGATTGGAAATCTGATGACTTATGAAATTGAGTTGAAAACATGAGAAGATCGTAACAACTCAGAGTCAAAGAAGAAGTCAATAGCCTTGTCCAATACAGTTGACAGCGATGACGAAGATCCCATCGAGCAACTTTCTATGGCTATTAGATAGCTCACGAAATGGATCAAATTAAAATAACGAAGGCACATACCAAAAGGAAACAAATTAAGAGACTGACAATTCAGATGAGGAACTAATTTACAACAATTACCAGAAGCCTAGGTATACCAAATCAAACTGCACAATGCGTCAAAACAACAAAGGAAATAAAAAGAAGAAATGTTTTGTAATAACATTGAAAATGCGTGTATGTGCTAATATAATAAACATGGATCGTGTAATATGGTGTATAACACATAAGTATGAAATAATGGCTAACTATATATATATATATATATATATATATATATATATATATATATAACAATAGATGTAGTAAACTAGAAAAAATCACACCATGGATTTTTATACTGGTTCGGAGCACCGTCCTACGTCCAGTCCCAGACTTCTATCTGGATTTTTACTAACAACCACCTCACTTCACCCAAAGGAACAGGTATACAACACCCGAGCAGACGAACGAGATTTCATGCCTCTTACAACACTGAGGACTTCAACATGTGCCTCATACAACATCGAGGACTTCAAGTAAGATGAATATACTTTGTTGTTGACAGTATGTGTTCTTGATAACACGATTTTGTCACTTGTAGTACAAACTTCCTATAATCTTATCCTCAAATAATATATTTTTGTATGTGAAGATTTGGAAGTGAATATCGTATTGAATCAAAAGAATTTTAAATATATTCTAGGATGCAAAACGATATATGATAGAATATGAACAATTTGAGTGCTTGAGAGTTCAAGATTGAAACCAAGAGAACAGAGATTAGATTGATAGAATCGGTGATTTGAAATGATGATTTCATGATGGTTATATAAGGAATAAATAGTTGTAACCATTCATGAAGAGTTACAAATAACGGTCATGTTTATTGGAGAAGAGAAAGAGAAGCAACCGTTGAAGAAATGGAAGTGTCTATACGAAAGGTTGCTTTCTGGAAGAAAACGATCGATAGGTCAAAAAGGACTAGTAGACAGGAATTTGAATATATATACTTTATGTGTCCTTGTGCACGTTAATTATGCATTTTAGGCAGAAACGGTCGACTTCCTGGTTTTCAACCAGTCGACCAGTTTAGCCCAGATTGCATAGATAATGTGCACTCATATATTCTAATATATATATATATATATATATATATATATATATTCAAAGATTAGAGGCGTGAGTTTATTTGAGGATACATTTTAACATAAATAACACTACAAACATACCAAATAATCAACCTCTAATGTACAATACCAATGAACACCTTCTTTTTCTTCTTTTTGTCGATCATTGCGTATCTCTATGTCATAAATCAAACTTCTATGAAAATCTTGACTCAACATTCTCCCCCTTTTTGATTGATGACAATATACTTCTGAATCTCCCCCTATATATGATCTCCCCCTGAGATTGTGCATGTAAATCTATATTTTCCTGCATGTACACTGTTAGTGCAATTTTCTCCCCCTTTGTCATCGACAAAATGGAGGTGTTGAATAATTGAGAACGTAAATGATATGAGCAGGATTATGAGCAACATGCACTACTACCATAGAACAAGAGTTATCAAGAGTCACAAAATATGATCATATACATAAGTCTAGTACGAAATAAACTACGACACTATTTAGATACAAGTGCTAGATCATGTCTTAAAATAAAATAAAGTCGTAAGTACGTAGAAAGAGATAAACTAAGAAGACTCATTCCGACACCATCTCATCTTCCTCCTCTTCTTCTTCTTCAACAAGCTGACTTTTCCCGCGTCCATGCCCATGACTAGTTCCTGAGCTTGCAGCCTCTTCCGAAGATGTCCAAGTAAAAGAAGAAAGAGCTGGACGTGTCCCGGGGTCTTGAGTTTGCATAGATGAGGATGACGCACCACATGATATTGCTTTCCACAAAGATCCGAAGAAAGACTTAAGTTTTTAAAGTGTTTATCCATCTTTGTATCCATACGCTTAAGTCGTGCTTCAAGGAGGAATTGATTCCTTTGTAGAGGAAGATGATCATAGAAGTTTAACTTCCTCGGGTTTTGGGCGGGACGATTATGATGAAGTTCCTTGATGTCCTTTTTCTTTCCATTGGTCAAAGGGCATAATATTGAAGTATGGAGCGGGAACCTTCATCTGTGAAATCTATGCTTTTTTAATGCATTTGGGCTTTAAAACAGTCGACTCAGGAGGTTTGATGCCACAATCAAGTAATAGACGCATGATATATTCATTATAAAATAAATGTGGCCTAGATCTCTCATTAACTTGCAATATCTCATCAAAAATCATACCAATCTAGTTGATACGAATATCCCCGTAAATTGTGTAACACCCAATAATTTTATAACATTAAAATTCACAAATTAAAGTATACTTAATTTCTAGAAGAAGAATTAAGTGAAATGGGTTGCGCTATTATTTTCGTTTCAAAAATTTGGGTCAAGATAGACATTTGGTTTGCACAAAACGGATACCTTATAGAGATGTTATTAAGCCTTGAAGTTTATATCCATATGAGAGAAATATATATAGATATATATAAAAAAAAAATTAAAAAAGTTCAAAATAGCAAATCGGGAGGGGGAATAGTCGAACCGCACCATTTTTGGAGTCGACCCACGGTCAACTGGGGGTCGATCCAGGGTGTTTGACTGTCAACCCGTGGCCTAATTCGCCCTAAGGGCTGATGTGGCATCTGAGTGGTCCTCATGGTTTCTGGGTTAATCGAAGAGCTCTAATCGATCCTAGACATCTATATATACATAGCCAAACCTAAACCCTAATTCATTAACAAAGAGGAGTGGTGCCTCCATGCTCCTAAAACCTAAAGTGACCTAGCCTCCACCCTAATCAATCAATTCAAAAGAGAAGATAAAGATAACAAATCAACGCCTACATCAACGGAAAGCTAAATCAACTCCAGAAAATCAGATCCCAGAATCATTCTTCTCTTTCTTAAACCACATTTTTGAGTACAGTTATTTTCAGATATGAAATTTAATTATGATCTCGACATGGGAGTAAATCTGAATTGGAGATCTATCTTATTCTTGTTTATCAGATCTGTTTTTCTGTGTAGATCCATATTATTCATGTTTATCAGATCTGTTTTTTTGTGTAGATCTATCTTATTGTAATTATTCTGTATCTCTTACTTCCTTCTGTTCTATGGCAGGCTACTACAGGCCTGAGCCAAATCTCATAAGAGATTGACACGCGAACGCTAAATTTGGGGAAAATATTGAATGATGCATAATTGGACATAACTGATTTATGACTAAATTGAGAACACAACATAAGTTGGAATTTAAGATCTAGATCTAGGCATACTATATATGACGGTTTATGATTTGGAAGAAGGAGAATTAATGTATGACAACATATGACTTGTAATTTGGGGACATAATGCATGTTATAATTCAAGATCTGATTTTGAGGACATAATACATGTTGTAATTTAAGAGCTAGATTTGGGGCATATTTTATATAACGATCTATGACTTGGAAGAAAAAGGAATGTGACATAGGCCTGAAAAACCTATATTAAAATAGGGATAACTATTAATGTGAATACGCCTAATTCGGATTTTTGGATATTTGACATACGCGGTAATCAACAGCTATAAATTGGCATAATCCATATTGTATATCATGATTTGGGGCTTTTAGAGAATATTCTATATTGTGGAAAATCTAACTAAATTTGGGCGTATGTTATGTTGAGAATTATGACTATAATTTGATTATGTAAAATGAGGCTTAATTTATGATTAGGAAAGATATGTTAATAGAACTTTAGGATACATTTGACTATTAAATTACCCAATCCGCTAGATCTGTTATACTGTGATTTGGGTATGTAATCTGTAGGCTCGATCTAAAATTGAGCAAAACATGATAATGGAACTTTGAATAATCTGCTGTAACTTGTAAAGAAGTTAATTTGTTGAATTGGCATAATTAATCTGATATTGGCATAATTTGTGAACAAAATTTTTAGCTATAAATAAGAATGCGGAGACACGAGGTTAGACTCAGTTTGCGGTGGAAGCCTGCCCGGACCCAACCGGCTTAACCAGCAACCACAAACTGTCAGTCTAATGTGAGAGGTCATAGGCATAAAGATGCTTAGACACAAGGTTAGGTCTGGCTTGTGGCAGAAGTCTGCCCGGAACCGCCCGGCACATCCAGCGGCCGTAAGCTACCGACCTAATGTGACAGGTCTATGCATTAATATTTAATTAATGAAAATCAAAGATAAATATGATGCCTAAAACGTGTTGGGTGGATAGGGTTAAAACAACTGGACCGATGAATCTAATAAACCCGTTTCGTGAATCTGTAGGCCCAATACAAAGTTAGGTAAAACAATCTGTAAGTCTGTTAATCTGTATATCTGATCCGTTAGTTTGAGAACTCATTAATCTGTACATCTGATTCGTTAGTCTTAAAACCTATTAACCTATATGTTTGATCTGAAAAATAGTTAATCTGAACTTTGTACATCTGAAATCTGTAAACAAGTTAATCTGAAATCTGTTAGTCTGGGGACACAAGGTTAGGAGGGATAATTACTTGTGTCATCTGTTGTTTGGGACCCATATAGTCAGTAACCCTTTCTAGTATCAAAACTATGACCCAACACTAAGAGGTGTCCGGGCACGCTTACTGAACTAATTGTAAGAGGTTCACTCTGATAATGGCGAGGGGTGTTGATGGCGCATTCCAACCGGGTCATGTGCGTGCATGGATCCGGTCTGCTCTGAGGATGTAAGACACCATGACATCTATAAATAGGTCTGTGTCTATAGTTTGCCACTTTAGGGAGTGATACACCCTTCTGTGGGGCCGACACATGGTATTTATGTATTAAGGAGCCGATCGCTTGGGGTAGAATTTAGGGTACACTTAGTTCTGTCTGTTTCTGTTGGGGTACCGTCTGTTTCTGTTGGGGTACCGTCTGTTTCTGTTGCGGTGGTAACACCTGTCTGTTTCTGTGTGGTACTGTCTGTTGGGGTGGTTAAGGTCCATTACTAGTGTACACCTAACTCTAATATTCTGTTTCCGTAAGGATTATTATGTTTCTGTCTCTGATTTCGTTCCTGATTCTGTTTCTGTACTGTCTGTCTCTGTTCGGGTGGTAAAGACCCATTTCTAGCATCGTGTTTCTGTAGAGATCATTTTGTTTTCTGTGTAGACAATAGGACAACACCTAATTCTGTTACACTAGTATTAGTGCAGAGAAGTGAAAACTAAGTAAGGAGCTTAGCTTAGCCTATATCATTATGTTTCTTCTGTTAACCTGCTACTCCTGTTATGGCTATCTCTCATCCAATTTTATTTACATGTCATGATACTGTTATCTGTTTATATGCTGAAAGTCACTGGACTCACCAAATGTATGTCTGACCTAGTTTGTTTCGCCTCTTTTCTTCCGTTTCCCCCCTAGGTACTCAGGTTGGGAACGTAAGAGCTTGACTTAGATTTCTCTCTGCTTAAAGTGCTAGAGTGCTTGAATTATTGCTTGGCTTTGATTCTACCTATTTATGGCATTTTCTGTTGGGGATTATGGCTTTAAAATTACGTACTCTGAAGGCTTTTGTACAAGACTGATATTTATGTACTTGAATTCTTATATTGTGGTTTTGAAAGATGTAACCAAACTTACTTCTGTTTGTGCTGTAATAAAGTTATAAAATTTTCAAGTACTACTTTATGTATCTGTCTTGTAATATTCTGTTCCGTTTACTTATAATGCTTCATGGAAGTTAATGCATTCCCTTTGTGAGTGACATTAACGGACATAGGGTGTTACACTTGGTATCAGAGCTGAAGGTTACCAGATTAGATAAAAGTTTTTGAAAACTATTTTCGAAAAGGTTTTAAAAAGGAAGTATGTTCAAGAGTAGAGTTTATTTTGAAAAACATAATCCCTAAAAGCCATATATCTTTCTTTCAATTCTCCGTTTTGAATCTCTTCCCTTTTTCTTTTCAGCATGTCTGGGGTACCCGAGATACCCGAGGGCATACCGATACCAACTTGGGTCCGAAGGTATCTGGAGGCTAGGGCCACCGCCGCAGGCCAAGCAGACATTCCTCCTTCTTCTCCTCCTCCTCCCCCTCCAGTGTTGATACTTTTTCGAAGATATGCAAGGACTTTCGGGCGATGGACGGGAAACCTTTTCACGGGTCATAGACGTTTGTTGAAACTCGAAATTGGCTTAACGAGGTGGAAGATTTATTTGGTATCTTCGAGATAGAAGATGGAAGGAAGGTCCAACTAGCTGCTTAGTTAATGAAGTAAGAAGCCTCGTTTTGGTGGGAGGTCACGAATGGAGAGCGTCTAGTGGAGACATGAAGGAATTTCAGGCATAGGTTCGAGATGAAATTCTCTCATGAGCAAAAGAGAATTTATACATGGAGAGGTTTTTAGCATTGAAGCAAGGGAATTTATCAGTAAAGGAGTACGTCAACAAGTTCAACCAATTAGTGAGATTTGGCTTAGACTTGGTGAACACGCCTGATAAGAAGGCCCTGAGATTCGTTAAAGGTTCGAATGAACCGCTACACGGGTTGGCTATGACCCACATTCCTATGGGGGCTACCTTCGAGAAATTGGTTGACATGGCATTAATGCATAAAGAGGAAGCCAAAAGTGAGAAGAAAGAGGAAAAGCTCGAAGGACCACAAAACAAGAAAGCGTGGCCAAAAAAGGAAACACAAAAGAAGGATGAAAAGTCTGAAGATAAGAAGGAGAAAAAAATGCTTTACTTGTGGAAGCTTGACTCATCTGAACAAGGATTGCAGAAAGAGGAAGGGCGCTTGCTTCAACTGTGGAGAAATGGGACACTTCACTAGGGGCTGCCTGAAGAAACGAGGGCAAGGGCAGAGGGTAGAACCTACTTCTAGAGGGCAGGCGAATGCTCTCGTGGCTGGTGGATAGGATAGAGATAGAAAAATTTCTGTAGAAGGTTTAATTTCCTCATCTGATTATTGAGTTAAAACTCTTTTTCATTCTGGCATTTTGATTCTGTAATTGAGACCCCGCACTTTAATACTATTCTTGTTTCTGATCCCGCTATAGTCTCAAACCCCATAAAGGTTACAACTCATCTGTTCGTGATAAGTTGGGGTTTGAAGGTATCTGTGTTAAGCGTTAAGTTGACTATAATGCATACATTCTGGTTTTTGTGGGATATGGTGGGGTTTTATCATGCTTAGTTTCCTAAGAATCATTTGATAATCTAATATGTACTAGTAATCTGTAAGTATCTGAATATTTCTGAAAAGGATAGGGGTTTTTACTCGAAGCATGAAGTATATTTCCAGTTTTGACATTGTTTAATGGGAGTAATTCTCTGGGTGTCAATCTGATGTTGATTTCGGTTTTCGGGGTTGATACTTAGGGATTTATTCTCTTAACCGATGTCTAATGGGAACAAAACTTTTGTTCTAATTATACTTGCTTCTATCACTCGGCTGAATCCTATCGATCGAGTCTTCGACCTTTAGGTAGAAACTAAATGGTGTAAACATGTGTTTGAGACATGTTATGTTTGATGGTTGCAAGTGGATGCAAGTGGTTGCTAGTGGTTGCTCGCGGATGCATACACACACACTAGGCAATAGATCGGCTCAAAAATACTCTCATATTGCATATGGATGTGTGTGCATTTTTCAATTTTTGTGGATGCAAATTGATTGACTCATCACATGGATGTTGCATTTGGATGAATGGTTATGCACTCATATAGAAATGATGTGTATCAAATAGGATTTCTTGCATACATAATTGGACTCATGGCACTTACATAATTCACATTAAGGAGGTTAACTAGATCAGTAGACCGCCTGATTTGGCATTAGATAAGAAATGTATACACACACTCTGCATACGTTCGTACGACAATAGAAACCTTTTAAGGACAATGGATGCTTGTGGATGATGGTTGAGTAGATGTATGATTGGATAGTAGGACACATTCTTCTTAACTTGGAGATTTCGGGGACGAAATCCTTTAAGGAGGGGAGAATGTAACACCCCATAAATTTATAACATTAAAATTCACAAATTAAAGTATACTTAATTTCTAGAAGAAGAATTAAGTGAAATGGGTTGCGCTATTATGTTCATTTCAAAATTTTGGGTCAAGATAGACAATTGGTTTGCACAAAACGGATACCTTATGAAGATCTTATTAAGCCTTGAAGTTTGTATGCATATGAGGGAAATATATATATAGATATATATAAAAAAATTAAATAAATAAATATTCAAAGAAGTTCAAAACAGCGAATCGGGAGGGGGAATAGCCGAACCGCACCATTTTTGGAGTCGACCCTAGCCCTGCTGGGTCGATTGGGGGTCGATCTAGGGTGTTTGACTGTCAACCCGTGGCCCGATTCGCCCTAAGGGTTGATGTGGCATCTGAGTGGTCCTGATGGTTTCTGGGTTAATCTAAGAGCTCTAATCGATCCTAAACATCTATATATACATAGCTAAACCTAAACCCTAATTCATTAACAAAGAGGAATGGTGCCTCCATGCTCCTAAAACCTAAAGTGACCTAGCCTCCACTCTAATCAATCAATTCAAAAGAGAAGATAAAGATAACAAATCAACGCCTACATCAACGGAAAGCTAAATCAACTCCAGAAAATCAGATCCAGAATCGTTCTTCTCTTTCTTAAACAACTATTTGTGAGTACAGTTATTTTCAGATATGAAATTTAATTATGATCTTGACATGGGTATAAATCTGAATTGGAGATCTATCTTATTCTTATTTATCAGATCTGTTTTTTTGTGTAGATCCATCTTATTCTTGTTTATCAGATCTGTTTTTCTGTGTAGATCTATCTTATTGTAACTATTCTGTATCTCTTCCTTCCTTCTGTTCTATAGCCAGGCTACTACGATCCTGAGCCAAATCTCATAAGAGATTAACACGCGAACGCTAAATTTGGGGAAAATATTAAATGATGCATAATTGAACATAACTGATTTATGACTAAATTGAGAACACAACATATATTGTAATTTAAGATCTAGATCTAGGCATACTTTATATGACGGTTTATGATTTGGAAGAAGGAGAATTAATGTATGACAACATATGACTTGTAATTTGGGTACATAATGCATGTTATAATTCAAGATCTGATTTTGAGGACATAATACTTGTTGTAATTTAAGAGCTAGATTTGGGGCATATTTTATATGACGATCTATGATTGGAAGAAAAAGGATATGTGACTTAGGCCTGAAAAACCTATATTAAAATAGGGATAACTACTAATGTGAATACGCCTGATTCGGATTTTTGGATATTTGACATACGCGGTAATCAACGGCTATAAATTGGCATAATTCATATTGCATATCATGATTTGGGGCTTTTAGAGAATATTCTATATTGTGGAAAATCTACCTAAATTTGGGCATATGTTATGTTGAGAATTATGACCATAATTTGGGCATGAAAAATGAGGCTTAATTTATGATTAGGCAAGATATGCTAATAGAACTTTAGGATATGTTTAAATCTATTAAATTGCCCAATCCGCTAGATCTGTTGGAATTGAATACTGTGATTTGGGTATGTAATCTGTAGGCTCGATCTAAAATTGAGCAAAACATGTTAATGGAACTTTGAATAATCTGCTGTAACTTGTAAAGAAGTTAATTTGTTGAATTGGCATAATTAATTTGATATTGGCATAATCTGTGAATGAAAACTTTAGCTACAAATAAGAATGCTAAGACACGAGGTTAGACTTAGTTTGCGGGGGAAGCCTTACCGGACCTAACCAGCTTAACCAACAACCGCAAACTATCAGCCTAATGTGGGAGGTTGTAGGCATAAAGATGCTTAGACAGGAGGTTAGGTCTGGCTTGTGGCAGAAGTCTGCCCGGAACCTCCCGGCACATCCAGCGGCCACAAGCTACCGACCTAATGTGAGAGATCTGTGCATTAATATTTAATTAATGCAAATCTAAGATAAATATGATGCCTAAAACGTGTTGGGTGGATAGGGTTAAAACAACTAGACTGATGAATCTAATAATCCCGTTTCGTGAATCTGTAGGCCCAATACAAAGTTAGGTAAAACAATCTGTAAGTGTGTTAGTCTGTATATCTGATCCGTTAGTCTGAGAACTTGTTAATCTGTACATCTGATCCGTTAGTCTGAAAACCTATTAACTTGTATGTTTGATCTGAAAACTAGTTAATCTGAACTTTGTACATCTGAAATCTGTAAACAAGTTAATCTGAAATCTGTTAGTCTGGGGACACATGATTAGGAGGGATAATTACTTGTGTCATCTGTTGTTTGGGACCCATATTAGTCAATAACCCTTTCTGGTATCAAAACTATGACCCAACACTAAGAGGGGTCCGGGCACGCTTACTGAACTAATTGTAAGAGGTTCACTCTGATAATGGCGAGGGGTGTTGATGGCGCATTCCAACTGGGTCATGTGCGTGCATGGATCCGGTCTGCTCTGAGGATGTAAGACACCGTGGCATCCGTAAATAGGTTTGTGTCTATATGTTGCCACTTTAGGGAGTGATACACCCTTCTGTGGGGCGGGCACATGGTATTTATGTATTAGGGAGTCGATCGCTTGGGGTAGAATTTAGGGTACACTTAGTTCAGTCTGTTTCTGTTGGGGTACCGTCTGTTCCTGTTGGGGTGGTAACACCTGTCTGTTTCTGTGTGGTACCGTCTGTTGGGGTGGTAATGGCCCATTACTTGTGTACAACTAACTCTTATATTCTATTTCCATAGGGATTGTTATGTTTCTGTCTCTGATTTCGTTCCTGATTCTGTTTCTGTACCGTTTGTCTCTGTTCGGGTGGTAAAGACCCATTTCTAGCATCGTATTTCTGAAGAGATCATTCTGTTTTCTATTTAGACAACAGGACAACACCTAATTCTGTTATACTAGTATTAGTGCAGAAAAGTGAAAACTAAGTAGGAGCTTAGCTTAGCCTATATCATTCTGTTTCCTCTGTTAACCTGCTACTCCTGTTACGGCTATCTCTCATCCAGTTTTATTTACATGTCATGATACTGTTATCTGTTTATATGTTGAAAGTCACTTGACTCACCAGACGTATGTCTGACCTAGTTTGTTTCGCCTCTTTTCTTCCTTCCCCCCCGGTTCTCAAATTGGGAACGTAAGAGCTTGACTTAGATTTCTCTCTGCTTAAAGTGCTAGAGTGCTTGAAGTATTGCATGGCTTTGATTCTACCTATTTATGGCATTTTCTGTTGGGAATTATGGCTTTAAAATTACGTACCTTGAAGGCTTTTATACAAGACTGATATTTATGTACTTGAATTTCGATATTGTGGTTTTGAAAGATGTAACCAAACTTACTTCTGTTTCTGCTATGATAAAGTTATAAAATTTTCAAGTATTACTTTATGTATCTGTCTTGTAATATTTTGTTCTGTTTACTTATAATACTTCATGGAAGTTAATGCATTCCCTTTGTGAGTGACATTAACAGACATGGGGTGTTACAGATTGCATATAATGCTTTGAATTTTTTTATAGACGACATCAAAATTTCCTATTCTCGGAAAAAGGGAGTGCATAAGGGTGTGATGAAGAACTCTCGCAGTAGGTCGTAAGCCTATAGAATTTGTACAATCCTT
Source organism: Allium sativum (assembly GCA_030737875.1). NCBI lineage: Eukaryota > Viridiplantae > Streptophyta > Magnoliopsida > Asparagales > Amaryllidaceae > Allium > Allium sativum. Next base: position 965,220,240 of record CM060916.1, read on the forward strand.
ATCATCTTCAATGAATTGATGACTAACATGATCACGTACATGGATATTACAAAAGTTACTAGAGAATTTTTGACCTAAAAAGGAAGAACCAAAGACATTTGCCATTCTTTCACACGAGATAAAGACTTGTTTGCCACATACTACGGATCAAAGGCATTGAGAGGGATTTTTAGGCTTGTATTTCTCTAAATTTAGATTAGCATAGAATAAATTGATCATAACATGGTTAATTGCCACATTATTTTGATCAAATTCAATTAGGTTTTCAATATTGGCACTCTTTGCTAAACCAAGAACATGATAACTAGAGAAATCAGCAAACTTAATGTACGAACTCGGATGGATTTTAAATTCTTTCATCTCATTCAACCTTTTGACTGCAGTTGGATCTACAAGCCACTTCTTGACAGAGAGATCGATTGGTTGTGATTCAGTGGATGAAGCTTTCTTTAATTTCTTTTGTGGAGGAGCCATCTGTGTGAGATTGGAAGAAGAATTGATTTCTAGGGTTATGAAGGTTTTGGAGTAGAAAACGTTTGGAGCTAAAAGAAGTGAGGGGTTGGGGTAAAAAAGTGAACGTATATAGACCTTAAAAACAGAACTGCCCGTAACCGGTCGACCGCCTTGAATTTACCGGTCGACCATTTTCAACCAGATGATAAAAAGGTTGACTGGTGGAAATTGGCCGGTCGACTGGTTTACCAATGAGTTGTTTTTCTTGTTTCTAGCTCTTATTTCTGAGTTTTAATGGTCTATATAATATTGAATTCATTCAAATATATATATATATATTAGTACATGAAAAAATACGAGAATACAATCACAATATTAATAAAAAAATTAATGAGAGGTAGAGGAATTGTGATTGGTAGACTCTTCTTTGACATCGTTAATGCATGGTTTCCATAGCGACTACTTTTCTTTTGCTCCTTCGTTCTAAGCATAATTTCTTTTCCATGAATGTGGGCTCCTAGAGGACGAAGATATGTGTGGCATTGGCTCATATACACCATGTTTGTTTGAACCACAAAAGAATGTTGCCACTCTTTCTAAAAGAGATAGTTGTTCCGAGGTCAGTTGTTGCTCATAATGTAGCTTTCTTTGAAGATCAATTTGGTGTTTTTAGTAATGATGAATCACGTTGATCTTCTCTCTAGTGTGGGGTGAATAAAACGACGCTTTCTTTGCTCGTTTTGAAGTTGGCGTATTGCCTGGAGTATGATTGCATTTGTGATGACACTTTGATTTGTGTTTTGGAGTTTCGGGAGAGTAATACTCTTCCAGCACAGAACTTGTGACAGAAATATGGGATTTTTGAGTACACTCATCACATATATGTGCCATAATAAACTATATAAACTTTTAGGCTCAGATAGGGAGAGATGAAAAAGAGAAATTTTGTCAAGCTTATATAGAAGTTCCTATATATAAATCTGTGGATAAGGATCATCAGATAAACTTGGCCATAGAAAGATTAGAAGTTCATATTCAATTTTCCTGATATAACAATAGCCAAAAATAGCTAATGTTTTGAGAAAGCATAAACCGGATATGAAAAGAACAAACAAAATATAACACAATTGATAATGTTACTTGTCAAGTTCTTTTCTAAAGATAAGACCAAGCTCTCTACGTAATTTTATAAAGTTAGACTCTAGTAGAGGCTTAGTAAAAATGTCCGCTAGTTGATTATCAATTTTGATATACTCGAGACATATATTTCCTTTTTTGATATTATCTCTAAGGAAATAATGACGGATATCAATGTGTTTGGTTCGAGAGTGATTTACTGGATTCTTAGAAAGATTTATAGCCCTTGTGTTATCCCAGTATATAATAGAATTTGATAAATGAATATCAAAATCTTGAAGTGTTTGTTGCATGTATATTACTTGAGTACAAGCGAGAGCTGCTGATATATATTCAGTTTCACACGTTGATAGTGAAACACAATTCTGTTTCTTACTAAACCAAGAGACAAGTGATTTTCCAATGAAGTGGCATGTACCACTTGTACTCTTTCTATCCGTTCGAGAGTCTCCAAAATCAACATCACTATATGGTACTAATTCGAGTGGACATTCTTTTGGGTAGAAAATACCGAAATCTTTGGTATTATTAAGATAACGAATTATAAGTTTCACTGCTCGTAGGTGTGATTCCTTTGGATCTGCTTGAAAGCGTGCACACAGAAAAACACTTATCATTATATCTGGACGACTAGCTGTGAGATAAAGAAGAGAACCAATCATACTTCGATATAGCTTCTGGTCAACAATTTTAGCATTTTCAAGATGTGTAGTTGTACTCATGGAGTAGGTTTATTAGATGTATTTTCTAATCCGAAGCATTTGATAAGATTTCCACAGTATTTTTCTTGATTAATAAAAATACCATTTGGAAGTTGTTTGATTTGAAGTCCGAGAAAATATGATAGTTCTCCCATATGAGACATTTCAAATTCTTTTATCATAATATTTGCAAACTCTTTGCAGAGTTTATCATTTGTTGAACCAAAGATGATGTCGTCTACATATATCTGGATAACTAGAATACCTTTTCGAGAATGTTTGATAAACAAAGTTTGTTCGACTTTGCCTATTTGAAATCCTGAGTTAATAAAATAGCTACGTAGTCGTTCATACCAAGCACGAGGTGCTTGTTTTAAACTATATAGAGCTTTCTTAAGTTTGTACACATAGTCAGGATATTTTTCATGTACGAACAAAGGAGGTTGTTCGACATATACATTCTCTTTGATAAATCCATTTAGAAAAGCACTTTTGACATACATCTGTTAAAGTTTGAAATTATGGTGATAAGCAAAAGATAATAGGATCCTAATAGCTTCTAGTCGAGCAACGGGTGCAAATGTTTCTTCATAATCGATACCTTCTTATTGATTATACCCTTGTGCTACTAACCTTGCTTTATTTCTGGTAATATTACCTTGTTTATCAGCCTTATTTTTAAAGATCCACTTAGTACCAATAACTGATTGATTAGTTGGTCTTGGAACAAGTTCCCAGACATCATTGCACTCGAACTTATTTAGTTCTTCCTGCATGGCAATGATCCAGTAATCATCAATAGCAGCCTCTTTTGGATTCATAGGTTCGATATTTGAAAGAAATGCGACATGACCCATTTGATGGAGTTGACTCCTTGTTCTGACTTGTGATGTTACTTCCTCGATTATATCTCGAATAGGATGATCTCTTAATATTCTCGGTGGAGATTGTATCCTTGGTGGAGATTGTCTCCTTGGTGGAGATCGTAACTCACATCGTTAAGGAATATTTTCAACAACTATTTCAGAGTCAGAATCAACATTTGTGATGATTGGATTATCAGTTATTATAGTTTCGTCATCATCTGATATAATTTGAGGATGATGATAGAATTCATCAAAAGAGACATGAAGTGATTCTTCAATAGTTTTGGTTCGTTTATTAAATATGCGATAGGCCTTGTTTGTTCCGAATAACCGACAAATATACCTTCATCGGCCTTTGGATCGAATTTACCGATATGGTCTTTCGTATTTAATATAAAGCACTTAGAACCAAATACTTTGATGTATGAGATATTAGGCTTTCTATTATTAAATAATTCATAAGAAGTATTCTTGGTGAGAGTCGAATGGATACACGATTCAAAACATAACAAATAGTTGCAACAGCTTCTACCCAGAAATGTTTTGGTAAAGTGGTTCCATTTAATAATGTTCTCGCACATTCTTGTAAGGTTCAGTTTTTCCATTCTATAACTCTGTTTTTTTGTGGAGTTCTAGGAAACGAAAAATTATGATATATACCTTCCTTTATACAAAAATATTCAAAATCATTATTATCGAACTCTCCGCCATGTCACTTCTTATATTTTTAACTTTAAGCCCTTTCGATTTCTGAATTCTCCTGACAAAAGATTTGAAATGTTCGAAAGTATCACTTTGTTTTTCAAGAAAATTGTCCAGGTGTATCCAGAGTAATCATCAACAATTACAATCACATATCGACTGTGATTTATTGACTGAACCTTAGTTGGTCCAAATAAATCCATATGTAGCAACTCAAGTGGTTGTAATGTTGATATGGTTTTCTTGGATTTAAAAGATGATTTGGTCAATTTTCCTAATTGACATGCGTCACATTGTTGTCAACTTTAAAGCTCATTTTGGGTAGTCCTCTAACTGGTTCATTTTGGGCTAGCTTGTCGATAGTTCTGAAGTTTATATGACAAAAGCGTTTGTGCCATAGCCATGGATCATTATCATTAGCCACAAGGCACATATCTGAATTATGATTAATATTCATATTCATAATATATATTTTTGTCTCTATAACCTTCGAAAACTAAATTATGGTCTTTATCTAAGATACTACACTTATTATCTAAAAAGGAAATTGTAAAACCCTTGTCGCATAACTGACTTTACTAAGTAAGTTGTGTTTCAAATTTCTAACTAGTATGACATTGGTAATAAGAGGTAAGTTAGATGTACCGCAATTGATCACATCGCCTTTGCCGATGATATAGCCTTTTGAATTATCCCTAAAAGTAACAGAGCCACCATCTAAGTATGTAATACTTATCAATAAGCTCTTGTCTCCAGTCATGTGCTTTGAGCAACCACTGTCCAATATCCACTTTCCTCTTTTCGTAAGTGGGACCTGCAAGTCCGTGGTACCCACTTTTTATGGGGTCCTAAGAGTTAGGTCTTAGGAGTTCAAAACCATACGGGTCTGGTATCCCCTTTATATATAATTAGAATTAAGAAGCACAATATTCATGAAATGTCGAATATATTTGTTCCTAATTAAATTTTTATTTGTTTTAGGAACCCATATTTTGATAGTCTTGACATTTTTCTTTTGAAACTTCACAACTGGATTTGGACTTGGAATTCAATAAACTAGGATTTTTCTTAGCTTCATCTTTCTTCTTCTTGAGATGTTTCTTGGTTTCTTGTTTCTTATATCCCAAACCTTATTTGTTTGAAGCAGGTTATGAACTTTCAATGATTTTTGTCAAATTTTCTTGAACTTTGTTGAAGTTAGAAACATTTTGAGTAATATCATCTAACTTAGTTTGTAAACAAGCCTTTTCTGGGTGCAGAATTTTGACTTTTTCCTTAAGCTCATGATTTTCGGTAGTAAGAGCATCATTTTTCTCTTTTTGAGTTTCAATTTCTTGACTCAAAAGAGAAAATTGAGAGTCAATATTAGATGATGATTCTTGAAGTTTTTCAAGTTCTTCTTCTAATATTTTCTTCTCGTCTTTAAACATATCTCGTTCAAACTCTTCTCTACTCAAATCTGCTTTGGCTTCTTTTAATTGTCGTTTTATGTCCTTATATTTAGCTATCAATTCGGCATTAATATCAAGTACTTCATCAAATGTAGGAATTTATACCTCATCTTCTGCTGCCATTAACAAATGTTTGCTTGTTCATTTTCTGTATCAATTTCACTTTTTGATGAAAACGAGTCTGAATCATCCCATGTAATTGAGAATGCTCGTTTCTTTGATTGTTCCTTCTTGTATCTGAATTTTTTATTTTCTGACTTCTTCTTTTGCTTTGGACAATCCTTGTGCATGTGCCCCCTTTTGTGGCAGTTGAAACATTCTATAGCGGATGAAGATGGTCTATTTGATCCAGGTTTCTTTTTGTTATATCGACTAGCTTTTCGTTGTTTCAAGAATTTTATGATACCTTTTGCAATGAATGCTAGGTATCCATCTTCAGAATCTGATTCACCTTCATCTTTTTCTGCATGAAATGCTACAATTTTCTTTTCTTCTTTCTGTTCCTTTCTAGCCTGCAAATTAGCTTCTAGGACATTAGATTTCCTATCAATTCATCTGGCTTCATGACGGAAAGGTCATTAGCTTCTTCAATTGCTAATATTTTTCCTTCCCATTCACTAGTCAAAGAATGTAGGCCTGTTGAAACAACATCAAAATATGAATATTTTTGTCTTAAACTAATAAGTGCATGGTGAATAGTTTGAAACCGTGAATACATATCATTGACTGTCTCATCCGGCTTCATTTTGAAAATTTTGAAACTGACTTTTCAACATCGCTATTTTGGCTTGTTTAACCTTGTTAGTACCTTCATGAGTGGTTTTCAGCGTTTGCCAAATTTGATATGCAGTGGTGCAGATACTAACATGGTTACATTCATTTTGGTCTAATGCACAAAACAACATGTTTATTACTTTTGCATTCACGTATGCTGCCGTTTTCTCAACTGGTGTCCATTCTGAATAATCAGTTGTTGGATTCACTATTTCTTTTTGTGTAGCATTCCAGGCATCATAGCTATTTGACTGCATAAAGAATGACATACATGTTGCCCAATAGCTATAGTAGAGACCATTGAAGAATGGAGGTCTTTGTGTCGATTGACCTTCTGTGTAAGTGGAAGTGCTGGTGCTTGCGTTATTTTCCATATTACTAGAGTATCTTTATTAATAATTCTCTTGGAAGCGCAAAGTTTTGGTCCGACCATGAACTTCCCAAAATGCCCTTATGTATGAATTTTAAAATATACTAAATTGTTATTTAACCTAATCTTTCAATAAATTAGACATTTAATGTCATTTATATTAGGATGTAATAAACTTTTTCAACAAATTCAAATTACTCCGCTAATATCGTTCAAAAAGAGGATCTGTAAATCGGATTTCATTACAAATTTTAACCGCTTCCCTATATATATTATCAAAACTTAATAGTAGATAGAATATTTAAAAAAATTAAAATCCTAAAAGTTTGTTCATTTGAATTTTTCATCCATAAATTGTAGTCGCAAAACAATTGATTATTTGGTTGATTAATTAATTAATATGAAATTAGTAACTTAAATTAATTATAATTAAAATTGAAAATAAAGTTTATTGGAAACAAAGTGTATGTCTATACATATAATATGTATTTATAACATTATCTTTGTTAATAATTCTCTTTGAAGCGCAAAGTTTTGGTCCGACTATGAACTTCCCAAAATTCCATATGTATGAATTTTAAAATATACTAAATTGTTATTTAACATAATCTCCCTAATAAATTAGACATTCATTGTCATTTAAATTAGGATATAATAAACTTTTTCAACAAATTCAAATTACCCTGCTAATATCGCTTAAAAAGAGGATCTGTAAATAAGCTTCCATTACAAATTTTAACTGGTTCTCTATATATATTATCAAAACTTAACATTAGACAGAATAGTTAAAAAATTAAAATCCTAAAAGTTTGTTCGTTCAATATTTTCAACCATAAATTGTAGTCGCAAAACAATTGATTATTTGATTGATTGATTAATTAATATGAAATTAGTAACATAAATTAATTATAATTAAAATTGAAAATAAAGTTTATTAGAAACAAAGTGTGTGTTCCTGGAAGCGCAAAGTTTTGGTTCGACCATGAACTTCCCAAAATGCCCTTATGTATGAATTTTAAAATATACTAAATTGTTATTTAACCTAATCTCCCCAATAAATTAGACATTTAGTGTCATTTATATTAGGATGTAATAAATTTTTTCAACAAATTCAAATTACCCCGCTAATATCGCTCAAAAAGAGGATCTGTAAATAGGATTTCATTACAAATTTTAACCGGTTCCCTGCATGTATTATCAAAAATTAATAGTAGAAAGAATATTTAAAAAAAATTAAAATCCTAAAACTTAGTTTATTTGAAATTTTCAACCATAAATTGTAGTCGCAAAACAATTGATTATTTGATTGATTAATTAATTAATATGAAATTACTAACTCAAATTAATTATAATTAAAATTGAAAATAAAGTTTACTGGAAACAAAGTGTATGCCTATACACATAATATGTATTTATATCATTATCTTTGTTAATAATTCTCTTTGTAGCGCAAAGTTTTGGTCTGTCTATGAACCTCCCAAAATCCCTTATGTATGAATTTTAAAATATACTAAATTGTTATTTAACATAATATCCCTAATAAATTAGACATTCAATGTCATTTAAATTAGGATATAATAAACTTTTTCAAAAATTCAAATTACCCCGCTAATATCGCTCAAAAAGAGGATCTATAAATAGGCTTCCATTACAAATTTTAACCGCTTCTCTATATATATTATCAAAACTTAACATTAGATAGAATATTTAAAAAAAAATAAAATCCTAAAAGTTTGTTCATTTGATATTTTCAACCATAAACTGTAGTTGCAAAACAATTGATTATTTGATTGATTGATTATTTAATATGAAATTAGTAACTTAAATTAAATATACTTAAAATTGAAAATAAAGTTTATTGGAAACAAAGTGTGTGTCTATATATATAATGTGTATTTATATACAAGCGCATACATAGAAATGGAGAAAAAATAATGAAATATTTAACAACAATTAATGTACGTTGCAATTTTAATTAATGTATGTTAACAAAGAAATAAATGCACGTTAATTTGTAAATATTGTATGGTTAGTCATTTATTTTTAGTTCTTTCTTATTGTTTAGTTGTTAAACTTTGGGAATATTTCAAAGCTTCAGGCTCCTCAGTTTTAATTTTCTCGACGGTTTGTAATTTGCGAGTTTCGATGACGCCTAGGGTTTGCAAATAGGAATAAGAAGCATTATGATTTGAAGTTCTTCTCCACTTCGACCTTTCTAGGCATATTTACCAGTTTATACAATTTTATATATGAACCACCTTTACCACATCTATAAATTGTAAGTTTATTCTTTACTCTCTGCAATGTTGTTTTTTTAGCATATCTTTACTCTAAAAAATTTTTTTTTAGCATACTAGAAAGAACATATCGTGCCATAGTCACGCGCGAAGTGCATGGCATGACCACGCGCGAAGCGCGTGCCATCACCACGTGTGAAGCGCGTGCCTATACGTCTCGTGTCAAATAACTCAATTACAGTTTATGAAAACCTTGTTCTGATACCAAATAAAAATGTGTGTACGTGCTAATATAATACACACGGATCATGTAATATGATGTATAACACACAAGTATGAAATAATAGCTAATCACAGATATATATATATATATATATATATATATATATAAAGCAGTAGATGCAGTAAACAAGAAAAATCACACCAGGGATTTTTATACTGGTTCGGAGCACCGTTCTACGTCCAGTCTCAGACTTCTATCTGGATTTTTACTAACAACCATCTCACTTCACCCGGAGGAACAGGTATACAACACCCGAGCAGACGAATGGGATTTCACGCCTCTTACACCACTGAGGACTTCAACACGTGCTCTTACAACATCGAGGACTTCAAGTAAGATGAATATACTTTGTTGTTGACAGTATGTGTTCTTGATAACACGATTTTGTCACTTGTAGTACAAACTTCCTATAATCTTATCCTCAATTAATATATTTTTGTATGTGAAGATTTGGAAGTGAATATCGTATTGAATCAAAAGAATTTTAAATAGATTCTAGGATGCAAAACGATATATGATAGAATATGAACAATTTGAGTGCTTGAGAGTTCAAGATTGAAATCAAGAGAACAGAGATTAGATTGATAGAATTGGTGATTTGAAATGATGATTTCATGAAGTTTATATAAGGAATAAACAGTTGTAATCATTCATGAAGAGTTACAAGCAACAGTCATGTTTATTGGAGAAGAGAAAGAGAGGCAACCGTTGAAGAAATGGAAGTGTCTATATGAAAGGTTGCTTTTTGGAAGAAAACAGTCGACAGGTCAAAAAGGACCGGTGGACAAGAATTTGAATATTATATATATATATACACACACACATTATGTAACCTTGTGCACGTTAACTATGTATTCTGGGCAGAAAAGGTCGACCGCCCGATTTTCAACCGGTCGACCGGTTTAGCCCAAATTACACAGTTAATGTGCACTCATATATTCTAATATGTATATTAAAAATTTGGAGGTGTGAGATTATTTGAGGATATATTTTAACATAAATAACACTACTAACATACCAAATAATCAACCTCTAATGTATAATACCAATGAATATCTTCTTTTTGTCGATCATTGCGCATCTCTATGTCAGAAATCAAAAATCTATGAAAATCTTGACTCAACAAACATGGGATGATGAGGAAGGAGAAGAAGTCTTTGAAATAGTGTGGAAAAGGCTGCTAATCTATGTCTAATGGCAAAATCAGACCCAATATATAGCGAAGAAAAATCTAGTGAGGTATACAGGTACAAAGATCTTCTTTTGATGTGTCAGGATCTTATTGGAATTATTGATGCTCTAGATTTAAAACTCAAGAAACTAAAATCTGATATATTGAAGCTTGTTCATGATGATAATAGGTTAGAACCTGAACTTGGAAAGGTTTCAAATGCTTAAAATCTAGAATTTGAAAATTGTAACATTTTAAATCTAGAGCTATCAAAACTCAAGTCAAACGTAGAAGAACTTAAAAATGAAAATTTGAGGATCTTCTTATTCATTTTGGAAAGATTTGAAAAATTACACTCATTACAACACATCACTATATTTCAGTTGTGATTAATTTTATTGATTTTTGGATTGGCTCAATTATTGTGAATTGAAAATCATTTTGAATGCATTGTTGTGTTGCACCTTGAAACTCATTTTTAAAATTATGATCATCCGGCTTGGATATTTGATTGTTTGACATTTTTGATATCTTGAATCTTACACACTTCTTGGATTTGAAATTATAATCTTGTGTGATTGATTCATTAAATCTTGAAATTTACACTTCTCTTCAGGTGATTTCAAATGAACTGTTTTTAATCTTGGATCATGAATCATCTCGTAGGCTTGATGCAAATATTCTAAAAAAAAATGTGTATTCTATTTTGAAACTAAAAGCTTGCTGCTTTGATAGAGGGTATTGAAGTGCTAGATTTGATTACTTGGGGTTGATAGTTTATTCTAAAATTTCAGTGTAAAGTTTTTTAATCTCTATGACCAATTAGGAACCCCAAGTGGTATCAGTTAAGAAGTGTTGAATTTTTTTGATTGATCTGATCCTCATCCTATATTGATCCTTCAGAATCCCTCTTGTAATTGATATTTTCAATTTTAAAATCATTTGTGGATTATTTATTCTGAAATTGAAATCAATAACCAAATTAAACTATATTTAGAACTCATCAAAATTACTATCAGATTTTTGAAATTATGATGAGTTGTAACTATAGTATATTTCACAACAAGAGGAAATATTATTTAAATTTTCATGACGATCGAACAGTTTTATAGTATCTTTGAATTGGCGCTTCTTTCACGAACATCTTCTTTTTCTATCATCCTTCTGCCATCCATAATGATTTTATATTAATGTGAAGAGTTTATTTCTTAAAATCATTTTAAATTTACTGTTTCAAAATTTGTGAAGGATGCGTGACTGTGTTAATTTTTTAGAAAAAAGATAATTGAATTTTTTCAAAAACCCGGTATAGTTGATCATATTTCATATTATAATTAATTTAGAAATTTATTTCACAGCCATTTCTATACCTACCATATTTCTATCATTTATTTTGGTTTTATATACTGAGAAGGTTTTGTTTATAATAAGTGTTTCTCTAACCTCATTTAAAAATCCAAGATCTGGTCATGCATGGTTATGAGACTACTTATAATTTAAGTCGCGACCGACCTCACTTAAAAATCCAAGATATGGTAATGTGTGGTTTGTGTTGCTCTTAAATTAAAAAGAAAAGAAAATGATATATATATATATACACATATGCGAAATCCTCCTTTGTTATGTAAAAAGCAGCCTATCAATCCATTTTCTAATTTGTGAAATGTGTTAATATTTTATGATATATTATAATTTATTGATTGATTATCATTGGGATTTGAAATTAATTGATTTTGTCACTTAATTTGATTTACAATCGTAGCCCAAATCTATCACTGCTTTGTGCTCATTTTTAGAATTTGTTTTAAAATAATTGGAAATCATATGTCTTAAAACTCTCCATTTTATAAAATTCATCATAAATCCATCATATTACAATGTGAAATTTGCTTCTAGTTTTTAGAATATTATGATTTTTGTTTTATTGAATGAGATTTATGATGTACATTCTCTCTCTTGATCTAATTTTATATTTCTTGTCTATATTTCATCACTATTTTGATTTGTATATTCTTCTGATGATAACGAGAGGGGGAGAATGGTTAAGATTTTGATCAATCAGTAAATATTTCATGAATATTTTAATATTGGAAATTTAATTCATTTATATTTCACTCATGCATATATTTAGGGGGACTTCTGTTGTGGGGGAGCATACATGTAGGGGTAGTTCTACACTTCACTTTCTAACACATTTATTGTTTTCAAAATCTGATTATAAGTTTGTCATCATCAAAAGGGGGGATTGTTGTATATAACAATTATATGAATTTTGTTTAATGATAACAAACATATAAATATATACTACAAATGTGTCTGTAATTGTACTATTCTACTACATTACATAAAGAAATAAACATTTATATTTAAATAGAATACTACTACACGAGAATTTAAATATTCAAACAGTATTTTATTGAAATATAATGATTTATTTCAACATTTGAACAACACAGTTTTCTAACTCCACTATTTGTACATCTCATTGTAATACAATACATTCAATTTCTTTTATATACATAGCTCCTCAATATAGTTCACTCCATTACAATACTCAGTCACTCTGCTACATATTCACTCTGTTGTACAAACTCATATACAGACTCACTCATATACAAGATTCACTCATTGACACATAACTGTTTCTTCAGTCTACTTCAGTTAGTCTAGTCATCTTCAAATCTATCACATAAACAAACACAAAGTAAACTGGAACAGAAATCGACTTAGATTCTAGCAGATATTATTTTATTTTAAAACTTATTTACCTCAGAATTTTGGTGTGTTTCATCATATATCATGACTTAGTCTGATATGCATATCCATCTATTGGTGTCTAGACTGCTTGTGATATTCACAGTGATTCACTGTAAATACCACAAGGTAGACAGTGTCTCTAGTGCTCTCTCTCTCTCTCACACACACACATACATATATATATTCCGCACATACATGTATACACATACATGTGTATGTATATACACGTATATTTTGTGCAAGGAAAATTTGGTCAAATATTGAAACAGCCAGGGACAAATATATCGGGAATGAAATGTTCAGGTGAAGCTCGACAACACTTTCATGCTGCAAGCATCCATGAAAACACAGGTGCAATAAATTAGTTTCAGTACACACATATATATACATACATATATATATATACTAGTTTCTGTGTATACACACACACATACATGGTTCAGGAAAATCAGAGGACATGCACATATTCAAGTCCAACATGTACAAGTTTGAATACAACAAGGTCAAGCCAGTCCAATTTCTCAAGTGCAAACGATAAAGTGATGCATAGACAAGAGCAGAAATGCTTGTTTAAACAAGGCATAATTATTCAAGCTCAAGTGCAAGTGCACAAATACATGCACAAGTCAAAATTGGGTTCAGGCACAAATTGGCAACTGGCCATTTTCAAATTCGGGAAGCATGGAGTGACACATGCATGGTGAAGCATGCAACAAGCCAGATTCACAAAAATGAATGCATGCAACATCATAATGTAAGTGAATACAACTATATACATGGCATGTACACACAAAGAAGGAAAAATGCCAACATACGAATGGTTCGGGTCGAGACAATTTTAACATTGGTTCAGGTCAAGACAGTTCAAGTATATAAATGGTTTGGGAAGTTCAGAACCATGCACAAGATCAACAATACATGCAGCAACATCAACACAAGTGAATAGGGACATTCAGTAAGACACACAAACATGGCATGTAGCAAGTGAACCAGAATGCAAAGGTACAAACTCATGTGAAATGGTTATACAGTATGACTACTGGGATCTGCACAGTAGCAAGACAATGTGAATCAAGATGGCATCACACAACAATCAGTAAAGAGAAAAAGAGTTGCAGATGCATAAGTGGTTGTGCACATTCATGAATCAGTATACATAAAAGTGTGGGCAACTTATTTACAAAGAACAATGGTAAAGCAAGTCAAGGTCAAGACCAGATGATATCAACATGGAGATACATTAAAATCAGCATGTATATGCATATACTGTTGTACTACAGGCTCAAAAATTTGCACAAGCCAGAAGTGAGAAATATGCTATATGAATAAAGATCAGTGTTATATATGTACAAAAAAACTCAAGCCGGGAAGAGTGCATGTGTATACATGTTAATTTGATCAGTATAAAGCAATTTGCAGTTATAAGATAACAAAAGGCTACGAGCACACGTTGACCTAGTAAACATGCAGTATCAAGCCAGATCAACAAATAGTGGGGTAAAAAAAAAAAGATATACATATATACACACAACTGTGTGTGTATGTGTATGTGTGTGTGTCTATATATATATATATATATATATATATATGTATGTATGTATGTATATGTATGTATGTACATATATCCACAAATGTGCCAAGCCATAAGTAAATTTTCAATGCAAATGCTATGCTCAAATTAGTCCAGAAATGTGTTGCCTACATTCACTAAACCAAAGTGTAAGGATAGAAATAATTTTGCGGCCTTGAGTCACTACAGCAAAAATATCATATTACGACTTTAATTTTACAACTGTCACAAAACGACATTTGTAATAAAAGTTATATACAACTATCCTTTCTTGAAAGTTGTAATAAATATATTTTTAATAACTATTTTATTTGGCCTGTTGTAATAGATGTATATTACAACTTTTTTTTTGTTAGAGTTATAGATGTCTATTACACTAGCTAATATTTAAGAATAATTAATAAAAAATAATTATTTTTTAATAAATAATGTTAAGTGTTTAATAATTAATAATCTGTAATATGAACGTAATAAGCTTTTACTAATTAATATCCAATTATAACTAAGAAGAAATAAGTAATAATTAATAGTAACTACTATACATTAGAAATATTTAATATTTTATTAAAAACTAATTCTCAAGAAATCCAAATTAAATTTGATATAATTTTTTACTTATAAATTCTAACTTATAATACTTAAATTTACATATTTTGATGGAATTTCGATTATGATCAAGGAAAATTAGACAGCCATAAAAAATTAGCACAGAAAGATGAATTTTAAGTGGGAAAAATGGAAATTTGGTCCAAAGGAACCTACATCCTTTCTAAATCAAAATTTATGTGGGAAACGTGAAAATTTAGGCGGGCCGCCTCTCCTTTGCTATACCCTAAATCAAAATCGTATGGATAACTCTAAACTAAATCATCATCGTTTTTTACTCAGAAATGGCGACCCAAACCAACTCCAAGACGCGATCTACATCTATTCTCCAATCTGCTCGACTTCCGCATCATTTTCTTTTGTCGAGGAAGAGGAAATCTGCATACGACTATTCTGGTAGCGTGTATCTCACTCTATAAATCACTGCTTCAACAATAAATCTAAACGGGCTTGTGGTACAGTGAGCCCTAATTCGTCGTCAATGCCGTCGAGTTCTGGTATCGACTTAACTCTGTTAATTAAGGCAACTTCTGTAGCATTGCCTTAAAATTCCCTTTTGAGTCTGCTCAATAATCCAAATGAATTGCCTGCTGTCAATCCAACAATGAAGAATTCGGTTGCAGCTCGCTCTAAATAAGGTACCCAAGGCCCTATGCTATTTTCCTTTGTTGGTAAACGTTGGACTGAAAATAGTGTTGATTTGGGTTTAAAAGCATTGAATCATGTCATGGATGTTAATACTACTATGGATGTTGTGGATGTCAGCCTAGTAAGTCCAATTGAAAACTAGTTATTGTTAATGTTGTGGTAAGCACACTAATAGTGCTATCTTGGTTAAACCAGTAGTCAATGTTGCTCATGTCCTTAGAGATGCTCCGCCCTATTATACCTATTTCAAAAAAAAAAAACTCTAAACCAAATCGATATCCCCTTTTCTATTCCTTGGAATGTTTATTTCGCCGACTTTTCTTTGGTTATCCTTATTACATATGCAATCAAAAAGTACATTGGAGTTGCATTCGAAATGGAATTAGCTGTAGCTGCTGGACACAATGACTACCAATTTGATGAGCTTTACTGTTCTTTACAACATTGATTGATATAACTTTTTATATTTGTTTGCTCAAATATTTTTTGGAAGTTATTAACACGATTTATCTTTTGCGATTGAAAGACCCTTAATAATAAAACCATTCAACAATAGTGGGCGTACGTTTTTGTTATAGTTGAACCACTCTTTTAATTATTACTCTTGCATGTACTTAACCATAGTTTTTACTAAGTAACCCACCCCAAACCCTAAATTCGAGTTTGGATAGAAATACAGTCAATAATTAGCAATCCAACATCCAGCTCCAGTAGTTAGCAATCCAGAACCTTCTTTGAATCACATTAAACACGTTGTATCCCACCATAATTACGAAAAGATTATTCGGATACTAAATACAAGATTAGGAGTATTTTTTAAAAGCTTAAAACAAATTATAGGAACTCAGTGGCTTCTAACATCATTTTTTCCCCTCTAATATAACCCAAAGGCAAAAAGGTATTAGATTAGAGTTATGGTCCTTTCATAAATCATGTTGTCACATTTACTATTTCTGCACTTATTTATTCTTTTATGGCATATGCTACTACTACAACATGCTACAGTCGTGGCTTAATTTTAAAAACTGAAGCTTTTACACTGTAGCCTAACCAGATTCTGAATTGTTTTGCATTAGCAGGTGATAAATGTAAGTTGGTGTCATGTGCATGTGTTATTTATGATGTGCATGTGTTATCTTTGATGAATTATGCCTCTTCTATCAAAACTCTGATAAATTATTTGCATTGTGCAAACCAAGCTGTAAATAGGTTAAAGTAGGTGCGCGCATAGACACACACACATACATACATAATAGGCACGCTTGGCTCATACATTTATATAATTTACTTAAGGTTTAGAAAGGGGTTTTGGAGTTGTTTGTAATAAAAATAGATACTAATAATGTAATAAAAATAGATACTAATAATGATATATTTCCAAAAAAAATCCTTATCACTTTGCAGAAAAGAGCAGCTATTGTTGCTCCATCTTCTCTGTAACTTGTTAATGGGCTGTGTAATCCATAGGTGAGTCACTGGTGGATGTTGAACACCAAGAACACTGTTAGTCCGTTGTTTCATTTTGGTTACCGATAGATGTCTAAGAAGTTATAATAGTGTTGTGATCACTCATTCACATTCCAGTGTATGCTCAGCACTTTTTAAGACCCTAGAAAAACCAGCAATCTTCAGCGTATATGGGTTCAATACTTGATTTCAAGAATTAGGCTTTAATGGGTGAAAAATATTATATGAATTCTATGACTAATATTGAACAAAATCTTAATGCTACATACTTATCAATTTTTCTTCGAATTTTGATTAGGAGCAGCTGGAGCATATGGTATACTTTGCAAAGTTTGGGCTACTGCAATACAATATGATCATGAACTGCCCATTAATGCTAGCAGCATCAACAGTGCATGCAGTTCGATGCACTCTTAATAAGACTCTACTATGGACCGAAACACTGAGGTTGCACACTTAGAGGCATAATTCTTTTCTTTGTTTAATATACTAACGTTATTAGATATGTTTATTTTCTATGTTTCGTAAGCCGAAATAGAATATTTAAAAAAAATTCCATGTTGGTTTTTCACTGAAAGTGGATAGGAACTACAGAAGAAGATGCTGCAGCTTTAATTATGAGAAGTGGATGATATGGGTCATGCTGGAGCAATTTTTATATCAGGTGGGAAGGGTACAGCCCAATATAAGATCAAAACATTAAGAGAATCTGGAGTCATAGTGGTCAAGTCTCCAGCGAAGATCGATGCTGCCATGCTTGATGTCTTCAAACAGCATGGCCTTGTACAACAGAAAAAAATTCCTTTTATTACGTTTTTTTTGTTTTCACATTTTATTATATATTTTGTTTACAATTTTTTTTGCTTCCATTACCTCTTAATTTTTTTTTTGGTTTCAAATTTATCAACACCAACAACAACCTTGGAATGAAGATAGCTAAGACGCATGGTTAGGTTAACATCTTTGCACAATTAAGCGTGCATTTAAGTTGCTCTCAGGTTTGCCCTTGAACATAAAATTTACCATGTTTGGCGGGGGGAGGGGGGATTCGAGCCAAGATGGGTATTAATTAATATTATATGTCTCGTGCTAGTGAGTCGATCAGTTGTTCGGTTAGTCTTAGTTTAACAAGTCGGATTCCAAGTTTGTCTCATTGTGTCACTTAGTGTGAAACTATATTTATTATGATGTCTATTCATAAATATATATATGGTATTGTTGGCTTAAAAAAACATTTTTTGTTCTTTTTCTAACAACAGATGTATTCTTATCCAACAGTTTCAGATCACTGCAGTGAACTTGCACCAAAAAGACAATTGGCTTAACGATTTTGTTGTCTTCGACTAGTGTACTCCCGTAGGATATGCAATTTTTTGTGGATAACTTGTGATTGGACCAAGTTGCTTTGTAAAAATCAAGTATGTAATAATGCGCGAAATATTTTCTGAAACTTATTGTTTGTAATACTGAAAATTTGAGTAATTTAATGACTTAGTTTGCAAATAACTGTAATATCTGATTTGCTTGGTGTGTTGCTATATGTAGTGTATTGTTCATTTCAGTTGCAAAAGATGCCAATTTTTTCAAAACACAACTGTCAATCATAACAGTTCATAACAGTTGTAATAGATATTGTTACAATGGTGCATAACTATTGTAATAAAGTTTATTACAACAGTAGAAAATACTTGTAAAATATACGTACCACAATGGTGTCACAATGGTGCAAAATAGCTGTAAAAGATTTTAGTCTATTACAACTTCATAATATACGACGGTTACCCCAATGTGGTATATTTTACAATGGTTTTCCACCATTGTAATATGGTCAATTTGTTGTAGTGAGTAGAGCAATGGAAATGGCAAGGGTTGATTTTTGGCAACTAGTGTAACGACCCGCATTTTTCGCATCAAAGGATCATAGAATATTTCTTTCTTTCTCATACGAAGTCGTATAGCCATGTAACTTTGGGAGACGACTATTGGGGTCATTTCCCATACTCATAATTTTTGCCGATTTTTAAATGACCGTTTTGCCCCTAGCTGATCTTGTTTTGGCCATAACTTTTGATTGGAAAGGAGTTTTTACCTAAAACCACTTTCATTAGATCCAGATGATGGTTTAACTTTCCGTAGAGTGGTTACATTAGCCAAACAGACTCCACGTTTGGGAGGTATGGCTGAAACTAGATTTGGAAGGCCAAAAACTGCTTAACCGGGCCAAATGAGGTGATTAGTGAATGCGCCCATAACCCATTTCGGGATGGGGTTATAGGGAGGCTGAAATGAGTTAGGTTTTCATTTCATTTCAGTTTTCTAGCTGCCATTTACCTCCTAGGAACCCTAACAATGGTCTCCAACATTAGAATCATCTCTAATCAAGTTTTAGCCTAATCTACATCAAATTAAGGAGAAATAACACCAAAGCAAGGTTGGAGCTACTGTGTAGCCTTGGGAACAGTGCTTAACAGAGTTCAGATTTGGTATTTTGTTTGTAGTAAAGGTGAGTGATTTGCATAGTTCCTCACTGATTTGGTTAATTAAGGGTAATTAGTGTTAATTAGCGAATTTAAAAATGATTAAATTCTGGAACAATATTCGTAAACTTCGAAATATTGTTTTAGGCCTCTGTTAGAAAATTTTGATTAATTCGGTTAAGTTTTGCTAATCCTATCATTAGTTTTGCTTAAACACGCTTAAAGGAAGATATGAGATTTTGGCTATGTTTGATCCGCTTTAACATATCAAATTGTTGTTTTGGTGTTTATGGTTAGTCATCTATGTTGCTATGACTGTTTGGAATGATTTTTGATTGTTTAGAAACGTTAGATTAGTCGAAAACGCCGTCGAATGGCGTAGACAGGTCGCTGGAAAAGTTGCAGAAGATATGCAGGAACCGGATCGGATTGTCCCTGCCCCTCCGATCCGAACCGCTCGCACTTGAAGCTCCACGATCTGACCTGAGCATGGTGGCACGACCTGAAGAGAGCACCCGATCCGAACCACGTCACTCGACCCGAACTGACGCACCATGGATGGACTTGAGAGGCTCAACCCGATCCGGAGTGCTTGGGAAGGTGAACTGAACCGCTTGCCTGAAGTCACGATCTGATGTTCGGGAGATAACCCGAACCAATCCAAAGTAGGATCCACGATTCGATGCGTATGGGGTATTCCGATCCGAATCGAGTTGCTTGGATTTGAGGCATGAACCACAATCTGAATTGGAAGTACAAGTTGAAGTGAAGAACAGGAACCGAACCAATCTGGAGAAGACCAAAACCCGAGATGCAAAGGTAGTCCAAATAGGAAGTGGAGCTCAGAATCCAGTTGGGAACCAACGAGTTAACTTCATGATTGGACTTTGATGTGAGACATGTGCAAAGGGGTTATCGACGTCTATAGCTTTGATTCACCAACAAGGCGGATGTTAGGCTGCGTATCAGTGCAGTGGGGTAATTATTACTCCATAGGGCAAAGTGGTCGTAGCATGGCTATGAGCCAGTGCAATGGAGTCATCATGACTTCATGGGGAAGAGTGGACATAGCAAGGACTAGTGGCTATGGATCAGTGCAGTGGTGTCATTATGACTCCATGGGGCAGAGTGATCATAGCAAGTAATGGGTGGTCAAAGTGGTGGATATCGTATGCTTTACGCACTGAGTGAGAGATGTGAGGATGGTTGCTATGTTTGATTGTTTGCTATCACTATGACATGCACACCCCCTTCCCCGTATCTTTATACCTTATGTTTAGTGGCACCTTAGAGTATTTAGCGGTATGTTGTGCTAACTCTTTGGTTGCAGGTCCAGGTTCAGGTATGATTTAGTATACTTGTTATTATTCTGTTTTGCTGCTTATCGCTCATACCAGACTTTTGTCTGACCCAGAGTTTTATGTCTCTTCTTTTTACTCTGGGTGCTCTTAATCGGGCATACTAGAGATAGGTTAGGTGGCATGCACGAGTAGATGTACTAAGGACGAGCAGGAGGCTCCCACGTATGATATATATAGATATTCTCCCTGTATCACTGTTGGTCACTACTTTGGGCATTAGTAGTGTACCTTTCTTACTTGCTTTAGAGACAGTTTTCAAAAGTTGTAATAATGGTTATGGATCATAAGCTGTATTTTGGATTTCCACTGCTATGATGATTATGGTTTAGTTTTCAGCTTATGCACTATCTTGCCTGTTTTATGTCAAGTATGTTATTATTATATTTTATTCCTTGCGCTGTGAGACATTCTACAGGTTCCTTGTTAGTTCAAATACTTTTCCTTTCCTTTCTTTGGCGGCCGTCCCGCGCTGGTTAGGCATTGACACAGCGCACTTTCATTGAAATGTCGGCTGGTGCGGGGCGGGCTATCACATTTGCAATGTCGGCTGGTGTAGGCGGGCCGTCACATTTGGTATCAGAGCTCTATTTTGCGTAGTTAACCTAGGGAATGGCACCAGAGAGGGAGACAATACATATATGAGAGCGCGTATTTGTGATTATTTTGGTTTTCAAAAGCTGTATATATACACTATTAGTATAGCTAAGGATGAATTCGCACTGCACTGACACCACAAAGAGGATGGTTAATCGTTTCTCTTTACAGATTGAACGATGAGCCGATATACGAGGGGTGCTGGTAGAGGAGCCAATAATGGGAATGCTCCTGACATGAGGACTATGTTCACTGACTTCATGTGAGAGATGCTTAGGGACGTTTAGAAGGTAGCTCCCAATGTTGCTAATGGTGGTGGTGCAGCGGTGCAGGCACCTAGAGCCGATTTCGCCAAGCTTTGCAAGGATTACACTAGTCTTGGTGGAAAGCAGTTCCATGGAACAGAATCAGCTACAGAAGTTCAGGTTTGGTTGGATAGCTGTGAGCGTATCTTCGAAGACTTGGGTATCGAGGATGCGATGAAGAGGAAGTTAGCATCCCATCAGCTACATGGATGGGCAATGAATTGGTGGAATGCTATTAAGGCAGCTACTCCAGAGGATCAAGTTACATGGGATCAGTTTAAGGCCCGATTTAGTGATAAGTTCATCCTAGTTGCCCAGAAGTCATAGTTGTTTAGGAAATTTCGGAGCTTAAACAGAATGGTAGGACAGTCTCGGAATACATTGCAGAGTTTGATACTTTATCGAAGTATGGATTATCCCTTATTGACACTCCCGAGAAGAAAAATGAAAAGTTTATAACATGCTTAGATCAGTACTTGGGGGAAAGGCTTATTAACCACATCGATGAGACGTTTGAATCGATTGTGGGGAAAGCTTTGAGATCATAAAGTTTATACCCTAAGTCGAAGATTGAGGTTGCATCTGCAGAAGACCCAAACCTGCAAGCAAGCGGT
The DNA here is from genome assembly GCA_030737875.1 of Allium sativum. Taxonomy (NCBI): domain Eukaryota; kingdom Viridiplantae; phylum Streptophyta; class Magnoliopsida; order Asparagales; family Amaryllidaceae; genus Allium; species Allium sativum. Next base: position 965,242,784 of record CM060916.1, read on the forward strand.
GGAGGCAAAAATGGTTCTCAGAATAAGAGAAAGCAGAATCAGACCAAGGATGGCCAGAAAAAGAGTAAGAAAGATGTTGAGTGCTTCAGCTATGGTAAGAAGGGTGACTATGCCAAAGAGTGTCGGGCCAAGCCTGTGGATAGGAAGTGCTTTAACTACGACCAAGTGGGACATCATAATGATAAGTGTCTGCAACCCCCTAAAGAAAAGCAGATTGTGAAGGCATATGCTATCAATGTTGTTCCTTCTTCGTCGAATGCCCCAACTGCGGCGGAGAAAGGAAAGAATGTTGTTATTCAAGGTATGCTTTCTGTTTATGATGTTCCAGTTAGAGTGTTGTTTGATACCGGAGCTTTCAGTTCCTTCATATCTAGTGACCTGGTAGATAGGTTGGGATTGGAACCCAAGATTGCTGATAGACCTTTAGTAATGACGAACCCAATTGGTGGTTCGACTAGCCTTAGCACGATTTTCCGTAATGTGGTCTTATTGAGTCATGGATGCATATTTGTTTGTGATTGCTTTGTTTTGGGCTTTACTGGGTTTGACATTATTTTGGGAGTCGGTTAGCTCTGAAGATACGGGGTGGTAGTAGACTGTGAGGGCTTTTTGGTGACAGTTAGAGCGGATGATGGGCGGAGGGTAGTGTTTGGTGGTCTACCTAATGATGGGGTAATGGCTTGTTTTCTAAATTCCCTCGACATCCCGCATGATGAGTTGTCGGATGTGCCCGTGGCTGGCCAGTATCCGGACGTCTTCGAGGAAATGACCGGACTTCCACCATACCGAGAGATTGAGTTCCGTACCGATTTAGTAAAAGATGCCAGACCTATAGTGATGCCACTTCGTCGTATGGCACCAAGGGAGCATCGAGAGCTCGCGGTGCAAGTGGGCGATCTTTTGAAGAAGGGGTTTATCAGAAGAAGTGTTTCTGTGTGGGGAGCACAGTTGTGTTTGCTACCAAGGCTGATGGTTCCCTTCGATTGATTGTGGACTACCGCGAGCTGAATAAGGTGACGAGGAAGAATCAGCATCCTCTACCGCGGATAGATGATTTGTTTGATCATTTGAGTGGAGCGAGAGTGTTCTCTCAGTTGGATCTCGCGATAGGTTTTCATCAGCTTAGAGTGGAAGCTGAGAGTATAGCAAAAACGGCATTTCGAACGCTGACTGGATTCTATGAGTGGTTGGTCATGCCATTCGGGTTGAACAATGCACCCGCATATTTTGTGGATCTTATGAATAAGGTATTCGGGGATCAATTGAATAAGTTTGGTCTTGTGTTCGTGGATGATATTTTGGTCTACTCGAGGACAAAGGAAGAACACAAGGAACATTTGAGAGTGGTGATGGAGGTGTTGAGAAAACACCAATTGAAAGCAAATTTTCTAAGTGTCACTTCTAGAGGAGGGAAGTGAGATTCTTGGGCCATGTTGTTTCAGAAAATGGTATCGCCGGGGACCCTGCTAAGGTGGCTATGGTACAATATTGGTCTACGCCCAAGAATGCAACAGATATATGAAGTTTTTTGGGGTTAGCCGGATATTATCGTAAGTTTGTCCAAGACTTCTCCAAGATAGCAACACCGTTGACTCAGTTGACCAAGAAGAATCAAGCTTCTGTTTGGGACGAAAGGTGTGAAAATGCATTCAAGAGTCTAAAGGAAAAGTTGACGCGTGCACCAGTGTTAGTCATTCCTAAAGGGAATGAAGAGATGACAGTATACACGGACGAATGTGGTACCGGATTAGGTGTTGTGTTGATGCAAGAAGGTAGGGTTGTAGCTTATGCAAGTCGACAACTGAAACCGCATGAGAAAAGATACCCTACCCACGATTTAGAGTTGGCAGCGATCGTGTTCGCGCTGAAGATGTGGAGACATTATCTCTTGGGAGAAAGATTTGAGTTGTTTACCAATCATAAATTGTTAAAATATCTCCTCTCTCAGAAGGATCGAAATCTTCGATAGCAAAGATGGTTAGAATTCTTGGCTTCCTACGATTTCGATATCGCATATACACCAGGAAAGGGAAATGCGGTAGCCGATGCATTGAGTAGAAGACATGCCAGTTTAGGGGCTAAGTTTCTTGAGTGGAAGCAACTGGAGTATATCGCTGGGTATGATTTCAGACCAAAGTGTGAACTGGATCCAGAAGTATTAGTAAGTTTGACAGTCAGACCCACTTTGATTGAGCGGATTGGTTCTAGTCAGAGGGACGATCCTAACTTATTGAAAATCATCTCCAAGTTAGAGATGGGCATCGATGAGGAGATGAACGAGTATGGGCTTGATCGGGATGGATGGCTTAGAAAGAATGGAAGACTAGTTGTACCCAATGTCAATGGATTGAGATATAAAGTGCTTAGAGAATGTCATCACTCAAAACTGACTATACACCCCTGTGGTAACAAGATGTATCAAGACATGAAGCAGACCTACTATTGGGAAGGGATGAAATGAGACGTTGGGAAGTTTATATCCTAATGCATGAATTGCCAGCTAGTTAAAGCTGAGCAAAAGAAGCCTAGTGTCTTGTTGCAACCACTAGAAATTCCAGAATGGAAATGGGAACATGTCTCAATGGATTTCGTTGATGGGTTACCAAGGACTAGATCGGACCATGATAGCATTTGGGTGATTGTGGACTGATTGACCAAGAGTGCAAGATTTATACCCATCAAGTCGAATAGAACGACAACTAAGTTAGCTGAGCTATATATGAAATGGGTAGTGAGATTTCATGGAGTACCTAAAAGTATTGTGAGTGACCGAGACTCGTCGTTTACTAGTGGGTTTTGGAAGAGCTTACAAGAGGCGTTAGGATCAGAATTACATCTCAGTACCGCGTTTCATCCTCAAACCGACGGTCAAACAGAGAGGGTGAATTATATATTAGAGGACCTCTTGAGAGCCTGTGTATTGGATTTTGGTGGATCATGGGATGACCATTTGCATCTAGTAGAGTTTGCATATAATAATAGTTATCAATCCAGTATTGGTATGGCTCCATTTGAAGCTTTGTATGGAAGACCGTGCAACTCACCGTCATGGTGGTTAGAAACTGGTGAGAAGTTTGTGCTTGGACCAGATGTGATAAGAGAAACCTCAGACAAGATCAAGATTATTCAATAGCGAATGAAGGCTGCCCAAGATAGGCAGAAGAGTTATGCCGATAAGAGGAGATGAGATTTAAAGTTTTCCATTGGCGACTTGGTGTTTGTCAAGATTTCTCCGTTAAACAGCGTGATACGATTTGGCAGGAAAGGCAAGTTAACACCAAGATTTGTTGGACCATTCCCAGTTCTCAAACAAGTTGGGGATTTGGAATATAGAGTTGAATTACTGGAGAAGATGGTAGGTGTTCATAACATATTTCATGTTTCCTAGTTAAGGAAGTTTGTGCACGACCCTAGTGTGGCCATTTCACCTGATCAGTTGGATGATATCGAGGTTAAACCCAAAGCGGTTGGGAACTGCAGACCTATGCGTATTGTTGGGAACGATACGAAGCAGCTTCGAAGGAAGGCGGTGAAACTAGTCAAAGTTCAGCGGGTGATGATGAGGAAGACTGCACTTGGGAAATAGAGGAGAACATAAGGAAGAAGTATCCAGAGCTCTTTTCCTAGTAAGTTTTTTTATATCGGTACAGTACTCCCTTGTTAGTAAACCGCATGCTAGGATAGGTTGATTGTGTTGTTTTGTATGCTTTATTGTTTTGTTAATGAGTGGTAGGCATGCGGGATCCTTTGTATGTTTTGGGTTAAAGAATTTCGGGGGCGAAATTTCTTAAAGGGGGGGGGGGGGAGAATGTAACGACCAGCATTCTACGTATCAAAGGATCGTAGAATATTTATTTCTTTTTCATACGAAGTCGTATAGCCATGTAACTTTGGGAGACGACTATTGGGGTCATTTCCCATGCTCATGATTTTTACCGATTTTTAAATGACCGTTTTGCCCCTAGCTGATCTTGTTTTGGTCATAACTTTTGATTGGAAATGAGTTTTGACCTCAAACCACTTCCATTAGATCCGGATGATGGTTTAATTTCTGTAGAGTGGTCACATTAGCCAATGGACTACCCGTTTGGGCGATATGGCTGAAACAGGGTTTGGAAGGCGAAAAACTGTTTAATAGGGCCAAATGAGGTGATTAGTGAATGGGTCCATAACCCATTTCAGGATTAGGGTTATGGGGAGGCTGAAATGAGTTAGGTTTTCATTTCATTTCGGATTTCTAGCCGCCATTTACCTCCTAGGAACCCTAACAATGGTCTCCAACATCTAGAATCATCTCTAATCACTCTCTAATCAAGTTTTAGCCTAATCTACATCAAATTAAGGAGAAATAGCACCAAAACAAGGTTGGAGCTGCTGTGTAGCCTTGGGAACAGCGCCTAATAGAGGAAAATTTCAGATTTGGTATTTTGTTTGTAGCATAGGTGAGTGATTTGCATAGTTCCTCACTAGTTAATTATGGTAATTAGTGTTAATTAGCGAATTTAAACATGATTAAATTCTGGAAAAATATTCATAAATTTCGAAATATTGTTTTAGGCCTCTATTAGAAAATTTGGTTAATTCGGTTAAGTTTTGCTAATCCCATCATTAGTTTTGCTTAAACACGCTTAAGGGAAGATATGGGATTTTGGCTATGTTTGATCCGCTTTAATATATCAAATTGTTGTTTTGGTGTTTGTGGTTAGTCCTCTATGTTGCTATGATTGTTTGGAATGATTTTTGATTGTTTAGAAAAGTTAGATTAGTCGAAAATGCCGTCGAATGGCGTAAACAGGTCGCTGGAAAAGTTGCAGAAGATATGCAGGAACCGGATCGGATCATCCCTGCCCCTCCTATCCGAACCGCTCGCACTTGAAGCTCCACGATCTGACCTGAGCATAGTGGCACGACCTGAAGAGAGCACCTGATCCGAACCGCGTCACTCGACCCGAACCGGTGCACCATGGATAGACTTTAGAGGCTCGACCCGATTCGGAGTGCTTGGGAAGGAGAACCGAACCGCTTGCCTGAAGTCACGATCTGATGCTCTGGAGATAACCCGAACTGATCCAAACCTGTATGGGGTATTACCATCCGAACCGAAATGCTTGGATTTGAGGCGTGAACCACGATCTGAACTGGAAGCACGAGTTGAAATGAAGAATAGGAATCGAACCGATCCGGGGAAGACCAAAACCCGATATGCAAAGGTAGTCCAAATAGGAAGTAAAGCTCCTGATCTAGTTGGGAACCAATGAGTTAATATCATGATTGGACTTTGCTGCGGGACGTGTGCAAATGGGTTATCAACGTCTATAGCTTTGATTCACCATAAAGACGGATGTTAGGCTGCGTATCAGTGCAGTGGGGTAATTATTACTCTGTGGGGCATAGTGATCGTAGCATGGCTATGAGCCAGTGTAGTGGAATCGTCATGACTTCATAGGGCAGAGTGGACATAGCAAGGACTAGTGGCTATGGATCAATGCAGTGGTGTCATTATGACTCCATGGGGCAGAGTTATCATAGCAAGGAATGGGTGGTCAAAGTGGTGGATATCGTATGCTTTACGCACTGAGTGAGAGATGTGAGGATGGTTGCTATGCTTGATTGTTTGCTATCACTATGACATGCACGCCCCCTTCCCCGTATCTTTATAACTTATGTTTAGTGGCACCTTAGAGTATTGAGCGGTATGTTGTGCTAACTCTTTGGTTGCAAGTCCAGGTTCAGGTATGGTTTAGTATACATGTTATTATTCTGTTTTGCTGCTTATCGCTCATTCCAGACTTTTGTCTGACCCAGAGTTTTATGTCTCTTGTTATTACTCTGGGTGCTCTTAAACGGGCAGACTAGAGAAAGGTTAAGTGGTATGGACGAGTAGATGTACTGTTGACGAGCAGGAGGCTCCCACGTATGATATATATAGATATTCTCCCTGTATCGCTGCTGGTCACTACTTTGGGCATTAGTACTGTACCTTCCTTATTTGCTTTAGAGACAGTCTTCAAAAGTTGTAATAATGGTTATGGATCATAAGCTGTATTTTGGATTTTCGCTGCTTTGATGATTATGGTTTAGGTTTTAGCTTATGCACTGTCTCGCCTGTTTTATGCCAAGTATGTTATTATTATATTTTATTTCTTGCGCTGTGAGACATTTTACAGGTTCCTTGTTAGCTTAAATACCCTTCCTTTCCTTTCTTTGGCGACCGTCCAGCACTGGTTAGGCATTGGCACATCGCACTTTCATTGAAATGTCGGCTGGTGCGGGGCGGGCCATCACAACTGGCTACTGTAAATCAATTCACAAATTCACAATGGGACAAACACAAGAACATGCACATCATGAGTTTTAGTAAAGTTTTTATCAACAATTTCGATGACTTAATACTGGAAAGAGATCAATTTAATAATTCAAAAGGTTTCCTGAAATACGCAAGTATAATGGAAAAATCATTCGAATTGTTTCCTGAAATCAAGATTGAACCCATGTGTTTAAATTTTTTCCAGAATTCACAATATCATATACAACACATTCACAGCAATTCAAATCAGGACAACAAAAGGGGAAACTCACGCAATAAATCAGAAAATCAATCATGCAAGTTTTCAAACCAAGTCATTGAAGAAATCAGAGATTGATTTAAGGTTTCTATAACACTATATAAACTTATTCATCATCGGTAGAACGTATCAAAAACCAACAAATAAAATTCAAGAGCAAAAAAAAAATCAATTTAGAGAATTCACGGTTTCGACCTCAGAGGCCAAATCGTTCGACCGAGAACATCAAGAAACAATCAAGCATAACCGAATCAAATTTCTTCAGCAACCAAGTCGCGATTTAGAGCATTAAACAAAAGTGGAATCCCGATTGATTTGAGTGAAAAAGGAGATGGCCAACTTTACTTTTATTTAAAAGGGGTTTCTTTTATTTTATTATTTTCTTGTATTTTTTAATTTCCTTTGTAATCGTCGATCGGTTTTTTCTAATTTTTCTGTAAAACTAAGGATTTCTAGTTATAGGATTAATAGGTAGGGTTTACGAATTAGGGGTTTGTAATTCGGGGAAAATCTGATCTTGGGTATAAAGATCAGTGTGTAGTTTCGTGCATAGGATTAGAACAGGAGTAGGGTTGCGAGTTTAAAGGGTTTTGTAAGAGGGATCTGTTTTAATACCTAGTATAAATTTTGAGGAATACAACAGCAGACAGGGTTTGTGAAGCTGGGTAAAATCTGTGTCATTTATTTACTACATTTATTTTCTCTATTGACATATGTGTTGTGATAATTTTAATATTTTGTAGAACTTCAATTAACCGTATTCACCCCCCTCTAGGATTAATCTTGATCCGACAAGTGGTAGTAGAGCCTGGTATTTTATTTAACTCTAGAGTTATGGTTTCTATTTGTCAATCCAGCGAGAGTCAGTCTAGACGCGTTCCAACTATTTTTAATGATACATATTTTTTAAATTGGAAATTATTAATGGAATCTTATTTAAAATCTGTTAACATTAAATGTTGGGATATTATTGTAAATGGATATGATATGGTAGATAAGAATTATATTGGGTTTAATTTTCATGTTACACTTATTTTCTATTCTTATGTTGATAATGTCCAACATAGCCTTATCTCCTATTGTTTAACTACGTAGGAAATCTGGAATACTCTCGATAGGAAGTATGGAAGAATTGACAACATCAGCTTAGAACCTCAGAAGGTCAACTCGGATTGAGAAATATGCCTGAAAGGAGAAACAAATGATGATTGTGATGAAGACTCAACATAAGATTTTTCTTATAATGATTTGATTCATCTTTTAAATGGTTTAACTGAATTTTTTGAGAGTCTCCAATCTAAAAAAAGAACTCTAAATTCTAAAAATCCTGAGTTGACCAGCAAAAAAAGATTTGGAATTAGAACTGAAAGTGTCAAGAAATCTGAAAATTATGATTGCAAAAATTGTTTGATTTCGGAAAACAATCTTGTTCATCTCAATAAAAATACTCAAACACTTGAAAATGAAATTTTGATTTTAAAAGAGAACAAGATTAAGCTTGTAAGTATGAATATTTTTTTGCAAAAATAATTGGATAATTTTAAGACATCTAAAAATTCCAAACTTGAAATTCTTAAAAAGGAAAATTTGGTGAAAACTGAATCTATTTTGAATGAATTTGAAAACAAGATTGAAAAATTCAGACAATTTGTAAAAACTGAGTCTGAAAAGCAAATTAAATTTAAATCTGAGATCGTTGAGTCTAAGGCAAAATGAGATGCTTGAAAATGAAAATTCAATCTTGAAACAAAATGATTCTTAGAAAAGAGAAATTGAGATCGACCATTCCTCTAAGTTGATAAATGAAAATAATCTTTTGAAATCCAAAATCAATGATCTTGAGTCGAGTTCGAAATGTTTTTCAGTTGGTGAAAAATCTTTGAATATGTTGTTGAAAAATCATTTTTTCTTATGGAAATAAGGATGGTCTTGGTTTTGGAAAAATTAATGTTTTTGAAAAGCTGAATTCTAATAATTTTAAAAATCCTTCAAATTGCTTTGAAAAAGAAAGTTATGAATATTTGAACTTTAAAAATTTCAAAGGATTTTTAAATCACAAATGGGATGAAAATTTGTTGTGTAATGATCCACTTAAACAATTTTGGATCCCAAAAGGAAATAAAACAAATTTGACTAAATTCAATTAGATTTGGGTACCTAAGGTTACGAAAGTAAATTCTGATGGATTTTTGTACAATAAAGTTTGGGTACCAAGACTGTGAGTGGTTTTACAAATTTCGTTAGACCACTCGACCCTCTAAATGCTTATGTACCGGAGGAGGCTGAGGAACCAAGTTGCAAAGTAGAAATTGATTTCAAGTTATTCCACATCTTTGATATATTCAAGGTTCCATAGCCAAGATTGTTTTGAGTTGGAGATCCATAATGTCTACGGCAAATCAGGTATGATCTCTTCACTCACATTTTTTTCATTCTACCTTTCTATCCTTCCCTCTATTTGTTTTTCTTTTATTCTTCCATCCAGTTATGTTTAGTTGTATTGGCACTGCCGCATTCTTTTTACTTCTTGAGTTTCTAGACTTCAAATTGCAATATTCTTGATCTTGTGAAAATTTGCTTCATTTGTATAGAACTCTCATTTTTTAATGATTTTCAGATCTTGAATTCAAATTTGTAAATATATGCAATTGTTTTGAAGTTTATTTTTTCCTAAATTCCTAACAGTGTGAAAGCATTCTTATTAAATTTTGAACACTATTAATTTGAATTCTAAATTTTTTAAGATAAAAAAACAAATGAAATTTCACACATCTTTTCTGTTTTGAGTTTCTTCTAATTCATCTAGGAAAGACTTGAAAAACCATACTCATTTCAGCACATTAGTATTTTCAGTTGTAATAATTTCATTGGTTTTTGGATTGGCTTGATTATTTTGAATTGAAAATCATTTGATGTTTATGGTTATTTTGCATCTTGAAACTCATTTTTAATCATGATCATCTTGCTTGAATAATTGATTTTACTTTTGAAATTATTTGAAAATATTGATATCTTGAATCTCACACACCTCTTGGATTTGAAATTGATAATCTTTTGTGATTGATTCATTGAATCTTGAAATTTTCACATCCCTTCAAGTGATTTCAAATAAAATATTTCTTTAAATCTTAGATCATGATCTGTCTCTTAAGCTTGTTACAAATAACCATGAAAAATTCTCTTGTCGGTTCATTTTAAAATTGATTGTTCTGCTGCTCCGATAAAAGGAACTAAATTGTTAGATTTGACTGCTTAGGCTTGGTTATTGAATATTTTTATTTAAAATTCTTTAGAATGCCACTATGGATAATTTGGAGCTCCAAGTAGTATCAGTTCTAGATGTGCTTGAAATTTTTCCTTATTCAATTGATTTATTTTCTTTAAACTGATTCTCATCTTGTATAGATTTTTAAGAATCCCTCTAATAATTTATTTTTCAATTTTAAAATCATTTATTGATTATTTATTCAGAAATTGAAATCAATAACCGAATTGAACTATATTTAGAATTCATCAAAATTATTATCAGATTTTTGAAATTGTGATGAGTTGTGACTAAAGTATACTTCACAACAAAAGGAATTTTATTTAAATTCTTATGATGTTTGAATAATTTTTATAATATCTTTTGAATTGGCACTTATTTCATGAACATCTTCTTTGACTATCAGTATTCTGTCATCCATTATGATTTTATATTAATTGGAAAGTTTAATATTTTTTGGAATCATCTTAATTATATAGTTTCTAATTTTGTGATGGAAATGTGATTATATTATTTTCAAAAAAGAGAAAATTGATTTTTTTTCAAAAATCCCATTGCAATTGAGCATATTTCATAATATGATAAATTTTGAAATTTATTTCACAATCATTTCTATACCTACCATATTTCTATCATCCATAATGATTTTATATACAGAGGAGAATTTGTATAATAAGTGTTTCTCTAATCTCATTTAAAAATCCAAGATCTAGTCATGCATGTTTAAGAGATTACTTATAATTTAAGCTGCAACCGATCTTATTTAAAAATCCAAGATCGGGTTATGTGTGGTTAGTATACTCTTAAAATTAAAATGAAAAGAGAAGAAAAAGGAAAATATATAAATATAAATATATATATGAAATCCTCCTTGGTAGTAAAAACCAGCCTATCAATCCATTTTCAATTTTGTGAAATTGGTTAATATTTAATGATATATTATGATTTGTTGATTGATAGTCAATGGATTTGAGATTATTTGATTTTGTCATTTAATTTGAATTTATAATCATAATCCAAATCCATCACTGTTTTGTACTTATTTTTAAAAAATCTATTTGAAAATAATTGAAGTTCATATGTTTTTGAAACTTTCTCCATTTTATAAAATTCATAGTAAATCCATCATTCTACAACGTGAAATTTGCTTCTGCTTCGTTGAATATTATTATTTTTGTTTGATTGAATGAGATGTATGACGAACATTCACTCTCTTGAGCCGATATTATATTTCTAGTCTATTTTTCATCTCTATTTTTTATTTCTATATCCTTTTGATGGTAACAAAAGGGGGAGAATGGTTATGATTTTGATCGATGAGTGAATATTTATTTTTTAGCAAAGCTGACCAGTTTTTATGGTGATCCGTAACACTATTTTATTAAAAAGGAAAACAGAAGTTGTGGAGACAGTAAAAGCATGCCAACACAAGCATCAAATTTCAACTTCCACGCAGGGAAGTGAAACCAAAACATTACATGGTCTAATACATCATATAATTTCCATACATTACATTACTTAGCCTATAACTTAAAAGATTACATAGAGCGCATTGTTAGCTCAACCAAGAAACTGACCAACCAATTAGCCGTTAACATTGTCAAGACTTTGTAGTAGCTCTCTATTTTTACTCCTTGTGATAGGAGCACTACCTAGTAACTTACCAGAAACAGATGCACTCGAAGGTGGGGCGTTACTGCTACATGGCATTAGTGGCGGTGCCTGATAGTAGGAGGTTTAATGTGAGCATATCATTTATGAAACTTCACGCTGCTACCTTTCTCTAGTGAAGCGGATCAAACTTTGTCTTTGTTCTTTTCCATAGGAGCATATAAGGTAGTTGGTTCAACAACATCTATTTTGCTTGGGTCACATCAGATGAGTTGATACACCCAGGTTTCAATAAAAATTTGTCCTTGAACTTTTTACTTATTACTACAGCATCTTTAGCTAGAATATCCGATAGGCCGAGCCCAAGATTTGAATTACTCGTCCCTGTTGCAAGATTAGTAGCTTCACTTATTACATCATGCTTGGTTAAAACATTTTTCATATGCTCACTGCTCATTTCCTGCTCAACACAAGGCAAATCAAGCCCTATCGAATACATACTAGCTACTTCATTTTCACTCAGAGTTGACACATAAACATCATCAGACTGAATGCCACTTTCTTCTAACCTCAGTTAATTTGCACTAACTATGTCTTTACTCCCCTCATCATCTAGGATAGACTTACCCTTAATGACAGTTCCTTCCTGAATACATGTATCAACCAAAGTTTCATCTTGCTGAACTTCTGTAGTATTCTTGCTTTGCACAACCTTTCCACTATCTCTTTCATTACTATCAACACAGTTGTCTCCATTTACACTGAAAGCCTTACTTAACAGTTCATTAGTCATAGTTATTTCACCCTCCTCCACTCTTTTTTCTTTACTAATGCCGTTAACATCACTAACACCAGTATTACCATCTTCCTCAGTCCAGTCAGATAATACACCGTAGTGGTTAGTGTTAGTCAATACATTTTTCAACAAAGCTATACCTATTTCATTCCCACGTTTATCATAAAATCTTACATTATGATTTTTCTTGTTAATGACTTTACTCCATCCAATTTTTCCTCTTGTTTGAAAACTACTATAATGAGAACCATTAGCATTATCGCAACTCTTAGTTATATTCACTAAACCCGAATCATGAGTTATGTTTTTGCCTAGACCAGCTTTAGCATGCTCTGTTGTATTTGTTGTAGTAGAGGAGCTCTTATTAGCAGCTTCACACTTGGCAGTAACATTGCCGAATGTTTTGCACTTAACACATATATCAGGTCGCCAGAGATAAGCAATGTAGACCAGCTAGTCTGAGCCATTAAGAAGCTCCACTAGGAATTCGGTGGGTAGCTCATCATTAGGGGCTACCTCAAACATACACTTTGCAAATTCAAGCCTGTCGAGTCTCTCGGTAGAAATATCCATACAGAGAAACTTCTCAACTCTCGTAGCTAGCCAACTAGCACCAAATTTGTGCTAAGTGTACAACGGAAAATTAGTCATTTGGATCCAAACAGGGATAGATCTAATATTTCTAGTCAAATTGCCTAGACCAGCATCCCACGGTCTTATGATAAAGATCTTACTTTGAATAATTACAGTGTCTGCAGTTAAAATCCCATCACGATCTTCAGTGCTCGCAAGATGAAAAAAGAAGATCTTACCTGTGGATCTGGCTTTAATGCCGCCGATGGGCTTCCAAAGTTTCTTTAGATAGTTTGTAACCACTGTATAGGAAAGTGGCTTGTCAAGAAAATAACCTACAAGGAAGTTGTCCCATTGTTCTTTGGTTGCATTGATAACAACATCGTTCGGAAGGAGAGCTGCTCTAGAGAATTCAAACTTGAAAGGCGGAGGGTAGTAGGACCCAGCAATTCATGGCTTGGCTTTGAACAAATTGGACCATTTCTTCTTGGGAATTGCGATGGGTGGATCAACTACCGGAAGGGGAGGACGACGGGTTGGAGGTGGTTCTGGAGATGGCGGGATCGGCGGCGGAGGCAGCGAGTCGGTAGGAAGACCTAGGTGGGTATTAATTTCGGAAGGAGAGAGACACTTGGAGAGGTTGGGTTGAAAATTCAGAAAGGGTTGTGAAGAGGACGCCATTTTATATTTCTTTGTTGAGTATCCTCTATTTTATTTAGTTCCTTGATGAGTGAATATTTATTGAATATTTTAAATATTGAAGTTTCAATTATTGTTTTACTTCACTCATATGCACGTATTTAGGGGGAGTTCTAGTGTAGAGGGTGCTTTCATTCAAGGGGAGTTCTACACTTCATTGTCAAACACATTTATTATATTCAAAATCTTATTATATGTTTGTCACCATAAAAAGGATAGATTGTTATTATATAACAATGATATGATTATTGTTTGAGGATAACAAACATATATATTATTATAAATGTGTTTGCAACTATACTATTCTACTACTTCACAGACAAAATTGAATATTTATATTTAAATAGAATACTATTGCACAAGAATTTAACTATTCAAATAGTATTTTATTGAAATATTATATTTTATTTCAACATTTCAATAGTACAATCTTACAACTCCACTATTTGTACATCTCACCGTTATACAATACATTCAATTTTAATTGTTACATTCAGTACTCTCCACAACTCTCAGTTCACTCTGTTACATCGCTCAGAATAAGTTACACTACACTTAGTTGTACAAACTCATATATACTATCACATTCACTCAGATCACTCACTGGCACTCAATTCTGTCTTCAGCTGCTTCACAGTCAGTCCAGTCACCTACTTACCTGTCACAGAAACATACATAGTGAACTGGAATAAAATAATATTAAATTCTATCAGATACAATTTTATTTTATAATTTATTTGCCTCAAAATTATGGTGTGTTTCTTATTACATTTCTTGACTTGTTCCAATATGCATATCCATCCATTTGTGTTTAGACTACTTTTGATATTCACAATGATTCGCTGTAAATACCACAAAGTAGACGGTGTCTCTAGTGTTTACACACACACACACATATACATATATATTCTTCACATACATGTGTATGTGCATACACATACATGTGCATTTATATACACATATATTTTGTGAAGGGGAAATTTGGTCAAACATTGAATGTAACGGCCCAGAAAATTTTCAACTTAGAGAATCAACACACAACACCATGTCGACTATTCAAATCGGAAATACCAGAACATTAATAGAAGGAAGTTAGAAGGTGAGAATAGATAATATAGAAAATTAGAATTGAAGAAGAAGAACATACAACATCAGAGTAAACACGAATCTCACAGCGGAACGAATAAATAAACTATATAACAAAACTTTGAAATACAAATCTGTACTTAAATATACATATCATTATCAAATACAGCACTTACAATATAGCGGAAATAAACAATTTCTATATGATCCTGGAGCCTCGTGCTCCAAGCCCTCAGTATATCTATAAAATTCCGACTACTTGACTGCCCGTACAAAATTGGGCATCCAAGAGTTTAGGGAAAATAAAAACAAAATGAACTCTGGGTCAGTCATGTGACTGGTGTGAGTAAACTCCAACCATTTGTTTAACTTTTAAAATCCTTTTAAAAGAAAGGATAATTGTAAGACCGATCCACACATAAACACGGATAGTTTTTACCTTACGAAACCAAAACATTCTTTTAAGCTCCATACTCTCCTGTTATTATAATAATGTCTAAATCAATTAAATAGCAATCTAGTGGAAACGCTTTCATCTCACATTCCACATATATAATATATAATCAAACACCGCGGGCACTTATTGGGTAATGAATTTCCAACTATGACAAAGTATGGAACCACCTACTGATAGTGTATCTCTAGAGAAGAATACACTGGGTTCAACAAGAACATCTTGTAACCCGGCCACACATGACCGACCACTCATTTCGCTTGAGTGTATCGAATATATATCACCAACGGTTGGGATCAACAACCGTTTTTTTGAATGGGACATCATCGAATAAATTAAAGAATGAAATGAATTTATCTAGATAGGTGATAATACACCCTAATCGGAAGCTACCCACTTAGCCATGCTACCTGCCCAATTTTTGTCATTTTCCGGTTGTTGAGGCTAGAGGCCATAACGTACAGATCACACATTTATTCACTTTGAATGCCACATTGTCCTACCCGCCGAATCACAAAAATTGATTTCTCCAAAAATACCAAGGGTATACAGCTAAGAGAAACGAATTTCTCCACCACCAAACGTAAATACATTTGAAGAGAACAACTTACGCGATCTGTTAAATATACTCTTTTAAACATTTTTCTATACGGTTTCCTCTCCCATGAGGTCAGGAAATGGAAATTTTCGTCCTTCACGAAAAGCAACCTTTTACAACTGTTTTTTCCAGATCTACTCTCATCCAAAAATCATGACGACTTCATCGATCAAATCTTGCTACCCAATCGATTCTTGGATTTGGAAAGATCTCATAAATATGCCTAATTCCGAGGACAAAAACCAAACTGAACTACGACGAGATTAGAGCCCATGCTAGATCGCTTCTTCGAGTCACATAACTGAAGATCAAGTTATCAGTGGACTGGTGGATGTAGGTGAACCCGATTCAACTTCGATATCCAAAACCACATTTCCTTTTTCCTCACAGCCAATCTTCTTTAAATTGGATTTATCTTCGATTCGGTTTCGATCTGAAATAGGTATGAATCTTGCAATCGATTGTCAACCTGACAGTTTTGAAGTTGTTTGATTACTTTTGCATAACATTGAATAACTTTTTGGGCTTATATGAATTTTTGCGATTCTGGTTTCAGTTCTTCCATCTATGCCAATTTCGGAATATGTTGTTTTACGGCAAATGTTTAACAACTTCAGTTATTGTGTGTAAACAAACCAAATGGCCATATAGACTCTATTTCTCTTTTATGTGGGCTTCTTTTAGATTTCAATGGTGACTTGTACCTTACTATATATAAATTTGCCTACTATTGTAAAGTTACCAACAGTTCAACTGTTTTACATCTTTCTTGTTGGATGTAAACGATACATCTTGATTTATATGGTCCACAGATCAGTACTGGAATCTGAGCAAATTTGTGTCAATGAATAAGATTTAGTTTGGGTTTGTTTATGGGATACGCAAATAGTAGTTCGAAGTGTGAAGATCTTTGGCCATTTAGATTCAGTAAGGAGTTGTTTAGAGTTGCTTTTTAACAAGTCCGGTTGCATAAGAAGTTAGTTGTCTGGTCTCATGGACGGCATTTACATTCTAATGAAGTCGATGCAGTGTTGATATGGCTGGTTCTATAAAAAGAAGAATCAGCATTATGTGGAGACTTCAAGGACGTGGTGATGCTGTTTACAATTATGTATAGCAACTACTTTCAAGCCATGTTTGATTAGAAAGTGACGCGTGAGTTGCACTAGCAACTATAGAGTTTCGGGACTCATCATGGGCCAATCTTATTTTATTCAGCATTTGCTTTGGGTTGTATATTTCATTTCCTTTTTTGTTAGGCTTCTTACATGTATTACGGTTAGTATGCTAACTTGTTTTATGTATTGCTATTTTAATAGTTAATAAAATCTTACCAATTTTCAAAAAAAAAAAAACATTCTACTATACAGGTTGTCCTGGGACTAGACAGACCGAAGGCACTATTCTGTAAACCCATCTTAGGCAATTTCTACTTAGGATTTGCCTGAACAGCCCTTGCATAAACTTCGTCTTCAATATCTTCATCATATTTAATTTGCAACACTAATGCCCATATGTAGTGGTTTTCAGATAATATATCTGATCCTGGTCTTTCCTTATTGACGACGGAAAAATGGTCAAAACTTTGATAGTCGGTGAGTTAACTATCAAAGGAAAACATGTGTACAAACAACGATCTTATTTCCAAATGGAAATTATATCGATCAATCATCAATCAACATTTATCCCTTTAAATTGATTTATCATTAATTTATTCATTTCTCTATTTTTCGTTTTCATATATTTTTTAAATCCCGTTTAGTAACACAGCTTCTATATTTAGAAACTATACGTTATTAACATTAAAAAAAACATTTCCATATTTACTCCCATTTATTATTTCCTATATTAGAAAACATTTCTGATTCTTATTTGGAAAACATATCCAAAACTCCTTCATTGGATTTAAACAGATGTTTAAATAAAACATCGCTATGCCAACTCAAACCATTAACACTTGTTAACTAAATTCAATTAACTAACCTTCACTATCGAACCTTTACCATCCCTTCGTTAAAAATGAAGTCAATCAAGTTGGGGTATAACTACCTCTCAGACCTTAACTGAACAACATTTCTAACCTCGAAATAGACAAAGTTCACCTTTTAAATGTTTAATAAACTTCCTTATGTAAGTCTCGGATCCTATTTACGAATCCACTTCTTTTACAGAAATCATACAACAATAGTGTTAAAATCCCATGCTTCCGAAATATAATAAATTAAATATAACTTTTATTTATTAATTTGGATAAATGAACAAACTACTAATTTATTAATAAATAATTAAATCTTGATTTAAAAACGGAAAGTGAATAGTACTTTCCCGAATTCGATATTATCAAATTTCAACGTATAACTCTCTTTCGAATAATCTCTATTCGATTTAACTCTCTTTCGAATAAAATACATTCGATTAACTCTCTTCGAATAAATTACATTTGATTAACTCCCTTTCGAATAACTATATTCGAATAACTCCATTTAATAACTCTATTTCGAATAATTATATTTCGAATAACTATGTTTGATAACTTTATTTCGAATAACTATATTCAAATAACTATATTTGATAACTTTTTTTTGAATAACTATATTTGATAACTCCCTTTCGAATAAGCTAATATTCGATTAACTCTCTACGAATAACTAATATTCGATTAACTCTCTTCGAAAATTTTATATTCGATTAACTCTCTTCGAATAACTTGTATTCGATTTACTCTCTTTGAATAACTTATATTTGATTTAACTCTACTCGATTTACTAATATTCGATTAACTCTAATCGAATAACTAATTTTATTTTAACCCTATTTCCTATCTTATTCATATTCCCATTTGAATTCATATTTCAAAACCCAATTTTCCTTATAAATGTTTTAATTTATAAAATATTCATTTTAATCCATTATTCACATCGAATGTGAAAAATATTTCTTTTACATAATCCACTAAGTTTGATTTCGTATTTTAAAATAATATCCATTCCAAATTCTGTTATTCTTTTATTTATAGAATTGTTCATACGAAATCTCCTTTTTTACTTCTAACATAGAAATCTTATATATAATTCCCTTTATAAATGTTAAGTTCAATTTCTATTTAAAATATCGGTGTTAAAACCAATTTCTACTCCTCTATATGAATTCAGACTTATATATTCAATTTATCCCATGATAAATTATTTTACTTAATTTATAAAACATTATTTATAAATTTATCTTCTCCATTTATCTGTTAAAACAGATTTCTATTTAAAAATCTCCTTTAAATCCATCATCTCATAGTTCTTTTATATCTTCCCGATTTCCTTTTATAATCCTATTTATTTTCCAAATAAATATTCTCTTATAATTCTATTTATTTTCCCAAATAAATATTCTTTTTATAATTTTATTTATTTCTCCAAATATTTCCTTTTATAATTCTATTTATTTTCTCCAAATAAATATTCCTTTTATAATTCTATTTATTTCTCAAATAAATATTCCTTTTATAATTCTATTTATTTTCTAAATAAATATTCCTTTTATAATTCTATTTATTTCCCGAAATAAATATTCCTTTTATAATTCTATTTATTTTCTAAATAAATATTCCTTTTTCAATTCACTTTCCCGTTTTACATTCCAGTATTTCTTATAGTGTTTAAAATACCAAATAACCATGATCAATATCATCCAAACACACATAATCAACAACAAATTATATATCACAATATATGAAAAAACAGTATTATAAATATTGAGGAATCTAGTTGGATCCCTCTAACTTGTTTCCCTGCATCCGCAGATGTTAAACAATATAATTACCATCAACTTCATTTCAATATGAAATATTCTGATAAACGGAATCAATATTTGATTAACGATTTTTATATATAATTATATCAATATTTTCAACCAACTAATTAACAGTTCATCTAGATAATCAACACATAGCAATCAACCATCATTCATCAATTCTAAAATACGTTATAAAGATATAAACTGTGCAGAGTTAGTAAGATTTACTCATATTGGATAGTAATCGTTAAGTAATGATAATTGCCGTTGATTCATATCAGACAATTTATTTCACTATAAATTGTAATGAGCTCCAATTCACTCCTAGTCAGTTCCATGGTATAGCCCTCGTCCATACGATTGCAATGTGACTGACCGTTCGAAATTTTGATACAGTATGGGATAGGTATGATCTGTACAAGTTATACGAATATTTTAAATTTAAATTACTTAGTTTATTTTCTATTGGGCTTTTACCTTTTTGTTTTTTTCCGGCCCTTCACCCAAACATACCTGACCCGCCAAACTATACAGTAACTTCTTCCTCAAATTCGAAACTCCTGTACACGCAAGTATGGCTGTTCTTTCCAGACTCTCTTCTCCTTCATTACTCAACAAATTCCAAAACCAAAAACTCTACTCTCCTTCTCTTCTCAATACCTTCCTCTCCATTACCATTTTGATCAACTCGAACAGCCATTGTGAATCGCGATCTGGACATCTCCAATCACTGCACAACTAATATCGACATCTTTTATTTTGTAAAAATCCCAAAATTGTATACCTATGCGGTTTTGCTTCCACAATCCACAAATCATAGTCAAAACGAGTATTAATACCTATAATTCACGAATCACTTAGCCCTATGTTGATCGGCCTTGCTCTGTGTATTTTCCATCGAATGAAAATGTCATGGAAACTCACGAAATGTACACCAGTTTGTAGAGGATGGTTCAAAGAATCCATATATATATATATATATATATATATATATATATATGTATGTATGTATGTATAATGATTTTGCAAATTTTCCTTGATTTATTTCAGATTTATTTTGAAGATGTAAATCTCTCATGTTTTACTGAAGAACAAGAAAAAGATACGGCGGAAATTTTAATTGACCAGAGGAATGAAAGGCTAGGGTTAGGAGAGTGGTAGTGGTACTTATAAAAGGATTTTAATTTTTTTATATTCCATTTTATATTGATTTTTAATCAACCATTGTTTGTATTTGTTATTTAAAAATCCATGTGATCACACACGATGTCCAATTCCAATGAAAATGGTCACACAGCTACAGTTTGACATTACGAACCCAACGAAACTTGTTTCGTCGAATTTCGAATCCGTTTGCTCACACAGCGTAAGATTCTGTACGACCACATACTGATTCCAAAATTCATGAAAATTGAAATTTAACAATAATTTAATATTCTGGATCCAACAAAAATAGTTTCGTTGAAAATGGAGTTTGTTTGCAAAAATGGCTATTTTTAAAGCTCTAAATAAACCCATTTAAATATTAATATATTTAAAAATATTTAAATTTAATATTAATAAATTAGTATTATCGTACATATTCACATAGAATATAATACAACTCTAAAATATTCCTATTTGAATTTATAACTCAACATTTCAAATCCAGATTAAATCAGTATTCAATTTATATTGAAAATCCATTTATAATATAAATAAATCGTTATAAATTATAAAGGAATTCCATAGCGACTTTTCAAAAATTTGATTTGGACATAACTCACAATCTACATGACGAAATCTCAATTTTTCTCTTCCATTAGAAAAATATACTTCATCAGCTCCGAACGTTTCTTGTTTCACAGAAATCTGGCTTAAAACGGATTCTGTATTTTCGTTTAAAGTTTGAATCGCCAAATTACGAACTGCCACGCCATTTCTTGCTCGATTATAATTATAATATAAATTATACGTTCAACTGAGATTTATAAATAAATTCGTTAATATAATTCAATTCTAAATTGAATATATATATTTTAAATTGTTCAATTCACATAATATTGTCAATTCAACTTAATTCCGATTATTTCAGAATTAAATATATTATTCTATTATTTATATTAAGTAAATATTAAATATTATTTAATTAAACAACCATTTAAATCTCTACTTCACTATTTAAATAATTAAATAAATTAATTATTATACCGTAATGATTGACATAGAAATGTGTTTATTTTATGCTCTTATTTCTTATCTTTTGTATATAAATAAATATTACTTGGGTATTGTTTTGTTACTTTTACAGATATTCCAACCCAGCCTGCATGCAACCAGAAAAGCAGAGAAATAGAGATGAAATTGATATATATTTACATTTTTGAAGAATTGTAGATGAAGATCTCACATCTAGTTGCTGTTGGACAAGAAAAGGATTGATAAAAAGGCTTTGCATATCACAAATCAATGAAGAAGTGTCAAGGAAGCAAGAGGAAAAGAGAAAAGGCCCAAATTTGCTTTATTTATCTAAGGCCCATTTATGTTTCTCATTGTAAACTAATTAGTGATGTAATGACCAGGCCCAGTTATCATTAGGGTTAGGGTTAGGGTTTGGCTATCTACCCTATATATACCCTTGTAATGGCATTGTAGCCACCATCCTATCCAACATCTCAATTCTATTCTCTTCTTCATTAATAAAATTCATTTTTTTCTTTATTTTCTGCAATTTTCTATTTCTTAGCAATTAGTGTTGTCTACATGATTAGATTCGGTAGAACACTATTTGTATTCTGCATTTCTTTTCATTAGCGATTGACCGTCTGATTAGATTCAGCGGTAATCCTAATTTTTATTTTCTGTTCGTTTAATTCTGTTCTGCAATTTTATTTCCATTGTTCTATTTTATCTTTAATCGTTGAATTTATTACAGATCTGATTAGATTCGAATCTGCAGTAAATTTAATTGCATCTTTTAATTGTAGTTTCACTTTTTATTTTGTTTTGCAAAATCAACCTCCAGCTTCGTCTAACACGCCCAAGAAAAAATAAATAATAATTTTTAATTAAACCTCCATGTGTTCGACCTGTATGCTACACGCCTGTATGCTTGCAGAATTTATTACAAATGTCGCGCTTTTCTAATTCATAGACTAGCGTCGATCAAGTTTTTGGCGCCGTTGCCGGGGAGGTAACGATTAAATTTTATTATTTATTAATTTCTGATTCTTGTTAGTTTTTTCTCTTTGTTTTTGCGTATTCAAAAAAAATTCCTTTTTAGTTTATATTTTATTTCTTTCCTTTTTATTTCTCAATCTCCTTCTTATCTGTTACAAATTCTTCCTTCTTCATTCCAAAAAAAAAATCGACTTTTATTTCTGTTTCTTTCCATCTAACAACTTTTTCTTCCTTTCTACTTCTTGCAAATTTATAAAAAATAATCTTTTGTTTCCCTTTTTGTTCTTCTTTTGCTTTTATTTCTTCCCAAATAGCAGCTCGCACAAACCATACTCAACCCAAATTCCCCATTAAACTGTGCCGAACCATCTCATTACACCATCTTCTTCTTGCTCCCAAAGCTATTCTACCACCATCAATACAAATTCAAACCCTCTTCCAGTCTTACAATTCACGCACCCAACTTTATCTTACCACGGCCAGGTTTCACCACTCACTGCCCAATCACAGTTCTGCCATCAACTTCCATCCGTTCAATACCATTACGTCATCCTAGTTCACAATCATCCTTGTCTACACCCACAACTACATCAATCCACAAAACTTTCACGGTCCAATACCCCTCTCCAACCAAAACCACACAATCACCACCGACCTCAACAAACACTTCACATACAAACAGCAGTTTCATACTCCATCCGCATCCACCAACTACAGACCGTACCATCCACTAACTCATCCCCCATCCATAGTACATACCCTCCTCTCAACACAGCCCTGAAAATCACCATACCCATCAAAGCATCATCACTGGTCATCACCCATTCCCACATCCTTTATCGACAGGCCAAACAAATCACGACATCCATCCTCAATACAATACAAATCACCAACCGACCCTGCTGTCAAACCCCTCATCGACCGACAGCCTGCAAACAACCTCTACAAAAAGTCGCAACCACCCTCTTCGACTCGAACCCCAAAATTCGATTCGAACGCAACTCCATAAACAAATCGGAATCCCCTTAAGATCGAAACGCAATTCCGATCATCAACAGAAGCCTTCATCAGTCATCATTCGAAACCCCAGCCCCCAAATCCCAATTCGCGAACATCCGAAACCAAACCCAATTCGAAACAACCACTGATTCGCACAACAAATTACTCCAAATCATCCCAAGTCCGATTCACAGTGATTCGAAAACTCAATTTGAATACCCTAGCAAACCGCATACCCAAATAGCACTCGATTCAAATACCAGGAACCCAATTCGATTTCGAACAGAAAAGAAACGAAAAAGAAATAGAGAGGAGGCCCAAATCTTGTTGATTCCTGTTCAGTCGATTTCTTTCTGTTTTTTTTCTTTTTCTGGGAGATAGCATTTGCGTTTATGGCATATAAAAAAAAACAAGGGGCAAAAATTCATTACCTTGTTCCATTGAGTTAATCTGAGAAACAAATAAACTGATTGGGGCATAAGATATTGGTAAACGCATAGGGTCATGTTGACCTGGTGATCGAATTTTTTTTAGTTATTTATCTTGAGGAAGTCCACAAGCTATTTCGGTTTAGTCTACATTGAGCTATTTTTTTAATTTTCTTTGTTAGGTTTCATTCTTAATTTTGTGAGTCTAGTTTTGTTGTTTCAAAAGTCACTTTGAGTTTAGTTTGTTTTTTCTTTTCTTTTTTATTTCCTTCTTCCTCTGTTTTGTTTCTAGTCTGGTTTTTCAAGCCAATCTCTATTTTTTTCTTCTTTTTTTTTTTACCAAATTCCGAAAACGAGAAAAGAATTCAACCAACCTAACAAGGAATTCAACAGTCAATCAGTTTGCAATGGTGGAGTTTGAAGTGTGAGCACTACTCAAATTTTCTAGACGGACTGCCATACACCACTGTAAAATTTCTTTAACTCTACAGGTGCTCTGTTTCAAAGAAAAATATATAGACAATTGTTGTAAAAAATTTCTGCAGGGCAGCGGCTTCAATGTAATTTTTTTTTAATTTCTGCAATTATTTTGTGTGATTGTTGTTATTTCTGCATTTTTTATTCATTCTGTTAAGGGCAACACCCCAATTCACATAAGGTGAGGGATTTCATCACCCTTTCCTTAGCCCACAAATTGCATTTCATCGTAGAATCTGACTAATAATAACGGTTAGACATTGGACTTAAGGGAGTCACGGGCTCATCTAGGGCTTAATTGTATTGTGATAGTTGATTCATTTTGAACGAATTATTTCTTGGTGTCTAGACTACGGCAGAGAAATAACCGTTTATAAATATTACGGTGATTCGTAAATATTATATCGGTTGTTACTCTGAAGGTACTTAAACCTTCGGCTGCATTGCTAGGGTGATTCCTGGTGCACCGATAACTCCTGTCCGTTAACTGGCTGAGAAATCTTTTGATCTAAGTAATCAAACGCGTCACTTTATAATTTTGAGTTAGGAGCCATTAAGGACAGAAAACTTCATTGTAGCTAATTTCTGTGCTTGCATTTAACAACAATGAGTGAAAAAAGTGTCAGCCAACAAAATTCTCCAAGGGGCTCTCGAATCAACCAAAATTTTCCACCTGAATTGGATCAAAATCGAGTGAATCAAAATTTTCCAAACTTTGGGGATCAAAATCAAATAAATCAAAATTTTCAAAATCTCAATATCCAAATGGATAGACCCTTGTCTCTTCGTGATCGATGTTATCCTACTAGGACCGTTCAACCATCTGTCATTGTGTTCCCACCAGCTGAAGGAAACAATTTTGAGCTAAAACATTCTTTTATCCAAGGGGTACCAAAATTTACTGGGTCTGAAAATGCTTATGAATTCCTGAGTGAATTTGAATTGTATACCTCCACAACAAAAATGCAACAACTATCTAACGAATCGATCAAGCTAAGGCTAATTCCATTTGCACTACTTGAAAGTGCTAAAAGATGGCTAAATTCTCTTCCACGGCATTCCATAAGAAGTTGGGATGAATTTGTCACTGCATTCTTGAAAAAGTTTTTCCCTTTCCATAAAACTCTAAAAATCTGAACCGAGATAAATCAATTTTGTCCAAATGAGGGGGAAACTTTTTCAAAATACTTTGAGAGATTCAACCAGCTATTATATAGTTGCCCTCATCATGGAATTCTAAAAAATCACTTATGTCAAATTGCATATGAAGGGCTAAACTATCAGACTAGAACTCAACTAGAATCAATGTGTGGAGGAGACTTTATGTCTAAAATAGCCGATGAAGCTTGGCGGTTCTTAGAAGATTATTCTGAAAAGGACATGCAATGGGAATCAATTCGTGTTCCCATTCGTACTTTTACTAGAGGAGTGCATGTCGTGGACCCAAGTCAAATTCCCTTAGAAAATCAAACCCCTCAAGCCGGAGAAGGGTTACCCCTCTATTACTCTCAAGACCAAGCCAATGTCGTAGCTCAAAATAATCCTTACTCATCCACGTACAACCCTGGTTGGAGGAACCACCCAAATTTTTCCTGGTCAAACCCCAATAATTCGGCTAACCCATCTCACGTGCAACCCTTTATTCCCAATCCGAATTACCAAGCTCCTTCTTCCAATTCTCAAACATCTCAAGCTTCACCTCAATTCAAACAACCTTATAGGCACCCCAATTTTCAATCATCAAACCAATCCTCTCAATCTGCTCTACCATCACAAGATATTGGGCGTCTAGAAAAACAGATGAACTCTTACAAAGCTAAAATAAACTCGCAAGACGCAAAAATGGACCAAATGTTTAATATGATGAAGGAATTTATGAAAACTCATGAGAAGGGAAAATTGCCTAGTCAACCCGAAGTGAATCCAAAGTATAACTCTCGTACTGTAAATTCTTATGATGACGAAAATCAAAATCCAGTCAATGCTATTACAACCCTTCGATCTGGAAAGAGGATTGATAATAACATGGGCGACCCTGACAAACCTTCTAACTCGACCCCAATCCCTAATCTTACTGATCACCCATTGGCTTCGAATGCCAATTCTTCTAAACCTCCATTTTCCTCAAATGTTGGCAATCCCAACAGTTCTTCTCCCAGTGTCGGCAAACCCGACCCACCTTCGAAAAATAATGTTGGCAATACCAACATTCCATCTTCTACAACCTTACCACCTTCTATTTCCTTGGATAAACCTTCTTCCTCGAATGATGAAACTCATCCCAGAATCGAAAAACCAGTAGCTCCTTTTCCTCATAGACTCAACAATAAGAAGAAGGCAGCAAATTTCGATAAAATCTTGGAAATTTTCAAACAAGTCCATGTGAATATTCCTCTTTTAGACACAATTGAACAAATTCCTCAATATGCTAAATGTCTTAAGGAATTGTGCACACAAAAACGTGCGACCAATGTCCCAAAAACCGCCTTTCTAACTGCAAATACAAGCTCTGTTCTTTCGAATCTTGCCCCAGTCAAGTACAAAGACCCTGGCTGCCCTACGATTGATTGTAAAATAGGAAACACCCATATCTCTCGTGCCCTACTCGACCTTGGTGCCAGTGTCAACCTTCTCCCTTATACTGTCTATCGTCAACTTGGACTAGGGGAGATTAAACCAACAAACATCACACTTCAACTAGCCGATCGATCTATCAAAAAGCCATTGGGAATTATCGAAGACGTCTTGATACAGATCGAACAGTTTTACTTCCCTGTCGATTTTATAGTTCTAGAAATAGAGCCTGTCTCAAATCCCAAAGTTCAAATACCATTGATCTTAGGACGCCCTTTCTTAGCAACCTCTAATGCTGTCATTAATTGCAGGAATGGTCAGCTTCGACTTTCCTTCGGGCACCTAACCATTGAGCTAAACATCTTTAATCTCAACAAGCAACCTAGGGATTTTGAGATCGATGAAATTGACATGATTCAAACCACAGTTGATGAAACCTCTAGTGACACTTCTGAAGCCTTGAAAATGAGTCTTCACATTTCAACTCCGATTTCGACGAACTCGAATACATTTCTGAACTAAACAAAATTCTTGACTCCGACACTTCGTTACCTGAATCTAACCAAGGAATGTTGACCAATGTTGATACACAAGAACTTCCTAAGTTAGACCTCAAACCCTTGCCACCAGACCTTAAGTATGCCTACTTGGACCCATCACAAACTTTCCCCGTAATCTTGGCTTCTGATCTTACCGAAGAACAAGAAGAAAAAGTTATGGAAATCTTGCGGGAAAATAAGGACGCCTTTGGGTGGGAAATTAGCGATATAAAAGGAATTAGCCCATCAATTGTGGAACATCGCATACATTTAGTTGATGAGGCTAAACCCACCCGTGAGGTTCAAAGGCGATTAAACCCAAACATGAGAGAAGTGGTCAAGGAGGAGATAATCAAATGCCTAGACAATAACATCATCTATCCCATCTCTGATAGTACTTGGGTGAGTCCGGTACAAGTTGTACCAAAGAAGTCGGGAGTCACGGTGATCAAAAACGACAATAATGAACTCGTCCCAACAAAAATCAAAACCAAATGGCGTGTGTGCATCGACTATCGAAAGCTTAACTCAGCCACACGAAAAGACCATTTTCCCTTGCCTTTTATTGACCAAATGCTCGAACGTTTAGCGGGACATGAGTACTACTGTTTTCTCGATGGATACTCTGGCTATAACCAAATTCCTGTTGCTTTAGAAGATCAACGTAAGACCACCTTTACTTATCCCTTTGAAACCTTTGCTTATCGTCGCATGCCTTTTGGTCTTTGTAATGCCCCCGCGACTTTCCAAAGGTGTATGATGAGTATTTTCTCTGATATAGTGGAAGAATTCTTGGAAATATTCATGGACGTTTTTCAATATATGGATCATCTTTTTACCAATGTCTCACTCATTTAGAACTCGTTCTTAAGCGTTGTAAGGAGAAATCACTCGTGCTTAATTGGGAAAAATGCCACTTTATGGTAAAAAGAGGGATAGTTCTAGGTCATGTCGTCTCAAAAGATGGCCTAGAAGTCGATAAATCCAAAATCGGTTTGATTGCTAATTTACCTCCTCCGAAGTCTGTCAAAGATGTTCGTTCATTTCTTGGCCATGCAGGATTCTATAGAAGATTCATTAAGGATTTCTCAAGAATTTCAAAACCTCTTTCGAATTTACTTGCCAAAGACGTAAAGTTTGAATTTTCAAATGAGTGCAAAACATCTTTTGAAACTCTTAAGTCAATCTTGACCACAACTCCCATCATTCAACCTCCTGATTGGACTCAACCCTTTGAACTTATGTGCGACGCTTCTGACTTTGCAATTGGAGCCATCTTGGGTCAGCGAATTGATAAACTCCCTCGAGTCATTTACTACGCTAGCAAAACCTTAAACGAGGCCCAATTGAATTACTCAACTACTGAAAAGGAATTTTTGGCAGTTGTCTTCGCTCTTGAGAAATTCAGACCATATCTCATAGGATCCAAAGTCATAGTTTACACTGACCATGCTGCCCTACGATATTTGCTTTCTAAAAAGGATGCCAAGGCCCGATTGATTCGTAGGATTCTTCTTCTTCAAGAATTCGATATTGAAATATGAGATAAAAAGGGTTCTGAAAATGTCGTAGCTGATCATCTCTCTCGAATTGTGCACGAAAATGATAACGACACCCAAATCGATGACTATTTTCCTGACGAACAACTCCTTTCGATCTCTAACACCCCTTGGTAAGCTGACATTGTGAATTATCTTGTCACACAACAAACACCTGCTGAATGGTCGAAACAAGATAAACAAAAATTTCTCTCGCAAGTTCGAAACTTCTATTGGGGCGACCCATATCTTTTCAAATACTGTCCAGACCAAATCATTCGAAGGTGTGTGCCCGATCATGAACACCAAAGTATTCTCTCCTTCTCACATGACCATGCTTGTGGCGGTCACTTTGGAGCAAGAAAAACTGCTGCAAAAGTTTTGCAAAGCGGGTTTTATTGGCCTACACTCTTCCGTGATGCTTTCGTATTTTGCTCTAAATGTGAGCGATGTCAAAGAACGGGTCGAATCTCTAAGCGAAACATGATGCCTCTCAACCCCATTTTAGTGATTGAGTTATTTGATGTTTGGGGCATCGACTTCATGGGACCATTCCCCAATTCATTTGGGAATCTTTACATCTTGCTTGCGGTAGATTATGTCTCAAAATGGGTTGAAGCCAAACCGACCAAAACCAACGACAACAAGGTTGTTGTCAAATTCCTTAAAGAAAACATCTTTTCACGCTTTGGCACACCTCGAGCTATCATTAGCGATAATGGCACTCACTTCTGTAATCGTGCTTTTGAGTCCTTGCTCAAGAAATACTCAATCACACGCAAGCTGTCGACCCCCTACCACCCACAAACTAGTGGGCAAGTAGAAGTCTCCAATAGACAAATCAAACAAATTCTTGAGAAAATCGTGAATTCCAATAGAAAAGATTGGTCCGTAAAACTGATTGATGCACTTTGGGCTTTTCGCACTGCTTATAAAACCAATCTAGGAATGTCACCATATCGATTAGTCTTTGGAAAGGCCTGTCACTTACCTCTTGAATTAGAGCATCGTGCTCTTTGGGCTATAAAATTTTTGAACTTTGACTTAGAAAAAGCCGGCTCACACAGGAAGTTACAAATTTCTGAATTAGAGGAATTAAGAAATGAGGCGTATGAAAATGCGAAAATCTACAAAGAAAGAACCAAAGCCCAACATGACAAAAACATACTTCGTAAGGAATTCAACGTAGGTCACAAAGTTCTTTTATACGACTCTAGACTTCACTTGTTTCCAGGAAAACTCAGATCTCGATGGACTGGACCTTATGTCGTGAAAACAGTATACCCTCATGGAGCGGTTGAAATTGAAAATCCTAGGGATGGAAAAGTCTTCAAAGTAAACGGTTAACGACTGAAACCATTTTTGGAATTCGAGCAATATGACTCTATCGATCTGCATCCACCATGAAATCAGGTGGTACACGTTCTTTTTCTTTTATTTTTCTTTTTCATTTTTTATTTTATTTTTGTTTTTCTGCCTTAGACAGTTGGGACACTGTCTCAATCAAGTGTGGGGGGGGGGGGGGGAGTCTGCATTTCATCCATTTTCTTTTTTCTTTGTTTTTATTTCTTTTTATTTTCAGCCATTTAAGTAGGACCATCATACATTTTAGATTGTAATAACATACCATAATTTTTTTTATACGACTCATTTTCAATTGATACAGCAAAATAAGTTTACAATTTTTAGCCAGTTGATAGTATTTTTCTCTCTCAACTTAGATCGAATAGGAAATATAATGAAAAGTTTAATTTTGAGGGATAATAGTGTAACCGGTACATAGGGAGATTCTTAGGTGATGGCCATGAAATCTATTCTATATTGTAGACTTTGTTTAAATAAGTGGAGGACTTAAAATACTTATATTGGCTTTTCAAATCTTTAAAACTAAGTTGTGTTAAGTTGAATTCGCATAACTCTCTTTTGTGCTTATAATTTCAATAATAATAACAGTATTCCAAGGGTATCCAACATTGCTTGTATATCGAGCGTTGGTGTGCAAACCCGCCAAGCTCTATCCGACACGTTGTTGACAAAGTCAGCGTTGGAATATCTTGGTCTCATTTTATGAGATTGGACACCTAAGGATTACCGACACGTTGTTGACAAAGTCAAAGTCGGCCTGCACAATCCGCCAAGCTCTTTACCTACTCTCCGTTAGTCCGCGAGGCAGTGCATGGGTGGTAAACCTTGGTCTTTTTTGTTAGGTGTATGTACTTAATCATAAATCTTAAAATTTTATAGAATAAAGAATAAGCGATGATACCCAAACACTTCTTGACCTTATTGATTTGACTAGCCATACATGAAAAAATTAGAATACCACTTTGCAAACTGTGCCAAGCAAACTAAGAATTTATTTCATGGCTGCACTATGTTATCGACCGAACTAGCTGGCCAAACTGGAATTTAACATTTGAAAACTTGATTTATATTGAAAATTTGCGACAAGTCGAGATATCTAAAATAAAATCAACTGACTAGAAATTGTTAACTTAATTTGTTGTACCACTTTCCTGAAACAAGTCGTGTTTTCATTTTTTTCGATTTTATTTGCATATGTCCATTGCATTCATGTAGTTTCATTAGAATCATAGCATACTGCATTTGGATTTTGTGGGTAGTATCCGTTGAAAACCCTCATGAGACACCACTCGTCCTACTAGGGACACCTAGAGGTTTAACGGCTTGTTGCATACGCTCAATGCAATCGTGGTTCCTACGAAAGTATGACCTATCTAGTTAGTTTTTCATTTCTTGTTTTACTCGAGGACGAGTAAAAGATAAGTGTGGGGGTATTTGATTGACATAGAAATGTGTTTATTTTATGCTCTTATTTCTTATCTTTTGTATATAAATAAATATTACTTGGGTATTGTTTTGTTACTTTTACAGATATTCCAACCCAGCCTGCATGCAACCAGGAAAGTAGAGAAATAGAGATGAAATTGATGTATATTTACATTTTTGAAGAATTGTAGATGAAGATCTCACATCTAGTTGCTGTTGGACAAGAAAAGGATTGATAAAAAGGCTTTGCACATCACAAATCAATGAAGAAGTGTCAAGGAAGCAAGAGGAAAAGAGAAAAGGCCCAAATTTGCTTTATTTATCTAAGGCCCATTTATGTTTCTCATTGTAAACTAATTAGTGATGTAATGACCAGGCCCAGTTATCATTAGGGTTAGGGTTAGAGTTTGGCTATCTACCCTATATATACCCTTGTAATGGCATTGTAGCCACCATCCTATCCAACATCTCAATTCTATTCTCTTCTTCATTAATAAAATTCATTTTTTTCTTTATTTTCTGCAATTTTCTATTTCTTAGCAATTAGTGTTGTCTACACGATTAGATTCGGTAGAACATTATTTGTATTCTGCATTTCTTTTCATTAGCGATTGACCGTCTGATTAGATTCAGCGGTAATCCTAATTTTTATTTTCTGTTCGTTTAATTCTGTTCTGCAATTTTATTTCCATTGTTCTATTTTATCTTTAATCATTGAATTTATTACAAATCTGATTAGATTCGAATCTGCAGTAAATTTAATTGCATCTTTTAATTGTAGTTTCACTTTTTATTTTGTTTTGCAAAATCAACCTCCAGCTTCGTCTAACACGCCCAAGAAAAAATAAATAATAATTTTTAATTAAACCTCCATGTGTTCGACCTGTATGCTACACGCCTGTATGCTTGCAGAATTTATTACAAATGTCGCGCTTTTCTAATTCATAGACTAGCGTCGATCACGTAAAAATACGAGACATTACATTCTTCCCCACTTAAAATAATTTCATCCTCGAAATTGCTAAGGTAGAAAATAAACCCTATTAACTGGGTTAACAATTATTTGTTTTACTTTTAAAATTTTAGTTTCACTATACTAATTCATTTCAACTTCAATATTAATTCATTCCTATAAACGAAAATTTTCAAAAAATCCTGTAAATGTTCTAACAACCTAAATTTTCGGAAAATTTCGCCAGCCTCTCCTTTGTACGACTCAAT
Source organism: Allium sativum (assembly GCA_030737875.1). Taxonomy (NCBI): domain Eukaryota; kingdom Viridiplantae; phylum Streptophyta; class Magnoliopsida; order Asparagales; family Amaryllidaceae; genus Allium; species Allium sativum. The sequence goes on from CM060916.1 coordinate 965,275,943, forward strand.
TGGTACAACTACAAGTCGCCTCTCTAGGCCTTCTCCAACTCAAAAGAAAATCAGATAGCCAAGCAGCTTGCCAAATCGGCTCATCAAAATCTCATACCCAATATAAAATATAAACTTGTATCTTTTTATCGGGCATATAATTATATCCTTCCATCTGCTACCAATTCATCATATATGGACATCATTCCAATCAAATCCAATCAATTTTATCCTCAACCCCAATCATTCGCTTATACCTAAGCCGAATTTCATTTCAAACTCGAGTTCCATTCTCGATTCCAAACTCTTAACTCACCAATCCAATTTACTTAACCTTGTTAAGTTCCATTACGACATTCCATTAACTAATTAATTTACCCAAATCATCTTTATCTCAAAATCCAAAATCTTATTTTTATTCCAAAAATCAATCCATTTCACCCCACTTAGATCCAGTTATATTCGAGAATCCAATTTTTCTTGATATCGTTTTATTTCAATTTCATTTCCACTTAACTGGCTTCAATTCAATTTGGGTTTAATTCAAACAATCTTTCCCTGGGAATTTTAAATAGCTTTGCTTTTCTAAAACCAAATATTCTGTAACAACCCGTAAAATGCGAGCCAGTTTGAAATTTTTATTTTGGCAATTTTAGCGAATTTTGAATATTTAAAATAGATTATTTTAAATAGTATCGACGAGAAATTTATTTTGAATATAATTCGACGTATATATTATATACGTCGTCGTTAGAATATAAATATTTATATATAATTATAAATAGAATTGAAAATGGCGCGGTAGTTCGATAATTCGATTTCAAACTTCAATTGAATGTACCGGGTGCAAAACAATCCGGATTTTAGTGAAACCAAAAACATTAGGATCTATTTGATAAAATCTTTCCAACGAATCCGAATAATCAAAATTTCATAGCGGGAATCAAAAGATATGTCCAGTTGAAAATTCTGAATAGTCGCTATGGAATTCAGGCCCTTAAAAATGGACATTTTGCAAATGACCTCGGATTTCGACGAAACCACTTTTGTTGGGTCCGTGATGTCAAGTTATTGCTAGGTTTCAAATTTCATAATTTTTCGAATCAATATGTGAGCGTGGCAAAGGAAAACGTGTTTTGACCATTTCAGTTGATTTTAATCGACTGGAAATTGGCCATTTTTCCAACGGTCTCAGAATTCGACGAAACTAGTTTTGTTAGGACCGTATCGTCAATACGAAGCTAGAAAATATTTTTCTAGAATTTTTCTAGTTAGTATGTGACCCCGGTAATTTGAAATGTACGTTTAAAATTCAATATAGTGATTTAAATGTAAATTTAACGGAAACTGATTCAAACAGTCGAACCAGCCTACGATACATATCCCATTGGGTTCGGAATGGGGGTAATACGCTATGGACGACAGGCGGTGGACCTCGTTCAGGGATCATATGTAAAAGTCAACTTTTAGTGAATAAATAAATTAAATAAAAAAAGGAAAAAAAAAACTTTCTTTTCCCCTTAACTACCCAGGCCCCCCCCGATTTCATTGTACAGCAAAATAAAAAAAAAGAAAAAAAAAAAGAAAAAAAGAAAATGGGAGGCGACGGAAAGGGGGGGAGGAACCCCTGTCGCCGCCGCCAGAGGCAGGCGTCCCTCCTCCAGTCGATCGCCGCCACGCGAAGCCCCAGGCGCCAGAGCCGATCGCGAGAGCCCCCCCCCCCCCCCCGGTGGCGCAACGATCGCGACAGCCCCCTTTACCCAAAACCCGACGCCCTTCTAGCCCTAACCACCGCGCCGCCCTTCTCCTCCCCCTCTTCCACCTCCAGCCTCGCGCAAGCAGAAACCGCCCCCCCCCCCCAGTCGTCGAACACTGTAAGCCTCCATCCCCTTTTAGTTTATTTATTTATTTTCATTTATCTGTAAAATTTTAGGTGATGTTAAAAACTGAATTTTGTTTATTTTAAAAACTGAATTTTGGTTATTTTGAAAACTGAATTTTATCTACTTTAAAATCTGATTTTTATTTACCTTAAAAACTGTTTTTTTAATTTATGTTGTAAAGTGATAAAAATATAATCTTTTACATTGTAGAAAGATAAAGGTATGATTTTTTATATTTTTAAAATAATAAAAATGTAATCTTTACTATATAGAAATATTAAAAATGTGATTTTTATATTTTTAAAGTATTAAAAATGTAATCTTTATGAGATCGAGAATATAAAAATATCATCTTTGTGTATGTAACGAAATAAAAATTTGATTTTTATTTTATATACGTTGAGATAAAGTGGTAATTTTTATAATGATGAAATCTATATTTTTGAAAAGATGAAGTCTTTATATTTGAAAAGGAGAAATCTTTATAGTTAAAAAGGCGAGATCTTTATATGGATGATAACGATATAAAAATATGATTTTTATATATTGAACATTGAAGCAAAAATATGATTTTTATATATTGAACATTGAAGTAAAAATGTGATTTTTATATATTGAACTTCGAAGTGAAAATTCGATTTTTATATATGGAATGGCATAGTAAAAATTCGATTTTTAAATATATAAAGTGATTATAAAAATATGATTTTTAAATGGAAAGTGAACAAATAAAAATGTGACTTTTATTTTAAAGACATCAAAATATAAAATGTGTGATTTTTATATATTTAGTGACTACGAGCAACGAAGATGATAAAAAGATGCGATAACGAAGAAGATTTCAACAAATGAAGTGTCGTGAAGTTGGATAGCTATCGGTGAGAACTTCTCACTCTAAATTCTTTTTCTAGTTATATATATATACTAGGATATAGACGGTGCTTAGTAGCACCCGACACCCGTCATCCACAGACCATGGATGGCTTGTTTGAAAATTGTTTGGTTGTGTAGTTGGTTAGATTATTTGAATTGAAATTGTATTGTTTGGTGAAATTGAAATTGATATGATTGATGTGTGAATGGCGTGGGCCTTCACTAGACCGGGGATAAGGCTAGGCCTCGTCCCGTTTCTAGTATCGTGCCGTTATGCCGCCGAAATTTTCTAAAATATGTTAGAAAATAAAAATATCATTTTATTGTGTAAATGAACTGAATAGAAATTCATATGTTGGAATAAAATGTTTTATCGTTAAAAATATAATTTTTAACGTGAATGTAAATAGATAAATATTCATTTATAAACCGAACGGTTTGTTTATGTACACCTATTTGAAGGACATTGATTGGGACGATAAATTTTACACATCGCCCGACTGCACAAATAAAATATGTGTTTGATTGTTTGAAACCCCACACGGGTGTTGGGATGAAATTTGAAATTCACTCATCCTGATTAATTAAATATGTCGATCGATTGATTGACAGGCTGTTATAAGCGTTAGATATCTATATTTGATGCTTATACAGTGTAGTGCACTTTGGTTGATGGTTGATTATTTTTCAATGCTATTATATACATGTGTTGTATGAAAATCCATATAATTAACTTTATATGGTAATTGATTGGGCCTCATTCCAATTTGAAAAATAAAGAATATTATAAAATAAAAGTTCATGTGTTGACAGTTTCATCCATTGAGATTGGTCATGTGTTGAACGAAATATTTTAGTAATAAAATTTACATCAGAATATTATAAAATAAAAGTTCATGTGTTGACAGTCTCATCCATTGAGATTGGTCATGTGTTGAACGAAATATTTTAGTAATAAAATTTGCACCTTTATCGATAAAAAAATAAATAAAAGTTCATGTGTTGACAATACTCATTCATTGAGATTGGTCATGTGTTGAACGAAATATTTTGATGATAACAACTATTTTGAAAATAGAAATTTATGAAGCCGTGTTGATTAGATAGACGCCATTTTGACGTGAATGATATTTATATCGATTGAAAACGATTTCGAAATGAAATGAATTGAAAACGATTTCGAAATGAAATGAATTGAAAACGATTTCGAAATGAAATGAATTGAAAACGATTTCGAAATGAATTGAAAACGAATTCAAATTGAATTGAAAGCGAATTTAAATGAATTCAAATTGAATTGAAATTCGAATTGAATAGAAATGAATTTTAAAACGAATTTATAAAGAAGAATTCAATTTTGATTTGAATTGAAATGGAAGTTGAAATAGCTTTTGAAACGAATTTAAAACTATTTATATAATTCGTTTTAAATAGAAATCGACGAAATATATATTATATATATAATATAATGGCCTGAATAGAACGCGCCGCGCCGCGGCAGTTCGTGAATTTCGACCATTTATTTCAAACGGACATTACGGGAGATCCGACCGTCGGATTCTCCTAAAACCGGAACCGTTGGGTTCGTATCGAAAAGAGCTTTCTAACGAATGTTAGAAATTTGAAATCTAACGGTTGGATTTGGAGATACGTCCAAATCAAATTCGAAAAAGGTCGCTGTAAGTGCAGTTCGATGGCCGTTGATGGAAATCGACTGTACGGGCCTTGATAAAATTATTAAAAATAGTAATAATTTGTGTAAAATCATAAGAAATGATTTGAGAAGAATTGGGATGAAAAACTCCATATTTGAAAAGATAAAAATAGATTTTTATCGAATTGAACTAGTTTTGAACTAGAATTATAATTCTATTTATTTTTAAATAAATAAATTGAATTCGAAAAGGGTTTTAAAAATAACCAAAATTTCCAATGATTGCATTGGAATGGATTTGAATCGAAATTGTCTTCGGAATATTTCGATGTTGAAATTCGTGATTATACAGGTGTTGTTATGGAAATTTGAAAGATATATATTTATATCGTTATTTCCAATACGACATTTGTTAATCGTAGAATTTGATATTGAATATAAGCCGGGATATTTTCTATTCAGAGCCTTGTATTTAATATCAAATGTGATTTGGGTTTGTCGTGAATGGTGTCTTCACTAACACTGTTCTTGAACCCAGTTGAGAAAGGATTAAATCTTTTTATTTAGATTTAATGAAGTGTACCAATTAAATAATATTTAATTGGAATTGAATCGATATTGATTTTTGGGTTTATCGTGGACAGTGTTTTAAACAACACTCGTTCTTTAACCCGATCATTGATGAAATGTGATTTTGGGTTTATCGTGAACCGTGTTTTAAATGACACTGATTCTTTAACCCAGTCACAGATTAAAACTAAGTGGAGTTTTAATGAATCTTTAATTAGATTGAATTAATCGAAATGGAGTATCACCAGTTTTGCTCCAGGCGATAGTTAAATCTTTAATTAGATTTGAACGTGAAATGGTAACTGAATTTACCGATAACACTGTGGTGTTAGATATGAAGTATTACCAGTTTTACTTCATGGGATAAATAGGTTGGGATTGGGAAATTAAAAACAATGATTACTTCGGTAAGGTTCGTTAATCTCGACTAGTTGCATCGAAATTCAAAAGAAGAATAAATTCAAAGAATTTATCTTGGATAAAATTAATGGGAACATTTCCCTATGAATGTGAAATTTAGAAACTAACCGTCGGTTGGCCAAGCAGAATGGTTTTCTGGATATTGATCTGATGTTGGTTTCGGCCTTCGGGGTTAATATTTGGGAAGTTATTCTCTTGATTAATTTACGGTTAGTGACTAATGAATTGGAATGAGGCGTATGTTGTGTTTGTGTAACACTTTTATAATATATACGCGAGTTATTCGGAAAGACCGGGTTTATCCCATTCTGAATAACTGATACGACGATAAGTCGAAGATGAAGACGATGGTCGAAGACCGGAGGTCTTCACGTCGTTTGGGTGATAACTGATGATCTTGATTGGGCTGTACACCCAAGAAGATGGAAACAGTTGGTGATCGTCCAGACGTACTTGGAGATCGATGGATATGCGGGGTACTAGGTGCCTCCGGTTTCGTTCAGACCCAGAACGGACTTGTAAATGGACTGTGTGTCTGACATTGGAATTTAGTCTGCGTGATTGATTTCTATTAAATATATATATCTGTTTGGCGGCAGAGAATTTATTCTCTTGCTTAACGCCCTTCTCTGAGACGTACGAGCTCAGGGGTTATATATTGGTGGATATCAAACGCATGGAGTGAATTGCCTGTGTGGCATGCCTAAGTGGCAACTGATCGAGGCTTCTGTTGAAAAGCAAAGTCTTGTGGTGATGATCAAAGCACGGCCTTTGTGGCGTAGCTTTGTGTAACGTTTGCTTCGCGAGTTTCACACCCGGTATGAACCAAAAACGGGAGACGGACGTCAGGGAGGGCATACGTTTCTTTCTAGCTAGAAGTGGCGTCAGTGGTTTTACACGCCCTGACGAGTTTGACTTATGTGGTTGTTGCTGTTGCGAGGCGCCTCGGTTATATCGGTTTCGGCCGAATGCATTCTGGTCGGCTGACGGACCAGACTTACACCCCATAGGGTGGGGAGACGTATTGTTCAGGCATAAAAATCCACGTCGGTGGACCGGCCCTAAGGATCCAGGGGGCAGTTGTGGCTGTTCCTGAGGCACGGGCTAGAGCGTCTCGAATCGGTTGAGGACTATCTTTTGCCTCGGTTCATAGATGGAAATCCAATTTCCAAATACGTGACATTTGCGGTTTTATTTGTAAACCTATATGTGGCGACATAGTGGCATGGGACGCTCAAGTCGCCTATGATTGATACTTATGATTTGAAGTTGTTTTATACACTATGCACTTATAATAGTATCAAACGATTTGTTTTAAACGTATCAAGCATTCTTTGGCTGTTATAAGGGAAAACCCTATCCCCCGGCTTGCGTTGCATTGTGTGATAGGACCTGGGTCTTATAACAGCTTCATTTTTCTTTATTTAGCATTGCGCTGTTTGTTTTATGCACTGGTATTCTTGGGAGGAAACCCGTTCCGTGTTATACGGCGTGGTCCCTTGATTTACCTAATTTTTAAAATAAAGATTAATAACTGTTTTAGTTCTCACACCAGTCACATGACTGACCTGGAGTTTATTGTTTTAACCTAAACTCTGGGTGCCCCTATTTTGACACGGGCAGCTAGTAGTTTCGGTTTTGCAGATTTATATTCACAGGATCCTGGTTTACAGCTGGAACGATATCCGGAAAGCTTTGTATCCGTATATCTCATTCTAGTTGTGTATTGTATTATTTTCCGCTGCTATGTATTTAAATGTAATCTAAATCTCTGATATTTCTGTGTAATATTTATTCATACTCTGTATATTCTTGTAATCTGATGCATTGTTGTAATATACAATGAAATGTTCTTCTGTATGCGTTCTATTTTGTCATGTTCTCAACGATAGGGCGTTTCGAACGGCCTGGATCGGTTTAGCGACTGGTTCGGACCGAGCGAAATTCTTTGCCGTCACATATTCCTTTTTGGATTTCAAATAACTTGTTTCTCAAAACAATTCAAAAAAAATCTCTTTGGTAGTAATCTGTCACTTAGAAACTCGAAAATGAACACCGATGATGCTGCGCAGTCATCATCGCAATTATTTTCCAGCGACCGAAGTGATTTCAATACTATATCACTTTCAAAACTCATTTCTAAACATTTTCATTTTGAAATTATTTCAAAATACCCATCTCAACGCTTGTAAAACAATTTAAAATCTCCCAGGATTTTAAAATTCCCATATATTTAATTCAAATCCACTTACAAACACCTATCCAATTTTCTACGGTTTTAATTTCAATTTTGATTTAAATTCAGATTTAATTCATCAATTTTATGTATTATACTTATACTAATTCTGATTGATTATTTACATAACCATTTCACTTTTTATAATCTTACTTGATTATAATAACAACCAACACATCCAATATATTATAATATTTCTAAATCAGTCATCCTTTTATATCAAAATATAATTTGGGTAAAATTATTTCGTTCACCCTCTTTTCAAAACATACTGCGTCGGTTCATCGTATTCAAGTGTTTAGAAACTCCTACCGATACAGTGGATCAAACTGATTGATCAGAATCCATAAACAACTCAACCAAAAAGTCACCACAATATAAAACATTTTTATAAAATCTACAAATACGTTCACTCGTATACATACACTCAAACTCAGTCTAGGGTATAGCTAACCCCATCTCTACTGAGTCACGCCACAGAGTCAAGGTAATTACATAACCTTCAGCTCTGATACCACTATAATGGCCCGGAAAATTTTCGACCTAGAAAATCGACACACAACACCATGTCGACTATTCAAATCAGAAATACTGGAACGTTAATAGAAAGAAGTTAAAGGGTGAGAATAGATAAGATAGAAAATTAGAATAGAAGATGAAGAAGAACATACAACATCAAAGTAAACACAAATCTCACAGCGGAACGAATAAATATACTATATAACATAACTATGAAATACAAATCTATACTTGAATATACATATCATTATCAAAGTATAGCACTTACAATACAGCGGAAATAAACAACTGCTATATGATCCTAAAGCCTCCTGCTCCAAGCCCTCAGTATATCTGTAAAATCCCAACTACTTGACTGCCCATACAAAATTGGACACCCAAGAGTTTAGGGAAAACAAAAACAAAATGAACTCTGGGTTAGTCATGTGACTATTGTGAGTTAACTCCAACCATTTGTTTAACTTTTAAAATCCTTTTAAAAGAAGGGATAATTGTAAGTCGGTCCACACATGAACACGGATGGTTTTTATCTTACGAAACCAAAACATTCTTTTAAACTCCATACTCTTCTGATATTATAATAATGTCTAAATCAATTAAATAGCAATCTAGTGGAATCGCTTTCATCTCACATTCCACATATATAATATATAATCAAACATGGAGGGCACTTATTAGGTAATGAATTTCCAACTATGACAAGGTATGGAACCACCTTTCCGATAGTGTATCTCTAGAGAAGAATACACTGGGTTCAACAAGAATATCTTGTAACCCGACCACACATGACCGACCACTCATTTCGCTTGAGTGTATCGAATGTATATCACCAACGGTTGGGATTAGCAACCGTTTTCCCGAATGGGACATCATCGAATAGATTAAAGAATGAAATGAATTTTTCTAGATAGGTGATAATACACCCTAATTGAGATCTACTTACTTAGCCATGCTGCCTGCCCGATTTTTATCATTTTCCGGTTGTTGAGGCAGGAGGCCATAACGTACAGACCACACATTTATTCACTTTGAATGCCACTTCGTCCTACCCGCCAAATCACAAATTGATTTCTCTAAAAATACCACGGGTATACAGCTAAGAGAAACAAATTTCTCCGCCACCAAACGTAAATATGTTTGAAGAGATCAACTTACGCGATTTGTTAAATATACTCCATCAGACATTCTAGTATACAGGTTGTCCTGGGACTGGACAGACCGAAGGCGCTATTCTGTAAATCCATCTTAGGCAATTTCTACCTAGGATTTGCCAGAATAGCCCTTGCATAAACTTCGTCATCAATATCTTCATCATATTTGATTCGCAACACAAATGCCCATATGGAGTGGTTTTTAGATAATAAATCTGATCTCGGTCTCTCCAAATTGACGACCGAAAAATTGTCAAAACTTTGATAGTCAGTGAGTTAACTATCAAACGAAAATATGTGTACAAACAACGATCTTATTTCCAAATGGAAATTTTATCAATCAATCATCAATCAACATTTATCCCTTTAAATTGACTTACCATTAATTTATTCATTTCCCTATTTTTCGTTTTCCATATATTTCTTAAATCCCGTTTAGTCACAAAGCTTCTATATTTAAAAACTATAAGTTATTAACATTAAAAATAACATTTCCATATTTACTCCCATTTCTTATTTCCTATATTAGAAAACATTTCTGATTCTTATTTGGAAAACATTTCCAAAACTCCTCCATTGGATTTAAACAAATGTTTAAATAAAACATCGCTATGCCAACTCAAACCATTAACACCTATTAACTAAATTCAATTAACTAACCCTCACTATCGAACCTTAACCATCCCTTAGTTAAAAATGAAGTCAATCAAGTTGGGGTATAACTACCTCTCAGACCTTAACTGAATAACATTTCTATAATAACCCGGAAAATCTGAGCCAATTTAGAAATTTTATTTTTCCCCTTTTAGTGAATTTTGAATATTTAACATGTTTTATTTTAAATAATAACGACGAGAAATTTATTTTGAATAGGATTAGAACGTATATATTTATTTGAATCGACTTTAGGATATAAATTTTTATTTTAAATTATAAAAGGAATTGAAAATGGCGCGGTAGTTTGAAAGTTCGATTTCAAATTTCAAATGAATGTACAGGATTCAAAATAAACCAGATTTTAGCGAAATCAAAAATATTTAAATCTATTTGAAAATGTCTTTCCAATGAATCCAAAAAATCAAAATTTCATAGCGGGAATAAAAAGCTATGCCTAGTTGAAAATTCCGAATAGTCGCTATGGAATTTAAGCCCTTAAAAATGGAAATTTTGCAAAGGACCTCCGTTTTCGACGAAACCACTTTTGTTGGATCTGGGATGTCAAGTTATTGCTAGATTCCAAAATTCATAATTTTTGGGTTAATACATGAGCGTGGCACAAGAAAACGTGTTTTGCCAGTTTCAGTCAATTTGGATCGAGCAGAAAATGGCCATTTTTCAAATGGTCTTCAAATTTGACGAAATTAGTTTTGTTAGGATCGTCTCGTTAATATAAAGCTAGAAATAATATTTTTGAAATTTTTGGGGTCCGCATGTGGTCCCGGTAAATTGAAATGTACGTTCAAAATTGAATACATAGATTTATATTTTAATTTTGAAGAAAACTGATCGAAACAATCGAATTAGCTTGCGGTACCTATCCCATTGTGTTCAAAATGGGGGTAATTAGCTAAGGGAGACAATTTTTGGGTCTCGGTTTGAGTTCGAATAAAAAGTCAATGTGTTAGAAAATTAAAGAAGAAAAATATATAAGACAATATATATATATATATTACATTACCCCCCTCCCCTCCTACTTCATTTTCTTCGATATCACTTTCCCCCTTTTCGAAAAAAACCCCGATCCTCTAATTAAACGGTGGCGGCTTCCTCCTCCATCACCACGTCTCCTACGCTCTGTGCCCCCTCCGATGGTCGGACCCCTCCAAGACCGCCGCGCTGGCCGACACCCTCCTCCCTCCTCTCGCGCTTGCTCTCTCCATCTCTCCCTCCTCCCCTAAAGCGAACGGTGCCCCACCTGAACGGACCCGCCTCCGACCAATCTCCGGCCTTGCGACTGGTGAAGGTGATTTTTTATTTTTATTTTATTGAATCAGTTTTCAATTTTATTTTAGTTTTATTATAAATCAGTTTTACATGTAGTATGAAGTTGATAAGGAAGTAAATGATGTTTATTTATATTGTAAGGTATAAAAATATGATTTTTAGTTATGAAAATATAATTTTTATATAGAAGATAGTGTTTTAAAAATATAATCTTCATACAGAAGAAGCGATAAAAAATAATTTTTATATAGAAGATAGTGTTTTAGAAATGTAATCTTTATATAGAAGATAGTGTTTTAAAAATATAATATTTACATAGAGAATAGAGTAATAAAAATATGATTTTTTATTTAAGTTGCGTTGTAAAATTTTGATTTTTTTATATGTATTAGCAAAGTAAATATACGATTTTTATATGTTTAGATTTGAAATAAAAATATGATCTTATTTATATACTAGCCTTATAAAAATCACATTTTTATATGAATAGTACTGAAATAAAAATGTGATTTTTAATATGAACAGCGTAGAAATGACTGGGTTGGAATTTCTAGAAAATCCAAACTTTAGAAGGAAAGAATGGCGCAGTGGATCCCAAAGGTGAGAACTCATCAGTGAAATTTTCTCATACAGTTATTTGTTTTATAACTACATATATGAACTGTTCCCCATCATCCACAGACCATGACGACTTGTTTGATTAGATTATTTGGTTGTTCGGGTGAAATGAATTGATTAGAATTGTTATGTGTGTGTGGCGCGAGCCAATATCAAGAGAGGGGTAATGCTAGACATTACCCGATTTTGATATCGCGCCATTAAGCCGCGAAAATTTTCTAAAATATGTTAGAACATTAAAAATATCATTTTTATTGTACAAATGAACTGAATAGAATATTCAAATATTGAGTCAAATATTTTATCATTAAAAATATAATTTTTAACGTTGATATGAATAAAATAAATATTTATAAACAATCGGACGGTTTGTTTATGTACGCACATTTGACTGATATGGATTGGGACGATAAATTTTACACATTTCCCAACTGCACAAATAAAATTCATTATTTGTTGGTTGAAACCCCACACGGGTATTGGGATGATATATGACATGCACTAATCCCAATGATTAGCTGTATGTCGATCGATTGATTGACAGGATGTATAAGCATTGAATATTTATATTTAATGCTTATGCAGTGCAGAATGCACTCTGGATGATGGTAGAATGCTTTTTATTGTTGTTGTATACACGTGTGTATGAAATCCACATAAATCACATTATATGGTAATTGACTGTGTCTGATTCTAGTTCAGAATGAATGAATATTTTAAAATAATGATTATTTTAGAATAACGAATTTTTTCAAATAATATTCAGAAAAGAATCAAAATATGATTTTGATGTCCGATTTGGGATGGACACAAATATATTTAAATATATAAAACCGTGTTGATTAGATTAACGCCATTTTGACGTGAATGATATTTATATCGATTTTATTCATTTTTGTAATGAATATCAAAAAGGAATTGATTTCAAAATCTAATGTTTTGAAAATACTATCATTTATATATCGATGATATGGAATATTCAAATTTGATTTGAAATTGAATATGAAGTTGAAATCGTTTTGAAAACAAATTTAAAATGATTTATAAAATGCGTTTCAAATGGAAATCAACGAAATATATATAATATATACATACTATATATATAATGGCCCGAATAGAACGCGCCGCACCGCGGCAGTTAGCGAATTTCAACCATTGGCTTCGAACGGACATTAAGGAAGATCCGACCATCAGATTCTCCTAAAAACTGGAACAGTTGGGTCCGCATCGAAAAGATCTTTCTAACAAATATGGGAGATTTGAAATCTAGAGGTTGGATTTGGAATTATGTCCAAATCAAATTTTGGAAAAGGTCGTTGTAAGTGCAGTTCGATGGCCGTTTATGGAAATCAACTGTATGGGCCTTGATGAAATTATTAAAAATATCAATAATTTGTGTAAAATCATAATAAATGATTTGAAAAGAATTAGGATGAAAAATTCCATATTTGAAAAGATAAAAACACATTTTATCGAAACGAACTAGTTATGAACTAGAATTATAATCCAATATATTTAAATAAATAAATGGGATTTGAAATGGTTTTGAAAATAAACAGAATTTCCAATAAATGAATTGTAATGGATTTAGATCGAAATTATCCTCGGAATATTTCAATATTGGATTTCGTGATTATACGGATATTGTGTAGGAATTTGGAAGATATATATATATATATATATATATATATCGTTATTCCGATACGATATTTATTGGTTTCAGAATTTGATATTGAATATAAGCCGATATATTTTATATTTAGAGCCTTGTATTTAATATCAAATTGGATTTTGGGTTTGTCGTGAATGGTATCTTTAATAATACTGTTCTTAAACCCAATGAAGTTAAGAAAATTAGAAACTGAATAGAGATTAGCTAAGTTGAATGGTTTCCTGGATATTGATCTGATGTTGGTTTCAGCCTTCGGGGTTAAGACTTAGGGAACTGTTCTCTTACTAATTTATGGTTAGAGACTGATGGAATGCGAATTGGGTTTATTGTGAACTGTGTTTTTAGCGACATTCGTTCTTTAATCCGATTTATCGTGAAATGTGATTTGGAATTTATAAATCTTTTGTTAAGATTTAAAGATGATTTTCCAAAGTACAGTTTTCCGATTTAACATATTAAATTGGAATTGAATGGAATTCGATTTGGTAATAATCAAAGTAAGTTTCTATTGAGAAAAACGGTTAATATATATATGGAATTTAAAAGGCCTTGTCATTATTCCATTTATATTATCGGTTGGATATGGAAGTTTATATCGATTATATATATCGATTTGTTTTCCATGAAGATTCTATTGTTAATGGAATGTGATTTTGGGTTGTTGTGAATGGTATCTTTAATAATACGGTTCTTAGACCCGATGGAGTTAAGAAAATCAGAAACTAACTGGAGATTAGTTAAGTCGAATGGTTTCCAGGGTATTGATCTGATGTTGGTGTCGGCCTTCGGGGTTAATACTTAGGGAATTGTTCACTTGCTAATTTACAGTTAAAGGCTGATGGAATGGAATGTGGTTTTGGGTTTATCGTGAATCGTGTTTTAAAGAACATTGGTTCTTTAACCCAAATAAAGGCAGGATATGATTTCCCAAGTTAAACAATCGTTAATATTGATTTTTGGGAAGATTAAAACCAAGTGGAGTTTTAATGCATCTTTAATTAGATTGAATTGATATCCAAAGGAAGATTAAAGAATAAATTTAAAGAATTTATCTTTGATAAAATTAATGGGAACCTTTCCCAAAGTATGTGAATACTTGGATAAAGAAATATTCTAGATTGGAATAAGGCGTATGTTGTGTTTTTATAACATTTGTTAATTATATACGCGAGTTATTCAGAAAGACCGGGTTTATCCCATTCTGAATAACTGATTCGACGATGTGTCAATGATAAAGACGGTGGTTGAAGATTGGAGGTATTCACATCGTTTGGATGATTACTGATGCCTTGATTGGGCTGTACACCCAAGGCGAGGTAATAAGTGGTGATCATCCAGACGTACTTGTAGATCGACGGGTATGCGAGGGCCTCTCCCCTGTATTGGACATACGGGGGAGGAATAAGGTGCCTCCGGTTTCGTTTTAACCCAGAACGAACTTGTAAATGGATGTGTGTTTGACATAGGATTTCATTCTGTCTGTTTGATAGACATCGGTTGCATAGCGTGAATTGCCTGTGTGGCATGCTGAGATGCAAATAATCAAGGCTTTTGTTAAAAAGCAGAGTCTTGTGGTTGATGATCAAAGCACGACTTTAATATATAGCATAGCTTTTGTAGCGTTAATTTGCGATCCTCACACACCGTTGTGAACCAGAAACGGGAGAGGACATTAGGGAGGGCATGCGTTTCCTTCTAGCTAGGAGTAGTGTCAGCGTTTTACTAACCCTGACATTTTACTTTTGTGGATGATGGATTGCGAGGCGCCTCGGTTATATCGGTCGTTCCAGGACCGATAGTTTGGTTAGGATATGACCAGTTGACGCCCCATAGGGCGGGGAAACGTAGTGTTCAGGCATTTTAATCCACATCTAGTGGACCGGCCCTGACGATCCAAGGGACGATGCGTTCTGTTCCTGAGGGGCGGGCTAGGGCATCTCGAAGCGATAAGGACGATCCCTTGCCTTGGTTCACAGATGGAAATCCAACTTCCAATACGACATTTTGTGGTTAAACCTATATATGGAGACATAGTGATATAGGGCACTTATGCCGCCTATGATTGATACTTATGATTGAAATTGTTTTGACACTATACACTTATAGTAATAATAAAACATGAAATTTTACGTACCAACATTCTTGGCTATTATAAGGTAAAAACTCTATCCTCCGGCTTGCGTTGCATTATGTGATGGGACCTGAGTCTTATAATTGCTTCAATTTTCTTTACTTAGCATTGCGCTGTTGTTTTTATGCACTAGTATTCTTGGGAGGAATATCGTTCTGTGTTATACGACGTGGCCCCTTGATTTACCGAAATTAAAATAAAGATTAATAACTATTTTAGTTCTCACACCAGTCACATGACTGACCTGCATTTTATTGTTTTAACCTAAACTCTGGGTGCCCCTATTTTCGCACGGGCAGCCAGTACCTTTGGTTTTGCAGATTTATATTCACAGAATCCTGGTTTACAGCTGGAATGATATTCGAAAAGCTCTTTATCCGTATATTCTTTTCAGTTGTGTATTGTACTATTTTTCCACTGCATTGTAACTTGTAAATCTCTGATATTTAGTAAATGTGTAATATTTATTCATACTCTGTATATTCTTGTATTCTGATGAAATTTTTGTAATAGAAAATGAAATATTCTTCTGTTTGTGTTCTGATTTGTCTTGTCCTCAAAGCAATCCGAGCTTTTCTTTGCGGGGAAGTTTCGGGTCCTTACATTTGGTATCAGAGCTTTGGTTTACAAAGCTCGGAGAACAACACATTAGAACCGAACGAAATAATTCATTAGAGATTGGATTAGCAATATCCAATAAGGATGACTCGTTAGAGATGGGATCAGTAGTATCCTAGAATGAGTCGAAAGAGTGTTATTTTTAAAATAAAATTGAAAACTAATTTTGTTTTGAAAATTTAAATCAATTATTCGTATTTGAATATTTATTTTGTATTGAACTTGGACAATCAAGTATATAGAGATTTTAATATACGTCTGATCCATGTATATTGAATCCTCAAATATACTGGATAGATATAGAATCACATTCTAGTCGCCCAGGGATGAAACTGTTGATGACTATATAGCATAAGTAGTTTGTGTTCGAGTTTCGAAAGTGGGATATCTATATGTTTCCAATTGACTGGTGTGAGAACCAAAACTAGATAGGGCTTATTGTTGTGATTTGGCATCAAAAATCTGATTTTTGGACTATATATCAAAGTTATGCATTTGAATTCTAATCAACTAATTGATTGATGACTGAGTTGTGTGATTATTTATTTAAATCAACATGTGAAAGAAGGGTAAATTAAGGCCAAACTGAACCAAATATTGAACTGTATTGAAAATTGTTTGAAATTGCATGCATATACATGTGTATCCATTGAACAGGTCATTGCAAAGAGGCTAGAGCAGAGGAATAAAATTGTTTGCCCGACAAATAGGTACATGTTTATTGTATTTCTTGGGGTTTTTGATGATTTTATGAGCCGATTGGATAGTCGCTTGGCTGTTTCTTTTTATTTTTGGATTGGAGAGGCCTGTAAGGAGATTTTGGGATTTTCCCGGTGCTCCCGTACAGGGGAGGTTATGGCAAAAAATTTCAAAAATTTTTGAAAAATTTGAAAATTTCTTAGAAACTGAAAAGTTGAAGAACTTAAGCCATAATTAAAATAATGAAAGTTGAGTTGGTTTGTAAAACAACTTTCAGCTCCGTTCCATTTTGAGGATGAAAAGATTTTAAGTGGGGGAGATTGTAACAACCTGGAAAATCTGAGCCAATTTTAAAATTTTATTTTGGCCCTTTTAGTGAATTTTGAATATTTAACATGATTTATTTTAAATAATAACGACGAGAAATTTATTTTTAATAGGATTAGAATGTATATATCTATTTGAATCGACGTTAAAATATAAATATTTATTTTTAATTATAAAAGGAATTCAAAATGGCGCGGTAGTTTGAAAATTCGATTTCAAATTTCAAATGAATGTACAGGATTCAAAATAAACCGGATTTTAGCGAAACCAAAAATATTTAAATCTATTTGAAAATAACTTTCCAACGAATCCAAAAAATCAAAATTTCATAGCGGGAATAAAATGTTATGCCCAGTTCAAAATTCAGAATTGTCACTATGGAATTTTGGCCCTTAAAAATGGAAATTTTGCAAACGACCTCCGTTTTCGATGAAACCACTTTTGTTGGATCTGGGATATTAAGTTATTGCTAGATTCCAAAATTCATAGTTTTTGGGTTAATATGTGAGCGTGGCACAGGAAAACATGTTTTGACAGTTTCAGTCAATTTGGATCGCCTAGAAAATGGCCATTTTTCAAACGGTCTTCAAATTTGACGAAATAGTTTTGTTAGGACCGTATCATTAATACGAAGCTAGAAAGTTTTTTTTGGAAATTTTGTGGTCCGCATGTGGTCCCGGTAAATTGAAATGTACGTTCAAAATTGAATACATAGATTTATATTTTAATTTTGAAGAAAACTGATCGAAACAGTCGAATTAGCTTGCGGTCCCTATCCCATTGTGTTCGGAATGGGGGTAATTAGCTAGGGGCAACAATTTTTTGGT
The DNA here is from genome assembly GCA_030737875.1 of Allium sativum. Classification (NCBI taxonomy): domain Eukaryota; kingdom Viridiplantae; phylum Streptophyta; class Magnoliopsida; order Asparagales; family Amaryllidaceae; genus Allium; species Allium sativum. The sequence continues at coordinate 965,294,064 of CM060916.1, forward strand.
CTCAATTTGAGTTCGAATAAAAAGTCAACGTGTTCAAAAATTAAAGAAGAAAAATATATAATATAATATATATATTTTACAATACCCCCTCCTACTTCAGTTTCTTCGATCTCACTTTCCCCCTTTTCAAAAAAAACCCCGATCCTTTAATTAATCGGTGGCGACTTCCTCCTCCATCACCATGTCGCCTACGCTCTCCCCCCCCCCCTCATCTAGTGGTTGGACCCCTCCAAAACCGCCGCGCTGGCCGACAACCTCCTCCCTCCTCTCGCACTTGCTCTCTCCATCTCTCCCTCCTCCCCTAAAGCGAACGGTGCCCCACCTAAACGGACCCGCCTCCAGCCAATCTCCGGCCCTGCGACTGATGAAGGTAATTTTTTACTTTTATTTTAACAAATCAGTTTTCAATTTAATTTTAGTTATATTATAAATCAGTTTTACATGTATTATGAAATTGATAAGGAAGTAAATGATGTTTATTTATATTGTAAGGTATAAAAATATGATTTTTAGTTACAAAAATATAATTTTTATATAGAAGATAGTGTTTTAAAAATATAATCTTCATATAGAAGAAGCAATAAAAATATAATTTTTATATAGAAGATAATGTTTTAAAAATGTAATCTTTATATAGAAGATAGTGTTTTAAAAATACAATCTTTACATAGAGAATAGAGTAATAAAAATATGATTTTTTATTTAAGTAGCGTTGTAAAAATTCGATTTTTATATATGTATTAGCAAAGTAAAAATACGATTTTTACATGTTTAGATTTGAAATAAAAATACGATTTTTTTTATATAGTAGCAGTATAAAAATAACATTTTTATATGAATTGTACTGAAATAAAAATTGATTTTTAATATGAAGAGCGTAGAAAAGACTGCATTGGAATTTCTGGAAAATCCTAACCGTTCAGAAGGAAAGAACGGCGGAGTGGATCCCAAAGGTGAGAACTCCTCACTGAAATTTTCTTATACAGTTATTTATTTTATAACTGCATATATGAACTATTCCCCATCGTCCACAGACCATAGATGACTTGTTTGATTGTTTGGTTTGGTTGATTAGATTATTTGGTTGTTTGGGTGAAATTAATTGATTAGAATTGTTATGTGTGTATGGCGCGAGCCAATATCAAGAGAGGGATAATGCTAGACATTACCCGATTTTGATATCGCGCCGTTATGCCACCAAAAATTTCTAAAATATGTTAGAACAATAAAAATATCATTTTTGTTGTATAAATGAATTGAATAGAATAACATATGTTGAATAAAATATTTTATCGTTAAAAAAATAATTTTGAACGTTGATATGAATAAAATAAATATTTATAAACAAATCGGGCGATTTGTTTATGTACGCACATTTGACTGATATGAATTGGGACGATAAATTTTACGCATCACCCAGCTGCAGAAATAAAATTCATTATTTGTTGATTGAAACCCCACATGGGTATTGGGATGATATATGACATACACTAATCCCATTGATTAGCTGTATGTCGATCTATTGATTGACAGGCCGTATAAGCGTCACATTATATGGTAACTGACTGTGTCTAATTATAGTTCAGAAAGAATGAATATTTTAAAATAACGATTATTTTAGAATAAAGAATATTTTCAAATAATATTCAGAAAAGAATCAAAATATGATTTTGATGTCCGATTTGGGATGGACACGAATATATTTAAATATACAAAGTCGTGTTGATTAGATTAACGCAATTTTGACGTGAACGATATTTATATATATTTATTCATTTTTATAATGAATATCAAAAATGAATTGATTTCAAAATCTAATGTTTTGAAAATACTATCATTTATATATCGATGATATGGAATATTCAATTTTGATTTGAAATTGAATATAAAGTTGAAATCATTTTGAAAATGAATTTAAAACGATTTATAAAATGCGTTTTAAATGGAAATCGACGAAACATATGTAATGCATATATATATATATAATGGCCTGAATAGAATGCGCCGCGCCGCGGTAGTTCGCGAATTTCGACCATTGACTTCGAACGGACATTACGGGAGATTCAACTATCGGATTCTCCTAGAAAAGGGAACCGTTGGGTTCGTATCGAAAAGATCTTTCTAACGAATATGGGAGATTTGAAATCTAGCGATTGGATTTGGAATTACGTCCAAATCAAATTTGGAAAAGGTTATTGTAAGTACAGTTCGATGGCCGTTTATGGAAATCGACTGTAAGGGCCTTGATAAAATAATTAAAAATATCAATAATTTGTGTAAAATCATAATAAATGATTTGGAAAGAATTGGGAAGAAAAATTCCATATTTGAAAAGATAAAAATATATTTTATCGAAATGAACTAGTTATGAACTAGAATTATAATCCAATATTTTTAAATAAATAAATGGGATTTGAAATGGTTTTTAAAATAAACAAAATTTCCAATATATGAATTGGAATGGATTTTGATCGAAATTATCCTTGGAATATTTCGATATTGGATTTCATGATTATACGGATACTGTGGAGGAATTTGGAAGATATATATATCGTTATTCCAATACGATATTTATTGATTTCAGAATTTGATATTGAATATAAGTCGATAAATTTTCTATTCAGAGCCTTGTATTAAATATGAAATTGGATTTTGGGTTTGTTGTGAATGGTATCTTTAATAATATTGTTCTTAAACCTAATGAAGTTAAGAAAATTAGAAACTGACTGGAGATTAGCTAAGTTGAATGGTTTCCTGGGTATTGATCTGATGTTGGTTTCGGCCTTCGGGGTTAATACTTAGGGAATTGTTCTCTTACTAATTTACGGTTAGAGACTGATGGAATGTGAATTAGGTTTATTATGAACTGTGTTTTTAATGACATTCGTTTTTTAACCTGATTTACTGTGAAATGTGATTTGGAATTTATAAATCTTTTACTAAGATTTAAAGGAGATTTTCCAATGTAAAGTTTCCCAGTTTAACATATTAAATTGGAATTCAATGGAATTCGATTTGGTAATAATCGAAGTAAGTTTCTGTAGAGGAAGAAAGATAGTATATATGGAATTTAAAAGGCCTTGCCGTTATTCCATTTATATTTATCGGTTGGATATGGAAGTTTATATCAATTATATATTTCGATTTGTTTTCCATGAAGATTTCATTGTTAACGGAATGTGATTTTGGGTTGTTGTGAATGGTATCTTTAATAATACTGTTCTTAGACCCAATCAGGTTAAGAAAATCAGAAACTAACTGGAGATTAGTTAAGTTGAATGGTTTCCAGGGCATTGATCTGATGTTGGTTTCGGCCTTCGGGGTTAATACTTAGGGAATTTTTCACTTGCTAATTTACGGTTAAAGGCTGATGGAATGGAATGTGATTTTGGTTTTATCGTGAACTGTATTTTAAAGAACATTGGTTCTTTAACCCAGTTAAAGGAAAGATATGATTTCCCAAGTTAAACAATCGTTAGTATTATTTTTGGGAAGATTAAAACCAAGTGGAGTTTTAATGCATCTTTAATTAGATTCAATTGATATCCAAAGGAAGATTAAAGAATAAATTTAAAGAATTTATCTTTGATAAAATTAATGGGAACCTTTCCCGAAGTATATGAATATTTGGATAAAGAAATATTCTGGATTGGAAAGAGGCGTATGTTGTGTTCGTATAGCACTTATTTATTATATACGTGTGTTATTCAGAAAGACCGGGTTTATTCCATTCTGAATAACTGATTCGACGATGTGTCGAGGATAAAGATGGTGGTCGAAGACCGGAGGTCTTCACATCGTTTGGATGATTACTGATGTCTTGATTGGGATGTACACCCAAAGCGAGGGAATAAATGGTAATCGTCCAGACGTACTTGGAGATCGACGGATATGCGAGGGCCTCTCCCCTGTATTGGACATACGGGTCAGGAATAAGTGCCTCTGGTATCGTTCAAACCCAGAACGAACTTGTAAATGGATGTGTGTTTGACATCGGATTTCATTCTGTGTGATTGATAGAACTTGGTTGTATAGCGTGAATTGCCTGTGTGGCATGCTGAGATGCAAATGATCAAGGCTTCTGTTGAAAAGCAGAGTCTTGTGGTTGATGATTAAAGCATGGCTTAATATATAGTGGAGCTTTGTGTAGCGTTAATTCGTGAGCCTCACACACCGGTGTGAACCAAAAACGGGAGAGGACATCAGGGAGGGCATGCGTTTCTTTCTAGCTAGGAGTGATGTCAGTGTTTTACTAGCGCTGACATTTTACTTACGTGGATGATGGATTGCGAGGCGCCTCGATTTTATCAGTTGTTCCGGGGCCGATAGTTTGGTTAGGATATGATCAGTTGACGCCCCATAGGGCAGGGAAACGCTGTGTTCAGACATTTTAATCCACATCGAGTGGACCGGCCCTGACGATCCAAGGGACGATCCATTCTGTTCCTGAGGGGCGGGCTAGAGCATCTTGAAGCGGTAAGGACGATCCCTTGCCTTGCTTCACAGATGGAAATCCAACTTTCAATACGACATTTTGCGGTTTTAATTGTAAACCTATATATGGTGACATAGTGGTATGGGGCACTTATGCGATCTATGATTGATACTTATGATTGAAATTGTTTTGACACTACACACTTATAATAATAATAAAATATGAAATTTCACGTACCAAGCATTCTTGGCTATTATACGGTAAAAACTCTATCCTCCAGCTTGCGTTGCACTGTGTGATGGGACCTGAGTCTTATAATAGCTTCATTGTTCTTTACTTAGCATTGCGCTGTTGTTTTTATGCACTAGTATTCTTGGGAGGAAACCCGTTCCGTGTTATACGGTGTGGTCGCTTGAACTTTAAAATAAAGATTAATAACTGTTTTAGTTCTCACACCAGTCACATGACTGACCTGGAGTTTATTGTTTTAACCTAAACTCTAGGTGCCCCTATTTTCGCATGGGCAGCTAGTACCTTTGGTTTTGCAGATTTATATTCACAGAATCCTGGTTTACAGCTGGAATGATATTCGAAAAGCTCTTTATCCGTATATTCTTTTCAGTTGTGTATTGTACTATTTTTCCACTGCATTGTAACTTGTAAATCTCTGATATTTAGTAAATGTGTAATATTTATTCGTACTCTGTATATTCTTGTATTCTGATGAAATTGTTGTAATAGACAATGAAATATTCTTCAGTTTATGTTCTGATTCGTCTTGTCCTCAAAGCAATCCGGGCTTTCCTTTACGGGGAAGTTTCGGGTTCTTACATTTTCTAACCTCGAAATAGACAAAGTTCACCTTTTAAATCTTTAATAAACTTCCTTACGTAAGTCTCGGATCCTATTTATGAATCTAACGCTTTTAAAGAAATCATTTGATTATAACAATAGTGTTATAATCCCATGCTTCCGAAATGTAATAACTTAAATATAACTTTTATTTATTAATTTGGATAAATAAATAAACAACTAATTTATTTATAAATAATTAAATCTTGATTTAAAAACGAAAAGTGAATAGTACTTTCCCGAATTCGATATAATCGAATTTCAACGTATAACTCTCTTCTGAATAATCTCTATTCGTTTAACTCTCTTTCGAATAAATTATATTCGATTAACTCTCTTCGAATAAATTATATTCGATTAACTCCCTTTCGAATAACTCTATTCAAATAACTCCATTTGATAAGTTTATTTCGAATAACTGTATTTGATAACTTTATTTCGAATAACTATATTTCAAATAACTATATTTGATAACTTTATTTCGAATAACTATATTTGATAACTCCCTTTCGAATAAGCTAATATTCGGTTAACTCTCTCCGAATAACTAATATTCGATTAACTCTCTTCGAATAACTTATATTCGATTAACTCTCTTCGAATAACTTATATTCGATTAACTCTCTTCGAATAACTTATATTCAATTTACTCTCTTTGAATAATTTATATTTGATTTAACTCCACTCGATTTACTAATATTTGATTAACTCTAATCGAATAACTAATTTTATTTTAACCCTGTTTCCTATCTTGTTCAAATTCCAATTTGAATTCATATTTCAAAACCCAATTTTCCTTATATAAATGTTTTAATTTGTAAAATATTCATTTTAATCCATTATTCACATCGAATGTGAAAAATATTTCTTTTATATAATCCATTAAGTTTGATTTCATATTTTAAAATAATATCCCATTCCAAATTCTGTTTATACTTTATTTATAGAATTGTTCATACGACATCTCCTTTTTACTTCTAACACTAAAATCTCATTTATTATTCCCTTTATAAATGCTAAGTTAAATTTCTATTTAAAATATCGGTGTTAAAACCGATTTCTACTCCTCTATATAAATTTAGACTTATATATTCAATTTATCCCATGAAAAATTATTTTACTTAATTTATAAAACATTATTTCTAAATTAATCTTCTACATTTATCTGTTAAAACAGATTTCTATTTAAAATTCTCCTTTAAATCCATCATCTCGTAGTTTTTTTATATCTTGCCATTTCCTTTTATAATCCCATTTGTTTTCCAAATAAATATTCCTCTTATAATTCTATTTATTTCTCCAAATATTTCCTTTTATAATTCTTTATTTTTCCAAATAAATATTCCTTTTATAATTCTATTTATTTCGCAAATAAATATTCCTTTTATAATTCTATTTATTTTCTAAATAAATATTCTTTTTATAATTCTATTTATTTTCCCAAATAAGTATTCCTTTTATAATTCTATTTATTTTCTAAATAAATATTCCATTTTCAATTCACTTTGAAATTTCCTGTTTTACATTCCAATATTTCTTACGGTATTTAAAATACCAAATAACCATGATCAATATCATCCAAACACACATAATCAACAACAGATTATATATCTCATCATATATCACAATATATGAAAAAACAGTATTATAAATATTGAGGAATCTAGTTGGATCCCTCTAACTTGTTTCCCTGCATCCGCAGATGTTAAACAATATAATTACCATCAACTTCATTTCAATATGAAATATTCTGATAAACAGAATCAATATTTGATTAACGATTTTTATATATAATTATATCTATATTTTCAACAAACTAATTAACAGTTCATCTATACAACCAACACACAACAATCAACCATCATTTATCAATTCTAAAATACGTTATAAAAATATAAACTGTGCAGAGTTAGTGAGATTTACTCACATTGGACAGTTATCGTTAAATAATGATAATTGCCGCTGATTCAGATCAGACAATTTATTTCACTATAAATTGTAACGAGCTCCTATTCACCCCTAGTCAGTTCTATGGTGTTGCCCTCGTCCATACGATTCCAACATGATTGACCATTCCAAATTCTGATACAGTATGAGATTGGTATGATCTATACAAGTTATACGAATATTTTAAATTTAAATAACTTAGTTTGTTTTCTATTGGGCTTTTAATCTTTTTGTTTTTTTGGCCCATCACCCAAAAATACCCGACCCGCCAAACTATACAATAACTTCTTCCTCAAATTCGAAACTCCTGTCCACGCAAGTATGACTTTGTAACAACCTGGAAAATCAGAACCAATTTTAAATTTTTATTTTGGCTATTTTATTGAATTTTGAATATTTAAAATAATTAATTTTAAATAATAATGATTAAAAATTCATTTAAATCAAAGTTAGAACAAATAAATTTATTTTAATTATAAAGTGGGTTGGAAATAGCGCGGCAGTTTGAAAATGTGAATTTGAACTTTGACTGAATGTACAAGATTCAAAATAAATCTGATTTCAGTAAAACCAAAAATATTTAAATCTATTTAAAAATATCTTTCCAACTAATCTGGAAAATTGAAATTTCATTGCGGGAATAAAAGGTTATGACCAGTCAAATATTCAGAATAGTCACTATGGAATTTAATATATTATATTGCCCTTATAAATAGCCATTTTACAAACGACCTCCGTTTTCGATGAAACCACTTTGGTTGGATCCGGAATGTCAAATTATTGCAAGATTCCAATTTTCATAATTTTTGGGATTAATATGTGAGTGTGGCAAAAGGAATTGTGTTATCAAATTCTGTCAATTTGGATCGACCAGAAAATGGCCATTTTTCAAACGGCCTCCAAATTCGACGAAATTAATTTTGTTAGGACCGTATCGTAAAAAAAATAGCTAGATTTATTTTTTGGGAATTTTTGGAGTCAGTATGTGGCCCCGGTAAATTAAAATGTATGATCAAATTAAAAAATCAAATGTTTTATATTTTAATTTAGAGGAAAATGGGCTGAAACGATCAAATGGGCTAATGTGGCCTAGTCCATTATGTCTGGAATAGGGGTATTTGGCTAGGGGAGACATTCGATGGGCTGGATTTGGAGTTGGTAGGATTTAACAGGCCTTTTTGAGATTAAATAATTTAAAATTATAAAAATGGACCAATTAAAAATTACGAAACCCTAAATTTTCTTCTGAAGTCGCCTCTCTTCTAATTGAACGACGAAGATGCCTCGATTCTTCCCCCTTCGTTTTCTTTCAATCCAATTAACAAAATTTAGTGATTTAAGTGGGGAATTGGTAGAAAATCTTCCCATCTTTTAATCTACTCCGGTGCAAAAATTTCTGGTGTGTTATTTCGCTCAGACCCCTGCTCCAAAGTCCGTCTGTATCGCATGTCCTAGCGCCTCCCATCGACGATCGCACCCCACCGCGCCACCATCAAACGGAGCGTCGCTCCGAGGTCTTCAACGTGGTGCAGTCGGATTCTGGCCTAGCGCAACGGATTGAAAGAAAAATCAATCCCTAGTTTTAAACAAAATTGCTAAGGTACGGCGATGATTTTTAGATTGATCTGTTACAGTTATAAACCGTTCAAAGTTGAATTAAATTTATAAAAGTCGTATCTTTTTCATATGATAACAAAATTTGATGAAACAGGAAGCGTTGGGACCGTAAATTCGAGATCTACATTTTAGAAGAGACCGGAGAATTTTTGGAGCAATCTACAATTTTAGAGATAATAAAAAGCAATGCGAGAATTCTAAATCCAAAAATAATTAAATAAAATTATATTAGGTTGCAGACGGAGTTTAGTAACTCCCGACACCGTTGTCCAAAGACCATGGACGACTTGATTGTATTGTGGTGTGAAATTGATTGTGATTGTGGTTGAAACGAAATCGATTGTATTTGTGGAAAATTCATTGTATAGTGAAAAGAAATTGTATTAGGAAAAATTAAACCCTTGTATCGCCGTAAAGCCTAAGTTAGCAGAGGTGCCGTACTAGGGACGGTGCCGGTTTAAATTACCCTGCCGTTATGCTACCAATTTTTTTGAAATATTCATGTTATGATATAAAATTGTTTGAACAATAAAAATTAGATTTTTATTGTATATAAAATTAAAAATAAGCCTTGATATATAAAAATGTGTTTACATTGAAATTTACATTTTTAATGTAAATGAAACATTAAAAATAAGCATTGATATATAAAAATGTGTTTGCATTGAAATTTACATTTTTAATGTAAATGAAACATTAAAAATAAGCATTGTTATATAAAAATGTGTTTACATTGAAATTTACATTTTTAATGTAAATGAAACATTGAAAATAAGCATTGTTTTATAAAAATATATTTACATTGAAATTTACATTTTTAATGTAAATGAAGCATTAAAAATAAGCATTGATATACAAAAATGTGTTTACATTGAAATTTACATTTTTAATGTAAATGAAACATTAAATATAAGCATTGTTGTATAAAAATGTGTTTACATTGAAATTTACATTTTTAATGTAATGAAACATTAAAAATAAGCATTGTTATATAAAAATGTGTTTACATTGAAATTTACATTTTTAATGTAAATGAAACATTAAAAATAAGCAATGATATATAAAAATGTGTTTACATTGAAATTTACATTTTTAATGTAAATGAAACATTAAAAATAAGCACTGTTATATTAAAATGTGTTTACATTGAAATTTACATTTTTAATGTAAATGAAACATTAAAAATATGCGTTGTTTTATAAAAATGTGTTTACATTGAAATTTATATTTTTAATGTAAATGAAACGTTAAAAATAAGCATTGATTCATAAAAATGTGATTACATTGATATTTACATTTTTAATGTAAATGAAACATTAAAAATAAGCATTGTTATATAAAAATGTGTTTACATTGAAATTTACATTTTTAATGTAAATAAGACATTAAAAATAAGCATTGTTATATAAAAATGTTTTTACATTGAAATTTACATTTTTAATGTAAATGAAACATTAAAAAGAAGCAATATTATATAAAAATGCGTTTACATTGAAATTTACATTTTAAATGTAAATGAAACATTAAAAAGAAGCATTTTTATATAAAAATGTGTTTACATTGAAATTTACATTTTATTGTAAATGAAACAATAAAAAATAAGCATTGTTATATAAAAATGTGTTTTCATTGAAATTTATATTTTTAATGTAAATGAAACGTTAGAAATAAGCATTGACATATAAAAAAGTGTTTACGTTGAAATTTACATTTTTAATGTAAATGAAACATTAAAAATAAGCATTGTTATATAAAAATGTGTTTACGTTGAAATTTACATTTTTAATGTAAATGAAACATTAAAAATAAGCATTGTTATATAAAAATGTGTTTACTTTGAAATTTACATTTATAATGTAAATGATACATTAAAAATAAGCATTGATATATAAAAATGTGTTTACATTGAAATTTACATTTTCAATGTAAATGAAACATTAAAAATAAGCATTTTTATAGAAAAATGTGTTTAAACTGAAATTTACATTTTTAATGTAAGTGAAACATTAAAAATAAGCATTGTTATAAAAATGAATTTACACTGAAATTTACATTTTTAATGTAAATGAAACATTAAAAATAAGCATTGATATATAAAAATGTGTTTACATTGAAATTTACATTTTTAATGTAAATGAAACATTAAAAATAAGCATCGTTGTATAAAAATGTGATTACATTGAAATTTACATTTTAATGTAAATGAAACATTAAAAATAAACATTGTTATATAAAAATGTGATTACATTGAAATTTACATTTTTAATGTAAATGAAACATTAAAAATAAGCATTGTTATATAAATATGTGTTTACAATTGAAGTTTACATTTTTAATGTAAATGAAATTGAAATTTACATTTTTAATGTAAATGAAACATTAAAAATAAGCATTGTTTTATAAAAATGTGTTTACATTGAAATTTACATTTTTAATGTAAATGAAACATTAAAAATAAGCATTGTTATATAAAAATGTGTTTACATTGAAATTTACATTTTTAATGTAAATGAAACATTAAAAAGAAGCATTGTTAAATAAAAATATTTTTACATTGAAATTTACAATTTCTATGTAAATGAATCATTAGAAAAAGGTGCATGTTAAAAATATGTTAACATTTAAAATTACATTTTTAATGTAATAAAGGATAAATTAAAAGGATCAAGATACGTTAAAATGGTGTTATCATAAACAATTACATTTTTATGTAAAAAGAATTTGCATAAATGATCATCATTGAAAAAAAAACATGTTAACACTAAAAGTACATTTTTTAATGTAAGTATGAATCAAAATATGTTAACAATATAAATATTATTTTTAATGTAAAGGTGAATTCTTTCAAAAGGTTCAAGCATGATAAATTTGTGTTTACATTAAAAAGTACATTCTTAATGTAAAGTTGAAACATATAAAAAGATCCATTATTTGAAAATATATTTTTACATTAACTGTTAATGTAAGGATTGGATCATTAAGAAGATTCTTGTTTGATAAAAATATTTTCAACAATTTTAATGTAGGAATGATCATTTAAAATATTCATAGTTGATAAAAATGATTAAACATTAAAAATAACATTTTTAATGAAAATATGATTCATTTAAAATAAATCATTGTTTGATAAAATGATTAACATAGAAAAATACATTTTTTAAATGCAAGTATGATTCATTCAAATATTCCTTGTTATGATTAAAATGATGTTAATTATATGTTAGAGAGAAAATGGTTTGAAATTGTCAAACGAATTAATTTATATATATATATATATATATATATATTAAAATAAAACCAATCGCGCTACTGTAGTTGGCGGTTTGAAATCGTAACTTCAAACGATGATACCGAGAGATTTTCACAAAACTGGAGCCGTTGGGTTCGTTTTGGAAAGATCTTTCCAATGATACAAAATATGCTAAGATCCAACGATTAGATTTTGAGAAACGTGTAATTCAAATTTTAATGAAAACAGCACCAGGGCCAGGTAATGACCGAAAGCATTGTTTAATTAAAAATGGCTATTTTTATATAAATAAAAATAGTGATAAATCATTATAAAATATTATAAATGATATGGAATGAAAAGAGATTTGAATTATATATATTTGTGGATTATTTGAAAAGGCCGAGTTAAATCTCATTTCAAATAATTATACGACGACTGAAAGTCGAAGATTTGAAGACGGTGGTTGAAGACTGACGATTTTCACATCGAATGGATGATTACTGATGCCTTTGATTGGAGTTTCTGCCTTGAAAGGGTTACAGTGGCAGTTATCCGGACGTACTTGTTGATTGTCCGGATATGCGAGAGCCTCTCTTCCGTATTGGACATATGAAACAAGGAATAAGGTGTCTCCGGTTTTGTTCAGACCCAGAACAAACTTGTAAATGGATGTATGTATGACACTGGATTTTATTCTGTGTCAATTGATTTCTATTAAATATATATCTGCTTTGTAGTGAAGAATTTATTGTCTTTCTTAACACCCTTCTCTGGGACGTACGAGCTCAGAGGTTATATATCGATAGACATCAGTCGCATGGCGTGAATTGTCAGTATGACATGCCAAGATGCAAATGATCAAGGCTTATTTTTCGAAAAGTAGAGCCTTGTGCTTGATGATCAAAGCACAACCTTATTAAGCAAAGCTTTGTGTATAACGTTACTTCGCGAGCCTCGCATCCTGGTATGAACCAGAAATGGGAGAAGGATCCAGGGAGAACATGCGTTTCTTTCTAGCTAGAAGTGGTGTCATGGTATGGAGCCTAGACATTTTTACTTATGTGAATGATGGAAAGCGAGGTACCTCTGATTGGAGTCCTTAATGGCTCTTTATTTACGCTTCATAGGACGGGAAAATGTATTGTTCAGGAATTATATATAATCCACTAATGTAAGTTGTGGACCGGCCCTGTGGCTCCAAGGGACGATGCGTTCTGTTCCCGAGGCACGGGCTAGAGTGTCTCGAAATTCAGTAAGGACGATCCCTTGCCTTGGTTCATGATGGAAATCCAACTTCCAATATGACCCTATGCGGTTTTGATTGTAAACCTATATTTGGCAACATAGTATATGTAGCTATACCGTCTATGATTGATACATTATGATTGATATGTTTTTGAAATATATATACACTAATAATAATATCAAATCCGTTTTATCGTATCAAGCATTTTTGACCATTATACGGTAAAATTCTATCCTCCGGTTTGCATTGAATTGTGTGATGGGACTTGAGTCTTATAATGGTTTCAATTTTCTAAAAAGCATTGCGTTGTTTTAAACGATTTACTTTATTTATGCACTGACAATCAAATGGAGTAAACCTGTTCCGCGTTAGCGGCGTGATCCTGTAATTATCCTTATTGTTAAATAGGTTAAGTAAGATTTCTCATACCAGTCCCATGACTGACTCGTAGTTTGTTTCACTTTGCAAACTCGGGTGCCCTCTTTTTCACACGGGCAACCTTATATTCATGTTTTAGCAGACTCATTCTGGATAGCTATGGAGCTGAAGATAGATCCTATCATTTCTATTATGCTATTAAGACTTCATTTAGTATATTATGTTTGATTCCGCTGTAGGCATTTTATATTAAGCTGAAACTGTATGATGTACTAAGTATGATTATCCTTACTTCCATGGCACGGGAGTTTGGGATCATCACAGGTCGTTCTTTCCAGTCTCTCTTCTCCTTCATTACTCAACAAATTCCAAAACCAAAAACTATGTTCTCCTTCTCTTCTCAAGTCCTTCCTCTCCATTACCATTTTGATCAACTCGAACAACCATTGTGAATCGCGGTCAGGACATCTCCAGTCACCGCACAACCAACATCGACATCTTTTATTTTGAAAAATCCCAAAAATTGTATACCTATGCGGTTTTCTTCCACAATCCACAAATCATAATCAAAACGAGTATTAATACCTATAATTCACGAATCACTTAGCCCTAGGTTGATTGGCCTTGCTCTTTATATTTTCCACCGAATGAAAATGTCGTGGAAACTCACGAAATGTACACCAGTTTGTAGAGGACGTTTCAATGAATCCATACACACACACACACACACACACATATATATATATATATGTATGTACTTATAATGATTTTACAAATTTTCTTTGACTTATTTTAGATTTTTTTTTAAGATGTAAATTTCTCATGTTTTACTGAAGAACAAGAAAAAGGTACGGCGGAAATTTTAATTGGCCAAAGGAATGAAAGCTTAGGGTTAGGAGAGTGGTAGTGGTACTTATAGGAGGATTTTAATATTCCATTTTATATTGATTTTTAATCAATCGTCGTTTGTATTTGTTGTTTAAAAATCCATGTGATCACACACGATGTCCAGTTCCAATGAAAATGGACACACAACCATAGTTTGACATTACAGACCCAACGAAACTTGTTTTGTCGAATTCCGAATCCGTTTGCTCATACAGCTTATTTTTAAAGTCAAATTATTGACTGTATTTCACATTAAAATTCTGTATGGCCACATACTGATTCCAAAAATCACGAAAATTGAAATCTAACAATAATTTTATATTCCGGATCCAACAAAATTAGTTTCGATGAAAACAGAGTTCATTTACAAAAATGGCTATTTTTAAAGCTCTAAATAAACCCATTTAAATATTCTTATATTTAAAAATAATTAAATTTAATATTAATAAATTAATATTATCGCATATATTCACATAGAATATAATATAGCTCCAAAATATTCCTATCGTAATTTATAACACAACATTTCAAATCCGGATTAAATCAGTATTTAATTTATATTGAAAATCCATTTATAATATAAATAAATCGTTACAAATTATTAAAGGAATTCCATAGCGACTTTTCGAAAATTTGATTTGGACATAACTCACAATCTGCATGACGAAATCTCAAATTTTCTCTTCCATTAGAAAAATATACTTCACCAGCTCCAAATGCTTCTTGTTTCACAGAAATCCGGCTTAAAACGAATTTTGTATTTTCGTTTAAAGTTTGAATTGACAAATTACGAACTACCGCGCCATCTCGGGCTCGATTTTAATTATAATATAAATTAAACGTTTAACTGACATTTATAAATAAATTCGTTAATATAATTCAATTCTAAACTGAATATATATATATTTTAAATTATCTAATTCACACAATATTGTCAATTTAACTTAATTCCGATTATTTCAAAATTAAATATTTTATTCTATTATTTATATTAATTAAATATTCAATATTATTTAATTAAACAACCATTTAAATCTCTACTTCACTATTTAAATAACTAAATAAATTAATTAGAATACCGTAAAAATATGGGGCATTACATTGAAATAGCCAGAGACAAATATATTGAGAATGAAATGTTTAGGTGAAGCTTGACAATACTTTCATGCTGCAAGTATACTTGAACACACAGGTGCAATAAATCAGCTTCAACACACACGCACACAAACACACACACACACACACACACACACACACATATATATATATATATATATATATATATATGTACACACACACACATATATATATATACAAGTTTGAATATATATATATATATAAACACACACACACACATATACACACACACGTGGTTCAGAAAAAATAGAGCACATGCGCGAATTCAAATCCAGCATGTACAAGTTTGATTATAGCCAGGTCAAGCCAGACCAAGTTCTCAAGTGCAAACAATAAAGTAGTGCATGGACAATGGCAGAAATGCAAAACAAGGCAGAATTATTCAAGCTCAAGTGCAAATGCACAAATACATGCATAAGTCAAAACTCGGTTTAGGCATAAACCGGTAACTAGCCAGTTTCAAATTCAGGAAGATTGGAGTGACACATGCATGGTGAAGCATGTTGCAAGCCAGGTTCACAAAACAAACGCATGCGACAACATAACGTAAGTGGATACTATTATATACATGTCATGTACATACAAAGAAGGGGAATACCAAATACAAATGGTTTAGGTCAAGACAATTTTAACATTGGTTCAGGTCAAGATAGTTCAAGTATACACATAGTTCAGGAAGTTTAAAACTATGCACAAGATCAACAATACATGTAGCAGCATTAACACAAGTGAATGGGGACATTCAATAAGACTCACAAATATGGCATGTAGCAAGTGAACCAAAATGCAATGGTGCAAACTCATGTGAAATGGCTATATAGTATGACTACTGGAATCTACACAGTAGCAAGACAATGTGAATCAAGATGGCACAATGCAACAATCGATGAAGAGAAAAAGAGATACAGATGCACAAGTGGTTGTGCACATTCATGAATTAATAAACATACATAAGCAACCAAGGTACAACAAACAGTGGTGAAGCAAATCAAGGTCAAGTCCGGATGATATCGATATTGAGACAAATTAAAATCAGCACTGTAACACCCCACCTCCATTAAGGTCACTCACAAAGAGAATGCCTTAACTTCAGTGGAGCGTTTTTGGTAAACAGATAAAGAATATCACAAGACATATTTAAAAATTTTGCAGCGGAAAATAAACAACTTTATTAAATCACCAAAATACTTTGTTACATAATACAATGAGTCATTAAAACACTTCTATCTTACATCATCAGAGTACATAGGTATTTAAAAGAAAAACATCATTCCACATATTAAAGAGCAAGCCATATAAGAGATAGAGACTCGAACCATACTTCAGAAATAGCTCCTAGAAGATGATATCCAAATCCTGACTAAACCTGGGTGTTTCCTCCCTGAGAACCTGTAACAACCCGAATTTTAATAACATGTTGAAACTATAAATCAGAAACGGGTTGCGCCATTGCGTTCGTCTCGAAATTCTGCATGGAAACGAGTCCGAGTTTTCGAAAAATGGATTCCGTATGAGGAAGATATGACCCTCCAAAGTTTCAGGAATTTTCAGAAACCAATACAGCTCGAAATTCGAATTCAAACCCAGAAGCGGGCTGGGCGGGAAATTTCCCGCCCAAGACCCAGGTCGACTGGGTGGTCGACTGGGTAGTCGACATCCCCTTGACTAGGTCGACTGGGTAGTCGACCTGGGAGTCGACCTGCCCCGAATTTCCAGATCCGAGGCTGAGTTCATTTCTGCGTATCTAGACCGATTTCTGGACCAAATTCGTGACTCTAAACCTATATAAACAGCCCCTAGCCTCATTCTCTCTACACCATTTCATTCTGTCCTTATGCTACCTCTGTGAAAATCAAAACGATAATATTTAAATTAAAAGAGACTATTTCTTCTTCGTCAAGACAACATCTAGGAATTGCAAATTGGGGGTTTTCAACTAGAACAAGACTAAACAAAATAGAGATTCAACAACTGCAATAACCGTTTCCAGAATCAAATCTCTGCACTCTAATTCTCGATCCATGCTCTGTAAGTTCTAGTTACTTTGAGATTGAAACTTGTTAAATTTAATATGGACATGGAATAAAATGAAATTGGACCTAAGCTTGATTATCTATTTGGATCTTTTCTTGTCTCTTCTTGAATCAATGATTTTGGGTTATTTCTTATCGATGGAATCATGCCCATTCATGATGTTGGACCTAGTTTATTATTCAAATGCTAGGTTGTAAAATGAATTCTTGGATCTTGACTTGATGATAAGACTTCTTAATTCAGTTTTCACCCTATCCACTCTTGAATCTTGAATTTGGGAATATTGCTATGAAATCAGTTTGGACTTATTCATGTTATCAATTGGAATTGGACCCATGTATGATAATTGATTTATACCTATTATTGGACCTTGACTTTTGGAATACTGCTATGAAAATTAACTTAGGCCTATTAATGTTGTAAATCAAATATTATCACGCCTATGGCATTGAAACTATTGTTAATGGCCCAAAGACTATGCCTATAACTGAGAACATAAGACAATTGCCTATGACTATGACAAGGACAATTGTGGCTAATCACCTATGACTCATGACTATGAATTACTGCCTATGATTATGAACAGAAGACTATTGTCTATGACCATGACCTTGAAACTATTATAGTTAATTGCCTATGACTATTTAGGGTAGTTGTCTAGAACTATTTTGGATAATTCATGACTATTGTGATTAATCGCTTATGATTCACTACGACTATGACTATTGTGGCCAATTGACTATTACAGTTGATTGTTCATAACACTAAAGTTGAAAACCATGTTGTACACCAAGACCATTGATCCATCATCCTTGTATTTGGCTTGCTTTTGCATGCCTATTCTTTTATGCCAATTTTTATCATGACCATCACCTTATTATGCCAGATTTGAAAGCCTGATATTCTCTATATGCCAGTGATATTGTAACCAACTATCCCAAGCTATATCATGCCAGATTTATCACCTTGTGCTCGTTCTTTTGCCTATCATAGTTGGGATATTATTCCCTTTTATTTTGGACCTGGATCTACTTGTAATTTAGATCGATTTACGTTTACATGCGATGGGGATACGATTTGGGTAGGTTAGGCAAACATGAATTGTTATGAACATGAATCATGAACTTGATAATAGGCATAAGCGGAAACCCGAAAACTTGACATTAAACTCGCTTAGAAACTTGACACGAACTTGACATGAAAATTGAACATGGACATGACACTTAGAATGAACTTGAAAATGGCCAACTCGAGGTTGGGTTGAGTTTGCAGTGTAATTCTGCCCGGAACCGCCCGGCAATTCCAGTTACTGCAAACAATAGGATCCAATGTGGGTAGTTGGTCATATCGCACTTGAAAACCCTAGGTCAGACTGAGTTGTGGTGTAATTCTGCCCGGAACCGCCCGGCATATCCAGTGACCACAACAACAGTCTGATGTGAGAGGTTAGGTGCATTAATGAATTAATGCCACATGATAGGGTTAAGTCATGAACCGCTTGAATATACTTAACCAATTTGACATGATGATTTGATAGAGTTAAGTCATGAACCGCTTGATTATACTTAACCAATTTAACACGATGATTTGATAGGGTTAAGTCATGAACCGCTTGAATATACTTAACCAATTTGACACGATGATTTGATAGGGTTAAGTCATGAACCGCTTGAATATACTTAACCAATTTGACAGGATGATTTGATAGGGGTAAGTCATGAACCGCTTGAATATACTTAACCAACTTGACACATGATTCGTAGGGCTAAGTCATGAACTTGAATGACGACACTTAGCCAATTTGACATGACACGTAGGCGGGTTAAGTCGCAAACTTGAATGACAACACTTAACCAACTTGACATGCTAGACTGATGGGGTTAAGTCTCGAATTTAAATGACAACACTTAACCTACTGGACGGAAACCCTAGTTACGCGGTCCTTTTCTGCATTAACTCACTAGATGTATCACAGTACCCTCGAACTAGGCAGGGTGGGGCACGATTACTGGGCTGATTGTAAGCGACCAGAACGAGGCTGAGTTGGTGCGCCATTATAGGTTTAGGCGACTATGGTCGTGCACGTATTCTGGAATTGAAAAATCAAGCATTGGGCACCGGTAGGTTTACACTGTGCGTGCTTGATTCGTGTCAGTGGTTGGCACCCTAGGGCTTGATACACCCTGTGGTGGACCTAGCACAGGTGACTACATTTCATGATTGGGCCGTATGACACAGACACATGAACGAGCTTGGACTTGTAGGGAGCCGATCGATTAATAGATCGTTACGTGGAAAAAGGGTGTTGTTCGTTAGGTAGCATAATCCCTAGTGGTCCTAGGAGGCATAAACCTTGATCGAATCTAGAAAACGTTCAATAGGTAGCATAATCCCTAGTGGTCCTAGGTGGCATAAACCCTAATCGAATCTAGAAAACGTTCAATATGTAGCATAATCCCTAGTGGTCCTAGGTGGCATAAATCCTAGTTGAACACACGATAGTTCATGATAAGGAAACCTAGCCAGAACAAGGGTGGCAGTCCAAACGATTTCAAGAATGGTGGCACTACGTTGAAGTAGTAGAGAAATACGTGATGAAACCGTACGATATACGGCAAGGGACTGTACATATACATGGAAAGGATGATACGGGTTGGGGTACTAGTACAGTTGGTGCAGAGAATGTTAAGCATGCGATGTTATACATAGTTTATCTTGTTACCATAGTTTATCTTATTATCTTAGTTTAACTTGCCTATCTTGTCATCATCCTTATGTTTACTTTCAGTTTATACATGTCATGTTACCTTTACTTGTTTCTATGCTGAAAGTCACTAGGACTTACCAGTCTGTATGACTGACCCGTTTTGTTTCGCCTCTTTTTCTTCCGTCCCCCCCCCCCCCCCCCCAGGTTCTCAAGGAGGAAACACTACGATTTAGTTTGGACTTCTTTCTGCTTCAAGATCATCATATATGGCTTGGACCTTTCTTGGCTATGGCTGCTTTACTGTTTTACTTGGGGAATGATTTATGACCATGGTTTTATGCTTCTTACTATTGCAAGACAGATTTCGATGTAATGGATTTAATAGCATTTTGATGTAAAAAGGCTTTAGATCTTTCTAGATTTTTAAAGCAATAAAATTTGGTTCTTCTTCCGTTGTTTTATATGTTCTGTCTTGTAATATTTCTGTGTATGTTTACCTAGATAATGCTCCACCAAAGCTAGTGCATTCCCTTTGTGAGTGACCCTAGCGGAGGTGAGGTGTTACATTTGGTATCAGAGCAGAAGGTTACCAGACTGGGCAAAAGTTTTTAAAACCTTTTGAAATCATTTTCAAAACCATTTACGAAGAAGCATTTTTTAGGAATTTTTTTATTTTTAAAGGCTATTGCCCAAAGGCCATTAGCATTATCCTTTGTTTCCTTGTTTGAATCCCTTTTCCTTTCTTTCCTCCATCTGTAGTCACATTAGTTCCATCCGCGACTAACCTTATTTCAAGCTTTGAAGGGTTGCTGTGCGATGGAGGTAGTTCTCGAGAGACCTATTAACACATTAAATAAGAGGGGATAAGGGTGGTTAAGGCGAATGAGGCTCAGAACAAGAAGGTAGAAATGTTTCTGTAGGAAAGCCTAGTTATTCTTTCTATCCTGTCCGTACCCTTTTTGATTATGGTACATCGCATCCTTTTTATTTCTGTTTCGATAATTGAGTCTCTGCACCTTAGTACTAGCGTAGTAGAGGATCCCATTTTTTTCTCAAGTCCTATTGGGGAATCGGCTCGTTTATTCATGACTTGTTTGGATTTGAGAATGTCTATGCTAAGTGTTGAGTTTAGAAGTAAAGCTTATATTTTTGGGCTATGGGTGGATTCTAGGGATGGAGTAGTTGTCCAGAAATGGTACCATTCTCGAGTATGAAAAGAGGGAAGTTAGACGCTTGACTTGCCTTGGTAATGCCCTCGAAGTCTAGTGTAACCCTTACGGTTCTGCCATGTTTAGTTACCTAGAATCTCTTGATACATTTATCGATCCGCTCGAGTAGTGTTCGCCACTAAGGCGGATGGTTCATTTCACTTATGCATGAGTTATAGAAAATCACCTTAGTAAGTACATTTGGCAACATGGTTGACATTTGTTTGTTTTCAAGAGATAGTTCTTCTACGAGGAATACCTTATAGTGAGTAAACGAGATCCAGGATTCACTAGTGAATTTTGGAGAGCTTGCATGAAACCATGAGTACGCAGGTATGTTTAAGCCGAGTATACTAAAAGAAGAATAAGTAAAAGTGGAACGAGAGGCAACAGTGGAATGAGTTCCAACTCATAATTTGGAAACAAGAATTAAGAAGCTACGAAATTGTGAAGTTAAAGACGGTGAAAGCACACGTATCATATCTCTTTTTAAGTGTATATCCTTGATCCCTCTTTTCCTGTAGAGCTTATTTGCATGCTATCTTTCAAGTACATCCTCTCGGTCCTATTCTCAATCCCATTTCTGTTAGAAACCCCATAGGGAGCATGACTCATCTATTAGTAATACATTTTGGGGCTTGAGGGTGTCCGTTGGGTTGACTAAACTCTTTGGGTTTTATAGGATACGAGTTGGTTTTAGGAAAGGATTTCCTTGTGACCTAAAAGGAGTCCATCATGCTTAGTTTCCTAGTATCATTGGTTGGGTTGAGTAATTCTTTGGGTGTCGGCCTGATGTTTATTTCGGTCTTTGGGGCTGGTGCTTAGGGAGTTCTTCTCCAAATCATTATATATATGACATAGATTTCCATTTTTGACATTGCCTAATGGGCACAAGGTTTTTACTTGCTTCTATCGTTCGACTATACCTTTAGGTAGGAACAATTGGGTGTAAACATGTGTTTGAGACATGTTATGATTGATAATTGGAAGTGGTTACAAGTGGCTGCTAGTGGTTGCTCGTGATTGCATAACACACATTAGGCACTAGATCGGCTCAGACACATTTCCATATTGCATATGCATGAGTGTTTATACTTTTTTATGGATGAATTTGGATGTGTTATCATATGAATGATGCATATGGATGGATGTTTGTGCACACATATAGTGTTTATGTGACTAGGACTATTTGCATCCATGTTGGACTCATTGCACTAAATATATTTTGCATTAAGAAGATCAATCGGGCCTGATCATTTGCATTAGATAAGGAACATATACACACACTTTCTGCATATGATCATACAGCATTAGAAATCTCTTAAGGACAATGGATGCCTGTGATTGATAATTGAGTAGATGGATGATTGGATGGTAGGACACATTTTTCTTAACTTGAAGATTTCGGGGACGAAATCATTTAAGGATGGGAGAATGTAACAACACGATAACATGTTGAAACTAGAAATCAGGGTATATTTAAATTTATAAGTAAGAATAAAGGGAAACGGGTTATGCCATTGCGTTCGTCTTGAAATTCTGCATGGAAACGAGTCCGAGTTTTCGAAAAACGGATTCCGTATGAGGGAGATATGAACCTCCAAAGTTTCAGGAATTTTCAGAAACCAAAACAGCTCGAAATTCGAATTCAAACCCAGAAGCGGGCTGGGCGGGAAATTTCCTGCCCAGGACCGAGGTCGACTGGGTAGTCGACCTCCCTCTGACCAGGTCGACTAGGTAGTCGACCTAGGGGTCGGCCTGCCCCGAATTTCCAGATCCAAGGCTGAGTTCATTTCTGCGTATCCAGACCGATTTCTGGACCAAATTCGTGACTCTAAACCTATATAAACAGCCCCTAGCCTCATTCTCTCTACACCATTTCATTCTGTCCTTATGCTACCTCTGTGAAAATCAAAACGATAATATTTAAAAAGAGACTATTTCTTCTTCGTCAAGACAACATCTAGGAATTGCAAATTGGGGGTTTTCAACTAGAACAAGACTAAACAAAATAGAGATTCAACAACTGCAATAACCGTTTCCAGAATCAAATCTCTGCACTCTAATTCTCGATCCACGCTCTGTAAGTTCTAGTTACTTTGAGATTGAAACTTGTTAAATTTAATATGGACATGGAATAAAATGAAATTGGACCTAAGCTTGATTATCTATTTGGATCTTTTCTTGTCTCTTCTTGAATCTATGATTTTGGGTTATTTCTTATCGATGGAATCATGCCCATTCATGATGTTGGACCTAGTTTATTATTCAAATGCTAGGTTGTAAAATGAATTGTTGTAGTTGGTCATATCGCACTTGAAAACCCTAGGTCAGACTGAGTTGTGGTGTAATTCTGCCCGGAACCGCCCGACATATCCAGTGACCACAACAACAGGTCTGATGTGAGAGGTTAGGTGCATTAATGAATTAATGCCACATGATAGGGTTAAGTCATGAACCGCTAGAATATACTTAACCAATTTGACACGATGATTTGATAGAGTTAAGTCATGAACCGCTTGAATATACTTAACCAATTTAACACGATGATTTGATAGGGTTAAGTCATGAACCGCTTGAATATACTTAACCAATTTGACACGATGATTTGATAGGGTTAAGTCATGAACCACTTGAATATACTTAACCAATTTGACACGATGATATGATAGGGGTAAGTCATGAACCGCTTGAATATACTTAACCAACTTGACACATTATTCGTAGGGCTAAGTCATGAACTTGAACGACGACACTTAGCCAATTTGACATAACACGTAGGCGGGTTAAGTCGCGAACTTGAATGACAACACTTAACCAACTTGACATGCTAGACTGATGGGGTTAAGTCTCGAATTTAAATGACAACACTTAACCTACTAGACGGAAACCCTAGTTACGCGGTCCTTTTCTGCAGTAACCCACTAGATGTATCACGGTACCCTGGAACTAGGCAAGGTGGGGCACGATTACTGGGCTGATTGTAAGCGACCAGAACGAGGCTGAGTTGGTGCGCCATTGTAGGTTTAGGCGGACTATGGTCGTGCACGTAGTCCGGAATTGAAAAAGCAGGCATTGGGCACCGGTAGGTTTACACTGTGCGTGCTTGATTGGTGTCGGTGGTTGGCACCCTAGGGCTTGATACACCCTATGGTGGACCTAGCACAGGTGACTACATTTCATGATTGGGCCGTATGACACAAACACATGAACGAGCTAGGACTTGTAGGGAGCCGATTGATTAATAGATCGTTACGTGGAAAAAGGGTGTTGTTCATTAGGTAGCATAATCCCTAGTGGTCCTAAGTGGCATAAACCCTAATCGAATCTAGAAAACGTTCAATAGGTAGCATAATCCCTAGTATTCCTAGGTGGCATAAACCCTAATCAAATCTAGAAAACGTTCAATAGGTAGCATAATCCCTAGTAGTCCTAGGTGGCATAAATCCTAGTTGAACAGCGATAGTTCATGATAAAGAAACCTAGCCAGAACAAGGGTGGCAGTCCAAACGATTTCAAGAATGGTGGCACTACGTTGAAGTAGTATAGAAATACGTGATAAAACCGTATGATATACGGCAAGGGACTGTACATATACATGGAAAGGATGATACGGGTTGGGGTACTAGTACAGTTGGTGCAGAGAATGTTAAGCATGCGATGCTATACGTAGTTTATCTTGTTACCATAGTTTATCTTATTATCCTAGTTTAACTTGCCTATCTTGTCATCATCCTTACGTTTACTTTCAGTTTATACATGTCATGTTACCTTTACTTGTTTCTATGCTGAAAGTCACTAGGACTTACCAGTCTGTATGACTGACTCGTTTTGTTTCGCCTCTTTTTCTTCCGTTTTCCCCCCCAGGTTCTCAGGGAGGAAACACTACGATTTAGTTTGGACTTCTTTCTGCTTCAAGATCATCATATATGGCTTGGACCTTTCTTGGCTATGGCTGCTTTACTATTTTAGTTGGGGAATGATTTATGACCATGGTTTTATGCTTCTTACTATTGCAAGACAGATTTCGATGTAAGGGATTTAATAGCATTTTGATGTAAAAAGGCGTTAGACCTGTCTAGATTTTTAAAGCAACAAAATTTGGTTCTTCTTCCGCTGTTTTATATGTTCTGTCTTGTAATATTTCTGTGTATGTTTACCTAGATAATGCTCCACCAAAGCTAGTGCATTCCCTTTGTGAGAGACCCTAGCGGAGGTGGGGTGTTACAGAACCTGGGGGGAAACGGAAGAAAAGAGGCGAAACAAAATAGGTCAGACATACGTCTGGTGAGTCCAGTAATTTTTAGCCAGTAAATAAATAAAGGTAAACATGACAGGCATACAAAGTGGATAAAAGGATTCATGGTACAGATGGCAGGTATGATAGGACAAATAAGGTAAGATGTATGCTTCACTACAAACTACTAACTACTCTGCTCTATTACTAGTCAAATCAAGATGGGATGATCCCTTCCGCTAATGATAACGATGGTGGTAGTTTCATGTATTCCTAGTTGCTGTCATAGGTGCTGCCTGCTCCTATCTCAACTAGTCGTACCTACTACCCTCCTACTATAAATTGGTAGACTTAGGATATACGTCCGGGTATACCCTAACCACTATCCTAATCGATCGACTCCGTACTCTGTAGATACCCTGTGCTGGTCCCACAACTAAGGGGGTATCACTTCCCTAAAGTGGTAACCTAAGGTGTGCACAGTTATACCTACCGGTGTCACAGTCGTCTTGTCCCCCTCTGCCCAGCCTATGCACGGACATATCCTCGGTCGGTTTGCGCCACCCACACCATCCGTCTCGTTTTGGATCTCTTACAATTAATCAGTAAGTGTGCCCCTTCCCCGCCTAGTACGGAGTTCTTTACTTTGATACCCCTCCTGGTTACTGACTGAAATGGGTCCCACACAACATGATACAAGTTCTCCCCTATGTCTTGTATCCCCACTAGGTTTTCTACTGACTATGTACACCCTAAGGTGTCTTTAATTACATAGACCTCAACCAGTTATACTTACCTATAGGTGTCTTTAATACATAACCCTTATTCTACCTATCGGTTATGCGTACCTATAGGTGTCTTTAATACATAACTCTATTCATTCCCATTAGTTATGCGTACCCCTAAGGGTGTCTTTAATACATAACTTTACCATTTTGCCCTGGTTATGTATACCATTAGGTGTCTTTAATTACATAACCCTTTTTATCCGGTTAAGTTTGTGGGCCTATATGTATTAACATTACCCACCTACCCTTCAGTTGTACTTAAACCTCCCACTGATTTAATCCTATTTATTTAATGGTTAAGTTTGTGGGCCTACATATATTAATATTACCCACCTACCCATCAGTTGTACTTAACCCACCCACAATCCAATTCGTTTTACTTAACCCTAACTTATGTATATCATCATACAGTCCATATGTATTAAGTTAGGTTAAGTAGTCTTTAATCAGCCTTAATTAATTATTGAGACACCTAATCGTATTTCACATGCCACCCAAGGCACCCACTTAACTCCTCATGTCCCACTACATGTTTTATATGGTTAAGTGTTTCTTAATTCATTAGGACCGTAACCTTATAAAGACCTCCCACATTAGACTGGCATTTGTGGCAGCTGGATTTACCGGGCGGGTACGGGCAGTCTTACACCACAAAAGAGCCTAACCTCATGTCTTTACAACTATCACACATTTAATTTATGCCTAAGACCTCCCACATTAGACTGGCATTTGTGGCAGCTGGATTTGCCGGGCGGGTCCGGGCAGTCTTACACCATAAAAGAGCCTAACCTCATGTCTTAGACGATTAATTACACAAGATTAATTATTCCCCCATTTGAATTAATATCCCTATTCAAATTATCAATCAATTCCAAATTTAACTATGGCGATAATTGACTCAATTATGTCCATCTATTTATAGTATGTAAAATCATACCAATTTCATCACAAATTTATTTTATGCCATTTAAGGCATTTATGCCAATTCTCAATATTAAATCTTCAGACTTCAATTGCTTAAACATTCATTTTTTGATTAATTAAGTTAATTAATCCTTTCCTTTTTATAGGTGTCAATACCTATCTTATTAACAATTTGAATTTCCTATCCATAAATGGTCATATTCAAATTATACCGTTTTTACCCAATTTTACCCATGTCATAATAGGTAATTATTTATATGTTTCCCTACTAGAATCATGTGTCCAATTTACATAATCACTATGCCTACTACAAATTCCCCTTTTTCCCTGTTTCTTAACAAGCGCAACCATTTTGGCGTCATCGAGGCTACAGGGTAGCCTCGCCATAACAACAAAATAAAGGGAATGACAAGATGATTATTTTCAGTACAATTTTGGCATAAACATGACAACTAGGGAAAATGACATGATAACTTTGCATATAATTATGATTCACTACATAATTAACAACTTGCATAGATTCATGATTTTGCAACATAACAACTTGCATAGGTTCATGAATTAACAACATAATTAATACTAACATAGGTTTAGGATTCACAACATAACAGCTTGCATAGATGACTTGCATAGGTTCATGAATTAACAAATAATTAACAACTCATATAGATTCATGATTTACAACATGTTTAACAACTTGCATAACATAACAACTTGCATGGTTTCATGAATATTAAATTACATAAGTTCATGAATAATAACTTGTATAGGTGACTTGCATGATCTCATAACAATTTGCATAGATTCATGATAACAACTTGCATAGATTCGTAATAAAAACTTGCATAGATTCATGATAACAACTTGCATAGATTTATGATAACGACTTGCATAGATTCATAATAACAACTTGTATAAATTCATGATAACGACTTGCATAGATTCATGATAACGACTTGCATAGATTCATGAATTCATCACACAATAACTTACATAATTTCATGATCAATAATAACAATAAACTTGCATAATTTCATGATCCACAACAACAATAAACTTGCATAACTACAAACAACATATACCCAAATCATAGTCTACCACGATTCACTTTTATTTATTTAAACCTAAAAGCGACAAGAACTCACCGAAAAAGGGGTCTTGAGTTCTGGGATCTTAATTCTGTAATTGATTAGCGTTCCCTTGTTGTAGACAATTTCGTTGTTTTAGTTTTAGGTTTGATTTGAATTGAATTGTTGTCTTTAATTTGCTTTCTTCCTCTCTAATTGGTGGCAGCTATTCTGAGTTGCTACGTGACGGCATGGAGGCCATGAGTAATTTTATTTTGATTTTAGGGTTTGAGTCTACATGTCTTTTTGTAGAGTTTAGGATTAGTTTAGGCCGTCTGATCAACCCAGAATTAATCCTAGCCAATCAGAGCAAATCAGAAACCCTAATGAGTCATCACATAGTCATAAACAGGTCATCACTCAAATCTGCCCCGGGGGGGGGGGGGGAGGGCAGGTCGACCCCCAGGTCGACTAGGTGTCTGGCTGGAAATTTCCCGCCTAGCCCATCTGACTCCCAAATTTGAATTTTTCGAAATCTGATTTAAATTTTCTGAAACTTCCGATGGCCATAACTTCTTCATACGAAGTTCAATTCACGCAAACTCGGACTCTATCTAAACCAAAATTCCGAGACGAACACGATGGCGCAACCCGTTTCCCTTAATTATCACATCTGAGATTAGTTATTCTTTAATTTGTGAACATTAACATTAAAATTACGGGGTGTTACATTCTCCCCTCCTTAAAGGATTTCGTCCCCAAAATCTTCAAGTCAAGATGAATGTGCATCCTACCATACAATCATCCATCTACTCAACTATCAAAACAGGCATCCATTGTCCTTAAAAAAATTCTAATGCTGTATGAACATATGCAAAAAGTGTGTGTATATGATCCTTATCTAATGCAAAATCAGACGGTCTACTGATTCAGTTGACCTCCTTAATGCAAATTATGTCAGTGCCATGAGTCCAACATGTAGCGAAAGAATCCTTATCGATACATATTATTTCTACATGTGTGCTCAACCATTCATTAAAATGCAGCATCCATATGATAACATAACCATTGTTCATCCATTAACCTAAATATGCACACACATTTATATGCAATATGAAAGTGATTTGAGCCGATCTAGTGCCTAATATGTGTAAATGCATCCACGAGCAATCACTAGCAAACACTTGCATCCACTTGCAACCATCATACATAACATGTCCCAAGCACATGTTTACGTCCATGGATTTCCTATCTAATGGTCGAAGATCCGGTCATGGGATATAAACAAATGATATAACTAAAACAAAAGCTCTGTTCCCATTTGACATTGGTTAAGAGAATAATTCCCTAAGTCTCAGCCCCGAAGACCGAAATCAACATCAGACTGACACCCAAAGAATTACCCCCATTAAACAATGTCAAAACGGGTGATCTACTTCATGCTTCGAGTAGAAACCCCTATTCCTCAGAAATATCCAGATACTTACAGACAACTGGTACAGATCAGATTACAGAATGATTCTCAGAAAGCTAAGCATAACAGACCCTTGTGGGTCACAAGAAATTTTGGGGGTCTTCCCATGACAAGTTAGAAACTTAACGACCCTCCTCTCAAAATCTTGAACGACCCTCTACTTAGAAAGCTGGTCCATTTATAACCAACCTATAAACCATAAACTTGAGAACACCAATATCACATTCAAATTTTTGATGCCTAACACAGATAATTTCAAACCCTTACAAATCACCAACAAATGAGCCGAACCACCAAAGGGGTTTAAAACAACTATGGGATCAGAAACAAGACTAGTATTTAAGTGCAGAGTCTCAATTACAAAGTAAAAATGCCAGAATCCAAAAGAGTCTTAACTTCATAAGGAAATTAAACCTTTTACATAAATTTTTCCTATCTCTATCCTATCGATCTGCCACGAGAGCATTCCCTTGCCCTCCAGAAGTCCCTTGCGATCCCTGCGCCTTCGGGCATTCCTTGGAGAAGTGTCTGACCTCTCCGCACTTAAAGCAATTGAACTTCCTCCTTTTACATTCTTTGACTAGGTGACCTTCTTTCCCACAATAGTGGCATTTCCTCTTATCCTTTCCCTTGCCATTCTTCTCGCCTTTCTTCTGTTGTTGCTGTTGTTGTCCTTTCTTGGGTCCCGCCTTCTCATTTTTCAATGTCCCTTCAACTTTTTCCTCTTTCTTTGCTCCTTTGTTCTCTTCATGCATTAGGGCCATATCCACCAGCTTTTCAAAAGTGGCCCCCATGGGAACGTGGGTCATAGCCAATCCGTGTAGCGGCTCATTCAAGCCTTTAACAAATCTCAGAGCCTTCTTCTCAGGTGTGTTCACCAAGTCTAAGCCAAACCTCGCCAACTGATTGATCTTGTTGACGTACTCTTTTACTGGCAGATCCCCCTGCTTCAATGCCAAAAACCTTTCCATGTATAGATTTTCTTCTGCTCGTGAGAGAAATTTCGCCTCAAACCTACGCCTGAAATCCGGCCATGTATCAACTGGATGCTCTCCATTAGTGACCTCCCACCAAAACGAGGCCTCATCCTTCATTAACCAGGTAGCTAACTGGACCTTTCTTCCATCTCCTACCTCAAATATTCCAAACAACTCTTCCACCTCCTTTAACCAATTTCGAGCTTCAACAAACGTCTCCGACCCGTGAAAAGGTTTCCAGCCCATTGCTCGAAAGTCCTTACATATCTTTGCAAAAGTATCAACATGAGGAGGGGGAGGAGGAGGAACGGGTGCAGCTGGGGGAGGAGGAACATTTGCTGGACCTGCGGCGGTGGACCTAGCTTCCAAATACCTCCTAAACCATCCTGGTATTGATACAACCTCTGGAAGGTTAAGATCCTCATACATGCTAAGAAGAAAAAGGGAGAGATTTTAGAAAAAGGACCGAAAGATACTACATATGGCTTTTCGGGGAAGGTTTTTCATAACAGGCTTTCCTTTTTTTTTGAAAATACTTTCTTTTAAAACCTTTTTGAAAAATATTTTCAAAACTTTTATCTAATCTGGTAACCTTCATCTCTGATACCAAGTGTAACACCCCACCTCCATTAAGGTCACTCACACAGGGAATGCCTTAACTTCAGTGGAGCGTTTTTGGTAAACATACACAGAATATCACAAGATAGATATAAAAATTTTGCAGCGGAAAATAAAAAAATTTATTAAATCACCAAAATACTTTGTTACATAATACCATGAGTCGTTAAAACACTTATGTCTTACATCATCAGAGTACATAGGTATTTAAAAGAAAAACATCATTCCCCATATTAAAGAGCAAGCCATATAAGAGACAGAGACTCGAGCCATACTTCAAAAGTAGCTCCTATAAGATGATATCCAAATCCTGACTAAACCTGGGTGTTTCCTCCCTGAGAACCTGGGGGGAAAACGGAAGAAAAGAGGCGAAACAAACTAGGTTAGACATACGTCTGGTGAGTCCAGTAACTTTTAGCCAGTAAATAAATAAAGGTAAACATGACAGGCATACAAAGTGGATAAAAGGATTCATGGTACAGATGGTAGGTACGATAGGACAAATAAGGTAAGATGTATGCTTCACTACAAACTACTAACTACTCTGCACTATTACTAGTCAAATCAAAATGGGATGATCCTTTCCGCTAATGATAACGATGGTGGTAGTTTCATGTATTCCTAGTTGCTTTCATAGGTGCCGCCTGCTCCTATCTCAACTAGTCGTACCCAGTACCCTCCTACTATAAATTGGTAGACTTAGGGCATACGTCCGGGTATACCCTAACCACTATCCTAATCGATCGGCTCCCTACTCTGTAGATACCCTGTGCTGGTTCCACAACTAGGGGGCATCACTTCCCTAAAGTGGCAACCTAAGGTGTGCACAGTTATACCTACTGGTGTCACGGTCGTCTTGTCCCCCTCTGCCCGGCCCATGCACGCACATGTCCCGGGTCGGTTTGCGCTGCCCACACCATCCGTCTCGTTTTGGATCTCTTACAATCAATCAGTAAGCGTGCCCCTTCCCCGCCTAGTACGGAGTTCTTTACTTTGATACCCCTCCTGGTTATTGACTGAAATGGGTTCCACACAACATGATACAAGTTCTCCCCTATGTCTTGTATCCCCACTAGGTTTTCTACTGACTATGTATACCCTAAGGTGTCTTTAATTACATAGCCATCAATCAGTTATGCGTACCCCCATAGGTGTCTTTAATACATAACCCCTATTCTACCTATCGGTTATGCGTACCTATAGGTGTCTTTAATACATAACTCTATCCATTCCTATTAGTTATGCGTACCCCTAAGGGTGTCTTTAATACATAACTTTACCATTTTGCCCCGGTTATGTATACCATTAGGTGTCTTTAATTACATAACCCTTTTTATTCGGTTAAGTTTGTGGGCCTATATTTATTAATATTACCCACCTACCCTTCAGTTGTACTAAACCCTTCCACTAATTTAATCCTATTTATTTAATGGTTAAGTTTGTGGGCCTATATATATTAATATTACCCACCTACCCATCAGTTGTACATAACCCACCCACAATCCAACTCGTTTTACTTAACCCTAACTTATGTTTATCATCATACAATCCATATGTATTAAGTTAGGTTAAGTAGTCTTTAATCAGCCTTAATTAATTATTGAAACACCTAATCATATTTCACATGCCACCCAAGGCACCCACTTAACCCCTCATGTCCCACTACATGTTTATTTGGTTAAGTGTTTCTTAATTCATTAGGACCGTAACCTTATAAAGACCTCCCACATTAGACTGGCATTTGTGGCAGCTGGATTTGTCGGGCGGGTCCGTGCAGTCTTACACCACAAAAGAGCCTAACCTCGTGTCTTTACAACTGTCACACATTTAATTTATGCCTAGGACCTCCCACATTAGACTGGCATTTGTGGCAGCTGGATTTACCGGGCGGGTTCGGGCAGTCTTACACCACAAAAGAGCCTAACCTCGTGTATTAGACGATTAATTACACAAGATTAATTATTCCCCCATTTGAATTAATCTCCTTATTCAAATTATCAATCAATTTCAAATTTAACTATGGCCATAATTGACTCAATTATGTCCATCTATTTATGGTATGTAAAAATCATACCAATTTCATCACAAATTTATTTTATGCCATTTAAGGCATTTATGCCAATTCTCAATATTAAATCTTCAGACTTCAATTGCTTAAACATTCCTCTTTTGATTAATTAAGTTAATTAATTAATCCTTTCCTTTTTATAGTTGTCAATGCTTTTCTTATTAACAATTTGATTCTTATCCATAAATGGTTATATTCAAATTATACCGTTTTTACCCAATTTTACCCATGTCATAATAGGTAATTATTTATATGTTTCCCTACTAGAATCGTGTGTCCAATTTACATAATCACTATGCCTACTACAAATTCCTTTCTTTCCCCGTTTCTTAACTAGCACAACCGTTTGCATTTTTGGTATCATCGAGGCTACAAGGTAGCCTCGCCATAATAACAAAATAAAAGGAATGAGAAGATGATTGTTTCAGTACAGTTTTGGCATAAGCATGACAACTGGGGAAAATTACATGATAACTTTGCATATAATTACGATTCACTACATAATTAACAACTTGCATAGATTCATGATTTTGCAACATAACAACTTGCATAGGTTCATGAATTAACAACACAATTAACACTAACATAGGTTCAGGATTCACAACATAACAACTTGCATAGATGACTTGCATAGGTTCATGAGTTAACAACATAATTAACAACTCACATAGATTCATGATTTACAACATGTTTAACAACTTGCATAACATAACAACTTGCATAGTTTCATGAATAATAACTTACATAGGTTCATGAATAATAACTTGTATAGGTGACTTGCATGATCTCATAACAATTTGCATAGATTCATGATAACAACTTGCATAGATTCATGATAACAACTTGCATAGATTCATAATAACAACTTGCGTAAATTTATGATAACGACTTGCATAGATTCATAATAACAACTTGCATAGATTCATGATAACGACTTGCATAGATTCATGATAACGACTTGCATAGAGTCATGAATTCATCACACAATAACTTACATAATTTCATGATCAATAATAACAATAAACTTGCATAATTTCATTTTCCACAACAACAATAAACTTGCATAACTACAAACAACATATACCCAAATCATAGTCTACCACGATCCACTTTTATTTATTTAAACCTAAAAGTGACTAGAACTCACCGAAAAAGGGGTCTTGAGTTCTGGGATCTGAATTCTGTAATTGATTAGCGTTCCCTTGTTGTAGACAATTTCGTTGTAGTAGTTTAGGCTTGATTTGAATTGAATTGTTGTCTTTAATTTGCTTTCTTCCTCTCTAATTGGTGGCGGCTATTCTGAGTTGCTAGGTGACGGCATGGAGGCCATGAGTCTAATTTTATTTTGATTTTAGGGTTTGAGTCTACATGTCTTTTTATAGAGTTTAGTATTAGTTTAGGCCGTTCGATCAACCCAGAATTAATCCCAGCCAATCAGAGCAGATCAGAAACCCTAATGAGTCAGCACACATCATAAACAGGTAATCACTCAAATCTTCCCGGGGGTAGGGGGCAGGTCGACCTCCAGGTCGACCCTATGGTCGACCTGGTCAGGGCAGGTCGACCCCCAAGTCGACCTGGCCCTGGCAGGAAATTTCCGGCCTAGCCCATTTGAATCTGAAATTTGAATTTTTCGAAATCTGTTTTGAATTTTTTGAAACTTCTGATGGCCATAACTTCTTCATACGAAGTCCAATTCACGCAACTCAGACTCTATCTCAACCGGAATTCCGAGGCGACACGATGGCGCAACCCGTTTCTCTTAATTCTCACATCTGAGATTAGTTATTCTTTAATTTGTGAACATTAACATTAAAATTACGGGGTGTTACAAGCACATATATGCATATATTGTTGTACTACAGGCTCAAAGATTTGCTCAATCAAGAAGTGAGGAATATACTTCATGAATAAAGGTCAGTGCTATACTTGTACACAACAAGTCAAGCCTCGAAGGGTACATGTGTGTACATGTTAATTTCATCAGTTTAAAGCAATGTGCAGTTACAAGATAACAAATGGCTATGAGCACATGTCGACCTAGTAAGCATGCAGTTTCAAGCCAAATCAACAAAACAGTGGACAGAAAAAAAGATGTACATATATACACACAAGTGTGTGTGTATACACTATATTTGTATATATATTCCATAAATGTGCCTAGCCACAAGTAAATTTTCAATCCCAACGTTATGCTCAAATTAGTCTAGAAATGTGTTGCTTATATTCACCGAACCAATAAGAAAAGAAATAGTTTGCAACCTTGAGTAGAGCAATAGAAATGGCAAGAGTTAATTCTTGGCAATTGGCTATTGTAAGACAATTCACGAATTCAGACAAAAACAAGACCAAGTACATCACGAGTTTCAGGAAAGTTTTCATCAACAATTTCGAGGACTCAGTACAGGAAAGAAATCAATTTCATAATTCAAAAGATTTCCAGAGGTACGCAAGTGCAATGAAAAACCATTTGAATTGTTTCCTGAAATCAAGACTGTACTCACATGTTCAATATATTTCCAGAATTCGCAATATCAGATACTGCACATTCACAGCAGTTCAAATCAAGGCAAAAAAAGGGGAAACTCACGCGCTAAATCAGACAATCAATCACATAAGTTTTCAAACCAAGCTATTGAAGAAATCAGAGATTGATTTAGGGTTTTTATAACCCTATATATAGCTATTCATCATCGATAGAACGTATCAAAAACCAAGAAATAAAATTCAAGAGCAAAAGAAAATGAATTCATAGAACTCATGGTTTCGACCTCAAACGCCAATTCGTTCAACCGAGAACATCGAGAAACAATCAAGCCTAACCGAATCAAATTGCATCAACAACCAAATCGCGATTTGGAGCAAGGGGCAAAAACCCTAGTTTTTTGCTTCAACCATTAAACAAAAGAGGAAGCTCAATTGATTTGAGTGAAAAAGGGGTGGACAACTTTACTTTTATTTAAAGGGGAGTTTCTTTTTGTTTTATTATTTTCTTGTATTGTTTTTTTGTTTTCTTTTGTAATTGTCAATTAGTTTTTTTCTAGTTTTTCTATAAAACTTGGGGTTTCTAGTTATAGGATTTATAGTTAGGGTTTACAAATTATGGGTTTGTAATTCGGGGAAAATTTGGTCTTGGTTATAAAGATTAGTGCAGGGTTTTGAGCATAGGAATAGAATGGGAGCAGGGTTTGCGAGTTTACAGGGTTTTGTAAGCGGGATTTGTTTTTATACCTAGTAGAAATCTTGGGGAATGCAGTAATAGGCAGGGTTTGCCGAAGATGGGTAAAATCTATGTCATTTACATTCTGCATTTATTTTCTCTATCGAAATCTGTGCTGTAATAATTTTAATATTTCGTAAAACTTCAATTAACCTTATTCATCCCCTCTGGGGCTAATCTAGATCCAAAAAATCTCGCTACCACCTGGAGGCGCGCGGCTTCAGTCGCCATCGATTTCTGGCTCGACTTGAAGTGCTTTCGGGCACAATTTCGTGTGCCATGCTCTGCCAACAACGACACCACCTCCACCGTTCGATTGCCCTTACTTCCCCATTTTGATCATTTGTTGACCACTTTGCCTGTAATCCCCTCAACCAACTGGAAATTGCACAAATATGTTTGTTGCTCACCTAAAACAATCACCTCCATTCATGTCGACTTTGCCGTCACGATGCCCATTTTAGACCGAACCCCAAGCTACAAAGCTGTAGCCCTGTCTCCCCTCTCCAACTTCCTAGTTGGCACCTTCGGCCAACTCTCACTCATTCGCATGTAAATTACCCAAAACTAAAATTCATACGTTCACATTTGAACCCGGATTCTCGCAAACACCTTCACTCATTTGTTACAAAAAATTTATATGTGGTTTCCCTCACTGAGTTCTCCAACTTTCATGTGGTGACTTCCTTCAATTCTCACTCATTTGGGAGATAAAAATTAATATATAGATAGGGACTTTTTTGCAAAATACACGGCTGAAAATTTTGGGGTGACGAAGTGGTGGAGATGATGTGTACTTATAGTGTAGGTTAGGTTATAGGTAACGCTTCATATATTATTTTATAATGCTACTACCTATCGCTATCTCCATTCATCGTTTAAAAATGGGCACATACGAACTCCGTTCGGGATGAAAATTGATATGTAGCTATGGATTTTCTTTATGGTCCTAATAAAACATATTTTGTCAAAATCTGAGTCTGTGTGCTCAAATAGCGCTCTTTTAAGCTTAAATTACTGATTTGTTACACATACATATTTACATTGAGCATTTATATCTCGCACGGCCACATGCTAACTCCGATAGGCCCGAAATTTGAAATCTTACAATAATTTATCATTATGGATCCAATAAAATTAGTTTCGTCAAAATCCGAGATCATTTGCAAAATGTATGTTTTCCATATTCAATTAAATCGACATAAATCTAGTTCTTTGAGAAGCAAATTATAATTGTCGTATATATCCAAATAAAGTTTCATATAGCTTCAGGATAAACTATATTGGATTTAAAACTCAATACTTCCATATTTAAGCTAAATCGATATTCATTTTATAGTAAAATCCCATTATTTTATTTAATGAAACATTACGGTTTATAAACTATTCCATAGCGACTTTTTGGAAATTTGATTTGGACATTACTTGCAATCTATACACGAAATCTCAATTTTTCACCTTATTAGAAAGATATAGTTAAATAGATTCTAACATTTCTTGTACCAATGAATTCTGACTTATATTGGATCCTGTACATCCATTTAAAGTTCAAAACGTAATATTACGAACTACTGCGCCGTTGCGATCTCGTTGTTAATTATATTAAAAATTATAAGTTCAATCCTTTGTTTTGATAAATTTCAAGTTGTTAATTTTTAAAATTAATCATTTTAAATTAATATCCACTAAATATTTCTTAATAAAATCTAGGCCATTACAGAATGCCACATTGTTAGATCCGTCAATCATTGATTGGTTTACACAAAAATACTTTGGGTGTTAAGCTAAAAGAAGTTGCCTTCTCCGCCAGCAAATAGATATACATTTGTAAAAATCAACATATGTGGTCTAAGAAATACAATCTCAAACATCCATCCATACAAGTTGTCCAGGATCAGGACAACTCGATGGTAATCTTTTACTATATCCTATCTAGATAATCCCTAGGATTGGTAACAAGAAGTCCTTACATCATGAAGAACCCATAACGTTGGGACTACCGCTATAAGTATAATACTGGTGGTTAACCAGAGACATCAGCGAGCATACCTTTTCGCTCCGAAGGTCCACGCCTTCAAATCATTTTAATATGCATAAGCATACCTGCAAATACAATTTTTTGAACGCAAAGTTGGTTCAAGTAGTTTTGGATTCAGTTCCAATCCAGCGAACCAACACGTCATAAGTTAAAAGAAATTTATTGACAATCGGTTCATTAACTATCATATCAAATAGTACATTTAAGTACATCATTAGCATAAGCCCTTTTAAATTTACCCATTTATTCATCGATTCTTAAAAATCAATTATATATACTTATCTCAATGGGATAAGTATATTCACAAATCTCTTATTTTCGTTACCTTGAAAATGAAACCCATACATTTATCTCTTTAGAATAAGCATATTCACAAAACCATATTATTTCCTTACTTAGTAAATTACTCTGTGTACTAAATCAAATGATATAGTATAGTCACAATTCTTCTGGCCCAAACAATGTCATGTGCTGCATTGTTTGCTATAAAAATTAAATAGTTTTATTTAACTTATAAACTTTGTAGATTAAAGTTTATAATATCAGTTATGGAAATAATAATTTAATTTCAAACATCTACTTCCATTTCAAACTTTTATCACCCCTTAGATAAAAATGAAATCATTCAAGTTGAGGTATTCTTACTCAACTCTCAGACATTGACTCGACAATGTTCTTATTTATAAGGTAGATAAAAGTCTGTAACTCAAAACCCGATATCAACTATATATCACAAGTTATATTTACTATTCATTTTTAATATGTTATTATAAACCATTCTTTGCATTTGAAAATTCTCCATTCAAATATATCCACTTTTACTTAATTCATGTATTAGGTAAACCCTTACTAAAACACAAACCTTTAGCTTTAAAACCCTTTCATACAATTTGTTTACAACTTGGATTTATTACAAAAATCCATTTACCAAAGCCTTTACATAAATCCACTAAGCATTCTTCCATTGTACTTTCAAAATTTTCCTTTCAATTACAATAATTTCTACTTTATTCAGTTATTAAGTAAACGCATAGTTAAAACCATCGCATCAACTTTAAATATTCATTATAAAACTTGTTTATAAAACTTGTTTATAAAACTTGAACGTATTATAAAATCCCTTTATTAAACCCTTTACAGAATTCAATTAAAAACTCATCTCAAACTTGGTAAATTTCCTTTAATGTATTTCATTTTAGAAAGGTAATCACTTTAATTATTATTAATTTAAATAATAATTAACTTCAACATTAACTAAAGTAAGGGTAGTTTACTTCCTTTTTAACTAAAATAAAATAGTTAATTCCATTTAAAAGTTGTAAGAATAATAACTAACTTTATTAATAACTATCAACTTAATAATTTCTTTATACACAATTAATTAAAATGTTAATTAACTTTTAAGAAATCTAATTAATTATGAACAACTATTGTTAGAACTATATCTATTAAATTAATTGGAAACAAATTAATTTAATAACCAATTTTAATAAAACAGTTGACTAAGTCAACTTGAAAACATAGTTAACTTGTTAACTAATTTCAATTAATCCTTCCCCTTAAATTAATTAATAATTAAACATAATCTCACTTAATTGTTTTTTTAAAATAATTATTATAGACCATTAACCTTTATGTTAATTTTTGACTTACTTGCTTATAAAACTTATTTAAAACATTAGAATCTGCTATATAAATCATTTAATAATTACATTACAAAACCCGATTATTAATATTAATTTATTTATAAAACTTTTGTTTTATATAACTTATATAAAATAAAATGTAAAACCCTTCTTCAGTTATAAAAGTAAATTTTATAACTTCAACTTAGTCAATTCGCTTGACGACAGACTAACGTCTTAAAAAGATGGATTTTAGGTCATTTGCTACCAATCACTTAATCAATACTATTTAATGATTAATAACAAATCAGTGTTAAATTCAATTCAGCAATCATCAACCAAATTAGATTTAATGTTATGGTCAGATAGTTCATAATTGAATAATATGAAAGAAATTAACACTCAAAAAATTTGAGGAATCCTGTCGGATCCCTTCAACCCGTCCCCTTGCATCACAACTCATATATCAGTCTGTATATGCATATGAAATAGAAATTTTAATATGATTCATTTAAAATGAATTTTCCACTTAAAAGCAGGTATTGTCAAAGGTAATATATTCACAGTTGGAAATATAAATATTGGACATCATCAACGCAGAAATAATCATCCGAAGCATCCAATTACACAATGTATACTAATAACAAATAACTATATTAGAAAGTGTGAGATTTAACTCCCTATCCATTCCAATTTGACGATTACGCGTCGTTTTATCTAATCTTAATCTAACTTTTAAAATTAGACAAAAAATCAGTTAGCTCCAAATCACTCCATTCCAATTCGAATGCATAGCATTCGCCGATAAGATTCCAACGCAACCTGTTTCGCTTCAATCTAATATTATATGAAAAAAATATGTGCATTGCATGTTATTTCTTAAATTACAATAATTTATAAACTAACATCATTAGCTTAACTTAATTACCCTCATTAGCCAAAATAATCACAATCAAAACCCACGTTACTTTCGAAATCACGACAACCCATCATCATGAACCAAAGCTTTAATGTTGCTGCCACCTAGGACCATCGGATCCCAAACCAGCCTCACCGCCACATCGGCCCTTGCAAGAGCTACAATCGCTAGGAACGTCGAGCATCCAGGAAGAATAAATCACTGGAAATCGAAAAAATACGATTTTGTTCAACTACCCCTTCCGGCCACCTAGGCTGCTAATAGCTACCGTACAACGCCAGTGGTCGAGCTATCTCTCCTCTACCTTTCTCCTTCATGACTCATTGCCTAAAACCCCACCACATGCATGCAAAACGCCATAAACCACACCCCATATATTATTGTTTAACTTGAAATTGAGGCCACAACCAACCTCCGTTCGTCGAGCCGAGACCATAGATCGCCTCCTCATCCCTAGGCGCACGTCTTTGCTGTTGATACCCTCCTCTGATTTAGCCTAGATCAACATGAAAATTCATGGCTATTGGATTTGGGAAAAGAGAGGGTGGCAGTTCTGAATTCTAAGGTTAGGGTGTTTAGGATATTATACAGGTGAACTTTTAGAATATAATATTCATACGTATTTTGTGTTAAACGTATTACGCTCGTACGATCACATAAAACATTTGATTGCTACGAAATTTTAAATCAAACAGAAGTTTAATATTTTGGATATAATGAAACTGGTTTCGTTGAATTCCGGGACTATTTGCAAAAGAACTATTTTAATTTCAAATGGTTAATCAATACATGTTTATATCACGCACATGATCACACAACTCCAATTGAACCAAAACTCAAAATCTTACAATATTTAACCATTTTGGATTTTACAAAATTGGTTACGTTAAAATCCGAGGTCGTTAAAAAATGACTATTTTCATGTGTTAAATTAAATCGATAAGATATAAATCAAATTTCAAACACTTAAATTCATTGTTAATAAAGTATTACTATATGATATATTCAAATAAAAAGTTATATAGCTTCAAACTAAAAATTTGGATTTTAAACTCAACAATTTAAATTTCAAGTTAAATTGACATCAAAATTCCCATTTAAATCAATTCCAAGTTGTTAACTCTCAAAATTAATCATTTTCAATCTTTAAATTAATTAAATATACATTACTAAGAATCCGGGTTGTTACATTTTCCCTCCTTTAAAAGGATTTCGTCCCTGAAATGCTAGTTAGGAAGATTGCTACAAACCAATCAATTTTACATCAAAAATATTTCTTACTCAAATTTGTTAAATTTTTCGAACACCTGAAATTTTTGAAAAATTTTGGCAGCACCTTCCTTGCGTGGCTTGATATGAAAAATCCCAAATGCTTGGCAGGGTCTCACTCAATCCAAAAGGAAAACAAAACCAAAACAGCTACCCATATCCGGGACATAAAACCACCCAAACAAGTCATAACAAAAACATGTACCAATTTGTCGGGAAATTAAACTCTTACTTATGAGACCAAAAGCTATAAGCAAGCAAACCGGCTTTTGCTTCCATATACCTGTATATACTTACATAACCCAAAGTGAGTTATGAAAATAAACATGTAACATAACAAATACAAGTTTGTATATGCATAAACGAACATGGTAATCATAGCAACAACCAAATATGATGCAACATGCAGTAATGATGCAATTCATCAAACAACACATATGTAACATAACTTTACATGCAATTACAATCAATTAACACACATCATTATCATATCGTGTTATGAACAATAAAATTTTTAACTCGAGTATTCAGAATATAAATCTTATCATCACACAAGGATGATAAACAATCTGTTAAGCATCATCATCTGCTCAACAGCCTCAGGTTATTACCACCTTAAGAAACTCAAAAATTCAAGTCCAACTTCACCACAAATTAATTTACTAAGCAGGTATATTTTATTAATAAAAATCCCTATTTTATTCGTTTAAAATTCTTCCATTTTATTCAATAAATCATTATACTTTATAAACTACCACACCGCAATTTTTCTGTAAATTTGATTTTGACATAACTCAAAATCTACAAGAAGAAATCTCGATTTTTCTACTGCATTAGGAAACTATACTTCAGTAGAACTGGAAGAATCTTGTTTCAAAGAATATCGACTTATATTGGATCCTATATCCTCATTTAATGTTCAAATCGAAAAAATATGAACTGCTGCTGCACGATGAGCTCATTATAATTTAATTTAATTTAATTTAATTTATACATTCAAACTTCGTTTAGTTAATAAATTATAATCATATTCATTTAAGTTTTTAATATAAACTAGTCTAGGTTTTCCAATCTAACTTGAAAATTTTGACTGTCCAAAATCGTTGAATATTCCATTACAGCTTACGAAATATCACATCAAATTAAATGCACAATCAAATAACTCTAATACTTATAATATAAATGCATCCATATTATATTTTGGCTGAGAATTTTGGGATTGAACTATGGATTTCAAAATCATAAATCTGGACTAAATACTAATTTTTGTTTTAATCCAACAATTTATCTATGATAGAAAGTCTTACTTAGAAACTCGAAAATAAACACCGTTTACGTCGCAATCATCATCGAATTATTTTCCAATGACACAAGCAAGATCTATGCTTTTAAATTGTTTAAAATCCATTACTTATTTATAAACACTC
Organism: Allium sativum; assembly: GCA_030737875.1. Classification (NCBI taxonomy): domain Eukaryota; kingdom Viridiplantae; phylum Streptophyta; class Magnoliopsida; order Asparagales; family Amaryllidaceae; genus Allium; species Allium sativum. Next base: position 965,338,396 of record CM060916.1, read on the forward strand.
TCAAATAATCTTCAAATTCACTTTAAACTTTGAAAAATCTTTTACAAATTTATCAAAAATTCAAATCCCTCAATTACCAACTCAAATCCAACTACTATTTATGCTATAAACTTCGTTTATAAATTGCTCTTATATAATTCTAGTGTATATAAGATTGGCCTCACATCGGTTCATCCTAGTTTTATTAAATATTAAACATTTTATTAAGGTTAAATTCTTACCCAACCCATGCAAAAAGAGTGATAAGAATTCTCTTATCCAAACAAGTAAGCAGCAAAAGTAAGTAAAGACACAAGAGTTTTTATAGTGGTTCGATCTAAAATAGATCTACGCCCACTTTGGAGGCAATTCTCATTATCACTTTGGAGAGTACAAAATGCATGGATTCATTCATATTGTTCATCCCTTTCTTTTTTCTCTTTTTTATGATCTAGATTACACTTGGATTCGCGGAGGAACGGAGCAAATCTCTTAATTGGTGGCGGTTGAAGTGTAGGTCTTCATTCACTTAGAGATTCAGTTGAGCTTCCTTGGTTCCATGATGAATTTGCAGTAAATCTATGCTTTAAAGAGAATTAATGGCGATAGGAGAGAAGTAGAATGAAGCTTGAATGATCTTTAACATAGATTGGAGAAGGCGATTTGGTTGAATCGGCCATGGCGGAAGGAGGAGAAACCTTTTGGAGCCATTAATGGAGCTTTGAGAGATCTCTAATGGAGAATAAAGGTGATTTGATCTTCACTTTGTTGGAGGAAGATGGAGAGAGCTTTGGAAGCCATTAATGACGGTTGGAGAGCTCTAGAATGGTGGAGGAAACCTTTGGGCAGCACTTCGTGGTGGTGGAAATCGGTCCCTTGAAGTATGATAAAATGGGGGTATTTGTAACAACCCGCAAAATCAGGACCAATTTAAAATTTTATTTTAGAAAATTTTAATGAATTGTGACAATATAAAATAATTTATTTAAATAATAATGATCACAAATTTGATTTAAATCGAAGTTAGAATGAATGATTTAATTTTTATTATAAAAAGAGTTAGAAATAACGTGGTAGTTTGAAAAGTCAAACTTGAACTTTGACTGACCGTACATGATGCAAAATTTAACGGATTTTAGTGAAACCAAAAATATTAGAATCTATTTAAAAATATCTTTCCAACGAATCCGAAAAATCGAAATTTCATAACGGGAATCAAAAGTTATGGCCAATTCAATATTTAGAAAGGTCGCTATGAAATTTATAAGGGCCAAAATGCTAAATTTTGCAGAATAAGGAATTAGGACCCGAAACCATCTCCATTGGTTTTAGAATGTTGTTTACATATAAAAATGACTATAAGAACTTATATTTTTGAGTTTCGGAAAAATTCCACTATTTTTGGTATTTTTTAAATATTAAAATATACACCTGAAAAATAGAATTTTTGCAAACGACCTCTGTTTTTGACGAAATCACTTTTGTTGGAACCGGAATGTCAAATTATTGCTAGTTTTCAATTTTCAGAATTTTTCGAATTAATATGTGAGCGTGGCGAAATAAAATGTGTTTTGACTATTTCAGTTAAATTTAAACGCCTTAAAAATAGCCATTTTTCAAAAAGTCTCAGAATTCGACGAAATAAATTTTGTTAGAACCGTTTTGACATAAGAAAGCCAAAAATAATTTTTCTGGATTTTTCTGAGTTAATTTGTGTCCCCGGTAAAATTATTTGTACGGAAAAATTAGAAATAAAGACTTAAATTTTAAAACTGCAAAACGGAGGCCTAGATGACAGTTTGGGCTGATGAGACATGTCTAGATGAGTTCGAAATGGGGGCTAAATGGTAGGAACAACAGTCGTTGGGCCTAAAACGGAGTTCGGGCCAAAACGGGCTTAAACGGGCTAATTAAATAATAATTAGATTAACCTAATATAATAATATAAAATAAAAGTCGGATCCTTCTTCTTCCTCATCGTGATGTAGCCGCACCATGTAACCCATAATGGCCGAAACTTCTCTCCTCCCTATCTCCCAAACCACTAAGAATTAGACCATGCCGTAGTTAAACTTTTTGAAGCTCTTCTCTTCCTCTTTCTTCTCCAACAAACCTCACATCAAACCGTTGCCCGTAGCTCTCGATTCACCTCCCCGAAACCGCCGCCTTTATGCTGCCGCCGCCCTTCATACATGTAGCCGCACCTCTCCATCTTCTCGGTGAAGATAGCCCTCTCGTAGCTCTTCAATCTCCCGCAAACCGTTCGTAAAACCGTCGACTATAGCTCCCGAAATCCGCATTCAAAGTTTTGAACATTTCTGAAAATTTGAGGTAAATAGCTTCAGATTTTGTCACACTTTTAAGCGTCACTGTGTCAGTTGTTAAAGGCCAGAATTCTAATTTATGCATAAATTTCAATTTGCAATCTTTCAGATCCGTAACCGATGTGACGCCAAACACGAGATCTGATTTAAATCGCTTCATTTCAGAAACAAGCAAGGTGAGATTCTATATTTTTTTTTTATATATATATATATAATTAATTTAATTTAATTATGTTATCATTATGCAAAATGAATGTTGTATGGATTGAATGGTTGAATGGTGGAAATTGATGTTTGTGGCCTGTATTGTTATTGATGTGTTATATGATTGGTGTTGGAATTGATTGTGGAAATTGTTATTCGATGACAAGTAGAAAGGTTATAATAAAAAGTTTAATCTTTGGTTTTGATTTGTAAATAAAGTTTAATCTTTTATCATGATTTACAAATCAAAGTTTTGATTTTTATTTTGAAATGAATAACATTAATAAAGATTAGATCTTTAAAATGAATCTTTGTTTTTGTTTGTATAAAATGAATCTTTGTTTTATTTATAAAACATGAAATCTTTTATTTTTATTTATAAAGATTAAAACTTTATAAAAATTTAAACTTTGCTTTTGTTAACAAAGATTACAACTTTGATTTTGTTTGCAAAGATTACAACTTTGATTTTGATTACAAAAATTACAACTTTGTTTTTTTTTATTGTAATAAAAAAAGGCTAAATCTTTTTATGTTGAAAATAAGGAGACAATATTTTTATGTTTAAAATAAAAAGACAATCTTTTTATATTGAAAACAAAAAGATGAAATTTTGACGATGAAAATAAAAAGACAATCTTTTTATATTTAAAATAGTAGAAGTTATTATTTTTCATGGTAAAATAGAAAAAGTCATATTTTTTTTTCATTGTAAAATAGAAAAAGTCATATTTTTACATTGCAAATAGGAAAATGAATATATTTACGTTGTAGAATAGGAAAATGAATATATTTTCATTGTAAAATAGTAAAGTTGATATTTTTACATTGTAAAATAGTAAAGTTGATATTTTTACATTGTAAAATAGTAAAGTTGATATTTTTACATTGTAAAATAGTAAAGTTGATATTTTTACATTGTAAAATAGTAAAGTTGATATTTTTACGTTGTAAAATAGTAAAGTTGATATTTTTACTTTGTAAAATATAAAAGATCATATTTTTACATCGTAAAATAGTAAAGTTAATATATTAAATATAAAAAGATGATATTTTTTTTTCATTGTACATAAAAAGAAGATGTTTTTACATTGTGTGAAATAAAACATATTTTATTATGGAATTTATGAATAAATTTCCACGGCATGAAATAAATAACATTTTTATATGTTATTTATGAATGATTTTTCATCGCATGAAATAAATAACATTTTTATATGTTATTTATGAATGATTTTTCATCGCATGAAATAAATAACATTTTTATATGTTATTTATGAATGATTTTTCATCGTATGAAATAAATAACATTTTTATATGTTATTTATGAATGATTTTTCACCATATGAAATAAATTACATTTTCTATATGTTATTTATGAATGAATTTCCACCGTATGAATAAAATTACATTTTTAGACGTAATTAAAAAGGTGAATTTACTTTGCATGACAAAAGTTACATTTTTATATGTAATTTATATATGAATTTGCACTGTATGACAAATTGCATTTTTCTATGGTATAAAAATGTAAATTTACATTGCATGATTTAAAATTACATTTTTCAATGCAATTTAGAGATGAAAAATAACGGTAGAATGAAAATTACATTTTTACATGTAATTAAAATGTGAATTTGCATTGTAGGATAAAAACTACATTTTTAGATGTAATTTAAATATGAATTTATGTCGTATGATAGGAATTACATTTTTCTATGTAATTAAAATATGAATTCCCATCGCATAATAAAGATTACATTTTTCTATGTAATTTAGAGGTGAATTAGAACGATAAAATAAAAATGACATTTTTCTATGTAATTTATATATGAGTTATAACGGTATGATAAAAATTTAGAAATATATTTGTTTACATTTTCTTTGTAAAAGAAAAAGAGTAAAATATGTTAATCACTTTGTTTACATTTTCTTTGTAATAGAAAAAGAGTAAAACATGTTAATCAGTTATGTAAATAAAAAGAATAGAATTTAGAAATATATTTATTTACATTTCCTATAGTAGGAAAAACAGAATTGTTAATGTTGAATATTTTATCGTCATTTTTAAGAGCGGTAAAAATAGAATTGTTAATATTGAATATTTTATCGTCATTTTGAATGCGGTAAAAATAGAATTGTTAATGTTGAATATTTTATTGTCATTTTGAATGCGGTGAAAATAGAATGGTTAATGTTGTCATTTTTATCGACATTTTTGGTGCGAAAAAAATAGACAATGTTGGTGATTCATTTTTATCGACATTTTTGGTGCGATAAAAATAGACAATGTTAGTGATTCATTTTTATCGACATTTTTAGTGCGATAGAAATAGACAATGTTAGTGATTTATTTTTATCGACATTTTTGGTGCGATAAAAATAGACAATGTTGGTGATTCATTTTTATCGACATTTTTGGTGCGATAAAAATAGACAATGTTAGTGATTCATTTTTATCGACATTTTTAGTGCGATAAAAATAGACAATGTTAGTGATTTATTTTTATCGACATTTTTAGTGCGATAGAAATAGACAATGTTAGTGATTCATTTTATTTGACATTTTCGATGCGATAAAAATAGCGATGTTAATGGTACATTTCTATCGTCATTTAGATGTGATAAAAAGGAACAGAAACATGAGAATCATTTATTTATAACTCCTATTGTAAATGAAAAGAGTAAAAATATGAGGGCCACTTTATTTACAACTTCTTTTGTAAATGAAAAGACCAGAATATGTTGATCATTTTATTGTAAATAAAAGAACAAGATATGTGAATCCTTTTTATTTTCATTTTCTATTGTAAATGAAAAAGAACAATATTCTTGTCAAGGCTTGATTAGTGAATTTAAATTGTCATTTTGAGTTAACATGTCAAAATTAGAAATTGAACCTTTCTATACATTAAAAGCATTAGTTAAAAATGAACATTTTGTGTCATCAAAAAAAAAAAAGGGATTAAATTAAAAATAAACATTTTTTTTATGCATAAGAAAAGAGACTAAAACAAAATACTCATTTTTGTATATTAAAAGTGAATTAGACAAATGGACATTTTTGGCACATTAAAATGAATGAAGTAGAAATAGACATCTTTATTCATTGAAAAAGATTAGACAAAATTCTCATTTTGTTGCATTAGAAGTTAAGAAACAAAATCATCATATTTGTTTATGTTGAGAAACAGAATGGATTTAAAATGTATGTTTTCATACATTAAAAAGAATGAATTAAGGATGTATATTTTTATACATTAAGAATAAGGAAGTCAAATATTCGTTTTGTCATTAAAATGAATGAGACCAAAAATATGCATTTTTGGTAAATAAATAAAAGTCACGATTTTTATGGTCATATGTTCATAATAAAGAGTATTGAAATATTTGCCTGTGATGTTGTATTTTGGTGTGTTAAATGTGATGTTAGCATATTCAACATTGAATATTACACTTCCATTTACAAGTCATCCGACTTGTTTATGTGATTGGGACGATTATTTTTACACATCGCCCAAGTGCACAAATAATTTATTATTTGTTTGTTGGATGAAAACCCCACACGGGTATTGGGACGATACTTGACTGGCACAAATCCCAATGTTTAATTATATGTCTATCGATTGATCGACAGGCTGCGATGAGCGTCATTGTTTTATTTTAATGCTCACACAGTTGACATTGTCACTCTGGTTGTTAATGGATGGATGGAGAATTATTTTCTTGTTATTACCCTATACATGAAATGTATGAAACCCATATGACTCAAATTATATGGTACATGGTTGAGTCGCATTCCAGTGCAGAATTTCTTTTTAAATAAAGAACTTTTATAAAATAAAAGAATTTTTGTAAAATAAAAGATTTTGTATTATAAAGTATATGTTACATTCAGAATCTTTTATATATAGAATATTTTATTGATTATTTTAAAATATGTTTTTTATATAGTAATGAATTAATATCTTTAGGATAAATCTTTTATTTAAAATCATTAGATCTTAACAATTATGTTTGGTGATTGATATGTAGATTGGATTTGTAGTGGACGATGTTTTAAATAACATTTATCCTTTAATTCCAATTTACATTGAAATTACTATTTGAAATTTATAAATCTATTTTATAAATTAAATCAAAATTGGAATATTAATACATCTATTTAGAAAGATTAAAATGTAATTTATTTTATCTTTGATAAAATTAATGAGAACCTTTTAACATAAATAATAATTTTTATTTAAAAGGATATTCAAAGTTGGAATGTGGCGTATGGTTGACTTTAATTACAAATACGCAAGTTATTCAGAAAGACCGGGTCTAACCCATTCTGAATAATCATCACGACGATCAAGAGTCGAAGATGAAGACGGTGACTGAAGACCGGAGAGCTTCACATCGTTTGGTTGATGGTGACTAATATCTTGAATTGGGACTGATCCCCCAAGGCAAGGTAAAAGTGATGATCTTCCAGACGTACTGGAGATCGACGGATACGTTGTTTCGTTCAGACCCAGAGCGGACTTGTAAATGGATAGCATGCCTGACATTGAAATTTATTTCATGTAATTAAATTGGTTTTTATTTAATATATAAATGCATGGTGGCGGAGGATTTATTCTCTTGCTTAACACCCTTTTGTATGTTGAATAATTACCGATCGCATGATATGAGTTGTTGATGTGGTATGCCAAGTTGCACTTGATCAAGGCTTATTGTTGCAAAGCAGAGCCTTGTGGTTGATGATCAAAGCATAGTCTATTTAGGCATAGCTTTGTGTAACGTGACTTCGCGAGCCTCACAGCCCGGTAGAGTCTAAAAAGGGAGAAGGGAACGCAGGGAGTGCGCACGTTTCTTTCTAGCTAGAGTGGTGCCAGGGACCTACCAGCGCTGGCATTTATTCATTGTGGTTGTTGGATTGTTCGAGGCCTCGGGTTTATGCGGTCGCTACTGGCCGTAGGATAGGTCCAAAAGGACCGGGAAGCGTGTGTTCAGGAATAACTAATCCAGTCCATTGCACCAGTTGGACAGAGTACCAACACGGGGACGGACCGGCCCTGTAGGATCCAAGGGTTGGACAGAGTACCAATCCTGGGGCATTGCTAGAGTGTCTCGAATCGGTAAGGATCTCCTCCCTAGCCTTGACTCAGATGGAAATCCAAATTTCCAATACGACATCACGCGGTTTTGATTGTATACCTATATATGGCGACATAGTGGGATGGGGCACTCATGCCGTCTAGGATTAATACATTTACTTTGATGTATTTCAAATTGGTTGCACACTATTATTATATAATACCGTGTTTATCGTATCAAGCATCTTTTGACCATTATAAGGTAAAACCCTATCCTCCGGTTTGCGTTGCATTGTGTGATGGGACTTGGGTCTTATAATGGTTTCATTTTTCTAAAAAGCATTACGTTATTTTGACGATTTACTTTAGTCATGCACTGGCAATCCATAGGAGAAAACCCGTTCCGCGAAAGTGGCGTGGTCCTGTGATTAGCCTTATTATATTTTATAGGTTAGGTAGAATTCTCACACCAGTCCTATGACTGACCTGTAGTTTTGTCCACTGGCAAACTCGGGTGCCCATATTTTCCACACGGGCAGTCGAGTAGCTATTTTTGCAGATATATTAAACAGGATTCTGGTTTGAAGCTTAAAGCTGTGTCCAGAGATAGAGAGTCTTCCGCTGTGTTCTTCCGCTGCAATATATTTTAATTATTGTAACTTATTCTTCCGCTGTAATTATATTCCAATGTACTCTGATATGTATATTCTGTACTCTGATGTAACATTTATTATAGTGTTATAAAAGTCTTCTGTTATCTGTTGTAATGTGTTGTATGTCCAAAGTTAAAGTATTCGTAGATTTTCACTTTTTGGGTCAGACCTGTGTGGTTTATGGTCGATTCAAAGGGTGGGATTTGCGGGTCTTTACAGTTGGTATCAGAGCTCTGGTTAGCTCAAATCTTTGGGGTACAACTTGTTAGAACTGAACAAAAGACTCATCAGAGATTGGATTAGTAATGTCCAATAAGAATACTCATTAAAGATAGGATCAGCAGTATCCTAGAATGAGTAAACTCGTTAGAGATGGGGTTAGTAATGCCTTAGAACGAGTTCAGAGTTACGAATTTATAATTAACGTATTTTTGATATTTATAATATATTTTGTGAAATATGATTTCTATATATAAAGTTATAAATATTTTGAAAAGATAATCAACCATTAAAATTTAAAATTAAGATAGTTAATTTTACAATTTTTAGCTACGTTCCTTTTCGAGGACGAAAAGTTTTTAAGTGGGGGCGATTGTAACAACCCGCAAAATCAGGACCAATTTAAAATTTTATTTTAGAAAATTTTAATGAATTGTGACAATATAAAATAATTTATTTAAATAATAATGATCACAAATTTGATTTAAATCGAAGTTAGAATGAATGATTTAATTTTTATTATAAAAAGAGTTAGAAATAACGCGGTAGTTTGAAAAGTCAAACTTGAACTTTGACTGACCGTACATGATGCAAAATTTAACGGATTTTAGTGAAACCAAAAATATTAGAATCTATTTAAAAATATCTTTCCAACGAATCCGAAAAATCGAAATTTCATAACGGGAATCAAAAGTTATGGCCAATTCAATATTTAGAAAGGTCGCTATGAAATTTATAAGGGCCAAAATGCTAAATTTTGCAGAATAAGGAATTAGGACCCGAAACCATCTCCATTGGTTTTAGAATGTTGTTTACATATAAAAATGACTATAAGAACTTATATTTTTGAGTTTCGGAAAAATTCCACTATTTTTGGTATTTTTTAAATATTAAAATATACACCTGAAAAATAGAATTTTTGCAAACGACCTCTGTTTTTGACGAAATCACTTTTGTTGGAACCGGAATGTCAAATTATTGCTAGTTTTCAATTTTCAGAATTTTTCGAATTAATATGTGAGCGTGGCGAAATAAAATGTGTTTTGACTATTTCAGTTAAATTTAAACGCCTTAAAAATAGCCATTTTTCAAAAAGTCTCAGAATTCGACGAAATAAATTTTGTTAGAACCGTTTTGACATAAGAAAGCCAAAAATAATTTTTCTGGATTTTTCTGAGTTAATTTGTGTCCCCGGTAAAATTATTTGTACGGAAAAATTAGAAATAAAGACTTAAATTTTAAAACTGCAAAACAGAGGCCTAGATGACAGTTTGGGCTGATGAGACATGTCTAGATGAGTTCGAAATGGGGGCTAAATGGTAGGAACAACAGTCGTTGGGCCTAAAACGGAGTTCGGGCCAAAACGGGCTTAAACGGGCTAATTAAATAATAATTAGATTAACCTAATATAATAATATAAAATAAAAGTCGGATCCTTCTTCTTCCTCATCGTGATGTAGCCGCACCATGTAACCCATAATGGCCGAAACTTCTCTCCTCCCTATCTCCCAAACCACTAAGAATTAGACCATGCCGTAGTTAAACTTTTTGAAGCTCTTCTCTTCCTCTTTCTTCTCCAACAAACCTCACATCAAACCGTTGCCCGTAGCTCTCGATTCACCTCCCCGAAACCGCCGCCTTTATGCTGCCGCCGCCCTTCATACATGTAGCCGCACCTCTCCATCTTCTCGGTGAAGATAGCCCTCTCGTAGCTCTTCAATCTCCCGCAAACCGTTCGTAAAACCGTCGACTATAGCTCCCGAAATCCGCATTCAAAGTTTTGAACATTTCTGAAAATTTGAGGTAAATAGCTTCAGATTTTGTCATGCTTTTAAGCGTCACTGTGTCAGTTGTTAAAGGCCAGAATTCTAATTTATGCATAAATTTCAATTTGCAATCTTTCAGATCCGTAACCGATGTGACGCCAAACACGAGATCTGATTTAAATCGCTTCATTTCAGAAACAAGCAAGGTGAGATTCTATATTTTTTTTTTTATATATATATATATATAATTAATTTAATTTAATTATGTTATCATTATGCAAAATGAATGTTGTATGGATTGAATGGTTGAATGGTGGAAATTGATGTTTGTGGCCTGTATTGTTATTGATGTGTTATATGATTGGTGTTGGAATTGATTGTGGAAATTGTTATTCGATGACAAGTAGAAAGGTTATAATAAAAAGTTTAATCTTTGGTTTTGATTTGTAAATAAAGTTTAATCTTTTATCATGATTTACAAATCAAAGTTTTGATTTTTATTTTGAAATGAATAACATTAATAAAGATTAGATCTTTAAAATGAATCTTTGTTTTTGTTTGTATAAAATGAATCTTTGTTTTATTTATAAAACATGAAATCTTTTATTTTTATTTATAAAGATTAAAACTTTATAAAAATTTAAACTTTGCTTTTGTTAACAAAGATTACAACTTTGATTTTGTTTGCAAAGATTACAACTTTGATTTTGATTACAAAAATTACAACTTTGTTTTTTTTGATTGTAATAAAAAAAGGCTAAATCTTTTTATGTTGAAAATAAGGAGACAATATTTTTATGTTTAAAATAAAAAGACAATCTTTTTATATTGAAAACAAAAAGATGAAATTTTGACGATGAAAATAAAAAGACAATCTTTTTATATTTAAAATAGTAGAAGTTATTATTTTTCATGGTAAAATAGAAAAAGTCATATTTTTTTTTTCATTGTAAAATAGAAAAAGTCATATTTTTACATTGCAAATAGGAAAATGAATATATTTACGTTGTAGAATAGGAAAATGAATATATTTTCATTGTAAAATAGTAAAGTTGATATTTTTACATTGTAAAATAGTAAAGTTGATATTTTTACATTGTAAAATAGTAAAGTTGATATTTTTACATTGTAAAATAGTAAAGTTGATATTTTTACATTGTAAAATAGTAAAGTTGATATTTTTACGTTGTAAAATAGTAAAGTTGATATTTTTACTTTGTAAAATATAAAAGATCATATTTTTACATCGTAAAATAGTAAAGTTAATATATTAAATATAAAAAGATGATATTTTTTTTTCATTGTACATAAAAAGAAGATGTTTTTACATTGTGTGAAATAAAACATATTTTATTATGGAATTTATGAATAAATTTCCACGGCATGAAATAAATAACATTTTTATATGTTATTTATGAATGATTTTTCATCGCATGAAATAAATAACATTTTTATATGTTATTTATGAATGATTTTTCATCGCATGAAATAAATAACATTTTTATATGTTATTTATGAATGATTTTTCATCGTATGAAATAAATAACATTTTTATATGTTATTTATGAATGATTTTTCACCATATGAAATAAATTACATTTTCTATATGTTATTTATGAATGAATTTCCACCGTATGAATAAAATTACATTTTTAGACGTAATTAAAAAGGTGAATTTACTTTGCATGACAAAAGTTACATTTTTATATGTAATTTATATATGAATTTGCACTGTATGACAAATTGCATTTTTCTATGGTATAAAAATGTAAATTTACATTGCATGATTTAAAATTACATTTTTCAATGCAATTTAGAGATGAAAAATAACGGTAGAATGAAAATTACATTTTTACATGTAATTAAAATGTGAATTTGCATTGTAGGATAAAAACTACATTTTTAGATGTAATTTAAATATGAATTTATGTCGTATGATAGGAATTACATTTTTCTATGTAATTAAAATATGAATTCCCATCGCATAATAAAGATTACATTTTTCTATGTAATTTAGAGGTGAATTAGAACGATAAAATAAAAATGACATTTTTCTATGTAATTTATATATGAGTTATAACGGTATGATAAAAATTTAGAAATATATTTGTTTACATTTTCTTTGTAAAAGAAAAAGAGTAAAATATGTTAATCACTTTGTTTACATTTTCTTTGTAATAGAAAAAGAGTAAAACATGTTAATCAGTTATGTAAATAAAAAGAATAGAATTTAGAAATATATTTATTTACATTTCCTATAGTAGGAAAAACAGAATTGTTAATGTTGAATATTTTATCGTCATTTTTAAGAGCGGTAAAAATAGAATTGTTAATATTGAATATTTTATCGTCATTTTGAATGCGGTAAAAATAGAATTGTTAATGTTGAATATTTTATTGTCATTTTGAATGCGGTGAAAATAGAATGGTTAATGTTGTCATTTTTATCGACATTTTTGGTGCGATAAAAATAGACAATGTTGGTGATTCATTTTTATCGACATTTTTGGTGCGATAAAAATAGACAATGTTAGTGATTCATTTTTATCGACATTTTTAGTGCGATAGAAATAGACAATGTTAGTGATTTATTTTTATCGACATTTTTGGTGCGATAAAAATAGACAATGTTGGTGATTCATTTTTATCGACATTTTTGGTGCGATAAAAATAGACAATGTTAGTGATTCATTTTTATCGACATTTTTAGTGCGATAAAAATAGACAATGTTAGTGATTTATTTTTATCGACATTTTTAGTGCGATAGAAATAGACAATGTTAGTGATTCATTTTATTTGACATTTTCGATGCGATAAAAATAGCGATGTTAATGGTACATTTCTATCGTCATTTAGATGTGATAAAAAGGAACAGAAACATGAGAATCATTTATTTATAACTCCTATTGTAAATGAAAAGAGTAAAAATATGAGGGCCACTTTATTTACAACTTCTTTTGTAAATGAAAAGACCAGAATATGTTGATCATTTTATTGTAAATAAAAGAACAAGATATGTGAATCCTTTTTATTTTCATTTTCTATTGTAAATGAAAAAGAACAATATTCTTGTCAAGGCTTGATTAGTGAATTTAAATTGTCATTTTGAGTTAACATGTCAAAATTAGAAATTGAACCTTTCTATACATTAAAAGCATTAGTTAAAAATGAACATTTTGTGTCATCAAAAAAAAAAAGGGATTAAATTAAAAATAAACATTTTTTTTATGCATAAGAAAAGAGACTAAAACAAAATACTCATTTTTGTATATTAAAAGTGAATTAGACAAATGGACATTTTTGGCACATTAAAATGAATGAAGTAGAAATAGACATCATTATTCATTGAAAAAGATTAGACAAAATTCTCATTTTGTTGCATTAGAAGTTAAGAAACAAAATCATCATATTTGTTTATGTTGAGAAACAGAATGGATTTAAAATGTATGTTTTCATACATTAAAAAGAATGAATTAAGGATGTATATTTTTATACATTAAGAATAAGGAAGTCAAATATTCGTTTTGTCATTAAAATGAATGAGACCAAAAATATGCATTTTTGGTAAATAAATAAAAGTCACGATTTTTATGGTCATATGTTCATAATAAAGAGTATTGAAATATTTGCCTGTGATGTTGTATTTTGGTGTGTTAAATGTGATGTTAGCATATTCAACATTGAATATTACACTTCCATTTACAAGTCATCCGACTTGTTTATGTGATTGGGACGATTATTTTTACACATCGCCCAAGTGCACAAATAATTTATTATTTGTTTGTTGGATGAAAACCCCACACGGGTATTGGGACGATACTTGACTGGCACAAATCCCAATGTTTAATTATATGTCTATCGATTGATCGACAGGCTGCGATGAGCGTCATTGTTTTATTTTAATGCTCACACAGTTGACATTGTCACTCTGGTTGTTAATGGATGGATGGAGAATTATTTTCTTGTTATTACCCTATACATGAAATGTATGAAACCCATATGACTCAAATTATATGGTACATGGTTGAGTCGCATTCCAGTGCAGAATTTCTTTTTAAATAAAGAACTTTTATAAAATAAAAGAATTTTTGTAAAATAAAAGATTTTGTATTATAAAGTATATGTTACATTCAGAATCTTTTATATATAGAATATTTTATTGATTATTTTAAAATATGTTTTTTATATAGTAATGAATTAATATCTTTAGGATAAATCTTTTATTTAAAATCATTAGATCTTAACAATTATGTTTGGTGATTGATATGTAGATTGGATTTGTAGTGGACGATGTTTTAAATAACATTTATCCTTTAATTCCAATTTACATTGAAATTACTATTTGAAATTTATAAATCTATTTTATAAATTAAATCAAAATTGGAATATTAATACATCTTTTTAGAAAGATTAAAATGTAATTTATTTTATCTTTGATAAAATTAATGAGAACCTTTTAACATAAATAATAATTTTTATTTAAAAGGATATTCAAAGTTGGAATGTGGCGTATGGTTGACTTTAATTACAAATACGCAAGTTATTCAGAAAGACCGGGTCTAACCCATTCTGAATAATCATCACGACGATCAAGAGTCGAAGATGAAGACGGTGACTGAAGACCGGAGAGCTTCACATCGTTGGGTTGATGGTGACTAATATCTTGAATTGGGACTGATCCCCCAAGGCAAGGTAAAAGTGATGATCTTCCAGACGTACTGGAGATCGACGGATACGTTGTTTCGTTCAGACCCAGAGCGGACTTGTAAATGGATAGCATGCCTGACATTGAAATTTATTTCATGTAATTAAATTGGTTTTTATTTAATATATAAATGCATGGTGGCGGAGGATTTATTCTCTTGCTTAACACCCTTTTGTATGTTGAATAATTACCGATCGCATGATATGAGTTGTTGATGTGGTATGCCAAGTTGCACTTGATCAAGGCTTATTGTTGCAAAGCAGAGCCTTGTGGTTGATGATCAAAGCATAGTCTATTTAGGCATAGCTTTGTGTAACGTGACTTCGCGAGCCTCACAGCCCGGTAGAGTCTAAAACGGGAGAAGGGAACGCAGGGAGTGCGCACGTTTCTTTCTAGCTAGAGTGGTGCTAGGGACCTACCAGCGCTGGCATTTATTCATTGTGGTTGTTGGATTGTTCGAGGCCTCGGGTTTATGCGGTCGCTACTGGCCGTAGGATAGGTCCAAAAGGACCGGGAAGCGTGTGTTCAGGAATAACTAATCCAGTCCATTGCACCAGTTGGACAGAGTACCAACACGGGGACGGACCGGCCCTGCAGGATCCAAGGGTTGGACAGAGTACCAATCCTGGGGCATTGCTAGAGTGTCTCGAATCGGTAAGGATCTCCTCCCTAGCCTTGACTCAGATGGAAATCCAAATTTCCAATACGACATCACGCGGTTTTGATTGTATACCTATATATGGCGACATAGTGGGATGGGGCACTCATGCCGTCTAGGATTAATACATTTACTTTGATGTATTTCAAATTGGTTGCACACTATTATTATATAATACCGTGTTTATCGTATCAAGCATCTTTTGACCATTATAAGGTAAAACCCTATCCTCCGGTTTGCGTTGCATTGTGTGATGGGACTTGGGTCTTATAATGGTTTCATTTTTCTAAAAAGCATTACGTTATTTTGACGATTTACTTTAGTCATGCACTGGCAATCCATAGGAGAAAACCCGTTCCGCGAAAGTGGCGTGGTCCTGTGATTAGCCTTATTATATTTTATAGGTTAGGTAGAATTCTCACACCAGTCCTATGGCTGACCTGTAGTTTTGTCCACTGGCAAACTCGGGTGCCCATATTTTCCACACGGGCAGTCGAGTAGCTATTTTTGCAGATATATTAAACAGGATTCTGGTTTGAAGCTTAAAGCTGTGTCCAGAGATAGAGAGTCTTCCGCTGTGTTCTTCCGCTGCAATATATTTTAATTATTGTAACTTATTCTTCCGCTGTAATTATATTCCAATGTACTCTGATATGTATATTCTGTACTCTGATGTAACATTTATTATAGTGTTATAAAAGTCTTCTGTTATCTGTTGTAATGTGTTGTATGTCCAAAGTTAAAGTATTCGTAGATTTTCACTTTTTGGGTCAGACCTGTGTGGTTTATGGTCGATTCAAAGGGTGGGATTTGCGGGTCTTTACAGTATTTATAGGAGAAGTTTGGACCAGGTGGCAAAGTCGTAATTATGGTGTTCAGGTTTTGGGTCGCATGCCTACGTATTTACGGAACTGCCAGTGGACAGCCAAGGAGATCCACTTTACAGCTGGTGCTAGCTGTATGATCAGACTACGCACGAGCGACCAAGAATTCCATGTATGAGCGAGCAGTGGAAGCAATACACGAGCGACCTGGTTGGAATATCTCTGCACGACCAACCACGTATTATAATATATCTCTACCATTTTGTCTTCTACTGCTTTCCTATTCATAAACCATACGTGTTTTTTTGTTCTTTAGTGCCTTTTTGGGTAAAATAATTACACAAATTGGCATCACTTTCGTATGTTCACTTTACTGTGCAAAATGGATCTGATAATTACATCTCGTGTCGTACTTTTTTACATGAATCTATGGCGTATTTAAACACTCGCTCGATCATGGCATGACATCGGTGCTCGACCTCTCTCATCAGATGCTGCTCGACCAGGATGGATGGTGATGCTCGACCGTCCAATGGGCTCATGTGCGAGCGACTAGAAATGAACGTGTGGTGCTCGACCTCTCTCATCAGATGCTGCTCGACCAGGATGGATGGTAATGCTCGACCGTCCAATGGGCTCATGTGCGAGCAACCGGAAATGAACGTGTGACCAGATTTTTTCTGTATGAACGACCAGCTCATTTTACGACTTTTCCACTGTTGGCTTTTAGTGCTTTCTCTTATATGTTTTCTCATGTGACTTTGAATACACTGCACGACCGGTGGTATGCTGAAGGAATGCATGTAACTGAATCAACACGTTTCATGCATGAACATATTTTGTCAATTATTATAAATAGTTTATGAATGGAAAGAATAAACGGTCTACATATCTTTTATATATTACACAATGTGCCCAATCTTTTGATCATTTACAACACAGGCAGTCCAGCTGTATCACGTTTTCCACCATTCTCGTATCCTCTTTTGCAAATTGTACAATGGTATTTGTATAGTTGTTGTTTGGCATTTACACTGTTCTTGGTATGTGTGTGTAGCTTAAATTGTGCACTCCATGTAATATGTCCATTTTCCACATTCATGTGTCACGATCATTCCCTTTGCATGGAATTAGGCTGATCCATTATTTGCAAAAGCTTATATTTGAAATTGAACATTGCATGAAGTACGCACTGACCCAGGTTTAAATAATGTGCTTCAAAGTGTCCACTCCTTGTCATATGCCTTTGTATTTTGCATGTAAAGCCCTGTGTATAGTCACTTTGCCATTCGTTTGTGTGGACTGTTTCATGTATTAGTATACCAGAAAGTGCTCGAAACAATATCTAACGTTAATTTTCGACTAAAGACAAATGAACGATCAGCACTGTGAGTGACCAGAATGGGCGTTACTGCGCGACCCCTCAATGATGGTCTGCTCGACCCCATACTTCAGGAGGCTGCTCGACCCGTCATGTTCGAGCCATGGTGTCTGACCATGGTGCTTGACCCTCTTTCTGATGGCGCTCGATGTTCTACACTGTTCGACCACCGTGTTACTGATAGTGTCCGATCCAAATTGGTGAGGACATTCGAGTCACAGTGTTAGACCGTAGTGCTCGATCAAAACTGTTGTGCTCGACCGTGTATATCATAGCTGACCGATTTGCCGCGTTTACTACACAATCGAAGTGTTAATTTCTTGAATTGTGTCTTTATAATGGTGTTAATAGCTCGTATTGGAGTTTCGATTTTCATACATGACTAGGTAAGAACTACCTCCCGAACAGTGTTCCTTTAGAGGTAAAAACACTAGGGTTCAACAAGAACATCTTGCAACCCGACCGTACTGAAACGACCCGAAATCCTCTTAAAGGAGGAGCCCGGATTGCTTTGAGAACGCGACTCATCGGAATATAAACATAAGAACATTTCATTGCTATTACAACAATTTACATAAGAGTACAAGAATATATCAAAGTACGAATAAATATTTTATAGTGGAAAATTATCAAAGATTTAGATATTACAAAAGCAGTGGAAAATAATATATAAATATAATGTGCAGTGGAAAATACATCAACTACACAACTGAATGAAATACACGGATACAAAGCTTTCTGAATATAGCTCCAGCTACAATCCAGGATCCTGTGAAAAGAAGTATCTACGAAAACCAAAACTACTAGATGCCTGTGTGGAAAATATGAGCACTAGAGTTTAGGTTAAAACAATAAACTCTGAATCAGTCATGGAACTAGTGTGAGAACTAAAACAGTTATTAACTTGATTTTTAAAGTTAGGTAAATCACAGGACCACGCCTTATAACATGAAACAGGTTTATCCCCCATGAATACCAGTGCATAAAAATAACAGTGCAATGCTAAAGAGAAAAATGAAGCTATTATAAAAATTATGTCCCATCACGCAATGAACGCAGTCGAGGATAGAGTTTTTCCTTATAATAGCCATATATGCTTGATATGCAAAATTTTATCTTTTATCATTACTATAAATGAAGAAATCAACTTCAAATAAAAATGTATTAATCATAGGCAGCATAGGTAATATTATATTATGTCGCTATATAGGTTTACAATTAAAACTGTAAAATCACGTACTGGAAATTGGGTTTCCATCTATGAACTGAGGAAATGGATCATCCTTACTGATTTCGAGAAACACTAGCAAGTGCTTAAAGACTCGGACGCTGGCGAGCCCTTAGAATCGGCAGGGCCGGTCATCCATCAATGATTAATTATACCATAAACTATATGTTAGCCGGTTCTATTGAACCTCCAAAATGGGTCAATATGTTGACCACTCTAGAGCCACTAGGGACTCAAATCATATTCGAGCTTTTCAATCAGCCCAAATTCTGAGGTACTTCGCTTTCCATCAAATAATATGCAACATCCACATGAGTAAAAAGTTTGGGCTTCATACCATGACGTTACTTGTATCTATAACTAACATATGTCCATTTCCCTGTGGTCACTATCCCGTTTTTGGTTCATACCTGGGGCGTGAGGCTCGCGAATTAACGATACAAAAAGCTATGCTAATTAAAGCTGTGCTTTGATCATCAACCACCAGACCCTGCTTTTCAACAAAAACCTTGATCGTTTGGATCTCAGCATGCCACACTGTCATTCCATACCATACCACAGATTTCCACCAATATATAACTTCTAAGTTCGTACGTCTTAGAGAAGGGTGTGAAGAAAGAGAATAAATACTCTGCCACCAAACAGATATATATATTTAGCAGAGATCAAGGAATACAGTATAAAGGAATACAATGTCAGACACACTATCCATTTGCAAATCCGTTCTGGGTTTGAATGAAACCAAAGACACCTTAATCCTCGTCCCATATGTCCAATATAGGAGAGTGGGCCTCGCATATCCAGTAGATCTCCAAGTACGTCTGGACGATCACTACTTATTACCTTATCTTTGGTGTACATCCCAATCAAGACATCAGTAATCATCCGAACGATGCGAAGATCTTCGGTCTTCAACCACCTCTCCATCGTCGACTTTTAATCGTCGTAATAGTTATTTAGAATGGGATAAACCCGATCTTTCCAAATAACTCGCGTATCTTATAATCAAGTGCTATAAAAACACATCATACGCCTCATTCCAATTTAGAATATTATTTTATTCAAATATTCTTTTCACTATTCAAACCAAATTAAGGCTTATTAAACTAATCGAGATTATCGAGCCTTACCGAAGTAATCATTTATATTATTATCTCAATCCCAACCATTCATCCCATGGGGCAAAACTGGTGGTACTTCATATCTAACACCCATAGTATTATTGGTAAAATTAATTACCATTTCTCATTCAAATCTAATTAAAGATTTAACTATCGCCTGAAGTAAAACTAGTGGTACTCCATTCTTGATCATTTCATAAATTCGATAAATTTAATTACCTTATTCTCATTACAATCTAATTAAAGATTCATTAAAACTCCAACTTGTTTTAATATCAAAAATCATTACTTTATGATTATTCAACTTTAAGAAATTAATCTTGTATTTAACTGGGTTAAAAAACCAATGTTATTAAAAACACAGTTCACAATAAACCCAAATCATCTTCCATAAAAATGGAATCTTCACGGAAATCATAACAGTGTATAATCGATATAAATTCCCGCATCAGACTAATAACATAAATGGAATAGCGGGAATCATTTTAAATTCCATATATAGTAATGGTCTTCATTCACAGAAGCTCATCTTGATTATTACCAATTCGAATTCCATTCAATTCCAATTTAATATATTAAATTGGAAAAAATTTCTTTGGAAAATTCCATTAATCTTATTTAAAAGATTATCTAATCCAAATCATATCTTCACAATTAATTGGATTAAAGAACGAATGTTATTAACATTGTTCATGATAAACCCAAAAATCCAATTTCAACTCAACTCCAATTAAATATTATTAATTGGTAAACTTCTCTAAATCTTATTTAAAAGATTTATTCTTCTCTCATCGGGGTTTAAGAATAGTGTAATTAAAGACACCATTCATGACAAACCTAAAATCCAATTTGATATTAAATACAAGGCTTTAAATAGAAATTATATCGGCTTATATTTAATATCAAATTCTGAAACTAACGGATATCGTATTGGAAATAACGATATCTGTATCTTCCAAATTCCCCAACAATATTCATATAATCAAGGAATCCAATATCGACATATTCCGTATATTGTTTCTATTCAAATCCATTCCAATTCATACATTGGAAAATTCTGGTTATTTTAAAACCATTTTCAATCCAATTTATTATTTCTAAAAATAATTGGATTATTATTCTAGTTCATTTCGATAAAAATATCTTTTATCCTTCCAAATATGGAATTTTCACTCAAAATATTTCCAAATCTTTTATTATGATTTCACATAATTTTTCGATATTTTTAATGATTTTATTAAGGCCCGTACAGTCGGTTTCCAATAACATCCACCGAACTACATCCATAGTGACCTTTTCTGAAATTGATTTGGACATATCTCAAAAAGCAACCATTCAAATTTAAATCTCTTATATTCATTGGAAAGCTCTTTTCGATACGAACCCAATGGTTTTAGTTTTAGCAGAATCCGACGGTCGGATCTCCCATTACGCTCATTTGAAGTTAATGGTCGAAATTCGCGAACGGTCGCTACGCGGCACGTTCTATTCAAGTCATTAAATATATATAATATATATATATATCATTGATTCCTATTTTAAACGTGTTTCATAAATTGTTTATAAATTCATTTTAAAACATTTTCAACTTCATTTTCAATTCTAAATCAAAATTGAATATTTTATATCATTATAATATTTAAATGATAATATTTCAAAAATATCTGATTTTGAAATCTAATCTTTTCGATATTCATTATAAAACGAATAAAATCGATTTATAAACCCATTCGAGTTAAAATAGCGTTTAACTACTCAACTCGGCTTCACATTTCAATATTTTTGTGTCCATCCAAAACCGGACATCAAAGTCACATTTTGATTATTTACTGAACATTATTTTAAAATATTCGTTATTTTAAAATATTCTTTATTTCTGAATCGGAATGCGACTTAATCAATTACCATATAATTCAGTTATATGGATTTCATGCATCACATATATACAACAATAATGATAAACAATCATTAACCATTCAAACATCGTCCAGAGTGCAATTTACAACTGTATAAGCATTAAAATAAATAAATAACGCTCATCATAGCCTGTCAGCCCATCGATTGACATACAACTAAATATTGGGATTAGTGTATGTCAAATATCATCCCAAATACCCGTGTGGGATTTTCAAACAACAAATACTGATTATTATTTGTGCACTTCGGTGATGTGTTAAAATTATCGTCTCAATCAATATCAGTTAAATCGGTGTACATAAACAAGTCATCCGATTTGTAAATGGATATTTATTCCCGTTTTACTGTTTAGATTATAAATGGATATTTATAATTTAATTTCAATTACCACAATAATATTAATATTATTTTTAATATGTTAAACATTCCAACATCACAAACAAAACACAACACAGACAATTAAATCGTTCATGGTCTGTGGGTGAGGGAGGTGAGCTAACAGGCACCGTACACAATTTACAATGATTAAGCTAATAAAAATCTACACTGGCAATCCTATATATTTTTATTCATGAATACAATAACATGATAAAATAATTTTGAGTGAGAAGGAGTTCTCACTTTGGTTTCCACTCCGTCATTCTTTATTTGAAGATTTCAGTAAAGTTTGGATTTGAATTTGCCTAAAATTCTAACGTCCTCCATTTCCATTTTGGTCAGCTCCATGTTGTAGAGCTCTTCAACACAATTCCAATGCAAGTGAAATCATCTGATTCCGACCTCATATGGAAAAGATACGACAATTTATACGATTATTACTTAATATAATTAATAAACTAATTAATATTCCATTACCTAATTAATAACATTTTAAAAAATGTTATCATTCTCCTTTTGTTTTCTGGTCGATAACATCGAACCCACCCTTACCATCTTCAATCACCAAGCATCGCAAATCTAGAGGACTGGATGATGATCGGTCTTTGCCCCTCGACACGGCGGAGCATCGCCGACCTCTAGCCAGAGTTCTGACGAACTCGACATTGGCCCTAACCCCTAAAACCCCGTCGAACTATGTGTCTTTGCGCAAGAAATTCTCCCAAACTAGTGAACCATATTCGATCACCCCCGTATCAATATATAGCTCTCTCGAATCTGTCGGATTTTTGTTTTGAAATTGTGGAAAAATGTTGACTGGATTTCATGAAATCATTGGAAGAGTTTGGGAGCTCTACAGCCCTCAATAACATGTTCTGGCGGCTAGGGTTTGATGAGAACGGGAATGAGGGTTTTAATTTATATATATATGTATATATTAATATTATTTTATTTATTAATTAGTTATATAATTCTCCGAACTCCAAACGAGACCCAACGACCATCGACCCTAGCCAAGTACCCCCATTTTGGACACAATAGTTTCGTAAGCCAATTCGATTGTTTCGATCAGTTTTTCTCAAAATTAAAATATAAATCAATGTGTATTGATTATAAACGTACATTTTAATTTACCGGGGCCACATATTGACTCCAAAAATTACAGATAAATAAATCTAGCTATATTTTGATGATATGGTCCTAAAAAACTAATTTCATCGAATTTGGAGACTGTTTGTAAAATGGTCTTTTTCTGGTCGATTAAATTTAAACTGAGTTGACCAAACGCGTTTAAATTTACCACACTCACATATTAATTCTAAAAATTATGAAATTTGAATCCTAGCAATAATTTTACATTCTGGATCCAACAAAAGTGGTTTCATCGAAAATGGAGGTCGTTTGCAGAATGGCTATTTTTAAGGGCTATATATTATATTAAAATATATATAAATTCCATAGCGACTATTTCAAATTTTAAACTGGACATAACTTTCAAATTATAAAGTGAAATCTAAAAAATTTCATATTCTTTAGAAAGATAAAGTTAAATAGATTCTAACATTTCTCATTTCAACAAATTCTAACTTATATTGAATTATGTATATTTAATTGAAGTTTAAAATCGAATTTCTAAACTACTACGCCATTTCGAGTTTATTTTTACTAAATTTTAAATTTATACATTCTAACTTCGATTTAAATAAACTTTTAGTCGTTATTATTTAAAATAAATCATTTTAAATATTCAAAACTCATTAAAATAGCTGAAATAAAATTTTTAAATTGGCTCGGAAATTTCGGGTTGTTACACATACAAAACCGACCACTCATTCAACTTGAGTGTACCGAATATATCACCACCACAGTTAGGCCAATCAACTATATTCATTCCAAAGCGTACAAAAGGGACAACTGATTTCTCTGAATCAGCTGATGACATAATTTAATGGGAATGACCCACATAGCTTTATTGCCTGCCTGATTTCTGTCCTTTCCCAGTTGATGAGGCTTGAGGCTAAACTTTTTTGACATATAACATTCATGGCACATTGTCAAATCCATCCAACATTAATTGATTTGCACAAAGTTACTTTGGATGCAAGCTAAAAGAAGTTGCCTTCTCTGCCACCAAACAAATATAAATTTGTAAAAATCAACATACCTAGCCTGAGAAATACAATGTTGGACATCCGTCTATACAAGTTGTCCGGGATCAGGATAATCTGAAGGTACTCTTTTACTACGTCCTATCAAGATAATCCCTAAGATTAGTAACAATAAGTCCTCGCTTCATGCAGAACCCAAGACAAAGGGACTACTGTTATAAGTATAATCTTGGTAGTTAACTAGAGCATCAACGAGCATCCTTTTTCGCTCTGAAGGTATAGGCCTTCAAATCGTCTTAATATGCATAAGCATACCTACAATTTTAGTTTTTCAAATGAAAAGTCAGTTAGAAGTGGTTTTGGATTCAGTTTCGTTTTTAGTTTCTCGAACCAACACATTATAAGTTAAAATGTCATTGAGATGTATTCTCAAAAGACCTATATCTACTGTTGTGGAAATAGGGGCGAGATTGAATCTCCTCTTTATATCTATATAAATGAAATAAATACAGAATAATCAGAAGTAATATAGAGTTTTCCCTTTTTTAACTTATTTATAATCATCGCTTTTTAACAATCAAATCAAATAGTGAAGTTAAATACATCAGTAGCATGGGCCCTTTTAAATATAATAATTTATAAAAATCATTTCCTCGATACTTAAAAATTGATTCCATATACTTATCTCAATGGGATAAGTATATTCACAAATCTCTTTTTTCATTACTTTGAAAATGATAGACATACTTATCTCTTTGGAATAAGCGTATTCACAAAACAATATTATTTTTACTTCGAAAACAGTGGTATATACCTAACCAAATGGTATAAGTATATTCATAATTCATATTTGGCCCAAACAATGTCATGTTGTACATTGTTTTCTATAAAACTCAAACGATTTTATTTAACTTATAAAATTTGCAGATTAAAGTTTACAATACCATTTATGGTTTAATTTCAAACATATACTTCTGTTTCAAAATTGTATCACTCCTTGGATAAAAAATAAATCTTTCAAATTGAGGTATTCTTATTTACGTATCGGACCTTGACTCGACAACGTTCTTATTTTCAAGATAGATAAAAGTTTGTAACACAAAACCTGATATCATCTGAGAGTCATATATCACAAGTCATATTTACTAATTTAAACATGGTTTTATAAACAATTCCTTTCATTTGTAAAATCTCCTTTCAATTACAACCACTTTTACTTAATTCATTTATTAAGTAAACCCTTACTAAAACACAAACCTTTAGCTTTAAACCACTTTCATACAATTCGTTACAACTTGGATTTATTACAAAAATCCATTTACCAAATCCTTTACAAAAACCCATTAAGCATCCTTCCTTTACATTTTTGAAAATATCCTTTCAATTACCATCATTTTTACTTAATTCAATTATTAAGTAAATGCTTATTCAAAACCATTGGATTAACTTTAAATCTTCTTTATAAACCCTGTTTGTCAGACTTGGATTTATTATAAAATCCATTTATAAAACCCTTAATAAAATTCAATTAAAAACTCATTTCGGACTTAATAAAATTCCTTTAGTGAATTCTATTATAAAAAGATAATCACTTTAATTATTATTAATTAAAATTATAATTAACTTCAACATTAACAAAGTAGTTTACTTCCTTATTAACTAAAATAAAATACTTAATCCCATTAAAAGTTAATAATAAATAACTTTATTAATAACTATCAACTTAATAATTATCTTTATACACGGTTGATTAAAAGATTAATTAATTTTTAAGAAATCTCAATAAGTTTAAACAACTAAATGTTAAAACTATATCTATTAAATTAATTGGAGACAAATTAATTTAATAACCAATTTTAATTAAAACAATTGACTTAGTCAACTCAAAATATAGTTACCTTCTTAAATTTTTTTTTTTGAAAGGCAAAATAAAAAATTTCATTATTATCAACCAATTAAAAAATTCATTCTAGCACACTATACAGCTAGAAAAGTAAAGAATTAAGAAAAAACAACTATGATGTGGTATATACAATTAAAAATTATGAAGGACATGTGCAGCTCTTGTCATTTTCCGCATAATTTGATTGCACAACTAATCAGCATTCTCCTCTCCAACCCAAAGATTAGATTATTCCTCTCCGCCCATATTTCATAAGTAAACCTTTTTTAGGAGCTTTAGGAATATGCATGTCCTCTGATTTTTCCATCTGGTTTATTATACCATTCAATGTGGCTAGAGGAGGATGCCTTGTGAAAACCACTGGTAGCAAGCAGTCGGGTCCATATAACGTGCACAAGGGGGCATTCAAAAAAATATGAACACTTGTTTCAGAATGTGCATCACACAGGACACATACATCATTTAGAATAATACCATAACTAAACAGTTTACTCTTGTATTAATTGCATTGGCCATTATCTTCCAAAGAAGAAGATTCTCCTACGCCGAGCTACCACAATTCCAAATTCTTAAGTACCATGGAAAAGATTGCCTATTAGACAAGAGCAGATTATACACAATTTTGATAGAGTGATTCTTACCCATCCATAGAATTTCCTTATCTCCAGGAAAATTGATATGAGCACTGATCTCCGCCTATACTTCCTTCAAAATAGACGAGCTAGTGTATGGAAACTTGCGAATACCATCGTGTACATAGTCATACACCAAAGCAGAAAGTGGAATTCTTGAATTCATCATGAGATTATAATCAACCACTTCACTCAAAATCAAACCTGGGCTCGCCCAGAAGGAAAGATTAGGTATTCTTCTGTAGTTACATTGGATGTATGGCTTAAAAGGATACGAAGGTTCAGAATATTGCGCCAACTCAAACTACAACTTTGTGGGATAGACATAGACCAAATTTTTTTATTTCCAGATAAGTTATTATATACCCACAAAGCCCATAAACTTTTGTCATTTGCAAATAGCTTATGAAAATAGACAGAAATCGCTGCTTACTCCACATTAAAAGATTTGTAATTCCAAGTCCTCCATATTTCTTGTCATCATATAGTTTATGAAAAGCAAATAGAATCAACTTCTTAGAGAAAGGATCTCCATGCCACAAAAATTTGTTAGATCACTGGTAATCATATCAATAAGCTTAGTAGGTAGGATATAGTGTCATGACCAATAAGTAGTCATGGCATTCGCAATGGATTGTACTATGGTAAGTCTACTAGCTTGAGAGAGCTTGCAGGAAAACCACTGTAATAATTTACCAATTATCTTCTCATACAAAGGAACACACTACTGTTTGTTGATTCTCGAACAAATTAAAAGCACACCCAAGTAGAAAGAGTTTGCAGGTATTTCAGCAAGGCCACTGTAGTTGACAATCTCCATTTTCCTTTCAATAGGTACTCTAACAATCAATATATGATATTTATTAATGTTTATTTGAAGGCCAGTAATACTATGAAAGTGGGCAAGAAAATCAAAGATGCATTGAATATTTCTTAGAGTTGGCTTTGTAAAAATGATAAGATCATCCGTAAAAAATAGATGTGAGATTAAGGGATGTTTACATTTTGGATGAAGCTCCAAATTACCTTTATGTACCAACTCAATGATCAACGAATTGAACGGCTCCATGACTATAATGAACAAATAAGCTGAGATCGGGTCCCCTTGCCTTACACCAGTAGTACCTTTGGAAAAGCCATTTAACCCACCATTTCTTATAATAGAATAAGTAGGTAATGAAATGCACGTATATATCCACGCAATGAAAGGCTGAGGAAAATTCGTGCGAGACAAGACTGCTAAAATGGAATGCCATGGCACCGAGTCAAACGTTTTTTAATATCTAATTTAATCATACATCTTAGGGATATTAAAGTTCCGTCCAAAAAGAAACCAACCAGATATTCATTCCAGTAATTCATACGTGCCTCACGGACTAACGTAGGAATCGTTCTTTTCTTACCATCACGTGGAATATCAAACTGAACCGGATTGAAGGATCCAACATTACGTGGAATGGCTTTGAACAAGGAAGCATAGTCCGATTTAGTTTGCCGAGTGGAATGATTTGAAGAGTTCGACGTTACTTGAAGGGGGGATTTGTCATGTTTGATGAAATTCCTGTATGGGAAGTGACAATCGGAGGATTAATACTAGGATTAGATGAGAAGGTGGCACGATTATCCAAAAAAGGAGGGTCAGATCTCATGGATTCAGATTGGTTCAGATGATCGATAAGGCTGGAATTGATAATCGAATGATTGACATTAGGTTGAACAAGATTGGGAATAACAGAGGCATTCAGAGATTGATTGTTGCCAATTAGATCATGATGGATATGAGGTTTTTTTCGGTTGATTCTCAATAGAGGGATTTTCAGAGAGGGAGTTTCCTAGAGGAGGTGGATCTTGTGGACGAAAAGTAAGAGGGAGAAGGCTTGATCAAAAGTGGAAGAGGAAGGAGGCGGATCTGGGGAAAGTGAAGACGCCATTAGCAAATTGACTAGCTTTTTTAAGTTACCTTCTTAATTGGTTTCAATTATCCTTCCACTTAAATTAATTAATAACATATTTAAATTAACATAGTCTCACTTAATTGTTTAAAAAAAATTATTTTAGACTATTAACCCTTAGGTTGATTTCTGACTCACTTCTTATAAATTTTTTTAAAACACTGGAATTTGCTATATAAATCACTTAATAATTACTTTACGAAACCTAATTATAAATATTGATTATTTATATAAAAATATTTTATATAACTTATATAAGATAAAATTTAAAACCTTGCTTTAGTTATAAAAATATATTTTATAACTTCAACTTTGTCAATTCTCCTGATGGCAAATTAGCATCTTAAAACGATGAATTTTAGGCCATTTACTACCAATCACTTAAGTAATACTATTTATTGATTAATAACACATCAGTGTTAATTCAATTCAACAATCATCAACCAAATCAGATTTAAAATTACTTAGGTTAGATAGTTCACATTCAATTAATATGAAAGCAAGTAACATTCAAAATATTTGAGGAATCATGTTGGATCCCTCTAGCCTATCCCCCTGCATCATAGCTCGTATATCAGTCTATACATGAATATGAAATAGATATTTCAGTCTAATTCATTTAAGATGAACTTTCCGCTAAAAAGTAGGTAGTGTCAAATTTCATCCGTTCACGGACGGTAATATGAATATCAACAATCACCAATAAAGTAATAATCGTCCAAAGCATCTAATCATCCAATTTGTACTAATAACAATGAATATTACTATATGAATAACAATATTCATAGTATTCCAGATACATCCCATTTAACAGTAGCAAGATGACATTGCATTCATTGTAAAATAAATATGTAATCAACCCCTTTGAACGATGCCCGGAACAAACGATACCTCTTCCATATGGAACCAACCACCTCGGTCATGTTCACTCTACTTTACGTCAAGTTATAGGGTCATGACCAATAGCAAGTACAAGCAACACTCACAAGTGTGACATTGCCTTTCGGACTAGTATATCTCTAAATTGACACACACAACCCACTACATTTCCTATACGTACATATAGCGACTTCAAAGTTGTAGGAAGCTAGTGATTCTGATCGCTGGTATTGGTAAAGGTAAAAATATCTTATGAACAAGGAAAACTCTACTGATATGACATCACTAAACAATTCTAACTCCTTCTTTAGTGCCTCAAAATCATCAAGGCAAACTCTGTTGCCATCAACTCCAAATTAGCAGTCGAGTACTTCTCATGCGATTTTGGGTTGTCAACTAAAACATGACAACTTTTCATTTGGAAAGTAACTGCACTTAAACTGTAACACCCCATATTTTTAATATAATTAAAAATGTACAAATATGTATATATGCATAGATAGGTAAATAATGGTGATGTATAATGAAAAATTAATTCATACATTGAAGAGTAAGGAAATTAATGCGATAACAATGTGTGTAATCGAAGATATGAGAAAATGAAAATAATAAATTTAAATATCAGGAATTAAGTAAAACAGACATCACCATTGCGTCCGTCTCGGAATTCTGGTTAAGATAGATAGTTGATTTGTGTAAAACAGACATCATATGAAGAAGTTATTAAGCCTAGAAGTTTGTATACGCACAAGAGAAATATATATATATATATGTATAATATATATATGTATATTATATATACAAACAAATTAAAATATAAAATAAAGAATAAAAAAAGGATTGCATGTAATAAATACATGCACTGAAAAAAAAGTAATGCATGCATTAAAAGAAAAAATGAATTGGTTGCATGCAATGTAAACATGTTGCATGCACTGATTTGCAAACATAATGCATTAACATTAAAAGAAAAAGATTCATGCAATGGTTTAATTTAAGTATTGTAACTAAGATGAAAAAGAGAAGTAAGGAGAGAACAATAGTTATCATTGTTCTAAGACTTATTAACAAAAGACTTCATTGCTCAGTTGGTTAAGACATTGGATTTGTAACATGGAGGTTGGGGGTTCGAACCCCGGCGGCGACATAATTTTTATCTATTTTTAGAGAGGGCCAACTGAACATGCAAATATATGCACGTATACAAATTCAAAATTTGAAAGGATAAGAACGTACATATAAGGAAATAAATAAAATATTTGTATATATATATATATATGAGAATCTATATATATATATATATATATATGCATAAATATATGTATACAAAAGATAAAATTCAAGATAAGGCTACAGTCAATGAAATATGGAAAGAATCAAAATAACGGTGCAACATCATTTGAATTTTGAAAATAAAACGAAAATTGTGCATATATATACGCGTAAAATGGTCGGTAGAGTAATTGTATACATACAAGAGCATTTCATGTGAATAAAACAGTTAAATAAATTCCAGAAATTCAAAAGTTCAAAAGTCAAATTTCTACGCCAAAACAATTCAAACATTCAAAATTCGAATTTCTACGCCAAAATAGCTTGTGGGACCCAATGCTGACTCAGCGCTGCGTGGACGATAAGATTTGGCTAGATTCATCTGCGAACCTGGACTATTTTGTTAACTGAGTTCAATGCTGACTCAGCGCTACGAGTACGATAAGGTCTTGAGCACCTATATAAACGCCCCTAAGGCTACAGTTTTCTCTACACATCTTCATTATGCCTATACTCAGCCCTAATTCATATCAAAATAAATCAAAGGTTATGGTGCTCAAGTTCTTCGTTAGAATTCAAGTAGAGAATCAAAGGCTAATTCAATGACTTTAACAACTATTTTCTAAGAATCAAATCTAAATTAGAGGATCGATAATCTACGTCAAGGGATAGTTTTTCAGTTTCAGAAATCAGATCCCAGAATTCAAGATCCGTTCTTAAATCAGTGAGTGGGATTACAATACACTTCATGCATAATAGTATTACTATCGTTCGTCATTCCTTAGTTAAAATTCATGTTGCAATTTAAAATATTCTTTGTATTCTTAATCTATTCCTCTTCCCTATTCTTCATTTTTGTTTTTGAAACTTTGGCTACCTTCGAGCCAAGGTCAACAGCGCGTAAATTATAGTTATTTGGGAAGAGCTTGAGATTTAATCGATGAATTAGGCAATTTAGGTAAAAAGATTATTACACGAATGGTTGTGTAAGCAAAGTAGAAATGGATTAAGTAGCACTTGACATATGAATAAGCTTAACCAACATATGAGGAATGATAGCAATCTGTTAGGAACACATGTATCGGAAACTAGAATAATAGGTATAGCCTATTAACGGGATTATAAGCATGAACATAAATTGGGGTTTTTGGGTAAAGCTTGAATTTGAGACTTGAAAATTGGATATGCCGTTAAGATCCTAGAACATAATTAAAAATGGATATGAAACTCGACACATAACATGAAATTGACAACTGTGACATAATATGAACATGCCTGTGAATTGGTAATTGACATTTGATATCTAGAATGAACATGAACATGCTTGTAAATTTATAACTGGCCTATGACACCTAGAATAGACATGAATTGTTAATTGGCTAAACATGAAACATGGCTAACTCGAGGTTAGAATGAGTTTGCGGTGTAATCCTGCCCGGAACCACCTGGCACATCCAGTGACCACAAACAATAGGTTCTAATGTGAGAAGTTAGTAATAACTTGAAACCCGAGGTTAGATTGAGTTGTGGTGTAATCCTGCCCGGAACCAACCGGCACATCCAGTGACCGCTACAATAAGTCTAATGTGAGAGGTTTGGCATTAATAATTAATTAATGCTAATGACACATGCTAGTATGGTAAGGTTAAGTGAACATGAAACACTAGACAATACTTAACCAATTTGACATGATATATGGGTGGGTTAAGTCAACGTGAACCGCTAGATAACACTTAACCAATTTGACATGATATATGGGCAGGTTAAGTCAACATGAACTGATAGAGAACACTTAACCAATTTAGCATGGTACGTGGGTTGAATTGAATATGTGATTAGGGGTTAAGTCAACTTGGACACATGGGCAAACTTAACCAATATAACAATATCAAAGCAAGGAAAAGTGGGGAATGATAAGATTAAATAATAGATAAACTTATCCTAGGGATAAGAAATGAATATGACTTAAGATGTAATACAAGACTCGAAGGGTGGGGTGATTTATACCATGAAATAAGTTAATCTAAGCTGGAAATGTGGGAAAACACCCATACGCTATCATTTGATAAAGAGAACTTAAGTCATGCTTGAATTCATTGGTAAACCTTAGTTAAAAGGAACCAAGTAACAAACCTTAGTTAAAGAAAACTAAGTAACAGAAACTAAGTATCAAACCTTGGTTAAGAGAACCAAGTAAATAACCTTAGTTAAGAGGACTAATGTAACAACCAGGAAAATCTGGGCCAGTTTAAATTTTTTATTTTGGCAATTATAGCGAGTTTTGATTATTTAAAATGAATTATTTTAAATAATATCGACGAGAAATTTATTTTGAATATAATTCGAACGTATATATTATACGCGTCGTCGTTAGAATATAAATAATTATATATAATTATAAATAGAATTGAAAATGGCGTGGTAGTTCGATAATTCGATTTCAAACTTCAATTGAATGTACCGGGTGAAAAACAATCCGGATTTTAGTGAAACCAAAAATGATAGGATCTAATTGATAATATCTTTCCAACGAATCCGAAGAATCAAAATTTCATAGCGGGAATCAAAAGATATGTCCAGTTGAAAATTCTGAATAGTCGCTATGGTATTTAGGCCCTCAAAAATGGACATTTTGCAAACGACCTCGAATTTCGACGAAACCAGTTTTGTTGGGTCCGTGATGTCAAATTATTGCTAGGTTTCAAATTTCATAATTTTTCGAATCAATATGTGAGTGTGGCAAAAGAAAACGCGTTTGACTAGTTTTAGTTGATTTTAATCAACTGGAAAATGGCCATTTTTCAAACGGTCTCAGAATTCGACGAAACTAGTTTTGTTAGGACCGTATCGTCAATACGAAGCTAGAAAATATTTTTCAGGAATTTTTCTAGTTAGTATGTGACCCCGGTAATTTGAAATGTACGTTTAAAATTCAATATAGTGATTTAAATGTACTTTCAAAGGAAACTGATCGAAACAGTCGAATCAGCTTACGATACATATCCCATTGTGTTCGGAATGGAGGTAATACGCTATGGACGACAGGCGGTGGACCTCGTTTCGAGGACGTATGTAAAAGTACCTTTTTGAAAATTAAATAGTTAAATAATTAAAAATAAAAATTTCTTCTCCCTCCTCCCTTTATCTTTCTGCCCCCCCCCCCCCCCCCGTTCGTTTCATTTCAGAATCAAAAAAAAAAAAAACGAAGAACGAAGGAGGAGCAGGCGCCCCCCCCTTCCACAGGCGATCGATCGCCTCTCTCCCCCCCCAGCGAAGGCGGCGCCGCCCCAGTCCCTCTCCCCTCCTCTGGCAAACCGCGAAGTTGGAGCGCCCCCCCCCCCCCCCCCCGTCGTTTTCACCTGCCGCAAACCCCCCCCCCCCCCGCGCTGAGCGCGAAAACCCTAACCCCGAGCCCCCCCTCGCAGCAGCGGCCGCCGGCCTGACAGGCCCCCCCCTCTGTAAGTTTTTTTTTTAATTTATTTATTTTATTTTTTTATTTTATATAAACAGAAAGGAAAACTGATTTTTTTTTGGATTTTTTTAAAACTGATTTTTATAAATTTAGATTAGAAAGAAAATACGATTTTAATTGAATATAAAGTTATAGATTTTATTTACATAAAGGATTAGAGTTTTTAACATGTAAAGATTTGATTTTTGAACTAATAAAAACATGATTTTTATATTTTTAAAGGATTAAAAATATGATTTTTATATTTTTAAAGTACTAAAATATAATCTTTACTATATAGAAGTGGTAGAAATATGATTTTTGTTTAGGTAGAGAACTAAAAATATAATTTTTACATGATAGGAACATTAAAAATATCATCTTTATATGTGTAGAAAAATAAAAATGAGATTTTTATAAAGATGAAATCTTTAAATTTGAAAAGGTGAAGTCTATGTTTTTATAAAGGCGAAATCTTTATTTTAGAAAAGGCGAAATCTTTATATGGAAAATAGCGTGATAAAAATATAATTTTTATCTATATAACATAGTAGTAAAAAATTTGATTTTTATATATTGAACAGCGAAATAAAAATTTGATTTTTATATATTGAATAGCGAAGTAAAAATTCGATTTTTATATATTGAACAGCGAAATAAAAATTCGATTTTTATATATTGAATAGCGAAGTAAAAATTCGATTTTTATATATCGAACAACGAAATAAAAATTCGATTTTTATATACGAACGAAGATAAAGGCCACCCAAACTCAAAGGATATTGCGTTGGAATTTTTGGAATTTCTTTTGATTTTCATTCTTCGCGGTTTTTCTTTTCTGGAAGAACGAGATAGGAGCGGCGGCTGAAATGAAGCATTGACCAAGAATGAAGAAGTCTTTGGGTTAAAGAAAGGATAGGGGCTATTTATAGGTGGAATTATTTGATTATTATATTTGTTTTATTGGACCATTACTTTCGATTTGCATTTAAAAATTTGTATGATCACATATGATACCCAAAAATCATGAAAATTGGCATACAGCTAGAGTTTTACATTGCGGACCCACTGAAACTGGTTTCATTGAATTCCGACTTCGTTTGAAAAAGTGCCTATTTTTAAAGTCCTAAATAACCCTTTTAAATATATAAATATATTTAAAAACAATTAAATTTAATATTTAAAAATAAATATTATCGTATATATATTCACAGTGGAATACCATAGAGCTCTAGAATATTCCTGTATGGATTTCTAACTCGATATTTCATCATCGGAGTTATATCGATATTCGATTTATATTGAAATTCCTTTTTAAAATATAAATAATTCCTTTATAAATTATAAAGGAATTCCACCGCGACTTTTCTAAAATTTGATTTGCACATAAATCAAAATCTAGACGACGAAATCCCAATTTTTCTCTTCCACTAGAAAAATATGCTTCACCAACTCCTAACGTTTCTTATTTCATAGAAATCCGGCTTAAAATGAATTCTGTATATTCAGTTGAAGTTCAAATCACCAATTAACGAACTACTGCGCCATTTCAAGCTCGATTTTAATTATAATATAATTATACGTTCAAACTGTTATTCAAATAATATATTTGTTATTCTAATTCAATTCTAAACTGAATTAAATATTTTGAATTGCCCAATTCACACCATATCGCCATTTCAGCCAATTCTGATTATTTCAGAATTAAATGTATTATTTAGTCATTATTTTAATTAAATATTCACTATTATTTAATTCAACGATCATTAAATCCTCTAAATCACAATTTTAAATAATTAAATAAATTAATTATTATATCGTTGAAAAGGTGGGTCATTACATTCTTCCCCACTTAAAATAATTTCATCCTCGAAATTGCTAAGGTAGAAAACTAACCCTATGGACTAGTTAGAACTTATTTGTTCACTTCTAAATCTCCAGTTTCAACTGAACCAATTTAATTTCAATTAAAATATTAATCAATTCTTATCAACGAAAATTTTCAAAAA
Source organism: Allium sativum (assembly GCA_030737875.1). NCBI lineage: Eukaryota > Viridiplantae > Streptophyta > Magnoliopsida > Asparagales > Amaryllidaceae > Allium > Allium sativum. Next base: position 965,375,041 of record CM060916.1, read on the forward strand.
TCCTGAAATTTTTCTAACTCCCTAAATTTCTGAATTTTTTTTGCCAGAACCTCCTTTGTACTGGTCAATAGGTCAAACTCCAACTCGCCTCTCTGGGCCATCTCCAACCCAAAAGAAAATCAAACAGCCAAGCGGCTTGCCAATTCGGCTGATCAAAATCTCATACCATATGAAATATAAACTTGTACCTTTTTGTCGTGCATATCAACTCTATCACTTCCATATGCTATCAACTCAGCATATACCAATGTTATCCCAATCAAATTTTGAAATCACTTTTATCTCCAACACAACCATTCACTTTTTATCAAGCCAGATTTTCATTTCAAACTCAAGTTTCGTTCTTGATCCCAAATCCTTAACTCACCAACACAATATCATTTCAAATCAATTTCTATTACCACTTAACTGGCTTTACTTTAATTCCAATTTACCTTTACAAATTCCTACTTAATTTGTCTTAAATTAAACAAATCAAATTCTGGGAGTTCTAAACAGCTTTGTTTTTCTCAAAACAATTCAAAAACAAATTCTTTTGGTAGTAATTTGTCACTCAGCAACTCGAAAATGAACATCGATGATGTCTAGCTCATCATCGGGGTTATTTCCCAGCTATCGAAGTGAGTTCAATACTATATCACTTTCAAAATCATTGTTAAACACTTTTATTTTGAAATCAGTTCAAAATATCATTCACAATTTCTTGGAATACAATTTAAAATCTCCCAAGATCTTAAAATTTACATATATTTAATCCAAGTCTGTTTACAAACTCTATTCCAAATTTCCAGGGTTTCCATTTCAATTCTGATTCAAATTCAGATTTAATTCATTTCGTAACACTTGTACGAATATTATTTGGTTATATACGTAAACATTTCACTTTTTATGATCTTACTTGATTATAACAACAACCAATATAAATCCTTTATATCAAAATATAATTTGTGTAAAATTATTTCGTTTACCCTCTTTTCAAAACATACCATGACGGTTCATCGTATTTGAATGTTTAGAAGCTCCTACAGATACAGTGGATCAAACTGATCGACCAGAACACATAAACAACTCAACCAATAAATCTCCATAATATAAAATCATTTTATATTGAATAACAAATATGTTCACTCATATATATACACTCAACTCAATTTAGGGCATTACTAACCCTATCTCTACTGAGTCATGCCACAGAGCCAAGGTAATTCACTTAACCTTAAGCTCTGATACCAACTGTAACGACCCGGTTTTTGTCGACTTTGGTTATCGCCATTGAGTATCCGATATACAACGCATATCGAACATCAAGAGTCGTCGACTTTGGTTATCACCATAAACTCAATGATGACTAACCAAACATCGAAAAATACCGTATGGTTAATGAAAGAAATTAGAGGGTGAGAATAGATAAGATAGAAACTTAGAACAGAAGAAGAAGAAGAAGAAGAAGAAGAACACAACATCAGAGTAACACGAATCTCACAGCGGAACGAACAACATATAATATAGATAACATATCCTTGAAATGAAAATAGTATATGTATACAGTAACATTATCAGAGTACAACACTTACAACACAGAGGAAATAACTATAACTATATAACCCTGAAGCCTCCTGCTCCAAACTCTCCAAGTATCTGTAAATCCTGACTACTTAACTGCCCGTACAAAATTGGGCACCGAAGAGTTTAGGGAAAACAAAACAAAATAAACTCTGGGGCAGTCATGGGACTGGTGTGAGTAAAACAGTTTAAAACAGTTTGAACCAGTAAACGATATCTCATAGGACCACGCCGTATAACGGAACGGGTTTTTCCCTTATGAGAATCCAAAATATCTATATATCAAAAACCTTTTGATATTATAGTAATGTCTATCAACCACAATATAATAATCATCTAGCAGAAACACTTTCATCTCACGTTCTACATATATAGTATACAATCAAAACTGCAAACACGTATTGAGTAATGGATTTCCAACTATGACAAGGTATGGAACCACCTTTCGCTGGTGTACATCTAGAGAGGAATACACTGGGTTCAACAAGAACATCTTGCAACCCGGCCACACATGACCGACCACTCATTTCGCTTGAGTGTTTCAAATGTATATCACCAACGGTTGGGATCAGCAACCGTTTCCCGAATGGGACAGCATCAACAATAGATTTTTAGAAGTAAATGAAACTCTAGATCAGGTGATTATACACCCTAATAGGTGCGACCTACATAGCCATGTTGCCTGCCTGATTTCTGTCATTTCCCGGTTGTGAGGCTAGAAGCTACGCTTATCTTTTACATGCCACATCTTCATTCACTTAGAATGTCACATCATCATACCCGCCAAATCACAAATTGATTTATCCAAAAATACCACGTGTATACAGCTAAGAGAAACGAATTCCTCCACCACCAAACGTGAATACGTTTGAAGAGATCAACTTACGCGATCTATTAGATATACTCTATCAGTAATTCTTCCATACAGGTCATCCTGGGACTGGACAAACCGAAGGCACTATTCTGTAAACAGGACAACCCTTGCACTTTACTCTGTCTTTAATTAACTTCAGCATACTTGGTTTGCAATGCTTGTGCCAATACGGAGTGGTTCTTCGGATAATAATCCAACCGGTCTCTCTATATTAACAACGTTAAAATGGTCAAAACTTCGATAGTCGGTGATTTAACTAACAAATAAAAACATGTCTGTGTACACACAACGATCTTATTTCCAAATGGAATTATCGATCCAATCATCAAACATACATATATATATTTCCTGATTTTCTATGTTTAGAAAATATACGGTATTAACACTGGAAAACATTTCCGTGGCTTAATTACGTATCACTATTCTTCCACATCTATCAGACTCTAACTATAAACTAACAAGAGAATTACTTCCTAAGTATAAACCCCGAAGGCCGAAACCAACATCAGATCGATACTCAGGAAACCATTCAACTTATTAATCTCTAGTCAGTTTCCAATTTCTGTTTAACTCCATCTCGATTAACTCTAATTGAATAACTCTATTTGCTTAACTCTTATTCGAATAACTAATATTTGATTTACTCTACTTGCTCAACTCTTATTCGAATAACTTATATTCGATTTAACTCCATTCGCTTAACTCTAGAACGCAGCGATCACAATGGTTACGCCTGATTCCCTCAGGAAACATCCGACCACCGTAGGCTATCTGCAGCCCTGCGAATTTCGCTAGTAGTCGTGCAAAATGGCAAATTATCCCGAATAACTATGTTTGACTAACTCTATTCGACTAACCATATTTGATTAACTCGACTTCGAATAACTAAATTCGATTAACTCTTTTATATCTCGTCAACTAGCCTTTTTTATAAATCTTGTTTATTTTCCTAATAAATATTCCTTTTATAGATCTATTTACTTTCTAAATAAATATCCCTTTATTCTATTTAATTCCTAAATAAATATTCCTTTATTCTATTTATTTTCAATATACTTTGAAAATTCCCTTTTTTATCTTCACGTATTTCTTACGGTATTTAGAATACCAAACAATGGTGATCGATATCATCCAAACACACATAATCATCAACAGATTATATATCACATCATATATTACAATATATGAAAAACAGTAAAATAAATGTTGAGGAATCCAATTGGATTCCTCCAACCTGTTTCCCTGCATCACAGATGTTAAACAATATAATTAACATTGATTTCATTTAAATAAAAATATTCTGCTAAACAGAATCAACCTATATTTAACGATTTATATATAAATTTCTATATATAAATTTCAACCAACTGACTAGCAGTTCAATCAAACAGTCAACACACAGCAATCAACAGATAATTATCAGTTCTAAGAATCCGTTATAAAAATATAACTGTTCAGAGTTGATGAGTTTTACTCACCTTGTTTTTCAGTTGATGATTCTGCTTCATTTCATTTTAATTTAAACAACGTTTAAAATTAAACAAGAACTCAAACTAGCTCCAGTCCACTCCAAAATATCATGGACTTGTAGTGTCGGTCAGTGCGATTCCATCGCCTTTTGTTTGATCAGATTCTGATAATGTATAAATCATATATAAGTATTTCAAGTATTATATATTTAGATGATCCTAAATGATTAATATAATATGCCCTTAATTACTAGTTAATATGGATTTTGGGCTTTAACCTTTTCATACAAACTTTGGCCCATCATTTAGCAGACTTGTCCGCCTTCTGTTCTTCCCCAAACTCTTCACCACTCCACCACAACAAGTCCAAGAATTTTGTCCAACAGATCCCAGCCCTCACCTCCATTTTATCACCTACAACTACACCCCTTTCTTCCACAATCAAAGAAACAAACCCGAATTCCTGCTCTCTTCTTCAAACACCATGCCTCAACCTTTTTGAACCCCTCCACCATTACTGCTTCCACGGAAACCGACCACTTCATCACCTATTTCCAGTTCACCAATACGAACTTCCCCTTTTGCAAAATACAAACTTTGATTTCAGCACAAATACAATGACCTCCTCGCTCCCTTTTGATTTGCGTTCCTGCACCAGACCAGTTCAACCACCTTAAGCCCCATCCTCTCAGACAACAATCGAAATCACCTTCTGCACAACACAGTCCTCATAACGAATTCCCTTCACTAGTTCACCCTGCCTCCTCCACTAAAACTAGTGCGAACCCTATCGCCTCCTTCTACTTCCCGTGCTCTTTGCCATCGCCCCACCTATCCTCATCTCGACATCACTTCCGAGCCCCCAATCTCGAACCCTAACTGTTGTTATATCGCTGAAAAGGCGGGTCATTACAGGAACGATTAATGTTTACCATTGAATGAATGATTATGATGGATGCCTTAGTTGATTTGGTTACTGAATTGGTATTGATACTGAAATGTCCCTTTATTCAGTATATGGATGTTGTATGTTTGTTGTGACGATTAATCCCATTTTCACCCTCGATGTTACGGGCATCAAATAAACTTGGGATTTATTGATTTAAAATAAATTAAGAACACATATTGAAATGATGGATATCTATGACCCTGATTTGGATTGAAATCATATATATCCATCCCTGAAATATCGAGAAATTAAATTAGTATCACTTGGCCACAAGATAGAAAATTATATATGGACATCGGTTGGTTAAATGATTTTTAAGTATTCGAAATTTTATTTGATGGAAACTATATTTAAAGGAAAGATGTTGATTTTCGATAAATCTTATTTTCTTTTTAACCTGTACCTTTAAAGTTTAGTGAATTTGTTGAGGGAATTATCTAGATCAAATTGAGAATTTTGAAAGCGGATTTTAGGTATGACTTGATGCTCCAAATTAAGGGTATGATATGAATTTGATAATTCTCAGTGAGTTGAATTTGAGATAAAAGATATCTGATGATATTCGAAATTACTTCGAATTTTGTATGAAGATGGATTTGAATCTTTAAAATCGAACAATTGGTTTTGGGCAATGTTTGAAGCGACATGGGGAAACTAAATAAATCCTATCGAGATTGTAGTATATATTTCCAAGTTATTGAAGTTTGGAAGGAAGAAATAATTATGGTTTAAATTTTTTTATGAAAAAAAACTATATATATGCACTGCTTGTTTACAAATAAATTATCTTCCCTTCTTAAATGATTATTTAGTAAAATTTTGTAACCTATATACTATTTTGGGATAAATAAATTTTCTTATATTTTATACTATTTAGTAAATCTTTTATTTTATGTATATACATAGTATTTTAAATTATCTTATTTGCTCTAACTATTTTATTATATGAATTTTCATATAAAGATTTTTCTTTTATAAGAATTTTTATAATTATATTATATGGTTCTAAATTTCTTCCTAAATGCAGATATGTTTTGATTTGAACCATGATTAAAATGGGTTTTGTTATGAAGTTACATTCTTTTTGAATATAAATCGATTGTAACTGATTATAACATTTCAATGAAAAATATATTCTAAGGGAATATGAACGGGAGCACCGAAATGACGAAAATGAGTGGATATGGAAATATATATTCTTTTTGAACATGAATGGATTTCAAACATAAATCAATTTTGAAAATGATTATCTTCTTCTGAGATGAAGTACATTCCACTTGAATATAAATCGATTTTGAAATGTTATATGATTATAATATATTGATGTGAAAATATATTCTAACTTGGAATATAATCGGTTTGGAATGATGGCGATATGTTGATATGAAATTATATTCTATTCTGAATATAAATTGGATTCGGAACAAACATGATACTTTGGATATGAAAGCGAACCTTTGTGAAAAGTAAAGGAACCGACCGATGTGGAAAATGTTAGCGTTGGTTATTAAAGTGATCAGAGTCGGTAAGTGGCATACTCTCTGTCAGTGCCGATACCACTATAACAATTGTGCATGTGATGATGTATCTGGTACGAAGCATGATGACTCGAAGGCGGTGATTGGACAGAGGAAGGCGAATGATGACGAAATGGCCTTGACCTTTGGGTCATTATTGAAATGACTAAAACAAGTTCTATACCTTGACTAAGTGAGATCGCATCTCTGATCTTACACGCTCCTTCGATTCCATTTATATTATACTGTGATCGATTTGGGGTGCCCTTTAATATGGGAGTGTGTTCCGAGGTGGGCGGTAGCTGCGGCTATGCGTTACCACCGGTCCGGGAGTACAAATGGTAGAATCCTACCCTAGGTATTGCCTTGACTGCCTTGTCATATTTATCCTGATCGAGCCCCTACGATTTTGAGTTAATGTTGTTGTATTGTGGCACGTCCCTACCCACCGACGTACTGGTGTTGTATATGCAATGTGTACGGCAATGTCCGTAAACGACGTAAGTGTAAAAATGTAATCCCACTTACACTATTTTTAGTATATTTACTTTACTGAATAGACACTATCATAATAGCGTATTATACTATGTATGTAATAGTTTAATGGATTCTTAAGAGATGGAAAAATCACATAACATCTTTTGAGTTACTGACCCATGACACTCATGTTATTTCGTATTTAGTTTGACTAATATGAGAATCATTTAGTTCTGATCCGAGTGTTTATTGTTTTTTTTTACGCAATACGCTCGGGTCAGATTCGAGTTGTAGTTAGTGTAGATTTCTTTCCTTGGAGAACAAAGACGAAGATTTGGTATATATATATATATATTCAATTTATGTATTTCCCACCGCACTTTACTTTCGCTACATTACCGTATATATTCGTACTAGTGTAACTCTGTTAACCGAGAGAAGTGTAACTCAAATGTATATGTTTTAAACACTTTTTGAACTTTTAATTATTATTATATGTTATTCTTCCGCTGTGAGATTATGTTATTGTCTTCTCTTCATTCTTTCTTTTCTTTTATTTTCCCAATAATTACCTGCATTTGCGATCTGTTTGGGTCAGCATGCGTTGATCATTGTCTATTTGAACGATCAAAAATCTAGGTCATTATAACGTGGTATCAGAGCTTAGGTTAGTGATAACCTTGGCTCTATTTGGGAATTAACTCATTAGAGATAGGATTAGTAATATCCTAGAATGAGTTTGAGTGAATATATGAGAGAGCGTACTTGTAAATTTATATAAAATGATTTTATATTGTGTTGGCTTGTTCTTTTGAATATTTATAAATTCTAGTCGATATATGGGATGCCTGGAATCGATAGGAATATCTAAATAATCAAACAGAATGGATCGACATAATATGGTTTTTAATTATATTTTAAATATATCAAATATATTATTAGTTATAAGTGTATATGGATTTGTTATTAGTAGGTAATAACAGTAGGTTATTTTCTATTATGGTCAAATTGTAATGAACCTAATGGGAAATCTAATGGTTTTAGAAAATTGAAAATGAAATCTATTAAATATAGTTGATCACAAATTATGCTTTCAAATAAAATGGAAATGAACTTGAGAACTCGATTCTGGTGTTATTGAAAGTGGATTTGCCAAGATTTTGAAATAATATAGTGTTATAAGTAATTATTTTCGGATAGAAATGATTTTAAACAATTTTCAATGGAATAAAAGTGTAAACCCTTCTCGGACCTTAGGATAACCTCGGTAATGAGTGCACGCATTATCGATGTTTATTTTTGAAGAGTCTGAGTAGGGGGAGATCACTCAGTGATTTTATAATTTGTTTCGATAAAGGATCTTGGAATTTAAAATTTTATGGTATGATTTTCTACTTATCAATTTAAATTTTCAAGTTGAAATAAACCTAGAATCGGGATTTTTAAGTTCTCTATTAATTAAAATTTTCAATTATGAACTAAAACTAAATTAAGATGTGAAACGGAAATTTAATTTAGTCGAGTCAAGTGAATTCAACAAATAAGGGTATTGGTATATGTTATCTAAAGTTGAGTTTATATTTAACTAGAATTGAAATCCCTATGTTCTTTGTTAATCAGGGATTTGGATTTAAATTCTTTGTGGCAGAAGATATATGTACATTGTTCTAAGCTTAGTTATAAACTCGGGATCTAAATTTTAAGTTTATCTTAACTAAGAATGTTAACTCTGAACTAAGGTAAATCGAGTCATTAGAATTTTGATTATGAAACCAGGAATAAACTTGAGTATTAAGAGAAAAGAAATCATCATTAAAATGCTTAAGCATGAGCGATAATAAAGTTTAAACGAATTCCAAATTTGGTTGATGGAAGTATTAGATAAAACTAAAATTAACCACGAAGTGAAATTCAATTAAAGTTGACTAAAACGAATTGGAAGATTTGGGTGTGTAAATAGGAGTTGTAATAACCCATGACTTGAGTAACTAATAAGTATATTAAGTTAGTTCAAGAAAGAGTTGGAAAGGATTTATGTTCGCTGATAAGACGTGAATTGTCAATAAATTAAAAATGAAGAAATTAAATGGTGAATTAGTGTACATGCCAAATGAAGGCATAGAAAATCTAAATGGGGCAAATCTAATAAGGACAATATGTTGAACGTAAATACGGGTATGACTAACAAAATGAATGGAATGTAAATCATTTTTTCAAATGGAATATAAGTTAAGTTGAGTAGAGGAAGTGAATTAAATAAATTCAACTTAGAAAATCGAATATTAAGGGTTGATAGTGAAATATAAAATTTGAGTTATAAATTGTCCTTAACTCAATTCATGATTTGAGAGTCTAATTGATAAATTGTGTTAATGAAATAAACTTCAATTGAAAATGAAAATGGGAATAAGATAATTGGAAAATGGTTAAATGAATGTAAAGGGTTGGATGAATAATAATAGAATGTAAATAATATGAACGAGCAATTGAGTATAAGCGAAAGTAATTCGTGGCGAATGAAAGGATTGTGGATAAACCGAAACCAAATTCAGTTTCAAAATCTATCATTTCAACAATGAAGTGACAACCAATAGTAAGGGTTAAAGGGGCCACCAAATTTTTAAATTCAAGAGTTGGAAATATCGAATGAAATAAAATCGATGTTTATTGAAAATCTGAATTGTTCTATATAAGCTGAAGTGAAACGACCATAACTTTTTAATGGATGGTCGGAATCCGATGATTCCGGACTTTTTGGAAACCTTAGAAATTGAACTAGAATTTTGTTAGTAGGGCCTTGGCAAATTTTCATGTCTAATGGGTTGAAATCCAATCGTTAGTCGTAGTTCTATGCGTAGAAAAATTATAACCTAAAGCATACACCAATATTGTTTTGGCCATAACTTCCTACCGGATCGTCGGATTTTGATGTGCTTGTACAATTCGGAAAGCTCAAGATGTAAGCTAAAATTTTCTTCAATATGATTGGTAAAATTTCAATGTTTAAAAAGTCGAAAACTGGGTTGAACAATTCAGACCTACATTTTTAATTGTATAGGCTGAAGAATTCGCTTTCGCTAAAATGGTCATAACTTTTGAACGGATAGTCTGAATTAGATGAATCTGAGTAATTTGGAAAGCCTGAAACGAATGCAACAACTTTTTCATAGTGAGGCTTGGGTAAATTCTATCATTTGAGTGGTGATAAACATCGATTTGTTCGCTGGTCTGTTGCTAATATGTAGATTTTATAGTTGAAATGATTAGTATATATGGTGCAAGTTGTGTACGTTTGTTATCTATTATGTATATGTTTGATTCTTATGTATATTTGAGTATGTAGCAGGTGTGAGGAACTCGCGGTACGCTTTGGAGCTCACTTGCGCTAAATACTAAGGTGCTAAGATAAATAAAATTTGCAAATAACACTAAAGAAGGTACGTATTTGTATTACATAGTTTTGTGGTTATATATATATATATATATATATATTGCTTTTCCCCACTTTTGGGATGCCTCATTGTGTGATGGGATGTATATTTGGATTTGTATATATATTGTGATTTTCTGGACCTCTCTGTACAGGGGAGATGCTGCCGAAATTTTCTGTAATTTTGGGAGTTAGTAAATTTATGGGATTTTATAACTCGATAACTTATTTTATAAATGATATTCTATAAGTTATGGATTTGAAAGTATATATGCACTTAATACCTTATTTTGTTCCCATTTCAAGGACGAAAAGGTTTGAGTGGGGGAGAATGTAACGCCCCATAAATTTCTGTACATTTAAATTAAGATTTAAAATAAATAATTTGAATAATATTATTTAAAAATTCAATTTTTGGTTATTTTGATAATGATGGTTTGAATTGAATAAACGAATTTTTAATTTGAGAATATTTAGAAATGCGTAATATGGAATTTAATATTTAATAACTAAATAAATTTGGGTTGTTAATTTATAATTGGAATTAACTCTGCTTGTGTAGTTTTCTATGCAGTCTGTCCCAAGCCAGGGTAAAGGAGGAGGGTTGTGATAGGCTTGGCGAGCCAGCGCAAAAACTTAGCCTCTCTTATGGATATGGAATCTTATGATATATCATAGGGGCACAACCCTCTTATCCTATATCGAGGCTCGGATATGGTGTTAAATATGCAAGGGTTGGGTCGCCATTCTCTTAGTGGCGTGCTACACCGACGCCCCGGTGTAGTGATAAGTGAGCAAGGGTCCTCGCATTTTTCTCTGTGGATGCGAGGGGCAAGGAAGCTAGTCGACGATAGTAGGGTTCTGTTAGATAGTTGGAATGTAGGGTCCTTAACAGGAACATTAAGAGAGATAGTGGATACTATGATTAGGAGACGAGTTAACTTCTTGTGCGTTCAAGAGACTAAATGGGTGGGTCAGAAGGCAAAGGAGGTGGAGAACATTGGCTTCAAATTGTGGTACATAGGAGAAGTACGTAACAAGAACGGGGTAGGCATATTGATTGACAAGAACATTCAGAACAATGTGGTTGACGTCAGAAGAAGTGGGGATAGGATCATCCTAGTTAAGCTAGTAGTTGGCCAGGCAGTTTTGAATGTCATTAGCGCATATGTCCCACAGGTAGGTCTAAGTGAAGAAGCCAAAAGGAAGTTCTGGGAAGACTTGGATGTCGTGGTTAGGAATGTGCATAGTAGCGGGAAGCTTTTTATAGGAGGAGACTTCAATGGCCATGTTGGCTCATCTAGCGGGGGTTTTGAGCGAGTGCATGGTGGTTTTGGATTTGGCAGTAGGAACCAAGAGGGTGAAGATATTTTGAATTTCGCTCTCTCTTTTTGTAATGACCCGTACATTCACGGGGTAATAATTAATTAATTTAATTATTTAAAAGGTGAATTAGAGGATTTAATGGTCGTGGAATTAAATAATGGAAAATATTTAATTAAAATAATAAATTAAATAAATATATTTAATTCTGAAATAATCAGAATTGGCTGAAATGACGATATGGTGTGAACCAGACCATCTGTGATATATAATTTGGCTTGGAATTGAATTTGAATAACGAATATATTCAATCGACGTCAGTTTGAACGTATAATTATAATATAATTAAAATAGATCTTGAAATGGCGGTGCAGTTCGTCAATTGGCGATTTGAACTTCAACTGAATGTACAGGATTCGTTTTAAGCCGGATTTCTGTGAAACAAGAAATGTGTGGAGCTGGTGGAGTATATCTTTCTGGTGGAAGAGAAAAATCGGGATTTCGTCGTGTAGATTTTGAGTTATGTCCAAAACAAATTTCAGAAAAGTCGCTGTAGAATTCCTTTATAATTTGCGACGCTTTATATACGTTATAAAAGAGATTTTCAGTATAAACTGAATACCGGGATAATCTGGAATCTGAAATATCAAACTGTATATTCTGATATGATATTCTGGAGCTGTACGATATCATATGTGAATATATACGATAATATAAATTTATTTGTATTTAATTTAATAATATTTAAATATATTTATATATTTAAATGGGTCATCCAGAGCTTTAAAAATAGCCGGTTTTGCAAACGAAGTCGGAATTCGACGAAACCAGTTTTGTTGGATCCGCAATATCAAATAGTTGTTAGATTTCCAGTTTCGTGATTTTTAGAGTCACTGTGTGGCCGTACGGATTTTTAGAGTGAGAAACAGTTAGTATTTTGACAGTTAAAAATACGCTGTGTGAGCATACGGAGTCAGAATTCGACGAAACCAGTTTTGTTGGGACCATAATGTCGAACTGTAGCTGCATGTCCAGTTTCGTGATTTTTGGGTATCGTATGTGACCACAGGAATTTTTAAGGACAAGTACAGATAGCGTTTGCTTAAAAATATATATAATAATAATTGTAAAAATAATTTAACTTATCTATAAATACCCTTAACTTCCCTTAAACCCTAAACAAAATTTCTCTTCTGGTCAAAAGTGCGCCGCTACTTTTATTTTCTCCAGAACCCAAACGCGAGCTTTTGGAAAATCAAGAAGAAATTCCTAAAAATCACAATATATGGTTTTTAGAGTTCGGTGGGGGCTTGTGCTTCCGTTGGTATCAATTTCGAAGTGTTCGACAGTGTTTTCCCGTGTTCGAATATTTACAGCGATGGGTTCGAACTAGCTAGGGTTGGGTTTCTTGGATCGATGGGTCATCAAATTGGAAAACCGTGCTGGTATTTGTACTCGGGGTTGGATTCCGACTGTGTTGTGATAAATTGGAGGGATTTCGGTGCACTGAGAGGTTGCGAGTACCCTGGAATTGACGAATTGAGGAGCTCGACGGAAAATCCTAGGGAGGTGCGAACTCGGTGGAAGTAGGATGGATTGATAGAGGAGATGAAAGAGAGTGTCACTGTAATTTTTGTTTGATTTTAGAATGATGGTTGGAGGAGCAGTTAGTGGATGAAAATCGGAAATGGTGAAGGGAGGCCTGCGTCGTATGCTCCTGTGGGGTGTTCGGGGAAGATGAATTTAACGGGTCTGGGTTGGTGCAAAGGGTAATGGGCCGAAGTTCTTGAAAAGGGTAAAGCCCAATATTTAAATCCTAAGTTTTTAGTTAATTAAAAATGTGTATTAACTTGTATGAGCTATAACATCCTCATACGTTATCAGAATTTCAAAACGTAAGTTGCGTCGGGATCGTACGGACGTCGACTACAACAAGGAACTGAGTGGAAGTGGATTTGAGCTCGTTTGGATTTATGGCGAAATAAACTGTTGATTCAAATCAAATAAACAATTATCGTTCTTTAACGATGAACTGCAAATGTGAGTAAAAATCACCAACCCTGAACAGTTATATTTTTATAATGTATTCTTAGAACTGTTAATTTGCTGTGTGTTGGTTGATTGATTGAACTGCTAGTCAGTTAGTGGAAATTATATATATATATAAAATTATATATATATAAACCGTTAAATATTTATATATTGATGCTGTTATCAGAATAATCCGTACTGAACTGAAATTGATGTTGATTTTTTTGTGTAACATCTGTGATGTAGGGAAACAGGTTGGAGTAATCCGACTGGATTCCTCAACAGTTATTTTTATTGTTTTTCACATATTTTGATATATGATGTGAAGTATAACCTGTTGTTGATTGTGTGGGTATGGACGATATTGAACATCGTGATTTGATATGATTGAATACCATGACATACCGGAATGTAGATAAGGGGATTTTCAAAGTGATATTGAAAATAGAATTTTTATAAAATGGGATATTTATAAATAAGAGATATTTATAAAGTGGAATATTTATAAATAAGAAATGTTTATAAATTGGAATATTTATAAATAGGAGATATTCAAAAAGGAAATAATTTCAAACCACTTTCTTTTTGAATGGAAAGGCCTGTGTGGCGGGTTTGGGGATTTTCCCGATGCTCCCGATACAAAGGAGGTTATGGCGAATTTTCCCAGAAATTTAAGGAGTTAGAATATTTCAAGAATAAATTTGAAAAGGAAATATTTGTAAACCATTTACAAATAGAATTGAAAAGGAAACGTTATAAAAAGGAAATCATTTTTAAAGTGTAGAACCGTTATTTAAAAGTAAATATTTTCAAATGAATAAAAAGTTGTTAAAAAGGAAACCTTTATAAAGTGAATAAAGTAAATCGAATATGGTATTCGAAAGGAGTTAAATCGAATATGGTATTCGAAGGGAGTAAATCGAATATGGTATTCGAAAGGAGTTAAATCGAATATGGTATTCGAAGGGAGTAAATCGAATATGGTATTCGAAAGTTAGTAAAATGAATATGCTATTCGAAAGGGGTTAGTCGAGTCGAGTTAGTTGAATAGAGTTAACTAGTTCAGTAGAGTGAACCAGTTCAGTAGAGTTAACCAGTTCAATAGAGTTAACCAGTGAGTTAAATAAGTCAAGTTAACCAGTGAGTTAAGTAAGTCAAGTAAATCAGTTGGAGTTAATTGATTCGAGTTAAGATTTTCGAGTTGATAATCGAGTTAAGTTATCGAATACCACTTATTCGAAGTAGAAGTTATCAAATATAGTTATTTGAGATAGGGTTAGTCAAACAGAGTTATTCAGGATAAGTTGTCATCTCATACGACTGCTAGCGTAATTCGCAGGGCTGTAAATAGCCTACGGCGGTCGGATGTTTCCTGAGGGAGTCAGGCGTAACCATTGTGATCGCTGCGATCTAGAGTCAAGCGAATGGAGTTAAATCAAATATTAGTCATTCGATAGGAGTTAAGTTCTTGAGTTAGATTATCGAGATAAGTGAGTCGAGTTAAGTTCGTCGAGTTAAATTAATCGATGTTAGTTTCATCGAAAGGAGTTATCGATTAGTTAAATCGAAAGGAGTTATCGATTAGTTAAATCGAAAGGAGTTATCGATTAGTTAAATCGAAAGGAGTTATCAAATTTAGTTATTCGAAAAGTAGTTATCGATTTGTTAAATCGAAAGGGAAGATTATCGAATATCGTTTATTCGAGAGGAGATTTTCAAATATAGTTTATTCGATGTAGTTATTGATTATTAGTTATTCGAAGTGAGTTATAGAATATTAGTTAAATCGAAGGGGTTATCGCATATAGTTTATTCGATGGAGTTAATCGATTAGAGTTAAATCAAATGAGTTAATCGAATATAGTTATCAAACATAGTTTATTCGAATAGAGTAGATGAGTTAATCAAATATAGTTTATTCGAATAGAGTTAGAGGAGTTATCGAATATAGTTTATTCGACAGGAGTTAAGTGAATTAGTTAAGTTAAACTAAGTGAATTAGTTAAGTGAATTGGTCAAGTTAACCAAAGTGAATTAGTCGAGTTAATCAAAGTGATTAGTTCAGTTAATCGAGATAAGTAAATCAAGTTAGGTTAATCGAGTTGAATTAGTCAGTCGAGTTAATAAATTGAGTTAGTAAAACCAAGGTTGACCAGTTAGAGTTGATCGGTTAGAATTAACCAGTTAGAGTTAATCAATCAGAATTAATCAAATAGAGTTAAGTAAAATTAGAACTGACTAGAGATTAGTAAATTGAATGGTTTTCTAAGTGTCTATCTGATGTTGGTTTCGGCCTTCGGGATTTATACTTAGGGAATTGTTCTCATACTAGTTCACAGTCAGGGACTGATAGTTGGGGAAGAGTAGTGATTTGTAAATAAGCAAATGGAAAACGTTTTCCAGTGTTAATAACATATATTTTCTAAACATAGAAAACAAGGCAATGTGAATATATATATATATAGATATATGTTGGTGATTTACCGATATAATTTCCATCTGGAAATAATATCGTTGTTTGCACACTTGTTTTCTTCGATAGTTAACTCACAGACTATCAAAGTTTTGAACATTTTAACGTTGTTAATATGGAGAGACCGGTTGGATTATTATCCAAAGAACCACTCTGTATTGGCATAAGCGTCGCGAATCATATATGCCAAAGATAATTGAAGACGGAGTAAAATGCAAGGGTTGTTGTATAAGTCTTAGATAACAGTGACTAAGATGGATATACTGAATAGTGCCTTCGGTTTGTCCAGTCCCAGGACAACTTGTATGGACGAAGGTCTGACAGAGTATATCCAATGGATCGCATAAGTTGATCTGTTCAAACGTATTCACGTTGGGTGGCAGAGGAATTCGTTTCTCTAAGCTGTATACCCGTGTTATTTTTGGATAAATCAATTTGTGATTTGGCGGGTATGACGATGTGACATTCTAAGTGAATGAGGATGACTTGTGTGGATGAATGTCTAACAGAGTATTTCCAGAAAGGTCACGTACATTGATTTCTTCAACCGTACCAAGAGTGGAAGCGGAGAAGGAAACTTCTTTAGCTAACATGTAAGGTACTGTTGTAAACGTCAATTAGTTATTTTCGATGGATTTGACGATGTGACATTTGAAGTGAATCTGATGTAATGATTAACCGTAGCTTCTAGCCTCATCAACGGGTAAATGACAGAAATCGGGCAGGCAGCATGGCTAAGTCGGTCGCACCGAAGTAGGGTGTATAATCACCTATCTAGAGAATATTCATTTGTTTCTTAAATCTATCAATGCTGTCCCATATATATGGGAACGGTTGCTGATCCCAACCGTTGGTGATGTACATTCGATACACTCAAGCGAAATGAGTGGTCGGTCATGTGTGGTTGAGTTGCAAGATGTTCTTGTTGAACTCCAGTGTATCGTTCCTAGAGTACACTGATCGGAAGGTGGTTCCATACCTTGTCATAGTTGGAAATCCATTATCCAATACGTGCTTGCGATTTTGATTGTATACTATATATGTAGAACGTGAGATGAAAGCGTTTCTGCAAGTTGATATCTATTTGTACATAGACATTATTATAATATCAAAAGGTTTTTGATATAAAGATATTTTGGATTCTCATAAGGGAAAAACCCGTTCCGTTCTGCGGCGTGGTCTTATGAGATATCGTTTACTTGTTCGTATACCTGTTTAAACTGTTTTACTCATACCAGTCCCATGACTGACCCGAAGTTTATTTGTTTTGTTTTCCCTAAACTCTTGGGTGCCTAATTTTGTACGGGCAGTCAAGTAGTCAGGAATTTACAGATATACTGGAAGAGCGTGGAGCAGGAGGCTTCAAGATCATATAGCTATAGTTATTTCCGCTGTGTTGTAAGTGCTATACTCTGATAAGTGCTATTGTATACATAACTGTTATATTTCAAAGTTATGTTATCTATTATATGTTATTCGTTCCGCTGTGAGGTTCGTGTTACTCTGATGTTGTGTTCTTCTTCTTCTTCTTCTTCTATTCTAAGTTTCTATCTTATCTATTCTCACCTTCTAATTTCTTTCATTAATTACCGGGATTTTTCGATGTTTTGGTTATCGACATCGAGCTTATGTCGATAACCAAAGTCGCCGAAAATCCGGGTCGTTACAGTTGGTATCAGAGCTTAAGTTAAGAATTACTTGGCTCTGTGGCGTGACTTGGTAGAGATAGGGTTAGTAATACCCTATATTGAGTTTGAGTGTATATATACGAGTGCGTATTTGTATTTGATATAAAAATGGTTTTATATTGTGGAGATTCATTGGCTGAGTTGTTTATGAGTTCTGGTCGATCAGTTTGATCCACTGTAGCGGTAGGAGTAAATAAACACTTGAATACGATGGGTCGTCACGATATGTTTTGAAAAGAAGGTAAATTAAAATAAGTTTACCCAAGGTATATCTTGATATAGAGAAGATATATATATCAAAATTATAATATATTGGATATATTGGTTGTTATTATAATCGAATAAGATTATAAAGTGAAATGGTTATATATAACCAGCCAGAATTCATATAAGTAAAGTATATGAAATAAGATGAATTGAATCTGAATTTAAATCAGAATTTGAATTTAAAATAAGGAAATTTTAAGTTCCTGGGAGATTTTGAAAATGTTTTTCAATCTGAAAGTGATATAATATTGAACTCACGTTGATAGCTGGAAAATAGATTCTGATGATGAATCGCGACATCATCAGTGTTCATTTTGAGCTGCTAAGTGACGGATTACTACCAAAGGTTTTGTTTTTGAATTGTTTTGAGGAAAACAAGTTGTTTAGAAATTCAAAGGGTTTGATTTGGTATTATAATTTCAAATTGATTTGAAAGAAACCCAGGAATTTAAGTTCTGGAATAAAAAATTTAACTAATGAAGTTAAATAAAATGAGATGGTAAAAATAAATTGAAATTTAACTTGAACAGAGTTAAATAGAATTGAATTGGATTAGAGAATAATCTGTTATGGAATTGGGTTGATGAGTTAAGAATTTGAAATTTGATATTAGTGTTCGAATAAAATTCGGTTTGGATTTGAGGATATGAACTGATTGGAATTTGATTGAGATAACACTGGTATATGCTGAGTTGATAGCATATGGAAGTGGTAGAGTTGATGTGCCCGACAAAAAGGTACCAGTTTATATTATATATGGATTTGAGATTTTGATGAGCCGAATTGGCAAGCCGCTTGGCTGTTTGATTTTCTTTTGGGTTGAAGAAGGCCCAGAGAGGCGAGTTGGAGTTTGAGATATTGACCAGTACAAAGGAGGTGCTGGCGAAATTTTTCGAAAATTTAAAGTGTTAGAAAATTTTCAGAATTTTTGAAAATTTTAGTTAGTCGGAAGGAATTAATATTTTAGTCCATATTAATTGGTTCAGTTAAAATCAGAAATAAGGGGTAAACAAATCTTAGGAATTCCAATAGATAGGGTCGTTCTCTACTTTAGCAATTTCGAGGACGAAATTATTTTAAGTGGGGAAGAATGTAATGACCCGTACTTTCACGGGGTAATAATTAATTTATTTAATTATTTAAAAGGTGAATTAGAGGATTTAATGGTCGTGGAATTAAATAATGGAAAATATTTAATTAAAATAATATATTAAACAAATATATTTAATTCTGAAATAATCAGAATTGGCTGAAATGACGATATGGTGTGAACCAGACCATCTGTGATATATAATTCGGCTTGGAATTGAATTTGAATAACGAATATATTCAATCGACGTCAGTTTGAACGTATAATTATAATATAATTAAAATAGAGCTTGAAATGGCGCTGTAGTTCGTAAATTGGCGATTCGAACTTCAACTGAATGTACAGGATTCGTTTTAAGCCGGATTTCTGTGAAATAAGAAACGTGTGGAGCTGGTGGAGTATATCTTTCTAGTGGAAGAGAAAAATCGGGATTTCGTCATGTAGATTTTGAGTTATGTCCAAATCAAATTTCAGAAAAGTCGTTGTAGAATTCCTTTATAATTTGCGACGCTTTATATACGTTATAAAAGAGATTTTCAATATAAACTGAATATCGGGATAATCTGGAATCTGAAATATCAAACTGCATTTTCTGATATGATATTCTGGAGCTATACGATATCATAAATGAATATATACGATAATATAAATTTATTTATATTTAATTTAATAATATTCAAATATATTTATATATTTAAATGGGTCATCCAGAGCTTTAAAAATAGCCGGTTTTGCAAACGAAGTCGGAATTCGACGAAACCAGTTTTGTTGGATCCGCAATATCAAATAGTTGTTAGATTTCCAGTTTCGTGATTTTTAGAGTCACTGTGTGGCCGTACAGATTTTTAGAGTGAGAAACAGTCAGTATTTTGACAGTTAAAAATACGCTGTGTGAGCATATGGAGTCAGAATTCGACGAAACCAGTTTTGTTGGGACCATAATGTCGAACTGTAGCTGCATGTCCAGTTTCGTGATTTTTGGGTATTGTATGTGATCACAGGAATTTTTAAGGATAAGTACAGATAGCGTTTGCTTAAAAATATATATATAATAATAATTATAAAAATAATTTAACTTATCTATAAATACCCTTAACTTCCCTTAAACCCTAAACAAAATTTCTCTTCTGGTCAAAAGTGCGCCGCTACTTTTATTTTCTCCAGAACCCAAACGCGAGCTTTTGGAAAATCAAAAAGAAATTCCTAAAAATCACAATATATGGTTTTCAGAGTTCGGTGGGGGCTTGTGCTTCCATTGGTATCAATTTCGAAGTGTTCGACAGTGTTTTCCCGTGTTCGAATATTTACAGCGATGGGTTCGAACTAGCTAGGGTTGGGTTTCTTGGATCGATGGGTCAACAAATTGGAAAACCGTGCTGGTATTTGTACTCGGGGTTGGATTCTGACTGTGTTGTGATAAATTGGAGGGATTTCGGTGCACTGAGAGGTCGCGAGTACCCTGGAACTGACGAATTGAGGAGCTCGACGGAAAATCCTAGGGAGGTGCGAACTCGGTGGAAGTAGGATGGATTGATAGAGGAGATGAAAGAGAGTGTCACTGTAATTTTTGTTTGATTTTAGAATGATGGTTGGAGGAGCAGTTAGTGGATGAAAATCGGAAATGGTGAAGGGAGGCCTGCGCCGTATGCTCCTGTGGGGTGTTCGGGGAAGATGAATTTAACGGGTCTAGGTTAGTGCAAAGGGTAATGGGCCGAAGTTCTTGAAAAGGGTAAAGCCCATTATTTAAATCCTAAGTTTTTAGTTAATTAAAAATGTGTATTAACATATATGAGCTATAACATCCTCATACTTTATCAGAATTTCAAACCGTAAGTTGCGTCGGGATCGTACGGACGTCAACTACAACAAGGAACTGGCTGGAAGTGGATTTGAGCTCGTTTGCATTTATGGCGAAATAAACTGTTGATTCAAATCAAATAAACAGTTATCGTTTTTTAACGATGAACTACAAATGTGAGTAAAACTCACCAACCCTGAACAGTTATATTTTTATAATGTATTCTTAGAACCGTTAATCATCTGTTGATTTGCTGTGTGTTGGTTGATTGATTGAACTGCTAGTCAGTTAGTGGAAATTATATATATAATTATATATTTAAACCGTTAAATATTTATATATTGATGTTGTTATCAGAATAATCCGTACTGAACTGAAAGTGATGTTGATTTTATTGTGTAACATCTGTGATGCAGGGAAACAGTTGGAGGAATCCGACTGGATTCCTCAACAGTTATTTTATTGTTTTTCGCATATTTTGATATATGACGTGAAGTATAACCTGTTGTTGATTGTGTGGGTATGGACGATATTGAACATCGTGATTTGATATGATTGAATACCATGACATACCGGAATGTAGATGAGGGGATTTTCAAAGTGATATGGAAAATAGAATATTTATAAAATGGGATATTTATAAATAAGAGATATTTATAAAGTGGAATATTTATAAATAAGAAATGTTTATAAATTGGAATATTTATAAATAGGAGATATTCAAAAAGGAAATAATTTCAAACCATTTTCTTTTTGAATGGAAAGGCCTGTGTGGCGGGTTTGGGGATTTTCCCGACGCTCCCGATACAAAGGAGGTTATGGCGAATTTTCCTGGAATTTTAAGGAGTTAGAATATTTCAAGAATAAATTTGAAAAGGAAATATTTGTAAACCATTTACAAATAGAATTGAAAAGGAAACGTTATAAAAAGGAAATCATTTTTAAAGTGTAGAACCGTTATTTAAAAGTAAATATTTTCAAATGAATAAAAAGTTGTTAAAAAGGAAATCTTTATAAAGTGAATAAAGTAAATCGAATATGGTATTCGAAAGGAGTTAAATCGAATATGGTATTCGAAGGGAGTAAATCGAATATGGTATTCGAAAGGAGTTAAATCGAATATGGTATTCGAAGGGAGTAAATCGAATATGGTATTCGAAAGTTAGTAAAATGAATATGCTATTCGAAAGGGGTTAGTCGAGTCGAGTTAGTTGAATAGAGTTAACTAGTTCAGTAGAGTTAACCAGTTCAGTAGAGTTAACCAGTTCAATAGAGTTAACCAGTGAGTTAAATAAGTCAAGTTAACCAGTGAGTTAAGTAAGTCAAGTAAATCAGTTGGAGTTAATTGATTCGAGTTAAGATTTTCGAGTTGATAATTGAGTTAAGTTATCGAATACCACTTATTCGAAGTAGAAGTTATCAAATATAGTTATTTGAGATAGGGTTAGTCAAACAGAGTTATTCAGGATAAGTTGTCATCTCGTAGACTGCTAGCGTAATTCACAGGGCTGTAAATAGCCTACGGCGGTCGGATGTTTCCTGAGGGAGTCAGGCGTAACCATTGTGATCGCTGCGATCTAGAGTCAAGCGAATGGAGTTAAATCAAATATTAGTCATTCGATAGGAGTTAAGTTCTTGAGTTAGATTATCAAGATAAGTGAGTCGAGTTAAGTTCATCGAGTTAAATTAATCGATGTTAGTTTCATCGAAAGGAGTTATCGATTAGTTAAATCGAAAGGAGTTATCGATTAGTTAAATCGAAAGGAGTTATCAATTAGTTAAATCGAAAGGAGTTATCGATTAGTTAAATCGAAAGTAGTTATCGAATTTAGTTATTCGAAAAGGAGTTATCGATTTGTTAAATCGAAAGGGAAGATTATCGAATATCGTTTATTCGAGAGGAGATTTTCGGGTATAGTTTATTCAAAGTAGTTATCGATTATTAGTTAATCGAAGTGAGTTGTAGAATATTAGTTAAATCGAAGGAGTTATCGAATATAGTTTATTCGATGGAGTTAATCGATTAGAGTTAAATCAAATGAGTTAATCGAATATAGTTTATTCGAATAGAGAAAAGGAGTTAATCGAATATAGTTTATTCGAATAGAGTAGATGAGTTAATCAAATATAGTTTATTCAAATAGAGTTAGAGGAGTTATCGAATATAGTTTATTCGATAGGAGTTAAGTGAATTAGTTAAGTTAAACTAAGTGAATTGGTCAAGTTAACCAAAGTGAATTAGTCGAGTTAATCAAAGTGATTAGTTCAGTTAATCGAGATAAGTAAATCAAGTTAGGTTAATCGAGTTGAATTAGTCAGTCGAGTTAATAAATTGAGTTAGTAAAACCAAGGTTGACCAGTTAGAGTTGATCGGTTAGAATTAACCAGTTAGAGTTAATCAATCAGAGTTAATCAAATAGAGTTAAGTAAAATTAGAACTGACTAGAGATTAGTAAATTGAATGGTTTTCTAAGTGTCTATTTGATGTTGGTTTCGGCCTTCGGGATTTATACTTAGGGAATTGTTCTCATACTAGTTCACAGTCAGGGACTGATAGTTTGGGAAGAGTAGTGATTTGTAAATAAGCAAATGGAAAACATTTTCCAGTGTTAATAACATATATTTTCTAAACATAGAAAATAAGGCAATGTGAATATATATATATATGTTGGTGATTTACCGATATAATTTCCATCTGGAAATAATATCGTTGTTTGCACACTTGTTTTCTTCGATAGTTAACTCACAGACTATCGAAGTTTTGACCATTTTAACGTTGTTAATATGGAGAAACCGGTTGGATTATTATCCAAAGAACCACTCTGTATTGGCATAAGCGTCGCGAATCATATATGCCAAAGATAATTGAAGACGGAGTAAAATGCAAGGGTTGTTGTATAAGTCTTAGATAACAGTGACTAAAATGGATATACTGAATAGTGCCCTCGGTTTGTCCAGTCCCAAGAAAACTTGTATGGACGAAGGTCTGATAGAGTATATCCAATGGATCGCGTAAGTTGATCTATTCAAACGTATTCACGTTGGGTGGCAGAGGAATTCGTTTCTCTAAGCTGTATACCCGTGTTATTTTTGGATAAATCAATTTGTGATTTGGCGGGTATGACGATGTGACA
This sequence comes from Allium sativum, assembly GCA_030737875.1. Classification (NCBI taxonomy): domain Eukaryota; kingdom Viridiplantae; phylum Streptophyta; class Magnoliopsida; order Asparagales; family Amaryllidaceae; genus Allium; species Allium sativum. The sequence continues at coordinate 965,399,124 of CM060916.1, forward strand.
TTCTAAGTGAATGAGGATGACTTGTGTGGATGAATGTCTAACAGAGTATTTCCAGAAAGGTCACGTACATTGATTTCTTCAACTGTACCAAGAGTGGAAGCGGAGAAGGAAACTTCTTTAGCTAACACGTAAGGTACTATTGTATACGTCAATTAGTGATTTTCGATGGATCTGACGATGTGACATTTCAAGTGAATCTGATGTAATGATAAACCGTAGCTTCTAGCCTCATCAACCGGTAAATGACAGAAATCGGGCAGGCAGCATGGCTAAGTCGGTCGCACCGAAGTAGGGTGTATAATCACCTATCTAGATAATATTCATTTGTTTCTTAAATCTATCAATGCTATCCCATTTATATACGGGAACGGTTGCTGATCCCAACCGTTGGTGATGTACATTCGATACACTCAAGCGAAATGAGTGGTCGGTCATGTGTGGCTGAGTTGCAAGATGTTCTTGTTGAACTCCAGTGTATCGTTCCTAGAGTACACTGATTGGAAGGTGGTTCCATACCTTGTCATAGTTGGAAATCCATTATCCAATACGTGCTTGCGATTTTGATTGTATACTATATATGTAGAGCGTGAGATGATAGCGTTTCTGCTAGTTGATATCTATTTGTACATAGACATTGTTATAATATCAAAAGGTTTTTGATATAAAGATATTTTGGATTCTCATAAGGGAAAAACCCGTTCCATTCTGCGGCGTGGTCTTATGAGATATCGTTTACTTGTTCATATACCTGTTTAAACTGTTTTACTCATACCAGTCCCATGACTGACCCGGAGTTTATTTGTTTTGTTTTCCCTAAACTCTTGGGTGCCTAATTTTGTACGGGTAGTCAAGTAGTCAGGAATTTACAGATATACTGGAAGAGCGTGGAGCAGGAGGCTTCAAGATCATATAGCTATAGTTATTTCCGCTGTGTTGTAAGTGTTGTACTCTGATAAGTGCTATTGTATACGTAACTGTTATATTTCAAAGTTATGTTATCTATTATATGTTATTTGTTCCGCTGTGAGGTTCATGTTACTCTGATGTTGTGTTCTTCTTCTTCTTCTTCTTCTTCTTCTATTCTAAGTTTCTATCTTATCTATTCTCACCTTCTAATTTCTTTCATTAATTACCGGGATTTTTCGATGTTTTGGTTATCGACATCGAGCTTATGTCGATAACCAAAGTCGCCGAAAATTTGGGTCGTTACACTTTTGATCCCTTGATTGCTAATACCTTCTTTAGAAAGAGGCAATCACATCTGATCACCTTCAATAGTGGCCAACAGGCTAGCAAGATTGACTTTGTCCTAACTAGGAGAGATAGGAAACGAGATTGTGTTGATTGCAAGGTCATACCTGGAGAATGTGTCGTCTCACAACACCAGCTCTTGGTATGCGTGTTTCATCTTCGGGTGGTGAAGGATAAGAGAGCGAAGATTAGCAGGACGAAATGGTGGAAACTCAAAGGAGATGCTTCACGGGTGTTTAAAGATATAGTGATGGGAGAAGGGGCTTGGAATGTGGAAGGAGAAGCAAATGTCATGTGGAATGCGATGGAAACTTGCATTCGGAGAGTCGCCACTGAGGTATTTGGGATAACAAGAGGAAGCAAGCGAGAACCCAAGGATTCGTGGTAGTGGAACGACGAGGTGCAAAAGGCTATCAAAGAGAAGAAGGAATTCTACAAATGCATGTACCGTCATAGAAGCGGAGAGAACATGCATATGTACAAAGTGGCAAAGAAGACTGCAAAGAGATTAGTGAGTGAAGCAAGGGGACGAGTGTACGAAGATTTGTATCAAAGGCTAAGTACAAAGGAGGGTGAAAAAGACATTTATAGAATAGCTAGGCTACGCGATATGAGGACAAGGGACTTCAATCAGGTTAAATGCATTAAGGATGAGAATGATAGACTTTTGGTGAAGGACGATGAGATAAAGAATAGGTGGAGAGAATACTTTGATAAGCTTTTCAACGAAGAAAGTGATTGCTCTTCGATCGAGTTGGAAGACTTAGCTGACAGCACCAATAGACATTTTGTGAGGATATTTCAAGAAGCTGAGGTAAAGGGGGCGTTGAAACATATGAAATCAGGCAAGTCGGTAGGACCTGATGACATTCCTATTGAGGTGTGGAGATACTTTGGAGATACAGGGATAAGATGGCTAACTAAGTTGTTCAATAATATTTTCAAATCAAACAAAATGCCAGATGAGTGGAGGAGAAGCATTTTAGTTCCAATCTTCAAGAATAAAGGAGATATTCAAAGTTGCACAAACTATAGAGGAATTAAGCTTATGAGTCATACAATGAAACTTTGGGAGAGAGTTTGCGAGCAGCGTTTGAGGAGGTTGACAAGTGTCTCTAGGAATCAATTTGGTTTTACGCCTGGAAGATCAACCACTGAGGCAGTTTTCTTGGTTAGGCAACTTATGGAGAGATACAGGGAGCAGAAGAAAGATCTCCACATGGTTTTTATTGACCTGGAGAAAACTTATGACAGAGTGCCGAGGAGGGTTATGTGGTGGGCGCTAGAAAGGAAGAGAGTGCCATCAAAATATATTACCCTTATTAAGGATATGTACTAGGGGGTTGTGACTAGTGTTAGGGCGTGCGATGGTGAGACCAGAGACTTTCCAATTAACATAGGGCTACATCAAGGTTCGGCTTTGAGCCCCTATATTTTTGCATTAGTGATGGATGAAATCACAAAAGATATACAAAGGGAGATTCCCTGGTGTATGCTCTTTGCTAATGATGTTGTGTTGATTGATGAAAGTGGAATAGGGGTTAATCGACAACTGGAGTTGTGGAGTGAGACCTTGGAATCAAAGGGTTTCAGGCTTAGCAGAACTAAAACAGAGTATATGAAGTGTGAGTTTAGCAGTGTCAGGTCAGATGACGGAGATGTTACCCTAGTCGGTAGAGTAGTACCCAAGAAAGAATCGTTTCGATACTTAGGATCTATGTTGCAGTTTGATGGAGAGATTGATAAGGATGTTAGTTTTAGAATTCAAACAGGAAGGGTGAAATGGCGACTAACATCTGGCATTCTCTGTGATAAGAAGATTCCTCAGAAGCTTAAAGGAAAGTTCTATAGGACAACAATCAGGCATGCAATGTTATATGGTGCAGAATGTTGGCCTACTAAGAGGCAACACATCCAGAAGATAAGCGTAGCAGAGATGCAAATGCTGCAGGCATACCAGACGAGATCGGATTAGAAACGAGGATATTCGCGAAAAACTTGGAGTTGCACCTATTGAAGAGAAGTTAGTCCAATACCGCTTGAGATGGTTTGGACATATCCAACGTAGACCATACAATGCACCTGTACGCGTTGGAATTCTAGGCTGCGCCGAAGGCCCAAAGAGAGGTAGAGGTCGACCAAAAATGACATGGGAGGAGATAATAAAGAAAGATTCAAGTAACTGGAGTTCATCGGAAGAGCTGGTAGTTGATAGGAGTGCATGGAAATTGGCAATCCATGTACCAGAACCATAGGTTTTTTTTAGACTTTATTTCACGTTTACTGAACCTTTTCTTTCTTTTTATTGCTCTTTTCGATTTTATTTCACTTTTATTGAACCTTTTTACTTATTATTATTATTATTTTTAAAAAACCCTTTATTGGACGACATTTTATTTGTTTGGTTATTTTAAACCCTTTATATATATATATATATATTATCATCATTATTAATTTTATTTTATTTTAATTTTGGGTTCCATGTCTAGCCAACCCCAATTGTTTGGGATATATGGCTTTGTTATTGTTGTAATTTATAACTAGAATTCAAATTTAATTTGGGAAATGTTGGAATTTTGAGTTGAAATCAGAATAACTGAAGATAAATCAAGTTTATTTATCTGTAATTGCAATTCAAAATTAAAATTCGAAGTAATAAAATTTAGGAACTTAAAATAGAATTTTATTTAAGTCGTAATTGGATTTAAAATAGAATTTAATAAATATTTAAATTGAATTAAAACGGTTAAGCGTATAATTGAATATTTTGTTAATTAATTAACTATGAAATTTAGCTGTTTTGCTGACTGTCTCGGAATTCGATGAAATCAATACCATCGGATCCGGAATGGTGAATTATTGTAGAGTTTCAAATTTCGTTACAATCGGACTTGTCAATCGATTGTATGGAATAAAATGCGAAAGGAAGCAATGTAATATGATAATTGTTTGTTTTTCATTTTGGGCCTTCTTATGTATATAAATAAAATTCATTCCTATCTCACCAACTCATTTTCTCATTCACGTTTGTTTCCATCTGCTCCTTTTCTCTAATGGGAGAAATAAAAAATTTAAAACCCTAGATCAAAATAAAATACAAACTTGAAAATCAAATCTCCTCGAAACATAGCAAATTATATATTGAATCGAAGCTCTCAACGATACGAAGCTACTGGTATCAATTTTTCTAACATGCAGTGTTTTGTTTGGTCGGAATTCGCAGTCAAAGGTGGCTAGATTCGAAACCCTAGAAGCAAAATTAGGGCTTTTTATTTGCTTGTTAATCGAAGAATCGGCGACCTGGGTATTGAAGAGAGCATTGATAGGAGTTGAATGCATGTGATCGGAGATTTCATTGTGGAGTATTTCGCCGAAATTTGGTAATTTTGTGCCGGATTGGGATTCCAATTCATCTCGTCGGAGGGGGGTCCATAGTCCACTGGAGGTGATGGCTCGGCACCAGCGGAAGCGGCTCGAGATGGGCTTCCTTTTGCTGGTGATCGGATATGCTATCGTAGTCAGATGACGTCGCGGTGCTTGGTCAAAGTAGGACGACAAAGGGTTTTTCTTCTGCGTGTTATACTGTTCACATGATGGAGAGGAGTGGGAATGAATGTTTGAAACCTTCCGGCATGGCGATCTCGGATTGGATGAAGTATTATTTATTAATTTTATATATATTTTGAATTCAGATGATAAAATTCTAATAACTTTTACATACGGACTTAGATTAGGACGCGGTTGGGTGCGTTGGAATCGTGGCAAAATTGCGGACGATCTGAAACTGGTTCGCTGCATTTGGAGACTAAAATTTTGGCCTTTGGTTGATCGATTAATGAACCAAAGATGAGTGATTTTCTCGCTCACGGTTTATTCCCATATTTGTTAATTTAAATTATGAAATAAGTTTGGTTGCATGGATGTGTTTGATTGTTGATTGGTTGCTTAAACTGACATGCAAGTGTGTTGATGTGAAATTCAAAGTTAATAATTAGTTATTTTAATTAAATTAAATGTCCAGTTGAATTTTTCCCGAACCTTATTGACCATTGGAACGATTAATATTTACCATTGAATGAATGATTGTGATGGATGCCTTGGATGATTTGGTTACTGAATTGGTATTGATACTGAAATGTCCCTTTATCCACTATATGGATGTTGTATGTTTATTGTGACAATTAATCCCATTTTCACTCTCGATGTTACGGGCATCAAATAAACCTGGGATTTATCGATTTAAAATGAATTAAAAATACAGATTGAAATGATAGATATCTGTGACCCTGATTTGGATTGAAATAATATATATCTATCCCTGAAATATTGAGAAATAAAGTTAATATCACTTGGCCACAGGATAGAAAATTATATACGGACATCGGCTGGTTAAATGATTTTTAAGTATTGGAAATTTAATTCAATGGAAACTATATTCAAAGTAAAGATGTAGATTTTCGATAAATCTTATTTTCTTTTTAACCTGGACCTTTAAAGTTTAGTGAATTTGTTGAGGGAATTATCTAGATCAAATTGAGAATTTTGATAGCGGATTCTAGTTATGACTTGAAGTTCCAAATTAAGGGTATGATATGAATTTGATAATTCTCAATGAGTTAAATTTGAGATAAAAGATATTTGATGATATTCGAAATTACTTCGAATTTTGTATGAAGATGGATTTGAATCTTTGAAATCGAACAATTGGTTTTGGACAATGTTTGAAGCGATATGGGGGAAATCAAATAAATCCTATAGAGATCGTAGTACATATTTTCAAGATATTAAAGTTTGGAAGGAAGAAATAATTATGGTTTAAATTTATTTTTCTGAAAAAAACTATATATATGTACCGCTTCTTTATAAATAAATTATCTTCCCTTCTTCAAAAGCTATTTAGTAAAATTATGTAACCTATATACTATTTTGTGATAAATAAATTTTCTTATATTTTATTATTTATACTTTTTGGTAAAACTTTTATTTTATGTATATACATAGTATTTTAAATTATCTTATTTACTCTAACTATTTTATTATATGAATTTTCATATAAAGATTTTTCTTCTATAAGTGTTTTTATAATTATATTATATGGTTGTAAATTTCTTCCTAAATAATGATTTTTTATTTATTTGAACCATGATTCAAATGGGTTCAGATATGAAGTTATATTCTTTTTGTATATAAATTGGTTGTAAACGATTATAACATTTCAATGAAAAATATATTCTAATGGAATATGAATGGGAACGCCGATATGACGAAAATGAGTTGATATGGAAATATATATATTCTATTGAACATTTATGGATTTCGAACATAAATCGATTCTGAAAATGATTATCATCTTTTGAGATGAAGTACATTCCACTTGAATATAAATCGATTTTGAAATGTTATATGATTATAATACACTGATGTGAAAATATATTCTAACTTGGAATATAGTCGGTGTGACACCCCGTATTTTTACATTTTAAAAATAAGAAATTTACATACGTATGCGATGATACGCGAAGCATATAAACCAGTGAAGCATGAAGATAAAAGATATTCTGTTTATACTTCTAGAATTAAGGTAAACAGGATTCACCATTGCGTTCGTCTCGGAAAAATACGCGAAATAGAGTCTGAGTTTTCGAGAATCGGAGTCCGTATGACCCGTTAAAGGCCCAAAGAAGATTTCTGAAAATTTGAAATTCGGGAATAACTTTGAAAATCAGATCTGGGGCTGGGCGGGAAGTTTCCCGCCTAGGCAATGTCGACAGGGCTGTCGACAGGCCTGTCGACTTGGGCCCAGACAAGTCGACAGCCCTGTCGACTTGCCTGTCGACAGGGGGTGGTCGGGGCGATTTGCCTGGCGCACCTGCTTGGCTCACCTGGTCTTGTTCTTGGACCAGTTCTGGAAGCTTCCGAGATCTGATGGTCCTAATCTATCCTAGATCTAATCCTATGGTCTAAAACACACCCTAATCTCTATAAAAACACCCCTAAGGCTACCCTAAACCCTCATAACTCACCCTCTCCACGAAGTGCTGCCCAAATGCCAAGTGATCATGGCCTCCTTTCCCTTTTCCTAAAGCCTAAGCACTCAAATCGGGATCAAATCAAGTTGTGCAAGCTAACTACACCAAATGGAAGGAAGATCAAAGTTGCTATGCGAGTTCCATGACGATTCATCAACAAAGGAGGCACCTTTCTTAGCCAAGATGATTCATGCTTCTTTCCCTAGGCCTAACTAAGTAAGTTCTAGCTACTTTTAGATGGAAACGGTAGTTTTGATAATGACATGGGATAAAATGAGGCTAAACATGATTATGCGAACATATATGAACCTTATCATGCCTCTTGTGTTCATGTTTATGATCTTAGGCCATGTGAGTGACTTAATCATGCCTCTCATGCTATGCATAACCTAGTTAAACTTGCAAGTTTGGATCTTTATGCATGAAATGCTAGCATGAACCTTTAGGAACCATTTTTACTTGTAAAACCTTGGCTAAGACTAGATTTTGGGGCTTATGCATGTTTATGAACCCAAACCCCTAATGTTAACATGCAAGTTTGTGGCCAAATCCTTTATGGCATTATGCATACTTATGGCCAATTTCCTTGAAAATTCTATTATGCATGCTTGTGGCCAAACCTTTATGAACCTATGCATGTTTTAAGCCAAACCCTCATGATGCTATGCATGTTTGGGGTCATTGAGTAGCATAGTATCTCTATGATGTGACTCGTCCATTCTTGCGTTGGAACACGATTTGGGTTGAGGTTAGACAAGCGTGAATATAGCATGAAAAACTTAACTTGAAGTTACATGAAAACATGATAGGCGAGCTAAAGTTGACATGTAAGTATGCATAAAAACATAAGCTTGGGAATTTACCTATTAAGTTAGGTCTACCCATTGGGAATTTACCTATTAAGTTAGGTCTACCCAATTTCTTGAAACTTGACTATGAACATGACACTAGACTAAACATGAAAGTGGCCAACTCGAGGTTGGGTTGAGTTTGCAACGTAAAACTACCCGGAACCGACCGGCCTAACTAGTAGTTGCAAACAATAGGACTCAATGTGAGAAGTTGGTCATGTTGTGCTTGAACCCGAGGTTAGACCAAGTTGTGGTGTAAACCTACCCGGACCCGCCCGGCTTAACTAGTAACCACAACAAAGTCTAATGTGAGAGGTTGGGGTGCATTAAATAATTAATGCCACATAATAAGGTTAAGTTAATTTGATTAATGAGGCTTAACCAAATATGACATGGACAAATGGGTTAAGTAATTTGATTATGCTAATGATACTTAACAAAACATGACAGGGTTGGGTAGGTTAAGTAACTTGATTTGCCTAACGACACTTGACCATTTTTATACGACTAATGGACGGGATTAAGTAACTAACACTTAATCAATCCAACACGATAACTTGATAAGGTTAAGTAAATTTTCTTAAGTAACACTTAACCCATTAGACAAACCCCAATTCGGAAGATTGGGTAAATGACCATAGTTAACAAGGATAATGGAAATAAGGCTAAGTGGTAAACCTTAGTTAAGGGAAACTAAGTAATAATCCTTAGTCAAGGAAATATGGACCATTTCTTAGATAGATTAGTAACCCGATACGTTAGGTCAACGTTTAAGTATGCGTGTAGGAGCAGGCTATCTGATTTAGATAAAGGCTCCAACGAACTGGGTAACGAAGCAGCGGCTTCGGGGAACGTGAGAATATTCTTGGGATCCCTCTGTGAGCTGCCAAGTCAATATACTAGGCTCACGAGAGGTTGAGGTCTGCGGTAGAAGAACCAAGAATATGCCTTGGTTGCTATGCGAGCGACCTAAAGACTGGGGTGGATAGCAGTGAGTCGACGAATACATAAGGTGCCCGAGATAGCAAGTTCGTCGATCATCTACCATCTTGAGTCAAGCGTGTACGTACGGAAAGGCAGGGAACACCCAACAGACCATAATTGCTATCTAATTATGGGTGAGGTAGGCCGTAGGATGTGGGCTGGCCGGAGTGTAGTTCTCATGCAAGATTTTCTCTTGTGTTGCCTTTCACTAGTTGAGGGAGGGGTCTCGTGGGACCATAGCCACGTGTAGAAAAGCAGACCTTAGTATCTGCATCGGCAGATAAATCTAAAGCTCCCGACCGAGTCCTGTATTTCTTGTTTTGCCCTGTGACAGGACTCGGATGGCACGATGTGATACATGTGCATACAGTTATAGAAAAACGATTCACGATGAATGCGTGGGGAAAAGGGGCGCGGTTGAGGGTTAGCGTAATCCCTAGTGGCCTAGGTAGTTTAACCCAAACCGAAATACGAAAGCGTGCAATAGGTAAGCGTAACCCCTAGTGGTGCTAGGTGGCGTAAGTCCTAGTAGTTCAAACGATGATTCATATGGAAGAGCCTAGTTAGAACAAGGGTGACAGTCCAAACGATTTCAAGGATAATACGACATGAGGAAGCCCGTACGAGGTACAGCAAAGGATTGAACTTATATACATAAAAAGAAATATATGATTTGAGTAACCTATATATGCGATATATTAGGTTGACATGGACCATTACATGACATTGGGCAAGGAACATTCATGGTTAACACATGACGCAGGTTGGGATACTAGTACGAGAGGTGCAGAGCAATTATACATGTTAGAACTAGGAAGAATATACATAATAGATACCGTGGGATGTTAGACGGGGCAGATACCTGGGGATAATGTACTCGATAGAAATCTGACGATGGGATACCTTGACTTATCATAACACCGTAGTTTATCATGATACCTTAGTTTACCTTGCCACAGTAGTTCAACCGGCTACCCTGGTTTAGTTTATTTATCTTGTAAGTTATCCTTATGTTTACTTTCAGTTTATGCATGTCATGTTACCTTTACCTGTTTTTATACTGGAAGTAGATAGGACTTACTCAGTCTTTATGACTGACCCGTTTTGTTTCGCCTCTTTTCTTCCGTTTCCCCCCAGGTTACAGGGAGGAAACACTGCCGTTTAGTTCGGACTTCTTCTGCTTGAAGGTCATCATGGATGCCTTGGACTTTTCCTGGCTATGGCTACTTTACTGTTTTACTTGGGGAATAATTTATGAAAAAAAGTCTTTATGCTTCTTTACTATTGCAAGACAGGTTTTGATGTACTCTGATGTAAAAGGCTTTAGACCTTATGTATTCATGTTATGAAAGATTGATTTTACTTCCGCTATTTTATACGCTCTGTCTTGTGATATTTCTGTGCATGTTTACCAATAATGCCCCTCTAAAGCTAGTGCATTCCTTTGCGAGTGACTCTAGCGGAGGTGGGGTGTTACATTTGGTATCAGAGCGAGGTTACTAGACTGGGCAAAAGTTTTTAAAGACCTTCTGAAAATTATTTGAAAAACCGTTTACAAAGAAGCATTTTTCAAGAAAATTTTCTTTAAAAAAAAGGCTATTCCCCAAAAGCCATTAGCAATGTCCTTGTTCCATTAGTTGAATCCTCCTTTCCCTTCTCTCTCCCATCGATAGTCACATTGGTCTTGGGTACAAGTAGTTTTTGAGTTAGAAAAGTGTTTTCTCTATGACGGGGGAATAGTTCTCGAGAAAAGGAGTTGGGTTAAGAGGAAGTTAGATAAGGGAAGGATGCAGGGCAAATAGAAAAAAAAACGGGGGGGGGGGGGGGGGGAGGGCCAGTCGACTTGCCTGTCGACAGGGCTGTCGACAGGGTTAACCCCCTGTCGACAGGCCTGTCGACACGATGCGCCTGCAGGTCAAAAAAAATATAAAAGCCCGAAGGCCGAGAGCTTCAGCTCATAATCCCCAATTCTCTTCTCCTTCCCTCCCAGCCACCGAAAATTCACCAAATCCACCACCTCCCATCACCTCGTTTCTCCACCATTCTTCATAAAGTTAATCTCAAATCGAAGCTAGAGACCCTCTCCATCCGGATCTATAGTTCCCCTCTTCCAATTCGTGTTTAAATCACCATGGCCAATCAACCCAATCCCTACGAGCTTTACCCTCAACTAACCACACAAGAGGTCGAGTGGTGTGACGAGCAACCAGGGATAATTGAGCACTACATGCAGCTTGCCGGTAGGAATTTGCTTTTAGGCCGACCGGTGAGATTTGCGGATTTTGCGGGTACCGCCGTGGAAAGTTTGTTTGTCAATGCGGGTCTAATTCATATTCTGGATACGCACACAGCCGAGAGGAGAGGCTACAAGCGTATGGTAAGACTTTTTGATGCTCGTTTGCAAATTGATGTGGATGATAACGGGTTGATAACCTATAGTTCATGGGTAAAGGGTACCCATATATTTATGAATGAGGTCCAATTTGGGGGAAATTTTGAATATCCGGGGTACGGGGCTCGATATAAATGATCTTGAGATGGATGATTTGAATGTGTGGGGTAGGATCTTTCTTAATGGACTTGATAGGCAATGGGATAGTACACATTTGCGCCCGCTAGCTAGGTTTGTGATCAGAATATTGCAATATAATATTGCGGGGCAGAATCATGGGTTTGATAGAGTCCCAGTAGTTGTTAAGGCCGCTACTTATGCTATTTTCGGGGGCATACAAGTAAACTGGGCGAGGACCATCTTACAGCAGTATCAGATCTTTAGGGGAGCAAGGCACTCCAGTATTTGTTTTGGGAATTTATGGACCATAGTTTTCCGCTGGTTTGGGGTGGATTTGCATGATGAGGATTATGTGACACTTTCTAACCATCCTTCTGTTATCATCACTGAAGCTGCACTAGGGAGGATGAGTATAGCTATGCATGAGCTGCAAGAGGAGCCACAGCCTATGGAGCATGAGGGATTAGATGAGGAAGAGGATGAGGGTGACGAGGGGGAGGAGCAAGAGGAGGAGCCACATGATGATCAGTTTGGACAGTTTGAGGGGCCCCATCATGCACCACAGCACGAGGGTGAGCAGGCTGGGGGTGGAGCCTGGCCTTATCAGGCCCCGGCACAGGGGGCTCCGGATACGGGTGCCTGGGATCGATGGGTTGCTAGGGATCCAGACTGGAGGGCTGAGCTGAGATATGTTTCACAGCAGCAGGCTCGCTTGATGAGGAGCCACCAGGATATTCTGAGGTCACAACAGCAGACACTGGAGTCACAGGTAGCCATGGCTCAGACACAACAGCAGATGCTTCAGGATATGAGTTCCTCTTATGATCAGTTGGGGGCTGGAATGCAAGACCTACAGTTAGAACTTAGGCAAGGGAACCGACTACATGAAGAGAGGCTTGATAGCTTAGAGGAGCTCATCCGTAGCTATTTCCATCAGGGTTGACTTCTATCAGTTACCCGTGAGGATCGTATTTTATTTCAGTATTGTTTAGCTGTTTCTTTTGTTGTCTAGTTGTAACGATGTACTGAAACTATCTTAACAAAGTTTGTACGTTGTTTGTTTATGCAATTTGTTGTGTCTAATGTAATTATGAAATATTGAACGATAATGTCTGATAATGAAGAACAATGAAAACAACAAAACGGGATATCTCTCCGTTACATAGAAGTTTAGCAAGTTAGATCTTTCTAAATTAATAATGGATGGTAGGATCTTGGATGCTCAAATTGGATGAACTTCACTCTTATTTTATAAGGGTGTGGGAAAATTTGGATGAAATTATTTTTTTCAAATTTTTGCATTCATATAGAACTGCAAGTATATTTAGGATGAGAGCATCATGATTTGAAATTTTTTTTTAAGAAATTGCATTCATGTAGGTGGTACCACAAGTTAGGCATACATATTTTTCTACAATGTGATTCACTTTTGCACATGTGCACATGTTTGCAACAATTGGCTGAACACTTCTGGATGCTGATATGGGGACATAAATCCTATTACTATTGAATTTCGGGGACGAAATTCCTTAAGGGTGGGAGAATGTGACACCCCGTATTCTTACATTTTAAAAATAAGAAATTTACATACGTATGCGATGATACGCGAAGCATATAAACCAGTGAAGCATGAAGATAAAAGATATTCTGTTTATACTTCTAGAATTAAGGTAAACAGGATTCACCATTGCGTTCGTCTCGGAAATATACGCGAAATAGAGTCTGAGTTTTCGAGAATCGGAGTCCGTATGACCCGTTAAAGGCCCAAAGAAGATTTCTGGAAATTTGAAATTCGGGAATAACTTTGAAAATCAGATCTGGGGCTGGGCGGGAAGTTTCCCGCCTAGGCAATGTCGACAGGCCTGTCGACAGGCCTGTCGACTTGGGCCCAGACAAGTCGACAGCCCTGTCGACTTGCCTGTCGACAGGGGGTGGTCGGGGCGATTTGCCTGGCGCACCTGCTTGGCTCACCTGGTCTTGTTCTTGGACCAGTTCTGGAAGCTTCCGAGATCTGATGGTCCTAATCTATCCTAGATCTAATCCTATGGTCTAAAACACACCCTAATCTCTATAAAAACACCCCTAAGGCTACCCTTAACCCTCATAACTCACCCTCTCCACGAAGTGCTGCCCAAATGCCAAGTGATCATGGCCTCCATTCCCTTTTCCTAAAGCCTAAGCACTCAAATCGGGATCAAATCAAGTTGTGCAAGCTAACTACACCAAATGGAAGGAAGATCAAAGTTGCTATGCGAGTTTCATGACGATTCTTCAACAAAGGAGGCACCTTTCTTAGCCAAGATGATTCATGCTTCTTTCCCTAGGCCTAACTAAGTAAGTTCTAGCTACTTTTAGATGGAAACGGTAGTTTTGATAATGACATGGGATAAAATGAGGCTAAACATGATTATGCGAACCTATATGAAACTTATCATGCCTCTTGTGTTCATGTTTATGATCATAGGCCATGTGAGTGACTTAATCATGCCTCTCATGTTATGCATAACCTAGTTAAACTTGCAAGTTTGGATCTTTATGCATGAAATGCTAGCATGAACCTTTAGGAACCATTTTTACTTGTAAAACCTTGGCTAAGACTAGATTTTGGGGCTTATGCATGTTTATGAACCCAAACCCCTAATGTTAACATGCAAGTTTGTGGCCAAATCCTTTATGGCATTATGCATACTTATGGCCAATTTCCTTGAAAATTCTATTATGCATGCTTGTGGCCAAACCTTTATGAACCTATGCATGTTTTAAGCCAAACCCTCATGATGCTATGCATGTTTGGGGTCATTGAGTAGCATAGTATCTCTATGATGTGACTCGTCCATTCTTGCGTTGGAACACGATTTGGGTTGAGGTTAGACAAGCGTGAATATAGCATGAAAAACTTAACTTGAAGTTACATGAAAACATGATAGGCGAGCTAAAGTTGACATGTAAGTATGCATAAAAACATAAGCTTGGGAATTTACCTATTAAGTTAGGTCTACCCATTGGGAATTTACCTATTAAGTTAGGTCTACCCAATCGCTTGAAACTTGACTATGAACATGACACTAGACTAAACATGAAAGTGGCCAACTCGAGGTTGGGTTGAGTTTGCAACGTAAAACTACCCGGAACCGACCGGCCTAACTAGTAGTTGCAAACAATAGGACTCAATGTGAGAAGTTGGTCATGTTGTGCTTGAACCCGAGGTTAGACCAAGTTGTGGTGTAAACCTACCCGGACCCGCCCGGCTTAACTAGTAACCACAACAAAGTCTAATATGAGAGGTTGGGGTGCATTAAATAATTAATGCCACATAATAAGGTTAAGTTAATTTGATTAATGAGGCTTAACCAAATATGACATGGACAAATGGGTTAAGTAATTTGATTATGCTAATGATACTTAACAAAACATGACAGGGTTGGGTAGGTTAAGTAACTTGATTTGCCTAACGACACTTGACCATTTTTATACGACTAATGGACGGGATTAAGTAACTAACACTTAATCAATCCAACACGATAACTTGATAAGGTTAAGTAAATTTTCTTAAGTAACACTTAACCCATTAGACAAACCCCAATTCGGAAGATTGGGTAAATGACCATAGTTAACAAGGATAATGGAAATAAGGCTAAGTGGTAAACCTTAGTTAAGGGAAACTAAGTAATAATCCTTAGTCAAGGAAATATGGACCATTTCTTAGATAGATTAGTAACCCGATACGTTAGGTCAACGTTTAAGTATGCGTGTAGGAGCAGGCTATCTGATTTAGATAAAGGCTCCAACGAACTGGGTAACGAAGCAGCGGCTTCGGGGAACGTGAGGATATTCTTGGGATCCCTCTGTGAGCTGCCAGGTCAATATACTAGGCTCACGAGAGGTTGAGGTCTGCGGTAGAAGAACCAAGAATATGCCTTGGTTGCTATGCGAGCGACCTAAAGACTGGGGTGGATAGCAGTGAGTCGACGAATACATAAGGTGCCCGAGATAGCAAGTTCGTCGATCATCTACCATCTTGAGTCAAGCGTGTACGTACGAAAAGGCAGGGAACACCCAACAGACCATAATTGCTATCTAATTATGGGTGAAGTAGGCCGTAGGATGTGGGCTGGCCGGAGTGTAGTTCTCATGCAAGATTTTCTCTTGTGTTGCCTTTCACTAGTTGAGGGAGGGGTCTCGTGGGAACATAACCACGTGTAGAAAAGCAGACCTTAGTATCTGCATCGGCAGATAAATCTAAAGCTCCCGACCGAGTCCTGTATTTCTTGTTTTGCCCTGTGACAGGACTCGGATGGCACGATGTGATACATGTGCATACAGTTATAGAAAAACGATTCACGATGAATGCGTGGGAAAAAGGGGCGCGGTTGAGGGTTAGCGTAATCCCTAGTGGCCTAGGTAGTTTAACCCAAACCGAAATACGAAAGCGTGCAATAGGTAAGCGTAACCCCTAGTGGTGCTAGGTGGCGTAAGTCCTAGTAGTTCAAACGATGATTCATATGGAAGAGCCTAGCTAGAACAAGGGTGACAGTCCAAACGATTTCAAGGATAATACGACATGAGGAAGCCCGTACGAGGTACGACAAAGGACTGAACTTATATACATAAAAAGAAATATATGATTTGAGTAACCTATATATGCGATATATTAGGTTGACATGGACCATTACATGACATTGGGCAAGGAACATTCATGGTTAACACATGACGCAGGTTGGGATACTAGTACGAGAGGTGCAGAGCAATTATACATGTTAGAACTAGGAAGAATATACATAATAGATACCGTGGGATGTTAGACGGGGCAGATACCTGGGGATAATGTACTCGATATAAATCTGACGATGGGATACCTTGACTTATCATAACACCGTAGTTTATCATGATACCTTAGTTTACCTTGCCACAGTAGTTCAACCGGCTACCCTGGTTTAGTTTATTTATCTTGTAAGTTATCCTTATGTTTACTTTCAGTTTATGCATGTCATGTTACCTTTACCTGTTTTTATACTGGAAGTAGATAGGACTTACTCAGTCTTTATGACTGACCCGTTTTGTTTCGCCTCTTTTCTTCCGTTTCCCCCCAGGTTACAGGGAGGAAACACTGCCGTTTAGTTCGGACTTCTTCTGCTTGAAGGTCATCATGGATGCCTTGGACTTTTCCTGGCTATGGCTACTTTACTGTTTTACTTGGGGAATAATTTATGAAAAAAAGTCTTTATGCTTCTTTACTATTGCAAGACAGGTTTTGATGTACTCTGATGTAAAAGGCTTTAGACCTTATGTATTCATGTTATGAAAGATTGATTTTACTTCCGCTATTTTATATGCTCTGTCTTGTGATATTTCTGTGCATGTTTACCAATAATGCCCCTCTAAAGCTAGTGCATTCCTTTGCGAGTGACTCTAGCGGAGGTGGGGTGTTACAGTCGGTTTGGAATGATGGCGATATGTTGATATGAAATTATATTCTGTTTTGAATATAAGTTGGGTTCGGAACAAACATGATACTTTGGATATGAAAACGAACCTTTGTGAAAAGTAAAAGAACCCACCGATGTGGAAAATGTAAGCTTTGGTTGTTAAAGAGACCAGATTCAGTAAGTGGCATACTCTCTGTCAGTGCCGATACCAATTTAACAACTGTGTCCGTGATGAAGTATCCAATAAGAAGCATGATGACTGGACTAAGGAAGGTGAATGATGACGAAATGTCCTTGACCTTTGGGTCATAATTGAAATGACTAAAGCAGGAGCTATACCGTGACTAAGTGAGATCGCATCTCTGATCGGACACGCTCCTTCGATACCATCTATATTATACTGTGATCGATTTGGAGTGCCCTTTAATATGGCAGTGTGTTCTGAGGTGGGCGGTAGCTGCGGCTATGCGTTACCACCGGTCCGGGAGTGCAAATGGTAGAATCCTGTCCTGGGTATTGCCTCGAGTGCCTTGTCATATTTATCCTGATCGAGCCCATACGATTTTGGTTTGATGTTGTTGTATATGCAATGTGCACCCACGACACTCATTTTATTTCGTATTTAATTTGACTAATATGAGAATGATTTAGTTCTGATCCGAGTGTTTGTTGTGTTTTTTTCATGCAATACGCTCGGGTTAGATTCGAGTTGCAGTTAGAGAAGATTTCTTGCCTTGGAGAATGAAGACGAAGATTTGGTATATATATATATATATTCTATTTATGTATTTCCCACTGCACTTTACTTCCGTTGCATTATTGTATATGTTTGTACTAGTGTAACTCTGATAACTAAGAGGAGTGTAACTCAAATGTGTATGCTGTAAATGCATTTTAAACTGGTATATGTTATTGTATGTTATCCTTCCGCTGTGAGATTCTTTTATTGTCTTCTATTCTTTCTTACTTTTCTTTCATTTTCCCAATAACTACTTGCATTTGCGATTTGTTTGGGTTGGCATGTGTTGATCATTGTCGATTTGAATGTTGAAAAATCTAGGTCATTACAACTAGAATTTAAGTTATAAATGACATTATAAATGAGTTAGGACTTTTGGATGAAATGGTTGACGATTTTGGATAATCAGAATTGTTAAGTTAAATTTGTAAAATGGGTTTGGTTTATAGTAAAATATCAGAATGAAGTTGGAATTTATTAACAAACGATATTTAAATGTTTATAAGTAAATACAATTAAAACGAACTCACCGCGATGCGGTAGTTCGTAATTTGACGATTTGAACTTCAATTGAGTATATAGAACTCAATTAAAATTGGAATTCTTCGAAATAAGAGCCATTCGAATCTAGTGAATACTTTTTTTCTAATGGAAGAGAAAAATCTAGATTTCATCTTATAGATTTTGAGTTATGACAAAATCAAATTTTCAGAAAAAACAGTGTTATAATCGTTTAAAAACTATAACGGTTTATTTAATAAAATAAAAAGATTTTAAGCAAATGAAAATTAGATTTCCATTAGAAAAATCCAGACTTGAGTTATAAAATAAATATGATCTCAAGTGAGGTAAACAAAATCAGATATTTATTATTTAATATACTTAACTAAGTAAAAGAATAATTAGTTAATCGAGTATTGGATCGAGTTTGACTTTGGATAAGTAAACTGGAATTATGAATTCATATTTGAAATCGAATATGAAACTTAAATTGAAAATGGAATTAAATTAGTTTATAAGCAAGTTAAAAATAAATTGGAACATGTTATATTCAAATAAAAAGTGAAATAGGCATAAGCGCTAATTATAGAATAAATTAGCGAATTGAATTAAAAACCGATTGGATTGAGTTGGAGTAAATTGGGAATGTTTTCATAAATATTTGAATAGGCACGGAATGAAGATAATGGAAGATTAAATTTGAATGCCCGAAAAAAGAGGTACATATTTAATTTAATATGAGATTTTATGATCCTATTTGGCAAGCTGCTTGGCCTTTTGATTTTCTTTTTTGAATGGAAAGGGCCTAGACAAGCGATTTGTAGTTGTACCGATTGACCAATACAAAGGAGACGCTGGCGAATTTTTCAGAAAACTTAAGGAGATAATTTTTTTAAGAAAAATCGATAACTTAAAACCTACTTATCGATTATATATGAAATTAGAAACCAAATCGGTTAATAAAATTTAAAAGTATTGTAATAAAGGTTTTCATATATAGTAAATGATGTTCAGAAAGGAAATAATATACTATTTTAAATATACTTAGTTAAATATAGTATTTGAGTTGTCGTAACGATGTTTTACACAACATTCGTTTTAACCTAAATAAGTATAAGTTTGGAAATATAATAACGAATATTTCCTAAGTATAGAAATAAATGAGTTCGGGAAAGAGATAAGTAATTGGAACGTTTTCCAATTATAAATAGAAGATATTTTCTAAGTATAGAAAATAAAAGAAGGTGATATATGAAAATGTTTTCCAAATAGCATAAGAGGCCAAGATGATTGTTGAAAATATTGGGTTAACAAATATTGATAAGGAAATGGAGAAGTGATTTCATTAATGAAATGTTAATTAAGGGTCCCAGTGATTGTTTGATGCTTTGGATGAATGTTTTTTTTCTTCAATAGTTAAATAACCGATTATTAAAGTATTGGTCAATATCGTTGGCAATATGGAGAGTCCGGTAGGATTATTATCCTGGAACCACTCCGTATTGGCAGTAGCGTTGCGAATCAAATTATACGACGATAACCAAAGACGGAGTAAAGTGCAAGGGCTTTTTCTATTAATCCTAGGTAGAAACAGCCTAAGATGGATTAATGGAAAATTTTCCTTTGGTTTTGTTCAGTCCCAAAACAAACTTGTATGGACGAATGTCTGACAGAGTATTTCTAATGATCGCATAAGTTGGTCTGTACAAATACACATTTGGTGGCGGAGAATTTATTCTCTTAGCATAATATCTAAAATATATTTGTACAAATCAATTAATGATTAACAGATCTGACAATGTGGCATTCAAAGTGATTGTGCTATCAATGAAAGCTAAGTAACCGTAGCCTCAGACATCAACAACCGAGAAATGACAAAAACTGGGCAGGCATCATGGTTGTATGGATAGCTCCCAGTTAGGATTATTATTATCTATCTAGATAAAATTCATTTCCTTCTTTAATCTATAGGTGTTGTCCCTTCCAAGAAACGGTTGCTGATCCCAACCGTTGGTGACATACATCCGATACACTCAAAAAAAATGAGTGGTCGGTCATATGTGGTTGGGTTACAAGATGATCTTGTTAAACTCAGTGTATTCCTCTCTAGAGAAACACTATCGGAAGGTGTTTCCATACCTTGTCATGGTTGGAAATCCATTACCCAATTAGCACACGCGGTTTTTGATGGTATATTATGTAAGTGGAGCGTGAGATATAAGCGTTCTACAAGATTGCTATTTACTATATTTAGACACTATTATAATATCAGAGTAGTATTAATTTAAAAGAATGTTTTGGGTCATCGGAAGGTAAAACCATCTGTGTTTATGTATGGATCGGTCTTACGATTATCCTTTATTTATTAAAGGATGTTTAAAAATTAAACCAAGTGGTTGGAGTTTACTCACGCTAGTCCCATGACTAATCCATTGTTTATTTTGTTTTGTTTTTCCTTAAACTCTTGGGTGCCAAAATTTGTATGGGAAGTCAAGTAGTTCAGGTGTTTATAGATACACTTGGAGGAGTATGGAGCAGGAGGCTTCAGTGTTTGTTATCTAGTGTTATTTTCCGTTGTGTTGCATATGTAATGTACTCTGATAATGATATGTATATAAAGTTAAAATTTTGTATTCCAAAGATTGTTATATATATTATATTTTATTCTGCTGTAATGTGAGTTTTTGTGTTGTTATTTCAGTTCTTCTTCTATCTTTTCTTCTTTAATCCACAAATGATTCGTATTTCTGTGTAGTTTGGGTTAGACGTGTGATGTATTTAATCAACTCAAACAGTATGGATTTGCGGACCATACAGGTTTCCCTGAAATAATAAGAGGAGAGGATTCAAGTGCAAGTAGTTTGTCCTTAGCATTAGCAAATTTTAAGTAAAACATTGTATTGAATACCTAAATGTGTATTCTACCTTTGGAGTTCCAAACTATAATGCAACGTTCACGCACATTGGAATATGGCGGAGGAGCAGAGTCCAAGAAGAAACCCACAAGATAGTTTGACCAGTAGTTCAAACCTTTATGAACAACATTTTCAGGAAGAATATATATTCCATTATGTGTAACTATTTCAAATGATTCAGGAGTATAGTTCCCAACATTTTTCGACAATGACGTGAATAATGAAACTTATTTTAGCATATCATACTTAGCATTGCTTTTGGGGGACTCCATATTCACAAAACAAGATGAAGCACCAACATGCATCCCTTTTTTCAAGTAACAGGTTCAATTACATTGCCTGTAACTTGGTCTTTATCAATATAAGTTTTACTCATTCTATTCACATAATAAGTGGTAAGATTGCCATGTTCAATTTCCCCATTCCCTAAAATTTCAACAAGGAGAAAAACACCATTAATAATATCACATTCAAACCAAGCCTTATCACAACAAAGGCCAACAAGGGAGATAAATGGGACTCATCCAAATCGAAGCATTTGATGAGAGATCCAATATTTTTTATTTGATTGGAAAGAACAACAAATGGGTTTTGGTCAATAACAAAAATCAGTTTTGAAGAACTCATTATGGAATATTTAGTCGAAGTACTAACAGTGGGGCAACGATAGTGCCCAACGGTGCTAGTGTCGAAGTGATCGAAGCTGCGAAGATCCTTCTAGCGCGAGTCGAGGAGCAATGCATATTATAATATTAACATTAATTAATTAACATTTTAATTAATTTTATAATATCTTTATTAATAATTGGTTTGAAAGCACAAGCTTTTGATCCAATTGTGAACTTCAATAATTGTCGTTCATCCATAGTTCTTTTGACACCCACCCTTAGCCCACCCTAATGAAAAGCATTGCTAAGTGATACCGTCTACTAAAGTGAAGAATGGGCTGGCTAGGGGTGACCATCCGTAGCTCTATGTTAGATGAATATCGAATAAGATGATTGGATGTTTAAAATTTTCTTTTCTTATTTCAAGTGGATCGATATACTCAATACATATAATATGAAAATATTCAGAATAAATTGTAATACATCACAAACTAACTGAATATATATAAATACAATAGCAGAGTACAACAAATACATGTGCTACAAACTCGAACGGTTTCAGATAAACCATACATAAATACAACGTCACCAAAACAACAATATACAACTACTCAAACACTTCAACTATGAAAGAGATTCGGGTGAGGTAATCTAAAGGTGAAACTATAACACCAAACCGAATAGCTAGCTAAAATCTGAAATAGCTATGTCTGATTCGAATATTACATACATATATCAGTTTAGCCTATATATCAATTATAATACAACATGAGAAATATGAAGCCATACAGATAAGAGTTCCTTTTGACACAAAAGGAAATATAAAAGCCCAAGACAACAATTAAGTTATGAGAAATAAAAAGCTAAAGCAGCCTATAAATCTCAAGGACAACCTAATAATTAACAAGAAGAATTTATGTCCACCGAAAAGCTGCTAAGCTTCACTCTAATCACAAAAGTGTAACATCAGAGATAACATCAAAAACCATAATAAAACAACATATAAAAATGTATAAGGGTTTATCTAACCAAAACTGATCATTATATCTAAATAGGCACCAATTAACTCTAAGGTTATAATTGGTTTCAGCTTCAACAAACCAGTCGTAAATAGGACCCAAAGCACCAAGTGAAAATAATCCAGCAAGTCATCATAATAGGGGTCCAAAACCATGAAGTTGACAGTATTAACAAACATCAATTTGGATTCAAGAAACCAAAGCTAAATATGACCATAAGATCAAAATCATTAAAACGTCAATATTTGAATCCAAAACAACAAGTCCATCACCAACAGCAATTTGAATCCAAAACATCATAATATTGCACGTGCAAATAAGCCTTACCCCTCCCCGAGCTTTTCCAAGTACCATATATTGGGAGAGTCGTCAAAATCCAGTCGTGACCCAGTGCCTGACCACAACTGAAACAGAGAGATTGAACTACTCTTTATCGAAGCCCAACATCTCGATAATTTGAATATGTGATCCAACAACCCTTATCATATCCCACCATCCTTCATCAAACACCGAATATGAACAATTTTAAACGTATATCTATATATGTGCGGGACCCAACAACCCAGGTACTGACATTAACAACAAGCATCAGAATGTATTATAGACCCACATTCAATAACCCAAGTAGTGGTAATTGTGCCTCCCATAACACATGTTCTCACTAATTGTTCAGTACGACTAGTTAGCTCCACAATGGAAATCATCATAATGATCAAATCACCAGCTTCAATTAGACGAATTTTTAATAAACTGAAAAAATATACCTTCATGTCACATACCACGAGGTTTACTATATCGTTTAATCCCAAACACGCCTTCTCGAAGGGTGTAGAAACGTGTATTTTAATATTTGGAAAATTTTTGGTTTAGCAAAAATAGGATTTAAACAATTTCGAAACCAAATTGAGGTTGTTGTTTAAATGCCTTTATAATTTCGTAAATATATATTATCACCTTGAGTTGATTATATTTATAAAACCAATAAAATGAAAACAAGTTGTCACAAAGCTATAGAAAACCCATATTGTGACACCCCACGTCCGTTAATGTCACTCTTTAAGAAAATGCATTAAGTTTCATGAAGCATTATAGGTAAACAGAAACAGAAAAATTACAAGATAGATATAGAATAACAGTAGAATTTAAAAACTTTATTAAGTAGAAAACATCGTGGTACAGAACATAGTTACATCATAAGTCTGAAATACATAAAAGCCAGTACATTAATTTAAAACTTCTGTCTTGTACTAAAATCACTAGAGTACAATAATAAAAGAAGCATAATCCCCAAAATATAGCCATAGTAGAGAAGATATGAAATCAAGCAGTACATTTAAGTAGCTTCAAGCAGAATGAAAGAAGAATCTTGATCAAGCTTGTGTATTCCCACCATGAGAACCTGGGGGGAAACGGAAGAGAAAGAAGAGGAAACAAAAATGGGTCGGACACAAAATCTGGCAAGTCTAGTTACTTTTAGCATATAAATAAATAAAAGAATCATGACAAGCATATAAGTTGGAGAGAGATAACAGTGTCATATGACAGGTATAACAAGGTAAACAGGATAAACTGAATAGAAGAGGCGTTGCGCTTTCCTAATACTTTTCTCTGCACCAATACTAGTATAACCAAAACAAGATGATCCCAACAAAAATATAATGGTGGGTTTAGGTGTACTCTAGTAGCGGGTTTACCTCAAACAAAATTAACTGGTACCTAAACAGAAATAACGGGTGTTAATCCAAACAGAAATACAGGTACTCCACAGAAACAGACAGGACTAGATGTACCCTAATTACTACCCCCTAATCGATCGGCTCCCTATCCGGTAAATACCCTGTGTTAGCCCTACAGTAGGGTGTATTACTTCCTAAAGTGGCAAACCACAAAATGACATAGACCTATTTACTGGTGCTACAATGGCTTATTTTCCCAGAGCAAGCCATACTTATGCACGCACATGAGTCCGTTGGAACGTGCCAGTACACACCTCCTCCCAGATGAACCTCTTACAATCAGCTCAGTAAGCGTGCCCTGACCCCTACCTAGTGTGGGGTACCCTTTAATACCAGAATGGGTTACTGACTAATATGGGTCTCATACAATAGATGACACAAGCCGACCCTTACAAATCTTGTGTCCCTTATTAACTATGATTTTGATAGGTTATGTCTAACAGATTCTCATAACCCCCTATAGATTTACGGGTTAAACTTTACAAACTAACGGGTCCATATAACTCCAACAGATTTAACCGGTTATGTTTTTCAGATTAACAGGTTCGAATAACCCCACAGAATTTAACAGGCTTACTTAACCCCACAGATTTAACAGGTTTACTTAACCCCACAGATTTAACGGGTTTACTTAACCCCATATATTAAATGGGTTTACTTAACCCCACAGATTTAACGGGTTTACTTAATCCTGTAGATTTAACGGGTTTATAGATTTACAGACTACTTAGTTTATAATTAAGTACAACTTATCTGATTTTATAAGTTATCCCCTTCCTCTATCGTTTATTATAATCTAAGTTATAATTACCACTTGTCACTAGGACAAACCTACCTATTATCTTTCCTTTTCCCATTTGGGTTTATTCATAATAGGTTATTATCATTCTCCGTTCATGTACGTTAATGCACCCGACCTCTCACATTAAGTTGATCACTTAGGGATGTTGGATATGTCAGGCGGTTCCGGGCAGACTTCTACCACAAGTCGAACTTAACCTCGTTTCTTAGAACTATTACGTATACATTTACATACTCGACCCCTCTCATTATATTAACCACTTGTGGACGCTGGATTTTCCGAGCGATTCCGAGCCGACTTCTACCATAGGTGTAATCTAACCTTGTGCTTAACTGCAGTTATAGTTTCTAACTACTGTAAATCTAGGCATACTCATTCTTAAACTATTATTCATGCTCATCGTAGGTTTTTTAATTACAATATTCAATTTCAATGGATTGAACAGGCTTCACAGATTCTTTACATTTCCATTAACATGTTTCGCCTAATCTTAAGTTAAGCCTACACATTTATATGTTCCAAACCACAAGTCTTAATTAACAATTGAAATCATGCCCAATTTTTTTTAATCTAATTTCACAATATAGTTTATGCCCCTAAATTCCAATCGTGATTCAAAGTACAAGTTATGCCCCCAAATTACCATTTCCAACCATTCCCAATTTAACCCAATTTCATTCGTACACATATTTCAGCGATATCAGCCTAGGCTCGAAGGTAACCTGGATATAAAAATAAAAAGGGAATGAGAGAGAGAAGAACAAAATAGGCATAAAACCAAAAGTAACAGAAGTGGGCATATGACAGCAGAAATAGGCATATAAGAACAGATCTAATTAACAGAAATAGGCGTATAAGAACAGATCTAATGAAAATGTAATAACAGGACTGATTAGGCATAGGTTTAGATCCAAATTTATAAACATGTCAGAATTACTTGTTAAATGTTTATATCTAAAAAGAATATGAACTTACAGAGGCTGGATCTAAAGAACAGTGAACAATTAGGCTGAAGCTGTAGAAGAAATTCTTGAATGCGTATGAATCGTTGTTGCAGATGATAGGCTATTTTAATCTGAGTTGGGGAAGCACTTCGTTGTTAACCATTGTTTTTGGTGAATAAAACAATGAGAATGAGGTCTTATTTATAGTCATCAGCCAAAAATCTAGACCAGAAATCAGTCCAAGTTCATTGGCAGGGATCTGCCCAGATCCGTATGGGGGTCGACCTCCCCCCTTAGTGTATCGACCCAGGGGTCGACACCTCCTTGATGGGGTCGACCCATGGGACGACACCCATAGCGGGAAATTTCCCGCTCCCCTACCTCTGTTCGATTTTGAATTGTTTTAAATATTTAATTTGTTTGTATATATATAATTCTCTTGTGCGTATATAAACTTCTAGGCATAATAACTTCTTCATACGATGTCTGTTTTACGCAAACTTAGGGTCTATCTTAAGAAGAATTCCAAGACGAACTTAATGATGCAGTCTGTTTTGCTTAATTCCCAATATTTAATTAAGTATTCCTTAGTTTATCATTTTAATGTTCTTTAAAATTACGTGGTGTTACATTCTCCCCTCCTTAAAGGATTTCGTCCTCGAAATCTCTAAGTTAAGAAGAATGTATGTCCTAACATCCATCATCCATCTACTCGCCCACCAATCACAGGAATCCATTGTCCTTAAAAGATTTCTAATGTTTATATGAACATATGCAAAGGGGTATGTATAAATCTCCCTATACTAATGCGAAAGATTAGGCGGTCTACCGATTCAGTCGACCACCAAAATGTAATTCATGTTAGTGCCATGAGTCCAACATGTATGCAAACAATCCTAACATATCATGTAAATGATATATGCGTGCACAATCATCCATCCAAATGCAACATCCATATGATGATTCACCCATTTTTATCCATAAAAAGAAAAAAATGTGCATGCATCCATATGCAGTATGAGAGTGATTGAGTCGATCTAGTGCCTAATGTGTGTGTACATGAATCCACGAGCAACCACTAGCAAACATTGCATCCACTTACATCCGCCAAACATAACATGACTCAAACACATGTTTACATTCATGGGATTTCTACCTAAAGGTCAAAGATTCGATCGATAGGATACACATGAATGACAGAAGCAAGTATGAATAAAAGCTTGGAAAAAGAAGTTAAGAACATAGTCCCGAAAAGGAAAGGGTATGAAGCGCGATTCTTGTCTTCAGTCCCCTAAGTCGCATCCTTTATGTCTTCTCCCCATTGCACTTTTATTAACTTAACCTCTCTGTTGCGCAGTTTCCTAACCTTTGATCCTAGTATACGGGGAGGAACTTGTCTAATTGTCACCTCCCATTCTTCCTTTACTTCCTCAAGAATTCTCAGCTCAACCACCTCTGCTATATCGTGCAGACAGTTCCGTAAATAAGAACTGAGGAAAAACATCATGAATATCCACACATAAGCAAAGCGAGCTGTACGCCTTAGTTACAAAGACAACCGGAGCACCCCCATTGTGATATGCTTCGTCTAACCAACACCTTTTCAAGAAGCTCATCTACTTGCTTGTTGAGCTCCCTTCTTTCTCTAGGAGTCATGTCGCGCACCGGTAATGCGACTGGCTTCACATTATCTACCAAGTATATCCGGTAATCAATCTTGTGCCTCAGAGGTAAATCCCTAACCTCCTCGAAAACATTTGGATACTCACAAACTACAAGTATATATCGCAAAACATCGACAGAAGCATTAAGTGATTCTAGGAAACTAAGCATGACAGAACCCCTTGGGTCACTAGAAATCTCGAGAGTCCTCCCATAGCAAGTCATAAGTCTAACAACCCTCCTCTAACAATCCAGAATGGCACCATACATGGCTAGCCAATCCATCCCTAAAATCAGACAGTATCCCATAAACCAAGTACATATGCGTCGTGCTCAAACTCGATGCCCCAAAACAGATATCCTCAAACCCCGATGAATCATACACAAATGATTCGTTCCCTTGACGGGGTTTGAGATAATAGCAGGATCAGAAACAATACTAGTACTAAGGTGCAGTGACTCAACCACATAATCAGATATAAAAGAGTGAGAAGCGCCGAAATCAAAAAGTGTCCTAACTGGATGATTAGAAAGAGAAATCAAACCTTCAACAGAAATTTTCATACCTCTGTCTGGTACATTGGCCTCGAGATCATGCACCTGTCCTCCAGAAGGTCCTGCCCTTTGGCCCTGTACTTGCTTCTTTGGGCACTCCCTAGTATAGTGACCGACTTCACCACAGTTGAATCAAGCAGTCTTCCTTTTCTGCAGTCTTTGACCAAATGACCCGCGTTCCCGAAACCATGACATTTCATTTTTCCTTGAGCGTTGTCTTTTTTTCCGCCCTCTTGTTTTTGTTCGTTATTGGGCCATACTTTATTGTATGGTGTTTCCTCAACCTTAGCCTCTTTCTTTTCACCTTTCTCTTCATCAGCATCAATGCCATATCAATGAGTTTCTCAAAAATTTCTCCCATCGGAATATGAGACATAGCCAACCCATGGAGGGGTTCACTCAATCCTCTAAAAAACCTCAAAGCCTTCTTATGCGGGTAATTACTAGCTCCAAACCAAACCTCACCAATTGATTAAACTTACTAACATACTCTCTAACAGACATGCCTCCTTTCTTAAGTGCCAAAAACCTTTCCATTTGCATACTTTGCTCGGCTTGAGAAATAAACTTCATCTCGAATCTCTATTGGAAATCATCCCAAGTTTCGACTGGACGTCCCGCCTGTGTCGCTTCTCAACAAAAACGAGGCCTCATCCTTCAGCTACCAAACGGCTAAATGAATCTTCCTATGATCGTCAACATCGAAAATTCCAAACAAATCCTCCGTCTCTTTAAGCCAATTCCTTGCTTCTACGAAAGTCTCAGTTCCTCGGAATGGCTTCCCGCCCATAGCACAGAAATCTTTAAATATCTTAGAGAAATTATCAGCACGCGGAGGAGGAGGAGGAATAGAAGCTGCAGCTGGGGGAGGGGCGTCTACTTGGCATTTAGCAGGTGCCATAGCCTCCAGATGCCTACGAAACCAAGCAGGTATCTGCACGCCCTCAGGAATATTAGGTACCCCAGACATCCTGAAAAGAAAAGGAAAAAGGGATTCAAACAGACAATTGAAAGATATTTCATTTGGCTTTGGGGAATATGTTTTTCAAAACTGACTTTTCTTTTGAAAATGCTTTCTTTTAAAACCTTTTTGAAAACAATTTTCAAAATCTTTTATCAGATCTGGTAACCTTCAGCTCTGATACCAAGTGTGTCACCCCACATCTGTTAATGTCATTCTTTAAGAAAATGCATTAAGTTTCGTGAAGCGTTATAGGTAAACATAAATAGATATATTACAAGACAGATGTAACGGCCCAGGAAAAGCTCGACGCTCGAATTTTCAACAATGATACATAATCCCGTATCACTTGCCAAAACCCCAAGTATCGAACCCCTGACTGTTAATAGAATGAAGTTAGAGGGTGAGAAAAGAAAGAAAGAAATGTTAGAATAGAAGAAAGAAGAAGAACACATCAGAATCTCACAGCGAAACGAATAAATATAATTTATCAAATCTCTTTACAAAAAGAAAACTGTATATATACATACCAATCATCAGAGTACATCATATATCAGACACAGTGGAAATACTTTGAATAACTAACGGTGAAGCCTCCTACTTCCAGCTCCTGGAAACTCCAAGCGAAAACTAACCTGTAAATATACTCGGTCTGACCCGAGCACATTTGATTTAAAACAAAATTCACTGGGTCAGTCTGGAATACTATCAGTGATAAATTCATAACACACACAACTTGTTTAACTTTGGAAATCCTTTTGAAATAAAAGGATAATAGTAAGACCAATCCACACATAAACACGGATGGTTTTCACCTTACTATAACCCAAACCATTTTTGAAATCATATCTTGTTCTGATATTATAATAATGTCTATCAAACAACAAATAAATAACAAATTAGCAGAACGCTTGCATCTCACGCTCTACATATATACTATAAAATCAGAAACCACGGGCGCTTATTGGAAATTGGATTCCAACTATGAGAAGGTATGGGACCACCTGCCGACAGTGTATGTCTAGAGGCGAATACACTGGGTTCAACAAGAACGTCTTGCAACCCGGCCCACACATGACCGACCACTCATTTTGCTTGAGTGGTTTTGGTTCTAGTTCGAAGTGGTTTTGGTTCTAGTTCCCATACCGGTCTCTTCGAAAACAACTCGTAAAAAGGTAAATAGAATATTCCATTTGATAGTCGGTTGTTTAACTATCAAATCTTAATAGTGATGTTAAGTACATTGGCAGTTCAGGTCGTTTATATTAGAATACTTCATTAAACCAACTGATCGATTCTTATAATCGATTTCATAAATCCATTCTCGACAAAACTCTTTTGATTCATTATTTTGAAAATATATCAATACTCGCTTGCGAATAACTTCTTTATCAACTTTCACTTCTATTTTCTTTGTTCGGAAATATTCCTTTATATCATAAAACATCTTTATTTCGTCTTTATCTTGGAAAACCCTCATTTTCTATTTTTGGACCATTTTCCATATTTTCTTACCTTTGCAACTATCGTTATAGTTCCATAAACCCCTTTAAATTTCTATTACCATTGGGGATATCGATATACATACACTTAACTAAAAGGAATAATTTTAATTAAAATCTTATATGTTTAAAATATCGTCGAGTGGCATATTTCCTATAATAAAACCTCAAAGGGATTTATCCACTTTAAAGAATCGCATTTTTAAAACTTATAGTTTTATTTCAATATACGATTTCCTTTCAAAACCAATATCGCTCTTTATTTGTCATTCCCATGGAAACCCAACATCCTCTACCATTGCAAACCAATACCATCTTTCGATATTAGTGAAGTCGCCCAAGTTATTGTATTTTAATTACCTCTCAGACTTTGACCGACAACGTTCTTATCTCAAAACAATAAGAGCTTGCAACTCCAAAATCTTATACCCCATTTCCCATTTCCCATTCCCATTCATTATGGCTTTAAACATCATTCCCTTTGATTTGAAAACCAACTTTATAGTCTAATTCTCGTTCCTTAAATAGGTAACTTTCTCGACAAAATCTTCTTTACCATTCGATTCCAATATGGTACTTTAACCCACTTCTACCTTTGGTAAATCCCTTAGCATCTCTTTACTTGATTTATTACGTAAATGTCCATACCCCTTTTTAAATTTTTTAACCATACTCGTATACTTACATAAAACTTTATTGAAATTCACACACTAGCTTACCTCTATCGTTTACATATTTTGTTTATAATCATGGATTATAAATCCCTTTTAAACCCTTGCTAAACTAAAATCAACTTGTTTTCATTTGATCACTTTTCAATTTAATTATCCATTAAAAATAATCACTTCTATTACCATTAAAATGATAATTGACCTTAGCATTAACTACTTTAATCGTAGTTAATTTCGTTATAAACTAGGAATAAAACAATCAATCATTTTTAAAAGATCATTAAATAATAATTAACTTTATTCAAAAAAAAGTTATCCTGATGATCATCTTAAAAACATAGTTAATCAAAGATTAACTACTTTTAAACAACATTCATTACGTTTAACGAATATTCGAAAATTTATCAATTTGTTTAATAAAAATCAAATCATCCAATTGTCAACTTTGATTGAAACAGTCTCCTTTGTCGACCGTCAACATCAGTTAATCATTAACTGATATTCATTCACCGTTTCCCCCTTTTAAATTAATTAATAACTTAGTTAATTTAAAAATATCATTCTAATTGTTATATAAAACAATTATTCAATACTACTCATCAATATATTAGTTTCTACTTTTCTAATCATTAATGACATTTTCTTCATTATATGAACCTTTTAAAACAAATTCTTTGATAAATCATGATTATAAATATAAATATATTTATAAATTTCTATTTTAATTAATTCATATAAACATCTAAAATTTCATTTTAGTTATAACAATAAATTTATAACTAAAATCTTCGTCATTTCGCCTAGCGGCAAACGACGCCATAAACGATGGATGTTACACCATCACTGCCAATTACTTAATCAATACTGTCGATTGATCAAAAACACAACACGATCAACAACCATTCAACCATCAACATTCAACAGGTTTTGATGTCAATTTGGGGTTTAATCAGTTCATGTGTAAACAGTATAAAAATAAACAACATATAAAATATTTTGGGGAATCCGGCCGGATTCCTCCAACCTGTTCTTCCCTGCAACACAGACGATTATAACATTTCACGATAGTATATAATTTTAAATAAATAAATTAATGATGATAATATAATCAACAGCAACCATTAAATCAACCATAAACAACCAAGTAGCCAATCAACCAATTTGTATTTTTATATGGATTTATCACATCATGGCAGTCCAGAAAAGTGTGGGAATTAACTCACCAGTGATTACGGTTGACGATGGACGTGTTTGTTCCTTTTAATTTGCAGCGGACATTCAAAATTTGCTGAAATTTCAACTGCTTCAGATAAGTGCCTAGTTAGAGCCATCGTCTCGTCCCTGCGATCCCAATGGATCCAGTTTCATCAGATTTCGTTCACGTATGTGAAAGTTATCGCAGTTCGAAGTTTATAAAATTTAACGATGATATCAATTAATAAAATAATTTACTAATCACCTTTATTACCTTAATTCAAAGTC
This sequence comes from Allium sativum, assembly GCA_030737875.1. Lineage (NCBI taxonomy): Eukaryota > Viridiplantae > Streptophyta > Magnoliopsida > Asparagales > Amaryllidaceae > Allium > Allium sativum. The sequence goes on from CM060916.1 coordinate 965,432,274, forward strand.
CACGTCAGCCTTCATTTTAACGTTCCACGCGTTTTCGTTCTATCCTCCTGGCACAAACCCGATTACCCCCAAAACAAAGAAATCCAACTCCACAAACCCACCGTCGATGACCACCACCACAACTCTGGTCAACCGGACGCCGCCAGACCCCCACCATCGGAACCGCCGTTACCTGAGCCTCCAACGGCCATGACCCTGAGCCCCCAATCCAACTGACGCCACTGGATTTTACCCCCGACCAAACTCCGTTCAAACCCTGATTTCCACCGCCGTGGACCACCATAGATCACCAGACAACCTCAGATCAAACCGCCGACCTTCCCTCCTCCTTTTTGCTTTAGACCCCCTGGCCACTGACCCTCGACGACGCCGGAATACCCCCATTTTCGATCGCCACTTCAAATAAAAATCCAAAAACTGTCATCTCCGATCAACCTCAATTTCCGATCACCACAGCCCATTTCAGGTACCCCGACCAAAGCCAAAATTGAAGGCCTCCCTGTCCTCTACAACTTTGCCTTCGACCCCCCATCGATCGTCAGCCAAAACTCCCTCAAAAAGGACAAAAACGAAAACGTTTTTCTACCGTTCATCGCAAATTCCGTCTAACACCCTCGACGAAACTTCCCCAACTTTTGTCTACAGCTAGCCCTCGACCCGATCTACAACTTTCTCTCAGGTCCCCATAGCGATTTCATCACGGATTGAGAGAAATAATTGTTTTTGTGAAGAGGGGCTTTTTCGCAAACTGTATGGGAGAATTTTTTGGTTGGCTAGAAATATTGAGGGGAAAGGGTTTATATAAGCGAAGGGAAATGTTATTTTATTGTTGAGTTGACAAATGATGTGACTAATGATTTTTATTCATGTCCATCGCTATTTTGAATACTGTTTATTGGCTCCTGTGCTCATATATAAGCCCTGTTCGAGACACGAATGGACGGCATAGTATAATTTGACGGTATGGTCCTAACGAATCTTGTTTCGTTGAATTCTGAGTTCGTTAGCTCGAATAGCACTCGTTCACGTTCAAACGGTCGTTTATATTTGCATTTTATTTTGCCACGCTCACAAAATAACCCCGATTGACGCGCCACTTGAAATCTAGCAATAATTTACAGTTGCAGTCTCAATAAAATTTGTTTCGTCGAAAACTAAGGTCGTTTGAAAAAGTCCCTTTTATAACTGCCCAATTCAAATAAAATAAACCAATTTTAAAATACTTAAATACAATATTAATAAAATATTGAAATTGGCCATATACGACCAGAATTATATACACTACCCAGATAAAATATCTCGGGTTGAATTCCAAGCCAAATCGATATTATAAATATTTAAAAACCCCTTTTATTTATTATAAATAATGATTAAATTATAAAGGAAATTCCACTGCGACTATTTTAAAATTTGATTTGGACATAAAATAAAATCTACAACACGAAATCTAAAATTTTCTCTTCCATTAGAAAAATATTGTCTAACTGGTCCCGACATTTCTTGTTTCGAGAAAATCAGACTTATTTCGGACCCTGTACAGCCCGTTAAAGTTCAAAATGCCATATTACGAACTACTGCGCCGCTACAGCTCGTTATACAATTAAATTATAAACTATATGCTCGACGGTCGTTAAATAAGCGATATCGTCAATATATTTTCAATACAGACCATATTAACCTTCTATATTTTGCCAATTCACATTATACAGCGAATTCAACATTTTCCCAAATATTTTAAAATTAAAATATTATTATATTCTATTTATATTATTAATTAAATAGTCAAAACAATTAAATTCGATTATTTAAATTCAAACTGACCTTTTAAATAATAAAATAATTGGTCAGAAAAATATGGGTCGTTACATTCCTTCCCCCTTAAAATAATTTCGTCCTCGAAATTCCCAAAGCAGAAAGAATGGTACAGCCCTATTATTTTAACAAAAATATTTAATTAAAAATCAGTTCTATTTCCAAAATTAATTTAATTGGTTTTAAAACAAACTAATTTCTGATAACAAAATTTTCACAAAATCTTCAAAAAAATTCCAACACCTTAAATTTTAGAAAAATTTCAGCAGAGTCACCCCTGCACGGAGGGACATCTGCAATATTGCAAGTTCAAGAATATATATACATTGACTCTTATGGTCGGAAAATACAAAATCAAATCTCAATACCTAAATCAAAACCCAAAAATTTGTATTTTGCGTGGGCGTACCTTTTTGTGAGCGTTATTTTAGCGTACTTTTCAATTTTTAGCAATCTACGCAATCAAATTCTACCGTCTAAGCCCTCTCACACCTGTACTTAACTCAAATACCAAGTAAGTAACAACTGAATAAATAAACAAATTCAATCCAAACATATGACATCATTACTGGTTTAAATCTTTCGATTTTAATTCATGATCGATTCCATTCAAACTTGCTATACAGGAATTCATTTACTTACCCTTTCAATTTACCCAACTTTTAGATTTAACCATTGGTGAAATTTATACAAACCATCCAACATAAACCAAATCAACAAACAAACAAGGAATATCAACTCAACCAAACACTTTGATTCATCATTAATATTTTTCATTTGGTTTCGCTTTGGTTTCACTTATCGATTCATGTCAAATCGATTTCTTATCCAATTATTAATTCAATTACCAAAGTCCCATGTATTTTATTTGGTTCAAACACTATATCCATTCCTGATTTATCTCGACTTAACCAAGGTAAGTCGTATTCCCATATCTAAACAATCAAACAGCAAGATATCTCAATAATTCAATAAAATAATTCATTTCCTACATAATTTAGGCAAAATCATCTCATTTACCCTCTTTTCAAAATATTTAAAAATAATTTTATATTCAATTACAAATACGCGCTCTCATATATATATGCACAACTCAACCTAGGGTATTATTAACCCAATCTCTATTGAGTAACACCACAGAGCCTAGGTTATCGCTAAACCAATAGCTCTGATACCAACTGTAACGGCCAGGGAAAAGCTCGACGCTCGAATTTTCAACAATGATACATAATCCCGTATCACTTGCCAAAAACCCAAGTATCGAACCCCTGACTGTTAATAGAAAGAAGTTAGAGGGTGAGAAAAGAAAGAAAGAAATGTTAGAATAGAAGAAAGAAGAAGAACACATCAGATCTCATATCGGAACGAATAAATATAATATATCAAATCTCTTTACAAAAAGAAAACTGTATATATACATATCAATCATCAGAGTACATCATATATCAGACACAGCAGAAATACTTTGAATAACTAACGGTGAAGCCTCCTACTTCCAGCTGCTGGAAACTCCAAGTGAAAACTAACCCGTAAATATACTCAGTCTGACCCGAGCACATTTGGTTTAAAACAAAATTCATTGGGTCAGTCTGGAATACTATCAGTGATAAATTCATAACACACACAACTTGTTTAACTTTGGAAATCCTTTTGAAATAAAAGGATAATAGTAAGACCAATCCACACATAAACACGGACGGTTTTTACCTTACTATAACCCAAACCATTTTTGAAATCATATCTTGTTCTAACATTATATTATTGTTTATCAAACTACAAATAAATAACAAATTAGTAGAACGCTTGCATCTCACGCTCTACGTATATACTATAAAATCAAAAACCGCGGGCGCTTATTGGAAATTGGATTCCGACTATGACAAGGTATGGGACCACCTGCCGATAGTGTATCTCTAGAGGCGAATACACTGGGTTCAACAAGAACGTCTTGCAACCCAGCCCACACATGACTGACCACTCATTTCGCTTGAGTGTATCGAATGTATATCACCAACGGTTGGGCTAGAACCACCGTTTCCCGAAAAGGGACAGCATCGATAGATTGCAGAAGCAAAAGGAATTTCTCTAGATAGGTGATTATACACCCTAATGGGAGCGACCCAAATAGCCATGCTGCCTGCCCGATTTTTGTCATTTCCCGCTTGATGAGGCTTGGGGCTACGCTTTACCATCACATCAGATTCATTTTGAATGCCATATTGTCAGATCCATCAAATCACTGATTGACGTCTACAACAATACATTACGTGTTGGCTAAAGAAGTTTCCTTCTCCGCTTCCACTCTGGGTAAGGTTGAAGAAATCAATATATGTGACCGTCTGGAAATACTCTGTCAGACACTCGTCCATACAAGTCATCCAGGAACAGGATGAACCGAAGGCACTCTCCTATCGCATCCTATACAGGAATCACCCCAAGGATCAGTAGCGAGAAGTCCTTGCAAGCCGTATATTTCAACCATGACAGAACCCCAGTATATCTCTGCGTCGACTCAGAGATTGTTAGTGGTTCTTCCATTTATGAAGATATACGGTCTTCAATGCTCCATCTTCATCGCCTGCCAATTAGTCGTAAACATACAGTTGATTCGAAGTGGTTTTGGGTCTAGTTCCCATCCCGGTCTCTTCGAAAACAGCTCATAAAAAGGTAAATAGAATTTTCCATTTGATAGTCGGTTGTTTAACTATCAAATCTTAATAGTGATGTTAAGTACATTGGAAGTTCAGGTCGTTTATATTAGAATACTTCATTAAACCAATTGATCGATTCTTATAATCGATTTCATAAATCCATTCTCAACAAAACTTTTGATTCATTATTTTGAAAATACATCAATACTCGCTTTCGAATAACTTCTTTATCAACTTTCACTTCTATTTCCTTTATTCGGAAATATTCCGTTATATCATAAAACATCTTTATTTTGTCTTTATCTTGGAAAAACCTCGTTTTCTATTTTCGGACCATTTTCTATATTTTCTTACCTTTGCAACTATCGTTATAGTTCCATAATCCCCTTTAAATTTCTATTACCATTGGGGATATCGATATACATACACTTAACTAAAAGGAATAATTTTAATTAAAATCTTATATGTTTAAAATATCGTCGAGTGACGTATTTCCTATGAATAAAACCTCAAAGGGGTTTATCCACTTTAAAGAATCGCGTTTTTAAAATTTATAGTTTTATTTCAATATAGGATTTCATTTCAAATCCAATATCGCTCTTTATTTCTCATTCCCATGGAAACCCAACATTCTTTACCATTGCAAACCAATACCATCTTTTGATATTAGTGAAGTCGCAAAAGTTGGGGTATTTTAATTACCTCTCAGACCTTGACCGGCAACGTTCTTATCTCAAGACTATAAGAGTTTGCAACTCAAAATCCTTATATCCCATTTCCCATTTCCACTCGTTATGGTTTTAAACATCATTCCCTCTGATTTGAAAACCCACTTTACATTCTAATTCTCGTTCCTTAAATAGGTGACTTTCTCGACAAAATCTTCTTTACCATTCGATTCCAATATGGTACTTTAACCACTTCTGCCTTTGGTAAATCCCTTAGCATCTCTTTACTTAATTTATTACGTAAATGTCTAAACCCCTTTTTAAATAATTTTAACCATCCTCGTTTACTTACATAAAACTTTATTGAAATTCACACACTTGCTTACCTCTCTCGTTTACATACTTTGTTTATAATCATGGATTATAAATCCCTTTTAAGACTTGCTAAAATGAAATCAACTTGTTTTCATTTGATCACTTTTCAATTTAATTCTCCATTAAAAATAGTCACTTCTATTACCATTAAAATGATAATTGACCTTAGCATTAACTACTTTAATCGTAGTTAATTCCGTTATAAACTAGGAATAAAATAATCAATCATTTTTAAAAGATCATTAAATAATAATTAACTTTATTCAACAAAAATTATCTTGATAATCATCTTAAAAACATAGTTAATCAAAGATTAACTACTTTTAAACAATATTCATTACGTTTAACGAATATTCGAAAATTTATCGATTTGTTTAATAAAAATCATATCATCCAATTGTCAACTTTGATTGAAACAGTCTCCTTTGTCGACCATCAACATCAGTTAATCATTAACTGATATTCATTCACCGTTTCCCCCTTTTAAATTAATTAATAACTTAATTAATTTAAAAGTATCATTCTAATTATTATATAAAACAATTATTCAATACTACTCATCAATATATTAGTTTCTACTTTTCTGATCATTAATGACATTTTCTTCATTATATAAACCTTTTAAAACAAATTCTTTGATAAATCATGATTATAAATATAAATATATTTATAAATTTCTATTTTAATTAACTAGTATAAACATCTAAAATTTCATTTTAGTTATAACAATAAATTTATAACTAAAATCTTCGTCAGTTCACTTAACAGCAAACGACGACATAAACGATGGATGTTACACCATCACTGCCAATTACTTAATCAATACTGTCGATTGATTAAAAACACAACATGATCAACAACCATTCAACCATCAACATTCAACAGGTTTTGATGCCAATTTGGGGTTTAATCAATTCATGTGTGAACAATATAAAAATAAACAACATATAAAATATTTTGAGGAATCCAGTCGGATTCCTCCAACCTGTTCTTCCCTACATCACAGAAGGTTATAACATTTCACGATAGTATATAATTTTAAATAAATAAATTAATGATGATAATATAATCAACAGGAATCATTAAATCAACCATAAGCAACCAAGCAGCCAATCAACCAATTTGTATTTTTATATGGATTTATCACATCATGGCAGTCCAGAAAAGTGTGAGAATTAAATCACCAGTGATTACGGTTGACGATGGACGTGTTTGTTACTTTTAATTTGCAACGGACGTTCAAAATTTACTCAAATTTCAACTGCGTCAGATCAGTGCCTAGTCAGTGTCATCGTCTCATCCCTGCGATCCCAACGGATCCAGTTTCATCAGATTTCGTTCACGTATGTGAAAGTTATCGCAGTTCGAAGTTTATAAAATTTAACGATGATATTAATTAATAAAATAATTTACTAATCACCTTTATTACCTTAATTCAAAGTCCACGTCAGCCTTCATTTTAACGTTCCACGCATTTTTGTTCTATCCTCCTGGCACAAACCCGATTACCCACAAAACAAAGAAACCCAACTCCACAAACCCACCATCGATGACCACCACCACCGCTCTGGTCAACCGGACGCCGCTAGACCACCACCATCGGAACCGCCGTCACCTGAGCCTCCAACTGCCATGACCCCGAGCCCTCAGTCCAACTGACGCCACTGGATTTTACCCCCGACCAAACTCCGTTCAAACCCTGATTTCCACCGCCGTGGACCACCATAGATCACCAGACCACCTCAGATCAGACTGCCGACTTTCCCTCATCCTTTTTTCTTCAGACCCCCTGGCCACTGACCCTCGACGACGTCGGAATACCCCCATTTCTGATCGCCACTTCAAATAAAAACCCAAAAACTGTCATTTCCGATCAACCTCAATTTCCGATCACCACAGCCCATTTCAGGTACCCCGACCAAAGCCAGAATTGAAGGCCTCCCTGTCCTCTACAACTTTGCCTTCGACCCCCCTATCGATCGTCAGCCAAAACTCCCTCAAAAAGGACAAAAACGAAAACTTTTTCTGCCATTCATCGCAAATTCCGGCCACCACCCTCAACGAAACTTCCCCAACTTTTGTCTACAGCTAGCCCTCGACCCGATCTACAACTTTCCCTCAGGTTCCCCTAGCGATTTCATCTTGGATTGAGAGAAATAATTGTTTTTGTGAAGAGGGGCTTTTTCGCAAAATGTACGGGAGAATTTTCTGATTGGCTGGAAATATTGAGGAGAAGGGTTTATATAAGCGGAGGGAAATGTTATTTTATTGTTGAGTTGACAAATGATGTGACTAACGATTTTTATTCGTGTCTATCGCTATTTTGAATACTGTTTATTGGCTCCTGTGCTCACATACAAGCCCTGTTCGAGACACGAATGGACGGCATAGTATAATTTGACGGTACAGTCCTAACGAATCTTATTTCATTGAATTCCGGGTTCGTTAGCTCGAATAGCGCTCGTTCACGTTTAAATGGTTGTTTTTACTTACATTTTATTTTGCCACGCTAAAAAAATAACCCCGATTGACGCGCCACTTGAATTCTTGCAATAATTTACTGTTGCGATCTCAATAAAATTTGTTCCGTCGAAAACTGAGGTCGTTTGGAAAAAGTCCCTTTTATAACTGCCCAATTCAAATAAAATAAACCAATTTTAAAATACTTAAATATAATATTAATAAAATATTGAAATTAGCCATATACGACCAGAATTATATACATTACCCAGATAAAATATCCCGGGTTGAATTCCAAGCCAAATAGATATTATAAATATTTAAAAACCCCTTTTATTTAATATAAGTAACGATAAAATTATAAAGGAAATTCCACAGCGACTATTTTAAAATTTGATTTGGACATAAAATAAAATCTACAACACAAAATCTCGATTTTTCTCTTCCATTAGAAAAATATTGTCTAACTGGTCCCGGCATTTCTTATTTCGAGAAAATCCGACTTATTTCAGACCCTGTACAGCCCGTTAAAGTTCAAAACGCCATATTACGAACTACCGCGCCGCTACAGCTTGTTATATAATTAAATTATAAACTATACGCTCAACGGTCGTTAAATAAACGATATCGTCGATATATTTTCAATACAGACCATATTAACCTTCTATATTTTGCCAATTCACACTATATAGCGAATTCAACATTTTCCCAAATATTTTAAAATTAAAATATTATTATATTCTATTTATGTTATTAATTAAATAGTCAAAACAATTAAATTCGATTATTTAAATTCAAACTGACCTTTTAAATAATAAAATAATTTAAATAATTGGCTAGAAAAATACGGGTCATTACAACAGATATAGAATAATAGCGGAATTTAAAAACTTTATTAAGAAGAAAACATCGTGGTTTAAAACATAGTTACATCATAAGTCTAAAATACATAAAACCCAGTACATCAACTTAAAACTTCTGTCTTGTACTGAAATCATCAGAGTACAATAATAAAAGAAGCTTAATCCCCAAAATATTTCCATAGTAGAGAAGATATGAAATCAAGCAGTACATCCAAGTAGCTCCAAGCAGAATGAAAGAAGAATCCTGATCAAGCATGAGTATTCCCACCCTAAGAACCTAGGGGGAAACGGAAGAGAAAGAAAAGGAAACAAAAATGGGTCAGACATAAAGTGTGGTGCGTCCAGTTACTTTTAGCATATAAATAAATAAAAACATCATGACAAGCATATAAGTTGGAGAGAGATAATAGTATCATATGGTAGGTATAACAAGATAAACAGGATAATCTGAACAGAACAAGCATTGCGCTTCCCTAATACTTTTCTCTGCACCAATATTTGTATAATAGAAACAAGATGATCCCAATAAAAATATAATGGTAGGTTTAGATGTTATCTAGTAGTGGGTTTATCCCAAATGAATTAACTGGTACCCAAACAGAAATAATGGGTGTTAACCCAATTAGAAATACAGGCACCCTACAGAAACAGACAGGACTAGATGTACCATAATTACTACCCCCCAGTCGATTGGCTCCCTATCCCTTAAATACCCTGTGTCGGCCCCACAGTACGGTGTATTACTTCCTAAAGTGGCAGCCTATGAAAGGACATAAACCTATTTACTGGTGCTACAACGGCTTATTTTCCCAGAGCAAGCTTTACTCATGCACGCACATGAGTCCGTTAGAACATGCCAGTACACACCTCCTCCCAGATGAACCTCTTACAATCAGCTCAGTAAGCATGCCCTGATGCTTACCTAGTGCGGGGTCCCCCTTTAATACTAGAATGGGTTACTGACTAATATGGGTCCCACACAATATATGGCACAACCTAACCCTTATAGATCTCGTGTTCCCAATTAAATAGGATTTTGACAGGTTATGCCTAACAGATTTAACAGATTTGTATAATCCCTACAGATTTACGAGTTAAACTTTACAAGTTAAAGGGTCCATATAAATCCAACAGATGTAACCGGTTAAGTTTTGTAGATTAACAGGTTCATATAACCCCCACAGAATTTAATAGGTTTCCTTATCCCTACAGATTTAACAGGTTTACTTAACCCCATAGATTTAACGTTTACTTAACTCCGTAGATTTAACGTGTTTACTTAACCTTGCATATTTAACGGGTTTACTTTGCCCTACTGATTTAACGGGTTTACTTAACCCCGTAGATTTAACGGATTTCTAGATTTACAGACTACTTAATTTATAATTAAGTACAACTTATCTTATTTCATAAGTTATCCCCTTCCTCTATCGTTTATTATAACCTAAGTTATGATTACGACTTGACCCGAGGACAAGCCTACCAATTATCTTTCCATTTTCCCATTCGGATTTATTCATAATAGGTTATTATCATTCCCCGTTCATGTATGTTAATGCACCAGACCTCTCACATTAAGTTGACCACTTGTGGATGCTGGATATGTCGGGCAGTTCCGGGCAGACTTCTACCACATGTCGAATTTAACCTCGTGTCTTAGCACTGCTACGTGTACATTTACGCACTCGACCCCTCACATTAGATTAACCACTTGTGGACGCTGGATTTACGGGGCGGTTCCGGGCAGACTTCTACCACAAGTTTAATCTAACCTCGTGCCTGAGTGCGGTTATAGTTTCTAACTACTGTAAATCCAGGCATACTCATTCTTAAACAATTATTCGTGCTCATCATAGGTTTTTTCAATTACATATTCAATTAGAAAGGATTAAAAAGGTTTCACAGATTCTTTATAGTTCCATTAACATGTTTCGCTTAATCTTAAATTAAGCCTACAGATATATATGTCCTAAACCACAAGTCATAATTTACAGTGGAAATCATGCCCCAATTTTTTTTGGTCCAATTTCACAGTATAGTTTATGCCCTCAAATTCCAATCGTGATTCATAGTACAAGTTATGTCCCTAAATTACCATTTCCAATCATTCCCAATTTAACCCAATTACGTTCGTACGCATATTTCAGCATTATCGGTCTAGGCCCGAAGGTAGCCTGGATATAAAAATAAAAAGGGAACGAGAGAGAAGAAGAAAATAGGCATAAAACCAAAAGTAACAGAAATGGGAATATGATATCAGAAGTGGAAATTTGCGTTAAGGGCTTAATAGTCACCTCCAATTATTTTCTAGGACACGGGTTTTAAATTATCAGTTTCCAAGACAAAAATCAAAGCGTACGTCTTCATCTTCGCAAACAACCATCATATTTTCTGAAATCAGGTGCTCGTGGATATTATATCAAAATTAAGCCGTCATTTCTTGTGTAATCAAATCGCTCGTTGAATTTTTGGCAAAAAATTAAGGTTAGTTTCTTCTTAAATCAAATTCGACTTTAATTGTGGGAAATCATTAGCCGAATTTGTTCATTTGGATTGGCTAATCGATTTTCTTTGTTGGATTGCTTATTATTTGGTGAGTCTTTATTTTATTTGGTGTTTTTCAATTTCAATTCGATGATTTATATCATTGTTGATGCTCTTGTATATTTTTTATCAAGGGAGGCAGTTTTTATCTATTAGGGGAAGGTTTCATTTTGTTGTAGTTGGGATAATGAACTCAGAAAGGTATTCTTTTGATAAAACAAGCACTGTGTATTTATCCTGGTTGCATCATTCACTTTAGATTATGATTTTTGTATTTATATTATAACTTCAGATTTGGCTTGAGCAATCAAACTACTTATTTTTTCAGTTAATTATGTTTGAACTCACTTTGGTTATGAAATTGGATCTTAAATAATATTAGTTGACAACTCTTGTTCTTTAGTTCTTGCTGATTTGTGATTGGTAAAAGATATATGATTATATCTTTTTTCGAAAATTAGGACAGAAAATAATAAATGTACAAGAATTTTTACAGAAAATTATAAGTGGGACGGAAAATTATAAATGATTTCACTGATAACTGCATTTTAATGTATATTTACAGAAAATTATAATGAGCAATGTTCTTATGCACAATTCATTAGAACAAATACATGAGTTTTTTTTCTTCCCTTATAGTGTAGGTTTTGTGGTCTTTAAGAATATTAACAGTATGTGATTTATGATTTTGTAAAGTCCTGATAATGTTTGTTTGAATAAGATAACAGATCTCATAGAATTTAAAAATAATAATTGATTATATCTTTTTTCAGTACACCATAAACGGCCTAATGCAACGAATTTATTTTTTTCTAATGTTCATATGGCCTAATGCAGTTGATTTGTCCATCTTCGAGTTCAATGACCATTCGATCAATTTCTACTTCAACAACAGTAGCGGGAAGTAAGCGTTGCCACCACAAAACTCCACCAAAGATGAGGACTGTTAAGGCAAGGCTGAATATGGGGGAAGAAGTTTTTTGGTGCTCCTTGTGGCCTATTACCGTTTTTCTTCATATTTTTTTTTCATGTTTCATCTTGTAGGAGTTGATGAATTGTGATGTATAATGTTGCATGTTTTGAAACAAATTTACGAATGGTATTTTATTATTAGTACTATGGTTATACTGATATTGAAGAAAGATATATTATTTTATCTCTTATTGATAATATTTTGATTTAACCTTATTTTAGTGATGTTATTGTAATGGATGATGTTGAAAACTTTATGATGAATTTAACAATGAATTTTTATTATCTGATGATGTGAGGTTATAATATGTAAAATGTCTATACTAATTTTTGAAGAAAGATAAATCATTTTATCTTTTTTTATATTATTTTTTAGGCCGTGACATATTATGTTATTAAAGTATATTGTATATATATGATGATATATTCTATACTATCACTTTTTATTATGTTTGTAAGGTTGTATAATACTATGTTGTATTAACAAATATTCAACAAAATATATAAGCTTTTATCTTTCTTAGCTTAGCTGCAGAATAAAAATGAGTATTGAAAATTCATGATCATTTATCAGAATTTTATCTTCAAATTAACAGAATTTATGTTACAGATTGCTAGTTAACATTAGGTATTACAAATTAATTATTATTTGAATGATGTTGTTGGTAAATATTTTTAAAAAAGATAAAATGATTTATCTTTTATATTTTAACTGCAACACAGTTTACATAAGTTAATAAGTTAAAAAAAAACTATATTATAAGACAAGCAGTACATCAGTTTTATATACTGTACTTCTTCATTGTAAAAACCAACCATATGTATATCTTTGTATCAGGTGTAAAATCATAAAGATAAATAGGGGTGTTAAACGGACAGGAAAGTCCGATGTACGAATCGGTTCGAAGGGGTAATGTGTCCGGCCCGTGGCCGTACGATTCTTACTTAGGACATGATTCAGGAAAAGAATTTGTGTACGAAAATATATCCTTCCGAAAATGTTCGAAGTTTTTCTATTGTCTGAAGCATGTCCGTTCGTTGTCCAGCTCATACGAACAATGTCCGAGTCAACTTCTCGTTGGGTCCATGTACGTCCAAAAGTCTTATAGGACAGGACACGAACACCCCTTTGTCCGGTCCGGTCTGGCCGATTTACACCCCTAAAAATACATGGTTTTATATTTTTGGGTAGTAAAAGATAAATTGATATATCAAACATTGATTTAGTTTAATATATTTATGCAGTTTGGACATACTAAAGTAATGATTTTACATCGCAGTTAGGACATGCTGAAGCAGTGCTGTTAAAACTTATAGTTTTACGATAATTTTCATATTCCAACGCAATACACAGACAATCAACATACATAGACAATTAAAAGTCATTAACGACGTATCCAAAAAAGAGTACAAACAAATAAATCTATCACGCCTATAACGATCTTGTCCATTGTTCACCATCAAGCATTATGAACTACAAACAAAGTTGTTATCTTCAACAGATGACTCCTTTGTCCAGCATAAATCTTCATTATGGAATATTCCGGATGCAATACTAGCTCATAGGTGATTAATTTCTGTTTGAGGTATGGTTGCAAGAAGACATCTATCTTGAGACAGTTTTGAAATGTTCATAATCACATATATTCCGTAATCATATCTGTTGTAAGAAAGATAAATCCTTTTTAAGATGTTTAAATTTAAAATAAGTTTACAATTCTTATTAGAAAATTAATATATATGTATAAGTTAGTGTATAAACAACAGAAATTATATATTAAAAAAGATAACTGTATTTATCATATTGCGTTTTTAATTAAAAATTAATATATATTTACTTTATGGTAGCAAATATTAATATTATTATAATATAATTTAATATAGTATTAAACATTTAGTAAATAAATTTTTCTCTGTAAAAGAATGTAGTTATATGTATGTATGTATAACATAAACAGTAGACTTTGAAAAAGATAAAACTATTTATCTTTTGGTATTGTTAATTATATGTGGGGAAAAATTTAAATTATTTGAAAAGATAACTAAATTTATTATTTTTTTAAACTTCATTTATAATATAAGTACTAAAAATAATGTACATGTATTGTAAACTAATAAATATACCAATTTTTTTCAAAAAAAAAGGTTGAAATTATGTATTTGTATGCATATTTTAAAAAATAATAATAAATTAAACAATATAGCAATTATATAGTATTACCCATTACGTTGTTGAGCACATTCTCCAACTGTAAGAACAGATGATTTTTTGGTATTCTCCTTGGTTTGTTCATTTTGAAGTTTCTTGTTTATGTTATTGACTAAACTTTGCTGTGTGTGTATATATATATATATAATAATAATAATAATAATAATAATATTTTTTAATTTAGTTAACGTAGAACAATTAAACATTCAAAATGTCTTACGATTTTTAACGTGCTTTCTGTGTGTCTGCTGGTAAATCTTCCATTTCTACATCTGTTTGATAAAGAATCATACAGTGTCCAGTTTGAAAATTCTGGTTCAAATCTTAAAAGTATGCAGTGTGACTATTCATGAACTGGAAATAAGAGTACATCACATCATGAATCTTGTAGTGCTGCTGTCAAAGCTGGAATAAACAAATGAGTTTTGACATTTTCTATGTCAATTGCAATACTTTTATGTTAAAACAAAGTAATATTGTAGTTATACAAAACAAATTTATTAATGAATCATTACGGATATGTCTATAATAATGATCTTACTGTCATTGTGGTATTAGAGTAAGCTACGTTTGAATTGACATCCCACACTTTTGCTACTTTATACCAGAACCTGTCAATTGTCTACACATGCAATATATCAGAGTAGTTACAACAATAAACATATACAATAAAGCAATTTTATGTTGTTTCGATATCGTAGTAATGGATAATTATATGTGACAGAAACTAAAGTTTATTGACACAAAGATAGTAAAACACTTTGCCATTATCATAATATATGTGCATTTTTTTCTTTGTAAGTTTTAATTTTTAAAATGATAAATGTATTTATATTTTTATAATGACAAAAATATTAAAAACATATGATAAATTGAACTTATTTGTTTCAACATATGGTAAATTCTATTACTCAAAATCATATGAAAACATCTCATATGATATAAAATTATTAGTATAATATCTGTATGAAAACATTACTTTAAAAAAAGATATATGTTTTTATCTTTTTACGTGATCAATAATAAAATTATGTGGTAAGTAGAGCTTCTATGTTTCACTAATCAGAATAAATATCATATGTGTACAAATCTATTAGTGTCATAAGTCGAATAATATTATATACTTACCTGGTCAAAAACAAATTCACCGAAAACCAGTTCTTCAATCATGTCCTTATGTTTGACAATATTGTTTTCGTCGTTTGAATTGTAAATCTCTACACTGTAAAGTAAACAAAGTTATAATTTAAAAAAAAAAAAATTTATTAATTTATAAAGTATATAATCTAAAAAGTATACAAACTTACTTAACATCGCCAACTTTGTTGAAGTAATCTATTATGAACTTCTGTTCGTCATCGGGCAATTTCATAAAAAAATCAGAATTTTCTTTTTTCCTTTATCTCAAGCTTATACTTTTTGGTGTGTTGAGAGTATCCACATCTATAGTTTCTGGGCTTTCACACTATCACCTTTTTTTTGGGCTTTCACACTTTCACTTTTCCTTTTTGCTTTCTCTTTATCTATTTTTTCTTTTTCTTCAATTTCTTCAAGGTCATTATGTTCTACTTCTTCTTCTTTATCTTCCTTATCTTTAGCATCCATATTTTCACATTCTTTTTCTTTAATTTCTTCATTGTCATTATGTTCTATTTCTTATACTATATCTTCCATTTCTTCACCAGCAATTTTCCCACTTTTTGTTTTCTTCAATTTTGTCGGTTTCATTATGTTCCAGATCATTTTTTGTATCTTTGTTTTCTTCATCGTCCTTTTTCTCACATTCTTTTTCTGGAATTTCAGTTAAATTGTGGTCATAATTTAACAAACTTTCCAATTCCTTTCTCTTCTTTTTTTGGGCTTGTAATTGTTTTTCTCTGGATTGAAGCTTTATTTGTAACTACTCAACTTTTCTTTTTAACTTTGCAATTTCTTTAACTTTGCATTCGACTTGTGTTAGAAGACAGCTTTCTTCATTATCTTTTTTTCCCTCTTTCAAAATCTTATTCACTTTCAGTAGAAGAATTTTTTTCATCTTTCATAATTTTGTTGAATCTCTCTGCGAAGTGAAAAAATAAAATTAGGAAAAGAATATTGTTACTTCATATTGTTGATTAATTTGTTATGTGCAAATTTATTTGACTTCTAAGTGAAAATACAGAATATTAATTAATATGCATAAGACTAATGAAAGGTATAGATAATAACAACAGGAAATAATTAAAAAGATAAAAGCTCTTATCTTTTTCTGCATGTGTTAAAAATTAAGTTTTTTTTAATTTAAAAATAACAGTAAAATGACATAATCAGCAAGGAAGTTCAGGGGAAAAAATACCTTTTCTGACTTAATGGATTTAACTGATATGTTTTTCAACGACGATAAATCCCATTTTAATATTTTTGGACTTTCATTTTCACATCTCTCTGTAACCTTTGTGATTCGTGTCCTTTCACACAGCCAATACGGTCAAAAAACCAAAAGATGTTAATTTTTGGTATTAAATAAATTCAATGTATATTATAGATATAAAATACATACCAATAATATCATGGAGCATCTGGGCATATTTCTTGCGTCTTCAGCAAAATTTTCAACATTTTGGGACACGTGTGTGTGAATAGATTTTGCCCAAGAAAAGGAATTTATGTTCTTTAAATTCAACAATTTGGGAATAAATCCCCATTGTAAGTAGAATTGGTTGTTGCGGAAGAAGAATGTGATAATTAGAAACAAAAGAAGCAATTTCACTAAATCTCCACTTTCGTTCCTTTCTTCAATCATTATGTTGATTCTCTTACTCAAAATTTTCTTATTTACCCTCTCATTCCACTCAAAATGTCAATATAGAAAACTTAAGTACTCCTCATCCAAGTTATTCCTACTAATAATTCCAATTGGTAATATATTCTTTCCAGCCAATGGAATTTCAAGTATGAAACTAATATCCTCTTCAATCAACTTAAGACTAGCGTGTTCTATTTTAAATGCTTTCTCTTCCCTATCATATGATATAATGACTTCATCTAAACTTTTGCACTTTTTCTAATATCCTTTCTTTTGATTTTTCTTCCAAAAATATATGAAATAAATTCTTGAAAGGTGTTCTATCTATATATGACATTGCTGCAGAAGAGAATATATTTTTTTCTTTTATTTTAGTCATCACCTTGAAGCATGCATCTAAATAGCACTTATAAGTTCCATTATATTTTTCCTCACTCCTTTTTTTTAAATCACATTGTTCAGCATCATCTTCAGTGTCGGGGTCAGAGTCTATCTATTACTTAAGTTGTAAAGCAGGAACCTATCACTGCTTATGAGGACATCTCGGTGAGGCTTTATTTCAAAATAGAAGTCTATCCTCTACTTAATTAATTCCCTCTTACTTTCCAGTAACTGCTCCTTAAAACCGCAATCTACACGATTACGAACATGCCCATCCATTCTCACTCTCCAATACTGAAACCAAAAAACCGTTGTCCTCCTCCATTCCAAGATATGCATTTTCAGCCTCTTCCTTTCTCCTTTCCCTGATTCCACCAGATATGATCTCTGCACTCCGGTTATTTTCTGCCACTCCTCAAAACGATGATCTCCACGATTAAATACATGCCCATTCATTCTCACTTTCCTATATTGAAACTTAATAACGTTGTCCTCCTGGATTCCAAGATTTGCATACTCATCCTCTTCCTTCCTCCTCTCCCTGATTCCACCGGATCTAATCTTTGTACTCAGACTATTTTATACCAATTTTTCCTGTATTCCCATCTCATACCCTTTTAATTCTTAGGGTATTGCAATATTGACTTCTTCAATATAAAATCTATTGATCATGCATTCTCAAAATAAATGGTGGGAATTTCAGATCCTATTACTCCATCAACAATATTAGACGATGAAGATGCGTATGTCTGCAACAGTCAGATTCACTTTGTAGATCACTAAATGTTCAACCTACTCGCTGGTATTGGAATGAAAGGTGAACAAAATTGAAACTTTATCATTTGTTTTCGTGAAATTGTGAATGTAATATGTTGGAGAATCAAGTTTATTTTTCCCATGAAACGAACGCATATAAGACAACTTTATTACTTTCCTTATTTTTGCATCTGTTAATATGCTCACTGAATTTTTTTCCTGCTACTAAAACATAGCAGTTCATTTTTGTTACTGGATTGGAGCCTTCGTTGTTTGTACTAAAAATAGCGAATGAAACCATTTCTTAATTAAAATGATGTCTACTATATTGGTTTTTTTGCTTTTTTCAGTTATTTTTTTATTATCTAATATTCAAAATTTCTTCCATTTTTATTTTTATGCACCAAAATAGCCATAAATGCACGATATAGTTGGACTTCCTTTTCCATGTCACTTGGTCTATTCTCCAGATCTTTAATATGTTTGCAAAAATATAGTCATAATGAGGTGTGCAGTATGTATGTTTGCTTTTGTTTTTCATAATGACATTCAGTCCTACTATCCACATTTTACTCAAGTGATAGTCTTATCCTCATCTTGGTGCAATTTTTCTCCCTTTATAATTATACTGATTAGATGTAAAATTTAACAACAACACGCTAACAATATTTTCATATCATTAAATTAGCATATTACGATTTCAGGCTTTAACACTCTTGAACTCTTTCAAATTTTTATTCTTTTTTTTATACGAGTTATATTTTAGATGTCATTTTGGGCTGTTTTTAACCATATTACAAACACATTATACTAGACAAGCATTAACGTTGAACAAATAAATATTTTTCGTATTAAACCTGAATTTTCTTATTTTTATTCCATCCTATTAATGCAAATCAATTTATTGCTTTCCTATGCTCGATTATAGTAACTTGCATTTTGGTAAGATTCAATGATGGTTTCTATAGGCAATTTTTATTACGGTGGTCCACATCCTTTTCTTATGTTTAAAATGCAATTTTTAATGCGTTTTTGTTTTACATTTTTTGGGAAGGATGCTTTAATATATGTAAACTGAGCAAGAACTCATATATGTTTCCGAAGGAAACAAAAACATAATATTATACAATCAAATAATCATTTCTCATCTTAAAGAAACATTGGATACAAATAAAATTATGGGATAGAACAGTTGTAATTTAAGACTTTCCTCATACATGTAATCACCGCCTCTCCATCCTTAGAAATATTTGATTATGCTAGCTGTGTGAAATCATATTTCTATACTATACAAGGAATTAAATTTTATTTAAAATATTTACCTTTTTCTCCTGAGTTATCATGAACTGGTCTTTTGGATAATAGGCTTAGCTGTACACATATTCACAGTAATATTATGTATAGGTAATGACAGTTTAATCCTATGTCGTGCCTAAATTTTTCGCTCCATGTCACATCTTTAAACAAGTAATTAGGCGTACATATACTTAAACTTAATAGTGAAATCAGATATTTGCACCAACTCAACTTGGATTGAATTGTAAGTTACTGCCTCATATAAGATTTAATGGCTTCATTTTGGCCTTCTCTGAGAAATCTAGGATTGTTTCTGTCGCTCGATTGAATTCTTGACATAGATTGAGTGTTAAAATGGAATTGTTAGGATTATTTGTATTCCTAACCTGAATTGCATGCATAGATAGAGTTCTAAAATAAAATATTGCATGTTATCACCTTAAATGATCATATTAATAGTCAATATAAATAGTCGAGTAATTAGCAATAACATTTTAGACATTGGAAAAAAGAAAGCCAAGGAAATAATAATTTATATTAATACAGGATTACATCATTTTCTTTAGTATACTACATTCTTAATATCATTTAATATTAGCATGCTAATTTCTGTATACAACATATACTTAGAATTATAATGTAAATTTCTGGTGAAAACTCATGTCAACCGCCGATCTATTTGAGTGCTAGAGTAAACAATAATCAAACGTCGATATTTTTACTTTTACGGTAAACTTGATGAATGATGCAATGTGTAATCACTAAATAAAAAATAAAAAACCTTTTAAGGTAATTCTACACTTTCCCAGAATACTCAGATGGTAAACCATTAAGATACGAACTTAATCAATGCATATGCTATTTTTTTTCTCATACATATAATTTATCTGTGGTCATCAAATCAGCTTTGCAGGTTTGTTATCTACAAACCTCATATTTGATTATTTATATATACTTCAAACTGGATGATCACTCACAGTTGTCTTTCATTTCTTGTCGTTGTTTGATGTATAGAGGTGTGATTATGTTTTTTAAAGTAGGTCGTCTAAGGTAACAGATGCAACAGAAAAATTGAGAAGATGCCAATGGAAACTTCAAGAACAGGTGTTGAGGAGACTTCTAACAAAAAAGGTGATGTTAAAGTTGCTTTTCGTACAACAGAAACAAAGTCGATAAATTTTGCAATAGTGAACTAATAGTTGGCTATATAAGCGTCTTCACTCCCTCCCCCAACCTTTTTTTTTAACTTTTATCATATTTTTATGATACAGTGGTCCGCATATTAATGAAATCACTCATGTTATTATCAAATTAGAAAAAAAAACACAAATGTTTGAAAGAGTTAGGTTATTAGTTTATTACATCAATGTGAGATGATCATCCTGATGATCAACAAAAAAAATGGGATAAAAAATACCAGTGCGGACTAAAATTTTCTAGCACTAATGCAGAAAAAAAATGATGGTGAAAAGACATCAAAATGGTGCTAACATGCTTTCTATTAATTGCTATATGTAGAACTACGATATGCATTTTTGCTACAAGAGACAAGTGGCGAAGGAGCAAATCAAGAAGTTGAGACTGCAATGCAACATGCTAAAGTTGCAGGTACAAAAAAGCGAAGGAATCCGCTGTTACACGTCAGGTGAAAGGGAGTCATTGTTGACTGCAATGGTCGAGCAAGCTTCCATGAATATTCTAAGCTTATGTGCTAATGATAACGAGCAGATACATATGTTTGGCAATAGAAATCGAACTGAGCTTGTGATTTGAGCTCCATGTCAAGTGCCCGACATTAGTAAGTTTATACATATACATATACATACACACACACACACACATATATATATATATATATATATATACACACACACACACACATACATATCAGTTTACTTCTGCATTAAAAATTTAACTACATTTTCCATGAAAACATATTTACACCTTCCGGTTCATAATGTAAATATTAACACCAGCGAAGTCATAGTTTAGCAGTGCATTATGAAATGAGCCATCTTTAAATTTGGGACTTGGTAAAGTTTGTTGTGTAGCATACTAGCATACACTGACGTACTTGGTAAAGTTTCTATCCAGTTGATATTATAGGTTGTTGGTATCATATGCATGCCACGGAAGATATCCGAATCTTGTTTGATGAATAAGTTATATGATTACAAAATAATTGATGCATCTAAAATTTTGCGATAATGCAATTCGACCGCTTTTGTGTTTGTCAAAAACTGCGGCAGTTTCTACAGCCATTTTATTCTCTCCCTCCCCATGAATTTCGCTCTCTCCCATGAATTTCGTTCATCCAATTTTAATTCCGATGAATTTCATCGCTTTTTCCCGGGTTGATGTAACAACATCCATAATTTTGTCCATAAGGTATGTCATCCTGTACTAATTTGTTTAATCTCTAGAGTGCTACTATTTACACTCTGGTTTACACTTCCGGCTACCAAAACTAAAAGCACCCCAAATATTTCAAATATCCTATTCTGGCCACCATGTAAATTAATAACTTAAAACTGGAGAGGCCACCAGCATCTACCTCTATACGAACGCTTCATTCCTCACTTAGAGCTCTTCCACTGCGAATAAAATACTCAAAGTCAAATAGTTCAAGAAAGAATAACATAATCCATTTTCATAACCACATCAGCAATTTTAATTTTTATAAATGAGTGCTTACTTTGTCGGTTATGAAATGATTCATCACAAATCAACAATTATGTCTTTTGAGTCATTTGATCTAACATCTTACATCATATTATCACAACCATCATGTTTATCGTCCAATGTATCACCATTCAAATACTACATCTATCAAACGACAATAAAAGTGTCAATTCGTAAAAGAAGATACGTAAGTTATACAGATAAAACCCTACAAATCAAAACTTACACTGTCATTCTCTATTATAACGTCATCAAATTTAATGTCCTCCAAGCTTGAAATTTCCAACATAGTGGAAAAATATATCCAAAAACACAATGGAAAACCCTAACCATTAAAAAAAACCTAACAACATGTTGTGTATCATAATAGAAAAGAAGAAAAATCAAGCAATTCTAACCTTTTTTTATCTTTGTCTTTCATGTCTAATAGGCATAGAAGAATATTTCTTTTGATATGGATTAAGGTTTGAAATTGTAGAGAAGTACGTGTTTTTTAGTAGAAGAACGGTGGTGAATGACTGAGTGAATGAATAAGTGGTGGCCAGAAGGATATAAAAAATAATCATTTGTATTAAATTTATAAAGGTAGCCGGAAGTGTAAACCGGGGTGTGAATAGTAGCACCCTATCTCTAAATACATGTGTGTTGACTGTGATATTACTCAAATGAATTTAATTCAGCCGTTTGATTAACCTCTCACCCAAAAAAAATAACCGAAAAAAGGACATGCTGCTTTGTACACTTTATTTTACACGTTAATATAAGTTCTTTATACCATTAAATAATGGTGTTGTGACTAGCTCATGTAATAGAATACTGTGAGGCAATACACGTATCCTCAATAATATTTTCATAAGCTAAGTACTTAAAGACAATTTGGTTAAATAAACTATGACATATTATGTGTTGTTTCTGTAAAGTCAAGGTTGATTTACTTGAAAAATTTTAGGAATGAGGAGGATATTTCCTTCTGCAATGGATATGGAGTTTCACCCATATAAGCATAAGCACTACGCCGTTGATATCACTAAAAAATCTGTGGGTTGGAAGGAGAATCAAATGTGGACCAATGCTGGTTATGATTGCAAACGATGGCTGTAATGTTGCCATTGATGTCCAAATGAGCTTCAACTTACTGCTCAATGACCTTACTTAAAGGGACTAACCTAGCAACAGAGATGCATTGATTAACTATGATATGTATTTGTTGTGACATTGTAAATTGTTACATTTCTTTACAACGTTTATTCTGGACAATATGAACAATTGAGCCTAATGTTCAAAACCATTTTTTTCTTCCTAATGACACATTCGTGAAGCTTTGGCTCTGACTACAGTATTCTTTTCTCGCTTCAGTGTAGTTGGTTGTATAAACCGGTTATACTAAATTATTAAACTGAAATAATGTAAATTTATATACAGAAGAATATTTCTATTTATCTTTTGGTTAAGCATGCAAGAAAACAATTAAACTAAGTTTAGATGACCACATGAATAATATATCTTTTTTAAAATAGATAAACAAATTTATCTTTTTATAGAATTTATATGTTTACTCATAATATGATATACATATTTTATCTTTACCAATTGTTATATAATCATCTTTTGTCTGTTAATCAAATTATTTTACAGGAATATAACAAAAATATAGTCTAACTATTGCAGTTAATAGTATAAAATTTTGTTTACTTACAATAGGAGTACGTGGAGGTGTTGTATTCTGCATCGTATCGCTATGTTTATCACAAAAAGAATCTGACCGATTCCTTACATTTGAAAATTGATGTCCATTAATGTGAATAAAGATACATTGTTGTGTATCTTCAATTGCTTTTTTTTCATTAGCATTCGTTGAACTACTTCTATGCATTTTTCTTGTATTGAAATACTAATTTTGCTAGTGGAAATTTTTTTACCATAAATATTTATGCATACTAAAATTAATGATCAACCATAAATAATTAGGTTGACTATTATAGTTATTAGCAATAAAAGTATTTAAAAATCAATTTTTGTTTAATAAGACAAATAAGTTTATATTTTTTCGCTAATTTTTAATTATTAATAAAACACACCTTTCAAATGATAATCATTTTTTTTAAAAGAAGAATTATTTAACATTCTACCAAAAATTTTATTATGATGTTAATGGTTTTTTTTTTAAAAAATACAATCTCGATAAAAAAAAAATTGTTTATCTTTTTAAACCAAACACATTTGTAGCTTAAAATTTTAAATGAAGACATTTCTTATTAATTTTGTTTTCCTTTGTAATTTAACAAAGATTCTTTAATAACTTGTATATCTGATTGTTTAAAGACAATAATAATTTAAAATACAATATCTGTATAAAAAGATAAACTGTAACGACCCGTATTTTTGGTCGATGAATTTTAAATATTTAATATCATTTTAAATATTGTGTTGATAATATAAATAAACTTTTATTTATTTATCGTAATACGAGATAAAATAGGAATCTAAGTTGAAAACTGAATCAATTCAGATGACCGATATAAATTATATTTGAATATAGACGATGATAATAATAATTTATTATCAAAGAATTTATTTGTTTTGAATTTAAATTTAGTTTATATTGATTTAATATGGATATTTATATATACGTTTGAATTTAAATTGAATATCAGTTTCGTTGAGTTCTAAATAGCGTTTTAACGTAGAAACAACAGTTGCTACGTTCAAATAGCGGTTCGTATGTGAACCCTGAGATATTTCTATGGATAAGATCAAAATCAAATCAAAAATCAAATCGAAATCCATTTAAAAAGAATAAAGATTTCATTAAATCAAATCAACTAAATAAACAATCCTATTTGCGCACTTAAGGCCGACCTACTATCGGTACCTTTGCACTGACCTAGATTACTTGGCAACCAAGTGTTATCTTCTATAAATCGCAAGTAAATCCCTCGTTCTCTTTCCCATTTTTGCATTTCCTCAGTAGAAACCGAGAACTTCAGAATCAAACCAAAAATGGATGTTGAGTTCTTCCTCCCCTCCATTTAAAATCAAAGCCGTTTGTCTCTCCCTTTCCCTAATATCAAAATCGAAGTCGACAGCTAAATAAAAGTAAAAACAAGAAATCGAAATCAGGAGCCCCATTTAGAAATCGCGAGTTGCGATTTGGGTATTCTTCGCGGTCACTACTTTACAGATATCAACATTGTCAAAGCAATCAAAGGCCAAGGAAGGCGCTCGCGTATGGTTCGAAGGGGACAGACGCTCGCTGGGTTCTGGTGAGGGTTGGGTCTTCGATGTGGGGTGTTGTTTGAAGACCGCGATGTTGTTCTAAGGGTTTTACGATGGATTTGGGAGTTCGTATTTTTGATTTTGGTTGTTCAATAGTCGATCTGCTGAAACTTGACTATACGGAAGTGAACTTGGTGGAGATCGAATTGAAAATTTGATGAGTAAATTTGGAGTGCGTCGTTGACAAAAATGGTCATGGTTGGAAGAGCGTTGTCTGAGGGTTCGACAGTGATAAACTAGGCAGTGTGAGGGTGGGGATTTCAATGTGATACATGAGGTTGGTTCAAGTGCAGTTCACAGGGAAGATGGCGCTGGTTTTGATAGTGAACTGGGATGAATAGGAGGATTGCGACAGTACGATTTTCAGGGAAGTTAGGTGTAACGACCCGGAAAATCCGAACCAATTTAAAATTTTTATTTTAAATTTTGGGGGGGGGGGGGGGGGAATGTGGCAGAAATGAAAAACTCCATCTTTAAATAATATTAAAGCCACTGAAAATAGTCAATTTTCAAACGACCTCCATTTTCGACGAAACCACTTTTGTTGGAACCGGAATGTCAAATTATTGCTAGGTTTCAATTTTTAGAATTTTCCGAGCTAATATATGAGCGTGGCAAAAGAAACTGTGTTTTGACTGTTTCAGTCAATTTTGATCGACTGAAAAATAGCCATTTTTCAAACAGTCTCAGAATTAGACGAAATTAATTTTGTTAGGACCGTATCGTCATCACGAAGCCAAATATATTTTTTTGGATTTTTCTGAGTCCGTATGTGGCCTCGGTGAATTTATTTGTCCGACAGAATTAATTTAGTAAAGAAATTAAATATAAAATTTATTATACCGGGCCACAGACGGCCGGTTGGGCTGACGGGACCTAGTCCATTGGGTCCAGAACATGGGCTATTGGCTAGGGTCACCTTCTTCTGGGCTGGAATCGAAACAGTTTAGGAGATTTGGATTTATTTGTAAATTTACACTTAAATTAATATAAAAATAGAAATTCTAAAACCCTAATACACTTCTCACTGTACGTCTCCTACAGCCGCCGCTTCTATCCCATGGCCGAAATGGCTCCTTGCTTCTCCCTCTAAAATCTCTCAATCCATTCACCTAAACCCCATCCACCTTTGTAGTTTATCGTGGAGATTTCTACGAGCTTCACATCCATACGGACAAGGCTGCCTGAAATCGCCCCTAGCTCCCGCCTCACGACCACGAACGACGGCCAAACAGACCGCCGCCCTTCCCCCTTGGCTCCATCGAGCTGGCCGGAACCGGGTTCCCCTGAAGCGCCGTACTCCCCCCTACCGCGTCACGTCACCAGTTTCCGACCTTGAGCCTCCTGCCGCGAGCGAAGGCGAACCCTAGTTCTGAGAAAAATACAGGTAGGTGGCGGCCGAAATTCAGACAGGAGGAAAAGGGTTAAATTCCTAATTAATTATTTAGTTGATTGAAATAAATTATTCTATGACTTAAATTGACCATAACTCGTTCGTTTTAACTCAGAATCTGACGATTTCGGAAGCGTTAAAATCGTAGAGACCTGATCTACATTCCTGGACTGAAACGGGACCATTCAGAACAATTTGAAAATTTGACAAATCGCAAACGAATGTGAGAAATTCTATCCTTTTATTTAATTATTTAAAATCTGTGAATAATAAATGTAGTGTTACTCATGCGCTATAATATTCCTCTGAATGTCTCATATGGTTTGATGTGTGGTTTGTGTGTTCTGTTGATCTGCTAGAATTGGATTAGACAAAGTTGTTATCTTGTTTTATTGAAACTGTTGTATTAGAAATTAACACTGGAGTTATTAGGAAATCGGGTCAAACAGAATTTACCATTCTGTTTATTAGATTTGTTGAAACCAATAATAACATCGTTTTTGTCAAATTTGTTTAGTTAGAATAACAACATCGTTTTTGTCAATTTTGTTTAGTTATAAATGGTCACTTTAGTTAAATTTGACATGTTAATATAAAATTATCATTTTAGTCATAAAGATATCATTTTAGTTTTAAAATATCACTGCAGTTATAATTGTCATGTTAATATAGCATAAACATTTTGCTGGAAAATGTTGTATTAGAATTAAATGACTTTTAGTTAGAAATGTTAGCCTTAGAAATAAAATTTATCATTTATGTTAAAATGGCACACTAGAATGGAAACTATCAATTTGGTTGAAATGTGACATTAGAAGTGATAACTTATGTCGAACAAGATTTATGTTGAATTATACGTCGTCAAATTCCTTATTTTTGGCCGCATTGGAATTTGCAAACAAAAGAAAAAAAAATGTTAAACATTAAAATTTTCATTTTTAATATAATGAAGTAAATAAGAAATGAACATGTTATATAAATTAAAACATGTTTCTCATTAAAATTTTCATTTTAATGTAAAGAAGTGAGTAATAAAATGTTCATGTTTTTAACTTAAATAAACATGTTTTACATACTAGAATAAGATAGACATTTTTATTGGAAATGAAAATTAGAATAAAGTAGTCATTTTTATTGGAAATGTTTCTTTAGGAATAAAAGACCGTTATATTAGAAATGTTAAATTAGATTAAAAAGGTCATCTTTATCAGAAATGTTAAATTAAAATTAAAAACGTGCATTAGAATAAATGCTCATTTTAGACAAGAATGTCATTTTACTTATAATTATCATTTTAGTCATAATTATCATATTTGTATAAATTGTCATTAGACAAAAATGTCTTTTCGATGTAAATGTTTCTTTTTATTTGAAATGACTTAATGAGAGTACAGATACCATTTTGTTATAAAAGTTTACATTTTCGTGTAACACTATGCTCAATAAACAAATGAAAAGGGAAATTACATTCTTCTATGTGAAAAAGAAAAATGAAAGGGAAAAATCACATTTTCCATGTAATTAAACAATTAAAGAAAAATTTCCTATTCTATGGGGTTAAGGAATAAAAGAAAATTACATTTTTTATGTAATTACAAGAGAGAGATAAAAATTCATTTTTAATGTAAAATTGTTTTTTTAAAAAAAAAAAAAAAGAGTAACATCAAAAAAATAGCATTTTTATATAATATTGTTTTCGAAAGAGAAAAGAAAGCAACATAAAAGATTATGTTTTTATTGTTCATTGTTTTCAATAAAAATATTGTACATTAAAAATTACATCTTTTTATGTAATTTAGATTTCACTGAAAGACTAGAATAGAAAGATTAAATCTTTATGGTCATTTTTGGAAACCTGAAAATGCATATGATATATAATCATACTTTTGAGACATAAAAATGCATATGATATATAATCATACTTTTGAGACATAAGAATGCATATGAAAATAATTATATTTTGAAATCATGAAAATGCATATGAAATATAGACGTATTATTTGTTATGATAAAATATTAGAGATGAATACATTTTTATGTGCCAAGTTAATACATTGGAAATAAACGATGTAATGATTTATATTTTTATATATATAAACATATAAAAGAAAAAGGACACATTTTCATTTGCCTTTTATGTGCAAATAGAAACATGAACATATAAAATACACTTTTTATTTGCGAGTTAGTTGCAAATCAAAAAAAAAACAAGGGGATATAAAGTACATTTTTATATGCAATCTAGTTGCAATAAAAATATTATAAAAAAAAAGGCTGACATTCTTATCTATACGTTAGATATAAATAAAACATGTGTTGAAAAAGGATATTTTATTTATATTTTGGATATAAATAAAAACATGGAAAATAAAAAGGTACAATTTTTATCCACATTTAAGAGGTGAATAAAAACCTGAAGAAAAAGTGTATTCTTATTTACACTTTAGATGTAAGTAAAAACGTAGGATTAAAAAGAGTAGAAATAAAAGTGGTATTCTTATCGTCATTTTAAATACGATAAAAAGAATTGATCTTAGTAGTTGAAATCGCCAAACGATTTATATTTATTCATATATAAACATAATTTAAAATAAATCGAATCGCGCTGCTGCAGTTCGCGATTTGAAATCATAACTTTAAATGGTTATACCCAAAAGATCCGACATTCGGATTTTCCCAAAACTGAAACCGTTAGAACCGCTTTGGGAAGATCTTTCCAACGATATAAATTTCGTCAAAATCCAACGGTTAGATTTCAAGATATTTGTAAATCAAAATTGGCTGAAACAGCGCCAGGGTCGCCATCGACCCGAAGCGTCGTCAAATTATTTAGGCTACTTTATATAAATAAAAATAGCGATAGGTCGTTATCAAATATCAATAACGATAGGAAATGTTTTCAAATTATATATATATACATATGCGAGAATCAGTTGAGAAGACCGAGTTCAATCTCATTTCAAATGATTATACGACGTTCTAAATTTAAGAGTTGAAGACGGCGATTGAAGACCGACGATCTTCACATTGAATGGGTAACTAGCGTTGAGGTCCTTGATTGATTTGCTCCCAAGACGGGGCTAAGATGGTAGTTATCCGGACGTAGTGTTGATTTGTACGGATTTGACTTTCGCTCAGACCCAGAGCATAAGTTTATAAATGGAATGTATGTCTGACGTTGTAATCCTTTATACTACATTCGTTGATCTCTATTAATATATATCTGCTTGGTGGTTAACACCCTTCTCTGAGACGTACGAGCTTAGAGGTTATATATTGGTAGAAATTAATGGTGTAGTATGGACTGACAATGTGGCATGCTAAGATGCATTGATCAAGGCTTTTGTTGAAAAGCAAGCCTTGTGGTTGATGATCAAAGCACGGCCTGTTTAGGCGTAGCTTTGTGTATAACGTGACTTCGCGAGCCTCACACCCCGGTATGAGTCAAAAACGGGATACGGACCGTAGGGAGTGCACATGTTTCTTTCTAGCTAGAGTTGTGTCAGGGACCTACCAGCGCTGACATTTTACTTATGTGGATGATGGATTTTGAGGTACCTCGTGTTTTATAGGCCGTTGGTGGTCATACTATAGGTCCAAAGGGACCGGGAAACGTGTGTTCAGGCATAACCAATCCACACACATATGTGTGGACCGGCCCTACCGCTTCCAAGGGTTCACTGCGGGGGATCCTGAGGCATCTGCTAGAGTGTCTCGAATCGGTGAGGAGCTTGCCCCTAGCCTCGACTCATGATGGAAACCAATCCTCCAATACGATATTACGATTTTAGTTGTATACTTATATACGGCGGCATAATATATGGTACCTATGTCGTCTAGGATTAATACATTATATTGAAATGATTTATGAAAACTTATGCACACTAGTAGTAATACGTTTGACGTATTTATCATCTTTTGATCGTTATAAGGAAAAACCCTTTCCTCTGGTGTGCGTTGCATTGTGTGATGGGACTTGGGTCTTATAACGATCTCATTTTTCTTTTAATGCATAGCGTTATTCAAATGACTTCTTAATTATGCACTGGCAATCCAATGGAGTAAACCCGTTCCGCCTTAGCGGCGTGGTCCTGTGATTCGCCATATGATTAGTTAGTATAGAAAGATTTCTCATACCAGTCCCACGACTGACTCGAATTTTGTTTCACTTTGCAAATTTCGGGTGCCCTCTTTCCACACGGACAGCCAATTGACAGGTTGTTAGTTTGCTTCCTTGGAGTTGCTGATCTTGGAGCTTGCTTATTTGCTTTGGTGTTGCTACTTATCGAGGTGCTTTGTTGGACTATGCGGACCCTCATCTTTATCTTTGTTTCTGCTTAGACTTTGGGACATTCAAATCGTATTCCACTTCATTTCAAACTGTATCTTTAACATTATGTACTTGTTTCCTTTTGTTGGGATTCTGATGTAATAAGTAGGACTCTGTGACTGGGATTCTGTGTTATGATAACATCCATATTCCGCTGCTATGTTGATGTTGTTGTTTTATAGTTTCTTATATTTATGCTGTTATCTGTGTTATGTGTTGCTATATTTATGTTATATTCCAATGATCATCTCAACTTTCGTTCTACGTAAGTTTGGGGTTATCACAGTTGGTATCAGAGCTTTGGTTTAACCTTAGTTTTGGGATATAACATATTTATAGCAATAAGTCTCATTAGAGATAGGACTAAAGTCCTAGAGTGAGCATGACATAATAGCACATATTTATCAGTCATTACATCATTTTCACCTCTTAGCCTTTTCTTTGGAAAATTTTCATTTCTGTTGGTCTGACTCTCCCCTTGATGTTACAGACTAATTCATTATGAGTACTAGAGCTAGAACCCGTGGAGGTGGGAGAGGTGGAGCTAGAGGGCCACCCGAAGAAGAGCCCATTCATGAGCAGCCCGACCCTATAGTTGCACAGCCATTCGACCTAGAACGGATGTCAAAGAAATTCAAAAACTTGGGCGGAGTTCCTTTCACTGGTAGAGAGTCTGCTGTTGAAGCAGAGTCATGGCTCAAGAATTGTGAGAAGATCTTAGAAGGGATGGAACTTGAGGATCAGAGAAAGCGTTTCCTGGCAGCATGGCAACTCAAAGATCAAGCTGAGCACTGGTGGGACACAGTTAAGATTGGAAACGATGTGGCCAATATGACCTGGGCAAAGTTCAAAGAGCTCTTCAACGAGAAATACATCCCTCCACAAGCAAGAGAACGCCTTCGTGAACAATTTGTCAATCTGAAACAAGGAAATATGACAGTTGCTGAATATGCGATGAAATTTGATGAGCTTTCCCGTTATGCCCCTAACCTAATTCAAGACCCAACTGATAAGAACAAGAAATTCATTAAGGGCCTCGCTACAAAGTATCTGAATAGGGTTACAGCTCATATCGATCTTCCCTTCCATGAAGTTATCACCTTTGCCAGCCGCTACGAAGAAAATGATGAGTCTGCTCAACAAGAGAGAGCAAAGAATCAAAATAATAGCCAGAAGGAGCAGACTAGCAAGAAACCAGAGACAGGAAACTCTTCAGCTGCAAAGCCACAGGGGAAGAAGAGAGACCGGAGCAAGTTGACATGCTTTAATTGTGGCAAGACCGGGCACTTTGATTACGAGTGTAAAGCGCCTAAAAGAGTCAAGAGAAATGATTCAGGCCCCAGTCAGAACCGTGGTCAGAGCTCTCAGAATCAGGGTCAGAATTCTCAGAATAGTGGCCAGAATCCTCACCGCAACCTGGAGTGCTACAACTGCCATCAGAAGGGGCATATCAAGCCAAATTGCCCATTGCTGAAGAATGCTCAGGTGGCACATGTATATGAGGGTACGACTACACCAACTCCTACCGAGGGCCCAGGTACACCTGATGTTTTAAGTGGTACTCTTAACATTAAAAACATCCCCATTACTGTCTTATTTGACACCGGTGCAGCACGTAGTTTTATTTCTTCTGACATCATTAAAAAGTTAAAACTAAAACCTCGAAAACTTAAGGAATTGATTAGAGCTCATAGTCCTATAGGAGGATCTCTCATTCTCGACCAATATTGTAGAGTACCCATTTCCTATTCTCGATATCAATTTCCATTCGACCTGATCATCATGAATTTTTCGGGTTATGATATCATACTGGGAATGGATTGGCTAACCAAGTATGAGGCTGTCTTAGTATGTGCTGAAAGGATTATCAGGGTTAAAGTTGAGCTTGGAAATGTTACTATACCATGCCACGGCTCAGCCACTGACAGAAAAGAATTCTGGTCCTCTCTAGAAGTCACTCCTACTTCTATTGAAGAAATTCCTATTGTCAGAGATTATGCTGATGTGTTCAAGGAAGTTGAAGGCTTACCCCCACGCAGGGAAATCAACTTCAGAATTGACTTGGCTCCGAATGCAAGGCCTGTCGTACATCCTATTCGGAGAATGTCACCCAAAGAAAAAGAAGAGCTGAGAAATCAAACCAACCAACTTTTGTTTAAGGGTTTGATCAGGCCTAGCTTCTCAGAATGGGGCGCAGCCGTGGTGTTCGTTCCAAAATCAGACGGTACCCTCAGGTTATGTGTGGACTACCGTGATCTCAACAAACAAACTCTGAAGAACAAATACCCACTGCCTCGTATTGACGACTTGCTCGACCGCTTGCATGGGGCGCGAGTTTTCTCTAGAATGGACCTAGCTACAGGCTTCCATCAACTTCGCATCGCAGAAGAATGTGTGCCTCTAACTGCTTTCAGAGGGCCGGATATCTTTTATGAATGGCTGGTAATGCCTTTCGGTCTATGTAATGCTCCAGCATATTTTGTTGATCTGATGAATAGGGTTTTCAGGGATGTTATAAATAAATTTGTGCTCGTGTTCATCGATGACATCCTCATTTTTTCTAAATCCACTGCTGAGCACGAACAACATCTGAGGGAAGTCTTGGAGATTTTGCGTAAAAATGTGCTGAAAGCCAAATTCTCCAAATGCATATTCTGGCAAGAAGAGGTGAAATTCCTCGGACATGTCATATCAAAAGAAGGCATTTCAGTTGATCCAGAAAAAATCTCAGCCGTCCAAGACTGGAAGCAACCTCGAACCCCCACCGAGGTCAGAAGTTTCTTAGGGCTGGCTGGTTATTATCGGAAATTTGTCAAAGATTTTTCGAAGATTGCTTGTCCATTGACAAACCTGACCAAGAAACATACAAAATTTATTTGGACACCCGAATGCGAGAAAGCTTTCCAAGATTTAAAAGAGAGGTTGACCAATGCTCCTGTGTTGACCATTATAGATTGCAATCAGGATCTGACAGTCTGGACTGACGCTTCTCATCAAGGTTGTTTCTTTTATATTAATCAACATGTTAGGGATAACAATTTCTTTTATTGTCAAATCTCATTTTAACGTGTTAGTCCTTTATCCATTCAAGGTATTGGTGCGGTGCTGATGCAGCAAGGCAAAGTAGTCGCATATGCTAGCCGCCAATTGAAACCGCATGAAAAGAATTACGCCACTCATGATCTTGAGCTAATGGCGATCGTGTTTGCTCTTAAAATTTGGAGGCACTATCTCTTGGGTGAGAAGTTCGAAGTATACACGGATCATAAATCCTTGAAGCATCTTTTTACCCAAAGAGATTTGAATATGAGGCAGCAACGCTGGGTTGAATTTCTTGCATCATATGATTTTGTTATCCTATATACTCCAGGGAAAGCCAACGTTGTAGCCGATGCGCTCAGTCGAAAGAATACAGATGGTGAAAAACTCCTTCTCGCCAATCTCGTCATTACTTCTACTCTGATTGATAAGATCTCCGCTCTCCAGAAGGATGATAAATTTATTCAGAGGATTATCAAAAGAATTCAGGATGGCGAATCCACTAGCTTCCAAATTGACGACAGAGGGGTTCTGAGGCTATCTGGCCGAATTTGTGTTCCATACATTCCTGAGCTCAGAAGGGAAGTTATGGATGAGTGCCACAAATCTAAGCTTAGTATTCATCCAGGGGTGAGCAAGATGTATCAAGATCTCAAGCGCACATTCTGGTGCAAATCCATGAAGAGGGATATTTCTATTTATGTTTCTAGATGTCCCACCTGTCAGCAAGTCAAAAGTGATCAGCAGAAGCTAGCAGGTCTATTACAACCGCTAGGGGTTCCAGGCTGGAAGTGGGAAGAAATTTCTATGGACTTTATTGATGGCTTGCCCCGTACCCGAAAGGGGAACGATAGTATATGGATAATTGTTGACCGCTTAACAAAGTCTGCCCATTTTATCCCTGTCAAGACCAACAGAACAGCTCGGAGTTTGGCGCAGCTTTATCTTAAAGAGATTGTCAGATTGCATGGGATTCCAAGAAGCATTGTTAGTGATCGGGATCCCCTATTTACAAGCAAATTTTGGGAAGCTTTCCAAGAAGAACTCGGTACTAAGTTGAATCTGAGCACAGCTTATCACCCTCAGACAGATGGCCAGACTGAGAGGGTGAACCGCATACTAGAGGACTTGTTGCGAGCGTGCATTCTGGACTATGGTGTTTCATGGGAGGACCATTTATACCTGGTGGAGTTCTCTTACAATAATAGTTACCAAGCCAGCTTGGGAATGTCACCGTTTGAATTACTATATGGTAGACCATGTAGGTCCCCAGCATGTTGGGTGGAGCCAGGCAATCGATTAGTCTTGGGTCCCGACATGGTTCGTGAAGTATCAGACAAGGTTGATTTGATTAAGAAGCGCCTGTTGGCTGCTCAGAGCCGACAGAAGAGTTATGCAGATCAGCGAAGAAGACACTTAGAATTCTCTGTCGGTGATCGGGTATATTTGAAGGTTTCCCCATTGAGAGGCGTGCTTCGTTTTGGGAAGACTGGGAAATTGGCGCCAAGGTTCATAGGCCCATTCCCTGTTCTCGAAAGGATTGGTACTCTTGCTTATCGAGTGCAGTTGCCCGACTGGTTGCCTGGGGTGCATGATGTCTTTCATGTGTCTCAACTCCGCAAGCATGTGCACGATCCTGATTTGATTGAGGATGAATTGAATCAGCAGGTCTTGGATATTACTCCTAATCTGACAGTGAGAAAGGATCCGATAAAGGTTGTTGGCAAAGAAATCCGGGTGTTGAGAAACAAGAAGATTCCCCTAGTCAAGGCGCAGTGGAGCAGTGATCCTAGGGACTGCACTTGGGAGACAGAGGATAGCTTCAGAAGGGCTTATCCCCATTGCAGAGAGGATATCTCCGAATGATGCTTGTGTTAAGGTACATTTACCACAATTTACATTTCTGTCGTTTCCTACTTTTACTTTCTTTTCGAGGACGAAAATTTTTTAAGTAGGGGAGATTGTAACGACCCGGAAAATCCGAACCAATTTAAAATTTTTATTTTAAATTTGGGGGGGGGGGGGAATGTGGCAGAAATGAAAAACTCCATCTTTAAATAATATTAAAGCCACTGAAAATAGTCAATTTTCAAACGACCTCCATTTTCGACGAAACCACTTTTGTTGGAACCGGAATGTAAAATTATTGCTAGGTTTCAATTTTTAGAATTTTCCGAGCTAATATATGAGCGTGGCAAAAGAAACTGTGTTTTGACTGTTTCGGTCAATTTTGATCGACTGAAAAATAGCCATTTTTCAAACAGTCTCAGAATGAGACGAAATTAATTTTGTTAGGACCGTATCGTCATCACGAAGCCAAATATATTTTTTTGGATTTTTCTGAGTCCGTATGTGGCCTCGGTGAATTTATTTGTCCGACAGAATTAATTTAGTAAAGAAATTAAATATAAAATTTATTAAACCGGGCCACAGACGGCCGGTTGGGCTGACGGGACCTAGTCCATTGGGTCCAGAACATGGGCTATTGGCTAGGGTCACCTTCTTCTGGGCTGGAATCGAAACAGTTTAGGAGATTTGGATT
Organism: Allium sativum; assembly: GCA_030737875.1. Classification (NCBI taxonomy): domain Eukaryota; kingdom Viridiplantae; phylum Streptophyta; class Magnoliopsida; order Asparagales; family Amaryllidaceae; genus Allium; species Allium sativum. The sequence continues at coordinate 965,469,308 of CM060916.1, forward strand.
TATTTGTAAATTTACACTTAAATTAATATAAAAATAGAAATTCTAAAACCCTAATACACTTCTCACTGTACGTCTCCTACAGCCGCCGCTTCTATCCCATGGCCGAAATGGCTTCTTGCTTCTCCCTCTAAAATCTCTCAATCCATTCACCTAAACCCCATCCACCTTTGTAGTTTATCGTGGAGATTTCTACGAGCTTCACATCCATACGGACAAGGCTACCTGAAATCGCCCCTAGCTCCCGCCTCACGTCCACGAACGACGGCCAAACAGACCGCCGCCCTTCCCCCTTGGCTCCATCGAGCTGGCCGGAACCGGGTTCCCCTGAAGCGCCGTACTCCCCCCTACCGCGTCACGTCACCAGTTTCCGACCTTGAGCCTCCTGCCGCGAGCGAAGGCGAACCCTAGTTCTGAGAAAAATACAGGTAAGTGGCGGCCGAAATTCAGACGGGAGGAAAAGGGTTAAATTCCTAATTAATTATTTAGTTGATTGAAATAAATTATTCTATGACTTAAATTGACCATAACTCGTTCGATTTAACTCAGAATCTGACGATTTCGGAAGCGTTATAATCGTAGAGACCTGATCTACATTCCTGGACTAAAACGGGACCATTCAGAACAATTTGAAAATTTGACAAATCGCAAACGAATGTGAGAAATTCTATCCTTTTATTTAATTATTTAAAATCTGTGAATAATAAATGTAGTGTTACTCATGCGCTATAATATTCCTCTGAATGTCTCATATGGTTTGATGTGTGGTTTGTGTGTTCTGTTGATCTGCTAGAATTGGATTAGACAAAGTTGTTATCTTGTTTTATTGAAACTGTTGTATTAGAAATTAACATTGGAGTTATTAGGAAATTGGGTCAAACAGAATTTACCATTCTGTTTATTAGATTTGTTGAAACCAATAATAACATCGTTTTTGTCAAATTTGTTTAGTTAGAATAACAACATCGTTTTTGTCAATTTTGTTTAGTTATAAATGGTCACTTTAGTTAAATTTGACATGTTAATATAAAATTATCATTTTAGTCATAAAGATATCATTTTAGTTTTAAAATATCACTGCAGTTATAATTGTCATGTTAATATAGCATAAACATTTTGTTGGAAAATGTTGTATTAGAATTAAATGACTTTTAGTTAGAAATGTTAGCCTTAGAAATAAAATTTATCATTTATGTTAAAATGGCACACTAGAATGGAAACTATCAATTTGGTTGAAATGTGACATTAGAAGTGATAACTTATGTCGAACAAGATTTATGTTGAATTATACGTCGTCAAATTCCTTATTTTTGGTCGTATTAGAATTTGCAAACAAAAGAAAAAAAAATGTTAAACGTTAAAATTTTCATTTTTAATATAATGAAGTAAATAAGAAATGAACATGTTATATAAATTAAAACATGTTTCTCATTAAAATTTTCATTTTAATGTAAAGAAGTGAGTAATAAAATGTTCATGTTTTTAACTTAAATAAACATGTTTTACATACTAGAATAAGATAGACATTTTTATTGGAAATGAAAATTAGAATAAAGTAGTCATTTTTATTGGAAATGTTTCTTTAGGAATAAAAGACCGTTATATTAGAAATGTTAAATTAGATTAAAAAGGTCATCTTTATCAGAAATGTTAAATTAAAATTAAAAACGTGCATTAGAATAAATGCTCATTTTAGACAAGAATGTCATTTTACTTATAATTATCATTTTAGTCATAATTATCATATTTGTATAAATTGTCATTAGACAAAAATGTCTTTTCGATGTAAATGTTTCTTTTTATTTGAAATGACTTAATGAGAGTACAGATACCATTTTGTTATAAAAGTTTACATTTTCGTGTAACACTATGCTCAATAAACAAATGAAAAGGGAAATTACATTCTTCTATGTGAAAAAGAAAAATGAAAGGGAAAAATCACATTTTCCATGTAATTAAACAATTAAAGAAAAATTTCCTATTCTATGGGGTTAAGGAATAAAAGAAAATTACATTTTCTATGTAATTACAAGAGAGAGATAAAAATTCATTTTTAATGTAAAATTGTTTTCAAAAAAAAAAAAAAAAAAGAGTAACATCAAAAAAATTGCATTTTTATATAATATTGTTTTCGAAAGAGAAAAGAAAGCAACATAAAAGATTATGTTTTTATTGTTCATTGTTTTCAATAAAAATATTGTACATTAAAAATTACATCTTTTTATGTAATTTAGATTTCACTGAAAGACTAGAATAGAAAGATTAAATCTTTATGGTCATTTTTGGAAACCTGAAAATGCATATGATATATAATCATACTTTTGAGACATAAAAATGTATATGATATATAATCATACTTTTGAGACATAAGAATGCATATGAAAATAATTATATTTTGAAATCATGAAAATGCATATGAAATATAGACGTATTATTTGTTATGATAAAATATTAGAGATGAATACATTTTTATGTGCCAAGTTAATACATTGGAAATAAACGATGTAATGATTTATATTTTTATATATATAAACATATAAAAGAAAAAGGACACATTTTCATTTGCCTTTTATGTGCAAATAGAAACATGAACATATAAAATACACTTTTTATTTGCGAGTTAGTTGCAAATCAAAAAAAAAACAAGGGGATATAAAGTACATTTTTATATGCAATCTAGTTGCAATAAAAATATTATAAAAAAAAGGCTGACATTCTTATCTATACGTTAGATATAAATAAAACATGTGTTGAAAAAGGATATTTTATTTATATTTTGGATATAAATAAAAACATGGAAAATAAAAAGGTACAATTTTTATCCACATTTAAGAGGTGAATAAAAACCTGAAGAAAAAGTGTATTCTTATTTACACTTTAGATGTAAGTAAAAACGTAGGATTAAAAAGAGTAGAAATAAAAGTGGTATTCTTATCGTCATTTTAAATACGATAAAAAGAATTGATCTTAGTAGTTAAAATCGCCAAACGATTTATATTTATTCATATATAAACATAATTTAAAATAAATCGAATCGCGCTGCTGCAGTTCGCGATTTGAAATCATAACTTTAAACGGTTATACCCAAAAGATCCGACATTCGGATTTTCCCAAAACTGAAACCGTTAGAACCGCTTTGGGAAGATCTGTCCAACGATATAAATTTCGTCAAAATCCAACGGTTAGATTTCAAGATATATGTAAATCAAAATTGGCTGAAACAGCGCCAGGGTCGCCATCGACCCGAAGCGTCGTCAAATTATTTAGGCTACTTTATATAAATAAAAATAGCGATAGGTCGTTATCAAATATCAATAACGATAGGAAATGTTTTCAAATTATATATATATACATATGCGAGAATCAGTTGAGAAGACCGAGTTCAATCTCATTTCAAATGATTATACGACGTTCTAAATTTAAGAGTTGAAGACGGCGATTGAAGACCGACGATCTTCACATTGAATGGGTAACTAGCGTTGAGGTCCTTGATTGATTTGCTCCCAAGACGGGGCTAAGATGGTATTTATCCGGACGTAGTGTTGATTTGTACGGATTTGACTTTCGCTCAGACCCAGAGCATAAGTTTATAAATGGAATGTATGTCTGACGTTGTAGTCCTTTATACTACATTCGTTGATCTCTATTAATATATATCTGCTTGGTGGTTAACACCCTTCTCTGAGACGTACGAGCTTAGAGGTTATATATTGGTAGAAATTAATGGTATAGTATGGACTGACAATGTGGCATGCTAAGATGCATTGATCAAGGCTTTTGTTGAAAAGCAAGCCTTGTGGTTGATGATCAAAGCACGGCCTGTTTAGGCGTAGCTTTGTGTATAACGTGACTTCGCGAGCCTCACACCCCGGTATGAGTCAAAAACGGGATGCGGACCGTAGGGAGTGCACATGTTTCTTTCTAGCTAGAGTTGTGTCAGGGACCTACCAGCGCTGACATTTTACTTATGTGGATGATGGATTTTGAGGTACCTCGTGTTTTATAGGCCGTTGGTGGTCATACTATAGGTCCAAAGGGATCGGAAAACGTGTGTTCAGGCATAACCAATCCACACACATATGTGTGGACCGGCCCTACCGCTTCCAAGGGTTCACTGCGGGGGATCCTGAGGCATCTGCTAGAGTGTCTCGAATCGGTGAGGAGCTTGCCCCTAGCCTCGACTCATGATGGAAACCAATCCTCCAATACGATATTACGATTTTAGTTGTATACTTATATACGGCGGCATAATATATGGTACCTATGTCGTCTAGGATTAATACATTATATTGAAATGATTTATGAAAACTTATGCACACTAGTAGTAATACGTTTGACGTATTTATCATCTTTTGATCGTTATAAGGAAAAACCCTTTCTTCTGGTGTGCGTTGCATTGTGTGATGGGACTTGGGTCTTATAACGATCTCATTTTTCTTTTAATGCATAGCGTTATTCAAACGACTTCTTAATTATGCACTGGCAATCCAATGGAGTAACCCCGTTCCGCCTTAGCGGCGTGGTCCTGTGATTCGCCATATGATTAGTTAGTATAGAAAGATTTCTCATACCAGTCCCACGACTGACTCGAATTTTGTTTCACTTTGCAAATTTCGGGTGCCCTCTTTCCACACGGGCAGCCAATTGACAGGTTGTTAGTTTGCTTCCTTGGAGTTGCTGATCTTGGAGCTTGCTTATTTGCTTTGGTGTTGCTGCTTATCGAGGTGCTTTGTTGGACTATGCGGACCCTCATCTTTATCTTTGTTTCTGCTTAGACTTTGGGACATTCAAATCGTATTCCACTTCATTTCAAACTGTATCTTTAACATTATGTACTTGTTTCCTTTTGTTGGGATTCTGATGTAATAAGTAGGACTCTGTGACTGGGATTCTGTGTTATGATAACATCCATATTCCGCTGCTATGTTGATGTTGTTGTTTTATAGTTTCTTATATTTATGCTGTTATCTGTGTTATGTGTTGCTATATTTATGTTATATTCCAATGATCATCTCAACTTTCGTTCTACGTAAGTTTGGGGTTATCACATTAGGAATGTTTATTTGGGGAAATTTGGAGTTGGATCATATCTGAAGCGACCCGTAACTTCCCCGGTAAGGAAAGCGTGGATACTTCGAGAACAACACACCAAAGAATGCAGACAGAAGAACATTTCACTGTTTATTACAATAATTCATCAGAATATAAGAATATACAGAGTATAAACAAATAATATACATCAGAAAATATCAGAGATTTAAATTACATTTAAAATACATCGCAGCGGAAAATAATACAATACACAACTAGAAGTAATACACGGATACAGAGCTTTCCGAGTATCGTTCCAGCTGTAAATCAGGATCTTGTGAATATATATCTGCAAAACCAAAACTACTAGCTGCCCGTGTCAAAATAAGGGCACCCAGAGTTTAGGTTAAAACAATAAACTCCAGGTCAGTCATGGGACTGGCGTGAGAACTAAAACAGTTATTAATTTTTATTTTAAAGTTAGGTAATCAAGGGACCACGCCGTATAACACGGAACGGGTTTCTTCCCAAGAACACCAGTGCATGAACAACATCGCACAATGCAACACAAACCGGAGGATAGGGTTTTACCTTATAACAGCCAAAGAATGCTTGATACGCTAAATTTCATGTTTTATTATTACTATAAGTGTATAGTGTCAAAACAATTTCAATCATAAGTATCAATCATAGACGGCATGAGTGCCCCATCCCACTATGTCGCCATATTAGGCTCTACAATCAAAACCGAATTGTCACGTATTGGAAATTGGATTTTCGTCTATGAACCAAGGCCAGGAATCGTCCTCTACCGATTCGAGATAATCTAGCCTACCATGTCTCAGGCAAGTACTCAGTCAAGACTTGGATCGTCAGGGCCGGTCCACCGATGTGGATTAAAATGCCTGAACACTGCGTCTCCCCGCCCTATGGGGCGCAAATGAGCCAACGAATGACTCAATCGGCTTCACATAGTTACCGATAAATCTGAGGCACCTCGCAACAGCAACAACCACATAAGTCAAACTCGTCAGGGAGTGTAAAACCACTGACGCCACTTCTAGCTAGAAAGAAACGCATGCCCTCGCTGAAGTCCTCTCCCATTTCTGGTTCACAACCGGGGTGTGAGGCTCGCGAATTAGCGTTACACAAAGCTATGCCACACAGGCTGTGCTTTGATCATCCACCACAAGACTTTGCTTTTCAACAGAAGCCTTGATCATTTGCCACTTAGGCATGCCACATAGGCAATTGACTCCATGCGATGGATATCCATCAATATATAACCCCTAAGCTCGTACGTCTCAGAGAAGGGCGTTAAGCAAGAGAATTAATTCTCCGCCGCCAAACAGATATATATTTAATAGAAATCAATCACACAGACTGAAATCCAATGTCAGACACACAGTCCATTTACAAGTTCGTTCTGGGTCTGAACGAAACCGGAGGCACCTGGTACCCCGCATATCTATCGATCTCCAAGTACGTCTGGACGATCACCAACTGATTCTCTCCTCTTGGGTGTACGGCCCAATCAAGATCATCAGTAATTATCCAAACGACGTGAAGACCTTTGGTCTTCAACCACCGTCTTCATCTTCGACACCACGTCGAATTAGTTATTCAGAATGGGATAAACCCGGTCTTTCTGAATAACTCGCGTATATAATAAACAAGTGTTACACAAACACAACATACGCCTCATTCCAATTCAGAATATTCTTTTATTCAAATATTCTTATACTTTGGGAAGGTTCCCATTAATTTTATCAAAGATAAATTCTTTAAATTTATTCTTTAATCTTCTTTGAATATAAATTCAAACTAGTCGGGATTAGCGAACCACACCGAAGTAATCATTTATTTTATTTCCCAATCCCAACCTATTCATCCCATGAATTAAAACTGGTCATACTTCATATCTAACACCATGGTGTTATCGGTAAATTCAATTACCATTTCACGTTCAAATCTAATTAAAGATTTAACTATCGCCTAGCGCAAAACTGGTGATACTTCATTCTCGACCATTTCAATCTAATTAAAGATTCATTAAAACCCCACTTAGTTTTAATTTTTAACTAGGTTAAAGAATCAGTGTCATTTAAAACACGGTTCACGATAAACCCAAAAATCAATACCAATTCAATTCCAATTAAATATCATTTAATTGGTACACTTCATTAGATCTAAGTAAAAAGATTTAATCTTTTTTCTCAACTGGGTTTAAGAACAGTGTTAATGAAGACACCATTCACGTTAAACCCAAATCACATTTGATATTAAATACAAGGCTCTGAATAGAAAATATATCGGCTTATATGCAATATCAAATTCTACAACCAACAAATATCGTATTGGAAATATTGATACAAATATATCTTTCAAATTCCCATAACAATACCTGTATCATCACAAAATCCAACATCGAAATATTCCAGAGATAATTTCGATTCAAATCCATTTCAATTCAATTATTAGAAATTCTGGTTATTTTTAAAACCCTTTTCAAATTCAATTTATTTATTTAAAAATAAATAGAATTATAATTCTACTTCTAAACTAGTTCATTTCGATAAAAATCTATTTTTATCCTTTCAAATATGGAGTTTTTCATCCCAATTCTTCCCAAATCATTTCTTATGATTTTACACAAATTATTACTATTTTTAATAATTTTATCAAGGCCCGTACAGTCGATTTCCATCAACGGCCATCGAAGTGCACTTACAACGACCTTTTCCAAATCTGATTTGGACATAATTCCAAATCCAACCGTTAGATTTCTAATTTCTAATATTCGTTAGAAAGATCTTTTCGATACGAACCCAATGGTTCCAGTTTTAGGAGAATCCGACGGTCGGATCTCCCGCAATATCCATTCGAAGTCAATGGTCGAAATTCGCGAACTGCCGCGGCGCGACGCGTTCTATTCAGGCCATTATATGTATAATATATATTATATATATTTCGTCGATTCCCTTTTAAAACGTATTATATAAATCGTTTTAAATTCGTTTTCAAAACGATTTCAACTTCTTTTCAAATTCAAATCAAAATTGAATTTTTCCTTATAAATTCGTTTTAAATTCATTTCAAATTGATTTTAATTCAAATTGATTTCTAATTCAATTCCAGTTCGTTTTCAATTCAATTCAATTTCAATTCGAATTCATTTCTATTTAATTTCAATTCGAATTCATTTCTATTCAATTTCATTTCGAATTCATTTATATTCAATTTCAATTCGAATTCATTTCTATTCAATTTCAATTCGAATTCATTTCTATTCAATTACAATTCGAATTTATTTCTATTCAATTTAATTTGAACTTCAATTCTTTTCAAAATATCAGATTTTGAAATCACTTTCGATATTCATTATAAAATGAATAAAATCGATATAAATATCGCTCACGTCAAAATGACGTCAATCTAATGAACACGACTTCATATATTTCTATTTTCAAATATTCATTTTCAAATATTTCTTTTTCATATATTTCTATTCAAATATTTTATTCAAATAGTTCTATTCAAATATTCTATTTCAAAACTGTATTGAGGCCCAATCAATTACCATAAAATTTATTTCTATGGACTTCCATACCACGAATGTATATATCAACAACGACAAATAATCAACCATCATCCAAAGTGCATTATACACTGTATAAGCTTCAAATATAAATATTCAACGCTTATAACAGTCTGTCAATCAATCGATCGACATACAACTAATTATTGGGATTATTGTATGTCATATATCATCCCAATACCTGTGTGGGGTTTCAAACAATCAAACACAGATTTTATTTGTGCAGTTGGGCGATGTGTAAAATTTATCATCCCAATCAATATCAGTCAAATGTGTGTATATAAACAAATCGTTCGATTTGTTTATATTTATTTCATTTTAAATACACGTTAAAAATTCTATTTTTAACTATAAAATATTTTCCACTATAAAATATTTTATTTCATTTCACATCACATCACACAATCAACTACACATCAAAATCAAACAAACAAGCATACAAGCCGTCCATGGTCTGTGGACGACGGGTGTCAGGTGCTACTAAACACCGTCTGCATCCTAGTATATATTTTAACTAGAAAATTAAATTAAAAGTGAGAAGTTCTCACCGACTAGCTAAACCAAACGCCACGACCCTTCTGATGTAGGAGATCTTCGTCATGTTCGCCCTTTTGTCACTTTCGTTGCCCGTAGCCACTACATATATAAAAATCACATTTTTATATTGTTCTTTATATAAAAATCATATTTTTACACTACTACTATATAAATGAAAATTCTATTTTTACACCGCTATTATATAGATAAAAATATTCTATTTTTACATCGCTATTATATAGTAAAAATTCTATTTTTACACCGCTGGTAATATAATAAAAATTATATTTTTATTACTCTACATAAATAAAAATCATATTTTTATTCTTCCTATGATATAAAAATCATATTTTTATTATCTATATAATATAAAAATCATATTTTTATCTCCATGAACACCCTATAAAAATCCTTTCTTTATGGATCCGCTCATACGATAAAAATCCTATTTTTATTTCTAAGTTATTCATATAAAAATGATAAAATTTCATAAAAATAAAAATAAAATCTCATCTTTCTTACCAATAAAATCAGACTTTTGTCCTATACAAAAAAAATCTATCTTTGATCATATAAAAATTTATTCATTCTAATAAACTAATTACTTTAAAAGAAATCCTATTTTTAATTATTTAAATAAATAAAACAATATTAAAACTCACATTTCTTGTCGAGCTGGAGTTCACTGTCGTGGTCTGGAGTTGGAGGAGCTTTGACTGTAATGGATCTGGGGAGGGGCGAAGTGGTTAGCGGCGCAGGGGGCTGAGGCGGGTCTGGTGGGTTCGCGGTCCTAGGGCGTCGGTTGTGAGGGGGATTTAGGGTTCGAGGTGGTGCTGGAGGGGGGGAAGGGCACGCGAGGTAGCTACGGAGGAGGGGTGGCGGCATCGGGGTTGTGGCGGGCGCGATTCGTCGTCGTGTATGTTTTTTTTTTCAATTTTGATTTCTGAAAATAAGGGGGGGTGGGAGGGGCTGAGGAGAGATAAAGGGGAGTGAGGGCTTGTTTTAATTTTATATTATATTATACTTCATTTCAAAATTTGACTTTTAATTCGAACACCAAACGAGACCCAACGACTATCGCCCCTAGCTAATTACCCCCATTCCGAACATAATGGGATATATATTGTAAGCTAATTCGATCGTTTCGATCAGTTTTCGTCAAAATCAACATATAACTCTATATATTGAATTTGAACGTGCATTTCAATTTACCGGGGCCACATACTGACTCAATAAATTCCAGAAAAATATTTTCTAGCTTCGTATTGACGATACGGTCCTAACAAAACTAGTTTCGTCAAATTCTGAGAACGTTTGAAAAATGGCCATTTTCCAATCGATTAAAATCAACTGAAATTGGTCAAACGCGTTTTCCTTTGCCATGCTCACATATTGATTCGAAAAATTATGAAAATTGGAATCTAGTAATAACTTGACATCACGGATCCAACAAAAGTGATATCGTCGAAAACCGAGGTCGTTTGCAAAATGGCTATTTTTAAAGGCCAGAATACCATAGCGACTATTCTGAATTTTCAACTGGACCTATCTTTTGATTCCTTCTTTGAAATTTCAAATTTTCAGATTTGTTGGAAAGATATTCTCAATTAGATTCTAATATTTTTGGTTTCACTAAAATCCGGTTTATTCTGCACCCAGTACATTCATTTGAAATTTGAAATCGAATTATCGAACTACCGCGCCATTTTCAATTCCTTTTATAGGTATAAATAAATAATTATATTCTAACGACGATCTATATATATCTATACGTTCGAATTCTATTCAAAATAAATTTCTTGTCATTTTTATTTAAAATATTCATTTTAAATAATCAAAATTCACTAAAATTGCCAAATTAAAAATTTTAAATTGGCTCAGATTTCCGGGTTATTACAATCTCCCCCACTTAAAACTTTTCGTCCCCGAAAAGGAACGAAGCCGAAAGTTGTTTAATTAATCAACTCAACTTTCACTATTTTCTTTACAGCTTAAGTTCTTCAATTTTTCAGTTTCTAAGAACTTTTCAAATTTTTCAAAAATTTGGCTAACACCCTAAATTTTCGAAAAATTTCGCCATAACCTCCCCTGCACCGGGGACTTCGGGATATTTCATATAGCCTCCCATGGCCTTCTTCAATCCAAAAGAAAAAGAAAAAGCCAAGCGGCTAGCCAATCGGCTCATAAAATCATCATCACCCAAACAAAACAGCAAATTATGGTAAACATGTACCTATTTGTCGGGCAAACAATTTTATTCACTGCTCTAGCCTCCTTGCAATGATCTGTTCAATGTAAGTACATGTATATGCAAGCAAATGCGACTAATTTACAATACAACTCACTATTTAATCAATTTGGCTAAAGGTTCAACATTTAATTAATTAAACAATAATCAAACAACACAACCAGCAATCGATTAGTTGATTATCATTTCTAATTCATAACTTTGATATATATTCAAAAATCACATTTTTGATGCCAAATCACAACAATAAGCCCTATCTAATTTTGGTTCTCACACCAGTCTAATGGAAATATACAGATATCACACCTTCGTCACTCAAATATAAATTCTGATGATGATATATCAATCATCAGAACCACCCCCGGGCAACTAGAGTGTAATTCTACATCTATCCAGTATATTAAAACTTCGAATATACGTTTGCAAGGCGTACATGCAAAATCTTTATATACTCGATTGTCCAAATCAATATAAATAAATATTCAAATAAGAATAATTCGATTTAAATTTTCAAAACAACTATAGTTTTCAATTTAAAAATATACTCTTCACACTCATTCTAGGATACTACTGATCCTATCTCTAACGAGCCATTCTTATTGGATTTTACTAATCTAATCTCTGATGAATTCTTTCGTTTGGTTCTAATGTGCCGTGTTCTCTGAGCTCTGTAAACCAAAGCTCTGATACCAGCTGAAGCGACTCGTAACTCCCCCGGTAAGGAAAGCGCGGATACTTCGAGAACAACACACCAAAGAACGCAGACAAAAGAACATTTCACTGTTTATTACAACAATTCATCAAAATACAAGAATATACAGAGTATAAACAAATAATATACATCAGAAAATATCAGATATTTAAATTACATTTAAAATACATCGTAGCGGAAAATAATACAATACACAACTAGAAGTAATACACGGATACAGAGCTTTCCGAGTATCGTTCCAGCTGTAAATCAGGATCTTGTGAATATAAATCTGCAAAACAAAACTACTAGCTGCTCGTGTCAAAACAAGGGCACCCAGAGTTTAGGTTAAAACAATAAACTCCGGGTCAGTCATGGGACTGGTGTGAGAACTAAAACAGTTATTAATCTTTATTTTAAAGTTAGGTAAATCAAGGGACCACGCTGTATAACACGGAACGAGTTTCCTCCTAAGAACACCAGTACATAAACAACAGCGCAATGGTAAATAAAGAACAATGAAGCTGTTATAAGACCCAGGTCCTATCACACAATGCAACACAAACCGGAGGATAGGGTTTTACCTTATAACAGCCAAAGAATGCTTGATACGCTAAATTTCATGTTTTATTATTACTATAAGTGTATAGTGTCAAAACAATTTCAATCATAAGTATCAATCATAGACGGCATGAGTGCCCCATCCCACTATGTCACCATACTAGGCTCTACAATCAAAACCGAATTATCACGTATTGGAAATTGGATTTCCGTCTGTGAACCGAGGCTAGGGATCGTCCTCTACCGATTCGAGACAATCTAGCCTACCATGTCTTAGGAAAGTACTCAGTCAAGCCTTGGATCGTCAGGGTCGGTCCACCGATGTGGATTAAAATGCCTGAACACTGCGTCTCCCGCCCTATGGGGCGCAAATGAGCCAACGAATGACTCCATCGGCTTCACATGGTCACCGATAAATCCGAGGCACATCGCAATAGCAACAACCACATAAGTCAAACTCATCAGGGCGTGTAAAACCATTGACGTCACTTCTAGCTAGAAAGAAATGCATGCCCTCCCTGAAGTCCTCTCCCATTTCTGGTTCACAACTGGGGTGTGAGGCTCGCGAATTAACATTACACAAAGCTATGCCACACAGGCTGTGCTTTGATCACCCACCACAAGACTTTGCTTTTCAACAGAAGCCTTGATCATTTGCCACTTAGGCATGTCATACAGGCAATTTACTCCATGCGATGGATATCCATCAATATATAACCCATAAGCTCGTACGTCTCAGAGAAGTGCGTTAAGCAAGAGAATAAATTCTCCGCCGCCAAACAAATATATATTTAATAGAAATCAATCACACAGACTGAAATCCAATGTCAGACACACAGTCCATTTACAAGTTCGTTCTAGGTCTGAACGAAACCGGAGGAACCTAGTACCCCGCATATCCATCGATCTCCAAGTACGTCTGGACGATCACCAACTAATTCTCTCCTCTTGGGTGTACGGCCCAATCAAGATCATCAGTAATTATCCAAACGACGTGAAGACCTCCGGTCTTCAACCACCATCTTCATCTTCGACACCACGTCGAATTAGTTATTTAGAATGGGATAAACCCGGTCTTTCTGAATAACTCGTGTATATAATAAACAAGTGTTACACAAATACAACATACGCCTCATTCCAATTCAGAATATTCTTTTATTCAAATATTCTTATACTTTGGGAAGGTTCCCATTAATTTTATCAAAGATAAATTCTTTAAATTTATTCTTTAATCTTCTTTGAATATAAATTCAAACTAGTCGGGATTAGCGAACCACAGTGAAGTAATCATTTATTTTATTTCCCAATTCCAACCTATTCATCCATGAATTAAAACTGGTCATACTTCATATCTAACACCATGGTGTTATCGGTAAATTCAATTACCATTTCACGTTCAAATCTAATTAAAGATTTAACTATCGCCTGGAGCAAAACTGGTCATACTCCATTCTCAACCATTTCAATCTAATTAAAGATTCATTAAAACCCCACTTAGTTTTAATTTTTAACTGGGTTAAAAAATCAGTGTCATTTAAAACACGGTTCACGATAAACCCAAAAATCAATACCAATTCAATTCCAATTAAATATCATTTAATTGGTACACTTCATGAAATCTAAGTAAAAAGATTTAATCTTTTTTCTCAACTGGGTTTATGAACAGTGTTAATGAAGACATCATTCACGACAAACCCAAATCACATTTGATATTAAATACAAGGCACTGAATATAAAATATATCGGCTTATATTCAATATCAAATTCTACGACCAACAAATATCGTATTGGAAATAACGATATAAATATATCTTTCAAATTCCCATAACAATACCTGTATCATCACGAAATCCAATATCGAAATATTACAAAGATAATTTCGATTCAAATCCATTTCAATTCAATTATTGGAAATTCTGGTTATTTTTAAAACCCTTTTCAAATTCAATTTATTTATTTAAAAATAAATAGAATTATAATTCTAGTTCAAAACTAGTTCATTTCGATAAAAATCTATTTTTATCCTTTCAAATATGGAGTTTTTCATCCCAATTCTTCCCAAATCATTTCTTATGATTTTACACAAATCATTACTATTTTTAATAATTTTATCAAGGCCCGTACAGTCGATTTCCACCAACGGCCATCGAACTGCACTTACAGCGACCTTTTCCAAATTTGATTTGGACATAATTCCAAATCCAACCGTTAGATTTCTAATTTATAATATTCATTAGAAAGCTCTTTTCGATACGAACCCAATGAATCCGGTTTTAGGAGAATCTGACGGTTGGATCTCCCGCAATATCCATTCGAAGTCAATGGTCGAAATTCGCGAACTGCCGCGGCGCAGCGCGTTCTATTCAGGCCATTACATATATATATTTCGTCAATTCCCTTTTATTATATAAATCGTTTTAAATTCGTTTTCAAAACGATTTCAACTTCTTTTCAAATTAAAATCAAAATTGAATTTTTCCTTATAAATTCTTTTTAAATTCATTTCAAATTGATTTCAATTCAAATTGATTTCAATTCAAATTGATTTTTAATTCAATTTCAGTTCGTTTTTAATTCAATTCAATTCGAATTCATTTCTATTCAATTTCAATTCGAATTCATTTCTATTCAATTTCAATTCGAATTCGTTTCTATTTAATTTCAATTTGAATTCATTTCTATTCAATTTCAATTCGAATTCATTTCTATTCAATTTAATTCGAATTTCAATTCTTTTCAAAATATCAGATTTTGAAATCACTTTCGATATTCATTATAAAATGAATAAAATCGATATAAATATCGTTCACGTCAAAATGGCGTCAATCTAATCAACATGGCTTCATATATTTCTATTTTCAAATATTCTATTTCAAATATTTCTTTTTCAAATATTTCTATTCAAATATTTTATTCAAATAGTTCTCTTCAAATATTCTATTTCAAAACTGTAATGAGGCCCAATCAATTACCATAGATTTTATTTTTATGGACTTCCATACTACGCATGCATATATCAACAACGACAAATAATCAACCATCATCCAAAGTGCATTCTATACTGTATAAGCATTAAATATAAATATTCAATGCTTATAACAGTCTGTCAATCAATCGATTGACATACAACTAATTATTGGGATTATTGTATGTCATATATCATTTTAATACCCGTGTGGGGTTTCAAACAATCAAACACAGATTTTATTTGTGCAGTTGGGTGATGTGTAAAATTTATCGTCCCAGTCAATATCAGTCAAATTTGTGTATATAAACAAATCGTTCGATTTGTTTATATTTATTTCATTTTAAATACACGTTAAAAATTCTATTTTTAACTATAAAATATTTTCCACTATAAAATATTTTATTTCATTTCACATCACATCACACAATCAACTACACATCAAAATCAAACAAATAAGCATACAAGCCGTCCATGATCTGTGGACGACGGGTGTCGGGTGCTACTAAACACCATCTGCTTCCTAGTATATATTTTAACTAGAAAATAAAATTAAAAGTGGGAAGTACTCACCGACTAGCTAAACCAAACGCCATGACCCTTCTGATGTAGGAGATCTTCGTCATGTTCGCTCTTTTGTCACTTTCGTTGCCCGTAGCCACTACATATATAAAAGTCACATTTTTATATTGTTCTTTATATAAAAATCATATTTTTACACTACTACTATATAGATAAAAATTTCTATTTTTACACCGCTATTATATAGATAAAAATATTCTATTTTTACACCGCTATTATATAAATAAAAATTCTATTTTTACACCGCTAGTAATATAATAAAAATTATATTTTTATTACTCTACATAAATAAAAATCATATTTTTATTCTTCCTATGATATAAAAATCATATTTTAATTATCTATATAATATAAAAATCATATTTTTATCTCCATGAACACGCTATAAAAATCCTTTCTTTATGGATCCGCTCATACGATAAAAATCCTATTTTTATTCCTATGCTATTCATATAAAAATGATAACTTTTCATAAAAATAAAATAAAATCTCATCTTTCTTACCAATAAAAATCAGACTTTTATCCTATATAAAAAAAAATCTATCTTTGATCATATAAAAATTTATTCATTCTAATAAACTAATTACTTTAAAAGAAATCCTATTTTTAATTATTTAAATAAATAAAACAATATTAAAACTCACATTTCTTGTCGAGCTGGAGTTCACTGTCGGGGTCTGGAGTTGGAGGAGCTTTTACTGCGACGGATCTGGGAAGGGGCGAAGTGGTTGGCGGCGCAAGGGGCTGAGGCGGGTCTGGTGGGTTCACGGTCCTAGGGCGTCGGTTGCGAGGGGGGTTTGGGGTTCGAGGTGGTGCTGGAGGGGAGGAAGGGCAGGCGAGGTAGCTGCGGAGGATGGGGGCAGAGCATCAGAGGAGGGGCGGCGACGTCAGGGTTGCGGCGGGCACGATTAGTTGTCGAGTTTGTTTAATTTTTTTTCTTTTTCAATTTTGATTTCTGAAAATAACGGGGAGGGGGCTGAGGAGAGATAAAGGGGAGTGAGGGCTTGTTTTAATTTTATATTATATTATAGTTCATTTCAAAAGTTGACTTTTAATTCGAACACCAAACGAGGCCCAACGACTGTCGCCCCTAACTAATTACCCCCATTCTGAACACAATGATATGTATCGTAAGCTAATTCGATCGTTTCGATCAGTTTTCGTCAAAATCAACATATAACTCTATATATTGAATTTGAACGTGCATTTCAATTTACCGGGGCCACATACTGACTCAATAAATTCCAGAAAAATATTTTCTAGCTTCGTATTGACGATACGGTCCTAACAAAACTAGTTTCGTCAAATTCTTAGACCGTTTGAAAACTGGCCATTTTCCAGTCGATTAAAATCAACTGAAACTGGTCAAACGCGTTTTCGTTTGCCACGCTCACATATTGATTTGAAAATTTATGAAAATTGGAACCTAGTAATAACTTGACATCACAGATCCAACAAAAGTGGTTTCGTCGAAAACCGAGGTCGTTTGCAAAATGGCTATTTTAAAGGCCAGAATTCCATAGCGACAATTCTGAATTTTCAACTGGACATATCTTTTGATTTCCGCTATGAAATTTCAAATTTTCGGATTCGTTGGAAAGATATTCTCAATTAGATTATAATATTTTTGGTTTCACTAAAATCCGGTTTATTCTGCACCCAGTACATTCATTCGAAATTTGAAATCGAATTATCGAACAACCACGCCATTTTCAATTCCTTTTATAGATATAAATAAATAATTATACTATAACGACGATCTATATAGATATATACGTTCGAATTCTATTCAAAATAAATTTCTCGTCATTTTTATTTAAAATATTCATTTTAAATAATCAAAATTCACTAAAATTGCCAAAATAAAAATTTTAAATTGGCTCAGATTTCCGGGTTATTACAATATCAATGTCGATCTGTGTTGGTATGGGAAAATCAACTTGTTTCTTTGAAATGATAAATGCCGGTTATTAAAATAAAAATAAGGCTTATCACTTGAAGGTAGTAGAATTGCAGAAATGGCAAGTGGTAGTGGCATTTTAATAGTGGTAGTCGGGTTTAATAGAATTCGGGTTCAATGGAGATATTGATGTTCAGATGATTGAAGCATTTAAGGTATTTGCCGTGTCGATAAGTCAAGTAATTCGCAAGACCATAAGGTATACATTTTTGGTTAGAAAATTAAATTCATAGAATAATTTATTTAATTATTTTAGTAGTAAATTTATAATAAGTGAAATTTAATCGATAAATTAAATTAAATAATTAAGGTGCAAATAAATCCATTCAAGAGGATTCAATTAAATGCATGGCGCAATGATATGGAATTAAACAAAATATTCGACAGTGGAAAATCGAGGTGAGTAAATCTCACTCAAAAGTTATTTAATTTATTTTTATCATTAAAAATAAATGGTTGACTGTTTGAATGCGTGCATGAATTATTGAATCATTGCGGATGTTATATATAATATATATTAGTTATTTAGGCTTGGTGGTTGTCGCTATTATTATATATATATATATTGGATTTCCCGCAATACTATTAGCGGATGCCCACCGTATCATTAACGAATGACCCTACGCCCACGTATATAAGTGGATCCCCTTTTATACCGCGATATCCCGCTTTGAAGCAGGATTGGTAATATTTATGTGAATAACATTTGTGGATAAAGAAAAAAACAGGTCGGAGGGATCCAACTGGATTCCTCAAATTTATTTATTACTGTTTACATATTTATATGTGTGTGATGTGTGAATTGGATTGTTGGTTTACATTTTTTTGGGGGATTTGAATATCACTGGACCTCGAGATTTACAGTTAAAGATATCATAAAAGGGATTTTTAGATTTAAAAAGGAAAATATATTTTTTTCTGAATAGAAATTGAATTTCAGATTTGGCTGGGAAAATGTTAACTTGTTTTTAGAAATAAAAACAAGTAGTTGAATTTATAAACGATGTTTATAATTGGGTAGAAAAATTATCATTGGATAATTTTGAAATGCAAACTCAAGTGTTAATTTGGAAAAGGAAATTTATTTTCCGAAAATAGAAATGGGATTTGAAATCAGAAACTTGTTTTAATAATTAAAACAAGAAGTGTTATTTATAAATGATTTTTATAAATAAAAGAAGGGAATTTTTATTGGATAATTTATTTAAATTCAAGTGTGAACTTAAAGGGATTTTTAAATGGTAGAGAAAGGGAAATTGTACTTTTCGAAATAGAAATGGTATTTCGAATAAATTGAGAAATATTAACTTGTTTTTAAAATAAAAACAAGTTGCTGAAATTATAAACGCTGTTTATAAATGGAAAGAAATATTATCATTTGATAATATTAAATTTTAATTTCAAGTAAGGGATTTAAAGAACGAAATTTATCCTTCGAAATAGAAACTTGATTTCAAACAGAATACGAAATATAAGCTTGTTTTAAATATTTGATACAAGAAGTAAAATTTATAAACAATGTTTATAAAGAGAAGGGATAATTATCATGAGATGATTTGAGCATTTAAATTCAAATTTGAATTTAAAAAAAAAAGATTTATAACTTGAAATCGTTTCAAAGGAAACGATGAAATTTATTTCGATATTCGAAATGTGAACTGAATTTAAATAAATCCACATGGAGATGATATTCGATATTCGATATTCGATATTCGAAGGTGAGATTTAAATCAAGTTTTGATATTACCGGCTTTTATTCATCTCAAGATAAGAACGTCGTCAATCAAGGTCTGAGAGGTAATTAAAATACCCCAACTTGAACGACTTCACAATTATCAAGAGATGATATTAGTTTGTAATGGTGAAGGATGTTGAATTTAGGATTTTTTCCATGAAAGAAGATTTAATATTTGAATTTGATTATATCGAACTTTAATAAAATAATTCGTTGAAATTGGACTTGAATACAGAAATTTGAGTGTGAAATTGAGTTATGGATATGGTATAAAATAATCTACGAGTTTGGAAATCGGGATTTTTAAGTTTAGATTCCGAAAACTGGTTTATTTTCAAAAATATTGAAAGTGGAATTGAGATTTATTTACTAAACGATGTTTTAAATGTTATATAATTTTTTTAATTAAAACGAACTCGCTGCGGCGCGGTATTTCGTAATTTGACGATTCGAACTTCAATTGAGTATACAGAACTCAATATAAGTCGGAATTTGATGAAAGAAGAAACTCCCGGATCGACTGAACGATAGTTTTCTAATGGAAAAGGAAAATCTAAATTCCATCGTATAGGTTTTGAGTTATTTCAAAATCAAATTTTCTGAAAAACAGCGCCAAAATCGTTTTTAAATTCATAACGGTTTATTTAATAAATTATAGGGATTTTTAAGGGAATGAAATCCGATTTCGATTTGAAAAATTCAGATTTTGAGTTATGAAATAAATATAAACTCGAGTCGTGTAAATGGATTGTTTTTTGGAAGAAAAATCATATTTTTAATTATCAAATGAAGTAAACTAATTTCTTTGAAATTAGTTAATAGAGCTTTGGCTCGAATTTAGCTTTGCTTAAGTGATTTTGTTAATTGAATTTGGAAATCCAAGTATAAACCTTGAATTACATCTTGGAATTTGATATGGGAATTTAATTTGAGTTATATATGAAAACGAATAAAGAACATTTGAACGTTAGAGGTTTGAACCGGGAGAGGATTAAGTAAAAGAGGTAAATTGGGAATAAAATGGTAAAGTGAATGTGATTGAATCTTAAAGTTCAAATTGAATTGGGATTAGATGAATATATGGTAGACAGGTATGAGATGAAGATTACAATGAGAGTATGAAGATTATAAAGTAAGTGCCCGACAAAAAGGTACATGTTTAAATTTCCATATGAGGTTTTATGCACCGAATCGGCAAGCCACTTGGCTTTTTGATTTTCTTTTGAATGGAAAGGGCGAAGAGAGGCGAGTTGAGGTTTGAACTATTTGCCGGTACAAAGGAGGTTATGGCGAATTTTTCTGGAAATTTAAGGAGTTAGAATATTTTTAAGAAGTTTTGATAATAGAAATCGATATAACGGTATATATAGAATTCGCTAAGGAAATGAATTTAATATAAAATATTAGAAAGGGCCAGTGATTGTGAAATTGTTTGATGGATGTTTATTTTTCCTTTGATAGTTAAAACACCGGCTATCAAAGATTTTTACCATCATTGTCAATACGGAGAGACTAGTTCGATTTAATATCTGAAAACCACTCCGTATTGGCGTAGACGTTGCGAATTTGATTATGCTGAAGATAATCGAAGATGGAGTAAATTCAAAGAGCTGTTATGTTTGTCCAGTCCCAGGACAACTTGTATGGGCGAATGTCTGACAGAGTATTCCTAACGGTCACATAAGACGATCTTTCCAAGGTATTACGTCTGGTGGCGGAGAAATTCGTTTCTTTTAGCTTTTATACCCATATAATTTTTGGGAAGTTCAACTAGTGATTTGACGGGTTTGACGATGTGATATTCAAAGTGTATGGTGGCCAGATGTTATAAAACATAGATGTAGCCTCAAGCTTCACAACTGGGAAATGACAAAAATCGGGCAGGT
This sequence comes from Allium sativum, assembly GCA_030737875.1. Classification (NCBI taxonomy): domain Eukaryota; kingdom Viridiplantae; phylum Streptophyta; class Magnoliopsida; order Asparagales; family Amaryllidaceae; genus Allium; species Allium sativum. Next base: position 965,491,100 of record CM060916.1, read on the forward strand.
AGCATGGCTATGTGGGTCGCTCCCATTAGGGTGTATAATCACCATTTTTTTGAAGGAAAAAGGTTGTGAAACTCTAGAGAGTTTCACGCCATATTTAAATATGACATAAACTTACAAAGTAGCTATTACAAACCAGAAACAACTTGCATAATAGCAAGACTAAAGCCACAACACACACTACATCGCAAAAGCCAAGCAGCTATATACATCATACGTTGCGAGAGTGGGCCGGGTTACAAAGTAAATAGGTGTATAATCACCTATCTAGAGAAATTCCTATTACTTCTTTAATCTATTTCGATGTTGTCCCTTTTCGAGAAACGATTGTTTGAGCCCAACCGTTGGTGATATACATTCGATACACTCAAGCGAAATGAGTGGTCGGTCATGTGTGGGTCGGGTTACAAGATGTTCTTGTTGAACCCAGTGTATTCCCCTCTAGAGATACACTAGCGGCAGGTGGTTCCATACCTTGTCATAGTTGGAATCCAATCTTCAATAAGCGCCCTACGGTTTTTTTTTGATTTTATACTATATATGTAGAGCATGAGATGTAAGCGTTCTATTATTTGGTTATTTATTTGATTAGACATTATTATAATATCACTGGAATTTGATATCAAAAATGGTTAGGGTTATAGTAAGGTAAAAACCATCTGTGTTTATGTGTGGACTGGTCTTACTATTATCTCTTTTTTTCAAAAGGTTTTTGAAGTTAAACCATATGGTTGGAATTTACTCACACCAGTCCCATGACTGACCCAGAGTTTATTTTGTTTGTTTTTCCCTAAACTCTTAGGTGCCCAAATTTCTACGGGCAGTCAAGTGTTCAGGCTTTTATAGATACACTTGGAGGAGCGAAAAGAAGAAGGTTTCACCGTTAGTTATCTAGAGTTACTTCCGCTGTATCAAATGTTATGCAGTACTCTGATGATTGTATGTATATATGTACAAAACAGATTTGTATTCCAAAGTTATGTTATATAATATATTTTATTCGTTCCGCTATGAGGTTCTGTATTGTTATTTTTCTTCTTCTTCTATCTTTTCTACTTTCTTTAACCCTAATGACTCGTATTTCTGTATTATTTGAGTTGGACGTGTGTTGTATTAGTCAGCTCAGATAGTATGGATTTGCGGGCCACTACAGTTTGTATCAGAGCTTAGGTTTAGCGAACACCTTGGCTTTAGTGGGGGTTTAATCATTAGAGATACGGTCAGTAGCACCCTAGAATGAGTTGAGTGTATATATATGAGAGAGCGTATTTTTATGTTGATATAAAAATTGTTTTATATTGTGTTGGCTTGTCTGTTGGGTAGTTTATGAATTTTGGTCGAATCATGGGACGCCACGACGTCGACAGGAGTTTCTAAACACTTGAACAGAAGAATTGACACAATATTGTTTTAAAGTGGGTAAATGAAATAATCATACCCAAATTTATATTTTGATAGGAAAGGAATAATTTTTCTAAATTATTATAATATATATGGATGAGTTGGTTGCTACTATTATCATCAAACGAGATTATAAAATTGGAATGGTTATATATAACCAAATAGAACTTGTATATGAATAATATATGCAAATGTGATTAACTAAAATTGAATTCAAACCGTAAATTGGAATTTAAATCCCGGAAGGTTGGAAAATATTTTTTTCAAAGTATATTAGAATAATATAGCATTATTTTGGGAAGGATTTTGGATAAAAATTGTTCTGAATGGATTTTGAAAGTGATAAAGCACTGAACTCACTTCAATGGCTGGAAAATAATTCTGATGATGACTGCAGCACCATCAGTGTTCATTTTTGAGTTTTTAATTGATGGATTGCTACCTTAGAAAAGTTTTTGATGGAAATTTGTTTGAAAGAAAACAAGTTTGGTATAAAAATTCAAATATTTTGGATTTGAAATGGTTATGAATAAATGTATTCATTTATGGGATTTCAAAAGGATTTGATATGAAAACCTGAGAATTAGAATTCTGGAATTTAAAATTTAACTTAAGCAAGTTAAAATGAATTGAAAGAAATAAATTGATTTAAAATCAATTTGAATGAATTTAAATGCATATGAATGGAATATGAATTGGATGTGAATAAAATCATTCAGATTAAATAAATGAAACCTAAAGTTTTGGTTGAACTAAAATTGTAGAAATTGAAATGTTGAGTTTTAACATAGATGAATTTTGAAAAGTAAATAGTACCATTTTTCCCACCTTAGTAATTTCGGGGACGAAATTCTTTTAAGGGGGGAAGAATGTAATGACCCGTATTTTTGGTTGATTTTAAATATTTAATATCATTTTAAATATTTTGTTGATAATATAAATAAACTTTTATTTATTTATTTATCGTAATATGAGATAAAATAGGAATCGGAGTTGAAAACTGAATCAATTCAGATGACCGATATAAATTCTATTTGAATATAGACGATGATAATAATAATTTATTATCAAAGAATTTATTTGTTTTGAATTTAAATTTAGTTTATATTGACTTAATATGGATATTTATATATACGTTTGAATTTAAATTGAATATCAGTTTCGTTGAGTTCTAAATAGCGTTATATCATAGAAACAACAGTTGCTACGTTCAAATAGCGGTTCGTATGTGAACCCTGAGATATTTCTATGGATAAGATCAAAATCAAATCCAAAATCAAATCGAAATCCATTTAAAAAGAATAAAGATTTCATTAAATCAAATCAACTAAATAAACTACCCTATTTGCATAATTAAGGCCGACCTACTATCGGTACCTTTGCACAGACCTAAATTACTTGTAAACCAAGTGTTATCTTCTATAAATCGCAAGTAAATCCCTCGTTCTCTTTCCTATTTTTGCATTTCCTCAGTAGAAATCGAGAACTTCAGAATCAAACCAAAAATGGATGTTGAGTTCTTCCTCCCCTCCATTTAAAATCAAAGCCACTTGTCTCTCCTTTTCCCCAATATCAAAATCGAAGTCGACAGCTAAATAAAAGTTTAAAAAAAGAAAAAAAGAAGAAGAAGAAATAAAAATCAGGAACCCCATTTAGAAATCGCGAGTTGCGATTTGGGTATTCTTCGCGTTCACTACTTTACGGAGATCAACATTATAGGAGCAATCAAAGGCCAAGGAAGGCGCTCGCGTATGGTTCAAAGGGGACTGGCGCTCGCTGAGTTCTGGTGAGGGTTGGGTCTTCGATGTGGGGTGTTGTTTGAAGACCGCGATGTTGTTCTAAGGGTTTTGCGATGGATTTGGGAGTTCGGATTTTTGATTTTGGTTGTTCAACAGTCGATCTGGTGAAACTTGAGTATACGGAAGTGAACTTGGTGGAGATCGAATTGAAAATTTGATGAGTAAATTCGGAGTGCGTCGTTGACAAAAATGGTCGTGACTGGAAGAGCGTTGTCTAAGGGTTCGACAGTGATAAACTGGGCAGTGTGAGGGTGAGGATTTCGATGTGATACATGAGGTTGGTTCAACCGTTCAAGTGCGGTTCATGGGGAAGATGGCGCTGGTTTTGATGGTGAACTAGGATGAATAGGAGGAGTGCGACAGTACGATTTTCAGGGAAGTTAGGTATGTTTATTTGGGGAAATTTGGAGTTGGATCATATCAATGTCGATCTGTGTTGGTATGGGGAAATCAACTTGTTTCTTTGAAATGATAAATGCCAATTATTAAAATAAAAATAAGGCTTATCACTTGAAGGCAGTAGAATTGCAGAAATGGCACGTGGTAGTGGCATTTTGATAGTGGTAGTCGGGTTTAATAGAATTCGGGTTCAATGGAGATATTGACGTTGAGATGAATGAAGCATTTAAGGTATTTGCCGCGTCGATAAGTCAAGTAATTCGCAAGACCCTAAGGTATACATTTTTGGTTAGAAAATTAAATTCATAGAATAATTTATTTAATTATTTTAGTAGTAAATTTATAATAAGTGGAATTTAATCGAAAATTAAATTAAATAATTAAGGTGCAAATAAATCCATTCAAGAGGATTCAAGTGAATGTATGGCGCAATGATATGGAATTAAACAAAATATTCGACAGTGGAAAATCGAGGTGAGTAAATCTCACTCAAAAGTTATTTAATTTATTTTTATCTTTAAAAATAAATGGTTGACTGTTTGAATATGTGCATGGATTATTGAATCATTGTGGTTATTATAAATAATATATATTAGTTATTTAGGCTTGGTGGTTGTCGCTATTATTATATATATATATATATTGGATTTCCCGCAATACTGTTAGCGGATGCCCGCAGTATCATTAGCGGATGACCCTACGCCCACATATATAAGTGGATCCCCTTTTATACCGCGATATCCTGCCTTGAAGCTGGATTGGTAATATTTATGTGACTAACATCTGTGGATGCAGGAAAAAACAGGTTGGAGGGATCCAACTGGATTCCTCAAATTTATTTATTACTGTTTACATATTTATATGTGTGTGATGTGTGAATTGGATTGTTGGTTTGCTTTTTTTTGGGGGGGATTTGAATATCACTGGCCTCGAGATTTACATTTAAAGATATCATAAAAGGGATTTTTAGATTTAAAAAGGAAAATATTTTTTTTCTGAATAGAAATTGAATTTCAGATTTGGCTAGGAAAATATTAACTTGTTTTTAGAAATAAAAACAAGTAGTTGAATTTATGAACAATGTTTATAATTGAGTAGAAAAATTATCATTGGATAATTTTGAAATGCAAACTCAAGTGTTAATTTGGAAAAGGAAATTTATTTTTCGAAAATAGAAATGGGATTTGAAATCAGAAACTTGTTTTAATAATTAAAACAAGAAGTGTTATTTATAAATGATTTTTATAAATAAAAGAAGGGAATTTTTATTGGATAATTTATTTAAATTCAAGTGTGAACTTAAAGGGATTTTTAAATGGTAAAGAAAGGGAAATTGTACTTTTCGAAATAGAAATGGTATTTCGAATAAATTGAGAAATATTAACTTGTTTTTAAAATAAAAACAAGTTGCTGAAATTATAAACGCTTTTTATAAATGGAAAGAAATATTATCATTTAATAATATTAAACTTTAATTTCAAGTAAGGGATTTGAAGAAGGAAATTTATCGTTCGAAATAGAAACTTGATTTCAAACAGAATACAAAATATAAGCTTGTTTTAAATATTTAAGACAAGAAGTAAAATTTATAAACAATGTTTATAAAGAGAAGAGGATAATTATCATGAGATGATTTGATCATTTAAATTCAAATTTGAATTTAAAAAAAAGATTTATAACTTGAAATCGTTTCAAAAGGAAACGATGAAATTTATTCCGATATTCGGAATGTAAACTGAATTTAAATAAATCCACACGGATTTATGATTTTAACTCGACTATGTCGAATACACAGAATAAAATTTGCATTTAAAAAGATATTGGAATTGTATTAAAGGTAAATTTAAGTTTTAATTTGAATATAGATTTTATAGATATAAGTTATGGAAATTAAACATTTTCAAATATACTTGAGATTCAAAAGAGAAATCAAATATTCCAAAATAGAAATCGAGTTTCAATCGATTATTTAGATGGAAGTCGAATCTAATAAAGAAGTGAATTTATAAACAAGGTTTATATATGTGATGAAGTAACTTTCATCGAGCAAATTTGGAAATAAATTTCCAAATGGAAGAAATGGAATCGAAGGTGAGATTTAAATCAAGTTTTAATATTACAGGCTTTTATTCATCTTATGATAAGAACGTGTTCAATCAAAGTCTGAGAGGTAATTAAAATACCCCAACTTGAACGACTTCACTATTATCAAGAGATGATATTAGTTTTTAATGGTGAAGGATGTTGAATTTATGGATTTTTTCCATGAAAGAAGATTTAATATTTGAATTTGATTATATCGAACTTTAATAAAATAATTCATGGAAATTGGACTTGAATATAGAAATTTGAGTGCAAAACTGAGTTATGGATATGCTATAAAATAATCGACGAGTTTGGAAATCGGGATTTTTAACTTTGGATTCGGATAACTGGATTATTTTCAAAAATATTGAAAGTGGAATTGAGATTTGTTCACTAAACGATGTTTTAAATGTTATATAAATTTTTTAATTAAAACGAACTCGCCGCGGCGCGGTAGTTCGTAATTTGACAATTCGAACTTCAATTGAGTATACAGAACTCAATGTAAGTCGGAATTTGATGAAACAAGAAACGCCCGGACCGATTGAACGATAGTTTGCTAATGGAAAAGGAAAATCTAAATTCCATCGTATAGGTTTTGAGTTATGTCAAAATCAAATTTTCAGAAAAACAGCGCCAAAATCGCTTTTAAATTCATAACGGTATATTTAATAAATTAAAGGGATCTTTAAGGGAATAAAATCCGATTACGATTTGAAAAGTTCAAATTTTGAGTTATGAAATAAATATAAAGTCGAGTCGTGTAAATGGATTGATTTTTTGAAGAAAAATCATATTTTTAATTATCAAATGAAGTTAACTAATTTCTTTGAAATTAGTTAATAGAGCTTTGGCTCGAATTTAGCTTTGCTTAAGTGATTTTGTTAATTGAATTTGGAAATCCAAGTATAAACCTTGAATTACATCTTGGAATTTGATATGGGAATTTAATTCGAGTTATATATGAAAGCGAATAAAGAACATTTGAACGTTAGAGGTTCAAACTGGGAGGGGATTAAGTAAAAGAGGTAAACTGGGAATAAAATGGTAAAGTGAATGTGATTGAATCTTAAAGTTCAAATTGAATTGGGATTAGATGAATATATGGTGGACAGGTATGAGATGAAGATTACGATGAGAGTATGAAGATTATAAAGTAAGTGCCCGACAAAAAGGTACATGTTTAAATTTCCATATGAGGTTTTATGCGCCGGATCGGCAAGCCGCTTGGCTTTTTGATTTCCTTTTGAATGGAAAGGGCCTAGAGAGGCGAGTTGAGGTTTGAACTATTTGCCGGTAAAAAGGAGGTTATGGCGAATTTTTCTGGAAATTTAAGGAGTTAGAATATTTTTAAGAAGTTTTGATAATAGAAATCGATATAATGATATATATAGAATTCGCTAAGGAAATGAATTTAATATAAAATATTAGAAAGGGCCAGTGATTGTGAAACTGTTTGATGGATGTTTATTTTTCCTTTGATAGTTAAAACACCGGCTATCAAAATTTTTTACCATCGTTGTCGATACGAAGAGACCGGTTGGATTTAAGATCCGAAAACCACTTCGTATAGGCATAGAGGTTGCGAATTAGATTATGCTGAAGATAATCGAAGACGGGGTGAAATTCGAAGAGCTGTTATGTTTTTCCAGTCCCAGGACAACTTGTATGGACGAATGTCTGACAGAGTATTCCTAACGGTCACATAAGACGATCTTTTCAAGGTATTACGTCTGGTGGCGGAAAAATTCGTTTCCCTTAGCTTTTATACCCATATAAATTTTGGGAAGTTCAACTAGTGATTTGATGGGTTTGACGATGTGACATTCAAAGTGTATGGTGGCCAGATGTTATAAAAGATAGACGTAGCCTCAAGCTTCACAACCGGGAAATGACAAAAATCGGGCAGGCAGCATGGCTATGTGGGTCGCTCCCATTAGGGTTTATAATCACCTATCTGGAGAAATTCCTATTACTTCTTTAATCTATCTCGATGCTGTACCTTTTCAGGAAACGGTGGTTTGAGCCCAACCACTGGTGATATACATTCGATACATTCAAGAGAAATGAGTGGTTGGTCATGTGTGGCCCGGGTTACAAGAGTTCTTGTTGAACTCAGTGTATTCCGCTCTAGAGATACACTAGCGGCAGGTGGTACCATACCTTGTCATAGTTGGAATCCAATCTCCAATAAGCGCCCTGCGGTTTTTTTGATTTTATACTATATATGTAGAGCGTGAGATGTAAGCGTTCTACTATTTGGTTATTTATTTGATTAGACATTATTATAATATCACTAGAATTTGATATCAAAAATGGTCTGGGTTATAGTAAGGTAAAAACCGTCCGTGTTTATGTGTGGATTGGTATTACTATTATCTCTTTCTTTCAAAAGGTTTTTGAAGTTAAACCATATGGTTGGAATTTACTCACACCAGTCCCATGATTGACCCGGAGTTTATTTTGTTTATTTTTCCCTAAACTATTGGGTGCCCAAATTTGTACGGGCAGTCAAGTGTTCAGGCTTTTATAGATACACTTGGAGGAGCGAAAAGCAGAAGGTTTCACCGTTAGTTATCTAGAGTTACTTCCGTTGTATCAAATGTTATGTTGTACTCTGATGATAGTGTGTATATATGTACAAAACAGATTTGTATTCCAAAGTTATGTTATATAATATATTTTATTTGTTCCGCTGTGAGGTTCTATATTGTTATTTCTGTTCTTCTTCTATCTTTTCTACTTTCTTTAACCCTAATGACTCGTATTTCTGTATTATTTGAGTTGGACGTGTGTTGTATTAGTCAGCTCAGATAGTATGGATTTGCGGGCCATAAACTTGTTTATCTTTTTAAACCAAATACATTTATAGCTTCAAAAATATTCATAAAGATAGTTTTTTTAAAATATTTTTTCCTTATTAATTTTACAAAACTTCTTTTATAACTTGTATATTTTATTGTTTAAAGTCAATAATAATTTAAATTATAATTGACTGTATAGAAAGATAAACAAGTTTATCTTTTTAATCCGAATATATTTCTAGGTTTAATTTTTTTTTTAAAAATAGTTTTTCTTAAAATTTACTTCCTTAGTAATTTAACAAAACTTTATGAATAACTTGTATATATGATTGTGTAAAGACAATAATGATTTAAAATACAATATCCATATAGAAAGATAAACTTGTTTAATTACACTATATAGAAATATAAACTTCTTTTATCCTTATAGCAGAACAAAAGATAATAATGATTATATAACATCAACGGTCCTTACAGCCAAAAATTACACATAATTACTATCTTGGTATAAAGTAATCACAATTATTGTATCAGTTGTTAAAACTTAAAGATAAATCCTTTTATATTTTTAGCATTAGAAGATAAAATGATATCTCAAATAGTTATTTAGTTAAATATATTTGTGCAGTTTGTACATACTGAAGCAATGATGAAACAATGTTGTTTGAACATACTGAAGCAGTGTTGTTAAAATTGGAAGATTTAGGATAATTTTCATAATCTAAGTTCTCTATATTGGTGCAAACTAAGACAAGCATGCACTAAACGCTTAGTTATAGTTTAGTTAAACTTAAAAAATACTCATAATTACTTAAAAGATAAATGTATTTATTTTTTGAGTAATCAAAGAGGCAAAAAGCGTCATTAATAATCAAACAACCAAAAAAAGGAGTTACAAGCACACAAGAAAACATAATAATAGTTGAAAAATAGGGATTTATAATGCTTGGATGCTTTGGTTAATGTTGAATGGTAAAAGATGAAAAACTAGATTCTGACCTATAGGGTATTAGCGATTTTACGATTTTACCTTATTTCAGAATGTCGACTTATATGAGAAGATCATTTCATTTGAGAAGAACGAATTTGGCATTTAGGGTTTTATGGAATCGCCTGTTTTGAGAAATAAGAGACAACGATAGACAGGTGTTTTTTAATTTGTCCTGGGAACTAATTATTCACGACCTGTGTCCTAGAAAATAATTTTTTAAATAAAGGAGGCCCGTTAAGTGAAAATAATAGGCATATAAGAACAGATCTGATGAACATGTAATAACAGGACTGATTAGGCATAGGTTTAGATCCAGATTTATAAATATGTCAGAATTACTTGTTATATGTTTATATCTAAAAATAACATGAACTCACAGAGGCTAGATCTAAAGAACAGAGAACAATTAGGCTGAAGCTGTAGAAGAAATTCTTAAATGTGTATGAATCGTTGTTGCAGATGATAGGCTATTTTAATCTGAGTTGGGGAAGCACTTTGTTATCTCCATTGTTTTTGGTGAATAAAACAATGAGAATCAGGTCTTATTTATAGTCATCAGCCAAAGAATCTAGATTAGAAATCAGTCCAAGTTCGGAGGCAGGGATCTGCGTAGATCCGTATAAGGGTCGCCCCCCTTAGTATGTCAACCCAGGGGTCGACACCGAGGTCGACACCCCTTTGATTGGGTCGACACCGAGGTCGACACCCCTTTGATGGGGTCGACCCATGGGTCGATACCCATAGCGGGAAATTTCCCGCTCCTCTTCCACTGTTCGATTTTAAATTATTTTGAATATTTGATTTCTTTGTATATATATAATTCTCTTATGCGTATACAAACTTCTAGACGTAATAACTTCTTCATACGATGTCCATTTTACGCAAACTTGAGGTCTATCTTAAGCAGAATTCCTAATATTTAATTAAGTATTCCTTAGTTTATCATTTTAACGTTCTTTTAAATTACGGGGTGTTACACATATGCATAGAAGCAGTTAGGGAAGCAAATTTTAAACTATGCACATGCATAAAAAGCCATCAAATTCATCATGGACATAGAAACAAAACCATCATAAATTATCGAATCAAGTGTACAGATCAAATTTAGGATAGGCTTACACTGTTATAAAAGAAGCCATAGCAAAACACCATGAAATGAGTTTGGAAATTCACCAGAAAAATTACTGGAACAAGTAGTAGAAGTCTCAGTGGTTTGTAGGAAATTTTCTGTGCAATTCACATTTCATGGGCAACCCTTGGATCGACCATACTATGCTAGTGTCGACCCCTGGGTCAATAGTGTATTTGCATGGGTCGACCCAGAGCACTACAACAAAATGACCATATTACAACGGTGGAACACCGTTGTAATATACATTTTACAACGGTAGGCAAACCGTCGTGTATTAAGAAGTTGTAATAGACTCATATCTTTTACAACGTTTTTACACTGTTGCGACACCGTTGTAATATGTATATTTTACAACTTTTTTCCACCGTTGTAGTAATACATATTACAACATTTTTGCACTGTTGTAGTAGTACATATTACAATTTTTTTTCACCGTTGTAGTAATTCATGCAACAATTAATTATAACAATACGATTTTTGTTTCGTTATACATTACATTTCATATAAAAAAATATTTATATTGAATAAAATGATACTACACTGATCTGAAATAATCAATTAAATATTTTATTTCAATATTTGAATTAGTACAACTTTCTGATCCACTATCGTACAACTCACTTTTACATAATACAGTCATAACAATACATACATTCCTCACTACAAACTGATCACTCAATGCACTCAGTTACATACGCACTTTCGTATAAATATACATACACACTGACATACACCGAGTCTTTATGCTCCAGCATCCCCAATCGATCATCCATTTCAACATCATGCTCATCGTCAAATATCCTTGTGCATTCATTCATGAGTACAGTGATGCCCAAATGCATATATATTTTGCATTTCAAGATACATGCGTTATTGCAACGGTGGAATGCACGAAACATACATGCGCTATTGCAACGGTGAAAATCAACAATAATACATCTAAAACAACATGATGCTTGCTCTGCAAAAGGAACAAAAATCAAAACAAGCGCATTGTCTAATTAGAATCAAAATCCCAATCAACGAAAGAATCAAATCAAGCAAAATTACCTGAATTTCAAAAATCAAAGGCGTATCGGAAGGAACTCTTTTGGTAACCCAAGGCTGAAACAATGATATGAATTTTCTTGTTAGATTGAAAAGAGAAGACAAGAATAAAAAACCAAACAAAAATAAGAGAGAACGCAGCTGCCAAAATGGAATGCTGGCATCCATTTCAATCTTTTATTTCTTTGTATTCTTGTTATTTCACTCAAATACATTGCTCAAGCTGAACAACAAATAACATTGCTCAAGCTGAACAGATCACTCAAAAGAAGGTATTCAGGCATACAATTACAAATGATATTCATAATAGCAACCTGCAAATTAAACAACTACTTGTAGCAAATGACCATCAATTGCTAATATACAAACAAAAAGGAAAAATAAACATTCTCAAATTGAAACATTGGAAATTTGGAATCATCAAGCTGTGAAATTGAACCATTGGAAATTTGGAATCATCAAGTTGTGAAATTGAAGACATACTTACTGCTATGGAGGAACCCCTATTATAGTGATTTCGTTCGTCCCTCTGTGAGCCAAAAATAAAATAAACATTCCACCAAATCAGCAGGTTTTCCTTTGTGGTTTAGATGAAAATAAACTTTCTGCAAGAAATATACAAAACATTATGTCGACTATGGGAAATGGATGTAAATTTAGTCACTTACATCTGGATGATAATAGAAGTTGAATTTTCATTTTACAGGATAACCTCTACTGGTCAAATAGGGGAAACCAGTAAACAAGAAAAATAGGGGAAACCAGTTCATTGTTCACAATCTAATATTTACATAGAAGGGAGATAATCGATCAAAATCAAAATAAAATAAAATATACCTAATGTGATTGGAGGTCTTCCAGATGGCGTATGGCCATCCAGTATCACCTTGCCAAACCCAGGAACACCGTGAACAAACAGACGGCACCCCAAACCATTGTTTTCCACAAACAACGCCTTTGAAAGAGCAAACAAGCTAACACATACCTAGAACATACCAATCCAACTTCAGCTCAAAAAAAAAATGTAATAACAGTATTGAAATTAATACTTACCTAGAACATACCAATCCAACGCATCTCTGTATAAGGAACAACCTGGAAATAGATTTCCTTTTTCAGTCGAATCTTTTATTTATGTTTTTAGCTTAGTGAGTATACCCGAAACGATATTTTAATGCCGATCTAAAATCCATAAAGGGCGCGGGATTCGGCTATTTTAACTCCGTCATGAATCTGACAGCGATGTTTTTCTAGACTATGATGTCGAAGATGATGAGGCAGACAAGCACATAAAGAAATCATTTTGATGGCTTCAAAGGCGAAATCGATTAGGGTTTTTCGATGGTTGACTACGAACAAGAAAAATCGATTAGGGTTTTTGGCTATGATGACTTTAGAGGCGGCGATTGAAATGGGGAGAAGAGAGGGGACAAGAGGAATGGATACGACGAGGAAAAGAAGAGCAGAAGAGCGGAAACTGAGGAAGAGAATGGGGCGGCAGAAACCCTAGTCACCATTGTAGGATAGGAAAGCTCGATTACGTTTTAGTTTTTGATTTGGAGAAACGAATGGTTGGAGGCAGGTCGATATTGATTTAGGGAAAGAATGGGTGGACGCGACTGTTAAAAAAAATACGAAGTAGGTCAGTGCTATTTTTTCGGTTTCCCGCTTAAACTTAAGTAGTTGGAGCCTATTTTTTTGGTTTTCCGCTTAAAATTTGGATTGAACTATTAAACTGTCCCTAAAAATAGCTGCAGCGCGGAGCTATTACTTATTTAATATATGTTTTTATCATTAATTTCAATTATTATTTTAGTTAATTATAAATTATTATTGTTATTTACTACTGATTTTTAACTTACAATTGTTACTTAATTAACGATTGTTGTTAAATTTTGAGTAAGATTCAAATTCAACATTACACAAAATGTACCGTTTCGGACGGGGCGCTGCCCCGCACCCCGCCGGGGGCGCTGCCACCTGGACCCCCGCGACCTGACCGGGCAGGTCGAACCCCGTTAACGGGGGCGTTGCCCCCACACCCCCACCTTGGGGGGTTGCCACCCCCCTAGACCCCCCCTCCGTAGGGATCATATTTGACAAAAGATTTTGGAAAAACTTTCAACAACGATTACTTATTTAAAAATATTATATACTAAATATTAATTACCACTAATAGTCATGATTAATTATAAATTAAATATTTATTAATTGTTATTTACTTATTGATTATTAATTAATTGATTATTAACCGCTCATTAGTTATTACTTACTAATTAATTACTAGTACTTAATAATGAAGTAGTTATAAATAATTATTTTTAATTAAATACTTAATATTTATATATTGATTATTATTAAATAATTACTAATTGGTTGTTAATTAGTAATTAATAGTAGGAATTATTTATTTATTGTTGTTTTTTAATTAAATATTTAATATGTATTTATTGATTATTAATTAATAATTACTAATTGGTTGTCAATTACTAATTATTAGCATGAATTATTTTTATTGAAGTATTTTTAATTAAATATTTAATATTAATATATAGGTTATTAATTAATAATTACTAATTAGTTGTTAATATTAATTATTAAAAATTATTTAATGAAAATAATTAATATTAAAATATAGTCATATATTACAACAGTCAAAAAATAAAAGTTGTGATAGACTTTTATTACAACTGTGCTTTAACCACCGTTGTAAAATTAAAGTTGTAATATGGTGTTTTTGTTGTAGTTACAACGGTGTTTATACCACCGTTGTAAAAAACCATTTATTACAACGGTGCTTTTACCACTGTTGTAAAAACCCATTTATTACAACGGTGCGTTTACCACCGTTGTAAAATTAAAGTTGTAATATGGTGTTTTTGTTGTAGTGGAGATTGCATTTCTACAGGTTTTGAATCCTATTTTACCATCGACATTGGTTTAATTTCTAAAACATCTAAAAGTGAAATGACGACGTGCAAAGGGTACAAAGGCAAGTTTACAACTTTGGCAATGAATTAAGACCAAGATTACTTCAAACCAACATAAACTGAAGAGGATAGAAGGTCTCAAAGATTGACCCAGGAAAAGGTTTAACACTGTGAATTTACTGTAACTTCTTCTAGTTATTGTAACTAGTCTCTAGCAGCTAAATTGAACCCAAAAACCAACAATTGAACATAAAACATTATAAACTAGATTGTATGAAATTCACAAACTCACCTGAGATTGGATTAGATGATTTCTAACTTGAAATACTTGCAAAATTGAAGTTTGCAAATCTAACAGCCTGTAGGAAGAAGAAATGCCTATATGGAAAGCCAACACTTTGCTGTAAATTATTTCTAGAGGATTCCAAAGAGAGGTTGTTTGATTCTCTTGTTTTGATGGAGATTGGCAATGCTTTAATTGCTAGTAAGTTAGGATAGAGGATTGTTAATTTAAGAAGAAGGAAGAGGCCATTGTTATTTTTTTCTTGGGTAAGCTTAAGGGAGGAGGAAAATGAAAAAGAACCTAGAGAGGAAAAAAGTGTACCTCTCCTTCTAGAAACAAGTCGAAGAAGGAAAATGGGCCAATTACCCCAACCAAGCCTAAGAGAAATTAAGTTATCTTACTCAGGTCTTATTGTCACAATTTTAACACTACTACCCCATATTTTGGCCTACTAACAAATTCATACACCAAACTATTTTGTGGTTACTAAAAATATAAAAATATATACTTAAGACATTTTTTTCATTCAACATCATTCAGAAATTACTTACATAAAATTCGCATTTCACCCAAAAACACACGTTTTACACTACCATTGTTCAAACCCAAAATCTTTACATTTTAAATTGCACAAATCTTACTTTCTTGACAAGGTAAATACAAGTTTTACAAGAAATGCTTCAACACACTTAAATATTGATTTAAAACCAATGTTTTACATCTCTTATTTTAATAACAACACAATATTCCATAATTATGGTCATAATTTTCAAAAATCCTTTTAATCACAAATCTATAATTTTATTTCATCTTATCACATATCAACCTTAGATGATTATCATAAAATTACATAACCATTTTCATACACAATTTTGAATCAATATTCCTCGACTTGATTATAAGAGTGAGTATTTCAAAAATACTGCTTATGTTCAAGATCGTTTTAAATTTCAAAACACTTTTAGTCTATGAAACACCAATATTTATTTATCTTAAAATTTTCAGAGAAATTTTTTCACCAAATAGTTCTTTAATTCGTTTCGAGTAATAAACCCATTAATTATGATTCATCATGCTACTTGGCTACGATGTCGACACGAAATCGCTATCGCCTCGCCGTCCTAATTTATTATCCCAAGTAATGTAGTGGTTTAATACCAGCCTCACAAATATTTTCTGTTATTATATCAAAAATTCATTTTGTAAGCGTTTAAAAAAAATTCTTATCGATATCATCGATTAAACATTTCGATCAGAATCCCTTAAAATACTCAATGGACAACCGAACACGGAAGATAATCATCAAATCTATATTTCATATATGGTTTTTTCTATTATTTATTAATTATCACCAATACTTCAAACAAAAACAGCCAAACACCACACTTCACCAATTATTTACTTGATTCATATTCTAAGACAAATAATCTCTAAACAACCATTTGATCATCTATATTAATTGCCATCCCTTAGTCCCTCTTATAATTTTTTTTGCACAGCTGAAACAATTCACAAGTTTACACGGTGGAAGTCTGATTTATTATCAGAATAATACTCCTTCATTCCAGCATGAATTTTACGTATATAAAATCTTGGATTTTATTTCAACTACCCATCAAACCAAACTATTCAATTCAACAACCAACTTATACACATAAAAAGGATAGGGAATAAATTTTTGTCAAAAACTCTAAACCCAAGGATTAAGCACTGGAAGGATTAGAGGATGAAACTATTCCATTAAGATTGGCTACAAATGATAGACACCATGCATGGAATACTACTGATTGAAATACATTCCTTGACGTATTCCGAAAGCTTTGGCTTAATCACAACTCAACTAATAAAAATTACGAGAAAAAGATAACAAGGAAAGCGAATAAATAAACATACGTGTTATCCTTCTGTGTTGTAACAAATGTACTATTCTGGTTTTGTTCTATGTTTATTGTATTTTTTTACGAACCTTCGCACTGATACCAAATGTGACACCCTACCCCGAGACCCACCCTAATAAAGAGCATTACTAAGTAATATTGTCTATTAGAGTAAAGAATAGGGCTGGTTAGGGGTGACCATCCGTAGTTCTACATTAGACGAATATCGGATACGTCGATTGGGTGTATAATTTTTTCTTTCCTTATTTCAAGTGATCGACATGCTCAATACATCTAATATAATAATACGATGGCTAAGGATCGTATTCCAAACAAATTACAATACATCGCAGACTAGAGATCACAGAGCAGAATACATATAAATACAACAACAAAGTACAGCAAACACATATCCAAAGGTGAAACTGCAAGACCAAACCCAACAGTTAGCTAAAACCTAAAACAACCCGGTATGACCTGAGTATTACAGATTCAGATTGGTCTAATTTACATATCAATCATAATACAATAGGTGAAATATGAAGCCACACAGATATGAATTTCTTTTGACCCGGAAGGAATTATATAATCTTGAGACAACAATTAAGTTATGTGAAATAAAAGGCTATAGTAGCCTACAAATCTCAAGGACAACCCAACAATCACCAAGAATGATTTGTCTTAGTAACAACCCAGATTTTTAGCTGTTAATTTGAACATTTTAATTTGTTTCACATGTTGTATTAGAAATATAAATGAAAATTTATATGGAATTTATTTAATTAAATGATAGTTGAACGTATAATTTATAATTAAATTTTAAACGAGCTCATAACGTCGCGATAGTTCATAATATTACGTTTTCTACTTCGATTGTATAACGAATTCAATATAAGTCGGATTTCTTAGAAATAAGAAACGTTCGGATCTATTTGATTATATTTTTCAATTGAAATAGAAAAATCTAGATTTCGTCTTGTAAATTATGAGTTATGTCCAAATCAAATTTTTAGCTAGTCGTTATGGAATCGTTTATAAATTATAACGGTTTATTATACAGATATATCGATTTTTAATAATTCGAATGTCATTTAAAATTAGAAAATCGAGTTTAAAATCCAGATATGTTTATTTTGGAGCTATATGATGTTCTATTCCGATGTGTACAATAATAATTTTTTATTATTAAATTGACTTGTTTTTGAATTTATTAATATTATATCAATTTATTTTAAGTCTTAAAAATAACATTTTTTGCAGACGACCTCCGTTTCGATGAAATTAGTTTCATTGGATCTGCAACGTTGAATTATTACATGGGAATAAATTTCATGGCGATTTGATATCATATGTTACCATGGTAGGGGTAAACGCCTATATTTTTATTTAATTGATTATTCGATTTAATTTGAAAGTTAAGAATAACCAATTTTCAAACGACCTTCAATTTCAACAAAACCAATTTTATTAAATCCGTGATGGTTAATTATTATAAGATTTCCAGCTTGGGGTCTATTGGATTTATTTTGTGATCGTACGCAATTTAAATAAGTATTATTTAATTATTTTAAATTATATAGGAAGTTTTACAAACAATCTCGGAATTCGACGAAACTAGTTTCATCGTGTCCAGAATATTTTATTATGCTAAGATTACCATTTTCATCGCAATCGAAATGCATATGTGGTCATTTCGGCTTAAATCTTCGTATGTAAGTTTCGTTAAATTACATTAAATTAAATAATTACGACACTTCCATTGAAGCCACGCTAGCTCTTCTACACGAATCCAATCCCTATTTATATATACTCTCGATTACTCTTCTCCATTCATTTTGCAAAATCGCACTCTCTAGAAAAAAAATCGTTTCTTTCTAAAATCCCTTAATTCCCCAATTCTATTCTTGAGTCTCTTGTTCTCCTATTCACTACAGCAAACAAATGAAACATCTTCCACTTCATAAATCAAGGAAAATTCAAATAGAATCCCTAAATTCAAAAAAAAACATCTTCTTTGAATTCTGGAAAGGCAAGCTTCATTCCAGTGTGGCTAATTCGAGTTACAACGCACACTGTGGAGCCTTCACAAAACCAACATGCAACTAGGGTTACTGTTCGAGAGAGGATAAAGCTTCAATTCACAAAAACAACATCATCTTTGGATTGGGGGGATTGAATCGCATCTGGAATACCAATTTGAAGTAATTTGGTGTTTACTTTTGTCGCAAGTACTGGGTATGTGGGGGATTGCCATTTGGGTCATGGTGAGCAGATGCGAGTTGCACGGTGATGGGTGGATGTGGAAGAAGAGTGAAGAGGACATAGTGGTATTTTTTTGTTTCGCAGAAGAGAGATAAGCGAGGTTTGAAGGATTAAATGTCGGCCATGAAAAACTCTTGCCTGGAGCTTGCAGGCACGAAGGGAAGTGAGAAAACGTGTAATTTAGGGGGGGTTTGGTTATGCTAAAAACAAAGTTAACGGTATTAGCAAGTGTTCGCATTTTTGGGGTTTCTCAGTACGGGCTGGTTAATAAAATGGATAGGGAAGGCTGTTTTCTTGAATGTCGGTTGTTTCTTGAGCCTGACGATGGGAAGTCATGAGTAGGTTGATGTTATGATTGTCATGCCTGTTTTGTTGCGTGAAGTTTTGAGTACACATCTTCAAATGTGCGTGTAGATACTCCATTTAAACTCTTAGCTGATGGTTGCCTTCGTTGAACTCGAGAAGTAGTGATTGTCCCTATTAAAATCATTTACGATGAATTGCTGCTTGAGATAGTGGTGGAGCCTGAACAGCAGGCGAAGGTGTTCGAAACACTAGAATGAGGGATATTTTTCGTCCTATCGATCTAGTATGAGGTCTAACCGTGATCAAGGATATAAAAAATTGTAATTAAATCAATTTAATTATTTTTAAGTATAATTCATATATATATATAATTGTAATAGTAATAATATGTTCATACGATTACAGAATTATGCAAAACTGGTCACATTAGTATCATAGCAACGAGGCCAACGTTGTGGAACTGACGAGGCTAAGGACAGAGCTATTGGAATTTCGTGATAAGATCAAAAACTCGTTTGATTTTAAATGAAGTAAATGCAGAATCGTCAACTGCAAACCAATTTGAGTAAACATACTAACTCTGGCTCGTTTATATTTTTATATAAACGAGTTTTAAATTTATATATAGTAATTTTATACCGTGTGATGGTTGTTCGGATGGATGGTGGATAAATTGGTTTAAATGATTGACTATATATATATATATATATATATATAGTCGTTGGTGGAATATTGATTCTGTTTATCATTATATCTTATATTGAAGTGAAATTAACGTTATCTACATTGATTAACATTTGTGGATGCAGGGATACAGGTTGGAGGGATCCAACTGGATTCCTTAACATTTATGTTACTGTTTTCATTGATTATGATATATGATGTGATATATACATGCGATTGATTATATTGTGTTTGAATTGCCCTGACCTTAGAAATTTGGTATTTAAACACCGTATAATATTTTCGGATGTAAAAAAGGAAATTAAGATTTAAAAAGGAAATTTATTTCCAAAATAGAAACTAAAATTCAAATGGACTGGAAGCAGAAACTTGTTTAATTAGATTAAACAAGAGGTTAATTATAATGATGTTTACAAATTAAATAAAATATTTATCATAGAGTAAATAAAAATATAAATTCATGTTGAATTTATATAAGAAAAGTGGAAATCGGTGTTGACACTGATATTTGAAGTTGAATTTAAACACAGTAGTTATAAAAGAAATTTGAGTTGGGGAAAATGAATTCAAATGGAAATTTGAATGAAAAGGGAATGGAAAATCATTTCCAAAAGGAAACGATGGGCTTTATTCCAAAGTTTGGAATATAAAATAAATTAAGGTAAATCCAAGGGGTTTATATTTAGAATTCGACAGTGTCGAATCTTATTAAAATGATTTACTTCAGAAAAGATATTTAAATTCTATTTAGTGTGAATCTATAATTTAAATGAAATATGATAAGAAACTAATATTTCGATGTTTGTTGCTATTTAAATAAAATTAAATGTTTTGAGATAATTTAGTATTATTTTAAATTAGAGCCATTAAACGAGAAGGGAATTGTAGAAATCAAATAAAGTTGATTTCAGAAGTTATAAAATGTATAACTTATAAATGCGTTTAAAAAGGAAATTCAAATATAAATAGAAAAGTGTTAGTAGCAGTTTTATTAACATAATTTATAAATATGATGTGGGTTTATAAAGTGACACGATCTAAATTTGTAATGATATTTACAAATAAAATTAAGTTGATTTGATAAACGAGTCTAGATTCCTATTAAAGAATGATATTCATATCTGAAAGTGAATAACAGTTTGAAAGCAAATGTTTTGCAAATGGACGTAATTATAAGGAAATTTTAATTAACCCACAATAATAGATTTATTCTGAAGTTCGGAATATTAATCGAATGTAAATTATTCGAAAGAGATTTATTTATTAAAATTCGATTATATTGAATTTAGGAAATTACTTTTTACTTTCTGTTGTAATAAAGATTTATTTATTATAATGAATAAAAGTTTTATTTTAAAATCTAATATTTCAGAAATAGGGATTATAACGCTTCGTTATAATCAATGTTTTCCATAAAAAAGGAAGTGGATTCTTAAATTGAATCCAAGAGTTGTTTAAGCAATGTTTATTGAGATTCAAGTTGTGAGCTTTGACTATTTCAAACTTCAAAATGTTGTTCAGTTAAGGTATGAGAGGTAATTATACCTTAGCTTGATTGACTTCATGATTGACTGAGGAATGGTTAAGGTTCGTTAGCAAGGATTGGTTAGTAATATGGGGAGTTAATGAATGATTAATGCGTTGAGTTATAATAACGATGTTTTACATAACATCGGTTTAATCAAATGAAAAGATTTGAAAACGTTTTTCCCAAAGAAACCAGAGATGTTTTTAAGCATAGAAAAGGAAGTAGTTTGGTTAATGAGAAGTTTAGTAATGGGAAATGGAAATGTTTTCCAATGCTGATAACACATATTTTCTGAATATAGAAAATGTGGAATATGAAGAGATGGAAATATTTCCGATGTTAATCGTATATTTTCTGAAATATGGAAAATAAAAAGTTTTACAATATCTGGAAATGTTTTCCAAGAATATGAGAGATCAAAACGAGTTTTTGGAAATGTCTGGGAAGGATATGGGAAATTGGGAAATGATAATTTTATAAGAAATTAATGTAAAAGGGCCCAGTATTGCTTGATGGATGATCGATATAATTTCCATTTGGAAATAGGATGTTGGTTGTATGGATGAACTTTTATAAGAAATTAATGCAAAAGGGCCCAGTATTGCTTGATGGATGATCGATAGAATTTCCATTTAGAAATATGATCGTTGGTTGTATGGATATTCCTTTGATCATATGGTTTTGTTTAATTTGTACTTCCGTTGTCAATACGGAGAGAATTGGATCAGGTTTATTATCTGAAAACCACTCCATATGGGCATATGCGTTACGAATCAAATTAGGCTGAAGATAATTGAAGAGGAGTAAAATGCAAGGGTTGTTCTATTAATCCTAGGTAGAAATTTCCCAAGATGGATTGATGGGATGGTGCCTTCAGTTTGTCCATTCCCAGGACAACTTGTATGGACAAATGTGTGACAGAGTATTTCTTGATGAACACGTACATTGATTTCTTCAAAAATACCAAGTATGAGGCGGGAAATTTATTCTCTTAGCTTAACTCCGAGAGTATATTTATGGACGTCAATTAGTGATTTGACGATGTGGCATTCAAAGTAAATGATGATGCGTCGTTATAAAAGGATTGTGACCTCACGCCTCATCAACAAGGAAATGACAGAAATCGGGCAAGCATCATAGCCAAGTGGGTCATTCCCATTAGGGGTATTGTCACCTGATCTAGAGAAACTCTATTTTCTTCTTATTCTTTTCGTTGCTGTATGCTTTCAATAATGGTTGCTGATCATAACTGTTGGTGATAATATGCTCGGTACACTCTAGTTAAATGAGTCGCCAATCATATGCGGTCGGGTTGCAAAATGTTCTTACTGAACCCCAGTGTATCCCCTGTAGATTACATTGATCAGGGTCCCATACTTTGTCATAGTTGGAAATTCATTCTCCAATAAGCGCCCTGCGGTTTTTGATTTTATACTATGTATGTGGAGCGTGAGATGCAAGTGTTCCACTAGATTGCCATATATTTGGTTTATACATTATTATAATATCACCAAATTTGATATTGAAAATATGTTTGGTTATCGTAAGGTAAAAACCATTTGTGTATATGTGTGGATTGGTCTTGCGATTATCTTTTCTTTCGAAAGGTTTTTTTTTTGAAAGTTAAATCAAATGGTTGGAGTTTACTCACACCAGTCCCATGACTAACCCAGAGTTTATTTTGTTTTGTTTTACCCTAAACTCTTGGGTGCCCAAATTTGTACGGGCAGTCAAGTAGTCGGGATTTTTCAGATACACTTAAAGGAGCATAAAGCAGGAGGCTTTAGTGTTAGATTGCTACTATTTATTTCCGTTGTGATATGTTATATTGTACTTTGATGATGGTATGTATATACAGTATAGATTTTGTATTTCAAAAGTTATGTTATTTAATATTTTATTCGTTCCGCTGTGAGATTTATGTTCTTCGTATTGTTCTATTCTAAATTTTCTTTCTTTCTATTTCTCACCCTCTAACTTCTTTCTATTAATGATCTACTAATTTCTGATGCTTGGTTAGTTGATATGGTATTTGTACGGATAAGCAGGATCGGTAATTGGTCGGTTCGTTACAATCTCCATCGAAAAGGTGCTAAGCTTCACGCAAAACACAAAAGTGTAACATTAAAGATAACATCAAAAACCCAAACAAAACAACATATAAACCTGTATAAGAGTTTATCTAACCAAAAGTGATCATTATATCAAAATAGGCACCAGTTAGATTTAAGGCTATATAATTGGTTTCAGCTTCAACAAACCAATCATAAATAGGATTCAAAGCACTAAGTAGAAATAAACCAACAAGTCATCATAATAGGGGTCCGAAACCATAAAGTCAACAATATCAACAAAATACCAATTTGGATCAAAGACACTGAAGTTAAATATGATCCACGATCAAAAACATCAATATTTGTATCCAAAACAACAAAATCCATCAATAATAGCAATTCAGATCTGAAACATCATAATATTGCACGTGTAAATAACCTCCCCTCAAGCTTTACCAAGCACTATATATTGGGAGATTTTTCAGCCTCCAGTCATGACCCAACACCCCGACTACATCGGAAACTGAGAGATTCAACCTCTCTCTATCGAAGCCCAACAGCTCGATAATTTGAATAAGTGACCCAATAGCTCTTATTTCATCTCACCAGCCTTCATCAAACATCAAACACCGAGCAGCTTTGTATGTATGTCTACATAGATACAGGACCCAACAGCCCTAGGTACTAGCATTAACAACAAACATCAACAAGTATTACAGACTCACAGTCAATAACCCAAGTAATGGTAACCGAGTGTCCCATACCATATGTTTTCGCTACTGGTTCACTACCCGCTAGTCAGCTCCACAATGGAAATCATCAGGACATCAAATCACCATCTTCAATTAGACGAGTCTGTAATTAACCGATAAAATATACCTTTGTATTCCATACCACGACGTTTACTATGTCGTTTACTCCCAAACACGCCTTCTGTACATAAATGTGTATTTTAATATTCAAAAAGTACTTGGTTTAACGAAAATATGATTTAAATGATTTCGAAACAAAATTGAGTTTGTTCTTTAAATGCCTTTATAATTTCGTAAATAAATATATTTCCTTAAGACGGTTATATTTATAAAACCAAAATGATAAAAATAGTTTGTCTCAAGGCTATAGGAAACCTATATGCATAGAAGTAATTAGGGAAACAATTTTTAAACCTTGCACGTGTGTAAAAATCCAATGAGTTCATCATGATCATTGCACCAAAATCATCATCGATTCTCGAACCCAGAGCACAGATCGAATTCAGGATAGGCTTACATTATTATGAAAGAAGCCATAACAAAGCACCATAAAATAAGTTTAGAAATTCATCAGAAAAACGGTAGAAACAAGTAGAACACTCAGCAACATGAAGGAAATTTTCCTGTGCAATTCACATTTCATTAGTCGACCCTTGGGTCGACCCATACTATACTAGTGTCGACCCCTAGGTCGATACTACATAGCCTGGGTTGACCCCTGTGCCGACCCGAAGAACACATTTCTACAGGACCCTGTTTCACCTTCGACTTTAATTTGATTTCTAAAACATCTGAAAATGAAACTACAACATGCAAAGGGTATTAAGGAAAGTTACAACTTCGGCAATGAATGGAGACAAAAATTACTTTGAACCAACATAAATCGAAGAGGATAGAAGGTCTCAATGATTGACCCAGGAAAAGGTTTAATACTGTGAATTTATTGTAACTTCTTTCAGTTACAGTAAATAGTTTCTAGCAGCTAAATTAAACCCAAAAAAACCAATAATCGAACATAAAAACATTATAACCTAGATTGTATGAGTTTCACAAAGTCACCTGAGATCGGATTTGATGATTTCTAACTTGAAATTCTTGCAAAATAGAAGCTTGCACCACTAACAACCTGTAGGAGGAAGAAATACCCCCAT
Organism: Allium sativum; assembly: GCA_030737875.1. NCBI lineage: Eukaryota > Viridiplantae > Streptophyta > Magnoliopsida > Asparagales > Amaryllidaceae > Allium > Allium sativum. The sequence goes on from CM060916.1 coordinate 965,516,582, forward strand.
GCAAAGCAACCCTTTACTGTAAATCATTTCTAGAGGATTCTAAAGAAAGGCTGTTTGATTCTCTTGTTTTGATGGAAATTTGCAAGGTTCTAATTGCTAATAAGTTCGGATAGATGATTGCTACTTTAAAAAGAAGGAAGAGGCCATTTTTCTTTCTCAAGTAAGTTTCAGAGAGGAAGAAGATGAAAAGGAACCTAGTGAGAAAAAAGTAAGCACCTCAACTTCCAGAAACAAGTAGAATAAGGAAAATTTGCCAATTACCCCAACCAAGCCCAAGAGAAATTAAGCTATCTTACTTAGGTCTTATTTTGACGATTTTAACACTACTAACCCATCTTTTGCCCTACTTACAAATTCATACACCAAGCTATTTTGTGGTTTCTACAAATATAATAGTATATACTTAAGATATTTTTTTCATTCAACATCATTTAGAAATAACATACCTAAAATTCACATTTCACCGAAAACACACATTTTACACTACCATTGTTCAAACCCAAAATCTTTACGTTTTAATTTGCATAAATCTTGCTTTCTTGACAAGATAATTACAAGTTTTACAAGAAATGCCTCAACACACTAAAATATTGATCTAAAACCAATATTTTACATCTCTTATTTTAATAACAAAACAATATTCCACAATTATTATCATTATTCAAAAATCCTTTTAACCACAAATCTTAAGTTTTATTTCATCTTATCACAAATCAACCTTATAAGGTTATCATAAAATTACATAACTATTTCCAAACATAATTTTGAACACAATTCCTTTTTTTATTTTGTAAAGTAATACAACTTGCATGTGGAAACACTAATCTACAATTTATTAATTTTCCTTTTAAACAACTTAACATCTATATTGAAAATATAATTTTCACTTAAATATTGATTGCTAATCATCAAGTTATTTTTCTCTTTTCAAAGTACTACACGAGTTAGGCTCAAGAACTCATATTATATTCATCTTAAATTTAAAATATGGAAACACGCTGGAATTTTGCTTAGTTTCCAAAATCTGAGTTGTTACGGTTCTTTAGATAGTTTGGCTTAGTTTTCAGTGTAGCATCTTTTTATTAGCATGCTTAATATATAAGATTTTAGAATCCAAATATCAAATTAGAAGCAAATGCAATGTCTTTAGATGCGTTTAACCCCTCGGGATAATCCTCCCATGAACAGTATATTCTGATGTTATATTCTTTTGTCCTGCATGCGTTTATCAAATCATACGTTTTATTAAAAAATAAAAAGGAACAAAGAACAAACCTAATATATTTAATTCCTAGGCAAGCAAAGGCTATTAAACGACCCTTGCAGTCGCTGAAGGGTTAACCTAATCCAATGTTATCTTCAAACTTATTTAATTCCTTTAATTATCGCACCTGTTTTGTTCGTACGTTTTAAAAAAATATTATACGCAGATGTCCCTCGAATCTCCACCAGGACATTTGGCGTAAGATTCTTCATATTCCCTTCCATTTTACCCAACAGTCCCTGCACTTTCACGTATTTATTACGTACATACCCATCGTTTTTTTTTTCTTGCATTTTGAGTCATTGATCTTATCCCCAATTAAAACGCAGACGTCATAAACAGCTAGCAGAATCATCCGAAGATTCTTTTTGTATGCCGCGCCTCGGCATCGATTCTTTCTTTTCTTTACATAAAAGTCTGGCTTAACGCTTAATAAACTTAACCTATTTTCCCCCCTCTCTCTCTCTCTCTTTTACTTTTGTTCCTAAAAGACAATTTGTAGACAATCTATTCTAATTTCTTAGTTTAATCTGAAGACGCTAATTAAGCCATGGAATACATCAAAGCCCTGGAGGAGGAAAAGAAGAAAATCCTTGTGTTTGAAAGAGAGCTGCCCCTTAGCTTACATCTTATTACTCAGGGTATTTTTTTTAGCTGATTATCTTTTGTTCCGTGAAATCTGAGGAATCCACAGTCTGGGTATTATTGTCTTGTTCGTTTTATGATCTGAGTCTGAAAAAGTTTTGATCTTGTTTTTTATTTTCATTGGGTTTTGTGTCAGTTGCCGTACGGGGTGTTATTTTGAAAATAGAAACATCGAATAAATCCTTTAAAATAAGGACATCTGGGTGTTATTTGTTGATTCATTTCGTGATCCGAGCATGGAAAAAGTTTTAATCTTTCGTATGATTTTGGTGTGATTTCAGCAATCGAGACGTATAAGAAGCAGCTGAACGTAGAGGGCTGTGAAAATGTTGTAGCCGAAGAGCCAGTTTTAGAAGAGTTTATTCCGTTGAAGCCTAGCTATTCTTCGTCGGATGAGGAGATTATAAGCAAAAATAACGTTAAGATTAATGGTGGAGTTACTGATAAAATACCAGATTGGTTGAGATCTTCTCAGCTGTGGAATGAGCAGCCCGTGTCTGCAACGGTGGTAATTTCTTCTATATTACTGTTGTTTTTGTGGATATACAATCTTTTAATTGCATAAAACATGCTTATTTGTTCAACTGTAACTACGCCTGGAATGGTGACCCTTTAGACAGCTAAAATTCTCATCAAAGAGTACTCCCCAAAGGAGCAGTAATCGATAACCATGTTATGGTTTGATTTGTTCTTAAAAGCTGATCATGATCTGCTACAACACATAAATCATGCTATCTATTATTCTTGATTAATTGACTGGTTGATGATCTTGTGGTTAACGATAATCTGGGACATTTACTATAATCATGATTGTTCCTAAATGAAAAGTCACAAAAAGGTTTGGGTGAAATCAACGAGTTCTTTTCCGAGCAAAATGTCCCATGATGTTTTGATTCAATATTAATATGAAACTTCAATTCTATGGCACCATATGCTTGTAGTCTCTTAACTCATTAGTTTAAGCATTATTATAGCTTAGTTTATTTGTAGGTCAAACGCTATAACAATGGACGTTTTGGTTTTTCACTAGGCTTGAAAATATATTAGCCCGGACCTAGGGTAAGGCAGGAAAGCCTGGATCTTAATCCAATGTCTGCAACACGTTTACAATCGTTAAGTGGATCAAGTGATGGGTTCAGTGGTTATGGTTTTCCATTTTAAGTTGAAGTTTAGAAGTTCAAACCGAGTTGGTTCTATTTTGTCTGTCAGTAATTATGTTGTGTCCAATATAATTACTTTTTTGTTTACAATTAGAAGCAACTTATATATTGTTGGTTTGGGTCAACACAAAGGTTAACTCTCTTCCTGTGTGCAGATTGTTATAGAATTAATTGATCCATCCATATGCGCTCAAAAATATTATTTAGATTCAGATTTTCCTTTTCTTTACTTTAACTAAAGTCAGAAAGGTTTATTGATTTGTTGAATTTCTTTATCAGGATTCTGTGAAGAAGCCTATAGCAGTGAATGCAACTAAAACAGGAGGTGCTTTTCATCCCTTCAAAAAGGAAAAGGCAGCAAGTACAATTCCGACAAGCTCAACTAGTAACGATAATTCTAATGGAGGAGGTCAAAGTAGTGGGTCTCACATAGAGGAGAAAGCAAAGGAAAAGAAGGATGGAAGTTGTCATAGGAAGGAGAGAAGGTGTTGGTCACCAGAGCTTCATAAGAGGTTCTTGAATGCTCTTCAAGATCTCGGAGGTTCTCAGGGTATGTTACTATGCTTACGATACTCTTCCCCCATCCTCCCCCCCACCCCCCACCACCCTGGGGGGGCCAAAAGAAAAAAAAAATCTGAATTTTTCGAAGAATATTTGAAGAAATGTCCTAGAAGGTTGACATTAAAGCTGACCTTTAAGTCAGTGTTTTTTTTTTTTTTTTTTTCTTTTCTTCTTTTGAAAACGATTATATACATTTTAGTTCCCTGTTAACAAATAGCGCATGGAAAAATTGTAGAATTTATGAAGTCTTTCCAATTAATAAAACCAGCTTGTTGATTTAAAACTTCACGTGAAAGGTTCATGCTGTAGTATTGAATTGACTGATAAAATTAGCATCATATTCTGGAAAAGGTTTAGTTTTTTTTGCAATCCATACCCTTACTTGTAAGTCATGTTCTATTTTACCTTCCATTTGAAGTTGATCACAACTAAGTGGCATGTTGATACTTTTATCCTTTCTCTTTCTTTATTTCTTTTTGTTTCTTTTCCTTTTTTTTGTTGGGTTCCCCAAGGGCTTGATTTCAAAATAGATTAAAGGAGCAATAGTGTTATATTTGTAATTATTTTTGCTTAATATTGACATAGGTTGTGATTTGATATTTGATTTGCAGTTGCAACACCAAAGCAGATAAGGGAGCTAATGAAGGTTGATGGACTCACAAATGATGAGGTTAAGAGTCATTTGCAGGTGATTGTCTTCTGCCTTTTTAACGATTAGATATCAATCATACATCATATCTAGCTGGTACCGTACCTTAGGTGTTTTTGATGATCTAGGTATTATGTAATATTTGCTCTTATGTCATAGTATGCTTTTCTATTCCAAATAGTGGAGTTATCTCATTTTGTTATTGTCAATGACGATAATGAATAGTACGTAATGTAATGGAAATTTAATTTGGGTATTGGAACAGGAGGTTGTGGTGCCTTTGGCAAAACCTTTTTGTTATATTTTTGCTTAAAAACTACCTTGTTCCTCTTTGCGTCAGTTGACTTGTTATGAATTATTATAAAACTCATGTTTGAATTTGAAATAATAGGATGAGTCCCACACTTAAAAATTGCACCTACAAGCAATTTATTTGTGCGTTATATTTTTCTGATATTAGTAATTCAAAATCATCGGATTCTTTCAAACGTCGTATTCTTTATATCATTCATTTGCCACATGGTTTTATATATCTTATCCAATGATTGGAGTTTTATTTGTACTCATGTGTCATCAAATTTCGCTAATTAATACCTCAGTGGTTCGGGAACTTGCATTATTCTAATTAACTGGCATTCCTTTTCCTTTTTCCCCCTTTTGATTCCAGTTTGTAGTGTCCAACTGCAATTACACTAGGGCGGCTATCTGCTTGTTAAAAATTTACCATGTTGCATGAGTAAACATTTCAATGTATAATAAAAGGTTTATTTTCCCTCTTGAATCATATTTAAGTTAGAACTCGTGAGCTTAGATCTCATAGTTGGGGCCATCAATCAACTACGCTATCGTTGTTGGTAAAATTTATTCTTCTCTGGGGCTACTGGTACAGAAGTAGAGTTTTTAGCTTCATCGTGGAATAATGCAAGTTTTTCTTTGTTTTTAAGACCTTTCCTGCAGCTAACCAATCTGTCAAATATTACAAAGATTCGAGTAAAATTTGAGGCACATGTACAACAAAAAGTTATTTTCTCAAACTTAGCATATCAAATAAGTGTCTTTATCTGTAGGTAGTTCATTAAAATTTTCATTGAAAGGATGCTTTCCTTATAAGGCTTATAGTTTCATTTATCTTATCATGTATTTTTCATTTCAGAAATACCGACTGCACAATAGGAAGCCAACAAATTCTACAGTTGAAGCCAGCCTCAATGACCCTCATCAACCTCACATTTTATTACTAGGTGGTATATTTGTTCCACCTTCAAATTACACTGGTTCCGCTACTGCAGCCAATGCTGATACGAAGATTTATGCACCGGTTGCATCCTTACCATCTCAAGTAAAGCAACAGCAGCAAACTATTGCGAAATACAATACTTCTCCTACTAGCCCTTTAGCCTCTACAGTGTTATTCCAAAATAGAGATGCCAGTGGCGACCATGGTTGCAAGGTTACTAATTCTGGTTCATCGGGTACATCCTCATCTACATCTACTGTCTGAGCTGTAGACCATTTCGGCATTCATCCTGATTTTGCCATCCTTGGTGATGAGTGTTGTTATGAACTACTCCCTTTTTGGTTAATGAACAATGATAGTTTTATATACATTTACATGTGCTGCTAGCATGAGAATGAGAACTTAAGATGTAATGTACCTTTGTGTTGTGTACTGTGGATATATTTACATTCATTAATGTTGTGTTAATGATACGAGCGCTTGGTCTGTATTGATCACCAGATTTTTTGCTTTAGTTGTATGTGGAGTATTCATGAAGTGTTGCTGTGATTGACTATGCTTTTATGCTTCTAGTTCTGGAATGGTATTAAATTCCGAAGGTTGTGAGAATTAAGGGAAAGGAGAATCCTAGTTTTTTAAAGATTTACGTCACTAGTTTCAAATTTTGGAAAACAAAAGACAAACTTCATCCCTTAGCCAATTTCTTTTTTCCTGACTCATCGTGGTTATCTCTGATAAAAGCCAGGTCATCTCATCCCTTTGGTTTCTTGTCGATTCTTGGTGCACCACCTTAGGGCCACACCATCTTGTTGTTCGCATCATCTAAAACTCATGGACCTCGCCATCTTGTTAAGCACGTCGAGATACTCAGCATGAACTCTACATCACAAACGTTAGATGTAGCCGTTGCATAGCAAAAATTCAACATCGTCGATTGAGTTAACTTTAAATCGACATAATGCAGTATTCTTTTCTTTTTCAATATAGTATAAAAATGGTAGATTAAACAACAAATCAACATAGTGGTATATTCACATAATTTTTATAGATAAAAAACATTTGATCAAACTAGTGGTATATTCATTGTCACAGTTAAAAAGAAAAAAAAGAAGCTAAAATAAACTAACATTTAATACATAACGCAATATTTATTTTTCAAAGTTCAAAAAATGCTAAGTTAAACTAATATAAATCAACATGGTGCTATACTCCTTTTTTCCGGTTAAAGGAATAACTATTAAATCAACTCGGCACCATGATTCATTTTTACCGTTTAATGAAGTGCTAAATTGTATTAGCGTTACATGTAATGTTATATTCATTTTTATTTACAAATAATGTTGAATTTGGACTAGTCCGTAATAAGAGTTATGAGTGAGTTTCATTTCTTTTAACCATATTAGATATTAGGTTTATGAAGTTTAATTTATTTAGAACCTTTTTAAATTTGTTTCAGATAAATCATGTATTTTATTTACATTTAAATGTTTTTAATGTGAAGTTAATTTCGTTTGTGTTACTACATAATTCATACTGGCTATACCGAAACCAAGACAAAATGAAGGGGTATGATGATAGAGTCGACACCAAAGTAGAAGCCTGAGAAGTGTTGGATCGATACTAGAACAGGAAGGTGTAGAGGTGGAGTCGGTACCGATAGCAAAAGGACTAAGAGGAACAAAGCCGACACCGAAATGAAAATGATAGGAGTAGATTCGGCACCAAGAAATGGAGTCGTAGCAAGTGGAGCATACACTGAAAGCTTGGAATAATAAAAACGAAACCAATACCGAAATAGCAAGATTGGGAATATGAAGTCGATACCAAAGATATAGAGGATATCGGCGAAGACAACACCGGAACAATGACTTTGTAAATATGTTATCGCCACCAACATAGGGAACAAACAGCTTGACGCTGATACCAAGAAAAGAAGTAAATAAAGGCATGTTGTCGACAACAACATGTAGTGAGCAATTAGCTTGCTGTCGGCACTGAAGAATGAATGCAAATGCATAAAGCTGATAAAAAGACAAGGAAAGCAACAAATGTACAAGCCGATACTGAAGTCATGAAGACGGAGACACAAAACGATGCCCTAAAGGCGGAAGCATGGATTTGGTGTCCAAAAGGGAAAGCGACAAAGAAAATGGAGTGGTACCCAGCTATTGGGTGAAAGCATAAAGGCGATGCCAAGAAGTGCAAATGACAAAGGATTAAAGTCGGTACCAAAGCCAGAAAACGCTGATATGGACAGATATTAAGAGGTTCATACGAAAGGGCGGTTTCCCACTAAGAAGAGGGTCTGAATCCTCTATAAATAAGGCCTTAGGAGTCACATTTTGGGGGACTTTTCTTTTATTTCAAAATCTTGTATTTAATTATAAGATGTTAAACCCTAATTTGGGGATCAGATTGGGGATTTCTCTCGTAGTCTTCCATGTATTTCATAAATTGATCAATAAATGAAATATTTAGCATCTACAATCGATTATACCTGTCGTTGAACTAATAACTTGGACTCAAAACCTTAAATTGAAAGTAATTACCAAATCGACCTCAATGAACATTCTAGCTTCAACTAGCAACGAACTTATGAAGTCCTTATCCCAAGATAATTTTGTTTTCCTAAGTATTGTAAGCGTGATACTCACCTTTTGAAGGAAGAGTAAATAATCTTGAAATTTGGGACATTGATATCTAAGAAAGGGCGAATTAATTCGAGTCTGAAAGAACTAGATTAGACCAAGGTCAACAACCGTAACCCTACACTCAGGTGTTGCTGAATTTTATCGTTAACATTTTAGCGCTAGAAGGAGGCTTGAACCTCTGGTCCTCTAGATCACCTACCACGACCCTAGTTATTCCACTCTTTTGTTTAGACATTGAAGAGCTAGAACATGAGTAAGAGGTCTTAACAAAGGTCTTTTGAATCTCGAATTGCTACTTCGGACATCATTGTTCCGAGAGCTATTGAAGAACGAAGGCTAAGAATAAAAGCTTTGTAAATCATGGATAAGAATCGGGAAGTAGAACAGTATAACCCTGACCGTTGGAGCATTAACCCTTTCCATAGAGGACCAACATCCATCTTTGCTTTAAGTGACTCTACATCAAAGGAATATAGCTTATTCTCTCACATGAGAGAAGTTACCCAAGCACAAGCTAAGAGAACTATATTCGAGTAAGATATAATGAAGGATTTCAACAGCTTTACTTCAAAATGGTCTAAGGAAGTTGCATTTTAATCTCAAGATACATTGAAAAGAAGACTTGAAGATAAAGATGAAGTACCAAAGTTGAGTAACAAAAGGGCTAAGTTCGGACGATAAAAGAGAATCTTTGAGTCAAGACTACCTAAAGAATGCAACCTTACCACATATGTTGAGAATATCTACTTCCTAACCAAACATGAGCTTAACTTTTGGCCATCATCAAAGAATAAAGCTAAATATGAAAGGAATTTAAGAGGACCACACTGCCACTACCATATGATGAATGGACATGAAACCAACCACTGTAGGTTCTTGAAGGCATGATAAACAAGTTCTTTATCAAGGCCAATTGTACAAACTTATAAAAAGATCTATCCTATTCTAACAAAGCATTCCTTAAAGAAAGAATGTCTGCATCGTCGGAAGTATGAAAAAGTCCTTAAAATTTGGAACTACCCTAGATGGTAAAGCTATCTACGATGGTAAAAAACTCTTGTTCGCGTTAAGATGGCCAAGACAAGGCGCCTCCTGGAGGAGGCAGTGTGTAAGCCTTTAGCTGCGCCCAAACCATAAAGGGCCAGGTTAAAGCATCAAAAGAGTAAGCCTCTGTCTGCGCCAGCAATGTCCAAGCCAAAGCATCTAAACCCTTAATCGCGTCTATGATGGCTAGGTTAAGGCGCCTCCTAGAGGGAGGTGAGTGTAAGACTTTATCCGTATCCAACTCAGAAAGGGTCACGTTAAAGCATCACAAACCCTTATCTGCGCCTACGGTGGCTAGGATAAGGAACCCCTTGGAGGAGGTGAGTGTAAACCTCTATTCACGCCTACGATGGCCAGGCTAGAGCATCAAAAGAGTAAGTCTTTATCCACATCTACGATGGCCAGAATAAAGAATCTAAGCTCTTAGCTACGTCTACGATGACCAGGTTAACGCACTTCGTAGAGGGAGGCAGGGTAAGTCCTTGGGCCATGTTTGAGAATAATTTATTCATGCGCACTGAACACACAAATCCCCAGAGAGTGGCTCACAAGGCTAAAACTTCCAGACAAAGCCCAAGAAGTGGCTAACAAATCAGAACAAAGCTCAAAGAGTGGCTCACAAGGCTGAAATATCCAAACAAAGACCAAGAAGTGGCTCACGAATCAAAACAAAGCCCAGAGCGTGGATCACAAGGCCGAAACAACCAATCAAAGCCCAAAAAGTGGCTCATACAACAGCGATGGCGACTATAAGCAAAGACTACAAATACCTGAATCTGGTTTTCAGGACTTTTGTCTACATTTCCAGAAATGGATTCCTGGTCTTCTACAACAAATACCCGAATCTGGGATTCAAAACTTCTATCTATATTGCCAGAAGTGGATTTCTGGTCTTCTATTACAAATGCCTGAGTCGAGTATTAGGACTTCTATTATAATGCCCGAACATGGGTTTCAGATCTTCCATTCTTATTTCAAAAAGAGGGTTTCTGGACTTTTATTATCATGCCCAGGTATGAGATTTGGACTTACTATCTTATTTTCGGAAGTGGATTTCTACTACATGTGACTAAATGTGGGTTTCAGAACTTCTACTCATATTTCTAAGAGTGGGCCTCTTGGGCCTCCAGTTTGCTATCACAAATACCCAAATTGGGGTTTCAAGATGTAATCCCAAGAAAAAAAATCTTAAATTCCTATTATTGCAAAAGAGAGTTTCTAAATACTCGAATTGGTGTTTCGAGTCTTCTATTTGAAATCTCCAAACAAAGATTATGATTTTTACACCTCAAAATAGGGAAGTTCTCTAAACTTATGTTAGCCAAAATGATTGTATTACTCTTATCACAAATTTCATCTACTACGTAGTTTTGGTCAAAACAATTTTTTCCACAATATGAGCGAAATATTAAACATTATGCAAGAGAATAACGCAAGAAGTGTTAGTTGTAGTATTTTACGCAGAAAACGCAGGAGAAATTTCGAATGTAGATATCTGAAACAAAGACAAAATCCATGCACAACACATTGTATATGCAAACCACATGTTTATTCACAATAACATGCTACAAAATGGCTACATCCAGAAGTCCCTAGAAAGTCTTGTGATATTCTTTCTTCGGTCTAACATAGTTTCCTAAGAAGTCCCTAGAAAGTGAACCCGTCGTAGGAAGTGGGTTCTGAAAGAAGTACCAAGAAGCCTAGAGAAGAAAATTCATTATAATAACATCAAAAGTCGAATGGATATATATGTTACGGATATTATTCTTGTTCATACAAAATAGGTCTTTTGAAAGTTTCAGATACAAATCTATCTTTGTTAAATTTATGCTTGTCTAAGGGAAAATCTCTAAGAATCGAATGAACTCGAGGAAGATTCCAGCAGGCTCCTAGATGAAGATCGACGTCGTGATCATATAAGCATCTTTTGTGAAGACGTCTGAGTAAACCTCCACTAAGGTCACCTAGAAAGGAAATATTTATGGTTTCATACCTACTATAAACTTTATAAAAAAGATCGACCAAGATGTCTCCATCTTCAATTAATATCCAGAATAAAGTTGTTAATTTAGCATTCTCTTTCAAAGTTTCTCACAATGCAGTTGAGCAATCCTCAACCTGGGATCTACTTCCTTTTCCTTAAAAGACATTAATCTAGTGATACTTTTATCAAGCTGGTGGTATTTATCAGACTGGGCATTATATTCACTCGTTTTCTTATTTAGCTCCTAGTGGGACGAGCTACTTATGATCGTATCTTTTCGAGATGAATGAGCTTAAGCTCTAAAAAAATTTCATCTAATAGGTAGGAAAACAATAGCTATTGAGAAAATGAACAAAGGAGGATACTATAAAAATTATCGTACCTTAGAAATTGAAGCGAAAGCTTGGTGAGTCTCAATATTTTTACCGCTCTTTGAGCTCAAAGCTATCTCTTCTTATGTGTCGAAAGGGTTGAGAGTTCTAGTTGGAATGATGTCAAGATCAAGGGTCTTGAGATTGATACTTGGCATTTCATCCTGGCTATTGGGAACATGGAAGATATCATTAGCATCATTAAAGTTGTCACCACAATCACCTCTATTTCCAGTGATATCACAACCTTTAAAACCATAGCCATCATCATCAATACGGTTGACATTTGCTGCTATAACAACATCTTCCTCACCATAAGCATATGACTCTTTAACGGGGATGTCATCTATAAACAACAGCTTTGCCACATCAATCTCCTTTCTCTCAGGATTGACGGTTCCATCTGTTACTGTTAGCTCACTTTGTGAACTGGATAACACAAAGTCAAGATATGAAATATTGAAGAACTTGAAAAACTCTGAAGCGGGTCGGATCGGTGCAGGATAGCGGTTCGGATAGGGTAAAGTCTGCTGTTCGGATCGGTGAACTAATACTCTTGGAGTTAAAGAAGCACAGCTATTCGGGTCGGAGGGGAACCTACTTCCAGTCGGATCGGAAAGCCACCTAATTGCTACAGAGATAGGTCGGAGCGGAGCAGAATAAAGAGAAGAGAGAATTGTTTCCAAGTCAATCCGGGTCGGATCGGATATCCCGATCTTAACCCCTTGTACATGTCCTTCCGACCCGAACCCATTTTCCATATCATTCCCCTGCATAAGCGCCTGGATATCCGGATCGGCTATGACCAGGTCCTGCCCACAACGTCCATTACTCTGATGCGTTGTCAACATAGAAATGCATCCGAACCCGGGGCTGATGGGATGGATGACACGTGGCTCCGATCCGGATCGGGTTCTGAGCTAATTCACACCTATAAATACCCCATCTGAAGACAAAGAAAGGGATCTTTTTCTGGCACTTTGAGATTTCAACCACCTTCATTACCCGAATTTCAGCACTCCCGGAGGATCCAAATTTTCTTTCATTATTTGTTTTAGTCAATTGAGTGATTATAAGTGAGTTGTGAGAGAAATCAAGTGAATATTTCATTGTGTTTGCAACTGAATCATTGAAAATAGTGAAAAACAAGTGGACGTAGGCATTTCTTCGCCGAACCACTATAAATCCTGTGTGTTCATTTTTATTTTTATCTCATTTCATTTTGCTTTTAATCAATTTGGGTGTTAGAACCACTTTTTGGTCTAACATTTTGGTGCTTTCACTGAGAAACTCATCTGAATTCTTTGTTTTCCGGGATTATCATTCTACTTTTTGGACCGTTGAGTTCAAAGAAGTTAATCCTCAAATCTCAACACCCTTGGATATTTGTTGAAGTGATTGTCGAAGAACCATGGCCAAAGGAAAAGGCAAAGAAATTCAATCTGTTCGGGGAAATGGAGCTGGCGAAGATCAGCAAAATGCGGTTGTAACAAGGTCTCGTGGGCAGAGTTCAGCAGCAGGACGAACCAATGCAGGAAATCCGAGCCGTCTTCAAGGGGAAAGCTCCGATCCGATCCGGGTAGGAGATTCTGAAGCAGTGCATTCCCCCAATCTGAACCGACCCGAGCAGCTTGCCATGTACCGACCCGACCAGACTCCCCAGCTCCGATCCGACCCGACCTCCCATCTCCGATCCGATCCGACTCTTGGTGATGTTGGAACTTCTACTCGAGTCCCTACAAATGCTCCGATTCCAGCCGCCAGTGTCAGTGATCAGGTCAATCCATCTGCGCCCATTACTCAAGGAGATTTCTCGCGCTTACTAGACATGCTTGAGAGCACAAGGGAGGCTATGAAAGTCCACGAGCGCACTAATCTCATGATGCAGGAAAATATGAGGCTCATGAGTCGGGAGATTAGCGAACTCCGTCGACAGAGGAGCCCATCACCGGTTCGTTACACCCCAGTGGATCAGTCTTCATCTTCCGAGGAAGAGCGGCCCTGTAAACGAAGGCCGCTCGAACGACCTCAGAATGTGGAGCAGCTGACATTCGGATCTTTGGGATCTCGTGAGGATATTGCACGAGCACTAGGAAACAATGACCCCACTCGGGGGAAAAGGCTCCAGTCCCCTCCTCCCGAGATCGACCGGGAGCGCAGGGAACGGAATAGAGCAGAAGCAGCTCGAAGAAGAAGGGCATCTCCTGAACAAGAGCCCAGAAGGAACTCGGATGCTAGGGCTAGGGAACCTGAGCGGCCCCTAACTAATGCTGATGTACAGGCAATGGTTCGCCAGATCATGTCCAAGAGCCGGAACTATACAAATGAAGATTATGGCATTGAGCGAAGCCATACTCCTTTCACCGACGATATCCTCGACTTCCAGTTTCCCCGGCGCTTTAACTTGCCACAAATGGACAAATACAACGGAAGGACTGATCCGGGACAGCATTTGATGCGATACTCGTGGCTCATGAATGCTGCTGCCGCCCCTGATGAAGTGAAGTGCAAAGCATTCCCAATCTATTTAGAAGATGTGGCGCTGTTCTGGTTTACCCGACTTCCCCCTCGTTCGATTTCGAATTACAAGGAGCTGAGCGAACGTTTTATGAATCAGTTCCGACTCCATGCCCGAAAGTCCAAAAGTGTTATTGAATTATCCAGAATCAAGCAGGCACCAGGAGAGTCTTTGAGGGCATATCTTGACCGTTTTAACTTAGCTGTGACTGAAGTTAATGACCCGCATGAGCCCACCATTCTGATGGCATTAAAGGAAGGAGTCGATCCTGAATCGGAGTTCGGGGATTACCTTTCTGGGAAGACGCCCTCCACGAGAGAAATATTCTATGAAAAAGCCGATATTTATTTAAGGCGAGAGGAGGCCAGGGCAAACCGAAAGAGAAAGTCTGAAGCGGCATCAAAAGAAAATGTTCAGAGCAACATCGCCGTGAAACAGTCTGGGGAAAGTTCCGGAAAGGTTGAAGTAAATGTGGGAAACAAGGGTGGAAACAACAATGCTGGAAACGGGGGTAACAACAACAATAACCGTAATCCGAACGGTAACAGAAGAAACAGAAATAGGGGAAGTGATCCTAACAAAAGACCCCGATTCCAGACCTACGAGAATTATACACCATTGAACGACACCCTGGAAAATATTTACCTGGATACGTACAATGTGTTGCAGTACAAAATACCGCCACCTCGTGATTCGACCGAGAAAGAAATGGCGACAGGGAAATTTTGTTTGTTTCATGGAACTCATGGGCATTCAACCAATGAATGTCGGCATTTGAGGGATGTGATTAAGAAGCTGTTGCGTGAAGGGAAGTTGGATGAATACAAGGTTGCCCCGAGGGACAGGGGACAAGGAGAGCAAGCTCCAAAACAGATTCTACCTGCTCCCAAGCCTACAACGCAGCAGAAAGGTAAAGGAATTGTTATCAACTCCATAGTGGGCGGACCTCACCCGGCAATCCGAAGTTTCAGATCAATGGATCAATATGTAAACGCTGCCAAGCACCTAGATGTGAATGAAGGTGATGATTTGGAAGATATCACCCCCATAAAACAACAGAAGACCATGTTTGACGATGTGGTATTCCGCAGCCGAGATAATACTGGGATCCAATCACCCACTGATGATCCGTTGGTTATTACTACCACTATTGGGCCGGCCTTGGTCCATAAGGTATTAGTAGACAACGGAAGTTCTGTCAATATTTTATTTAAAAAGTCATTCAATCAGATGAAGCTTGAATCTGAAGATTTGAAGCCATGTGAAGGATGGATCAGAGGCTTCAACGGGGCGTCAACAGCTCCCATGGGATACATCGAGTTGCCCGTGACCCTGGGGCAAGGAGAACGTAGAAGAGTGCGGATGCTTCAGTTCGTAGTATTGGACGTAGATTCGCCTTATAATGCATTTTTGGGGAGGCCTGCCCTCGCTGAATTCAGAATTTGTATCGCCCCTTGGTGTTTATTACTTAAGTTCCCAACCGAAGCCGGAACTGGAGTAATGAGAGGGGATCAAGTTTCCGGACGGGCCTGCTATGTGGCCGAATTAAAGATGTTGATGAAAGGACTTAACGTCGAGAGTAAAGATGTAACACCCCGAATTTCGGTTAATGCTAAAATTCACTAATTACAGAATAAATAATCTCAGATGTGAGAATTGGGGGAAACGGGCTGCGTCATTTCGTTCGTCTCGGAAAAATACGCGAAATAGAGTCCGAGTTTTCGAGAATCGGAGTCCGTATGGCCCAGTTATGGCCCAATGAAGTTGGCAGAAAATTTAAGATAAAAACAGAATTAAATATTAAAAATCAGATTTCGAAATTTGGGACCAGCGGGGGCCAGGCGGGAAAATTCCCGCCCTAGCCATGTCGACAGGGCTGTCGACAGGGGTGTCGACTGCCCTGTCGACTTGCTTGTCGACAGGGGTGCGACGCCCAGTGGAACTGGGTGCACCAGTTTGGGTTTTAGGCTGGGTTTGAGGGCTGAGTCTAGAAGCTTCCGAGATCTGATGGTCCTAATCTAATCTAGGGTTAATCTAAGGGCCTAAAACACTACCTAATCCTATAAATAAGACCCCAACCCTACCCTAATTCATTCATAATTAGATCTTGTAACTAAACTATGGCAAAATGAAACTTGATCATGGCCTCCACAAAGTCTATGAAGAGGAAAGCAAGCTAATCAACCTCTCATTAACCTCTAATCAACATCTTCTTACTAGATTTACTTCATTAGGTTGCTAATCTTGGGTTTGGTGAGTTTCTATCACTTTGATGATCAATTGTTAAATTGAGTAGATGAGATATGATGAGATCATATGGTTTTGTATGCGGATTAATGAGTTTTGAATCATATGATGTGATGTTAATTTGCTAATCTATGTTTAACATTAAACCCTATGTTTATGCATGTTGAGTATGTAAGTCTATGCATGCTAAGTATATGATATTATGCAAGTTTAGTATGTGATTCTATGCATGCTAAGTATATGATATTATGCAAGTTTAGTATGTGATTCTATGCATGCTAAGTATATGATATTATGCAAGTTTACTATGTGATTCTATGCATGCTAAGTATATGATATTATGCAAGTTTAGTATGTGATTCTATGCATGCTAAGTATATGATATTATGCAAGTTTAGTATGTGATTCTATGCATGCTAAGTATATGATATTATGCAAGTTTAGTATGTGATTCTATGCATGCTAAGTATATGATATTATGCAAGTTTAGTATGTGATTCTATGCATGCTAAGTATGTGATATTATGCATGTTTAATAAGTTGGTTTATGCATGTTTAACAAGTGGGTTTATGCATGTTTAACAAGTGGGTTTATGCATGTTTAATAAGTTGGTTTATGCATGTTTAACAAGTTCATATGCAAGTTATGTGTATGATGTTATGTAAGTTATGTGTAGGTTGTTATGCAAGTTCATATGTAAGTTATGAATATGCTTAAATGCAAGTTTAACATGATATGCAAGTTATGCATGCTTATGCAAGAATGTGAATGCTTATGCAAGTTATGTGTATGCTTAAATGCATGTTTAACATGTTATGCAAGTTATGAGAATGCTTATATGCAAGTTCAACATATTATGCAAGATATGTGTATGATAATATGCAAGTTTGGGTTAAATGTAGTTGGGTTAATATATGCTCATATATGCAAGTTGACATCCTCTTAACCCATGACAAAGTTATATGCTAAGATTTGGTTAAACCCATGATATTTGTGATGGATCTTCCCTTTTATTATGTCATGAAATGAGAACGATTTACGTGGGGAACGATGGGGTTAATAAATATGTTAATAAAAGTATGGTTGGGTATGATTAAGCATACCATAAAAATAAATTAACATAAGTGGGAATTTACCTATTGAGTTAGGTCTACCCCATGGGAATTTACCTATTGAGTTAGGTCTACCCATGTTATGAAAAACTTGATATTAATTAGGGATAATTAATATAAATTATGAGGGTGATTAATTGGGTGTAATTAATCGACTAAGACACGAGGTTGGACTCAGTTGTAGCATAAAACTGCCCGGACCCAACCGGCTTAACCAGTTGCTACAAATGTTAGCCCAATGTGAGAGGTCTTAGGCACAAACTAAATACGTGATTAATGTAAAGACACGAGGTTAGACTCGGTTATGACATAAGGCTGCCCGGACCCAACCGGCTTAACCAGCGGTCATAAAAGATAGTCTAATGTGAGAGGTCTTTATGAGGATCACGGTCTTAATTAATTAAGAAACACTTAATCATATAAGCATGTAGTGGGGCATGAGGGTTAAGTGGGTGACTTGGGTGGCTCGTAGTAACTAGTGGGGTGCCTTGGGTGGCATGAGGAAACTAGTGGGTTGCCTTGGGTAGCAATAGAAAATACGATTAGAATACTTAACCAAAGTGGAACATGTAATTAAACATGATTAAAGGGTTAAGTAAGTGCCTCGGGTGGCATGTGGGAATTAAGTAAATGACTTGGGTGGCATGTGGAAATCTAGTGGGTGCCTTGAATGGCAATTAAAATATGATTAATGACTTAACCAAACCTTAACATGTAGGTGGGCATGATTATAAAAGGGGTTAAGTGGGATGCACTAGATAAAATAACAAGCTTAGGTGATAGCTTGTGGGGGCCCATCTCAACCAATATCCCAAACGTATCTTTGTGGGCTCGACTCAAGTCGAGTGACGGGACACGCATATTGGGCTTGACTATAAGAGGCCAAAACGGGTTAGCGGTAGCAACGCGAGTCCAACGGGTTTCATATGCGTGTGTGGACCCGGGCTGGTAGGTAAGACGTTGTTGCATCGTGTAGGTATGACCGTGCACCACTTGTTGTATCGGGTTGCCACTTTGGGGAGTGATACACCCCATTGTGGGGCCAGCACGGATATCTGCGGTAGGGAGCCGATCGCTTGGGAGTAGTGGGTACACCTAGTAAAGATAGGGGCAGACGGCACCTATGTAGGGGTACAAGAAACTACTGGGTAAAAATTACTAAGTACATTTAGTGGGATCAACCTTTAAGTAGGAATTAATCTTGGGTAGGTAGAACTGGTGTGGTGCAGTGTAGGAATTACCCTTTGGTGGGTAGATCTGGGGTGGTGCAATCTAGTAATTATCCTTGGGTGGGTAAATGCGTCTTACGGTTATCTTAGTTTATCCTAAGTGTACCAAGCTGCTTAGTGTAGCCATTCATCCCCAGTCGTTACCGTATATCAACTTATGTCTTCTCTGTTTACTTTAATGATTGTATTGTTAGGGTTATAGGACTCACTCAGACTTATGTCTGACCCCGTTGTTTTTATCTTTTTCCCCAACCCCAGGTTATAGAGTGGGCCTGGTGCTAGTGGGCTTTGATCTGATTGCTGTATCTATCCTTTGGAGCTTGGACCGTTGAAGTGAAGCCCAGCTTATCTTTCCTTTTATGGCTATTAGTTATGTAGTGGGATTATGTACTTCTATTTTATCAAGATGGATATTATGTACTTGACTCTGATTTATGGTTTTGTGATGTAACCAAACATGTATTACTTTCCGCTGCAATGATATGATGATTTAAATTTTCAAGTATTACTTATATCTGTCTTGTTGTAATTTTACTGTTCTATATTCACTTAAAATACTTCACTGAAACTAAGGCATTCCCCTCGTATGAGTGACCTTAGCGGACGTGGGGTGTTACACGTGGTATCAGAGCTTAAGGTTACCAGAACAGATAATTTTTTTAGAAAAACTATTTTTCTAAGAAAATTTTTGAAGGAGTATTTTCAAAAACATGTCTTTTAAGAGAAAAGTTTTTGAGAGAAAAGCATAATCCCCGATAGCCATATCTTTATCTTTCGAATTCTCCGTTTGAATCTCTTCCTCTCTCGTTTTGAGTTTCCTCTCCGTGTGTAGATGATCTTTCTAAGATAGATAAGAATGGAAAACCGCTTCAAGGGACTTAGACATTAGTCGGATTAGAAGTTGGTTCAAGAAGGAGGAGGACTTGTAGGTACTTATTGGATGGACGATGGGAGGAAGGCTCAAATAGTTGTTTGGTTAATGAAGGACGAAACCTCATTGATGGGAGGTTACGAGTGGAGAATGGGAAGGAGAAGGCTAGTAGTTATCCTTTTGGGAGGAATAGGACACCTTATTAGGATTGTCCAAAGAAGCAAGGGCAAGGTATGGAATCTTCTGGAGGGTAGTTGTATTCCCTCACAACTAGGGTACCAGATGGGGATAGGACCGTCTAGGTTGGAATTTGGATTTCTATGTTATCCGGTTCAAACTTTATTTGATTATGATGCATCGAGTTCGTTTATCTCATCATTGTTAGTTGAGTCACTGCACTTAGACACCAGTTTGGTAGATGATCCCTTAGTTGTTTCAAACCCAATTGGGGCTCCATGATGTGTTTGGGTTTGAAAGTTTCTATACTTAGCGTTGAGTTTAAATGTGATGCTTGTTGGGCTTCACGGGCTATGGGTTAGTTTTGGGGCATGGACTGGTTATCCAGTAGGGGTGCCGTTCTTGATTTTGTAGGGAGAGTTGTTAGGCTTATGACCCGCTTGGGTAACACTCTCGAGATCTCTTGTAATCCCATAGAATATGTTATGCTAAGTTATCTAGAATCGCTTGACACGTCGGTCGAGAGTTTGCGATCTGTTAGAGTGGTCCGGGAATACTCGGATGTGTTTGAGAAGGTGAAGGGCTTACCTCCGGAGCGGGAGATTGACTTCCGAATATATCTGGTAAACAATGCCAAACCAGTGACGTGGCCAGTGTGCCACATGGCTCCTCGTGAGAGGAGGGAACTCCCTAAGTAAGTAGGCGATTTGCTTGAGAAGGGGTTCATAAGAAGAAGTATGTCGGAGTGGGTTGCTCCAGTAGTTTTTGCCACGAAGGCGGATGGGTCCCTCAGACTTTGTGTAGGCTAAGGAGAACTAAATAAACTCACAAAGAAGGATAGACACCCATTGCCGAGGATTGATGATCTCTTTGATCAGATAGTTGGCGCCTCAGTATTTTCGCAGTTGGACTTAGCCACGTGGTTTCGTCAGTTGAGAGTGGTTGAGGATAGTATAGAGAAGACTGTCGTTAGGACTCCGGATGGTTTTGTATGAGTGGCTGGTGATGCTATTTGGTTTGACGAACGCCCCCGCATACTTTGTTGATTTGATGAGAAGGGTGTTCAGGGAGTACCTAAATAAGTTCGTAATGGTCTTTGTAAATGACACCTTGGTCTTTTCTAGGAGCGAAATAAGTTTTCGTATGTGCTCAATAGGGTGAGCAAAGCCAGTTATGGGATAAACGGTGGTTTTGGAGCGAGACTGGCGAGGACATCCAAAGTTGGTCAAAGGCTTAATTGTTTAGCCATTATTTTTTTTTAGTATCATCTCACGTAGGTCGCCTGAACTCGAAGGAGATATCCCTTGGGTGTTTGTCTGATATTGGTTTAGGCCTTTGGGGCTTGCATTTGGGGGATGTCGAATTCGACTAGGGTGGTCTGCGTGAGAGATGGACATATGTGATGATTTTGGATGGGATTCTAAGCATCTTATGAGTTTGAGATAGCGTATACCCCGAGCAAGGGAAACATGGTAGCGGACGCCTTAAGTAGAAAAAGGTTGTCCTTGAGTTCATTGTTCGTTGAACGACGGAGCTTAGAGTTTATTTCTATGTTTGACTTTAGACCTTCCGTTGACTTTGTACCTGGTTTGTTAGCATCCTTGGAGGTTAGACCTACTCTTTTGGGACGGATTGGCGAGGCTCAGCGAGACGACCCACAGTTGGTTGAGTTGGTAGGGAAGCTTATAAGGGGGGAGTCGTCCAGCCATTTGGGTAGATACACCATAGATGATAAGGGATGGTTGCGTAGAGACGGTAGACTTTGTGTACCGCAAGACGAGAGTTTGAGGAAGGCTATACTTGATGATACACATCGGTCGAAGATGACCATTCATCCCGGTAGGGACAAGATGTACCAAGACATGAAGCGAGTTTTCTTTTGGGCCAATATGAAGAAAGACGCGGCCAAGTATGTCGCTAGATGCTTGGTGTTCTAACAAGTGAAAGCGGAACAGAAGAAACCCGGAGGGTTGCTTCACCCGTTGGAAGTTCCGTAATGGGAAGTGGGATAGTGTCTCGTTGGATTACCGAAATCAAGGAAGGGTAATACGGGGATTGGGCTTATGGTAGATAGACTTACTAAGTGTGCCCATTTCATACCCGTGAAGAGCAAGAGGACTATTCCATGTCTAGCTTCAGTTTACCTTCGAGAGATTATTAGATTGCATGGTGTACCTTCCAGTATAGTGAGCGATCGAGATCCTATCTTCACTAGAGAGTTTTAGAAGAATTTACAAGAGGCGGTAGGGACTCAGTTGTGTTTAAGTACCGCATATCATCCTCAGACGGACGGCCAGACTGAGAGGGTGAATCGTATTTTGAAGTTATGTATTTTGGATTTTGGAGGTACATGGGAAGAGCATCTTCCGTTGGTGGAGTTCGCATATAATAGCAGCTTTCAGTCCAGTATTGGTATGGCTCCTTTCGAAGCTCTTTATGGAAGGCCTTGTCGATCTCCTACATGTTGGTGGGAATCTACGGATAAGATCTTGCTTGGGCCAGGTATGGTTAGAGAGACTTCAGAAAAGATTGATTTAATTCGAAGAAGGATGAAAGCGGCGCAAGATAAACAGAAATCTTATGCGGACAAGAGGAGAACAGAGCTTGAGTTTGATATTAGGACATGCTTTTTATCAAGGTATCTCCGTACGGAATGTGGTTCACTTTGGATCTGTAGGGAAGTGAGTACCAAGGTTTGTTGGACCATTTCCCGTTAAGGAAAGAATTGGACGGATGGCATATATAGCGGAGTTGCCTGACAGACTTAGTGGTGTACATGATGTATTTCATGTGTCCCATTTGAGGAAGTGCTTACATGAGACCGCAGAGGTGGTAGAGCCGAGCTTGCTTAAAGAAGTGGAAGTAGAGCGTGATGCGACGATTCGACGAGCTCCTACTCGCATTCTTGGGTCAGAGACTAGGAAGTTGGGGAATCGAGAGGTTCAACTAGTCATAGTGCAATAGGGAGAAGATGAGAGCAACGCTACTTTAGAGACGGAAGAGAAGATGCGTTCATTATACCCATTCCTTTTTAGGATATGTCTTTTAATTTCTCCTTTATCGTTGACTAGTACTTATCTTATCTTTAGTATGTCCTCTCGTTAGTACTGTTTGACCTTTAGATAGGGTAAACCTATGGTTGAAACATGTGTTTGAGACATGTTATGTTTGATGGATGCATGTGGATGCAAGTGGTTGCTAGTGGTTGCTCGTGGATGCATATATACACACTCTAGGCACTAGATCGGCTCAATCACTTCATATTGCATATTGCATAAAATTGTGTGTAGTTAGCTATATTTATGGATGTATAATGATTGTGTTATCATATGGATGATGCATTTTGGTGAATGGTTGTGCACTCATATAGATACTGTATGTGTCGATAGGGTTATCTCGCATACATATTGGATGCATGGCACTATCATGGTTTGCATATGTTCGTACATTAGATAGGGAACATATACACACACTTTTCGCATATGCTCATACATCATTAGAAATTGTTTTAAGGACAATGGATGCCCGTGTTTGATGGATTGAGTAGATGGTTGTTTGGATGGTAGGATATGCATTCTCCTTAGCTTAGAGATTTCGGGGACGAAATCCTTTAAGGAGGGGAGAATGTAACACCCCGAATTTCGGTTAATGCTAAAATTCACTAATTACAGAATAAATAATCTCAGATGTGAGAATTGGGGGAAACGGGCTGCGTCATTTCGTTCGTCTCGGAAAAATACGCGAAATAGAGTCTGAGTTTTCGAGAATCGGAGTCCGTATGGCCCAGTTATGGCCCAATGAAGTTGGCAGAAAATTTAAGATAAAAACAGAATTAAATATTAAAAATCAGATTTCGAAATTTGGGACCAGCGGGGGCCAGGCGGGATAATTCCCGCCCTAGCCATGTCGACAGGGCTGTCGACAGGGGTGTCGACTGCCCTGTCGACTTGCCTGTCGATAGGGGTGCGACGCCCAGTGGAACTGGGTGCACCAGTTTGGGTTTTAGGCTGGGTTTGAGGGCTGAGTCTAGAAGCTTCCGAGATCTGATGGTCCTAATCTAATCTAGGGTTAATCTAAGGGCCTAAAACACTACCTAATCCTATAAATAAGACCCCAACCCTACCCTAATTCATTCATAATTAGATCTTGTAACTAAACTATGGCAAAATGAAACTTGATCATGGCCTCCACAAAGTCTATGAAGAGGAAAGCAAGCTAATCAACCTCTCATTAACCTCTAATCAACATCTTCTTACTAGATTTACTTCATTAGGTTGCTAATCTTGGGTTTGGTGAGTTTCTATCACTTTGATGATCAATTGTTAAATTGAGTAGATGAGATATGATGAGATCATATGGTTTTGTATGCGGATTAATGAGTTTTGAATCATATGATGTGATGTTAATTTGCTAATCTATGTTTAACATTAAACCCTATGTTTATGCATGTTGAGTATGTAAGTCTATGCATGCTAAGTATATGATATTATGCAAGTTTAGTATGTGATTCTATGCATGCTAAGTATATGATATTATGCAAGTTTAGTATGTGATTCTATGCATGCTAAGTATATGATATTATGCAAGTTTAGTATGTGATTCTATGCATGCTAAGTATATGATATTATGCAAGTTTAATATGTGATTCTATGCATGCTAAGTATATGATATTATGCAAGTTTAGTATGTGATTCTATGCATGCTAAGTATATGATATTATGCAAGTTTAGTATGTGATTCTATGCATGCTAAGTATATGATATTATGCAAGTTTAGTATGTGATTCTATGCATGCTAAGTATGTGATATTATGCATGTTTAATAAGTTGGTTTATGCATGTTTAACAGTGGGTTTATGCATGTTTAACAAGTGGGTTTATGCTTGTTTAATAAGTTGGTTTATGCATGTTTAACAAGTTCATATGCAAGTTATGTGTATGATGTTATGTAAGTTATGTGTAGGTTGTTATGCAAGTTCATATGTAAGTTATGAATATGCTTAAATGCAAGTTTAACATGATATGCAAGTTATGCATGCTTATGCAAGAATGTGAATGCTTATGCAAGTTATGTGTATGCTTAAATGCATGTTTAACATGTTATGCAAGTTATGAGAATGCTTATATGCAAGTTCAACATATTATGCAAGATATGTGTATGATAATATGCAAGTTTGGGTTAAATGTAGTTGGGTTAATATATGCTCATATATGCAAGTTGACATCCTCTTAACCCATGACAAAGTTATATGCTAAGATTTGGTTAAACCCATGATATTTATGATGGATCTTCCCTTTTATTATGTCATGAAATGAGAACGATTTACGTGGGGAACGATGGGGTTAATAAATATGTTAATAAAAGTATGGTTGGGTATGATTAAGCATACCATAAAAATAAATTAACATAAGTGGGAATTTACCTATTGAGTTAGGTCTACCCCATGGGAATTTACCTATTGAGTTAGGTCTACCCATGTTATGAAAAACTTGATATTAATTAGGGATAATTAATATAAATTATGAGGGTGATTAATTGGGTGTAATTAATCGACTAAGACACGAGGTTGGACTCAGTTGTAGCATAAAACTGCCCAGACCCAACCGGCTTAACCAGTTGCTACAAATGTTTGCCCAATGTGAGAGGTCTTAGGCACAAACTAAATACGTGATTAATGTAAAGACACGAGGTTAGACTCGGTTATGACATAAGGCTGCCCGGACCCAACCGGCTTAACCAGCGGTCATAAAAGATAGTCTAATGTGAGAGGTCTTTATGAGGATCACGTTCTTAATTAATTAAGAAACACTTAACCATATAAGCATGTAGTGGGGCATGAGGGTTAAGTGGGTGACTTGGGTGGCTCGTAGTAACTAGTGGGGTGCCTTGGGTGGCATGAGGAAACTAGTGGGTTGCCTTGGGTAGCAATAGAAAATACGATTAGAATACTTAACCAAAGTGGAACATGTAATTAAACATGATTAAAGGGTTAAGTAAGTGCCTCGGGTGGCATGTGGGAATTAAGTAAATGACTTGGGTGGCATGTGGAAATCTAGTGGGTGCCTTGAATGGCAATTAAAATATGATTAATGACTTAACCAAACCTTAACATGTAGGTGGGCATGATTATAAAAGAGGTTAAGTGGGATGCACTAGATAAAATAACAAGCTTAGGTGATAGCTTGTGGGGGCCCATCTCAACCAATATCCCAAACGTATCTTTGTGGGCTCGACTCAAGTCGAGTGACGGGACACGCATATTGGGCTTGACTATAAGAGGCCAAAACGGGTTAGCGGTAGCAACGCGAGTCCAACGGGTTTCATATGCGTGTGTGGACCCGGGCTGGTAGGTAAGACGTTGTTGCATCGTGTAGGTATGACCGTGCACCACTTGTTGTATCGGGTTGCCACTTTGGGGAGTGATACACCCCATTGTGGGGCCAGCACGGATATCTGCGGTAGGGAGCCGATCGCTTGGGAGTAGTGGGTACACCTAGTAAAGATAGGGGCAGACGGCACCTATGTAGGGGTACAAGAAACTACTGGGTAAAAATTACTAAGTACATTTAGTGGGATCAACCTTTAAGTAGGAATTAATCTTGGGTAGGTAGAACTGGTGTGGTGCAGTGTAGGAATTACCCTTTGGTGGGTAGATCTGGGGTGGTGCAATCTAGTAATTATCCTTGGGTGGGTAAATGCGTCTTACGGTTATCTTAGTTTATCCTAAGTGTACCAAGCTGCTTAGTGTAGCCATTCATCCCCAGTCGTTACCGTATATCAACTTATGTCTTCTCTGTTTACTTTAATGATTGTATTGTTAGGGTTATAGGACTCACTCAGAGTTATGTCTGACCCCGTTGTTTTTATCTTTTTCCCCAACCCCAGGTTATAGAGTGGGCCTGGTGCTAGTGGGCTTTGATCTGATTGCTGTATCTATCCTTTGGAGCTTGGACCGTTGAAGTGAAGCCCAGCTTATCTTTCCTTTTATGGCTATTAGTTATGTAGTGGGATTATGTACTTCTATTTTATCAAGATGGATATTATGTACTTGACTCTGATTTATGGTTTTGTGATGTAACCAAACATGTATTACTTTCCGCTGCAATGAAATGATGATTTAAATTTTCAAGTATTACTTATATCTGTCTTGTTGTAATTTTACTGTTCTATATTCACTTAAAATACTTCACTGAAACTAAGGCATTCCCCTCGTATGAGTGACCTTAGCGGACGTGGGGTGTTACAAAAGATGCCTCGTCTCCCTCAAAGGGTGGCTCGGCATAGCAATTAGAGAGATTGACCCCGAAGGAGTTGCCCAAAGAAACGCCTGAAGACCTGGATCCCAGAAAAGACGAGGAACCAGAGGATAGGAATGCAACTCCTAATGAAGCGACAGTGGAAATTCCCATTGATGAAGCTGATCCGACAAAAGTTTTGAAGATTGGTTCTCAATTGGATCCACGTCGAGCCAAAGAACTAACGGACTTCTTGAAGGCAAACTTGGACGTGTTTGCCTGGACGCACGCTGACATGTGTGGGATATCGCCATCCATTATAAGTCACAAATTGAATGTAAACGCGAAGCATCCGCCTGTGAAGCAAAAGAGACGCATGCTGGGCCCAGAGAGGTCGGCTGCTCTCAAAGAGGAAGTGGAGAAATTGAAGCAGAATGGATTTATTCGAGATTCGACATATCCCGACTGGATATCGAATCCCGTCTTGGTAAAGAAGCCGAATGGAAAGTGGCGGACTTGTATTGATTTTTCAGATTTGAACAAAGCATGCCCTAAAGATAGTTTCCCACTTCCCAGAATTGACCAGCTTGTAGATTCGACAGCAGGTCATGAACTTCTCTCTTTCATGGATGCATATTCTGGGTACAACCAAATTCCTATGCACGTGCCAGACCAAGAACATACGAGCTTCATTACAAATTTGGGATTGTATTGTTATGTTGTAATGCCATTCGGATTG
Organism: Allium sativum; assembly: GCA_030737875.1. Classification (NCBI taxonomy): domain Eukaryota; kingdom Viridiplantae; phylum Streptophyta; class Magnoliopsida; order Asparagales; family Amaryllidaceae; genus Allium; species Allium sativum. The sequence goes on from CM060916.1 coordinate 965,544,277, forward strand.
AAAAACGCTGGAGCCACTTATCAGCGCTTGGTGAACAGAATGTTTTATAATCAAATAGGAAAGACTATGGAAGTTTATGTGGATGATATGCTTGTCAAATCGAAACAGTCCTCCAGCCATACCCAAGACTTGGCGGAAATGTTTGGTATCCTGCGAAAGTATCGGATGAAATTGAATCCTCTGAAATGCTCATTTGGAGTGGCCTCGGGAAAGTTCCTGGGCTTCATTGTGAGCTCCCGAGGGATTGAAATCAATCCTAGCCAGATAGCAGCGATTAGAAATATTGAAGAGCCAAGGAGAATTAAAGACGTCCAAAGTCTTGCAGGGAAAGTATCGGCGCTGAGTAGATTCATCTCCAAAGCCACAGACAAATGCGTTCCGTTTTTTGATTTGATTAAAAGAGGAAAGAAGAACTTCGAGTGGACTCCGGACTGTGTTGAGGCCTTTTGAAATTTATTGGAACTGCTAGAGAAACCGCCGATTTTGTCAAAGCCCGTAGATCATGAGGAATTGTTTGTTTACTTGGCAGTCTCGGCTCACGCCGTTAGCACAGCCCTGGTTCGAGAAGAAGACAAAGTACAAAGGCCAGTGTATTATGTAAGCAAGAAAATAGCAGCGGTAGAGCGCAATTACCCAAAGATTGAGAAGCTCGCTTACAGCCTCCTAATCGCATCCCGAAAACTTCGTCACTATTTCCAAGCTCATCCAATAACCATATACATCGACCATCCCTTGAGGCAGGTGTTGCAGAGACCCGAAGCATCGGGAAGGTTGATCAAATGGAATATAGAATTAAGTCAGTTTGATTTGAATTTTCAACCACGAAAGTCGATCAGGGGGCAAGCTCTGGCGGATTTTATTGCGGAGTTCACCATCCCAGAGGAGGAAGTAATCGATGACAGAGTGGTTAAGTCCGAGGATGAGTTAAAGATAGATCCGTGGAAACTATACACAGATGGAGCCAAGAACGACCGAAGGTCCGGAGCTGGAATCGTCTTAGTCACTCCCGAAGGACGGTCGTTATATTACGCCCTGCGATTAGAATTTTCGGCGACTAACAATGATTCTGAATATGAAGCCCTGATTGCCGGGCTGAAGCTTGCTAAAGACCTCGGAGTAAAAATGTTAGACATATTCTGTGACTCTAAAATCGTTGTTTGCCAAGTGCGAGAGGAATTTGTGGCTCGGGGACCTCGACTTATCGCTTACCTCAAGAAAGTGAGAGAGCTATTGAGTAGCTTGGAGCGGTACAACATAACACATATCCCAAGAGCTGAAAACCAGAAGGCAGATAGGCTGGCAAAGCTGGCTAGTTCCGACAATCCAGAAGAGAATGAAATAATTCCAATTGAAACGTTGGAATCGCCAAGCTTTGAGTCAATGGAAATTGAGTTCGCTTTTGAAGCGGAACCGGAAAAGGAGTCGTGGATGACCCCAATTAAGAACTTCCTTAAGGATGGAACACTCCCGTCAAAGAAGAGTGAGAAAAGGGCTATAGTTCGCAAGGCTACCAGATATGTCATGCAAGATGATACTCTTTATAGGCAAGGATTTTCTATGCCCCTGTTACGATGTATAGCACACGACGACATCAAGCGTGTACTAAGAGAAGTACACGAAGGTGAGTGTGGAGATCATACAGGAGGTCAGACTTTAGCAAAAAAGATATTGCGATACGGATACTTCTGGCCTACAATTAACAAAGATGCAGCTGATTATTCACGACGCTGCGATAAGTGCCAGAGATTCGCCAAAATCCCCAGAGCACCGTCAACCCAACTTAAATCAATGGTGAGTCCGTGGCCATTTGCCACATGGGGAATTGATATCATTGGAGTTCTACCGATTGCTAAAGGAGGAGCGAAATATGCAATAGTGGCCGTGGACTATTTTACGAAGTGGGTGGAAGCTGAGCCCTTGACCAAGATCACGACAAGAAAGGTGATAAGTTTCGTGGTCAGAAATATTATATGCCGATTCGGGATCCCAAGGACGATTATAACTGACAACGGAACCCAATTTGATAGTACTGAATTCAGAAATTTCTGCCAGAAGTATAAGATTGACAAGCGATATATTGCAGTTGCCTATCCGCAGTCGAACGGGCAAGTAGAGGCAATAAACAAAGTAATAAAATCCATCCTCAAAAAACGGTTAGAGCGTGCAAAGGCAAAATGGGTTGACGAATTGCCCCTAGCTTTGTGGGCATATCGAACAACATTTAAGACGGCCACCGGTCATACCCCTTTTTCTCTCTCCTTTGGCTCAGTAGCAGTAATTCCAGTTGAATTGGAAGTTCCTTCCCACAGGGTGACATATTATGACCCGATAACGAATCGGGCGCTCTTACTTGAGTCTCTTGATGAAGTCGAAGAAAAAAGGGACGAAGCAGATTTGCGTGCGGCAAGACATCGACGTCAGATGGCACGCTATTACGACAAAAAAGTTCGCCTCAGGACTTTTGAGCCAGGAGACTTGGTGCTAAAGAGAGTCTTTCCATCCCTTCCTCACCTTGGTCCAAAATGGGAAGGACCCTTTGTCATCCAACGGAAACTTGAAAAAGGAACCTTCAAGTTAACGACCGTAGATGGCGAAGAAGTCCCTAGAGCATGGAATGCCCAACACTTAATGCGATATTTGGATTAGAAATGCTGTACTCTTGGTTATTTTTCTTATGAACTCTGTAATAAGGCACGACTTACCTTGGGAAAATCTGACGATATGAATAAAGGACTATAAAGTGGATGTAGGCTACGACTTAGCCGAACCACTATAAAAATATTGTGTGTTATTTACTTTTATGCATTACATATATACATTCATTAATTATTCTGTTGTGATTATGGAATACAGGATGATTCAAAACCTGAAAAGGTTAAAGACAGTTTAAACATAAGAAAAAGCACAGCGACTACTTGTGCGATAAGACATAAAAGAATGAGAAAACGACATTCTTAACTCTAACTCTCCAGAGAGAGAGAGTATAAAAGCGTCTCCGACTGAACGCTGAAAAAGAAATTCTTCCCCTAACTCTAACTCTCCAGAGAGAGAGAGAGTATAAAAGCGTCTCCGACTGAGCGCTGAAAAAGAAATTCTTCCCCTAACTCTAACTCTCCAGAGAGAGAGAGAGAGAGTATAAAAGCGTCTCCGACTGAGCGCTGAGAAAGAAATCTTTCCCCACTGAAAGACCGGGGAATAAATAGATTGCTGAGCTCGAACTCTAACTCTCCAGAGAGAAAGAGAGTATAAAAGAAACGCCAGAAAAAACGACAGGCACTGACGACACAGGAAATGCTATCCCGTCAGAAAATCGGGAGCATTCGGATTGCTTGATCAAGCATTAATAATTTATTAGGATTAACTGGGGGCATATATGTATACACATATTTCCTCGCTCCGTGACTTCATTTCGTAACTATGGCAAGACATGCATTTTTACATAAGTGCAGAACTACTGACAAACATACATTGCAGAAAACGAATTATTTTTTATTTATTTACGAATGAATGAATTTGTACAGGAGAGTAGCTAAAAAAGAAGGTGTAAGAGCCGCTCTTGTAGCAGCAATTGTTGGTTCACCAAATGCTAAAACGATACAAGGCAATCCACTATTTAGATTTTGGGTGAACCTTGGACTTCTTGGCAGCTTTCTCTGCATCCTTTGCTTCTTTCTCAGCCTCTGTCAAGATTCGTTTAGATTTCTTCTTTCCTGAAGATGCGGTGCTGGAACCAGTAGACTTCTTCCCGGAGGGCGGAGCGCTGGAATCAAGAGAAGATTTTTTAGCGAGTTCCTCTGTAATAGATCTAGTTGAGAGCTTAACAACTAACCTTTATCCCGCATCCACAACTGCGAGGGGCTTGAGGGCTTCAGGGTCTAGTTCGTCGGCTTTCAATTGCAAGCGTCTGTCTTGATCAGCTTTCATTGCAGCCAAAGTAACATCATCAGCATTTTTTGACTCCCCGACTATTGTTACTTCTGGTTCCTCCTCATGACCTTCGTCACCGCCATCATCCTTTAAAGCTGCTATCATTTCTTCATCATGGGGAGTGGCGGCCTTAGTCGGCTCACTTCCTTCTCCCAAGTCTATAGAAGCAGCCTTGTCCTCCCCTCTTTTGGCCTTTTCTGCGGGTTTTGTCCTGGCGGTGGCTCCCTGAGTCACATCTGTCTTTTCAGATGGCCCAATACCTACAGAATGAGAAGTAATAGTTATCAACTCAGGCGAAAACAAGGGGTTTTTCATTGATTGCTCAATCACGTGGCGAAAGGTAGAAATAGCCTTGACAAATTGAGGAGAAAAGGTAGGGATACCTTCCGAGGACTTCTCGGCAGGGGTGACTACTACCTCTGGTGCTATTTCAGGAATAGGGGACAGCAGAGTTGTTCGGGGAATTCCCGGATTTTCAGGATCATACCCCTCTACTTCCGAAGTCGCGGGGGCAGCAGAAGAGGAACCAGCCTCGGGAATGTTTTTCTGTTTAATCCTCCTCCTCTCTTCTTCCATCGCCTCAGCAATGAGGCGGCGCCCTTCAGCTAGGTGTTCAGGCTCATCATCCCTCAAGTATTTTTCCATTAGCTTATCCTCATCGATAGAATCGACTTTGAGCTCCTCTTTTTCCCACTCAACAATCTGATTCCATACTTGAACTAGAGTGGATGGGTAATCTTCGATCCAAGAAATGTTTCGGCGACGGATGATATGTGCGAAGAATTCAATCATCAATTCGCCAAAACCTTGAATATTAGCCTCCGCCTCAGATAATTGTTTGCGGGCTTCCTCCGCAGATTTGATAGCACACTCCACATTGCCCTCAGCCAGGGCAGCTCTGTTCTCTGCCTCCAATAGCTTTGAAGCTAAGTCGGCATTCTTCTTTTCTAGTTCAACACTCCTCTTCGCTAACTCGGCATTTTTTCGCTCGAGGTCAGCATAAGCAAGGCGTGTCTTAGCAGCTTTTGACTTAGCCTCATCAGCTTGCTTTTTTAATTCAGAACGCTCTTGAGTGTGAGATTCAAGCAAGTCGTGATAACGTTTTTGCGTGTCCTCAAATTGTTGCTTGAAGTTAGAAGCGTCCCTCTGAGCGACAGCTAGCTGAGCTTGAGTGTCTTCCAAATCTTTTCCTAGAGCTTTTAAAGCCTTGGCATCCTCCTCTGCGGTCTTTTGCATTGAATCAGTATATGTGATTAGAGTGCGGATGATTCTAGAAAGATTGCGTGAATATTTAAACATCTCAGTATACTGTTTTTCCACCGCATCTATCTTTGCTTTGGCCTCATCTGCCCACTTAGAAGAAATAGGTTCGAGGGCAGGTAAAAAAGTCAAAGTTTCGAAGTAGTGTTCAGGGAATTGCTCCTTCAAATATGCCCGCTTTATTGCAGTTTTCGCATCTAGTGGGGGAGGAGTGGGGATTGTCAATTCGGTGTCCCTTTGAGAGGAGGATTCGGTAGTTTCTTTGTCTGTCCTAGGTCGTTTAGTAGCAGGGGCCTTGTGCTTACTTCGAGACCCGGTTTCTTTTGGGGGACTTTTCTCTCTACTGCGCTTTTCAGGGAAAGAAGTGAAGTCTTTAGATTGTGGTCTGTCCTCTTCCCTACGGCTTTGATAACCTTTGTATTTCTCTTGTTCCGGCCGAACTGGTGAGCGAGAACGTGAGGGTCGAGAACGATAGGGATCATAAGGCCTTCTCTCCTCCCTACCACGATCATCCCGGCGATCATACTCGATATCCTGAGGAGGATTGGACATGCTGCGGCGAAGCTTCCTGATATCATAGTAGGATCGAGACATCGTACCTGCACAATAAGACAAACGAAATCTAGAATTAATGGATTCACGGAGAAAGAGGTGCAATGAATGCTAATGCTGTTGTATAAAGTGTGTCCTAAGTGGTGTGTTTCCCCCCAACCAACCCGAATCTGAAGCTAGACTAGTACGGGCAGGCTCTTTAGCCTTAGCAGGAGTGGTCTCTTCAGAAGAGGTGAAGACTAAAGGATCCTTTCTGAAATCCTCTGAAGTGTATATAGTTTCAGGTAAGGGGAGATCCCCCAAACCCTGAAATATTTGGTCATCAGCACTAGGGATATTCCCTTCGGAAGCATTAAGTGGCGACTCTTGGGAGGATGTTGACTTTTCCAGAGAAGTAGCCTCCTCGGGGGCAGTATATCCTTCACGATGCCTTTCGGCCAGGTTAGCCAATTCGTCATCTTGTGTAGAAGATGGAGAAGGTGAAGTTTGAAGAGGCACTGTAGGAACTCCCGAGCCTTCTCCTGTCTCTGGGACTACCTCCACTGGAGGAATATATACATATGGAGCCGTCCCATGACCAATGCTACGGAAAACGGATAACAGCCCATGAAAGTGAAGATATTCGTCTTTAAGGACTTCGTCGATAGTCAAGAATTTTTGATCGCCATTAAGAAGTTGGTGCATCCGGTCAAAGAACACCTGATCTGATATTTGTTTTGGATTGTCGACTGCAAACAAAGAGGAAAACAAGTTAAGGTGATGATTCAAGTGTATAGAGCCCGGATTTAGAAAATCAGTGCTTTACTTGATTTTGTCCACCTCTTGGCGCATCCAGGCTGTCGCTTCACGTAGAACCATTCTAGTCTGGAATCTCCAGCTTTACTGTTGAATGGTGCTGAGATTATCTTCCTTTTTGGAACTGACTCAAAATAGCAGAAAGATGGAGTCTCTCGAGTCCGATGCTTGAAGTTATAGAAGAAGTGAACATCATCAAACGTGAGCTCTATGCCTAAGACCTCACGGTATGCTATGTACAAAGTGTGCAAGTAGGCATACGAATTGGGATGCAGCTGCATGGGGGCAATCCGCATTTGTCTTAAGAAGTCAACGATGAAGGGAGAGAATGGAGGAATAGCGCCAACCATGCACATCAATCGAGTGACCGCCATATATCCTTCTGGAGGGTTGTGGGGATGGTCAGAGCTTGAAGGCATTAGAGTGTCCCTTTTCATTATTCCGTACTTTAAGCAAATTCGGATAAGTCGATCATTGTCGATTGTTGATTCAACGGAATCTGGAGGTGATTCCAATATAGCGGCCGATTCAAATTCATCGGGGGCTCGATCGTCACCAATCCCTCCTTCCTCCTCAAAACCCAGAGAAACTTCATTTTTTGAAGACACTTCGTTGCTTTCCCGATTTCCAATCCCGTAGTATGGACCCTCATTGTCCCATTCTGGATCTGACGGAGAAGATATGTCCTCGAGAGTGATTTTGTTAGAGGTTTCCGGGGTTTCTTTCCTCGTAGTTAGTCTGGAAGAGCGTCTGGGTCTCATGGTCATAGAACTATTGAAGAAGCAATAGCACGAATTAGAGTAAATTAGTCCGTACCTCCCTGTGCATGTGTGTGAACTAAAATGTGTGCAGTGAATGTGAGAAATGCAAAGTAAAGATGCAACAATGTAAGGCGAAACTTTGAAGAGAAAGTGATGGCCAGAGTAGTTCTTAATGTTCATTTATGTCCGCAAGGCACTATCCTAACTGTTCATGAAGTTGGAAGTAATATCTAGCATTATTTTAAATAGTTGGACAAAATTTTGTGCTTCAGATTGAGTGGTTCTCGGTTCGGTTCGGGTAGGCATCATAGGATCGGACTGAAGAAAAGTTGTGCACTGGATGAAAGGTTATGTTCAACCGGATCGGCTTGGAGACATGTAATAGGAACAGGTCGGATATGTTTGAATACCGACGCCCCCTATTTATCTGTTTTCACCCTCCGATCCGATCCGATAGGCTATCCCTTGTTTTCCATTTCCACTCTTCCGACCCGAACCGGAAAGATAAAACTTTGCTCTCCTCCTCCATCTTCCATGTTTCCTTGCCCGAACCGATTTATCATGTCTTTCATCTTCTTCTTCTTCCTCAATCACCTCCGAACCCAATCCCATATCAACAGCTCCAATTAGGAGTAAGCGTACGCCTTCTTCAACCTATCAGCGCCTCGAGGTGGTAGCAGAGATATCAGCGACGGCGGTAAAGGAGGGGATGGCCGTGTCATTGAGATTGAACCGTAAATATGCTCAAATCATTTATATTAAACCGCAAATTACAACTGAAATCAGTTAAAGAGAAGCTTAATTGAAGTTATGACCTACCGATACAATTGATTTAAGGATGCGAAAAGGAGTTTTGATTTTCTTTTTGGGAAGTTAGGGTTTTCGTTTTTCCTTTGGAGTAATTCCTGGAAGAAGAGCGAAAATAAAAGAAGAAGAAGAAAGAAAGAAGGAGATGGGGGCAGAGGATTTATACAGGAGGGAGGTGGCTACTCGTATTCCCCTCCTATTTTTCCGCTCGGTCCGGAGTACGAGCCCAACAGCCAACACCTTCTGGCCCATTGACGCAGTACAAAGCAAAACAGGAAGAATAGGCACCCAGGTCGCACTCCGAACCGAAATGGGATTCACGTGTTGACTTGGCATCTGAATCAAATAGAATTCAAATGAAAAATAAAAGAAGAGTATACCTGAGAGAAACACTGTATGTCGGGAAGAACTTCTGGATTTGACTCAAAAACAAAGAAAGTTGTTCGCAAATTCTACGACCTATATATATAAGCAACAAAAGACATGATTTTATGAACCAATGCATCTCTACAAACGAACAGAAGTGACTTTCTGACTATTCAAATTCAAGAACCAATATTCGGGCAACATCAAAGCACGCTTCGTTTTCAACAGAAGCATCCTTTGAGGGGGCAAAATGTTAGCTCACTTTGTGAACTGGATAACACAAAGTCAAGATATGAAATATTGAAGAACTTGAAAAACTCTGAAGCGGGTCGGATCGGTGCAGGATAGCGGTTCGGATAGGGTAAAGTCTGCTGTTCGGATCGGTGAACTAATACTCTTGGGGTTAAAGAAGCACAGCTATTCGGGTCGGAGGGGAACCTACTTCCAGTCGGATCGGAAAGCCACCTAATTGCTACAGAGATAGGTCGGAGCGGAGTGGAGCAGAATAAAGAGAAGAGATAATTGTTTCCAAGTCAATCCGGGTCGGATCCGATATCCCGATCCGAACCCCTTGTACATGTCCCTCCGACCCGAACCCATTTTCCATATCATTCCCCTGCATAAGCGCCTGGATATCCGGATCGGCTATGACCAGGTCCTGCCCACAACGTCCATTACTCTGATGCGTTGTCAACATAGAAATGCATCCGAACCCGGGGCTGATGGGATGGATGACACGTGGCTCCGATCCGGATCGGGTTCTGAGCTAATTCACACCTATAAATACCCCATCTGAAGACAAAGAAAGGGATCTTTTTCTGGCACTTTGAGATTTCAACCACCTTCATTACCCGAATTTCAGCACTCCCGGAGGATCCAAATTTTCTTTCATTATTTGTTTTAGTCAATTGAGTGATTATAAGTGAGTTGTGAGAGAAATCAAGTGAATATTTCATTGTGTTTGCAACTGAATCATTGAAAATAGTGAAAAACAAGTGGACGTAGGCATTTCTTCGCCGAACCACTATAAATCCTGTGTGTTCATTTTTATTTTTATCTCATTTCATTTTGCTTTTAATCAATTTGGGTGTTAGAACCACTTTTTGGTCTAACAGTTACCTTGTTTATCTTTGTCATAAACCTTTCTACTAAAAGTGGATCAAGAGAGGAAAATCTTAAGTCATGGTATTTTCTTATGTTGTCTACATAAATGAGCTGAAATGCATCCTCGAACGAGTTGACCATGATCTCGTTTTATGTGGTTTGAAGGAAAAAAAAGGAAAGCCTTTGTTTAACATCATTAATCACACTAATAGCCTTTGTTACGGAAGCACCATTCTTCTCAAGTTTCCTCCTAAGAGAGGCATTCTTCT